>OY776111.1:336343415-337816915 GCA_963675035.1 Allygus modestus
AGTAAATAAGAAGGAGGAGAGTGTTTTTCACAATGCATACACAACACTTAGGTTTTTATATGAAATTTAAAGAGCAGATTTGAGTGCAGGTGTTTCAATGAGCAAGCTGTGCAAGGGCCACCTAGTATTAATAATTAAGCGAGACATCAAAGTATTTATTCTCCATCGAAATAACATTAGACAACAGTACATATAAAGTATTTTAAATATCTCTTCAACGGAATAACATAGAGAAACAATTAAACACAAAATGATTGTTTTAAGAGCTGAACCAATTTGTAAACAATAAGTTTTCAAACAAATTTACTGAGAAAATACTAAAAACGAACCCATTTGTAAAACAACAAGCTTTCAAATAAAATTACTGAAAAAAAACCAAAGACATTTTTTCCACTGAATTAACATGAACATTTTTTGGAGGGTATCCATTGTATCCATGGTAACAAATTTATTTGTTAACTAACATACCTAAATAAATCTGCTAGGGGAATCTCATATTGTTGTACTGTATCTGTATGCCAAATTTAATTTATGTATCTCGAATAGTTTTTGTAGTATATGTAGCTAAACTGAGAAAAACACAGGTTTCGGAAAAACACATTTGAAAGTCACACATTCACGCTGTAAATGCCCTGTCATGCATTAATTTTTTATTTTTTTAATAGTAAACTAATTTTTTTTACATACATCGTGATATGTTTGCTTAAAGAGGAGAAAACAAAGAATGTCTTAGAATAATAACAAAATATAATTTGTTGTTCCATAAAAGGTGCCAACTCCCCTTAAGCCTCAATTTAGGATATATTAGGTGAGGGATATTTGATTGAATTTAAGTAATGGAACAAACATTTAAAGTGAAAATTTCCTTTATTCCCCACCCTTTATCCCTCTATCTCTTTGAGACTCATGTGTCTCAGGAATTTAAACCTATCGGGTAAATAAAAGAGTACTTCACTGAGCTTTGTTGAAAACTGAGAAACTACACGTGTTTAAGGTTTCATCAGATAGGGTAATGAACAATTTAGAAATTACATATTACTTTGAACATGTCATATGAATTTTTAATTTAAATAATGTCCCTTAAACATTAATCTAAAAACTGTTTCAGACATCAGTAGTGGTGAAATGGCGGTTTAACCCCACAATCGGCGCTTTTTTCCCATGTTATTCTTATGGGGATCAGTTTTTGCACCGACGCCCGATCCTACCCTACACAAATTTTCTTTTTGGCCCCCGCATTATTTTCCCCCATTTTAAAATTTGCATTAATTTTAATACATCTTTTGCAGAAATCCACGAGTTCAAAAATAACTCCAGACTAAATAAACAACACATGTAAACAACTTAGAAGTTATTGTGTAGTAGTGGATAAATACCGGTTTAACCCCACAATCGGCGCTTTTTCCCCATGTTATTCTTATGGGGAGCCGTTTTTGCACCGACGCCAGCTCCCGCCTATAGAGCTCCCGCCCGCTGGCCTATATTAAATATATAGGCCTAAATATATATACCCTTGCCTATATTAAATATATTGTCCCTCCTCTTTTTAAAAATTAATTTTCAAATTCAGGCTAAAAAACTATCTTTGGTGTTTACTGTCCGATTTGTCTGCAATTTGGATATGTTATTGTCCTAGGCAAGTGTTTTAATAAATTTCACTTACATTTCCCAAATTCACTATAACGGTCAAATTAAAAAATATTTTTTGAAAAATACTATAGTGCCAATTGCCACCTTCTTTATTAACTGTCCGATTTGTCTTCAATTTGGATATGTTATTGTCCTAGGCAAGTGGTTTAATAAATTCCACTTACATATCCCAAATTCACTATTACAGTCAAATTAAAAATTATTTTTGAAAAATACTGCCAACTGCCAACTTCTTTATTAAATGTCCGATTTGTCTGCAATTTGGATATGTTATTGTCCTAGGCAAGTGTTTTAATAAATTTCACTTACATATCCCAAATTCACCATCACGGTCAAATTAAAAAATATTTTTGAAAAATACTGCCAATTGCCGCCTTCTTTATTAACTGTCCGATTTGTTTAAAACTTGGATATGTTATTGTCGTAGGCAAGTGTTTTAATAAATTACACTTACATATCCCAAATTCACTATTACGGTCAAATTAAAAAATATTTTTGAAAAATACAGCCAATTGCCAACTTCTTTATTTACTGTCCGATTTGTCTGCAATTTGGATATGTTATTGTCGTAGGCTAGTGTATATGCACCATCCACATTTTACAAATATTACGGTCAAATTAAATAATATTTTTGAAAAATACTGCCAATTGCCACCTTCTTTATTAAATGTCTGATTTGTCTTCAATTTGGATATGTTATTGTCCTAGGCAACTGGTTTAATAAATTCCACCTACATATCCCAAATTCACTATTACAGTCAAATTAAAAATTATTTTTGAAAAATACTGCCAATTGCCAACTTCTTTATTAAATGTCCGATTTGTCTGCAATTTGGATATGTTATTGTCCTAGGCAAGTGTTTTAATAAATTTCACTTACATATCCCAAATTCACCATCACGGTCAAATTAAAAAATATTTTTGAAAAATACTGCCAATTGCCAACTTCTTTATTTACTGTCCGATTTATTTAAAATTTGGATATGTTATTGTTGTAGGCTAGTGTATATGCACCATCCACATTTTACAAATATTACAGTCAAATTAAAAATTATTTTTGAAAAATACTGCCAATTGCCAACTTCTTTATTAAATGTCCGATTTGTTTAAAATTTAGATATGTTATTGTTGTAGGCTAGTGTATATGCACCATCCACATTTCCCAAATTCACTACAGTCAAATTAAAAAATATTTTTGAAAAATACCGCCAATTGCCAACTTCTTTATTTACTGTCCGATTTGTTTAAAATTTGGATATGTTATTGTTGTGGGCTAATGTATATGCACCATCCACATTTTACAAATATTGCGGTTAAATTTTTAAAAATTTGGAAAAATACTGCCAATTGGCAACTTCTTTATTTATGGTCTGATTTGTTTAAAATTTATGTCATTATTCTAGGCTAGTGTATATGTACCATCCACATTTGACAAATTAACTATAATGGTCAAATTTAAAAAATATTTTGAAAAATATACAATTTCAAACTTATTTATTTTCGGATATGTTATAGCTCTTATATAGGTAACAAGACCACACTACCACACGTTCCATTACCCATTTGTCTTTTTTGTTTGTTTATTTTGCTGTAATCCCAAAACTGACTTTGCTGTTTATTGCCTACACTTTGGATATTGTCCTAAGCATTTATTTTTGGATATGTTATAGCCCCCAACTATTATATCTAAAATTACAATATTATTTCCACCTATAATACAGTTGTTTGTTTTGCCGCAACCTAAAAACTAATATTGGTATTTGTGTTTTTACAAAACTATATTTTGCAAATTACTACCAATAACTCCTTTATTTACTTTTCGACTTGTTATATCCCCTTATATCTAAATTTACCGTACATTTTTTCCCCTTTGGATGCAAACTTTGGATGCAATATATTACTGGCCATTGCATAAGTGCATTTCCAAATTCACTATTACGGTTGGATTAAAAAAAATAAATACAAGCTTATTATATACGCTAATAAGTAATATATATCTAATTATGGTCCTGCCCAAATTTTGGATATGTTTTAAGCCAACAAAAAATAAATGTTTAAAACCCAAAACAACTAAACACAAAACACTAATCTTTCTTTGTGCTTGTTTGGAGTAGTCTTTATTTTATCCAACTTAATTTTGTAGTTAAAATCAAACTTCCCACATTCTAGCTCCCTTTCCAGCCGGTGGTTGGAGACATAAAGGTTACGAATATTTTCAAACAATATATCTTTTTCTACCCCTATGTTGGACTTGTTTAATAGCGCACCATATTCCAAATCCTCCAGTCTACTACATTCTTTAAATTTAACATTGCCTTTAATATCTTGCATCTCTATGTCTTCTTGTCCAACATCGTTACGGAAACTTAGGTTTTCTATTTTTAGAATTGCCATAAAATGTTGCGGTTCCGTTAGTGTTAAAGCTTGCAAGTGGCTCGTTGGTAGGTAGATAAATAATGTCCAAATCACCACTGTATGGCAACACGCCTTGCCTATTCTTATTTATCTCTATAAATACAGTTTTACAGACACCTTTAACATAGTATACACCCCTCCATCCTTTTCTGCCAACACTCCCACAAACTTGTTGTTTACTACAAACGCATACACATAATGCTCTAGATCCTCGTCGCAGGAAGTAATCTTTTAATTTATCCTCTCTTTCCCTTCTTTCTTTAGCCAACCGTGCTTTGTATTCCTCTGCAACAATATTTTCCACATATTCCAATGTCTTCTAATTCCGATTTCCTCTCTAAGAAAGGCTTGGAAAGTGGCTCTATTTCTTTAATAGTGTATGGGTACAGTTTATTGGTCCGGCCTCTTAAAACGTAGGGAGTAAGGGACTTTCCACTAAGCCTAATTCTTCTAAATTGATGGAGAAAGGTGTATTTGATGTGCCCCCAGATTTGATGTAACACCTATGCTTTACACTTATGGCATCCTCCTCTATTACCTCTACATAGTTGGTAAACAGTTAAAGGTAAATGCAGATAGAGCATACTTTATTAACTTTTCCCTTTGTGTACTATCTTTTGGCAGTTTTAGTTGTACTCCAGTTATCTTCCCCCAATATGCGTCGTTAAACACTAAACAACAACTGTTTTGTAATTGATTGGCAACTTTCACCCACATCTTATGCAGAGGCATAGAATGGAGCATTTTGAAAGTACCGTTTGTTGTCTTCTATTAGACTTAAACAATCTCTTAAAGGTTCAAACCCTTTACCAAAACCTCTACAATAGATTGTTGCCTCTAACCTTGCCATTCTCTCTAGCTAGTTTAGACGAGAACGTTTCTTTTAGGTTTACAAAGTTTATTATATGGTTTCCTATACTTTTAATTACTCAAGGCTTGTAATCTGGCATATAAATTTATTATATATTTTTACCCTGCTATTTACATTAAACCATGTTAAACAGTCTTTACTAACATTATCTACAATAACATTATGGGGGTCCACTCGCCCCCCTGGTAGCAAAAGTTTTCTGTAAGATATTGGCACATTTCCTCTTTATTAAATATTCCAACCAAATCTAGTGTTATATCGAAATCCATAAGATAGTACATTTCTTTTTCCAGATCTTGCAGTATCTTTGGAAGGTCTTCCAACAAATCCTTAATTTTAACATTTGCAAGCTCTATTTTATAGGGAATTGCTATAGGATCACAATCCGTAACATTGGTTATCTTAACTAACATTATGTTATCACAAAACGCATCCGTTATAGATGTTAGGTTATTTAATTTTGGTTCACCCTCACAACAGTTTATATTACCTATGTCTGTAAGAAGGTTATTATTACGTAGATTTTCTAATAAAAACCATATACCGAATCTTTCGTTAGTAGGTTTAATACAATTCCCCAATAAATGGCTAACAGAGTACATTTCTTTTATACAAAAGTAGCGGAAACATGTAAACAGGACAGATTACACCATAGGCATATAGAGGTTGTAAATATATGGATATTGTATATAAACACAGGCGAGCAGTAAGTGTAACATGTAAGTGGACACCCACATGCAAATATGGAATACCCACTATTAATATAATTCCAAATTCGACTAAATAAGTTTATAGTCTCAATATAATTAACATATTAACTAACGGCGCCATCCCGCATTAGTACCCAAATTGTCGAAATTCTATAATTCTATTCTTAGTCCTTGTATTAGGTTTTGTACTATTAAACCCAACACCCCGTGCAGCAGAGTAATATATGTATTTAATACAGATACGCTCATTCTACAAGACCCACACATCTGTTGTATAAGCACCAGAATAGACGTCTCATTGTGTTGTTGTAAAGTAAAACATAAATTGTGCTGGATACAACCGGCCAGATATTAGACAGGAAATGTGTTGGAAGTGTATTGCCAAAGACAAACACCACATAGTGCAACATGTAATCAATCCATTACTATTTAGACAGTATTGGTACAACATCCGATATATTAGCCAAACCCAGTCCAAACTTGGAAAACAAACAGTAAAAGATAAATATTATAGTAACAGAAATAGTAAGAGTATAAGGACACAGTAATATTTAAAGTTTATAAAACAACACAAATGCAGAGACACAATAACACACTCCAACACATTTGGACACAGGCACAGATACTGGTTTACATCCATTTAACACAACTTTACACGTTCTGTCAACCGACACAAAAATAGTTTGTAAATTGTGTAAGAAATATATGTAATATAAACAAATTTAACACAATCATAACATTGTCCACAATGTTATGATTGTGTTAAATTTGTTTATATTACATATATTTCTTACACAATTTACAAACTATTTTTGTGTCGGTTGACAGAACGTGTAAAGTTGTGTTAAATGGATGTAAACCAGTATCTGTGCCTGTGTCCAAATGTGTTGGAGCGTGTTATTGTGTCTCTGCATTTGTGTTGTTTTATAAACTTTAAATATTACTGTGTCCTTATACTCTTACTATTTCTGTTACTATAATATTTATCTTTTACTGTTTGTTTTCCAAGTTTGGACTGGGTTTGGCTAATATATCGGATGTTGTACCAATACTGTCTAAATAGTAATGGATTGATTACATGTTGCACTATGTGGTGTTTGTCTTTGGCAATACACTTCCAACACATTTCCTGTCTAATATCTGGCCGGTTGTATCCAGCACAATTTATGTTTTACTTTACAACAACACAATGAGACGTCTATTCTGCTGCTTATACAACAGATGTGTGGGTCTTGTAGAATGAGCGTATCTGTATTAAATACATATATTACTCTGCTGCACGGGGTGTTGGGTTTAATAGTACAAAACCTAATACAAGGACTAAGAATAGAATTATAGAATTTCGACAATTTGGGTACTAATGCGGGATGGCGCCGTTAGTTAATATGTTAATTATATTGAGACTATAAACTTATTTAGTCGAATTTGGAATTATATTAATAGTGGGTATTCCATATTTGCATGTGGGTGTCCACTTACATGTTACACTTACTGCTCGCCTGTGTTTATATACAATATCCATATATTTACAACCTCTATATGCCTATGGTGTAATCTGTCCTGTTTACATGTTTCCGCTACTTTTGTATAAAAGAAATGTACTCTGTTAGCCATTTATTGGGGAATTGTATTAAACCTACTAACGAAAGATTCGGTATATGGTTTTTATTAGAAAATCTACGTAATAATAACCTTCTTACAGACATAGGTAATATAAACTGTTGTGAGGGTGAACCAAAATTAAATAACCTAACATCTATAACGGATGCGTTTTGTGATAACATAATGTTAGTTAAGATAACCAATGTTACGGATTGTGATCCTATAGCAATTCCCTATAAAATAGAGCTTGCAAATGTTAAAATTAAGGATTTGTTGGAAGACCTTCCAAAGATACTGCAAGATCTGGAAAAAGAAATGTACTATCTTATGGATTTCGATATAACACTAGATTTGGTTGGAATATTTAATAAAGAGGAAATGTGCCAATATCTTACAGAAAACTTTTGCTACCAGGGGGGCGAGTGGACCCCCATAATGTTATTGTAGATAATGTTAGTAAAGACTGTTTAACATGGTTTAATGTAAATAGCAGGGTAAAAATATATAATAAATTTATATGCCAGATTACAAGCCTTGAGTAATTAAAAGTATAGGAAACCATATAATAAACTTTGTAAACCTAAAAGAAACGTTCTCGTCTAAACTAGCTAGAGAGAATGGCAAGGTTAGAGGCAACAATCTATTGTAGAGGTTTTGGTAAAGGGTTTGAACCTTTAAGAGATTGTTTAAGTCTAATAGAAGACAACAAACGGTACTTTCAAAATGCTCCATTCTATGCCTCTGCATAAGATGTGGGTGAAAGTTGCCAATCAATTACAAAACAGTTGTTGTTTAGTGTTTAACGACGCATATTGGGGGAAGATAACTGGAGTACAACTAAAACTGCCAAAAGATAGTACACAAAGGGAAAAGTTAATAAAGTATGCTCTATCTGCATTTACCTTTAACTGTTTACCAACTATGTAGAGGTAATAGAGGAGGATGCCATAAGTGTAAAGCATAGGTGTTACATCAAATCTGGGGGCACATCAAATACACCTTTCTCCATCAATTTAGAAGAATTAGGCTTAGTGGAAAGTCCCTTACTCCCTACGTTTTAAGAGGCCGGACCAATAAACTGTACCCATACACTATTAAAGAAATAGAGCCACTTTCCAAGCCTTTCTTAGAGAGGAAATCGGAATTAGAAGACATTGGAATATGTGGAAAATATTGTTGCAGAGGAATACAAAGCACGGTTGGCTAAAGAAAGAAGGGAAAGAGAGGATAAATTAAAAGATTACTTCCTGCGACGAGGATCTAGAGCATTATGTGTATGCGTTTGTAGTAAACAACAAGTTTGTGGGAGTGTTGGCAGAAAAGGATGGAGGGGTGTATACTATGTTAAAGGTGTCTGTAAAACTGTATTTATAGAGATAAATAAGAATAGGCAAGGCGTGTTGCCATACAGTGGTGATTTGGACATTATTTATCTACCTACCAACGAGCCACTTGCAAGCTTTAACACTAACGGAACCGCAACATTTTATGGCAATTCTAAAAATAGAAAACCTAAGTTTCCGTAACGATGTTGGACAAGAAGACATAGAGATGCAAGATATTAAAGGCAATGTTAAATTTAAAGAATGTAGTAGACTGGAGGATTTGGAATATGGTGCGCTATTAAACAAGTCCAACATAGGGGTAGAAAAAGATATATTGTTTGAAAATATTCGTAACCTTTATGTCTCCAACCACCGGCTGGAAAGGGAGCTAGAATGTGGGAAGTTTGATTTTAACTACAAAATTAAGTTGGATAAAATAAAGACTACTCCAAACAAGCACAAAGAAAGATTAGTGTTTTGTGTTTAGTTGTTTTGGGTTTTAAACATTTATTTTTTGTTGGCTTAAAACATATCCAAAATTTGGGCAGGACCATAATTAGATATATATTACTTATTAGCGTATATAATAAGCTTGTATTTATTTTTTTTAATCCAACCGTAATAGTGAATTTGGAAATGCACTTATGCAATGGCCAGTAATATATTGCATCCAAAGTTTGCATCCAAAGGGGAAAAAATGTACGGTAAATTTAGATATAAGGGGATATAACAAGTCGAAAAGTAAATAAAGGAGTTATTGGTAGTAATTTGCAAAATATAGTTTTGTAAAAACACAAATACCAATATTAGTTTTTAGGTTGCGGCAAAACAAACAACTGTATTATAGGTGGAAATAATATTGTAATTTTAGATATAATAGTTGGGGGCTATAACATATCCAAAAATAAATGCTTAGGACAATATCCAAAGTGTAGGCAATAAACAGCAAAGTCAGTTTTGGGATTACAGCAAAATAAACAAACAAAAAAGACAAATGGGTAATGGAACGTGTGGTAGTGTGGTCTTGTTACCTATATAAGAGCTATAACATATCCGAAAATAAATAAGTTTGAAATTGTATATTTTTCAAAATATTTTTTAAATTTGACCATTATAGTTAATTTGTCAAATGTGGATGGTACATATACACTAGCCTAGAATAATGACATAAATTTTAAACAAATCAGACCATAAATAAAGAAGTTGCCAATTGGCAGTATTTTTCCAAATTTTTAAAAATTTAACCGCAATATTTGTAAAATGTGGATGGTGCATATACATTAGCCCACAACAATAACATATCCAAATTTTAAACAAATCGGACAGTAAATAAAGAAGTTGGCAATTGGCGGTATTTTTCAAAAATATTTTTTAATTTGACTGTAGTGAATTTGGGAAATGTGGATGGTGCATATACACTAGCCTACAACAATAACATATCTAAATTTTAAACAAATCGGACATTTAATAAAGAAGTTGGCAATTGGCAGTATTTTTCAAAAATAATTTTTAATTTGACTGTAATATTTGTAAAATGTGGATGGTGCATATACACTAGCCTACAACAATAACATATCCAAATTTTAAATAAATCGGACAGTAAATAAAGAAGTTGGCAATTGGCAGTATTTTTCAAAAATATTTTTTAATTTGACCGTGATGGTGAATTTGGGATATGTAAGTGAAATTTATTAAAACACTTGCCTAGGACAATAACATATCCAAATTGCAGACAAATCGGACATTTAATAAAGAAGTTGGCAATTGGCAGTATTTTTCAAAAATAATTTTTAATTTGACTGTAATAGTGAATTTGGGATATGTAGGTGGAATTTATTAAACCAGTTGCCTAGGACAATAACATATCCAAATTGAAGACAAATCAGACATTTAATAAAGAAGGTGGCAATTGGCAGTATTTTTCAAAAATATTATTTAATTTGACCGTAATATTTGTAAAATGTGGATGGTGCATATACACTAGCCTACGACAATAACATATCCAAATTGCAGACAAATCGGACAGTAAATAAAGAAGTTGGCAATTGGCTGTATTTTTCAAAAATATTTTTTAATTTGACCGTAATAGTGAATTTGGGATATGTAAGTGTAATTTATTAAAACACTTGCCTACGACAATAACATATCCAAGTTTTAAACAAATCGGACAGTTAATAAAGAAGGCGGCAATTGGCAGTATTTTTCAAAAATATTTTTTAATTTGACCGTGATGGTGAATTTGGGATATGTAAGTGAAATTTATTAAAACACTTGCCTAGGACAATAACATATCCAAATTGCAGACAAATCGGACATTTAATAAAGAAGTTGGCAGTTGGCAGTATTTTTCAAAAATAATTTTTAATTTGACTGTAATAGTGAATTTGGGATATGTAAGTGGAATTTATTAAACCACTTGCCTAGGACAATAACATATCCAAATTGAAGACAAATCGGACAGTTAATAAAGAAGGTGGCAATTGGCACTATAGTATTTTTCAAAAAATATTTTTTAATTTGACCGTTATAGTGAATTTGGGAAATGTAAGTGAAATTTATTAAAACACTTGCCTAGGACAATAACATATCCAAATTGCAGACAAATCGGACAGTAAACACCAAAGATAGTTTTTTAGCCTGAATTTGAAAATTAATTTTTAAAAAGAGGAGGGACAATATATTTAATATAGGCAAGGGTATATATATTTAGGCCTATATATTTAATATAGGCCAGCGGGCGGGAGCTCTATAGGCGGGAGCTGGCGTCGGTGCAAAAACGGCTCCCCATAAGAATAACATGGGGAAAAAGCGCCGATTGTGGGGTTAAACCGGTATTTATCCACTACTACACAATAACTTCTAAGTTGTTTACATGTGTTGTTTATTTAGTCTGGAGTTATTTTTGAACTCGTGGATTTCTGCAAAAGATGTATTAAAATTAATGCAAATTTTAAAATGGGGGAAAATAATGCGGGGGCCAAAAAGAAAATTTGTGTAGGGTAGGATCGGGCGTCGGTGCAAAAACTGATCCCCATAAGAATAACATGGGAAAAAAGCGCCGATTGTGGGGTTAAACCGCCATTTCACCACTACTGACATCACATAAAGATAAATTTTTCACACATAACGATTAAACTGTTTAATTCTAAGAACAAATCATTTTTTTTACAGGAAAAATCAAATTAAAAAAAACTTAGAGCACAGGGTAAATGCAATTAAGCTATGTAAAATTTTGTTTTGTGCCTTAGGACATGAATAATTCTTCTTTACAATAGGAAAGTTTAGTACCTCATGAATCGATTAAATTATATATATATATATATATATATATATATACAGTACTAAGGTATTTCGTTATTTTAAGAAATATCATATCTCTAAGAATTACATGGCAACCTAGAAGGCCAGTGGGCTTCGGTATGAACTTGTTGGTCCCCTAACATCGTATGGTCTGGAGAAATTTTGAACAGCCATTTTCAAAATCATCTGGTTACACACTGTTACTTTATTATTATCTATAGATTATTCAATCTCAACTGAGTTCAGTTGTATGTACAAATTGCACAGTTATCATTATCATGCAATGGGATTAAAAATAAATGCTAACTCACATATCCAAGCAACACACGTTGGTAGTCAATAACAAACTTCCTCGCCACAATTAGATGCGGTTGGGAGGAGTTGATCACAAACCAATGCAAAGTTTGTGTAGGCAACATCAATGATTCACACAGTCCCTGTGTACATGAGTTAATTAGTTTAGGCTTTGAAGCAACCGAGCACATCGGTTGGCATACATGTGAGTAACCGATGTTCATTTACGGTACGGTAACTATAACGTGTTCACTATGTTTGTGTTAACTTCATAAACGAATAGGATTAACCAAGCGGTATCTCCTCCAATAACAGTGTGGACGGTGTGGCACTCAACAAATAAATTGAGATTCTCTTCTCGGTCATACTTTTTATTGTCATATTGGTTTACCAACAAACTTTTAAATGCAATGTAACTTATTGATGAAGGAACGAAGTGAAGAAATCTATGTATTAGCAGAGACGATTCGTTGTCCATCAGTGTATGTGTGTTCGTCATGCAATAATGTGAAAATGGCTGCATGGATCGCTTTCATATTTTACACATCTGTTTTCCAGTACACTTTACGCTACCAGTTTAACTGTTCTTTTAGCAAATTTCCCCTATAGCGAAGAAGCTATTACCGTGGGTCTCATGGTAAGACTTAAGCACGAGACCATGATAACTTTTCGTTTTGAGGTCCCCAGATGCCAAAAACACTATTCGTTCAAATTTATATATATATGTATGTATATCTATATAAATAAAATTAGAGTTTTGTCTGTACATTGCTTGGAATTATGAAATTTGTGCATATTTTCACATTTTACAACCTAGGGAAGCCAAAACAAGTCTTATTTCAATTTCTGTCTGTCTGTTGGTAACGCTCAAGGATGGCTTTTGGTTCGCTTTTCACGGGAAAACGGGTGCACTGACATTAATGAAACGTTGTTTCTTTGTTCTATACATGCATGAGAAGGTTTTAGGTCACTTTAAACTGTCATATACCTTTTAGAAAAGATTGGCGGCGGCTCAAAAACGTGATTTTAGGCGATATTGGTCACGTTCGCTTTTCATAGAGAAACGGGTGCACTGATTTCAATGAAACTTTTTTTTATGTTCTAGGGGCTGTAGCCCAGGGCGGCAATTTTTTAGGGGTGGCAAATTTACTGAAAGTTAATAAGTTGTTTACAAAAGAAAGGTTGAAACGGGAAACATTTTGATGAAAGCGGATGACAATGAGGGTGTGCCGCCCTTTTAAAGATAAATATAGTAATCAGAGACTAATGTATTAGGCTTGCAGTCCCTCACACTGTAGTTCCTCATAACAGTCATAATGCATTTGTCATTCATCCGTACTAGCGACAAGACGATTACACTACAGAGAAAGGGCAGCAAGCCACAAACTACAGTTAATTCAACTTCTCTCCTCCGTTCATCAGGCACTGCGCCAATATGACTATGTCCAACTCACGGACTTCCAAGTTTACCCGTACATTCGCATAGCATTAAAATTATTTTTTACACAATATCCATGACTAAGACACACGGCTAGGAAATGTTGCAACAATCGAGTTTGAGATGACAATAACAAAATTTAGGCTACAAAGATATTGTCGATTCATTTTTAAACTCAAGGTAACAAAGAAAGTTCAACGTATATTTACCATCAAAGGCTACCACACATAATCGTTCATTCTGGAGTATATTTATTTAATAAAACATCTGACCAAAGAAAAATAAAGACTAACATAATTTGTGAAGAGAGGATTTGATTGGTTGTTGCCATAGGAGCATAGTTTACAGAGGGTCAAAATGGTGGTCAGCATGTAGGCTGCAGTTTTTTACTACAGGCGAGACCACTATATATATTTTTTAGGTGGGACGGTGTCAAAATCTCCGTATTTCATTAAATGAAAAACTGTGATCTTCGAAATCTTTAAATTGATATCTTGTCGCATTTCAGGCGAATCATGATGTTAAACTTAACTTTATAATCTTGAGACATATTTTAGATGAAATTTTATTGTTTATCTCGAAGCAAAGTTATGTTTTGAGTTAAATGAAAACACCGTTGTAATATGGCTTTGGAAACAGTGTTGAAAACAAGCCGCCTCTCACCTCGAATGACACCGTCCTACCAACAAGTTGACACCACAACAGGACAAAATACCAAATATCACGGCATGCTTTTTGAAGGTTATTTGACAGACTCCTGTAGGTATTATATTTTAATGCATTTGATCTACAACATCATGGAGGTGAAACTAGAAGAAAGTTTGAAAATGTGTAGAGTTTTATGAAGATTAGCCCTACATCAATTAATTTTATATTTTGATCGTCTAAAACATCTTTGCATAAAAGTATAAATTAAAAAATGACCAAAAAACTGAATTGAAAAGAACTAATTCAGGATTAAAATGTGCGAATTTTGAGGCTAATGGTGCGAATTACGAATTTTAGGGTTACAGTGTCATCATATCTTATTTATAGGTTATTTATTATTATTTTCAGTAGTCAATGAGTTAGTGTAAAAATTAATGTTTGATGAAGTATAAGGAGGGATTTTTAGGTCTTTGCTGAAGGATTTTCTTGTCATTAAAAGAATCACTGCTTCACTCCTTTTAACACCAACATTTGTCTCTTTGGTTGATTGTCACTGAGTATATTGAATATTGAACTGTGTTTATGTGAATCAAGTCAATTATATTGTATATTATTTTACTGTTTGTTTGTTTTTAAATAGGAATAAATAACATAAATTTATTTAAATTATTCATTTAGTAAATTCGTAACTTCTTTAGATATTGTCACAAAATAACCAAACAAGATATATAACATGTGGGTAAACCTGGGCGGCGAAAATAACAAAGATTATGGGGGGGAGCAGATTTCCTGATAGCCCTTAGGCGGCAATTGTTTAAATCTGCCACTGTAAAATAGATATTTTATGTAACCAACTACTGGGTGTCTCAACTTTACAGTAAATTTGAAAATTATTTTTTGATAAGATTACTGGGTTGAGGAGTTATATTAGGTCCTTTTAACAACTGGTAACAGGACTTTGGAAAACAGGTGGTCTCATAAACAACTCTCCTTCACTCTGTTCAATCGATGAATAACAGGAACTACTGATCCGACAGTTTTTTCCCTGAGGTTCATAAACAGATTAATTTCGATTTTGAAAGTGCCTTGTGCCATCCTCACGTCCACCAATGAAATATTGTAAAATTAGTTAAGTTGTTATTCTTATCAAATTCATCTACAATTTAGACATACAACCCGTACGAAGGACAGGTACACAGCTAGTATATATGTGTGTAGTATATATGTGCTAGTATCTATATATGTGTCCGTTAACCCGATAACTTGAGTAAAAAACATCCGATTTCGATGAAATTTGGTACAAACATGTAAAGCAACATTTATGACTTTAAGTTTGAAAACCAGAAAGATCGGACAATGGGAAGGGGGTTTATGGGGTTTCAAAAAAGTCGGTTTTTTTTTTTCATTTTTTACCCTAAAATTTGTAAAACACTCAATTTTAGTTTTGACCACTTTGTAGAGCTTAAAAAACAAATAATATGGCATTTTTAATCATTAACCTAGGTTAAGTGGTTACAGAGAAAATCCAAAAACTTACTAATAAAATCTCCCATGTTAATCTTATGGGAAAAAGGTTTTTAGCTTTCCCTAAGTTAATTTTACTGTAAACTTCACATTTGCTTCAACCAATAAGTTCAGCTCTAAAAAACAATAATTTTGGTGTTTAAATTCTGATTCTACATCCAACCGTTGCAGAGATATTTAAAGTGCTAAACACAGTAGTACGTTGTCCAATGTTATCCTTATGGAAAATAATTAAAATTTGGTATCTTAATTATTTATGAATGTATATTTATGAAACTTGGTATGTGGCTTTACCTAGTACTGGTCTATTAATATTTGCACAACAAATTATTTTTTACTGACCATCCCCGTAGCAGCAAACCCGCATACTCAGCCCTAATATTATTCTTATAGAGAATAAGTAATTTTTTATATCTCCCTTAATTATGAACATAAATTAATAAAACTTGGTATGTAGCTTCACCTGGATAATTTATATTAATAATTGTATAAAAACACATTTCTTATCTTTCTTGTTGCAGCAAACCTGCGTACTCAGCCTTCAATGTTATTCTTATGGAGAATAAATAAATTGCTATATGTCACTTGTTTTTCATGTGTCTTTATGAAACTTGGTGAGTGGCTTTATGTGGTAGTGAGAAACATATACAGCATTGGAAATTCGCTGAGTATGCAGGTTTGCTGTGACAGGGATATTAATAATTAACTTTTAAAAGTTATAACATTTCCATAAGGTAAAGCATTGGACAGAAATTACCTTTAGTAAAGTGCGAGATGCTAACAAAATATTGTTTTGTAATGACAAACAACTACTTACAAATTATCCTATTTATATGTTTTATGATTAAATAATTAAAGTACTCTTTGTTTAACAAGAGGTAATTCAATTTATCAAAGGTTTTTGAAATCTTTAGATTAAAAAATGAATACCAGTTTTTACAAATAAAGATAACTTTCTCCTCTAATGTGAGTAATGTGAGTGAGTTAATAATTTATCCGCTAGATTGCAGCAGCCATTTATTTCGTATTTACTTCTGCCAGCTGCGTTATTTTGTCAGTTTATGATATTGAAATACCCCCGTCATAGCAAACCTGCGTACTAAGGTAATTTCCAATTTTAAAATAGTGGCACACCCACTGCATAGGCATCTTACTGTGTTATTTTTTGTTGAAGAATAATTTGTACCTCTAATATAATATAATTTAATATATTTAAGAATGATGTATTAACCAAGACCTAATATTAACCAAAATTAAAGTATATATTTTCCTACAGAGTTCCCAGGATCATGTTTATTTAAATACTAGTAGCCAGTCGCGGCTTCGCTCGCGATCACAACGTAATATTATACTGACATTCCCGTATAAATATTTTGTTACCGTTCCAAAGCCAACATGGGCTGCTGATTAACTGTGTGTACTCTATCCAGCTGATTGCTTAAAACTTATAGTTTTTTCCCAATGTTGAGCTTATGGGAAAAAACTCAACTTCAAGGAGTCCCAGGGCCTCACTCACAAATTATTTCTCTATTAAAAAAGTTTCCTGCACAACTTCACGTTAGGCTCTTTCCAATGACACCAAAAACATGAAAATCGGTTCTGTAGTTTAGGAGGAGTGATTGTCACAAAAAACCTGCTCACCTATTAAATAAGTATAGATTTTGTGATGAAATTTTGATTAGAACTTACGTAAACAGAAGTAATTTTCATCTACCATTTTTGAGTTCGGTCATCCCATTACGCGAATATTTGAGCGTTCTCCTAGTTTAAAAAAAATCTCACTGTTAGTATTGTTTAAATGCTCTAATGTAACCTGGCAGATTTTTAAGAATGCTAAGCATTGCATTGGTACACCCACCTAACCAATCAAAAAGATTTGAACATCAACGTTACGTTTGCATTAATTATAAACCAGAAAAATACAAACAAATCCTTAAACGCTTTACTGCAGCTTTAAAGCTTTACCTGCAGTGTTTATGAGCTTATGGATTTTTATTATACTTTCAGAATAAACTTCCATTATCCCTAGATTATCATCCATTTATAGCATTACAAAAATAAAAAAATATGCAAATGAGGTTTTGTGTCATGCTAAAATATTTTATATACCCGGAAAAAAATGCTAATAATTTATACTCTTTAAAAACAAAATAAAATGGAAGTCTAATAAACTGGGGGCACTGTTCAGTTTTCAATAACGAATCAATCTGCTTTGAAACTCTAAACTAGATCGCTTAAAACTTTGCTAATAACACAGTGGTGACGTCATGGAGGTGATTTTGTAATTTGCATTTACAAAATAAAGTGGAAACGTTAAACTATGTACACTATTTGTTTGTAAAATAACCGTGAGCGCAATAGACTGAATGTCAAAGACAATAGAGATAATACTTTTTATAAATGTTGTTTTCCAATCAACTCTTATGAGTTATTAATATCACAGACTAACACAGATTAAACTCGCTGCACACATGTTAACTATCTTACAGTTTCTCTCCTCTGAGGGATGGTGTTTTGCTGTCAGAGCGCATCAGCTATCACACCAACCCTTAGGTGATTCTCTCCCCTGCTTGATAATAAGCTCCAACTACTCTCCTTCCCCTCCCCCTTTCGTCCTGTCAGCCATCAGCCACCACTTAATGTAACAACACACTAATTAATTCAACTACTTATATTTTGTTTTTTAACTTCTTTATATATTTTGTTTACCCTTTGTTTGAAGCTTTGTTTAGATGTCATTGTAATTGAAGTAATACAGATCTCAGATTTATATACATTATCTGCCATAGCATTGAGCTTATATTAATGTCATAATAGATAGGCATACAGGGACGGATCCAAAGGTACCCCTCCCCCTTCCCTGTGGATGGTTCCTGGCACCCCCATTATTGTTTTTAACTACTGTATTTGAAATTATACAACGAATGAAAGTAAGTTAACATAATATATCAATAACCTCTTGTACTCAAGAAAAAAACAATCTTAACTTTATAATCAAGCTAAACAAAAATTAACTTTAGTTCTACTGCGCCCGACCGTAAATAAAAATAAAATATTTAGGCATTAGACTTTTTTCTTCGTCATCTGTAGGCGTCAAGAACAAGTAAGATGCCTAAATACACAATTTATTTTAGTAATCACCCAAGCGAAAAACTATTTACAAAACGTATTTGAAATCTGCAATTCTGACCTATACTACGCAAAGATACAATTAGGAATGAGACTGACAGCCAAGGTCAACCACTCGAAAAATGAAAATGTCGTACCACATTTTTACAAAATAAAATACTTGGCGTATGAGCTTCTGTTTGCACACAATTTAATCTTATTTTCCTCTTATTTCATTACATATAATTCGAGGCACTTTTTGCTTCTAGCCTAGCCACTGGATATTTATTGCCTAACAACACGCGGTTTTAAACAAAAATGAAACCTAACCTGTAAACAAAACAACGCTGATAGCAAACGGCAACGGTAGGCGGGCGAAATCCAGTAAAAAATAACTACCGAATACAATTGTAGCAACCTTTGCTGCTAAAATTTACTTCCAACTCCATGCTAAAAACACTGCATTTTCGGTCTGTCAACTGGGAAAAATACAACAACTTTGCGATACTCGGGAATATCCACGTTTTTGTAAGACGCTTTTAGGTTAAATAAATGGATCTAAGTTATGTGTTATATACTAAAATGGAAGTTTAAATTTTACCTGTCTAATGGTGTGTATTTCATTTCATTTAACGAAACGTTTAAGTTCGTAAGTTTGAATATTAATGTAACCTTGTAGATGTGAGCGGCAACATTGACTCTCGGAACCGAAAAACGGGGTTTCGGGAAGCTCTTGATGCTTACATTTTCATTCGGATTTATTCAAACTTTCATTGTATACCTCAATAATAAAATAAAACACAAAAATTCTTAGGTTTGGGGGAAGGGGCGACCGCCCCTACCGGCCCCCCCCTTGGATCCGCCCCTGTAGGCCTAGGACAATTTCGGTAAGATTCATAGTAGGACATTGACTGTGTTCAACTTGAAAGTTTTTAATATAACAAATACTGGAAAATATAACCAACAATTTGTTATTTTTTTATAAATTTGTATCCCACTAAAGAGTAAGAAATAAAAATTAAGTGTGATTAGATTTTCATTGATTTTATTAAAATAAAGTAACAGCTCCTTGGGAGACCCTTATTCTCTCATGCTTGTAAATTTAGTTACAGTATAACCTTACACAATTCGACAAATATTTAATAACTTATTAATCACTTAGGGACGGAAAAAGAATTAAGAAAGCTCTGAAGGCATATCTCATAAATAATCCAATAAATTCCATGAATGAGTTTTTTGTTTAGACACTGTGCCTTGATTCTAGTTTAATGTGCACAATATTGTTATAATTTATTTTTAATGACCTTGTTAGAATTGTTTTCACATGACACTTTTGAGTTATAGTTTTAGCGAATTTCCCCTATAGGGAAGAAGCTATTACCGTAGTCGGCATGGTAAGACCTAGGCCCGGGACCATGATAACTTTTCGTTTTGAGGTCCCCAGACCCCAAAAACACCATTCGTTCGAAACTGTAGATATATCTATATATATATATATATATATATATATATATATATATATATATATATATATATGTATATGTATATATATGTGTGTGTGTCCGTGAGCACGATAACTCTCGTAAAAATTATCCGATTTTGATTAAATTTGGTATAAACGTGTAAAGCAACATTTATGACTTTAAGTTCGAAAACCAGCCAGATCGCTTTATCGGAAGGGGTATTTTTGGGGGGTTTTGTACCCCAAAAATGGGTTTTTTGGATTTTTTACATATAATTTTGGAAATAGTCAAATTTTAGTTTTTACCATTGTATTCAGCTTAAAAAACACATAATTTGGTATTTTGATCATTCCTCTACGTCAATTGGTTACCGAGATATTGAAAGTGCTAAACACAGTACGTTGTCTAATGTTATTCTTATGGAGGAAAATAAAAATCTTATATATCACTTATTTATGAACGTATACTGACGAAACTTGGTATATGGCTTCATCTGGTTGTGGACCATTGATATTTGCTCAAAAAAACAATTTTTTACCAAAGGCTCCCGTAGCAGCAAACCTGCGTACTCAGCCCCATGTTATTCTTATAGAGAATAAGTAACGTGTTATCTCCCTTCATTATGAAAATAAATTAATGAAATTTGGTATGTGGCTTTACCTACATGAGTTATATTGACATTTGTATAAAACCCCATTTTTTGTCTTCCTTGCTTCAGCAAACCTGCATACTCAGCCGCCATGTTATTCTTATGGAGAATAATTAAAATGTCATAAATCGTTTATTTAAGAATGTATATTGATGAAACTTGGTATGTGGCTTTATGTGGTATTAAGATACATATATGTGCATTGGAAATTCGCTGAGTACGCATGTTTGCTGCTACGGGGGTATTTATTGTTACTATTTAGTTTTAGTTTATGGTACAGAAAAAGCACCTTTATGACACTATTCTGTCTGTATAATTTTTACAGCATATTTAGAATAAAGGTATTTGAATTGAATTGAATATTATTTTAAAAGGAGATATGTACATATTTTATACCGACACCCCAAGCCTATTCTCCCACTGGACAAAAGGTAAAAAAGAAACCACAGTGTTATCAAACCCTAATGTGAAGCAATCAGAATCTGGCGTTTTAAGGCAGGAAAAGAGTTTTTTTTTATGAAATAATATATTATTATTATTATTATTGTTGTACAGAAGTAAAAAAATATTTGTTCATATCCAGGTTTGTAAATCCATAAACTCTTAAAATAATACAAAAAACATAACAACCAATTTAAACCCTCAAACTCAGCATTTCTTAAACAGATACATTATATATTTTTGATTCAATCATATTTGTAGAATAACCTGTAAACTTTGATTTTCGATCTCATTGGATATGTATGTTTTTTAGGCTGTATAGTTAGTTACTAATATTTTTGCCAAACATGACCAATAAACTAATTCTGTATTGGAATTTCAATTACAAAACTCGTTTGAATGTAACAACCTCACACAGAGTTGCAGCAATGAAGGTATAGCGCGATTGTGGCTTTGTCAAAACGTGAGGGAACAATGGCAAAATTGTTTCTAAATTAGTTTTCAGACCAAATATTCAAGCAAATTGACAAAGAGGCAATGCTTTGTGGTCTTTTCTTTTTACAAAGGCGGGAAATTGTGTAATGATAATTTTCAGTATGACATAGCCTATATTGAAAGTACTCATAAAAGATTAAATCACATATGACCTAACACTGTCATAATGTTTAAATAACTCTACCTATATATTTAGTTTAGTGGTTTATAAACCTTTACAGTTCTATTTATAATTAACAGGATTTATGCACCAAAGACAGTAACCCAAAAGGATCAAATGTTTCAAATCATCAATATAATACTGATTAAACTATGTTTAACTATTCAACTGTTTAAACTATTTTAAAGAAAATAAGTATCGATTCCCTTTTAGCTTCTTCCTAATCATTATCTAAGATATTAATGAATAGACTACAAAAATACCCCCCGTCGCAGCAAACCTGCGTACTCAGCAAATTTCCAATGCATTTAGGTTTCTCACTCCTATATAAAGTCACTTACCAAGTTTCACAAAAATACATTCATAAATAAGTGATATAAAACATTTGATTTATTCTCTATAAGAATAACATTGGGGCTGAGGACACAGGTTTGCTGCAACGAGGAAGATAAGAAATGTGTATTTATGCAATTATCAATATAACTTAACCAGGTGAAGTACATACCAAGTTTTATTAATTTCTGTTCATAATTAAAGGAGATATCAAACTTTACTTATTCTCCATAAGAATAACATTAGGCCTGACACTATCCGTTACAAGCGACACCTGTGAAACCCTATCTAAAAACTTTGTAAATTGAAAAAGAATAACTACAATAAATCTGAATCACATATTTACTGTCAACACACTAGTAAACATGTACAGCGTTCAGCGTAGAATATGAAGATGTATCACACATCACAATGGGTTAACCCTCTTACAACCCCCTCGTCGGAGAGGGTTGAGTGTGTTTTGCCGTCAGCGTTAACCATCACACCGGCTCTCAAAAGAAACAGTCCCCTCCCTCATGTCTCACGGCTTCTCTCAAAATGAAAGGTTTGAAATGTGAATTACCCCAATCATATAAAGTTCTCTTCCATTTAAATTATTAGATATAGAACAAAATTTTATAATTGGCATAAATTTGAATTAATATCATGCTGATTGAAACACTTTTATGCTCTTTTGGATTCCTAGGGAATATCTGTTCTTAGGGAATTTATTAGTTTGTTCTAATTCACATTGTAACCACTGTTTAAAAAATAAGAATTGCTTAGCAATATGTTTAAATTATGAACAACCTAGGGTATTGTAGTAGATAATCATTGTGGTAATAGAAGAAGACAACTGCAACGAATAAATCTGCCAAGATTACTTAGTTACGCAAATTCAAAAATATGTATACTTATAAAGCAACAGTTTGGTACTGTAGTTTAAAAATTAAATAAAAATAATATGTTGAACTATTTGTACTTCTCCTTATTGCTGACAGTCGTTGAAGTTGGACTTTTAAGTAGGCTGTCTAGTTTTCACTGTGAAAAAGTTATTTTTTACCATAGCAGGCTTACTGCTCTACCGATCCAATACTACAATTATTGGATATTTACAATTTGTATTTTTAAACCAGATAAACACTACTAGAAAAATCGCATCAGGAGTTACGGAAAATGGTAAGCTCCAATCTCCTACTAAATGAAGACACATCCTATAACTATTGTAGGCATACTCTGTTTGCCATATCATGCCATATTTGTCATTTTATTCTTAATTAATACACATGTATTTAAATTAATAAGGGTTCCTTCATGTATTGGTTTTATCAGATTTCAAAGAAAAACTGAGATTGTATCACTTCCAAAAATAACTTTGTTTAATACTTGATTAAATATGTGCATGTGTACATGTACATTGATTATATATATATCAGGATGCATAATCAATCGAAAAAGTAAAACAGTATTTTAAGTATTTTTATGACAGATCATTTGATAACAGCAACTGACAATTATTTATAAGAAATACTGTTCCCAACTACCCAGCAGCTCTGATAGGAGCAGCAAACACCAAGTGATGGCAGAGCCAGTAAACATCTGCCTTTACTCACTGGGTTGCTGAATCTATTTCTCACAAATTCTCCAAAAGGGTCGCTTATTCAGCAGCGTAACTATGAAATTGGCAAGTAGGTTACATAAGACATTATATATCTATTAGCTCTTACAAGCTTGTAATGGTTTATCACAGCTGTTACAGACTTGGCTAATAATCAGGAATTTTAGGTTTATACTAGGTTAGTTCACAACTCCCAACTGAACAGCAAATATAGATAGCACAAACAATTTGTCACAGTGAAAAAAAAATTAAACTGACTAACAAAAAATTCAAGTTACGACCTAACCGGTCATGTAAATATGAGTTTACCAAGTCTTAAAGCATGAGATATCTGTTATCAGATAAGTTAAACTGCAAATGGCACTGGAAGGTAGATCTGACCCTGCAGTCCCGCGAGGCAACCCTCAAACTCCTAGCTACATTATACGCCTTTCCTCCTTCATACTAACTCGAATTACTTTTGTTGTGTTGGTGGCATTTTATTCTTTATAGATATGGTTCTTCATTAATGCACATTTGTTGTAATGTTGTTAAAGTAATATAAAGAAAAAACACAAATATTTATAACAATGTACTACAGTAAAAAATTGTTTTGCTTCACGTAAGAGAAAGTACTACATGACAAACAGATCCTGTCAAAAAAATTGGTCTGTATTTTAAATTAAATACAGATTAGACGTAGCATAAGCGAGACTTGAATAAGGTAAGGTAAGACCAACCAACTGTTTCATAGTCAGGGGCATTAATTAAATAAACAAATCAAGAGACCTACAAGATGGAATCTAGACCACAGACCAGTTCTATATTTTGAATATATATTTCTATATTTTGAATATTTTTTTTAAATTTTTGATTTTTAAGGGTAATTATCCCCCAAAAACCAACAAAAAACATGAAAAATTAGCAGGTTTTGGAGTCAAAGGAATTTCGTACAAATGGTTTGAGTCATATCTATCGGAGCGCTATCAATATGTTGAAATAAATACTTTTCATCAGAATAGGGTCGCAGGTGCAGCGTCGGACCTGTGTTTGGTCTCTTGTGGTGTTCCACAGGGATCTATTCTGGGTCCGCTGCTGTTTCTGTGCTACCTAACCGGTTTTTCAAAGTCTCTTCAAAATGTCACACAAAATAATTTATGCCTATATGCTGATGATGCAAACTTAAAAATCTCAGCAGTAAACCAGGATAATATTGAACTCTTAAAGTTTCTTGGAATTGTCCAATGTCAAACAGTTCTTAGACACAAATGGTCTATTGTTGAATTCTGAAAAGACAAACTTTATGGTATTCTCAACAAAGCAAAACCGGAGAAAAATAGCCCCAAATATAATTATTGAAGAAAAAATCATTGAACAAGTTAACAAGACAAAATTCTTGGGGTTGAATATTGATGAAAACTTTTGCTGGGATCATCATATTGAACATATAGTTAATAAAATTAGCTCCGGTTTATATGCACTTAAACGTATGGCCTGTTTGTGTAATATTAATATCTTAAAAAAAATCTATTTTGCCCTCATACACTCACATATATCATATGGTATTTGTTTGTATGGAGCAACAACAAAATTAAATCTTGATAAAATCTTAAAACTGCAAAAAAAGGCCATAAGATCTATTTGTAATCTAAAACGCGAAAAATCTGCCAAAGAATACTTTAAGAATCTTGAAATCTTAACAGTATATGGTCAGTATATTTTTGAATGTATATTATATTTTAAAACTAATACGAAATTACAAATCAAAATTACAACTCATCAGTACGACACAAGAAGAAAAATGGAAAAAAATCTTGATAAACATAGATTAGAATTCTACACAAAAAAAACTACCTACATGGGGAACAAATTTTTTAAAGCACTCCCAGATGAACTAAGATTAGAACACAATTTAAATAAATTTAAATCCAAATTAAAATCCTTCATAATAAACAAACATTTATATTCTTTTCAGGAGTTTTACAATAAAAATTAGATTTAAATCGTATTGGGAGCAGCATGTGCTTGCTTTGGGGTTGGTGGGCCCTGGTCCTATGTATATGTTAAATATAAGTGTGACGCCATTTATTGTATTATATGTACAAAGACAAATAAAGATTTATGATTGATTGATTGATTGATTGACCTTTCATTTCTGAACAAAATGACACCACCTGCATAAATATAGAAATATTACTATTCACCATTAAAAAGAGTTAAAAAAACAAAACAATTTAGTATCTTGAATTACTATTCTACAATTGCTGGTTGCAGAGAAAATTTAAATTTTCAATTTGCGGTAAACACAGTACCATACGTTGTCCAATGTTATTCTTATGGGGAATACAAAAATTACTATTTCTCTCTTGTTTACTGATCAATTTTGTTCAAACTTGATATGCTTGTCAAGTTAGCATTGACCAACAGAGGAAATTCGAAATATGTTGCCCCTTAATAACCCTGGGGAGAGGAATAGGGGGCATTTCCCCCCTTAAAATCACATGTGTAGCAATGGATTCTGTAGCGCCTCCAAACAGAGATTTGGGTGGATGTTTTTGAAAACAACTTGTTTACAAGATTTTCTGTACATCCCATCGTGCTTTGTATTCTATATTTAGTAAATAAAAAGTAATTTAATCATGAAAGTTGGGCTAATAGGGAGAAAGTATATGTCAGTTTCCTGATACCGTTTATTAAAAGTCAGATTGTGTGTGTTCAGACGGTCAGTAATAAAATATTTTGTGATCTGTATATTGAGGCACAGACAATTTTGGTCAGAGATCTCCTATTCAATTTTCAATTTAGGGTTTTTATGCTCTATGGACCATGTTTTGTGACAGACTCGTTCTAATATCAGACAAATTCAAGTTCAAAGAAACCAGTGAAGTGAGAATCTCCATGAACAAAGTTGCAGTAGCTTGTACCATGCTGTCTCCTTGAACTGCAGGGTATCACCCCCTCCCTCCCCAACAAAATTGTCTACCAATATACTGGCGTCTCCTTGAACTGCAGGGTACCACCCACTCCCTCCCCAACAAAATTGTCTACCAATATACTGGCGTCTCCTTGAACTGCAGGGTATCACCCCCTCCCTCCCCAACAAAATTGTCTACCAATATACTGGCGTCTCCTTGAACTGCAGGGTATCACCCCCTCCCTCCCCAACAAAATTGTCTACCAATATACTGGCGCCCTCAGGACCTATTTCCACCGCCCTTTTCATAACGTCAGTATGTGAAATACCTGCAGGCTGACATGGGTAATGTAGAGCAAATTAGGGGTGATTTGGACACTAAGTTCCTGTGGTGGGAAATCAGATGTTGACTTTCAATCTCACATTAATATCAGGTAGATCATAGTTAGTTAGTTACACTTAACAGCTGTTATAAGGATTATATCTAAACATACTGGAAAGACGTAAACTAACATTATGGAAATAACAAAGATTTGTTATTTCCATAATGTTAGTTTACGTCTTTCCAGTATTTAACTAGATAGTTAAATGGTAATTCAAACTCTTTTTTGATGCCAAAGTTAGCTCTTTATAAAAATAGGTGAGTGAGTGTAGCGGCCTGGAACCTTATCCTGGAGGTGAATGAGCGAAGCGAACGAGCTCATCTTGAAAATTAACAAACATTTGACATAAAACAAACTCAATGGCATTAGGACAGGACAACGATTGTCGGGCCAGCTAGTAATAAATAAATGAAATAACTGTATTTTGCAGGAAGAAGTGGATTTTATATCTGTGACTGTGTTTAACAAAACATCTTAGTTGTAAAGCAAACTCATGAATAAAATATTTTATTTCCAGTTCATGCAAATGACTTTAAACAATGTGTATGATAATGTAAACAGCTATTAATTTTCCTAAGGGATGAAATTAAAATATGTTTACATTTTAATGAGCTTCTTCTTAAACTTATTTTACACATTACAAATTAAATTAAAACGTTTGTTAAAACAATCCTCTGAATTAAAGTAGAAAATTCATATATTCTTTTATATATATATATATATATATATATATATAATAAAAAGTGGAGTTAGTTACAAATTTTATAACTAAAGAATGGCAGAACGGATTTAAATGAAATTTTGTACACGGATAGTTTATTATCTGGATTAACACATAGGATACTTTTTACCCCGGAAAATCTGAAGGGCTCTGCCCCTTTGGCTTTTAAAGTTTACATGTTATTCCTTATGGGAACATATGTTTATCATTAACTGATTTTAATTAATAAACAGATAATCTTTCGAAAAAACAGCTGTTTTTATAAAAAAACTTTTAAAGCGGTTTTCTTTTTATTCCTTATGGGAACATGTTTATATTAGGAGTATATCTAAACCTACTTGAAAGGCATAAATTTATGTATATATGTATAAGTATAAATTAAACCAAGCAAAATCAAACTTTTTCAAATAAAAATTAAAAAATCCACTAATATTCAAAAAACTGTATGGGGATGAATAAATTCAGAAGTAAGGGTAGAAGAAAGGGAAAAATATAAAAATATTTCTTTGAGAGATGGAGCATAAATCATATCAGATCCTAAGTTGGTAGCCAATGCATTCATCATCACTTTGTTAATGTAGTAAAGGATATAGGTTTAAATGACATGTCAATTTTAATATATCCAGTAATGTAAATAATGACATGTTGATAAAGCTAAAATTTTATTCAAGAACTATAGATAAGAGAGGTGTGGAAAAAATAATAGAAGCACTTAAAAACAAAAACTCCAGTGGTAAGGATGAAGTTCCAGTTACGGTAATTAAGGCTGTAAAAACAAATTTAAGTACAAATTTTGTCACCTAATAAATTCCTCCTTTGTTTCAAGTATATTTACAATTCAATTAAAACAAGCAAAAGTAATACCTACTCATAAAAAAGAAGACACAAATAATATTCTTAGTTATCGTCTAGTATCTGTTCTACCAACCATCTCAAAAATATATGAAAAAGCAGTACATTTACAGTTCACAGAGTTTTTAGAAAATTTTCAACTCTGCCTATATGCTGATGATGAAAATTTGGTGGTAACATAAATTTATGCATGTAGGGAATTAGAAAATATTGGAATTTTTCTTAAAAAATATAATTTACTCTTGAACACAACAAAAATTGTGTAAATTTTAAAACTCCACAAAACAGAATGTTGAAAGATCCAGTAGCAACTTATGAATCAAATGGCATTGAAAAGAGGGATAGTGTAAATTTTCTGGGGTTAACAATAGATCAGCATCTAAATTGGGATGAACCTGGAGTTTATGCATTAGCGAGAATGAGTTACTATTGTGATGTAAAAACACTGAAAAACATATATTTTGCCCATGTGCATTCTCACATTTCATTTTGTATTGTACTTTACGGATCAACAAAAAAAAATATGGAAAGTATTTTAAAACAACAAAAAAAGGCTATTAGAATTATGCTAAGGCTAAAATTTGATGATTTGGCAAGGGATCACTTTAAAAGTTTGTAAATCTTTACTGTTTTCAGTCAGTAAATATTTGAATCTATTCTCACAGCAAAAAATGAAAACCTAAATGTTAATATTAAATTACCAACTCATCCCTATAATACTAGAGGAAGGAACAAAATTATCCAGCCCCACCAGCTAACATAAAAAAACAAAAAAACAACATATATGGGGAATTTTTAAAATACATTCCAAAAAATATAAAAGCTGATGAACACTTGAAATTTAAAAGAAATTGGAAATTTATCTAATAAACAAAGCATTGTATTCTATTGAAGAGCTTTCCACCCTTCACTAAATCTAAATAACATTGATTAATATTTTTGTATGTTTATGATAAGATTATTTTGTTTATGCAAATGAACTGTGACACTATTTATTGTACTACATGTGCAAACAATGAATAAAGATTTATGACTATGACTATGTCCATTATGGAAATAAAAAACCTACTTCAATGGCAACTCTTATAATGGAAATAACTACTTGAATGGCAACTCAAACTCTTTTTTCAATAGGCGAGTGAGCGAAGCGAACGACCTCATATTGAAAATGAACGAGTATTTGATATAAAACAAATTCAATGACATTAGGACAGGATGTCTTTCGGGCCAGCTAGTTAAACGATAAATGTAGGCTAATAATCCTATTTATTAATACACTAAGGGTGTTTTCTTCATAGTCATAAGTCGATAACGGCTGGACTGATTTCAGTTTTTGAGGTGTCAAATTTAAGGTATTTTTAAGTAGATATGCCAATACGTCTCAGAATTTTAAGAAAGGGCATCACTTAAATATAGTAAAGGGCTGAATTTTCGGAACATTGGCGCTATCCCACGGCGAAATTCAAAACTACGTGGTGATTGAATGAACGTTTCCCATTATTCTCAGATGTTATCATCCATTTTAATATAAGATGTTTTGTTATGTTTGTTTACAACTGAAGTAAACTTTAGTTGAGTACAAACTTGTGCGGATTCAAGCAACAGGACAACTAGTAGTATTTACTGGTTAACATTGTTACAGATGTATGCCAATTTACAAAATCAAATCAAATTAGAAGACTCTCTCAAGAGTATGGAAGTGAGTGTCTCTATTTAGCGAATGTCCTATGGGAAATTGAGCTATTAACTGTGATTACTATCATATAAATGCAGATAAATAGAACAAGGTGCATCCAATTAGCCAAAATTTAAATTTAATCTGTTTTCTCAATAATTTTCACAAGTGTACGTTCAAACCTCATATTTACTACTTTTATTACGTTTTAAAATTGGGAATTTTTCTTCTCTCATGTCAGCATGCTGTGTGCGAATTTGTTTATACATTTAGTCAATTTTAACTATTTGGACCTCAATCAAGGATCCTCAACCTGTCATTTTTTATGTACATAATGTCAAATTTTGTAGTTTTCCAAATAAAAATGGGTGCATCTATCGTATTGAAATTGAAATCAGAGAAAGAAGGTAGTATCATCAAAAATACTGGTGAGTTCTATTTTAGGTTTATTCCATTGAACAGGCTGCAATTACATATCTTTTGCCTTTTTCTATTTTCTTTATATCGAAAATAATTTGATGTTAAATATTGTAAAATGATTGTTTTCTAATCATTGATTTTATCACTATAAGTAGGATAAATTTCCAAACAAGTAAGTAAATTTGTGTTTGAACCATACCAAATTGATAACAACATAATTTTCTAGCAACGAATAGGCTACTGCTTTGTCAACGTGTTTTGTATTTTTCTCTATCCTAATATGAGTAAGGTTTGCTTGCTTGCGACACGGATCTCAAAAACGGCTCCAACGATTTCCTTCAAATGTTCGAAATACCTAATACCTGGGATAAAAATAAGTTCTAGACAGGCCTCATCCCCAGGAAAAATCAAATAATGTAAGAAAACTAAAATGAAAAGTTAAAAAAATTAACATTGGGCTTATGGAGTTTCAAATCAAAATAAAAGAATTGTAACAGCTGTACATAATCAACCAGGGAACTGTCAAAGTAATACTCATGTTGTTTATAATTATTACATTTGGTCTCCTGAGAGCAGAGATTAAAAGATTTTAGTGAAGATTACATACATAGAGTAGTAAATTAAATAAAATGGACATTGAGCTATAAATAACAACTGGAGTGACCTTAAAAATGTAGAAAAGAGGCAAATGAGTTATACAAATCTGATTATCAGTAGGGGGGGAGTGGTGAAATATTACTACAAGTCATCTAAAAAAACTGACTGGCCTTCATCCGAGCAAAGCTCGGCCCCCAGGTACTTCAGGTTCAAATATGTGTTTTTATAAGCAATAGAATATAATTTCTCTATCACAACTCAAAAGGTCGTCAAGCTTCATCAATATTAGTATTTCATTTTCCCCTTACTATTGCTTGTTTACATGATTGTAATTTGTTTTTATTTTGGAAATAAACGTTGATTCTATTCTAACAATACTAACTTAGGTACATCTCGCTCTGCCAGGAGATTTGTAGTCAGTAGCCATGGAGAACTCATTAAATCGTTACTTTTCATGGAGATTGGGGAGCGATTTCTGAATCACCTTCAAGAAAGGCAATTGATCAATGACACTTATACTCCATTCTGCAGTGAACCTGAGTCGTTGCCTTGATTAGTAAACAACAATTTTAAGGAATCATCCATACGATAAACTCTAAAAGATAAACATTGACAAGTTTAAGGCCCCCAGGGTGGAAAACACTCAACGGTTTCTAAAAAATGTTGTTAGGCTCGATGTTTCATTCTGGAGATTTAGCTAACTTTCAACTAAATTTCAGTTTAAAAAATCAGGCAGTTTGTTTTAGTGAGTAATGACATTAAAATTTATAGTATTTGAAATATTCTCAAGTTTTAACTCAAAAGTTTCTTTTACCTCACTTTTTATAACTTGTAAATCATATCAATTTTGCTTTTAAAAAATGCTGAAAGAGTTCAATTTTCTTATGCTAAAACAATAATATTTATTTCTTGCTAAATTCCAAAATTTTGGATTTATCTTCTACTCAACATAACATTTATACTACATTACTAAAACAGTTGATGACACAAAGAATGTTGTTACCATACCATGCAGAAGCACCACTAGCAACTCTCAAGTCTTGCTACTGAAGTACGTACCGGTAATAGTGAACTTTGCAGAATATCTTTTAAGCAGAAGACCACCAAGTACAACGTTTACCTTCACGTAGGACCAGTCAAACATGACGAGTTTAGTCCAAATAGTCTCAGCATCAATTTTAATTGAATTCATCAACTTGTGTTTATTTTACCTGGTTGGTTCCTCACTGCTACAGAGTTTTGTTGATTCAACTCGAACAAACTTTGTTTACTTACCTGGAAATAACACACAGAAATTAGGTTCTATAATCATACTGTAAACAAACGAAATTGGATATTATATTTATTCTAGCGTAGTACCCATTGAAAAAATAAATGGCAATTATTATGACTATCTACCAAGCTCAAGTTCAAATGTATGCAATAAATCAAAAAGATTAATCAATGATTTAGTTCTGAACAAATAATCACGGGTGTTCCTGAAAACTAAAGAGTATTCGTCTAACTGACAATTTTCAGTTGAACACAGTTAAAACAAATATGAATAACTCTTTGTTTTTATAATACTATGACCCTGACTACCCACATAAAGTGAGTAACTACTATTAAATTTTCACTCCCTCTATCAGCTGGTTTATCTAAAAACGGAAAATAAATCTGTAATGAATAAAAGTAGAGAAACGTTTTTGTTTACTACAACCAAATATCGAATGTGGCAATAGAAACAGATGTTCCTTATTATTCTTAATGGCAAAATTTATAACTTTAATGTTACTATTTTTACACACGAGGCCTTTGATAGAGAACTTGAACATATATTTCTGCACTTTTACGACCTACAAACTATTTATGTTTTAAACCTAGTAAATGGAGCACTTCTGTGGTTTCTGAGAAATTTTCATTCAGACATAGGACATTTTTCAAGACTGTTGTTTTTATAAGAAGATCAACATAAACAAAAAAGGCTATAAAAAGGTTTAAGTTCAAATTATTTACCTTAGTAATGATTGTTGTATTTTACTTACAACTTACACAGATTGTAATTTCAAATAAAGACAATGAAGAACAGTGGGAGTGTATCCACGTATACAGAAACACTGTTCATCAATATGTAGAATTCAATGATGCCGACTTAAAGAGAAAATCGTGTCACAATAGCAACGTACATGTAGGTTTCAATTTGAAAGATTTGCGCACAAAACATGACACAAAAAATTACTTAACTTAAGGAAGATTAATTTTGTAAAATATAGAAACTAAATCCACAAGGGGAGGTTGTTCTACCAGTTCTGTATAAAAACCTCTCATCAGAAATGGTAAATTTAATTATTTAGTACCAACTCATAATTTAAGCCTTTAAACACTTTAAAACAAAGGAACAATGTGAACACCCATATAGCACAAGTTGTCAATTTGACATCAAGAAGTGATCAGTCATCAAATTGATGTTAAGTAAAATATTAGATCAAATACTGACATAACAATGATATGTTTGCATTTTTTTAAAATTTGCAAGTCATCTAATTTAAAAAATAATTTGTTAGGATCAAATTTAGTAGTCATTTAGAACAAGAACGCCTTTTTAAATGTTTGGAACAGTTGAACTCGTCAACAATTCTACATAATTTGAAATAAAAATTAAGGAAAATTTGTGATCAAGGGGTCAAAAGTTGTACATCATTTGAAATAAAAACTACATAAAACTTTTGGTACTGGAATGTCAAATCAAAGCCCGACTTGGAAACACGTTTACCATGTTTCTAAGTAGTTTAAATTAATAATTACTATCTACAATTATTTTAAAATATATTATAGCTGTTTCAGTAGTTGCTTTAGATTAATTTGACATTATAATTAAATAATTTAAGTTTAATTTATACTTGATTTGACTGTTCTGTATCATGTCACCAAGTCGCCAGCGCCTCGTTTCGTTTCTCTGTTTTCCTTAATTCCTTTGTTTTGAATTTGTTTAATTAAGTTGTGCTCGTTATTTGGCTGTATTGGTCTTGGAAATACATCCGGGTAAGTAAATTAATCTTTTACCTTTAATTATTTTTAACTTTGTCTTAGACTTAACCTGTAGCATAAAGAGTGTGCCGCGTGATCACCCTTCAAATAAGAACATTATTTAATGTAGTTCACTGGTGAAACTAATAAAGATTCATCAAGCTGATATGATTAAGCTAAGCTTACATTTATGCAAATAAAGCTTTTGATTGAATAAATGTTGCCTTAAGTTAACCTTATAAGTTTCAATCGACAAACAAAGGTTGGTGAGGGCAGGTGTTATATATTTACTAGAGAGTTTTTATGAAGATCACTTTTTACTTTACAACTATCGGGATAGATAAGAGGCTAGGAGTAGGAAACGTTTTGCGAGTGGAATAGGCAAGTCTGATTTGACTGTGCTTCGATTTATGGTATTTCATTTCTGTGAGTGTTACAGGGCGGTTAAAAATGCTTAGGCCTATGAGGTTTTGTGTTTGAATGTCTGAATTAGGCATAACCCCTATAGGCTACGTGTTACATTCTTGATTATCCAAGGTCACTTTAATGTTAAGTGACATAACTTATCTGGCTCTGCTGGTCTCAGTTTTTTTTTTTGTGTTCCTATGCCAGTAGCATTTTTTAACGTTTTGATACTGAACGGTCCAAACCCTGGTCTTGCTACTATCTAAGATCGACCTGTTCTTAGAAAGCATAGTTAATTAATAGCCCAATGACAAATGGCAGCGCTAGGTCCAGTTTCAAACCTTCTCAAAATTTTGCGATTTTGATCAGGATGGATCTGGCGAACCTCGGATTACGAGGCAAGCACGGTAACCACTATGGTACCCAACCAGTCAAGTAAGGAGGAAGGCAATATCATTGGGACCTAGGTAGTTCTATAACATGCATTTCGATTGACAGGTAAATGAATATGGTAAGCTTTTAAACTATTTTGACCGTCAATAACTTATTTCTAGAAAAAGGTTGATAGTATGATGAATAATTAATTCAAGCACAGACAATTAGACTACGGTACTTTAAAATGTCCTAATAAGTTAGTTATATATAACTTAAGACCTAATATTATTGGGCTACACATCAGTTTATAGGCTAATAAAAAAGTTGATGGTACAATGAGTAATGGCTGCAGCTTAGTGTGCATCCCACATTCGTTTTATTAACTAAATAATTTCTTTTGATTGACAAATTCAATTAAAAATATTAGTAGGGCATATATTATGAATTACGACATTGTTGTTTTTTGTTTAATTTTTTGTAGCCTATTTTTAGAAAAAAAACTGTACCCAGGAGATGTCTAAACATGGTAAAAACATTATCTGTAGGCTACTTATATTTGTTTAAAAGATCATAAACAATTTTAAAAACATTACGTGTACTTATCCTTGTTTAAAATATCACATACAATCTTGAATAGGTATGGAATTACTACTAGGTATGTGTTTTTAATACATCAATATTTCAATCACCAATAGTTAATCAAATCAATATTTTGGACTGATTTTTTCAATCCAATGAACGTGGGATGCGTATTAAACTGTTGAAAAGGTTTGAACAGAAGCAGTTTAAAAGGTACACAATAAGGTACACAATAAGGAACACAATGAAAAAGCTTTAAAGACTTTTCTAGCTGTAATTAGGCTACTCATTAAACATCTTTATTTGGTACCGGTATTTAAATCTGTTTTGTAACAACAATGTGAATCCATTGGTAAATTATCGGAACATCATCCGTTGTGTTAATATCTTGAGACTGCTCAAGAAAGAGGAACTAAATCCAGTTTTATTAATAATTAGACCGGTACATTAATTATATTATTATTATGCTATTTTTATCATGTATTTTTACATTTTTGTTCTCTCCCTAAGAACATTTAAAGTCTTGAGTCTCCAAAATTTGAGAATATTCTAAGGGAGTGGCTGCTAGCAAGGCCAATGAACTCCTTGGATGAATTTTTCAATGTACCAGTCTAAGCTTGCTGCCATCTGTGAATAGTTGTAAATATGTCCACTCATTGTTTATTCACTCTGTCTATCCAACAGTGCTGGTCATCGACGTTGAGGGAGGTAATTCAATGGACTTTGGAACCATGACCATGGCAGCGGCCCTGTTGTGAGCTCAAATCCCAGTCCTGACTAGGAAATTTTATCAGTTCTGCCTGGTTTTTAATGTAGGTAGCGGATCACATCTTGCTTTGTGATACTTTCCAGTGGGCGGAAAAAGTATAAAAATGCCTTCAACCTCTTTTTCAATGTCAAAATAATAGGCCTAAACTGTTTGTAGTTATATAAAATTAGCTGGTGATACTGTTTGATTGGTTGCAGATCTTCTTCTTGTTGTTGGAGGGGACTGATGGCTGGAAGGGAGTGGTGGGGGATTTTTTATCTTGCTTTACGCTTTTTTTATCTGAAAGTGTATTTCAGTTTTTATGGGTAGTTTAAAAGTTATTACAGTGAGGTAATAAGTGAGTTAAAAGTGGTTATTTTTCTAACATAAGTATACATAACATATGTAAATGTAAATTTTGCATAATTTTTTGTATCAACTTGATGTAGAAATGACGTCATATGCGTCAATTTGATGTAAAAATTATATCAAGTTTGTTAATTTTTTTACATCATTATAACATAAATTTTTAATCTATTTTGTTGATCACCTATAAGGTCAATTTTACATCAATTTAATGTAAAAAATTACATCACAGTTAATCAATTTATTGAGATCATTTTTATATAAAATTGTGAGACATTTTTACTCCAGGTTGACATTTCAAATGGATGTTATTTGGATTACATTTGATGTCAATATGACATCAACAATTTTATTGACATTGACATCTTTTGCATCAATTTTATGACAAATTGATGTGGTTGTGCTATTTGGGCAGTGTCTTAAAATTTAGTTTTTATAGTGGTTTATTTTATGTAAAATTAGATCACTATAATCCACAAACACTTTTAATTACACTTGATGGGACATTATAATGATTAGATTTTAAATTGGATTTCTCAACAACTGAGTAAACCGGGACAAGTCTACTCAGGACACCCTAGCAACAAAACTGTAAAACTAAACACATTGGAAATATATACAATCTTCAAAATATCTAAATTTGTTTTAAGTTAGGTCTGTACATCAAATTTTTTAGTTCTTCATACTAACAAATTTAATTTTAATTATGACTGAAATATTAATATTGATTAGTGGCAATACTTATGTTCTGAGTTATTCATCAAATTTTGGATTAGTCCCTTATATATTTATATTAAATAAATTTTGATTATAACAGAAAACTAAATGTTAGTGGCAATACTAGGCTATGAAATAAAATGAGCCTAACAATTTTTACTGATATATTTTTTTCAAAAGGTGTTCTTAATATAATTTTAAACGCATGTTAAACTTGACGGTTTCATTTAACAACAAATAATGAAACCTCTTAAATGGAGGAATAAAGAATGCAATGAGCCATCTTCTAGGAATAATAAAGTAGAATAACATCTCAGAATGCCTCTTAGCAGATAATGAACTGCAGACGACTCCCTTGACACAGGGAGACCGTAACGTAATAGTTTAATGTGACGCAGGGCAAAATATGCTATCTTCAGCAAACAGCTTACAACAGGAAATTCACAACAAATAAATAGTTAAAGTAAACTGAAAAATCAAGTTTGTTCATAATGTCATATACTGTTCATAATATTAACTGCACTATAAGTCCACTTTTTGTTTAATATAGCAATTCTGATTGTAATTACATAATTCAAGACGGACTCAAAATTTCAAAACTTATGAGTGCTGTGAAAACTTTCAAGGTTATCATTGTTACTTATTTTTTTCTACAAAAATTAACAAGAGTATAACATGTTATAATTAACCAATTGAATGACTTTCTGATAAGGTAGGATTTCAGCCTGGAAAATCAACAACTGCAATAGTTGATTTTGTGGCAAACAAATATAAACATTAAATAATTATAAAACAAATTATATAGCCTACCAATAATCTAAATCAATCAGTTTTATAAATTGGACATAAAATGTACAAAATACAAAGAAACTGAGAAATAAAACTCACTGGTTGAACGAAAACATTTGAACATAATGCACATAAATGAAAACGGTTGTGTACATAAACACAAAGGGAACACAAGAAGCACTTAGACTCAGGCTGTGATTTGGCCCTTTTATGGAAAGAGACAGAAATGCTGTGCTTTTATACTATTGAAATAAAAAGCAAATGCATTCAGGTATAACTTACATTATAGTTTGTGTGCAAACAGCTTATGTTAAATTTTTGATTTTTTTTAATTAATAAAACCTAAATTTGAATACTGGGTCAAATCAATATACTTATCTGGGTTGGGGCTGAAAGATGTACTGTGGTATATACAACACATTAAGTTATAATTTATGATCACATTATAGCACAGTTTTTAGCGAATTTCCCCTATAGGGAAGAAGCTATTACTGTAGGTCTCATGGTAAGACTTAAGCCCGAGACCATGATAACTTTTTGTTTTGAGGTCCCCAGATGTCAAAAACACTATTCGTTCAAATTTATATACATGTGTGTCTGTTAACACGATAACTCGAGTAAAAACCGTCCGATTTAAATGAAATTTGGCTCAAATGTGTAAAGTGACATTCATGACTTTAAGTTCAAAAACCAGAAAAATCGGACCATGGGAAGGGGGATTTATGGGGGTTTAAATTTTTCAAAAATCAGTTTTTTGCACTTTTCACCCTAAAATTTGTAAAACACTCAATTTTGGTTTTGAGCATTTTATAGAGCTTAAAAAAACAAATAATTTAGTATTTTAAATTATTAACCTAGGTTAAGTGGTTGCGGATAAAATCCAAAAAAAACTGCTCATAAAATCTCCCATGTTAATCTTATGGGAAAAAGGTTTTTGGCTTTTCCTCAGTTCATTTTATTTTAAACTTAATATTTGCTACAAAACAATCATTTTGGTGTTTAAATTGTGATTCTACGTCCAACCGTTGCAGAGATATTCAAAGTGCTAAACACAGTACGTTGTCCAATGTTATCCTTGTGGAGAATAAATAAAATTTGATATCTCGATTATTTATGAATGTATATTGATGAAATTTGGTATATGTGGCTTCAAGTAGTACTGGTATACTGATATTTGCACAAACAATTGATTTTTTGTTGAGTATCAAAGTAGCAGCAAACCTGCATAATCAGCCCTAATGTTATTCTTATGGAGAATAAGTAAAGTTTTATATCTCCCTTAATTATGAACATAAATTAATAAAACTTAGTATGTAGCTTCACCTGGTTGAGTTATATTGATAATTGCATAAAACACTTATTTTGTGTTGCTTGTTGCAGCAAACCTGCGTACTCAGCCCTAATGTTATTCTTATGGAGAATAAATCAAATGCTATGGATTACTTATTTATGTATTTTTATGAAACTTGGTAAGTGGCTTTATGTGGTAGTGAGAAAGATATGCATGCATTGGAAATTCGCTGAATACACAGGTTTGCTACTACGGTGGTATTATTTTTATTAATAGATAAATGGTATCAGAAAAAACCTGTCGCAGCAAACCTACATACTCCGCAAATTTCTAATGCATATGTAATACCGCATTAAATGCAAATAATAGAAAATTCCACAGCATGCCGGTCAATACTTTGTTAAGTAATTCAAGCACTATAATTACCAAATTATAATCAAAATCATCAAGAGGTGATTTTGAGAAATTTAGATTTGTAATTAATTGTTCTTAGCGGTTTTTGGGAGATAATGACCCTGTAGAATGGACAATAATTCAAATGAAAACCTGCATTTCAAATTGCACCAACAGATTTCCATTGGTGGTAAGTCTGTGCCAAACAGAAGGATGAGTACAGAGTAACGTACCGCTGCCCCGAGTGTACAGCTACTTTTTTCAGACTGCCTCACATTCTGCAATTCTCTTTTCACAGGGTTTTTTGACAGTTTACTCAATTTCACTTACAAGAAAGAGTTTTTATCATCATCATATTATTATTTAAAAAAGGTGGATTATTGTGAACGGACTGCAGCCAAAACTATTGATGTGTTATTTGAAAGCCCTGGGCATCTAGATGTGCCTTTTGGGGCTTTGGATGAAGACGTTGAGACCCCAAAACGTTGAAAGACCTTCAGGGCTCTGCCTCCTGGGCTTTCAAAGTTCCAATGATATCTTATGGAAGAATAGAAATAAATGTAATTGAACATTTAACAGCAGCTGCTGATACTAACAAACAATTCAGAAGCAAGATCAGCTGTTTTAAGAAAACTTCTGGAATGGTATCTCAGAGCTGAATATTCCCAAAAAGACAAAAAATTGCTTAAATTTGAGCAGTTGGATTTGCTAGTAATATTAAATTACATAATGAAACTCATACAAAACAAGAGGGAAGAAGGAACAACCAGCACAGCAATAAAAACAATCTATAAAAGAAACAGAGAATTCATTGTTTATAATCATCAAAATTTAAAACATAAAAGAAAAATAATTATAATTTGGCTACTGTAGTCCATTGATTCACACACACAGTATAAAACAGAATTTATAATAGCCATTCATGAAGCCAACGTCTTATCTTAAGATCTTCAGGTAAGATATGAAAATATTTTTCAGCAGCATAGTAAGTGGGCTTCATTTTAATTCCTACATGTGCAATGGACCATCAAGCAACACGAGCATCACAACATGCCTCGTATTGTGGGAATTAATATTTTTATTTTTTTGAATTTTTTAAAATATGCCTAGGCAGATTGTCTCAAGGAGATAACCATTTACAACTGTGCAAGTGTTTCCACTCCATGAAAGTTGTTCCACAGCTTGTTCTCCAAACCAGGCCGGTCATCACTCAGAACCTTTGGTGTGACGCAGATCCCAAAGTACAACTCCTCATCGAAGTTGACACTCTAATAGTGACTGATAAGCAGGCCTAGTCATAACTGTGACAAAAGTACAGCTGATGGATAAAATACATTTTACAGCAAAAATAGCACTGGATAATTTAATACATAGCTCTGTTACAGAATTATTTTCCCTAAGACAGAGTGTTGTCTATTTTTACCCTTAAAGGCTTTGTGGTACTTCTTTGCCTTGTAGATTGATAAACTCTGAAAAATCATTTTCCTAGGTTTTAGGGTCAGTATCTTCATAAGGTATTTGCTTCATTGGGGACAAGATATAGTATATTTCATCACTAGGGCCGAAAGTGACGCTTTTCGATACGAGCTTAGAGGTCGGAAAATGAGCGAGGATCGAAAAGTCACTTTTGGCCCATGTGATGAACTATATTTTTCGTCTTACTGCACAGTATATTAAGCTAACTGCTTCCTCAAAACTAATATATTACAACTTGTTTACCTTTAAAAGCTCAATTCCAAAATGGCTTCCATCTTGTTCTTGCTATTTAAAACAAACCGCTGTTACTACAGATGTTTTCAACTATTGTCTGTTATGTTTGTGTTAGTGTTAGGTTAGACTAACTATAACGATAGCTATATCGAATTCTGTGGACTATTGATTGCAAGAAGGAATATTTTAGTCAACCGTTTCGAGCTACATCAAGAATCAGACTCGTAGCGTTTCCTAGATTTAGCTGATAATACGCTTTCTTGAATGTCTTAGGCTTTTTGTAATAAATATATTTATTTCCCGTGTCACTCATCTTGTCGGACTGAAATGCAACAAATATACTTAAACCGACAACAATGCAACAATGAATTACAATCGATAAAATGATTGATTACAACTCTCAATACAATCGATTACTTACAATCGACGTACACAAGTTTGCAGATTCACTATATTGATATTTATAAATGACAGAAACGGACACCAGCTAATTCTTTTCCGTCCTAGGACTGAAAAGAACTACTTTCGCCCCGCAACGCATGTATTGAAAACAGCCGTTTTCCAAGCAGTATGATGAAAATTTACATTACAGTACCGGTACTCAATTTTAAGGTTTAATACAATGAAGGACTGTATGTCAAGATTTTATATACACTTGTTGGAAGTTATGAGAACCGTTACATCAGCATACATTATTACCATAAAAGCATTTTACACTGGTTCAATATTTTATAGAAATTTACCTCCTCAAAAATAAAAAATAAATAGTGCAAAACTTCAAAAGAATCTGATATTACTGATCACAGAAAAGGTATTTTACAGGATGGATACATTCTTGCATCGTGTCAATAAGGTGGTCTGTAGCAATGTTGATTAGTTGTTGTAATTTAGTATTGGTACTGTAGTTAATTAATATCACTTGTAAATGACATTAAGTTGTTTTTGGCTAATGTGACACTTTTCATTGTTAACAATTTATGAATAAAGAATTTGTAACTTGACTAGAGTCAGGGAGCAAACAAAATACTACTTCCAACCAATAACTAGAAGAATGTTGCAAAAACAAGAATTTCCCTATAATATAACATATGTGGGAGAACACAAATGTCAGCAAAATTAAGTGACTGGCTGACATCTATACGTTACCTTAAGGCCTGTTTGTTCTGACATTGTTTTCAGAAACTTTCTAACTGCGTTATATCGTTCTTCCACCATTTTGTTTTCTCAACTTTGGGCAGTTATTTTGAAAAAATATTATGTCTTAATGTTTTACCTCAAGTATAAATAGTTAAATTTGGTTGCTTTATAAAAAGTTATACCAATAATTATTCAATTGAAAACATATACAAAATAATTTCATATTACAAGCAGGGTCTACTTAATTTTCAGCATGAAATACTGTGATTTATCCACTTCATTTGTTTCAGAAATTTCAGTTATACTCTGCAATACATATTAACCTCTAGACTGTGTGTGGCTACAAGACACAAGCTTGGAAAATAAGCTAATTTGTTAATTTAGTTTTTACAATGACATAAATTTTAAATTATGATTATTATAGCCTGAAGTTTACATAACATATTGCAAGCTGTTGAATGTATTAAAAACAAACTCATTAATGAGTTTGTACCCTTGAGTACACATAGTAATCATATTCTCAACTCATATCACACTACACACTTGTCACAAGTCACAAATTTTCAATCCATATAACAACAAAAACATTTCACAGACACTTGCCTCAGCCTCGCTTTCGTTTCCTACACTAAAACAACATTTATCCAGAAATAGCCCATCTAACTGGATATTTTCAAGACTTCAGATACACGGAACGTCTGTTTAGCTGCAAGTTTTAGCTGTATTATCAAGAGGGAGCTTCAGACACAAGACTGGTTCTCCCAATAAAACAAATCATCATTTTATCAGGGAACCAGGTGTATGTAATGTTTATTGATAGTGAAAATCATAAACAAACTTGAAAAAAATTATTATTTAACCAAATAATGATTTATTTGTTAGGCATGCTAGTGATGGTAGTGCATTGCAGTGGAGAGGGTGTCTTTCCCCGCCGCCACCACCCCCTCACTGGCCTCTAGTCAACTCCTTACAACATTCATTAATAAAAGTTAGTTCAACAGTTTATAGCAAGGTATCTGATGTCATTTTGAGGATGTGTAAATAAAAAATGTCTTACAATACATATAAATGTATAAAAAAGCTTTGCTCAATACAGGGTGAGTCGGACCACCTGTACACAATGTATAACGGGAGAATGGTTTGGTCTAAAGTCAAGAAACAAAATTCATCCCCCTTAAAACGCATTTAGGCAATCTATTAAAAATATTTTCATCAAATTCCATGTACAGAATGTTCCAAAACTGAAGATCACGGGTTTGAATCTTCAAGTTTTCTTATGTAAACCTAGGAAAAGTTATTCATAATTTTAAAGGTCTTAGTAAAGAAACATTTTGGCAAAAAAAGAATTCACTTATCTTATTTCGTTTCAAAATGGCAGCCATTTGTGTGTAAAATATTGACATTTACGGAATACCCTGTATTTTATAAACTACTACTTGTATCTTTCTTCCAAATCAAATTTCTTACTTGTGATAAAGTGAGCTTTCCTCTGGTATGCTAGATGACAGACTTTTTTGAACAAATCTTAATTTCAATAAAACTTTTATTTTGAAAATGCCTATATGCCCAAAATTAAAAAAGTCATATAGTAACGTATGTCAAAAACCATACTATTGAAAAGGTCTTGTAAATTCTAGCAACTTTCAAATTTACACCGACCTTGTATCTATTTTCATTTTCCTACCATCAGCAAAAAACATTATTTTTCCATATGAAATGCATGTTAATTTGGATAACACTTGCATGTATTCTGTGGCCACATTTATTTTAAATTAACATGCATTGTCCGTAAACATCAATATTTTACACACAAATGGCCGCCATTTTGAAACGAATGAAGATAAGTGAATTCTGTTTTTGCCGAAACGTTTCTTTTATTAAGACCTTTAAAATTATTTATAACTTTTCCTATGTTTACATAAGAAAATTTTGAGATTCGAGCCCGTGACCTTCAGTTTTGGAACATTCTGTACATTGATTTTGATGAAAATATTTTTAATAGATTGCCCATATGCGTTTTAGTGGGGAAGAAACTGTTCTCCCATTATACATTGTGTACGAGTAGTCTGCCTCACTCTGTATATGCGCTTATTCGCCTGATTTGAGTGTTGTAGTCACTACAAATTTGTGCAAATCAAATCATATAGCCTAGCTAATCAAATTACAATATTTAAAAACATATTTAACTTTAAACTTTAATTTAATTTATGAGTTTAGAAAATGTTGTATAAAAACCAAATATTTTTCTTCCGATTTTTCTTTATTAATGTCTTGTAGGGTGGCCATAAATGTTTTGGCCCAGACCGGGACATCGCAGTACTCGGGGGATGGGGGGGAAAGGGTCTCCCAGTGAAATCCGAAAACCTAGAGCCTTACACCATGGAAATAGGTTTGTAAAATCAAAACTAAGATTATTTTTCTTCATGTATTTTTTACTCACTCGGTTAAAAAATTAAAACCATAACAACTTTGTGTTCCTTAATACCTAATTAAACTAATAAATAATGGCTTGGCTGAACAACAGAAATATTTTATATCTATTACTCCCACGTATCGAAAACCTATTACCTACAACCTGTATAACCTGAATTTTCGTGCACTTTTTAAAAATGTACCGGTACTACAGTTTTTTCAAACTTTAATCAATTACGATGAAAATATTGATTAATTATTATCTTTGATAGTAAAAATATTTATTTTTTAACTTTTGCACGAAACCGGGACATTGTAGGGAATTTTCAGAAACCGACGGGACACCCTCAAAAGCGGTCTAAACCGGGACTGTCCCGGCCAAAACGGGACGTATGGCCACCCTATGTCATGTGTACCAGACTTGTAACTCTTCCCCATGGGTTTCTGGGGTAGCTTGGTTTTATATATATATTTATCATCTTGTAGGTGAGAACAGGATAAGAGTAAATACATTTTGGAGTGGTGTAAGACATATTTTATTTACATCCATTTAACAGTTTCACCCCATAATGCAGGACTTCCAGCCATAGTAAATTATATATAGGTAGTGAGCATTGAGAATTCACCCGTCTTGAAAGCAAAGGGTAGTAGCAAATTTTCTCACCATTATAGAGAGGCGAATAGATAAAGTCAATTAGTTCTGAAGGGTATTCAATTATTATGCCTTATGTAAATCAAAAATAAATTAGGCTAAAGAACAAACAGGAAAAACAGGATGTATACAACACTTTACGTGAAATTCCCGACTTTTCCCAACAGCTATTTCCAAAATTCCCTATATAAAGCCCTGAACCCCGAGAAAAAAGTGTTTAAACAATTGTAATAAGTGTTACTGGCAATTTGTAATCGAGATGCAATTTTGATAAATATATTTTTAAAGACAGATTTCAAATTAACATTAGTCTCATGAGAGATCAGTTAGAAATGCACCCTCTTAAGTTATTTTAGGGGTGTGCAAATTATGTGTTCTGGATAGTCAAGTATAGTCTATTTTATTCAATATATTCAAGATGTTTTTTTTCGTAAATGTAATTGCCCTAAAAGGTTTTAGGTCAGGAAAATGTGACCTTTCAGCTGTTTTTTTATTCATTTAATTTTCAGTTCCCAACAAAATCGATCAGTAGTAGCATTTTTAACCCAAATTTGTTGGTTAAGTTGGCAACACGGCTAATAATCTGCTGTCCAATAGGCCCAGTCGATAAATAAACATGATTGTTCAAGCCATCATTTTATACATTACAATGTAGATTTATAAAATGTGACGTGCTGTGGTGTTCAATAATAGGACTATTTCTTTGTGAAAATGAATATATTTTGAAATACGTAATTTTTTTTATGTATTTAGAGACTGAAAAATATGAAAATACTAAAATTTAGTTTGATGAATAGTGGCTTGGAGTGTGTTCTCGTTGGTAGTCCCCTAATGATTCTTAATGCTTTTTTTTATGTTGAATATTTTGGTGGTATATTTTTCATGGCCTCAAAACAACAGTGTGCTATAACTTAGGATGGAATGTGAAAGCGTAATTCTCTTGCATTAAAACCTCATCTCTAACTTTAACTGAAGCCCAGGGTCTGTTTCGACCGATGTAATGTGCTATGTCGTTTGCGGATGGTGTTGGTGTTACTCTGTTCTGTTGTCCTTTAAAGGCGCTGTTCCTGGTTTGGTCGCCATACGATGCTGATATTTTGCGGCCATACTGTTGCTTGCTGCCGATTTTTCAAGGTCTAGTCACCATATGCAGCCGATGTTTTGAAGTCCCGTTGTTGTTCATGACCAATATTATGCGTTCCGGTTGTCCAGTTGTAGCCGGTGTTTCACAGTCCTGTCGTTGATTACAGCAGATATTCAGCAAGTCCAGTATTTGTTTGTATCCAATGTTTTGAGGTCCTGTCGTCGATTTCGGCCAACAGCTGTAAAACGTTGTTGTACTCATTGTTTTAGGGCCCCGTCATCGTTTATGGTCAATCAAGCCCAATAGTACTTTTTGGCCAATGTCCCGCCAAATAATGTATGTTTACAGCCGATATTTCTTTAATCTAGTCATTCTTAAAATTTTTTAATACGCAATTCAGCAGTTAGTGATCGATTGCGTTCTTCCATGGATTGGCAGAAAAACTCACTTGTTTCTTGCTGAATTTTATAAAACTTCGAGGTGAGTTTAAGTGTTGAAAAATCAACTGAAAACTCAAATTTTCGACTAATTGTTCACCCCTAGTTAATTCCCTGAGTTAAGACAAAAAATCCAGACTGTTTCCCAACTTCCCTGAAAAATGCAGATTATTCCAAATAAATAAGGTTTCAGTAAAATTTACAACTTTGACAGTTGTCAATAACATCCAGTTCCCAGAATAAAGTTACTGATTTACTGAAATGTTTAGAGTGAAATTTGACCCATTTGTGTTATAAACAATACTGTTATCCTGCAATAAATAATGCAGCATAATTACACCACCTCCCATTAGGATCACCACTGTGATGCATTTCTCTGCAGAGTGATAACGTCTCTGTGGTACTAGCTCAGAGTTATAGTCATATATTTGTCACAGATGTTGTGTTAAGTGCTTAATACACATTTATGAATATTAGTGTAAAATAAATAAGAAAAGAAAAGATTAATTTTGCTACATAAAATGAATAATAAACCTTTTACATTAACTATATAAGCTACTAGTTAAATTCTTAATTTTGTTTTGGCACTTTTCATTAGTTTGCCCTGACTTTTTACCAACTGAATGTTGAATATAAAAGATTAGGCTTAACCGTTCAGTATACAACAGCAACAATATATCTAAGAATTGCAGGTTAAAGAAAGATAGGAGATTCAATCTCATTGCATATATCAATGAAATCTTACACAACTAATAATCAGTCAACATTAATTAACGTAAGCGAATAAGTGATAAGTTTTTCCAAAGTGCTGAAGTTACAGTGCATTTCCCTGTGTCAGTTTCACCCCTGGCAGAGATCCAAGAAACCTTCTGAAAAGTTGACACTCCAATAAATCTTTGTGATAAGAGGTAAACTTTTTGTTTTCAGAATGTAGTAAAATGGAGGAGCAGTTGTGGTTATTAACCAGTTAACTTTGTGCACATATCATAACAGGCAAGTGACAATCGAAAAAATAATATTAACAATAAATAAAAATATAATCTGGGTTATTGTTTATGCGTTTTAACTTACATAAAACAACATACAACATAACAACATGAAATATTTCATTATTGTTAAAGTTTATATATTTATGATATTGTTCTTTGTTACAATAAGGAAATAATATTGTATTGTATTGTGGTAATGGGGAAATTAATGTACAAACAATTAACAACAATTTGGGAAAAACTATTGTAACTTAAAATTGTTTTTAGCTATTCAAATCCATATAAGTCAAAATTTGGTAGTCACAGAGCATTTTGTGGCACTGGACAAAAGTAGCACTTAAATAGGAGTGTATTATTCCAATAAAAGGTTGATCAAACACACGCCTACCACATTTCTTCTGGTCCCTCTAACGGTTACAGACTTGGGCTAAAATCTCACACGGTTTGTTAACATTTTCATTATGCTACATCAGTAATTTTCTCTAACTTTGCCACAAGCACAGAGAAAAACCTAAGACAAATGGACTAAGATTATTAAGAGAGTTAAGAGAGCTTTACCAATTGCTTTTGAGGGAAAATGATTCAACAAACCCATACAGTAGTGGACATCCCAGGGATCGAGCCTGTGAAACCTTGACCTGTCCAAAACATTAACTGTTAAGCTAGTACGATATCCTTGTATTTCAGTGCAAAGACTATATAATTACAAGTTATTTTATTACAAAAACATCAAATTATTTTGTTCTGGACTTACTAGGTACGGTAATTTCTTAGTGTTGCTAGCTTAAAAGTTCCAAGAAAAATTGGATCTATTATAATTTCTTAGGGCTAAATATTAACAATTTGTTCTGAACTTACTAAGTACGGTAATTTCTTAGTGTTGCTAGCTTAAAAGTTCCAAGAAAAATTGGATCTATTATAATTTCTTAGGGCTAAATATTAACAATTTGTTCTGAACTTACTAAGTACGGTAATTTCTTAGTGTTGCTAGCTTAAAATTTCCAAGAAAAATTGGATCTATTATAATTTCTTAGGGCTAAATATTAACAATTTGTTCTGAACTTACTAAGTACAGTAAGTTTTTAGTGTTGCTAACTTAAAAGTTTCAAAGAAAATTGGATCTATTATTATTTCTTTGGGCTATTTATTAACTGTTTTATTTCCCTAAGACAAATTTCAATATTTTTGTAACAACAGTAAAAACACGAATCACCACTAGACAATACATTCCCATTGAAATGTGATTGATAAGGAAGGGTGACAAGCAGTTTGATTAAATAACGATTTACAGCCACAATATTTGACAAATGTATCAACCTGTTGACGCAAGCTAATTATTCCGATGCCGACAGTGTGATGTATTTGCCTAGAGTCTCCACGGTGATAATATGAATAAGTGCCTCTATGTAGTACTAGCTCAGTTTTATAGTAAAAGAGTGTACACTAGCACTTAGAACAATTATGAGTGATGAATTAAGAGTTCAATGAAAGTTAAAATGTATGTAATAAATGAAGAATAAAGAACACTAGAAGGCTCAAGGTAAAACTTATTTTAGCAATTTCATTTTATTACATCAAAAAATCAACTGCGTAAGAAAAAAAAATGGTAAAATTCAGTTTTCCAAGTTTACGGAGATATGGTAAGACTTCGAAGGATGAATCTTGGAACTTTAGATAGGGAAGATCTCTACAGAGCCCGATTTCGGTTTTTTGCCCTTATTTTTCCGGAATGTAATAAAATACGTCTTACAACACGTAAGATATATTTACACTTATACTGATTCACATACAGACGTCTTTTATTACATCCCGTAAGTAGTAACAACACGTAATATGCTAATAATAACAGTGACTTATTTTTCCTTAAATATGACCTTAAAGTATATAAAAGAATTTAAAAACTTGAAAACTAACTAATGATCAGGATGTAATGACTTATAATGTAACTTCAGCTTTAGCACTGATTACGTATTAACATTATAATTTCATATTAGTTTATTTTCATCAGCATTTAAAAATTAAATAGAATATCAATACACAAACCAAATTTTTAAGGGGCTGTATAGCCCCTAAAAGCATCAAGTAAATATATAAACCCCTTAGATACTAATTCATTGAACATTTCCCAATGAAGTTCCATTTTACTTTTATTCCAACAAATAAGTTCCTAAAGACCACATCTTTTGAGTTAATACTATTTTATTTGACTTTGCTTCTCTTACTGTCATGCAAAGCACAGATGTGGTAACTGAAATTTTTGGGGTACTGACCTTTTTAACGAATTTCCCCTGTAGGGAAGAAGCTATTACCGTATGTCTCATGGTAAGACTTAAGCCCGAAACCATGATAACTTTTCATTTTGAGGTCCCCAGATGCCAAAAACACCTTTCATTCAAATTTGTATGTATATGTGTGTGTCCGTAAGCACGATAACTCTCGTAAAAAAGGTCCGATCTTAATGAAATTTGGTAAAAATGTGTAAAGTACCATTTATTTGAACGAGTTCGAAAACCAGACGAATCGCACTGTCCGAAGGGGGGTTTTATACCCCAAAATGAGTTTTTTGGGGTTTCTACATGTAACTTTTATTTAAATCAAATTTTATTTTTCAACATTGAATTCAGCATACAAAAACAAACAATTTGGCATTTTGACCATTGCTCTACGTCAATTGGTTACTGAGATATTGAAAGTGCTAAACAGAAGTACGTTGTCTAATGTTATTCTTATGGAGAAAAAGAAAAATGTTATATCTCGCTTATTTATGAACATAAACTGACAAAATTTGGTATATGGCTTCATCTGGTTGTGGTTTATTGTTGTTTGCACAAACAAAAAAACAATGTTTCGCCTATGGTTCCCGTAGCAGCCAACCTACGTACTCGGGGTACTCGGTCCCCATATTATTCTTATGGAAAATAATTAAAATGTTATATATCACTTATTTATGAGCGTATATGGATGAAACTTGGTATGTGACTTCGCTTAGATGATTTCTATTGATATTTGCATAAAAACCCATTATTTTGTGTTCCTTGTTGCAGCAATCCTGCATACTCATTCCCAATGTTGTTCTTATAGAAAATAATTAATATTTTAAATATCACTTGTTTGTGAATATATTTCTTATGAATCCTGTTAAGTGGCTTAATGTGTTATCTTATATATTCATTGGATATTCGCTGAGTATGCAGGTTTGATGCAACGGGGGTATTATATTTCTAGAATCTGTATGAATTCCTGATCACATTAACACGTATCAAACAATTGTAATAAATATTTACCAAACAAAAAATAATAGTTAAAAACTTGCTATCTAGACTTTTCTTTCCAATAACTAAGCTAAAGTGTTGTAACTGCTAATTGTTAAGGTATTTTTTATAGTATATACAACAGTTACCACAAACTAGCTTCAAAACATCTCTCTCATAACACAAAACTGCTTGTCAAAAGACGATTGCAACATCTAGGTCAGTTTTGTTTTAAGTGTTTAGATACCATATATTTTAGCAGAGGGAAGTATAGATAAATAAATAATAGCTTAGCATTTTTTTACTAAATAAACAATATCAATGGGCATATTATCTGCTATTTAATATAATAATAAACAATAATTTATCCTAAAATAAACTAGACCAAAATTTAAAAAAAATAGTTTTTAATTTTATGTGTTTTAGTTTGTTGAGTTGAAAACCTTGGGTATGGCGAAGTTATCAACTTTTTACTGTGATTTTCTAAAGCTTGAGTAAAAATCCGTTACCAAATCTGTGTTAGCAGGGCAGCTTAGAATTGTAAACGGCTGATTTATGCATTCAGCCTTAAATTGAGCTAATCATAAATCTTTCCCCACTGTAAAAAATAACTAACAATACCACCATGACCAAATACTCATAGGTTTGAAAGTGTCCTTGAAATGGAGTATGCGTTCATATTGTAGGAAGTATTGATGTGGCCAACGCCACGATCTTGGCCAAATTAGAACATTATAGAATAAGTGGTAAACCTCTGTCGTGTCAGTAAGACTGTGGTAAACTGTGTAAGTAAGACTGTTTCAAAACTCTAACAATACAATGCATCTCACTACCTAAAATCCAATATAATTAAGGACCTAAAGCCATTGCAGATTGTGTAGAGCAATAATTGCATTAACAATAATTCTAAGCTGCTATGTCTGCAAGCTTTGCCTGAGTGGTAGAGGGGATAGTAAATGTTTGTCTTAACTCACACCGTTTGTTGCATATATCACGGACAATTTCTTTATGAAGGTCACTTATTTAGCGACCCTACTATAGTACAATTTTTTAACCTGAATTGAAGGCTACATCATTTTAAATTAATTTAAATACTTAACTGCAAGATTTACCAAAAAACACACCCGCTAAAGAATTAAGCATTGGCAAACCTTTAGATGATAGGTAAAAACGAACATGCAAATTATAGTTAGAAAAACACTACTCATTATCCTACTTTGAGTTTCGTGTATTTATCTTATCTACCCCAATACATAGTCATGGCAGTTGAGCAACAGGTAGGTAGAAGGAGGAATGACACAATGTGCTCTAACAACCAATCAGCTACTAGACTGCAGTATTGGGAAACAATTTGGCTACTTATGTGGTTCGATGGAATGTCCCCCTTCCCAAGGCCCAAACTGCTTTACGCCGTGTGCTCTTTTTTATGAGTTCGGATAGATTTGTTATGCAAATCTTCACAACAAAAACTGCATACATAAATTTAGATCAGAATAATTGTACTGTAATATCCTAATGGCCAATATTGATTCAACACATAAAGTTAACCACTCTAACCACTCCAGAATAGACTTTCAATCAGCATTAATAAACTGTTAAAGAGCAACCTGATCTATTTTAATCCTGATTAATAATCAAAAACTCTCAAAATGGAGCAATTTAAACATATTATTAATGCAGAGTCACATACACTTATTGGAGTAATCTTTGATGAAAATTTAAAATGGAAACAACATATTAAATATTTAACAAATAAATGAAATATGTTTTGTGTACAGTCAGCATCCCTAGAAACAATTAAATCTGCTTATTATTCTTATGTTGAATCTGTTCTTGTATTTGGTATTTGATTGAGGGGATCACTTCAAAAGAAATGCACAGCCAAAAAGTCCATCAAACGAATAATAAAAAAGCACAGATATTTTTAAGCTTAAGAAATTTTCAAATTTTAACATTAACGGGTATATACCGGGTGTCCAGCCTAAAGTGTTACAATAGCTAACTTTTTTATTTTATGTCTGACAGTAAACTTCTTATGGAGGACCCCCTTTATTTTTTTATGCTGCTTCTAAGTATGAATTTCAATTATCAACATTTCCCGCCATTTTTCCAATATGGCGGACAACTTTGTTTTTTCTTATGGAATACCCTGTATTTTATTATGATTTTAGATAGCAAACGAGATTTTAAAAAGTTTTTATTCTAGGTATTTTTTTCCTAAACCTAATCAATGAGGCTCTAGAGCATTTTTAAGGTTTAATTTCACTGTAACTTCAAGAATCATACGGTCGAAAGTCACAGCTGTGCAACAATGGTAATTACACATGTTCAAGTAAATCAAAAGTATGAGGTTTCCTGTTCCTGTTTATTCGTTGTTGTGTTTATGCACTGTCTTAAGAGTACAATTTAATGTGACTGTGTATTGTAATAGTGTTTTTTTTATTGTTACAATGACTTTTAACGAACAAGTGGATATGTTATTAATCTTAGGGGAATGCCACAAAAACACAAGATCCGCAGCTGAACCGTATGCCACTCGTTTTCCTAACAGGCGGCATCCATCAGGTATGAGCTTTTTACGCCTTGAAAAAAAAGCTCATTTAACAGGAAACTTGGGTCCTAGAAAACGGAATCGAACACATCCTATCACCGATTTTGATACAGAAGCAGATGTTTTGGCCTCAGTTATGGTTGACCCGCACCTCTCTACTCGAGAAATTGAGAGGTATACAAACATAAGTAAGAGTTCAGTTTCAGTAATATTACGGAAACATAAATTTCACCCATATCATGTCATTCTTAACCAAGAGATACGAGAAACTGATTACCCTAGAAGGTTAGCATTTTGCACATGGTTGACAGAACAAATCCTGTTGCAACCTCGTTTTTTGTCAACTGTTTTATTTTCAGACGAGGCAACGTTCCTCAGTACCGGACATTTGAACAGACATAATATGCATTATTGGTCTACTGACAACCCTCACTGGATGCAGACCATTGATAACCAAAGAAAATGGTCATTAAATGTTTGGTGTGGTATTTTCAAAGGCAAAATTGTCGGGCCTCACTTTTTCGATGGCCCGCTAAACGGGATCGACTACGCTAACTTTATAGAAAACCATCTTCCTGTTCTTCTAGACAATTTTCCCCTTCAGGCCAGAATGGATATGTGGTTCCAGCAGGATGGTGCTCCACCACACTTCTCCAGAGTGGCCAGAGAAACCGTCAATGATGTGTTTGAAGGATGTTGGATAGGGAGAGGAGGCCCAGTTGCATGGCCACCGAGATCACCAGATCTCACACCACTGGACTTTTTTCTTTGGGGTGCGATTAAGGACAAAGTGTTTAAAACCCGACCAACGACACCTGCAGACATGAAGTGCAGTATCCAAGCCGCCTGCAGTGACATAAATGAACAAACTATTATTATTTCGCAAAGAGCTCATGAAGAGCGCTTGGCCATGTGTATGGACAACATGGACAGTTGTTTGAGCATCTTATGTAGAACTAGGATAATTGAGCTCTCTTGTTGTGAACGTGTACATAATTTAATCTAAGTGTTTTAAACTGTAAATAAATAAAGATAAGCAATATCATTCACATTTAAAAGCTGTGTTTTACTATTAATTTTAACTTAACTATTTTTCAGAACTAAAAACTAATAAAAACTACTAAAACTGAATTTACTTAAAAATGGCATTTTAGTGTCTCTAGAGCCTCATTCATTAGGTTTAGGAAAAAAATACCAAGAATAAAAACTTTTTAAAATCTAGTTTGCTATCTAAAATCATAATAAAATACAGGGTATTCCATAAGAAAAAACAAAGTTGTCCGCCATATTGGAAAAATGGCGGGAAATTTCGATAATTGAAATACATACTTAGAAGCAGCATAAAAAAATAAAGGGGGTCCTCCATAAGAAGTTTACTGTCAGACATGAAATAAAAAGTTAGCTATTGTAACACTTTAGGCTGGACACCCGGTATAGGTTATTTATCAAACAATAAAATCAATAACAGAACATCCTTACTTGGCTTATTATAAGAAAATCATCAGTTCATACGCTATAAAAACCATAAATTAGCCAGGTTTCAAAAAGTTCCAATTTTTATGGGAATAAAATTTGTTAATAAAATTCAGAGCCTAAACCTAATAGGGTCTATATAAACTAAGCAAAAACGGTGCTTCTGTAAAAAGTGAAAAATATATTAATTGATAAAGTCAGTTACGATGATTCAGTTGATGATTTTGTATGATGACTGTGAAAATATGTTTCAATATCATGCACAACTATTTTATTTATTTTAATATAGTTAGCCTAAATCCAGTTTTAAGGGTGCGCCCTACTTCTTCAGCGAATCCCAAAATAAGGGTCTGGAATTTTTTGGATTACTTAGAAAATATATGAGTTAAAACTAATGTTAGACATTCATTTTGAAGCTGAGATTATCATCTATCACTCAAGCGTGATTATCATCTATCACGGATATTTTAGGAATATAAATCTTCAACATTGAAAAATGACGGTATAGTATGCAAAATTATGGTGTTTTCAGGTGTATTTTGTAAGTGTGTAAAACTTCTTACAAAAAATTAGCCTTTATAGGTGGCAAGACAATCTTGTTAGGTTTCTAAAAGAATCAAACTAAACTTGCTTACTTTTACTTAAGTTGGTGATAAAGAGATAGGCTACTTGTAAACCCTTACAAACACAAAATACTCGACCGTCCGGTGTCGCTCCTAGGAAGAGGCAGAGGAACTAGCCATTGCAACCCTCACTACCCCTGCGGGCACTTCCCCTAAATCGCTGTCTACATGTTGTATTTGACAGGCGCGAAATATAAACTGGTGAAGTGTTGTTTAAACTTATAGTGTTACAGTTGGTGATAATTTTGTCTGGTAAAATACTGGCGGGTCAATATCAAAGAGTAGCAAGCGAGAGCCTTGTCCCCATAGTCTTAAAGTAATAAGCGTTTCTTTGAAGAGCCTTCTTTTGTCATTTGGATAGCGGGCCAGAATGAGTCACTCGTACCTGGGGGAGGAAACGGGGTGGGTCGGCCGTCGGCTGGAAGTAAAGTGGCTGTTGTCCATGAGGGTGCATCGCCCTTCCGCACTGGTCTCAAGCGGCGAGGCCCACAGGCCCACTGCCCACTGTTAGCTGATAAACCTACTACCTGTACAGTGTATCACGTGTAATAACTGCACTGGCCACAATCCTACAGATTATGGAACACAAAACACGAGCCTTTAGCGCTGGCGGTCTGCTTGTGAATTTTATGAAATAAATTGTTTTATCAGAACCCCCAAATAGGGCTGCCAAATCACCGGATTTCCCCAGAGGGTACCGTATTTTAAAGGTACAAATATCGCTCCGGGGAATTTCCGTTAAAAATTAGAAGTCTCCTCTTTTTGAAAGTTTCCTAAAAATGTGATGAATAACACAAATGTTGTGTTGAAATCCTTATTCTGCATGAAAATGTATTTATGTTTGCAACTTTATCGTCTTGCAACGATTGCCAAAACTAATCCTTGTCCCCACAAACACTCTAATGACTATTATTTGTTATTGTTTGGCTTTTTTTCAGCAGGAAATATTGTTAACTTTTAGATATATTGGTTGTTATCGAACGCTGAACGTAGTATTTGCATTTTAGTTTTTCATATCTGTTGTATAGTTTTGTGTGATTTACAATTTAAATAAAACAAATATAATAATAAATTAATTTTCCTACAAAGTTTACTTTAATCTTCAAGTACCTAGACCAAGCACCTTTTGTCGCACCATGAATAACCTTTTTTCCATAACAATAGAATGGAACTTTACCTCACAGGCCTTTGGGGCGGAGTTCTCAGGTTAGAAAAACGTCCCCATACTACGAGTAATAACATAGTATGGCCCAGGAGCAGGTTTGAGAAGCCGTTTTTGATTAATTTAAATAACGTAATTATTCCATAAGTGGTAACTTTTTTAAATTTATACTTTATAGGACAATAAGGTAGTGTCCTGAGATGTGGGGTGGAAATGTGTCAAAAGTATTGTAGGTCTCCTATAACGTGGTATGATGTGGGAGTAGTTCTGAGGTGTCTTTTTCGTAATCAACTGGGGTATTTTATTAGCATAGATAATTTCTCAATAAGAATAACATCACAACGTTTACACCAGTGGGGCGGAGCCCTAAGGTTGGAGTTATGAAAAAACTATTTCAAGTTGTATGGATCAGAATTGGCTCACACACAATTGGGGGCATCGTTCAAGAGAAGCAGCTTTGTAAAAAAAATCCAAAGGACCACCACTCATCAAAATTGGATGTCGGGAAGTAATAAAAAACCGTGGGGTGGAGCCCTGAGATCAGTAAAAAAGTATCCAAAGTCTTTTAGTCCCCCAACAACCTGGTATGGTTTGGGATCAGATTTGAGGAGCCTACAGAGTCATGTGACATAATGGATTATGGTCAGAATGGATTTTTTCATAACCTCCTGGGGTTCTCTTTTCTCGACAAATCATTCATTAGTGAATTTCCTTTGGAAAGTGAACTATTAGCATGACCCGCACGGTAAACCTTAAGCCCGGGACCACCATAGAAGTTCCTAACCCCCTGAACACGTTTTGGGGGTCATTCCAAATTTTATATATATATATGTGTGTTTGCACTCTAGCGGTCGCATTTGTTGTCCGATTAACTTCAAATTTGGAAGGGACGTTCCTTTCTGTAATCAGTTGGACACGTTCGTTGGGCAAGTTCGTTGGGCAAAACAATCAGACAACTCTAAACCCCTTTTTAGGGCATTAATCTTTCAAATTTCGAGTTTTTGGGCCCAAAAATGGTCAGAAAAGCCCCAGATGTAAAACTAATGCATGTTAAAAGATAGGAATTAATGAAGAGAAAGTTTTAAGCCCTCTCTCGTCTTTCTAGCATGAATATTTACCGAGTTATTAAAGAAAATGTGAGTAGGGGGCCATAGCCGATTCAAAACCAGCACAGGCGAAAGTGAGGATGTGAGGATGCAAGGTCACCCCCCCCATGACGTCATCCCCCCCCCCCGACCTTGACCTTGACCCCAAGGTCACCCTCGAGCCCCCCCCCATGACGTCATCTCCCCCCCCCCCCGACGTCATCCCCCCCCGACCTTCCCCATAGCCAAGCTCGGACCTCCCCCCACCCCCCCCCCCGTCTGCAACATTTTTCGTGATGAGGAAAACTTTTTCCAGAATGTAGGCCTATCCCAGAGGAAGCGAATGACGTAAGAACCCCATAGATCCGCCATTAAACAAGGTCGCTATTAATTTTTAAACGCGTTTTCCTTATGGGATCTCAGCTGTTTACCGACCGACTTTGATGAAATTTCACCACATGTCGGGCGGCGGCCTAAGTAAACCATCCTTTAAAGAAAATTGAAAATCCCCCGTTAAACAGGCCCGCTATTAATTTATAACCGCGTTTTCCTTATGGGATCTCAGCTGTTTACCGACCGATTTTGACGAAACTTCACCACATGCCGGGCGACGGCCTAAGTAAACCATCCCTTAAAGAAAATTGAGAATCCACCGTTAAACAGGCCCGCTATTAATTTTTAAACGCGTTTTCCTCATGAGATCTTGGCTGTTTACTCATCAGCGGTCTTCCAGACCCATCACGATGGTTCAAAACCAGCAAAGGCACGGTGAGGATGCAAGTCCCCCCCCCCCCCCCCGATGAGCGGCTCCGCGGAGTCACGTGTCGAGGCGCGTGCTAGGGCCTACGTGACCGCCCGGGGTTGTTTACTCATTAGCGACTTTCCCTCACTCCTCCGGCGAGACCTCCTCCCGACCGGAGTGTTATTTATAAGCGCGTCCTCGAGGGTTTCATCAGTTTGTCTTTGGAGCTCTTACTGCGCGGACGAAGTATTGCTGTCTCCGAGATACACTTTACAACCTGTGCTTGTGCGACTGTGTGGAGTTTTCTCTTTGGATATCTTAAAATGTAAGTAACATTTAATTTATCTTTTCATCAGCCGATTTACCAATGCTCTAAATCCCAATTAGCTAAAATTAATATTTAATATTTTATATATCACAGTGGAAAATAAAATTTGGTTTTGCTTAGTAGAATTATAGACGAGATTAAAATCGCCATGTGCGAGCGAAACAAAGATAAAGGTGTGTAACAGTGTTAGGAATGTTATAGGAGCTATTCTTGTAATTTATTTCTGTCTACTATTAGAAGGGCTACTATGTTGCAGATGGCTGTTCCTCGTATGTGTGAGGTCTGCGGTCGCGTCTTCGCGAACGCTGGAAACCTGGCTCGTCACACGGCAGCCGCTCACAGGGACCGCCATTTCGACTGCGACGTCTGCGGGCGACGCTTCAGGCGAAGCGACAACCTGCGACGCCACCTCGCAGCAGTTCATCCTCCCACTCCTCACGACCAAGCGCCAGGTACGGTTTTAGGTTAAATAGGAAACCGCCAGTAGATTTGTTAAGCATTTCTCCGATATCCTCATCCACAGTTCCTCACCCTTGTATTACTGGACTCAAACTGGCGATTGAGATGAGGAAGAGGTCGCCAGTCCTATATGCAGTTCCTCACGATCAAGCGTCAGGCACGGTTTTTTACGTTAAACAAGAAACCGTCAGTACTAATGACTTGTTTTTGAGAGAGAGTAAACGGCTTTAGCCGAGTAAACAGATTCAAGTAGTAAACAAGGGGCTGCCAGCCTCTGTTCAGTTCCTCACCCTTGTATTACTGGGCTCAAACTGGCGTTCAAGATGAGGAAGAGGTCATCAGGCCTCTGTGCAATTCCTCACCCTTGTATATACTGGGCTCAAACTGGCAATTGAGATGAGGAAGAGGTCGCCAGTCCTCTGTGCAGTTCCTCACGATCAAGCGTCAGACACGGTTTTTACGTTAAACAAGAAACCGTCAGTACTAATGATTTGTTTTCGAGAGAGTAAACGGCTTTAGTCGAGTAAACAGATTCAAGTAGTAAACAAGGGGCTGTCAGCCTATGGTCAGTTCCTCACCCTTGTATTACTAGGCTCAAACTGACGTTCGAGATGAGGAAGAGGTCGCCAGGCCTCTGTGCAATTCCTCACCCTTGTTTATACTGGGCTCAAACTGGTGAACGAGATGAGGAAGAGGTCGCCAGTTCCTCACCCTCATGTTTATCGAGGTAACTAATAGGACTTGTTTTCCTGTTCGCAGGCCGTCCATGCCTGTTGTGCTCCGTCGCCCTGGCGAGCCCCGAGGATCTTCACCACCACATGGAAGCGGTCCACGGTGCGATCCCGCCGGCTTCGACCTCCTCCACCGCAATGCCACCCCTCAGAGACCCACGGCCCGAGTGCAACGCGTGCGGGCGGCGATTCGCCCGCGAGGACCTGCTCCGGCGTCACGTGCAGCTGGTGCACGCCAACAGGGTCCGCTGTCCCGAGTGCGGCGCCCTTTTCCGCAGGGCCGCTTATCTCCAGCAGCACGTGGCGTGCGCCCACCGCGGCATGAGGTTCGCGTGCGCCTACTGCGACCGAGGCTTCACCCGGCGCTACAACCGGGACAAGCACGAGGCTGAAAACTGCCCCGTCGTGAGGAACCTCGTTGTGGACGAGATGCCGCACCTGCCCGTCCTATCACCCGAGCCCCGGCCCGGTCGTGAGCCTCGACCCAGCCACGAGCCCCAGCCCGGACCCAGCCACGAGCCTCGACCCAGCCACGAGCCCCAGCCCGGACCCAGCCACGAGCCCCAGCCCGGACCCAGCCGCGAGCCTCGACCCAGCCGTGAGCCCCAGCCCGAACCGAGCACGGCACCTGCCGGGATGGTGGGTGGGGGACTGCCCGCGTTCCGCACCATCCAACGGGGGTTCCGCGGACGCCTCCTGACCTTCGGTCTGTCCCGGCCCATGGAGGACTTCTTGTCCGTGGAGGACGCGCTGGTGCTGCTGTTCGACAGCGTCCTGGAACTGCTGGCTGACGTCAGGACCCGACACCCAAACATCAAGGTCAACATGTTCCTGGAGTGCGAATTCTCCAACGTCCACGGAGCCACCTGTCTGCGAGCCTTCAAGACGAAGAACGTGCCTCTCACCGCCGCGTCCAATTTGGAGGACTTCCTGTCGGCGTCCTTCCACAAGCTGGAGGAAGAGAAGGAGCAGTGCCTCCTAGTGGGCAGCGGGTGGAGCTATCTCCGGATACGCGACCTGGAGATCCGCGTCAATCTCTACACCCCGTTGGGAGAACGCGGAGCCCGGTTCGTCCAGCTTCCCAAGACCATCTGCGAGACGCGCGCCGTCATCAACGTGCGCAACCTCGATGACATGTGCTTCGCGTATGCCGTCCTGGCCAAGTTCGTCGCGCGACACCCGGAGAGACCCACATCGTACACACCGGACGTCATGGCTCACTATGATTGGACCGGCCTACGCTTCCCCGTGGCTGTGAAGGACATCAAGGTCTTTGAGAGGAGGAACGCCATCAGCGTCAATGTGTATGGGATCGAGCGCGCCATGGTGGGGAGACGCCCCGACGGATCGCCAAAGTTCCAGGACCGGGTGTTCCCACTGAAGATCTGCAAGCGGGAGTTGGAGGATCACCGGGACCTGCTGTACGTGACCACCGGCGGGGACAGTCACTACGCCTACATCGCGAACGTCAGCAGGCTTGTGCGACACCAGCTGACGTCTCACGGTCACGCCATCCACGTGTGTAAGCGATGCTTCGCTCACTTTGACAACCAGCCCAACAAGCTGCAACTGTCCGGTGCCGAGCGTCTGGAGGAGCACATGCGATACTGCTACGCCAAGGCTCCCCTCCGCTTGGACTTACCGAAGAAGCAGCAGATCCGCTTCGTCCACCCCGAGTACACTCGGCGCGAGCGCTTTTGCGTCTACGCCGACTTTGAGTGTGCTCTGCAGCCCGTCGCAGCTGACCCTGCGGAAGCACCGTCCGGCACGAGGCCTCTGCAACTGCACGTCCCATACGCCTTCGCCTATCAGATTGTGGACTCGCTCAGTCTGGAGGAGTTTGAGCCCCGCGTCTACTTCGGAGCTGACGCGTCCAAGGTCTTCATGGAAAGGTTGAAGATGGACGTGCTGACGCTGTGGGAGTTCCTATTCAGCACGAGAGCTCTACACCCTTCTCTGACCCAGCAGGAGATGGACGAGTACCTGGCGGCGACTCACTGCTACCTTTGCGGGAAGGAGTTCACGGACCAGGACGTTAAGGTGCGGGACCACAACCACGCCCCGCCTTACGAGTTCCGAGGAGCCGCTCACCGCTCGTGCAACCTCAGGTACCGGGAGCAGCGACACATCAACTGCTACTTTCACAACCTGTCCAACTACGACGCCCACTTCGTAGTGCGGGAGCTGGCCATCGACCCCGGTGATGTGGACGTGCTGGCACACACCGAAGAGCGCTACATCGCCTTTACCAAGCGGTTTCACTTTGGTCAGCCTGGGGACAACCAACGTCAGAGCAGTTTCGCGGTGCGCTTCCTGGACACCTACAGGTTCCTGTCCATGAGCCTGGCCAACCTGGCGGCGGGACTTCCCACGGACAGGATGCGTGAGACGAGGAAGCGCTTCCCCGACGACCGGCTGTTCGACCTGGTGCGTAGGAAGGGCGTGTTCCCCTACGACTTCGTTACGTCCTACGACATGCTGTATAGGACCAGGGAGTTGCCGCCCAAGGAGGCGTTCAGGAACTCCATGACCCTGGAGGACATCAAGGACGAGGAGTACGAGCACGCCCTCAACGTGTGGCGAGCCTTCGAGTGTCGGCACCTCAAGGACTACGCGGACAAGTACCTGCGATGCGACATCGCCCTGCTCACCGATGTCTTTGAGCAGTTCCGCGACACCTCGCTGGCAGAGTACGGGCTGGACCCCGCCCACTACTACACCCTGCCGTCCTACGCGTGGGACGTGATGCTCAAGACCTGCGGTGTGGAGCTGGACACGCTGCAGGACTTTGACATGTACCTGTTTGTGGAGCAGGGGATCCGAGGAGGCATCTCACAGGCCATCACCCGCTACGCCAAGGCCAACCACGACAGGTGCCCGGACTACCACCCCGACGAGCCCACGCGCTTCCTCCTGTACCTGGACGCAAACAACCTGTACGGCTGGGCCATGTCCCAGTGCCTGCCGACCGGAGACTTCGAGTGGCTCAGCCGTGAGGAAATCCAGGCGTTGGACATTGCGGCGCTGGACGCAGAGGCCGATCGAGGCTACATCTTGGAGGTGGACCTCCACTACCCCGCGCGCCTACACGACCTGCACAAGGACCTTCCCTACTGCTGCGAGACGAAGCGTCCGCCAACAGGGAAGTTCCCCAAACTGTTGACGACCCTGGACGACAAGACGCACTACATCTGTCACTACAGGGTCTTGCAGCAGGCGCTGCAAAACGGATTGGAGCTGGTCGCGGTGCATCGGGCGATCTCGTTTCGCCAGTCGCGGTGGTTGGAACCGTACATCCTGATGAACACGGAGCTGCGGAAGAGGGCCAAGACGAAGTTTGAACAGGACTTCTTCAAGCTCATGAACAACGCGGTCTTTGGCAAGACCATTGAGAATGTACGGAAGCGCCTCAACGTGAAGCTGGTGTGCACCCCGGAGAAGTTTTCCAAGTACGTCGCCAGATCCAACTTCCTGGACCGGACGTACTACACGGAGGACGTGGCCCTGGTGCATCTGTCCAAGGTCAACATCGTGTTGGACAAGCCCGTCTACGTAGGCATGACAGTCCTGGAGCTGAGCAAGTGGCTCATGTACGAGTTCCTGCGCAAGATGAAGGAGCGCTACGGTGACCGCCTCACCGTGGACTACATGGACACAGACAGCTTTGTCTTTGACATCGTGTCCCAGGACGTCTACGCCGAGATGAAGGAACACCTGGACGACTTCGACACCAGCGGCTATCCGAGGTCCCACCCCTGCTACAGCCCCGTCAACGCCAAGGTCATTGGAAAGTTTAAGGACGAGTGCAACGGCCTGTCCTTATTCGAGTACCTCGGCCTGCGGTCCAAATTATACTTTATGGACATTGAGGACGCGGCGACAGGCGGCAGCAAGGCTCTCAAGCGGGCCAAGGGGGTGGCGAAGGGCGTTGTCAAGAACGTCCTCACCCCCGACGACTACAGAGAGTGCCTGTTTGAGGGGGTCCAAAAGCGCACCACCAACGTCCGCTTCCAGTCCCACTTGCACCGGGTCTACACCGTGGAAGTGGACAAGCTGAGCCTCAGCCCGACCGACGACAAGCGGTGCGTCCTCCCCGACGGCATCCACACTCTGCCGTGGGGACACAAGGACGTCCCGCCGCTACCAGCCAGGAGAGGAGATCGACGGATGGAGGTGGATGGTGAGGAGGAGGAGGGGCAGCCCCAGGATGAAGACGAGGAAGAGGAATTCCCAGTTTAGTTTTAATATTAATTTTAAGAAAAATTTGTAAATAGTATTTGTAAGAAAATATAATAGCTTTATGTACAGCACGAACCTGAGTTGTTTATTTCCTCCCCTTTGCTCACTCAAAAGCCGGTAGGCTCAGAAAAACTAAAGTGAAAGGCGTTATGGGCCGTTTGGCCCGAGCCGTGCAGCTTAAAAAGCCCCCGCCAACCGGGAGCGGTTGGCGGCGCGTGTCGGGGGATGGCCCTGAAGGAGTTGCCCAGGAAGGAGTTGCTAAGTGGTTTGCTGACGCTCAAGGTTGCACCCTCGAATTACTCAGCGGTTTGCTGATGTCCGAGGGGTCTTGTGACGCGCCCTCTTTGGCGACCTTCACTGCCGCTTGGCGGGGGCTCAGCCAGTGACACGCGCCGCTGGTATATAAACCTGAGGTCCAGCCCCGCTGCCTCAGTTTTGCTATTTTTTTTAAATTTAGTAAGGAGAAAGGAGAAATGAAAACACAAGCTTTATCATTATGAGGCATGTATTGTACAGTAATAAGGTTACATACACATACTACAAAAACCTTACAAATTAGTTTTAAGCGAATATGGAGTGGAAGAGCCTGAGGACCAGAGCGTCGTTGGCGGCGGGAGCGGCAGGGTCGAAGAGCTGGACGTAGTCGCTGAGTGACGTGCGGAGAACAGCCCGGCAGTACAGGTAAGTGAGGCAGTAGTAGCCGCAAACAGAGGTATCGTAGCCCTGGAGTCGATACCTGATGTAGACATAGTGGCGGTGATGAGGATTGCGCCTCAGGAACATTTGAAAGTCGGCCTGGTATGGCGGCCTTCCGTAGCTGTCCAGGTACTCGAGTCTGTCCTCTTCCGAGCAGTAAAACGCCACCCAGTGTTCGCCTCCCTCGGTGTGTGCTACCGTGTTGGACACGATGGCGGTGAGAGGCTTGACTGGCACGTCCGGTAGTTGGTCAGAGGCGTAGACCGCAACGTTCCTCAGTCCGGGGATCCTCACCAGGCATTCTCTGATCTGGACGGTATTCATCGTGGACGGAAGCAACACAGGCAGCTCGAGGTGGACGAGTCCAGTGTGTCGTTAGCCACGAGCCAGTCCCGCAATACTATGCAGTTATGAAGGGCGCAACGGTTGTGGGAGCTCTTATGGTGGCGACAGCGCAGGGTCCGGTAGGTGGGCGGACCGTTGAGCGACCCGCAGCCCAGATCCTCCATGTCCTGAGCGGTGGTGGCGGCAGGCTCGGTTATGAGGTGGCGTTGTACAAAGTCCCTCTTCTGCGATCCTTTGACGTAGACCAGGGGGCGGTGGATGAGGCAGGAGCGCAGCTTGTCCAGCAAGGCGATGTCCCCCTGGTCCCACTCCAAGCCGTGGCAGTGGCGAGTGACCCAGACGCTCTCGCGCTGTTTCTCGGAAGTCAGGAGGTCCTTGCTGAAGGGCGGGCGGGCGATGTGATGTAGGAGCAGCGTGCCGGTAGTCACGTCCACCACGCAAACCTCTTTCAGTAGAAAGTCATTATCACTGTCTTTAAAACACTGCATATCCATCACCACGCTTCCGTGATGACAGCGCGCTGGCGGCGGCTCGTTGTAGATCGGTGGCGGCACGTCCATCCCGTACGGCTGACTGAACTCGACTGAGCGCTGGCGGGAGCGCGCCTAGCGGGAAAACCTTGGGTGCACGCGCCGCCATCACCTAACGGTTCGCGGTGACCTTGAGCGCGCGGCAACTCGTTTACCCGCCAAAGTCGACTGTGACGTTGCGATGACGGTCCACCTCCACGACGTTGTCCAACTCGGCGTACACTATGCAGTTGAACGCCTCCGCCAAGGCTTCGGAGAACCCAATCTCTATGCGCAGGTTACCGTTGCGCACCAGGTTCTAGTGGCTGGATTGAGAGGCCGCCATATCGGGTGTCAGATCAAACGCCATCAGGCAGTATCCGTAGGGGTATTCGTTGCGACTGACTTCGTTACCGCAGTCTGAGAAATTGATGCCGGTGCCGGTGTACAGCGTGTGGTAGGCGAGCACGCACAACTCCTGACCGAACGTGTAATCCGGTTGAAGCGGCTTACATGGCACTTGCTCACCGTCTATGTACAGCGCGAAGAAGTTCACGTGGCTGTGGGTGAAGTTGAACGGGTTCTTCTTGTAGTCCCCGTTGAACGCCTGATTGCTGACCAGGCCAACTATAACGCGTTTCGGCAGTTGACCCAGAAACACACTGTCCAGAGTCTTGCTGCTGATACCGGAGGGTAGTGTGAAGGATTTCACTTCCACGCGCGTAATGGGATATTTGGCTGTGCCCGACTCCAGCGTCCTGCTGTGAGCCAACAGCACGCTCGGGTTGATCTTACAGCGGCGCATAAACAGGTTGACTTCGGCGATGTCCACTTTATAGTCTGTCACGGTTTTGGACATGATGGAGAATGAGTTCTTTGACCTGATCAGGCGAAAGCGCATCTCCACACCGTTTAACATGAACTTCTCCTGGTTGCACAGGTCAACGTGCAGATGTCCGACCATGTCCGCGTACCGGCTGGCCTTGACAAACTCCCTCCGGTTCTTGAGCCCGGCATTATCCTCCTCAGTATTGTCCATGTACCCGGCATAGTCCTCGTAGAACAACTCCGCGGTGAGGTGCGATGTCTTGGCATCACCGCCATAGGACAACAGGTTCTCCAGGTAGGCGCGATAGGCGTACGTGTTGTTCTGAGGAGACACCAGTTTGTTGTTCAGGTACAGGTCCACTTGACTGCGTTGTACCGGCTCAGACCGCGCATGTCGTTCAGGTCCGCCTGCCACAGCTCCCGAGGCCCGAACACGACGTAGCGGTTGCGGGGAAACCGCTTGCGCGCCGGCTTGTGCAGCGTGTAGGTGTCCTGGGTGCGCAGCCAGTCGGCTACCCTACGTTTCGGTAGGCGCGCGGCTCTGGCCAGGGCGGCCACCCCGCCGAGGGAACCGGGCTGGCTCGGGTCGTAGTACAACTTCTCCATTACGGTGAGAACGGCTCCCAGTTGTCCAATGACGATTCCCGGTCGGGTTCCTCGGTTATTATCCTTCTCCTGGCTGCTGGAGGTCGCGGTCTCAGGCGGTCCAGTATCGGTGTCAACCTCGGTGACAGGGGTGTTGAGGAGGCTGTCGTGTCTCCCCAGGGGCTCGATGCCGAGTCCAGCCCAACGCCTAAGTAACGCAACGCCGTGGGATTGCTCACGTATTCTTTAGGCACGTTCATGTCCTTCAAGGCGGCCATCACTTGATGCCAGCCGGTAGGCAATCGGTCCGCCCTTCGCGCTCTCACTATGCTGTGCGCGATGTCCACTATATTGGAATCAGGGATCTTCACCTTGTCCACGTACACCGCCCCACTGGCGTCCCAGGAGATGGGGCTGCCTTGACGGGTCATGAATCGCAACAAGTTGCGCGCCACCGACCTGTAGATTTTTGAGAACGATTCCACAATGTCCTCCTCCGCCGAGGCGCTAGACTCGCGCTTCATCTGACTCGGACCTCCCGTCGCTTCCTCCTCCCTCTCCTCACCCTCGATGATTGACAGACCTATGGGTTGACGTTTAGCCGCGGAAAAGTGCAGGAACCGCTGTAACACCTGCTGATATTGTTTCCATTTCTCCGTATCGTCCAGCTGCTTGTCGCTCAATATGCGATGCATCTCAGCGTCCAGGCTGGCTGGCTTATTGGCGCTACCTGCTCCTCCTCTTGGTCCTGGTCCCGGTCCTTCTCGCAATCTCTCGATGAGCTCCTGCGGTACAACCACCATTTTCCTAGCGTACTCCATGTCCGATTAGCTTCTGCGCTAGAATGGGCAGAACAGCGTTCAACAGCAGAGGTAGGAAGATCCCTCCGCCCCGTTGGACGAGATAGTGTCGCTTCTTGGTCCAACCCTCGCCGCGTTTCACCAGCCGTCTGAGCGCCTGTTTGTGTTTGCTCAATTTGCGTTTGAGGCAGGGAGAAAGCGGTACGTTTCCGCGTAGCACGTTATACGCGCACTCGCACAATGACTTGATGCGACTCTTGTTGCACGCTTTTAACAGGGCCTTGCGTTCTTTGGGCGTAGCGTGTATTAGGGCCCTCAGCAGCGCCGCGTCCTTCTTCACGCGGTGTGACATGATGACTGACGCTGGCGCGCGCTCGGCCTATTTATCACTTTTTCTTGGGCAGATACACGTAGTTCACCGGGTCGTCTGGGAAAATGGCTGAACGTACGCGCATATCCTCGGGCGTAGACTGTTTCAGATCTATTAGCAGGTAGGCGTGCGGATCACGCGTGGCGTCCGCGTAAGCCTCCTCCACAAATTTGGGGTTCTCCGGGTATACTTGACGGGCCAGGTGTTTGATCTGAGCGCGGTCCCTGGGATTCTTGAAGCACACAATGTAGTGGGCGTTCAGCGATATGTCGCGCTGGCCCTTGCCCTGATGAAACAGGTTTTGCGTGATGAAGAACACGCTCATGTTGCGGTGGTGTGAGCCCTTGGTAAACAGGTCCGCCACGCCGGGGCCGGCCTCGCGCATCATGTCGTCGATGATGACCAGGGCGGGCTCGCTACCGTCATAGTCGTCCAGGTCTGGTAGGCCGGCTACGTAGCGCACGGCAGAGTCCGCACGGCTCTTACCACCGCCACTGCCATAGTGCCAAGTGATGCGGGCGAACCGCGTATCGCACATGTGGTCGGCGTGCTCTATGAAGCGAGCCACGAAGTGCGACTTGCCGCTGCCTGAGGGCCCAGCCACGATGGCGGTGAACGGGTGTTTCCACCTCAAGTCCATGGCGTCTACTGACTGCCATGCACCACCACCTCGGCTCTTAAAACTAAATTCTTTTCTCGCTTTTTTTTTTATTTTTTTTTTTTATATTGAAGGAAATAAGGGAATAAGGAATACCATTTATTTATACAAATTCTAGGAGAGGACTTTTACTGCCTAGAGAGCTGCTCCTCTTCACAAGGCTCATCCTCGGCCTCACGCCAACGTTATACTGCGTGATGGTGTTATCGTCCAGGACTGCAAGGTACCGCCGGGGCATGTAAATCCGGATCGGGTCGTCGCCGACAAGACCCTCCAAGGTGGCCATCACCGCCTCGCCATATGGTGTGTCCACTCGCTCAAACGAGCGAATGGGATACACCACGTTCTCCTGTAGGTCTATGATGCGGGTGTAACCCGCGGCCTTGCAGCTGTTGAGGGCTGTCCTGAGGTCCATCTTCTGGTCCGTGTTGAGCATGTCACAGCGGCTGGATGCAGAATGACCGGCTCTCGCCACCGAGTCGCCTTTTGTAGGCAACTGCTGAGGAGGTGCAGTGATGAAAACACCAACTGGCGGAGTGGAGGAGGAGTGGAGGAGGAGTGGAGGAGGAGTGGAGGAGTGGAGGAGGAGTGGAGGAGTGGAGGAGTGGAGGAGGAGTGGAGAGATGGTGGAGTGGAGGAGTGGTGAGGTTGGATATGTATCTTGAGGAACACGCTCATTCGCCTTATTACGTTATTTATTTTTTTTTTATTTTATTTTTACAATAGTATACAATAAGGAAAAGTAGGAAAGGGAAGGATCGAATTACTTAATTTATTTCATTTATTTTTTCATCTTTTTCCGCTTTTCAGGGATGGCGACAGCAGTGGCGGTGGAAACGCACCGATCCGCGATCTTCCTCCAGGTAGGCAGCGGACTGACGGTCCTGACGATTCCGTCGAATCTAGGCTCTCCCGTCTCGCTGTTGGTCAACCATAGGTTCTGCAGCCTAGTCAGCAGATCCGTCAGAATCATGCAGATCTCGTCGTCCCGCTGCTCGTCCAAATACAAGCCGCAGGCCCAAGTCGAGCGATCTCCTTGGAAAACGTTCATCTTCAGAAGGACGTTGCCATTGTTGGTCGGGTTCTTCACCGTATACTGACGCTCGCCCGCGGTCCAACTCAGTGTAGGGGAATCACCAGGCACTTCTTTATTCGCGGTCCACCCGCCGTTGGACTTCCTCTTTTTAGCCGTCCTCTGTTGTTGCTGTGGCGGTATGGGGGTGGCAGCGTTGGCGTTCTCTTCGTTGATCGCGTTCCACTCCTCCATAAAACAGCGGATTGTTCGATCCACTTCAATCGCGTTGCTCATGCCGCTGCTGTGACCGCTCGTGAAGTAGTCTCGGACGAAACTGAGACCGTGCGCCGTCGGACCTAGGGTCTATTGCACTCCTCCAGAGGCGCTCACGCCCGCCCTCTCAAACCAGGTGATGTCGGGGGGGGGGGGGGGTCAGGTGAATCCTCATGCCAAGCTTTGTCGCGAGGCAGATATATCCTCACACCAGTTGATCTCGGGGGGGGGGGGGGCACGCCCGATCGCGCGGAGGTTTCACGGTCATGCGCCGCTGTATGACTGTTCCGTCTGCGGATCGGCCTTTCAAAGTCTGTCTGAGGCGAGGAGACACGCACGAACGCACGAGGCGGCTGAGGTACGGGCGATTCTACCCACCTCGACTCCACCCGAGCCGCAGCGACCCCCGCCGCCGCCTTACCCCTTTGTGGACGTCGCCACCGCTCCCGTTGAGGACGCCACCGCCCTTCCCCGATACCCTGAGGAGGACACCGCCGCAACCGCGCAGATGGATGAGGAAATGCGGAGGCTGGAGGAGCAAAGCGAACTCCTCCTAGCGCAATTAGAAAATGTCATTGCGGAAAAATTCGATAATAAATATACCTTTAAACCCTTTCCTTAATTACCTCTTCTATGATAAAATACACATTATAAAACTAAAAGAAATAATAGAAACGAAAGCGAGGTTTCTGGTGAAACCCTCAAGGACTCGCTTATAAATAACAGCTAATGAGGTCGCTAATGAGTCGAGGTCGCTGATGAGTAAACAGCCCCGGGCAGTCACGTAGGCCCTAGCACGCACCTCGACATGTGACTCCGCGGAGCCGCTCACCGGGGGGGGGGGGGGGGGGGGATGTTCGAGTTTTATAAGTAAACTTTTATTTTTATTTCTTTTGAGGGAGTGGTGAGGGGTCTAGAAGGTCGCTGATGAGTAAACAGCCACGGGCGGTCACGTAGGCCCTAGCACGCGCCTCGACATGTGACTCCGCGGAGCCGCTCACCAGGGGGGGGGGGGGGATGTTCGAGTTTTATAAGTAAACTTTTATTTTTATTTCTTTTGAGGGAGTGGTGAGGGGTCTAGAAGGTCGCTGATGAGTAAACAGCCCCGGGCGGTCACGTAGGCCCTAGCACGCGCCTCGACATGTGACTCCGCGGAGCCGCTCACCAGGGGGGGGGGGTCCGAGCTTGGCTATGGGGAAGGTCGGGGGGGGGGGTCCGAGCTTGGCTATGGGGAAGGTCGGGGGGGATGACGTCATGGGGGGGGGATGACGTCATGGGGGGGGGTGACCTTGCATCCTCACATCCTCACTTTCGCCTGTGCTGGTTTTGAATCGGCTATGGCCCCCTACTAATGTGTTTTGACTAAACACAGTACGTTTTCTTATGGGGGTTTTGCATTAGAAAAGCCTGTTATTCCTTTGTTAGAGTACTTTTATCATCCCCAGCAACTCACGCCTACTTTCAAGCCTGCCTGGACCTTCTCCTAACATTATAATGCGCAAAATTGTATTCCCAGCTTTGCAGGTAAATGAAATCAGCAGCATCAGAACAGCCAAAAAATCAATGTTTTCAGATTTCATTAAAAATTGGAATACATGTATATTTTTATACAGATTTTGAGTTTTATACGTTTTTATTTGGAAATTCACTTCCCTCACGACAGCGTGCTGCGTGCAAACTCGTTTATTGTCATACAAATCACAGATCATTGACAAAGTCACATCACAGCTCCATTGACAGCAAGGTCAAATATCAGGTAAAAATTACAATATATTTTTAGAAAGCTTATCTCTTATATAATTTGGTCATTACACTAATACTACTATAATAATAACATTTCCAAGTGGTAAGATGAATTGGTAATACAAAAAGTGTACAGTATATTGGTTTGAATGAGTATTGTACAGTAATAGGAAAATCAAAAACTACAGACCTTATACGGAAAAATTCATCTAGTGAATAAAAGGGGTTACCTAATTGCCATTGATAATACTTCTTTTAATAAAATCAATAATCCTGTGTGTGAGTCTTTTTTTCCTCTGTAATTTAGATGCATGCCATGTTTTGTAAAGTTGTTTCTGTCAAAGTGATCTAGGTCAATAATATCAACATTGTTTAGTCTTGAGACAAGCTCTCTAATGTAGTTGTTAGCCAGAGCAATGTCATAGTGTATTGTGTTATCATGATGGACATCATAGCGAGGTGGGATTGTTGTGATGCAGAATGGCCTTGGACCACTAAGAGCCTGCAGTTCCCTTTCCATTTTTCCGTATATCACTTCCGGGGATTTTTTAAGAGATCATTAGTTCCAGCCATCCATTATTATAAGATTCCAGAGACCATTATAAGATTAACATGGCAATGTTTAGCCATTGGGACAGAGCCCTAAGATTGGGGCTTTAAAAAAACTATCCAAATGTTATGGATCAATGACAACTAGCCAAAACCACACAAAAAAACCAGAAAGAATATCATTGAAATTTTGCTAGGGGGCGGAGCCCTAAGGTTGGTTGGGGGACGTACATTGGGGCATTATTCAAGAGTCCTGGCTCTGTAAATCAAACCCAAAGAACCATCATACGTCTAACCTGGAGTTCAGGAAGTGGTAGAAGAAGCCAGTAGGGCGGAGCCCTGAGACCGGTAAAGAAGTTATCTGATGACTTTCAGTCCCCCAACAACGTGGTATGGTCGGGGAGCAGATTTGAGAAGCCGTTTTCGAGCCATTTAGAAAAAATATATTTTTCCATAAGAATAACTTGGCGGCTTTTGATACCACTGGGGCGGATTCCTGAGGTCTGGAAAAAAACATATCTAAACTTTGTCGGTAATCTACATTGTGGTATGGTCCAAGAACAGTTTTCAAAATCACCTGGGACATATGCACACACTTTCACGTCCCACTTTATTAGTATAGATTTTTTAACACTCCTGCACTAAATTTGGGAAATATTTGCATCTAAAATTAGCAAACTATTTGATTCTATAATTGATTTTGCATGTTAAAAAGCATTTACCAAGCTTTGCATTTTTTAATATTCAAATTTTTTGGCCGCTTAGACGACTGTGAGGTGTACTTTGATTCGAGGCGGCTTTACATTTGGACCTAAATCGGGGCCTACGTAACTAAATCCACAGCTAAATTATGATTTCTACAAGAGATTTATAACGTTTTCTCCAGTCTCGTTCTAACAAAAAAGTAAACCAAATATTTTTAATTTCGGTTTTGACTGTACTTTTGGACATAACAACGTTTGACCTGATTCCACTGCCTATTTTTAATGATTATTGAGTTTTGGATCTAACGCCACTGGCTATTTTATTCATTTGGACCAAGAGAACTGAAATATAATTTTGGCCATAAAAAACATCCCCCTACTTTTCGTGAAGAGAAAGCATAAATACCTATTAGGAAGTTGTGTTAGGGGTTTAAAAACGAACTGATAAGTTTTCACAAAATAAATCTCATTACGAATAATTTGTTGACATAAACCAAACCAGTCACCGGTTGTAAAAGAGAAAGTAAATTCTGTAAGTCTAAATATTAAAAATGTGTACAGTATTAGATTTTTGTCGGGAATGCATCAACCAATACCACATTACAAAAGTGAATACCGTTTGCCGAACTACTGTCACAAATAACTGGGTATAGGGATGGACCATGATAGCCTGCGGACTAGTCTGAGTGGCAAGCCTTGGAGAGCGCGGTTGTTTTAAGAGCGAGAGAGAGTTAGGGGTGAATGAGGGAGTGACACGTGACGCGATAGGCATTAGTCATGCACCCGCACGCAATATGTGCGTGTGTGCTTTGGGAAGAGCTACTGTAGCGCCGCGTAGCTTACAATCCGCGAAACAAAACTACCCCTGCCACTACCGCTCCATCGGCACGAGGCGGTACAGCGCACCTAGTGGCCACTGGTAACATCGTTCTGAGGTTTTGCTGCTGGGATAGGGTGCACCCTTTAAATGCAGACAATGTTAATTAACAATGTTTTTTTACTGATTTGCCTTCAATTCTTCATACTCAGCTGGTGTGCCCGGGAAATTATAGTCGGAAAGCATGATTGTGATCTTTATCTAGAATTACCAGAATTTGTTTTATATTTTTTTTTGCCAGTAAAAGTGACTTATGACTGTCTCTTAAAATCTTTTTTTTTCCACTCATCTATGACCTTATACTGCATATTAAATATTTACAAGATGGATTTCTTTTAGGATCATGAGAACGATGATATATCTCATTAACCTACTGAGTCCTGTCGCCGCACAGTTAGTGTCCGAGACACATGTGCAGCGGTGGCTCGTTTCTGAAGTGTTGCAGCACCATGCAAACGTTTTTATTTCATATTTGCCAGGGCAAATATCTTCAACTTAAATTATGCTGTGCAGGATGCGCCACAAAATACTTTCATGTGGTAGTCTATATTTAGTTTTGTGCTGTGGCCCTTGACAGCTGTTATAGTATTATCCCAGCGGTTGTTATTTGTAAATTTATGGGGAAAAACCAGCCTTTCTGCAACTGCTTTAACAACATACAGTAGAAAATAGCTGCTATGTACAATTTAATAAGTAGGATATTGTGTAGGCCTAAACTAACAGATTAATGTACGTAAAGATCTCGACTACCTAATAATCACTGAAGTATGCCTAAGCTATATGAACATGCTAAAAACTCAGGCCACTGTAGGGACCATGGGAAGCCAAACTCGGGATCCAACAGGTTAAAATGTGTCAATTTGGTGTAAGGCGGGAAGGCTCAATTTTTTAGGATATCAGAATAATTTTTCAACAGTATTCAGATCAATGGTATACCTCTAGTGATTTAGAGAACATGTTTATTGATTGGCTTCAAAACTCACTGTTGTGGGAGTGTAAGTACATTTGTCGTAAACAATGAGTTTGTAAGTTTGTGTCATTTTTTATACAAAAAACTCACCTTTTTAAAAAACTAGGCAAAGTAAGTTTAAAAAAATTGGTTGTCAATTATTGTTCTTTTAATTTTTTGACAGTCCAACGTAAGGAGTATGTAGAAAATCCTTAACAACATCATAAATCAAACTTAGACATCTTGTAGGCTACATCAAATTAAAGGTCTGAACTAGCATACCACAATGCCTCAAACAAACCTCTGAGTCAAAAACAGCACCAGTTCAAACTTTTCTTTGAATGGCAAAAAATTACAAATGGAATTACACTACGGATCAAAATCCTTCTCTGGATTGACAAGGCACAGTTTGTACATAGGCCCTAGCTTTTGTACATTTTGGGCCTTCTTAATTTGTATACTTTACATCATTATACACATTTTAAAGAATCCTACAGAATCCTTTTAATTCAAAAGAAAGCCATTAGAGTGATATGTCATGTTGGTTACCTGGAGCACCGTAAACCCTTGTTCATTCAGAATTTTATTTTAACAGTTGTCAATGAATATATTTTTCAATGTCTTACAGTAGTGAAAAATAGGCAGAACACATTTATCTTGAATAGTGATGTGCTTGGACACAATACCAGGTACAATAGTAGTACATTTATTCCTAGAATTAGACTGCTGAAATCAAATTGTTGTTTTCCTGTTTCAGGTATTAAATTTTTCAATCACCTGCCAATGTATGTTCGAAACCTGCCACCCTCAAAATTCTCTGCAGTTGTTAAAAATTGGCTCTTAAGAAACCCCTTTTATAACTCAACAGAATTTTTCCAATCAGATCAAAAGCACATTTTTAGCTAACCTAACTAACATAACCAATAAGTAGTGTAACCAGCAGTCAGCAGTATATGCCTACACTGCCTACTAACACAGGTATGTAAATTATTATTGTCTGTAGGGTTTGTTTGGGCACAAACTTTGATTTTGCCTTTTTTTCCTGCATGGAGATTGTTGATTTGGTTTAAAATTATGCTGTTATATATATGTTTTTTTTTTTTGCTTATGATGTTAACCTAATAGCCTATTGTACGTACTGTACTGAATGGCCGAATAAAGACTTCTTGACTTAGTCATTTGGAAGGACAAAATCCTATATATTAAAAGAAACTCATGTTTTTTCCAGAAAGTTTCTGAGACAACCACTTTCAACCATTTTCTGCTTCTTTTTTTAAATAAAGGTAATTTTAAGTATCAGGTAATGTCAAAACCAGAATTTAAATTTAGAGTTTTAACTTTTTACAAATTTGCTTTTAATTTTTTAAATTGTAATAGTCGACAAAAACATTTTAAATTTGTTTTCAAAGAGCTTTAAAATCATGTGGAATGGAGAATTTGATTCAGGGGTGCCCATCCCCCCTCACGGTTTACTGTATATCTGTTTACGGTATGTATAAATAAATGTTAAATAATAGGCCTATATATAACTACTCTTGTCACCGGACTTATTTTAAATAGATTTGATAATAATGACTATCCTTTTTGCAATTGACATGATATTTAGCCAGCTGGGTTTTGTTGAAGTGTTAACATGTGGGGGGGGAAATAATTCTCTAATTTAAAACTGAACTACTCTTTTCTATCCTCATTTTCACAACTTTCACAAAGGCCATGGTCTTTGCTCTCCTCGAAGCAATTTCAAATTGTCCCTTTAAACCCATAATTTTAGGTTATGAAGACCCTAAAAGATAGTAATTTTTATTACAGATAGATTTAAACTAAGTTCCCTGACTGCAATCAGTGAGTGTAAGACGTTCATCAGAGGCAAACATAATGTCACAGCAAATAATATGTATTACAAATTGTCAAAGGATCAGTACACTTGAATGTAATAAAAACATAAATAATTTGAGAACAACAATCTAAAATAGAAATCCAAAGTATTCAAATTTAGAAACCATAATACAGTACATAAATCTAAAAGCTTTATAATACAAAAGCCCATGATTTCTGGTATTTACATCATCTTAAAAGCCTACATAGAGAGTTGTTCAAGACAAACCGTTGACATACAGGTTTACAAACTCACAAATATATATGTCAACGGTACAAAACACTGTCAACACTGTACAAAATCATGAAGCAATTTGGGAACATTTTACAATGAGTAATAAATAGTAAGCAATGTTTGTTAATAATCCAATGTAAAATAGCAGCTAGTATAAGACACATTAAAACCAACTGAGGATTGTTTGCAAACAATAATAAATAGTAAGCAATGCTTGTTAATAATCCAATGTAAAAGAGCAGCTAGTATAAGACACATTAAAACCAACTGAGGATTGTTTGCAAACAATGATAAATAGTAAGCAATGCTTGTTAATAATCCAATGTAAAAGAGCAGCTAGTATAAGACACATTAAAACCAACTGAGGATTGTTTGCAAACAATGATAAATAGTAAGCAATGCTTGTTAATAATCCAATGTAAAAGAGCAGCTAGTATAAGACACATTAAAACCAACTGAGGATTGTTTGCAAACAATGATAAATAGTAAGCAATGCTTGTTAATAATCCAATGTAAAAGATCAGCTAGTATAAGACACATTAAAACCAACTGAGGATTGTTTGCAAACAATGATAAATAGTAAGCAATGCTTGTTAATACCAATGTAAAAGAGCAGCTAGTATAAGACACATTAAAACCAACTGAGGATTGTTTGCAAACAATGATAAATAGTAAGCAATGCTTGTTAATACCAATGTAAAAGAGCAGCTAGTATAAGACACATTAAAACCAACTGAGGATTGTTTGCAAACAATGATAAATAGTAAGCAATGCTTGTTAATAATCCAATGTAAAATAGCAGCTAGTATAAGATACATTAAAACCAACTGAGGATTGTTTGCAAACAATAATAAATAGTAAGCAATGCTTGTTAATAATCCAATGTAAAAGAGCAGCTAGTATAAGACACATTAAAACCAACTGAGGATTGTTTGCAAACAATGATAAATAGTAAGCAATGCTTGTTAATAATCCAATGTAAAAGAGCAGCTAGTATAAGACACATTAAAACCAACAATCAGTTTGGTAAATCCCATAGCAATAATTTCTACACTAAGAAAATAAAACTGGACTTAAGCCAGAAGATCTGATGGACCCTGATGAAAACCTAAAGCTCACTGACCTCTACATAAAAGAAACGCTTAGATGAACTTCGCTGCCCGGATTTAATCCGATAACTGAGGCGAAAGGTTTCTTACAATATCTGCCATCAATTTTAATGCATTTTGTCTTATGTTTTATTTTTTAACACAAGAAAAAGGACGAAACATATAGACTATGGTCATAATAAAAACACCTCTACATTTATGGTAAATTTTATGTTTCATTTATATTTAATCAAGCTATGAAGTATTAAAAATCCTACATCATTATTTCTTAGGTTAAGAATTTTAAGGCTAAGGCTATTTACATTTTTCTATTATCAGATTTAAAAAAATATGTTCTTTTATCAATAAACTTAACTACTTTATAACTGCATAGTCTGACTGACTTTCTAATTTTAATCCTCATAATCCCTCCACGTTTTATATAAGCTACGATAACTATTTTTAGAAAATGAATAGTTTTGATAGAGTACATCCAGTTTCCCCAGGGAAACATCAAACATTTAAAGTCAAACAGATAAATGATCAGGGTAAAAGAGAGGAATAAATTTTCAAAACACAATTAACTGGCTGAATGGGTTGCTTTATCGGCAATAAAATAAAACCGAATATAAATAATAAATATTCGAAATCATCTCTTTCAGACATGAGATGATACATCACACATCGCCTATGTTTGTTTGCAAGGAGTAAGTACCTTAAGTTGCAATTCTTATAATATTAGCATATAGTAGCGACATTCAACATTGCATACAACTAACATACTTCAAAGCTTCAATACTTCCGATCGTAGAGTGGCAATGACAGTGTCATTATGTTTTGCCTGGTGCAAGATGACAAGGAAACAACAATAGCCGTATTTACAGTTGTATTCTTTACAGCAACAATTGAAGAACTAGAAGTAACATGTATCCATGGAACTCGAAAAAAGATGGAAGCACTTTAGGGGATCACAGCCTGAAACTCCAGTTCTCAGAGCAGCTGTCTGTCATCATGATACCGTAAACCGCCGAGAGCTTCTTCAGCATCTCTGGATGTCCACGAGCACAAAACCTCTCACTGTTATATTATCTGGTTATACCCACATGGTTAAGCTGCAAACTTGCATTGACTAACAACTCAGCAGGAACATTATAAACTAATAAAACCCGGATCTTATGTTTAGAAAGACACCTGACAGCTAAATTTGGCAAAAACGGAACAATGTTAGGGGTATTCAGCTGATTGTTAAGTACTGTACACACATCTGAGACCCAAAATTTTTGATGTATAAGAAATTTACTTTCGTTGCGCTTAACACAAATCATTGTCTTTTGATCATTTGAATGTAGACCTATTAGATAAAATAATGACAGATGATAAGGATCTTAAGTTAATGTTGCAGATTATGTTTACCTTTTAGTAGAGGAACAAAGGGAGAGTGAAGTTGATTCTCCTAAACCTTAAAGTAATGGAAATAGTAAATTATTTGAAACATCTGTATAAGTGTTTGGTTATATGATTTAAGGAATTCAATTTTTATTTTAGTAATGACTGGGGATTGGGTATAGGGAAGTAATTATTAAAAGACTTGTTCCGGCTTGTGTTGTTATTTTGTTTTAGGCTTGGCAGACCTTGCTTTAAACTTTACATATTTTAATTTTATCTGGAGGTATTACCTATGTTAATTTCATTATCTGACAATAAGCTATATCTAAAGGCATTTAAACTAATTTTCTATTCAAATTGAAAGGTAATTTTTAGCGAATTTCCCCTATACGGACAAAGCTATTACCGTAGTCGGCATGGTAAGACCTAGGACCGGGACCATGATAACTTTTCGTTTTGAGGTCCCCAGACCCCAAAAACACCATTCGTTTGAAACTGTATATATATATATATATATATATATATATATATACACACAAGTATCCATGGTTGCGATAACTTTCGTATAAAAGGTCCGATTTTGATCAAATTTGGTAAAACGTTTAAAGCAACATTTATGACTTTAAGTTTGAAAACCAGCCATATCGCTCTATCTAAAGGGGTGTTTGGGGGGGGGTTTGTACCCCAAAAATGGGTTTTTTGAACTTTTTAGAAATAATTTTTGAAATAGTCACGTTTTAGCGAATTTCCCCTATAGGGAAGAAGCTATTACCGTAGGTCTCATGGTAAGACTTAAGCCCGAGACCATGATAACTTTTCATTTTGAGGTCCCCAGATGCCAAAAACACCATTCGTTCAAATTTGTATATATGTATATATATATATATATATATATGTGTCCGTAAGCACGATAACTCTCGTAAAAAAGGTCCGATCTTAATGAAATTTGGTACAAATGTGTAAAGTACCATTTATTTGAACGAGTTCGAAAACCAGATGAATCGCACCATCCGAAGGGGGGTTTTTGGGGGGTTTTGTACCCCGAAAATGTGTTTTTTGGGGTTGTCACATGTAATTTTAATTAAAATCAAATTTAAATTGATACCATTGAATTCAGCTTAAAAAAACAAACAATTTGGTATTTTGATCATTGCACTACGTCAATTGGTTCCTGAGATATTGAAAGTGCTAAACACAGTACGTTGTCTAATGTTATTCTCATGGAGAAAAAGAAAAATTGTATATCTCGCTTATTTATGAACATAAACTGACAAAATTTGGTATATGGCTTCATCTGGTTGGGGTTTATCGTTGTTTGCACAAAATAAAAAAATTTCACGTATGGTTCCCGTAGCAGCAAACCTAGGTAATCGGTCCCCATGTTATTCTTATGGAGAATAATTAAAATGTTATATATCGCTTACTTATATATGTATATGAATGAAACTTGGTATATGACTTTACTTAGACGAGTTCTAATGATATTTGCATGAAAACCCATTATTTTGTGTTCCTTGTTGCAGCAAACCTGCGTACTCATCCCCAATGTTATTCTTATGGAGAATAATTAATATTTTTAATATCGCTTGTTTTTGAATATATTTCTTATGAATCCTGTTAAGTGTTAATGTGTTATGTTATATATTCATTGGAAATTCGCTGAGTATGCAGGTTTGCTGCGACGGGGTTATTAGTTTTTACCATTGGATTCAGCTTAAAAAAACACACAATTTGGTATTTTGTCATTTATCTAGATTAATTGGTTACCGAGATATTGAAAGTGCTAAACACAGTACGTTGTCTAACGCTATTCTTATGGAGGATAAGAAAATAGTTATATCTCGCTTCTTTATGAACATATACTGACGAAACTTGGTATACGGCTTTATCTGTTTGTGGTCTATTGATATTTACTCAAAAAACAATTTTTTGCTTAAGGTTCCCGTAGCAACAAACCTGCATACTCAGCCCCCATGTTATTCTTATAGAAAAAAAATTAAAATGCTAAGTCTCCCTTAATTATGAACATAAATTAATAAAACCTTGTATATGACTTCACCTAATTGAGTTATATTGATATTTGCCTAAACACCCATTTTTTTTGTTCCTTGTTGTAGCAAACCTTTGTACTCATCCCCCATGTTATTCTTATGGAGATTAATCAAAATGGGATATATCGCTTATTTATGAATGTATATTGATCAAACTAGGTATGTGGCTTCACCTAGTTGAGTTATATTGATATTTGCATAGAAACCAATTGTTTATGTTCCTTGTTTCAGCAAACCTACATACTCATCCCCAATGTTATTCTTATGGAGAATAATTAAAATTGTATATATCGCTTATTTGTGGATATATTTTTCTGAATCTTCGTATGCGGCCTTATGTGGTATTAAGACATATATTATGCATTGGAAATTCGCTGAGTACGCAGGTTTGCTGCGACGGGGGTAGTATATAATTTTGAAAGAAGTTCACAAAAATGTACTACACAGTTGTACTAATAACGTAGTTTCTAACTTAACACTTTTCCAGAACATACAAAGTTAAATTATAAAACTTGCGATTGTAATTTAAAAATACATTTAATTGGATTAACAAAGACAACCTTATGGTCTCAAAACAGTATGGATAGCCTATGGATATCCTTTACAGTAAATTATATTCAAAATAAAAATAAATAATTTGTTTTCATATTAAACATGAAGTGAAACAAATACACCTTTGAAACTGCACAGATTGCTATTTTCCGTGACAAATCAAGACTCAAAAATGTCACACTACTTAGTATTAATTATTTAACATGTTTTCATACAATTAACACAGTTCTATGCATCTATATAAACACATTATTCAATTAAACTAATAAGAATTGAACTCAAACTAAAATGGAAAGAGTTTTTAGAAGTAGTAAAACAAAACTGGGTCAAAACAAAACTGAAATTCTCATCATAGCTGAAAGAATTTCATCAGCATAAGCCTAGATCTCGTGCTTGTCACAAGCATTCTCTGACTTCCAAGGCTTTGCTTTGCTACTTTTGCTATCTGACACATGAGCATCTCAGATATTGTAAGATATATACCACCTTTGTTATGTTCCCTATATAACTCACTTTAAACAAAATACTTTAAAAGATGATAATCTATTATAGAGAATTTACCAAAAGAAACATATTTTTAATATGTTTAATTAGAGCTGTACAGCTTACAGCAAAAGTGCATCAAAACCAACATGTGTGTTTGTCGGTCTAGCTGTAATTTGATTTTATCAATTTATTAATAATTGATTGCTACAAAGCAAATTTAAAAACAATAATTGTTTTAAATTTTTACCAGTTTAGTGTAATTATAGCAGTATAGATAGAATATGTAGCGGGTAATTCGAATATTTGAATAAATATTTTGTATTAATAAACCATAGATCTCGCTCTAAAAAAACCTATTTCTGTATTAAAATATTCAGAAATGCATACAAATAGAATTTTGAAGGTGTTTTAGTAGAATAAGGTTGTTTTGTCCTGGTTTGAGGGCAAGACAAACAAATTTTACAAAAACATCTTCAAATTTTATTTTGCGAACGTTACAATTTTTTCAAAATTAGGATTTGAAAATATAGATAACTTCATGATAATTTCAAATACTATATTAGTAAAATTAAATAACAAAGACTGTCAATACATATATCTTACATACACATATATGCAGTGTTTAAAATACGGTTCTATAATATTAGGCTTGAAAACACAAAAATAAATCACCGAGGAATACAAGTTGAATAAACAATGAAATCTTCTTCTATCCTGTTATGACACATGTCTCTCGAGGTGTCATAATGAAACTAAACAACAGCATTACAACTTTCAACATGCAACTAATTGTGTCACAAAGTTGTTATAAATGCTTTACTTTTTTAGGGACTTCTTTTAGAAAGTGAGATTAACTACAGACAAGAGTCCTAAACCCCCTGACGGGATATGTTGCTTTGGGGACTCATTCCAGCACTTACCTAGGTGAGATGATAAGCCGTATAAACCGGCAGCTCAGAATGGCCGGTCCGGGATTTGAACCCGGGACCTCCCGAATGTGAGGTGCAAGCGTTACCACAGTGCTCACTACCAGTACTTCTATTGACCAAATCACTAAATCACTGTGTAAGACGTCGACGCAACTAGGGCGTATTTTAAGGCGAATATAAATGAATGATGAGTGTAGAATGGGAGAGATGCCTTGTGTAGCCTTGTTACTAAGACCGACTGATTCTTTAGCCAGGATCATTAATTAATAGCCCAATGACCAATGGTGTTGTGATAAATACTGAATATTCAAGTTGTTTACCATGCCAATCTAATAGCATAACAGCAATTATAATTGTTCAAAATTAAATGGAAATCACAGATATTTGGAACTATAAGATGAACTATAATGTGATAAACTGAGTAAATTGATCAATTTTAGTTCATCAAATTTAATGCCAGAAATAGGGAATACACCCGTCGCAGCAAACCTGTATACTCAGCGAATTTCCAATGAATTATAACATAACACATTAAGCCACTTAACAAGATTCATAAGAAATATATTCACAAACAAGGGATATTTAAAATATGAATTATTCTCCATAAGGATAACATTGGGGATGAGTACGCAGGTTTGCTGCAACAAGGAACACAAAATAATGGGTTTTTATGCAAATATCAATAACTCAGCTAAGTGAAGTCACTTACCAAGTTTCATCTATATACATTCATAAATAAGTGATATATAACATTTTGATTATTTTCCATAAGAATAACATGGGGACCGAGTACCTAGGTTTGCTGCTACGGGAACTATAGGCGAAAATTTTTTTTTTGTGCAAACAACAATAAACCACAACCAGATCAAGCCATATACCAAATTTCGTCAGTTTATGTTCATAAATAAGCGAGATATACAATTTTTCTTTTTCTCCATAAGAATAACATTAGACCCAGTATTAGAAGTACTGTGTTTAGCACTTTCAATATCTCGGTAACCAATTGACGTAGAGCAATGATAAAAATACCAAATGGTTTGTTTTTTTAAGCTGAATTCAACGGTATGAATTAAAGTTTGATTTAAATTAAAATTACATGTGAAAAACCCAAAAAACACATTTTTGGGGTACAAAACCACCCAAAAACCCCCCTTCGGGTAGTGTGATTCATCTGGTTTTCGAACTCGTTCAAATAAATGGTACTTTACACATTTGTACCAAATTTCATTAAGATCGGACCTTTTTTACGAGAGTTATCGTGCTTACGGACACACACACATATATATATATATATACATATATATAAAAATTTGAATGAATGGTGTTTTTGGCATCTGGGGACCTCAAAATGAAAAGTTATCATGGTCTCGGGCTTAAGTCTTACCATGAGACCTACGGTAATAGCTTCTTCCCTATAGGGGAAATTTGCTACAAATTTGAACGAATGGTGTTTTTGGCATCTGGGGACCTCAAAATGAAAAGTTATCATGGTCCCGGGCTTAAGTCTTACCATGAGACCTACGGTAATAGCTTCTTCCCTATAGGGGAAATTCGCTAGCATAATAAATTGCACTGCAGTTAGCATAATAAATACTGACAAAAATTTAGCTAAATGTTTATGATTGTTGTCTATATTCCTGTCTTCTTTGAATGGTGGAGATTTATATTCATTTCCCTTTATATTAAGAGATTTTCAGATGAGTGAAGTTATATGGTTGTCGTCCTATTTATTGGATTTAAATTTATTTTAACCTTCACTTCACGATGTAATTTATTTTCCTACCATATAACAATACCAGTTGGCCTTTGCAGATCTGATTCCTGTCAATAAATCTATAATGACCACTGACATTGTTTATTGGCATGAACTAGACAAATTAGCAGTTTACAACATTCACCAACAGTTATGACTTTATTATCAACCACCTGAGATTTATAAAAGCACTATATGCCTTTATTAATAATTTAATAAGCTAGAACCAGTATATTGTTTTCCGCCGAAAAGATGACTGGAAAGGACTGTAGTCAATAGTATGCTATGCTTACAAAAGTTTGTAATATTTTCAAAATATTATTTTAAACGCCTAGGGTATTTATAGAACAAAGAAAATTACAAGGTCTGGTCTTAAATTTAACAATATTCTCAAATAATTTGAAGGAAAACTAAAAAAAACCTCCTGCAGTAGGCTATTGCTTGATCCCAAACTGCTTACACAAAACATAAGTTAGATGATTCTGGAACTACTTTTTAAGCTCATTTGTACTGGATAGTAGTTATATGTTGTACAAAATAATTTCCTTTTCAAAGAACTTTTGCAATGATTGATTTAAAACATTTCAAGAAGTAGGTACGGAAAGTTCAAAATGATATAAACATAGCATCTTATAGTTTATAGATATTCTAAAACCTTAGTTCAATAATTTGAATATATCCTTTATATATTGTTATATCAGCTCTTCTTGTATAATGTAAATATTATAAGCCAACTAGTATGTTTAACTTTAATGTAAATGTTAATTAAACTGTCTTGTAGTATTATATTACATTCCATTCATCATTAATAATTATTTCCCATAATTTTGTATATTTCTCCCCATGTAAATACCACCACCCTAGTCAGGCTAAATAACTCATCCTTACCTATTCATTATTATAGTGTTTGTCCTTGTTCAATAATAATGTATGTCACTGTAATTTAATATGTTCCCTTTTATTATATGTTATGTTGTGTTAACCCTTTGAGTGCCGCGGCATCATGGCCATTTCTTATGCATAAATTGCCGGGCTAATTTCAATGGAAAATGTAGTAGTTTACATAAAATATCATATAAAATACAATTTTAGAGGTATCCATGTAATTTTTTATTTATTTTGTTTATGAATAAATTCTCTATGAAATAGTATAAAGTAACTATAATCAGAAAATAAATTGGGGCTTAAAAAATATGTTTTTATATAAAACAAATTAAATTTTTTTTTTTGAACTTTGACTTAGGTAAATTATGCTAAAAATTTAATTTGATATTTTTCAACCCAATAGGCAGAAAGAGCAGAAAATGCTGATCAAAACTGATGTATAAATCATCAATATCAATTAATGTTTGCAAAAAAAATAAATGAAAATATGTTACAATTCAAAAAAGGCCCTAGGCCTAGGCTATGTGGTTACTAAGCAACGTTGAAGTACAATTATGTAATATAAATAAATATTATTTTTTAGTTTGTTGTCAGTAAACATGTTTATTATTACTAGTATATAAGCATTAGGCCTACCAAAGTAAATGAAATGCACAATAAACTAGAAAACAAAAGATGTATGTGTATCTTTTACTTTCACAAAAACTTCGAATCTACGACAATGACACTGTTTCCAAGATCATTGTAAACTAATTCCCGAAGGTTACTCAAGTAGTTTCTATCCATTCTGCTACTTATTTTTATTTCATACGTAAATAGGAAGTAAAAAACACTAAAGTATAACTTCAATAACAATAATATAAGTGATATTTACGTCAACAACAAACATATAACATTACACAACAACAAATACAGATGACATCTGCGACAGAGATGACTAATTAGGGTCTGCTAACAGACCAAAGGCAACGAAATTGCTGTAGATCTGATAGCTGGAAGCTTCTGGATCAAAACAAAATACTTTGAAAGCCAGTACCTTGTTTTGATATGAAGAACTACGTAAAATACCGAGAGTCGCTGTCAGCGACGCTCAGCAATTTATGCGTAAACACATCGCGTCGCTGTGAGCGACGCTGTGGCACTCAAAGGGTGAACCAAGTTGTTATTTTATGTTGTTTAATTCAAAGTGCTAAATATTAAACAATTGTTCCCATCACCCCGCAGAAAATCATCTCCCCTTGTTTCACAATAGTTTGTTGTATAATTAATTATGCCCATGTTCATTTTATTTACCTTATATCAATTGATAATCAACCATCCTTCACAGTATATTAATAATTCTAATTCATTAATTGACCCTAAAATAATTTCAATATAGCCTACTTCAGATATAAGATATTTGTAAGAAAATTGCAATATAGTAATATTTTACATAGTACTATTTTCAAAATTAGTCCTTAGAAAACCAAATTTAGTGTCAAGTGTTACAACATGTGATTTCTACCATCTGTACAACCCAACAATGGAACAATGAACTTCTAGACTACAAATCCTGTCCTCTTCCTTGTTGCTGCCTTCCCTCCAGTGTGTTAACTTCATTTTTGCATGGGACAAGTTCTCATTTAATAAATTCTCCCAGTATGGCCTAAGATTTGCCTACTTAGAGCCTAAACAGTAGGGATTTCTCCTGCCCAACAGAGTGAAGTTTAAATTCAAACCCTTTTATTTATTTCCCCATTTACAATACTCTGGGCGAAGAATATTGCAAGCTGTGTGGTAACCTTCTCCATCTTGATTCTCTTATTAGGGACTTGGTAAAAGAGATATCATAAACATTTGTGAACAAGCCTAATGTTCAAAAAGTATCAATCAAAGTAATCAAGAAGTATCTCATCCAAATTGAAGTAGTTTTCCAAATTTAATTTCAAATACCTTTTCTAACCAATTCATAAATTCAGTGAAACCTTTGGCCAACTTTCTTTGGATTTCCATTACACATTGTTGCATTTAGTAAACAAACCTATTCAGTAAATTCATTTTATCTGTAGAATAATATATCATTCGAACCTGCACTACACCCCACCCTGAGAAAAAGATATTGTAATAAAAAAGAGCATTTATATTGTAATAACCCATTAGTAGTAAGGAATTGTTAAAAACTTTTATTGAAAAGCTTAGGCATAACTGACCTAATTAATTTGAAAGTATCATTGTAAAAGTACCTATTGTAAAAGTATCATTGTTCTACCCCTTAAATTCATTTACTATCATTCACTGTTGTAATTCTATTTAATAAATATTGTGAGCCTATGTCTTAAAAGTTAAAAGGTAATTTTTTTATTACAGCTAAGACTTGCCTTGAGTGTGGTAACAACAGACATTTATTTAAAACAAATAACACTACAAATAAAGAAGACTAAGGTAAAGTGTATTTATTTATGAAAATTCATCAAGTGTGGGCTAAAATAATAGCCAAAGGAATTTTGTAATGTATGTTCACCATCAGCGTCATCAAGATTGATGGAAGCCATATTGCTTCATGCCTAAAGACGGCGTCACCCAAAACCACATTTTATCTTTCACAAAGACTAGAACCCGTAGCTAGGTATTTCCCACGATAAATAATTAAATTAGAAAAAAGCAGATTTTAAAAAGCAGTGTTATAAGTAGCAGTCTAACTGTACTATATTTAAACAAATTCGTTAAAATAAATATCTTTTCAACCAATGAGAATGAATAGTCACGTAGGCTAATCACAAAAATCAAAATCATAAAATTAATTTTATTACCCAATTCGAAATGTTACTAGCTTATTTCTCTTCTAAATACCTTGTTGAAGATGGTAAGTAATTTCTTTCTTGGTCATTTCCATTCTAATTTTCTATAACGTTATATTAGGCTAAATAAAATAATTTTAAATAATTTTATTTAACATAATTTCATAAAAGATGAGAATGCCAAATGACCAAGAGAGGTTTTACTAGCTTAACATAGATCTAAACATGGATTACCAAACTAAACAATTATGTTATTGTCCGTAATTTTACTATTATTTATTTATTTATTTATTTACCAACAACATGCCAGAGCATGAATTTTTAAGTTAATACAATTAATTTCTTATAAACTATAAAATATACTTAATTAGCATTAAATTTACAATAATTTTGAAATTCTTCTTGATCTATCTTCTTTATAATTCGTCTTATGTTTCTTGTAAAAACTCTTCAATATTATCAAATGGATTTTCTATTAAATACATTTTGAGCATTTTTTATTAAATTTCATTATGTTTGTGTTTCTCTAATATTTTTTGGAATATCTCTCAAACAAATATTTTCCATATAAGTAGTTTTTCCTTACAAATTTCTTTGACATGCATTTTAATATTTATTTTGTTTCTAGTATTATATTTATGATCAATTTTATATTTTCTACTGAATTTTAATGTTACCATAATTGCTTAAAAATATGCATATTGTGAACTGTTAATATTCCAAGTTCTTTAAAATAATTTTGAACAGTTTAATTTTTTCTTAAATTTAGAAGTTATTCTTATAGATTTTTTGCAGTTTTAAAATTTTAATCAAATTACAATTTGATGTTGTGGCTTAAATACTTGTTCCATATAAAATGTGACTATGGATCATAGCAAAATAAATTTGTCTTAATATTTGTATACTACACATTTTTTACATTTTTTGTAATGTATATATTCCAGATGTTACGCCTTTTATTACACTTTCAATGTGAAAATTCCAACTTAAATTTTTATCTATGTGTAGTCCTAAAAACTTTGTATGGTTTAACTGGTCCAGTTGTTGATTTTTAATGTATAAATTTTGAGATATATGCACTTTGGACTGTTTCGTTTTAAATAAAATAAAAATTTTACTTTGTCGGATTCAGTAGCATATTTTTATCAGAAAAAAAATGATTCATTGAGTCCAATATTCTTTGTGCATTTTTTTTACTAGTATCGTTGTTTTTTCTGATATTAGGATTGATGCATCATTTGCATATAAACATAGTTTATTATTTCCATTCATACAATTGTTTATTCCAGTAATATAGCATATAAATAGTAGTGGACCTAAAACAGAGTCTTGTGGAACATTTGCATATAAACATAGTTTATTATTTCCATTCATACAATTGTTTATTCCAGTAATATAGCATATAAATAGTAGTGGACCTAAAACAGAGTCTTGTGGAACACCATACTACACCTTTGATATAGAGGATTTAATTTATCTAACTTCTCTTTTGTTATTATATTTCAATTCGGTATATTGCAATCGATTTTCCAAGTACGACTTGAACCAATCTAATTATTTCCCTCTGATTCCTAAATTGTCTAAGATGAATAATAGCTTACACTGTCTCTACACTGTCAGAAGCACGTGATAAATCTATGAATATCCCAACTGGCTTATCTCCAATATTTTGGTCTTCCAATATTTGTTCAACATACAAGTTGCACTAGTAGTTATTTTACCAGGCCTAAAACCATGTTGCTCTTTATCTAATATGTTAGAATTAAAAATATAATATCCATCATTAAAACCATTAATTTATAGTTCATAACTTAAATGTGTAGTGTCAATATAAGAAATAAATCAATATAAAATTAAGAACTCTTAATACAATTAAAGTCTTGAATGTTTAGGCTCATTGTAACAAAATACTGAATCAATATAAAATTCCTAAGTCGCTTTGAGGAAAGGAAACGTAAGAGCCACAAAAAAACTCAATAAGAACCAATCACTTAACAAACAGAATATCATAACCATAGAACAATCAAGCCACTTGGCTTTGTGCTGCGGTTTCAGGCTGCTGTGGCTCAAGGCATTTTCACTCTGCTGCCACATTTGTTACTCTTGAGTCTCAAGTCTCGTAATTTCAAAGTGTAAAATCAAAATATTCAGTTATGACAAATCTACCTTTGTGAAAGATACAACACATAAATCTTGGTTCAATAACCTTTGTTTAGCACCCACCCCATAGAAGGGTTACCCTAAAAAAAAAACCAGTTTTATTTATATTTTATTTATAATTTACCCCCAAATTTGTATGTAATAGGGTGTTTAGGATATTGAAACTAAATACACTTAATAAATTCAATTACACACACAAATAACTACTTTAAGGGTTTCTAATACACCCTCTGCGTAAAATTCCCTGATCTTTCCACGTTTTACTGCTAATTTTAGCTTAAAATTCCAGATATTAATTTTATCAAATCAAAATCATTTACTGCTCATAAAAATACAGTATTGTACGAGGCAAAAATCAATTAAAAATAATACAGTAGTTGTAAACAATAAAATAAATCAAATCAGACCCTTAGTACTATAGTATTATATGCCATATCATCCATTATTTAGTGGTAATTTCCCTCATATACTATTTATTCCCACATTATTATCAATAATTTCCCATAACATGTTATTTAATATTCAATTTACTTGTTAAATATGCCATATAATTTATTTCTCCCCATAACATGTGTTACTTGTATTTTAATATATTACCTTGTGTTAATTTGTGTTAATTGTCCAAAATAAACCTTTTCACCACTTTTCAGAAAACCATCCCCTCTCAATGTATAGTTTAATATTTATTTATACGTGTATTTTAAATAATATGTATTTCATTAATTAATCATCCACAGCCTATCCACATCTAATAGCCTACTTAAATTTAATATGTTCACCAATAACTTACTTTAAATATAATTAATGTAAGAGGGTTGCAATAGAATTAAAATTGAATATAATATAATTTTCAAAATTAGTCCTTAAGGAATCAAAATTACAGTGACCAGTGTTTTATCATGTGTTTGTGAACCCTGCGCCAGCCAACAATAGGATTTGCTCCAAGACCTCCACCTTCACCTAGACTCCTTCTTGCTTGATCCAACTGCCCTTGTGTTAACAACTGAAATTTTTTAGCAGGACGTTGTTCCTCTAATTTACCCAGTATGACCTAATTTTGCATTGCTTAGTGTTCATTAAGTAGGGATATACTGCTTAGAAAGTACCACAGTTAAAATTCACCCTTTTTATTTGATTTACCCTAAGACTTGGTACTGAGTGAAGAATTTTGTAGCAGATTGGTAACCACTTCCATTTTGGTATTCTAAGTAGGGGCATTTTCAAAGAATACAGACACTTCAATAAAACAAGCCTAATGTTATGAAATATTATAACTTCAAGAGTATCTATGTAATTTGAACTTTATCTTCCAAATTTATTTGAGTATATTTTGAGAAATTCTTAACTTCAGTGAAAACAACCATTGGACTTTCTTTTTGGACATACCAAAATTGTTCATTGTTGCATATTTTGAAAACAAACCCAATTTGGCTAGTCAATATTCTTTCTTTCAACAAAAGTTATTCAAGTCAGCACGAAACTTCCCCGAGATTAAGAATCTTAATTTAATAAAAAACCATGAACATTTTAGCCATAAGCTTTTATTAGTTGTTGTAAGCCTTTTATAAGTTGAATTTCACCCTTTGTTCATAAGATGAATAATACTATATTGTCAATTTGAAAATAGCATTTGTCATTGAATTAGGTATTCAATAGTCAAACATGCTTTATTCAATGAGTACATGCATTGTACAGAATGGAGTCAATCATATATACATACATATTTTAGCAAAACATAATTTACAAATCTAACTTAACTTCCTTATCAAATCAAATAACTATTACTGACACAAAACATTTGTCGAATGAATAGAGTGGTTTAGTTATCATGTATTCCTTTAGTTTCTTTTTTAATTTAACACAGTCATTAATTTCTTTTATTTCAGCGGGCAGAAAGTTAAAATATTTTATATATACTATAATATAACTAGGCTTCTTTCAAATATTTACCGTTTATGCTTACAATAAGAAATCTCATTCCTATGTCTAGTATCAATCTTATGGTAATCACCCAGATTACCCAGACTACTAAAATTACCCTTTATCCATAAAATTAGCTCAAAAATGAATAAACTAAATACTGTCAGTATACCTAATTCTGGGAAAAGATGTATGGTTGAATCTGACCATCCCATCTTTAATATAATTCTTATTGCCCATTTTTGGATTGTCAAAATCCTGCACAAATTTTTGTTTAAGGTACTGCCATTCAAAATGATTCCAAAGGAGATGTGTGATTGAATTAGGTAAACTGATTTTAAAGTTTTTAAATCACAAATTGATGATAATAATGAACAAAAATCATGCAACATCAACAATACCTTACAGACGACACCTAAGATAATGCTGTATAACTCGGGATGTTACGATAAGACCCTATGAAAACGCTGAACACTCCGGCCCCTGTCACAATAAGCTCCGTATTCTCCAGACAGCTATAACTAATCCTTGCTAACTTGTTTAACAATATTAAATGTGATATAGCATGTGATTGAGCTACATAATCTCACTACCAAGCAGCGCCCCACTACTAAGTATACTTTTATCTCGACTACTGTTAAAACTGCATTACCTTCTAGAACTCGGTATGTCAGAAGTACTTACCTGCAACAAAAATAAAATGTTAAGTCACTAAAAAGCTAAAACTAAGCAAAACATGTATATCATATACAGTATAACTTTAATGTTTACAACAACTAAAACACATAAAGTCATCTCAACACCAAAACAAAAACACATATTAATCTAAAACTCAACAAGATTCTTTGGTTTTAGCATTGAGGTGTCAATGTGTTGAACAATTGCGAGACCATTTTGCGGGACGGCCAGAATGCGAATAATAGTTTTAAATAGGCCTACATGTTTTTGTTTTGTTTGTGATATGTACTTTGTTTTTGTCGTAAATGTCGACAACCGTGCTACAATTGAAGCCCGTGTCAAGTGGGCTTCAATTTAATAGTGGATAAGTGTGGCTGAAGATGGGTTGTGATTGACCCGAAACCGGTCTCGCAATTGTTCAACACATTGACACCTTTAAGCTACAACCAAAGGATTTTTGTGAGTTTTAGATTAATATTAAAGGTGTCAAGGCTTCACCAAAATAAAATAAAAAATAAAGAAACACATATTTAATTCTGAATTTAGATTTTTATTTTGTATCTGCAATTTAAAAAAATGTATTGTTAAATGTTAAATGAAATGAGAGCGTATCCCAAATGGACAAAAATTAAATTCCCCTATAAGAGATAATATTCAGCGACCCAGAACCCAGACTCGTGTTGGCATAAAAGAAGATAAACACAGAACCGTCCACAGGTGATGAACGATCACAACGAGGGGAAAGCTTCGTCAGAGAGTGGCCTCCCCCTCCCCCTCCCCTTGCACCCCATCACTACTTCTCTGTCCCACCTTTATGCCCTTTGGGACCATTCTCGTGAAACCTATTTTGCTATTACATCGATCACTGGCAAGAGAAAAACAGTTTTCAGTACCTTATCAATCAATAAACTTACTCCTTCTCCAAAGCTATTGTTTTTAATGGCTCCAGAATAAGAATAACTGATCAATGTAATAGCTTTAAAACAGTTTATTAGTGATACCTTTTTATATAGTAAAACCATTGACTATAAAACTTGCTTTCTGGGGTGGAAATATTTTAAAAGTTAACGTAAATAATTAAAATAAATAGTTGACAGCAGCACAATCTGTCGGTGACCTAATCAAACTACTTCAATTTTAAATTCTAGCATACACTAAAAGTGGGACAGCTGGACCATATGGATGGGATGTCTCCTTCAGTATTTATAGTCAATGGTAAAACCAAAAATTAAAAACTCCAGACAAAGTTAACAGGTGATCCATCCTTGGTAAAAGTAACATAACCACAAAGAATTTTAAATACATTTTAGCATAGAGACTAATTTATACATAAAATATAAAATTAACCCTTTGAGTGCCAGAGTTTTTCGGTCGTCATATCCCTAGAGCGCCAGAGTTTTTAACACAGTATATCCAAAAAGTGCCAGGCACAAAATCAACATTTTGCAAGGGTTTGCAAAAAAAATAACTTTTTTATTTGGTAAGATATTATTATGAAACTTTTTTTGTTTTGTAAGTTTAAAGTTTAGCTATAATATTATGCACATATATAATTTTTAAAAATAAAAAATAAAAAATTTGAATACATATATGTATGTGGGAAATTTATTTTATTTTTTTTATTTGTTTCAGGTAAATAAACATTGTTCAAATATAACATTTTCACCAAATAACTACTAGATTTATAGAGGACATGTTTCCCAAAATATTTCCTGAAAGTTTCATCAAATCTGGGCTTTAGGCGGACAAGTTATTTCCATAAATGTAAAAAAATATAAAAACGGCAAATTAGTACACAAGACAGTAGCCTAACTTTATTCAACGGTTTAAGTTTTATTGCAATATTATTTCATAAAGTAGACTAACTAGGCCTCATATATTTATGGAGTATATGTTTACCTGAACATATCCTGGAAATGCCCTGGAAGAAATAATAAAAAGTAATGACGTAAGAAAAATTTTCTATAACAACGATACACAAAATCAACATTTTGCAAGGGTTTTGTACATAAAATCAATAACTTTTTTATTTGGTAAGATATTATTATGAAACTTTTTTTGTTTTGTAAGTTTAAAGTTTAGCTATAATATTATGCACATATATAATATCTAAATACCCCCGTCGCAGCAAACCTGCGTACTCAGCGAATTTCCAATGCATTGATATGTTTCTCACTAGTACATATAGCCACTCACCAAGTTTGACAAAAATACATTCATAAATAAGTGATTTATTACATTTTATTTATTCCCCATAAGAATAACATTAGGACTGAGTACGCAGGTTTGCTGCAACGAGGAAGATAAGAAATGAGTTTTTATGCAATTATCAATATAACTGAACCAGGTGAAGCTACTTACCATGTTTTATTAATTTATGTTCATAATTAAGGGAGATATAAAACTTTACTTATTCTCCATAAGAATAACATTAGGGCTGAGTATGCAGGTTAGCTGCTACGGGGACAATCAACAAAACATTTATTTTTTGTGCAATTATCAATATACCAGTACAACATGAAGCCACATACCAAATTTCATCAATATACATTCATAAATAATCAAGATATCAAATTTTATTTATTCTCCATAAGGATAACATTGGACAACGTACTGTGTTTAGCACTTTGAATATCTCTGCAACGGTTTGACGTAGAATCACAATTTAAACACCAAAATGATTGTTTTGTGGAGCTGAAGTGATTGGTAAAAGAAAATGTGAAGTTTAAAGTAAAATTAACTGAGGAAAAGCCAAAAACCTTTTTCCCATAAGATTAACATGGGAGATTTTATGAGCATGTTTTTTGGACTTTTTCCGCAACCACTTAACCTAGGTTAATAATTCAAAATACCATATTATTTGTTTTTTTAAGCTCTATAACATGGTCTAAACCTAAATTAAGTGTTTTAAAAATTTTAGGGTAAAAAAAGCAAAAAACTGATTTTTGGAAAATTTAAAACCCCCATAAACCCCCCTTCCAATAGTCCGATTTTTCTGGTTTTCGAACTTAAAGTCATAAATGTCAGTTTACACATTTGAGCCAAATTTCATCGAAATCGGACGTTTTTTACTCAAGTTATCGCATTCACGGACACATATATAGATATATATATATATATATATATAGATATATATATATATATAGATATATATATATACATATATATAAATTTGAACGAATAGTGTTTTGGACATCTGGGGACCTCAAAACAAAAAGTTATCATGGTCTCGGGCTTAAGTCTTACCATGAGACCTACGGTAATAGCTTCTTCCCTATAGGGGAAATTCGCTAAAAATAAAAAAATAAAAAATTTCAATAGGTACCTACATATTATACATGCGGGAAATTTTTTATATATTTTTCAGATAAATAAACATTGTTCAAATATAAGATTTTCACAAAATAACTACTAGATTTATAGAGCTAGAAAATATCTTGGAAATGTCCTGAAAGAAATAATAAAAAGTAATGACGTAAGAAAATTTTCTATAACAACGATACACAAAATCAACATTTTGCAAGGGTTTTGTACATAAAATCAATAACTTTTTTATTTGGTAAGATATTATTATGAAACTTTTTTTGTTTTGTAAGTTTAAAGTTTAGCTATAATATTATGCACATATATAATATCTAAAAAATAAAAAAATAAAAAATTTCAATAGGTACCTACATATTATACATGCGGGAAATTTTTTATATATTTTTCAGATAAATAAACATTGTTCAAATATAAGATTTTCACAAAATAAATACTAGATTTATAGAGCTAGAAAATATCTTGGAAATGTCCTGAAAGAAATAATAAAAAGTAATGACGTAAGAAAATTTTTCCATAACAACAATATATCGTTGCAATGTATTTTTCGGTAAGACCACCGACGACGATATATCGTTGTGAAGTATTTTTCGGATGTTCCGTGCACAACGATATATCGTTGTGTGGCACTCAAAGGGTTAAACATTTTGACAAGATGGAAGATTTGAAGTTGGAGGGAAGCCCACTTATTATTACTGTGTTTATTAAATGCAGGTTTCAATAAGAATTATTTGGCATTCTTAATGATTAGCATTGGCATTTCAACACAGACGGATGACAATTCTTTATGAACAAATTATTTGTTATAAATGTTTTTAAATTGTTTTTGGTTATAAATGATAGGAATCCTCATGATTATTGAACATGACACTAGTACTAAAAGTCAAATTAAGTACAATGGTACAACTTCCTCATTTACTATTGTGTGATGAAATAAATACAATCCTAATATTTAATACAAAAGTAGATTTTGTGTCACGCTGAGATCTCAGGAACCTCTGGACCGATTTTTATGATTGAAGTATCTATGGAAAGGTTGCAAAGCGTGGTTTGCAGAAAACCATTAAAATTTACATCAGCCCTAAGGGCTCACTCCACAGGACCTTCAAAGTTGCAATGTTAATCTTATGGAAAAACATTCACTAAAAAAACATTGAAATTGATTATTAGACAGCAGTTGAAGGTAACAAAACACAGTACAGATCTGTAGTGATATCACAGTTTAAAATAGCTACCAGAACCGTATTAGCTTGAATTCGAGCAGCTGAATTTGGTAGTAATTATTAAATGAAATGGGTCACACAACACCCCATTACCTGTATTAAAATTAACAGGCTTTTAGTATGGTCAAAAGATTTATTTTTATTTGAATTTTCACACTTCAGGTTGCCTTAGACATTTTCAGTATTACTTATAATATCATCATAGTATTTTTATTTGTCTAAATTACTTTAGCTTCCTACATATTTGTTTTCTTTTGTCAAATGTTATTTAATTTCATAAGCGTAAGACACACCTAATACTCATATCTACCAACAAGGATAAATATGCAAGTATCAGCAATTTGTGTGGCCCCAAGCATGCGGCCCCTATCAGACTTGCTTGTAGCCTATGTTCCTATACATAATATGTAAAATTTCTAGATACTATAAAACGGATAGCAAATTAATATTCTTTGGTAATTTTGCTGAATATAAATGCACTGCTTGGTTTTCCATCATTAAAGTAGGCCTAAATGTGCTATGCTACTTATAGCTGTTGTTCACAAAATATTATAATGAGTCTGTAAAAATGTGAAGTAAACAAATAGTGAAACCACCACTACCAGTTTCAGCGCACATTACTCATAGTTACACAAAATCAAACACAAGAAGGGAGTTTGATTAACTTGTATCCAACATCCAATGTACAGCAATCTATCATTGCCCGGTGTAATCATTTGCTCTCACTGTACCTGAGTCGAGGTTTATGTTTATTGATGCATCAATTTATTGATGCATCAATTAACCTTAAATTGAATGTACATTGATAATCAAATTTATTACCTTATTAGCGAATTTCCCCTATAGGGAAGAAGCTATTACCGTAGGTCTCATGGTAAGACTTAAGCCCGAGACCATGATAACTTTTCATTTTGAGGTCCCCAGATGCCAAAAACACCATTCGTTCAAATTTTTATATATGTATATATATATATATATATATATTTATATATATATTTATATATATATATATGTGTCCGTAAGCACGATAACTCTCGTAAAAAAGGTCCGATCTTAATGAAATTTGGTACAAATGTGTAAAGTACCATTTATTTGAACAAGTTCGAAAACCAGATGAATTGCACCATCCGAAGGGGGGTTTTTGGGGGGTTTTGTACCCCAAAAATGTGTTTTTTGGGGTTTTCACATATAATTTTAATTTAAATCAAATTTTAATTTATACCATTGAATTCAGCTTAAAAAACAAACAATTTGGTATTTTGATCATTGCTCTACGTCAATTGGTTACCGAGATATTGAAAGTGCTAAACACAGTACGTTGTCTAATGTTATTCTTATGGAGAAAAAGAAAAATTGTATATCTCGCTTATTTATGAACATAAACTGGCAAAATTTGGTATATGGCTTGATCTGGTTATGGTTTATTGTTTTTTGCACAAAAAAACAATTTTTCGCCTATGGTTTCTGTAGCAGCAAACCTAGGTACTTGGTCCCCATGTTATTCTTATGGAAAATACTTAAAATGTTATATATCGCTTATTTATGAATGTATATGGATGAAACTTGGTATGTGACTTCACTAAGATGAGTTCTATTGATATTTGCATAAAAACCCATTATTTTGTGTGCCTTGTTGCAGCAAACCTGCGTACTCATCCCCAATGTTATTCTTATGGAGAATAATTAATATTTTAAATATCGCTTGTTTGTGAATACATTTCTTATGAATCCTGTTAAGTGTTATGTTATATATTCATTGGAAATTCGCTGAGTATGCAGGTTTGCTGCGACGGGGGTATTATATTTATCAATTATTATTTCACTCTACATTTGTTGTTCCTTTGTGGGTGTACAATCTGAATATATACAGCCAGTACACCTTTTTAGTTACACCCTGTATATGCCAACAGCTTTTACAATTTGTATACATTTTAGTAATTGTAGTAATTCCTTATGTCTGATAAATGTGTACAATCTGAATATATACAGCCAGTACACCTTTTTAGTTACACCCTGTATATGCCAACAGCTTTTACAATTTGTATACATTTTAGTAATTGTAGTAATTCCTTATGTCTGATAAATAAACTTCTTTAGCAAAAACATATTTTAAGTTACTTGATCTGATGACATCAAATAAAAATACATGCTATGCTGACTGAGTAGCTTTGGAAACAAGTCAGCGATAACAAATGGACGTTAACCATTATTCTATTTGTACTTTTTTCTATAAGCGTATTATATTTATTACTATTTAAACCCCAGTAACAATATACAGGGTGAGCCAGACCACCTGTCCAGCATTTATAACGATAGAATGGTTTGGTCTAAAGTCATCAAATAAAACTCTTCCCCACTAAAACGCATATGGGCTATCTATTAAAAATATTTTCGTCAAAATCTATATACAGAATGTTCTAAAACTGAAGGTCACGGGTCACTGAATCTCAAAATTTTCTTATGTAAACATAGGAAATATTATACATCATTTTAAAGGTATCATTAAAATAAACATTTTGGCAGAAACAGAATTCATTTATCTTTATCTGTTTTAAAATGGCCATTTTTATGTAAAATATTGACATTTACGGAATACACTGTATTTTCTAACCACTACTCACATCTTTTTTCCGACTTAAATTTCTTACTCGTGATAAACTCAGCTTTACTCTGGTATGCTTCATAACAGGCTTTTTTGAAAAAATCTGTATTTAAAAAAAAATCCATTTTGAAAATGCTTATATGCCCAAAATTCAAAAAAGTCAAAAGGAAGCGTATGTCAAAAGGCATACCATTGAAAATGTCTTGTACATCCTAGCAACTTTCTAATTTACCTTGTATCTCTTTTCGTCTTTCTGCAATCAGCAAAAAGCATTATTTTTCCCATATGAAATGCCTGTTAATTGTACATAACACATAAAACGAATGTGACTACAGAATACATGCACGTGTTATCCAAATTAACATGGATTACATATGGGAAAATAATGTTTTTTGCTGATTGCAGAAAAACAAAGAGATACAAGGTTGGTTTAAATTAGAAATTTGCTAGGATTTACAAGACCTTTTCAGTGGTATGCTTTTTGGCATTTGCTACCATTGACTTTTGCAATTTTGGGCATATAGGCATTATCAAAATGAATATTTTTTTAAATATAAATTTTCTCAAAAAAGCCTCTCATGTAGCAAACCAGAGTAAAGCTGAGTTTATCACGAGTAAGAACTTTAAGTCTGAAATAAGATACGAGTAGTGGTTTAGAAAATACAGGTTATTCCGTAAATGTCAATATTTTACGCAAAAATGGCCACCATTTTGAAACGGATAAAGATAAGTGAATTCTGTTTTCCCCAAAATGTTTATTTTAACAAGACTTAAAATAATATATAATTGTCCCTATATTTACATAAAAGAATTTTGAGATTCGAACCCGTAACCTTCAGTTTTGGAACATTCTGTATATAGGTTTTGACAAATGTATTTTTAATAGATAGCCCATATGCGTTTTAGAGGGGAATAATTTTGTTTAATGACTTTAGACCAAACCGTTCTCCCCTTATACATGCTGGACGGGTGGTCTGACTCACCTGTATATACTCTGCTCTACGAGTGTTAGTAATTGTAAATGTAAATGGCCTAAAAAGTGCCAAAACAAATAGCAATATTTAAATATTTAAAAAAGGGTGCTCAGTTGAATTTTGATTTCTTAATATACATATGCAGGGTGTCCCGTAACTTCCTAGCTAAGGTATATGAAATTATTCCTTGGGTCGAGACAAACATATTTTATAAAATGAACATGGGTCACCCATACCTAGTTTTCCGTTTGACTGTCTGTATGTTTTTTTCACTTTAACCCTTTGAGTGCCATGCAACGATATATCGTTGTGCACGGAACATCCGAAAAATACTTCACAACGATATATCGTCGTCGGTGGTCTTACCGAAAAATACATTGCAACGATATATCGTTGTTATGGAAAATTTTTCTTACGTCATTACTTTTTATTATTTCTTTCAGGAGATTTCCAGGATAGTTTCTAGCTCTATAAATCTAGTAGTTAATTGGTGAAAAACTTATATTTGAACAATGTTTATTTATCTGAAAAAATATATACAAAATTTCCCGCATGTATAATATGTACCTATTCAAATTTTTTATTTTTTATTTTTTAGATATTATATATGTGCATAATATTATAGCTAAACTTTAAACTTACAAAACAACAAAAGTTTCATAATAATATCTTACCAAATAAAAAAGTTATTGATTTTATGTACAAAACCCTTGCAAAATGTTGATTTTGTGTATCGTTGTTATAGAACATTTTTCTTACGTCATTACTTTTTATTATTTCTTCCAGGACATTTCCAGGATATGTCCAGGCAAACATATACTCCATAAATATACGAGGCCTAGTTAGTTTGCTTTATGAAATAATATTGTAATAAAACTTAAACCCTTGAATAAAGTCTTGTGTACTAATTTACCGTTTTTATATTTTTTTACATTTATGGAAATAACTCGTCCGCCTACAGCCCAAATTTGATGAAACTTTCAGGAAATATTTTGGGAAACATGTCCTCTATAAATCTAGTAGTTATTTGGTGAAAATCTTATATTTGACCAATGTTTATTTACCTGAAACAAATTAAAAAAATTAAACGAAATTTCCCACATGCATATATGTATTCAAATTTTTTATTTTTTATTTTTTAAATATTATATATGTGCATAATATTATAGCTAAACTTTAAACTTACAAAACAAAAAAAGTTTCATAATAATATCTTACCAAATAAAAAAGTTATTAATTTTTTTGCAAACCCTTGCAAAATGTTGATTTTGTGCCTGGCACTTTTTGGATATACTCTGTTAAAAACTCTGGCACTCTAGGGATATGACGACCGAAAAACTCTGGCACTCAAAGGGTTAAAGTTCATATTTTAAAAACTACAAAGCCAAATTCAAGCAAACTTAAGTCAACTATTTTGGTGATAGGGTTTGTCAATACAAACGTTATGGTTGAACTACCTCTGACAATTTCAAAATGGTGGTAATTTTAAATTGTGTATCTTAAATGGCTCGAAAGCAGCCATTTTACAAAATATTTACAGGAATAACGTGTTTTAGAAAATTCTATGGAAAATCCAACAATACTTCATTATTGAAATCTAGTAATAAATAACCAATCTCACACAATTTACGCGTGACCAGACAGGCCATCTTTGGTTTCTCCATAATACAACAATGGAATAAATAATAACAAGTGCAACAGCTCACTTATTTATAACTCGATTTCAATAATTTAAGTATTTATTTATTTTGTTTAAGGGTTTGTCATACAATTAGCTAAAGGAAGTTATTCAAATAAATACAGGGTCTACTTGTTTCCAAACAATAAACTCCAAAATAATTCCTGTACATTTACGGAAATTTCCTCAAAACTTTAAGGGGAGTCGCTACAATGAAATTGCTAAAATGTGTTTTCAAACTTATTTTGTACTCAGCAACTACTTTTTATACTTGAGTAAGACCTAAAACTAACATGAACAATTTTATAATTATAAAAAAATTAAATATTTCCCCCCCCTTACAACTATGTAAAAATGTCACTGGGTGGTTTTATGATATAAGAAGATGTATATAGTAATTTGCAATAAAAATTCAATTTGTTATGATTTTCCACCATTTTTGAGTAGGGACTCCCTTTAAGGACATTTTCTTTAATTGTAAAGTTCTGTCCAGTTTTATAATAAATAATTAAAATAATTGAGGGTGCAAGCAAGAGGTTACATTCCACTAATTTGCTAATTTGATGTAATGTTTCTAACACAAACATATACTTCTCTATGGTTTGTAATTAATTTTCTATTAAAGGAAAATGATTAAATTGAAAAAGGGGGGAAATAGGTCTATTGCATAAATTAATGTGCTGAAATTTTATTCAACAAGAAATCTTCCATATAGAAAACTATGAAATTAAATTAGAATGGAGTAGTAGGTAGCCTAATCAAGTACAAGAACAATAAAAAATGTAAAATATTAAATTAATTAAATAAAACTCATTTTCTCTCATAACTTGGAAAAAACATATATATTTATGAGTCTAGGCCTATCCATCTCAACATTGGCAGAAATCAAATATTTATTTAAGACAGCAATTTAAAAAATCAGACAGTTAATTAATACTGATTTAAAGTAAATTAACTTAAATGTAGCTAGAAAAAATATAGCCTATTTTATAAAGGCCTGAATATTAAATATTTTAGAATTGCTTCCATTTGAAAAGATTTTACAATTAAATCAAATTTAAAATTTCCTTGGCCACAGTAGGCCTAATAAGCAAGCTTGCAACGGTAAAACATTACATTGACTATCTGATATTTTATTTAGCCTATTTGTATAGAACCAGTTTCTTAGATGTTAGAAATGTTTAACAGCTAAACATTGTTTAGAGCTCAATTTAATATTTCCAGGGTAAAAGTAAGTAATTGGTCCAGCTTATTAGCATGAGCCTATTTCCAAACTTGAGGAAAGGTTTATCAAATGTAGTTAAAATTTTTAATAAGTTACAGGATAACACTATACAGATTACAAACCAATTTAATTTTAAATACAGTAAAATGTAAAGGGTATAAATCATAATTCACGAAATAAAACTATTACGATATAAATGCCTATTTTATAGGAAATTTGATTGCTACAAATCCCCCCACCTTCACATAAACATAAGTTTGTAAGTATATTAAAACCCAATTAAATGAATCCAATAACTCAGTTTGGTAATTTGTAAACTCCTTCCTTCAACTCGTAATTCGCAATTCGTTATAGAATATAAACTTATATGCATATCAATAACCGTGTATTTATTATTTGTTTAGCCTAGTGCAATACCCAACCATGAGAACTACCTTTGCACAGTTGCATTATTTGAGCCATATATAGTTACAGTTAACATTCATGGCAAAGTCTTATGCAGGTGTAAATTTTTAAATAAGGATTTATATTTTTATAATTGATGCCAGTCCAGTCAGGATTGTTATGTAAGTGAAGAACTGTTGAATGTCAGCTGCCAATAATGATCGGGAGAGGTCAAGTAGCGCTTAGCTACAAGTGGTCGATGAATTTCTAGGAGAGTGAGGTAATTGAAAACAGCAAATTGTGTTTCCATCATTCATTGCATTGAGTATTAATGAATATATCCTTTGTAGTACTTTATTTTATTTGATTGATTATTTCCTTTTACTTTCAATCAGGGTTCTATTTGAGATCTATTTACTAATATTTATTGAGCCTTTATAGTTTTATTCGGATTAACAATAAAGGCAGTAACAACAATATTCTAAGTAAATTCGACAATAGGCAATGCTTTCATACCTTCTTATTTTTTAGTGATTAAAGCAATAAATTCAAACCTCCTGGTTACCAACTTTTAACCCTTCTTGAAAGTCTAATATCTAAATCTTGTTGACTCGATAACCACACAAACAAAGGACCTTTGTTGTTGGCCCATTGTTATGGGAACAATATGGTGGCAAATGTCACTATAATACACAAGAGCTGCCTTATTGTTAACTCAAAATACGATTTACAAATAAAATTATACTAACAAACAAATTAATAGTAAACTGATGTCTATTTTGCAATGTAATATTATAAACTGGAATCTGAATATAAGATATTTTTTATTGTCTGTGGCTCCATCATGCAAAAACTGCTAGACAGATCCAGCTAAAATGTTTAATGAACCTCAAATGCACCAACAACATAAGCTTTTCTACATCTCCCTGTTACCTCGGGGTTTCACCCCATTGGGCATTTTAATTCCTAATGTTAATCTCTTAGAATAATGGTTTAAGAAGTGGGATTTATGTTGTTTCCAGTTGTTTTAAGCGAATTTCCTCTATAGGAAAGAACCTATTACCATGGGTTGCATACTAAGGAGTATGCTTAATCTATGGTTGCATCGTGGTAGGGTTAAAGTAGAGTACTGTATATGGTACCATTGGCAAACATTTTTTTTATTATAACTAATATATTAGTATCTGTAGATTTCAAATATAAAACAATTTGTTGTCGGAAAATCATATGTAACTGCATTAATCACCATTTGTTCCAAATTTTTATTTCTGTTTATATGGAAAACAGAATTTACAGCTTTTTTTGTGAACGTTAACACGATAATGCCTGGAAAAAAGATCAGATTTTAATAAAATTAGGCACAGATTTGTAAAGTAGCATTTTCTTGAAAGACCAAACGGATCACATCATCCGAAGGGGGGGTTATATGTTGTACCCCATTTATATCTATGTATGTGTCCGTGAACGCGATAACTTAAAAAAACTTCTGATTTAGATGAAATTTAGAACAAATGTGTAAAGTGTCATTTATAACTTTGAGTTCGGAAACCAGAAAGATCGGACCATGGGAAGAGGGTTTTGTTAAAAATTTTCCAAAACGTGGGAAGAGAGTTTTGTTAAAAATTTTCCAAAAACCGTTTTTCGCAATTTTAACTCTTAATACTTTAAATTCACAAAATTTTGGTTTCACCCATTTTATAGAGCTTAAAAACAAATAAACTAATATTTTTGATCGTTAGCATAGGGTAAGTGGTTGTGGGGAAATCCAAAAAACGTTATTCATAAAATTTCCTATATTAATCTTATGGGAAAAAGGTTTTTAGCTTGTCCTCAGTTAATCTGACTCTTACTGAAAACTACACATTATTTTGGTGTTTACACTTTGATTCTATGTTCAACCGTTGCAGAGATATCCAAAGTGCTAAACGTTATCCTAGTGGAGAATTAATTAAATTTGATATCTCAATTATTTATGAAATGTATACTGGTGAAACTTGGTTTGAGGCTTCACCTAGTTGTGATACATATTCACACTAACAAATAATTGTTTGTTCATTGTCCTCGTAGCAGCAAACCTGCATCTCAACCCTAATGTTATTCTTACTGAGAATAAGTAAAGTTTTATATCTCCTTTAATTATGAAAATAAATTAATATAACTTGGTATTTAGCTTGGTATGTAGTTGAGTTATATTGACAATTGCATAAAACACAGTTCTTATATTCCTTGTTGCAGAAACCCTGCGTACTCAGCCCTAATGTTAATTCTTATAGACAATAATCATTAGCCTATATTAAATATTAAAATCGTTTTGTATCAAAATGTAAAATGGCGTGTGCCATATGAAATAAATAAAATAAAATACATAAAATGCTATATATAATTTATTCATGCATTTTTATGAAACTTGGAAAGTGGCTATTTGTGGTTGTGAGAAATATATACGTGCATTGGAAATTCGTGAAGTTGAAGAAGCTGTTGAGTGAAGACTGCATATATAGAGCGGTCATATCCAAAATAGTTCAAAGGCACATTGAACTATAAATAACAACTGGAGTGACCTTACAAATGCAGAAAAGAGGCAAATGAGCAATACAAATCTGATAATCAGTTAGGGGAAGTGGTGAAATACTGCTCCACTGCTCCAAGTCATCTAAACAAACTGACTGGCCAACCCCGAGCAAAGCTCGGCCCCAGGTACTTACAATAAGTCAGAGTGAATAAGAGATGCAAATTTGCTTCCACATAAAGAGTGAGCTCATAAAAACATAAGTAGCCTTTCAAACAAACTATTCTACCTTTTAAAGCATAATTCAGTCCTGGTACTCAGGTAAAAATTCAGAATTGTTCTGCTAATGTTATTTTTGAAAGATTTTGATTTGTGTTTCTAAATACTCTTAAAATGAACATCCCTCAGAAAAAAATGTAAGGTTGACCTGCAGAGAAACCCTAGTAAAAAGATTAGAAATGAATAGTATACACCTGAATTAGCTCAACTTAAAATAGAGTATACCGGTACTATTAAGTTTAGATTTTTATGAGAGTTTTAAGACTGAGATAGCTAAGGTAAGTTATCTTAGTATTAGAAAGTACTATAAACAGGTCATTAATGAAGCAAAAAAAAGCTTGGAGTATAATTAAATCTGTTGCAAAAATAATAGGACTGATGATGTAACAGATTCTCCAGATGAGTTTAACAACTTTTGTATACAGTCTGTGCAAGAAATCCACTCCAATATGTAAAACCAAACATAACTTCTGTTGATGTAATAATAAATAACTTAGGACCCTGTGCAGGTAACTTTTCTCTAACTGAGGTGACTCCAGAGGAAGTTATTAAAGTTATAAGTAGACTAAGGTCTTCTGACAGTAAGGATATTTATGGCTTATCCAGTAGCATGTTAAAGAGTATTGCTGACTGTATAATTGATCCACTTACTTTTATTATTAATAAGTCTCTTGTTGAGAGTATTTTCCCTGATAAACTTAAGTTGTCAAGAGTAGTACCTATATTTAAGAAGGGGGAAAAACCCTCTTCATCTAGTTATCGTCCAATCTCCATAACTCCAATTTTTTCAAAAGTGTTAGAAACTATTATTTATAATAAATTATGTAGCTACTTAAATCAGAATAACATTTTTTGTAAAGAATTATTTGGTTTCATGAAAAACAAATCAACAGTTGGTGCTTTGGATTCCTTAGTAAAAAATGTTTTGCGGGTGTTTGAGAAGAAGGACTTTGCTTAGGTCTCCTTTTGTGACCTGAGCAAGGCCTTTGACTGTGTCAACCATGTATTGATTTTTGGATATATTGTTTTTTATGGCTTAGACAATATCAGTATTAGGATATTTAAGTCTTTTCTTGAAAATCGGAAACAGATTGTTTGTATAGGTGATGGGAAATCTGATATTGCAGAGGTAAAGTGTGGAGTCCCTCAAGGCTCAGTTTTGGGACCTTTGTTGTTTATTCTGATGATGAATGATCTTCCTCGCTCTGTAAATACTTTTTCAATTTTATATGCAGATGATACTACCTTTTTTAATTCCAGTTCTGACCTTAATTCACTTGTAGATATAACCGAAAATACCCTTTCAGAAGCTTCTGTGTGGTTCACAGCCAATGGTTTTTTATTAAATGAAAACAAAACCCAAACAATGTTGTTTAGCTTGAGAGATGTTCCCTTTTCAAATAGTTCAAACCATGTTAAATTCTTAGATGATACGGTTGATAGTAATCTGACGTAGGAACCACATGTTAGGTATATTAGTGGTAGGCTTTCTCGAGTCATTTATCTATTAACAAATTTAAAGAGTCATGTATCTACTAAGTATGTGAGATTAGCCTACTTTGCCTTTTTCCATAGTATTTTATCACATGGAATCCTATTATGGAGAAACTCTAGCCATTTCCAAAGCATCCTTCTACTTAAAAAAAGTTATTAGGGTTATTACTGATTCACATGTAATTGAACACTGTAAACCTTTATTTATTAGTCTAAGAGTAATGACAGTTGTTAATTTATATATTTATACTACTTTGATATATACTAAGAACAATTTGGCTGATTATCAACTTAGAGAGGATATACACTCATATAATACTAGAAACTGTAATAACATTAATTTACCATTTAATAGACTTTTAAAATCACTAAACAGCTATGAAGTTATAGGTTTAAAACTGTTTAATAAGCTACCGTTAGAAGGAATTACCCTTTGAATAGATATAAGCAAAGGTTGTATGATTGGCTAGTGATAAACCCTTTTTATATGTAGATGACTTCTTTGAACACTAAAACTATATTTCTTGACTTTTGTAATGACACTTGTAATTTGTGCACATAGGCTATCTATTTTATTTTTGATATGTGACAATTAATAGTTAATTTGTATTTGTAATTAAATGTTATGTTTGTCAGTATGTTAGGCCTTAGAATTAATTTGACTTTGTCTATTGCTGTAATGGTTTAATGACAAAAAAATTATCTATTTATTTGAATAAAAGTTGTGTTCATAATTGGTTATGTGAACTTTTTTTAATTACTTTATGTTTAGTATTTGTTGTATCTGTGATTCTATCACTAACATAATATCCACACTATAATACCTCCTCATATAGCTCAGTAGACATCATGAGTAAAGCGTGGCAGTTTATAGACCAAGACATATAATACTACATCGTAAGTGTTCCAAGACACACTCCGCCATAGGTGTTTAACGATCTCCTTCGAGGCCACATTTGACATTACTGTGCAATATTAACCGAACCATTAAACCACTGTGGTGAATAACAGCACTTATTCTATAGTGTCTACGATTGTTCTTATGTTCATATTCATTGTCAATTTTTTGCGAATGAAAAAGTTATAAATTGTAATTTTTAGTTTGTAAAAATATATTTGTTGACAAAACATGCACCCTAATAAAGACTTTGTTGTTTTACTAGGAGTTAGTTGTTTTTGTAGCTCTTGAGATGATTATGACCAATTTCACGAAGTATCAGCAAAACAAATGTAAAGACTAAGTTTAGTTAACCCACAGGGTTAGAATGACGTGCTGGTGCCGTTCATATTTTGAAAACATATAAATTTGAATAGAAAAATCGTGTTTTTTAAATGAGTTAACCCTTTCAGTGCTATGGACCGATATATCGTCTTTTGAATCTGTTATCAATAAACACTGTTACTGCTTCATAAGCAATTGTACCGTTAGGCGCTCAGTCTGCAGTCTGAGTCTGACATGTGGTGAAACCTGGTAGACACGAACTGAACTACCTCGTCCAGCGCCTAGTCTCTATAATACCAACTGATCCACTGCAGCTGCTAGTCTGATCAGTGGCTGTGCGGTCTAAGGCGTTACCTTCCCGGCCGGGGTTAACACTTGGATCGAGGATTTGAATCCCGTCACAGTCGGTGGTTTTTATGTGCAACTCATGGAGAGTTCACTTGTCTGTGGCAGAGTTGAAGGGGAGGGCGGACCTTAAGCAAACAGTGAACGGCTCGGGTCCAAGCTGACGGGATGGGTGGATTCTTTGTGAGTTGCACATCTGATCAGGTGTTTTGCTATTTTTTACTTATCCTTTACTGTGGGTGTCCAGCGGAAGCACGTTTTTATTAATTTTAACTGTTCAGGCGTTCAATATATTTTAAAAATCAACAAAACATCACGGATTCAACTACTCCTTTCAGAAGCTTAGCACTCAAAGGGTTAATGGTGTATTCTATTTAAAATACTGTTTTCTTTTAGTTTAAAGAGTCTTATTGTCTCACACACACAGTAGACTTTTAAAGAAAAAGGTAGCAAAATCAGCGTTGACCATGTGCAATTCACAAAGAATTAACTCACCAATTAACTTCACGAATTAACCGATCCCGTCAAATTCCAAGCAAGCCTGCCACCGTTTACTTTACTTGAGGCCTCCCACCAATTATACCACAGACCGGTTAACTCATTTTGAGTTGTACGACTGGAAAGTTTTAGTCGTGTGCGGGAATCGAACCCCCGAACTTCGTATCAACACCTGGCCAAGGTGTCTCCACGACTTAGCCCACATGGCTACCATGACCAGTGGCCTAGCAGCGTTATATAGGTTTATATTCAGTCTGCGCCCCTAGTGGAGAGAACCGTAGTTGCCTGCAGTCATTAGTTACAGTATTTGCTACTAGAGTGCACCACCAATCAAATCCCGTTGTAGGCTATTGTGAAGAGAATAAAATTACTACCTTAATGGGTTAAACTGTTGTATTCAACAAGAAAAAATATCAATTTCTGGACATTCCTGTGGACACTCTTATAAATGTTTTTTTTTTCTGCGAATTGATTTTATATTTTTAGTAGTATTAAAAGAAGATAATGTTGGGAATACACAGATAGTATTTATTTTTCCGTTATAAAGTCAAAAGAATAAAGTCAGATATAAAAATATAGTAAAGTTACTGTTAACATAATAATAAAACTGAATTAAAAATCAGAGTTAAAGCTGAAATTGGTCTTTGGGCTTACGTTGACAGTTGTTCATGACGCATAATTGGTTATTGGCTGTCTTTAAACACAATTTTGCTCTTTTGTTGAGTTCTAAAAATTCGTATGGCCACTGACAAGTGTGTTTGTATTTAGTTTTAACTTTCAAATCACAAAGTTGAATACACTTTGAGGTAAAAAAAATAATTATAGCAAAATTTACTATTAGCAATTTACAAGAAGGTTTACAAAATCTGAATTATACGGGGGTAAGATTATCGAGGAACTGGCAGAAAGCAGGTTTTATCATTTGTTTTAAAAAGTTAATTTACAGATACATCAGGTTAAGAGGATTCCATTTCTTAAAAAGTTGTTCTGAGTTAAATTAAATATTTAAATTATTACGAGCTGCTCCCCTGCAAAAATTTTCAGATATAATCCTTATAACAGCTGTTTATTGAATTAAGAAAATACCCCCATCGCAGCAAACCTGCATACTCAGCGAATTTCCAATGAATATATAACATAACACATTATAACACTTAACAGGATTCATAAGAAATGTATTCACAAACAAGCGATATTTAAAATATTAATTATTCTCCATAAGAATAACATTGGGGATGAGTACGCAGGTTTGCTGCAACAAGGCACACAAAATAATGGGTTTTTATGCAAATATCAATAGAACTCATCTTAGTGAAGTCACATACCAAGTTTCATCCATATACATTCATAAATAAGCGATATATAACATTTTAAGTATTTTCCATAAGAATAACATGGGGACCGAGTACCTAGGTTTGCTGCTACAGGAGCCATAGGCGAAAAATTGTTTTTTTGTGCAAACAACAATAAATTATAACCAGATCAAGCCATATACCAAATTTCGCCAGTTTATGTTCATAAATAAGCGAGATCTACAATTTTCCTTTTTCTCCATAAGAATAACATTAGTTAACGTACTGTGTTTAGCACTTTCAATATCTCGGTAACCAATTGACGTAGAGCAATGATCAAAATACCAAATTGTTTGTTTTTTTAAGCTGAATTCAATGGTATAGATTAAAATTTGATTTAAATTAAAATTAAATGTGAAAACACCAAAAACCTCATTTTTGGGGTACAAAACCCCCCAAAAACCCCCCTTCGGATGGTGCGATTCATCTGGTTTTCGAACTCGTTCAAATAAATGGTACTTTGCACATTTGTACCAAATTTCATTAAGATCGGACCTTTTTTACGAGAGTTATCGTGCTTACAGACACATATATATATAAATAAATATAAATATATATATATATATATATATATATATATATATATATATATATATATATATATATATATATATATATATATATACATATATAAAAATTTTAACGAATGGTGTTTTTGGCATCTGGGGAACTCAAAATGAAAAGTTATCATGGTCTCGGGCTTAAGTCTTACCATGAGACCTACGGTAATAGCTTCTTCCCTATAGGGGAAATTCGCTAAAAACACATATGACAAAGCAAATAAAACTCTCCTCCATATGATTAACATGGGAACTTGAAAGTCCCGTGGGACAGAGCCCTGGGGCCTAAATCGAAATTCTGGCATGACAGTGACTTAGAACTATAAATTATCTTTTAAATAAAAAGAGAATGATCAAACAAAATCGGTCAGGAAGTGAATGAACAGAAAGCAGGATTTTTTTTAAATATGTAGACAAGCTGCTACCCCGCAAATATTTGCGGATATAATTCTTATAACAGCTGTTCATTGAATTTAGAAAAAACACATGTGACATAAACCAAATAAAACTCTCCTCCATATGATTAACATGGGAACCTGGAAGTCCAGTGGGGCAGAGCCCTAGGGCAAAAATCAAAATTCTGGCTCGACAGTGACTTATAACTTGAAATTTTAAATAAAAAAATCATCAAAATCAGTTAAGTATTAACTTCAGGAAGGGAGTGAACAAAAAGCAAGATTTTTTTAATATGTAGATAGCTCAGTTGTTCTTCTACTATCTTATCTTTTATATTAATTAGCTAAGAAATTGTTTTTGGCCCACTACGTTAAAATTTCTCAACCGATTTGGACAATCGATATGTCATTTTAAAGCTTTCACACAGCAGATTAACAAAAAAATGTAAAACTCAAAAATACCGTTTAGTTTTAAAAATATTGATATTTAAAAATTGCTCAATGTTATTTAAATGGGAGAATATTTTACAAGGAACTCGGCCTTAGTTTGAGAATACCAGGCAACGTGTGGTCATGGAATTTGTACAATTTGAAGCTTGAACATTCCAATACTCCCCAAAATTGTCAGATTTATAATTTTCTCCCTTGAAGTTCGTTAAATGATGCAAAGTATAATGTTCTAAAATTTCTCGTTGTTTTTTCATAAAGGAAATCTAAAGGAATCTTAAGTTATCTAAGATTTTAAGGAACTCGGCTTTAGTTTGAGAAAACCAGGCAACTTGTGTTCATGGAATTTGTTCCAATTTGAAGGTTAAACATAATAATAATTTTTCCCCTATAACTTTGTAAAGTGATAAAAAATATGAAGTCCTAAAATTTCTCCATGTTAATCATATGGGAGAATTTTTATCTATGATTTTGAGGAACTCGGCCTTAGTTTGAGAAAACCAGGCATCAGAGACATGGGTGTTTTTCCAATTCGGAGCTTAAACATTTTGATACTCCCCAAAATTGTCAGATTTATCATTTTCTTCTTTTAAGTTTGTTTAATGGTACAGTAAAAAGGCCTAAAATTTCACCATGTTATTCATATGGGAGAAATTTATACCAGGAACTCGGTCTTAGTTTGAGAAAAACAGGCAACGTCATGGAGTACTAATTTTGTAGCTTAAACATTCTGATACTCCCCAAAATTGTCAGTTTTATCATTTTCTTTGTTAAATTACACAAAATATAAAGTCCTCAAATTGCTCCATGTCATTCATAAGGGAGGATTTTTGAAGGAACTCGGCCTTAGTTTGAGAATACCAGGCAACGTGTAGTCATGGAATTAGTACCAATTTTAAGCTTAAACATTCCGATACTCCCCAAAATTGTCAGATTTATCATTTGCTTCCTTTAAGTTTGTTAAATGATACAAAGTATTAGTCTTAAAATATCTCCATGTTATTCATATGGGAGAATTTTTTATTAGGAACTCTGCCTTAGTTCGAGAAAACCAGGTAAGTGTAGTCATGGAATTTGTACCAATTTGAAGGTGAAACATTCCGATACTCCCCAAAATTGTCAGAATTATAATTTTTCCTCTCTAACTTTGTTAAATGATATTAAGTATAATGTCCAAAAATGTCTCCATGTTAATCATATGGGAGAATTTTTATCTACGATTTTGAGGAACTCGGCCTTAGTTTGAGAAAACATCTAACATTTATAACATTTTCAGTAGACACATATTCAAGACTCATTGTTGGTGATTGTTCCTACAGGGTACCGGACTACTCAACCTTAATATTGTATCCGTCTTTATACTAGCACCTACTAGTCTTTATATATCATTCTGTACAGTAAGCGAAATCTTTAAGTCAAAATTGTGGGAGTTTGGCAAATTACAGGATGGTGGGAGAGGGCTCAAATTAAAGTTCTTGATCTCAGGGACTCGGGAAAAATAGCAGTACTTCTAAAAAGGTTACCAGCAAATGAGCAATAACGTAAAACATCCCCCCATGGGGATTTAAAAGCGTCTGTTTTGTTTACATTAAAACATGTGATTAAGTGTCGACACTGTTTTATTTTCCTCGGTATGTAAAGAGTAAAAAAAGCAGTTGGAACAGACTATTTAGAGCAAGGTTAGGGGATATCGCCCCTTCAAGCCACTAGTTGATTTTAATCTTGTTTCTTTTTTTGTATGATTTAAGAGATATTTTTACCAACACTTTGTATAAATAAAAGAAAATGAACATTTCAATACAATTATAAAGCTATTTCATTCGTCACTGGAAATACCAGTGTACAAGTAAACAACAATTATTCCTGCAGGATACCTGTGACAAACTTTTAATGTATATTCATTTATGAAAACTATAAACAAATATAATTTTTAAAAGTAGCAATCGAAATTCGACCTGAAATTGTTCTACGAATAATGGCTGTTTGCTTCAATGTTTTACCACACCTGCATAAGCAGTTAAACATTAGTTATTTGTATATTAAGAGAGTCAAGTGCAACTTGATTTTCCCGAGGGAGACAATGTACTTTACTCCCGTAATACACACAACATTTATCCCACACCCCAAAATCCAGTATCGATAATTATTGACATTCATAATCGCTGTCCATTTTGGTTGCGTAATGCGTAATAACTAACCTTGGAACTCAGAACTTTAATTATTGCAGCGAAATATCAGCTGATTCTGTTCCCCATGTTATAGCTACAACGTTGCCAGTTTTCCACTGCACTGTGTTGCCAGGTTATCAATGTTATTCTTATGGGTTTACTTTGACTCCCTTTGTAGCACTTTACTCGTTCATTACAAGGAGTAGAATTTTACTTTACATAGTAGGTGGGGGAAAAAACATTTGAAGCAATGTCACGATACTGAACTAAATCAGAGTTTAAAATCTAGTCCCTTCGCACTCCCTCTCTCACCCTCTATGTCTCTCTTTGATATTGTATTATGATATTACTAGGTGTACGTACGCTCATTCCTCGCATATAAGGATAATTGAAACACATGATCAAACTTAAATCGAGTCTCATAAAAAATTCAATATCTGATTTGAGTAACATCATCAGAATACATTCCGTTATCATTTAACTGCCGCCAGAATCCGGATTTTATGTCTATACAGCATAGCTATAGTTTTAGTCACTTCTCTAAGAATCAATTATCGTGGTAGCTGAGGGGTATCGCACTGGCTCTTGGAGCGTAATGTCGCAGGTTCGGATCCCGCCGCCGACCTAACATTTTATCCGTAGAAAAACATACATACATTTATCACTTGTTTTTATCAAAGTAAATGTTGTATAAATACGTAAATTTATTTATTTTTAAAATAAATTGAAGATTTAAGGCATGGTTTGTTGTTAGGATTGGCATGGGTGTGTTATCTTAGAACAAACAGAGCATTTTGGGCTTAGCAGTGACTTTAGCAGTGTGGTTAATTTAACTTGTAAGAGAACAGCGAGTTTCCTATATGAACTAATGTTAACAATTTCTATAGGCCAAGTCAAAATATCCTTAAGGATTAACAATAAATCGTCAGGCCCAGTTATTTAGATGAAAAAATGAGATTTCAATATATTGTTTCAATAGCCTAGGCTATCATGAAATTAAATGCTATAAACATGGGTTGGCCCAAGTCCGTACATGAAACTTCTAGAATGACAAGTAGCCTAAGTGTATATGCCTACATTTTATAGTCATAGGTCCAAGTTTATGATGAAAACAGCTCACTATAATCCAAACCTAGGAGATGTCAAATCATTTCAGATAACCTGTACAAAAGGATTAGTTTGGTTAGAATAGTAGCTTTTGTTTTGGTTCGCTACAACATTCCTGATAATGTGATTAAAGTATTTTACAACAGTTGTATTTTACAAAATGATATTTCAATATATTGTTTCAATAGCCTATGCTATCATGAAATTAAATTCTATAAACATGAGTTGGTCCAAGACCGTACATGAAACTTCTAAAATGGCAAGTAGCCTAAGTGTATAGGCCTACATTTTATAGCCATAGGTCAAAGTTTATGATGAAAACAGCTCACTATAATCCAAACCTAGGATATGTCAAATCATTTCAGATAACCTGTATAAAAGGCTTAGTTTGGTTAGAATAGTTTAAAGCTTTTGTTTTGGTTCGCTACAACATTCCTGGTAATTTTTAAAGTATTTTACAACAGTTGTATTTTACAAAATGATATTTCAATAGCCTAGGCTATCATGAAATTAACATGGGTTGGTCCAAGACCGTGCATGAAACTTCTAAAATGGCAAGTAGCCTAAGTGTATAGACCTACATTTTATAGCCATAGGTCCAAGTTTATGATGAAAACAGCTCAGTATAATCCAAACCTAGGATATGTCAAATCATTTCAGATAACCTGTATAAAAGGCTTAGTTTGGTTAGAATAGTTTAAAGCTTTTATTTTGGTTCACTACAACATTCCTGGTAATGTGTTTAAAGTATTTTACAACAGTTGTTGTATTACCAGTTTAATGTCCGCTTACTCTTACTGTAATCCAACCCTAGGCTATGTCAAACCATTCAAGATAACCTTCCGAAAAAGGCTGTTTGGTTTGAATAATCTATAGCTTTTATTGTGGTTACCTACTAAATTACTGGTAATGTATTTTAGGTAATGTAGACAATTTTTATTATTAATTTAGTGAAAATATAACCTAGCAAATAATTGTCCTACAAAAATAAATTTTAAGGTTGTTAGCTTACTGTGACTAACTTCATCAACGCTTTCTAGACAAATTGAGGCTTTGTATACTTTTTTACACATGACAATCACAATATTACCAATTGTCTAAGAAAATGTAATAAAACAAACTATTTTATAAGTTAATATCTTAGTATCTACAGTCATCAAAAAGTTATTTTTAGTTTTTCGATCTGCCACACGCGTCGTCTGTCGTCTGCCACTGATAAAATGGTCGCCTTCGACGACTGACGATATTTACACAGAGTAGGCGTACTAAGGGAATATTAACTGTATAAACATTTTTTTTAAACGTACACTTAATAATTTATAAAATAATAAATATGCTCACAACTTAAAAATATACTTCGATTTATCTCTCTTGTGTGTTTTTTGTTGGTAAAAAAACTGTTGTTATCCAGTATAACAAAGTATAATCTAGTAAACTAACTATTGTTACTCTGTTGTTGAAACATAGACGTCGGCTAAATTTTAACGATTCAAGTACCACTAAAATGGCTTCCAATGTTATTCTTATGGAGAAAAAAATAAATTTGGTTTTAAGATAATTTGATTAATACTGAACAAAATTATCTGAATAACGAACTTGACCGAGATTTTGACCTGTTAAGTTTTTCTGGAAAATTTTTCACTTCGTTCAATTATCCAATTATTAATATTTATTCTCCCCTTTGATATTCATATTATCTGAATGAACAGAATAATTCTGGATGGTTGTAGAAAAAGAACAAAATCAACACATTTACTGTTTTGTAATGATAATTATAAACTGAACCCCATAACTTCTGGTGCATACTGAGTTGCTATTCCAGTAATCTTGTTTATTTTATGCCTGAAAAATCTGTTCTTGCTGTTGTGCTAGCATTTTTAACTGTAACAAAAGTTGTTAAATATACAATTACAATAATTACTGTTCTTCCATAAGAACTTTGAAACTTTGAAGGCTTGTGCGGCCCTAAGAACCCTAAGAACCGATAAAAATTATAAGTGGTTTCTGAAAATCAATCAATCAATCAATCAATCAATCAATAATTCCTTTATTGCCTTAAAACTTGTACAAGCATTGGCATGAGTCATTTAAAAAATGTACCTCTTACAACAACAAAATAGTCAACACTTCTAAATTATAAATTCCTTATGTAGTCATGGACACTGTAAAACGCTCCTCCCAACAAATAGGTCTTAAGATTCTTCCTAAATTCATCATGTGACATCTCCACCTTGAGGCAATCAGGCAACGCATTAAAAAGTTTGACAGAGCAATAATAAACATTGTTTTTAAAAAATGTAGTTTTATGTTTTGGAATAGGGAGATTTAAACTTTGGCGAAGAGAATATACCGTAGAGATCCTGGACTCAAAAAGCCCACGGTTTTTCCTAAAAAATATTAGTGTTTCAAAAATATATATGGAAGGAAACGTCAACAGGCCACACTGACGAAAAGTCTCCTTACAAGATTGAAGCCGCTTGAGTCCAAAAACAATTCTGATTATCTTCTTTTGGAGAGTAAAGATGTATCTCGTACTAGCCTTTTCCGATCCCCAAATGGGTACAGCGTAAACGAGATGAGGATAAAAGCAACCATAGTAAGCTGTGAGCAGTACATCAGAATTAGTGTAAAATGATAATTTACGTATTCCATAAATTATCGAACTGAGTTTACCAGCCAATTTACTGATGTGGTCAGAAAAACTTAATCTCGAATCAATCAAAAGACCAAGAAAATTTACTGTATCAGTAGATGAAACAGTATTTTCGGAAATTAGCAGATTCGAAACGCTGTCTGTCCGATTACGAATTTGAAAATCAATCATCCCTGTCTTGTCAGTATTTACAAAAAGACCATTCTCATTTAACCATTGAAGAAGGGAATTTGACTGAACAAATGCAGACACCTCTAAATCCTTCGTTTTATGACCAGTAACAACTAGAGATGTGTCGTCAGCGAAGATACATAATTTACCATTATTTATACTACTGTCAATATTGTTAATAAATAGAAGAAAAAGAACAGGACCTAATACCGACCCTTGAGGAACTCCCATAGCTACTGCCAATTTATTAGAATAGAGCTTCCTAATGCATTTCCTTTGGTCACAGTATGGCATCTCCACACTTTGCTTCCGGTTCTCAAGGTATGATCTAAACCAGTCTAAGGCCACACCTCTTACCCCAAGGTTAAACATTTTCCGAATGAGAAGATTGTGGTTTACAACATCAAATGCCTTGCTAAGATCCAGAAATATACCTAAAGCATGTCTTCCTTCATCCAGGGTCTTAGCAATTGCATCAACCAGAAAAAACATAGCGTTCAATGTGCCTTTCCCTTTCCTAAACCCGAATTGGTTGCGAAATAAAATATTATTCGCCTCCAGGAAACATAACAACCTCTGGAGAACAATTTTCTCAATAACTTTAGAAAAGGTGGATATAATTGAAATAGGTCTATAGTTTCCACATTGCTTGGAGTCTCCCTTTTTTAGAATGGGCTTGACAAGAGCGAGTTTCAGGGCATCTGGGAAAACGCCTGACTCAAGTGAAAGATTAATCATGTGCGTCAATGGAACAACCAAAAGGTCAGAACATTCCTTCAACAGACAAGATGAAAACCCATCAAATCCTGATGACCCACTACTCTTCAGAGATTTTATTGTTGCTAAAACTTCATTCTCAACAGTTGGACTCATAAAAAATGAAGGGCATACAGAATGTGGAAAAGGAACAAATTGGTTTTTGGTTTCAACTTTAGCAGAAAGACGTTGACCAACCTCAGTGAAAAACGAGTTAAAAACGTTCGCTTTCATTAGTGGGTCGTCGACCAACCCACCACTTCCATCAACAATAGATCCCACCAACCGAGAGCTACTAGATCTTTTACATTCATTTATGATATCCCACATAGCTTTTGATTTGCATTTGGCATTCTCAATTAGGTATTTTACCTTTAATGACTTGGCAGCTTTAATTGAAGACCTATAATCTAATTTAAACTTCTTGTATGATATCCGCAGTGGATGTGATGAAGGTAGATCTCTAGTTGCAATATATTGTTGAAATAGCTCCTCTTTCATCTTCAACAAATTACCATCTAACTTAATTTTTGTACTTGATTGATTCCTTAGGATTCTAATTTTCTTATATGGGAATGCCAAATCGATATAATGTACAAGATATATCGATTGATATATGATAACAAGATATAATGTACATAATCGACAAGAAAATACCTTTTAAACGGTATACGTGAATGTCTCCTAAAATGCACATATGAGAGAAAAACGCCCGACAGTAATGGTGCTTGCCTATTATTATAATGATTAGAATTTATACATTTTGATTGTTGGCTATGGAGAAAATGTGTGTTCCATTGCACATTAAAAGCAGTAAACCACCAGGTTTAATTTTTAAATACAAAATGAAAACAGATAATAGAAGGGCGTTGCCATTCCAGTAGTCAGAAGTATTTTTTATTTACACTATACTTAAAACATGTGATCTTGTTGTTGTGCTAGCATTTGTTATTATATCAACAGCTATCAAAAATAGAATTCAATAAATTACTGTTCTTCCATAAGATTAACATTGAAACTTTGAAGGCCTGAGGAGTGTGTCCCTGAGAACCAATGTCAATTATAAGGGGTTTCTGCAAATCTATATGACGATAGCTTTCTAACGGTATGCGTGTGAATTTATCCTCTGATGCAATAGGAAAAATACCCCCGTCGCAGCAAACCTGCCTACTCAGCGAATTTCCAATGCATATCACTACTACCTAGAACCAATTACCAAGTTTCATAAAAATACATTTATTAATAAGTGATATAGTATAGCATTTTATTTATTATCTATAAGAATAACATTATAAATGAGTACACTGGTTTGCTGCAACAAGGAAGATAAGAAATGTGTTTTTTTTTTGAATTATCGATATAACTCAACCAGGTGAAGCTACATACCAAGTTTTATTAATTTAGGTTCACAACTAAGGGAGATATAAAACTTTACTTATTCTCCATATGAATAACATGGGGGCCGAGTATGCAGATTTGCTACCGGGGAAAAAAAAAATTTTTTTGTGGTAATATCAATATACCACAACTAGATGAAGCCACATACCAAGTTTCAGCTATATTCATACATGAATAATCTAAATATTACATTTTAGCCAATTTCCCCTATAGGGAAGAAGCTATTACCATAGGTCTCATGGTAAGACTTAAGCCCGAGACCATGATAATTTTTGTTTTGAGGTCCCCAGATGACAAAAACACTATTCGTTCAAATTTATATATATATATATATGTCCGTGAATGCGAAAACTTGAGTAAAAAACGTCCGATTTCGATGAAATTTGGCTGAAATGTGTAAAATGTCATTCATGACTTTAAGTTCGTAAACCAGGAAAATAGGACCATGGGAAGGGGGGTTTATGGTGGTTTTAAATTTTCCAAAAACCAGTTTTTTGCATTTTTCACCCTAAAATTTTTTAACAACTTTATTTTGATTTTGACCATGCTATAGAGCTTAAAAAAAAACAAATAATACAGTATTTTTAGCGAATTTCCCCTATAGGGAAGAAGCTATTACCGTAGGTCTCATGGTAAGACTTAAGCCCGAGACCATGATAACTTTTCATTTTGAGGTCCCCAGATGCCAAAAACACCATTCGTTCAAATTTTTATATATGTATATATATATATATATATATATATATTTATATATATATATTTATATATATATGTGTCCGTAAGCACGATAACTCTCGTAAAAAAGGTCTGATCTTAATGAAATTTGGTACAAATGTGCAAAGTACCATTTATTTGAACGAGTTCGAAAACCAGATGAATCGCACCATCCAAAGGGGGGTTTTTGGGGGGTTTTGTACCCCAAAAATGTGTTTTTTGGGGTTTTCACATGTAATTTTAATTTAAATCAAATTTTAATTTATACCATTAAATTCAGCTTAAAAAAACAAACAATTTGGTATTTTGATCATTGCTCTACGTCAATTGGTTACCGAGATATTGAAAGTGCTAAAAACAGTACGTTGTCTAATGTTATTCTTATGGAGAAAAAGAAAAATTGTATATATCGCTTATTTATGAACGTAAACTGGCAAAATTTGGTATATGGCTTTATTTGGTTGTGGTCTATTGATATTTGCACAAAAATCCATTTTTTGCCCGATAGTTCCCGTAGCAGCAAACCTGCATACTCAGCCCCATGTTATTCTTATGGAGAATAATGAACGTGTTATCTCCTTTAATTATGAACATAAATTAATAGAACTTGGTATGTGGCTTTACCTAGTTGAGTTATAATGATATTTGTATAAAAGCCCATTTTTAGTGTTCCTTATTTCAGCAAACCTGCATACTCAGCCGCCATGTTATTCTTATGGAGAATAATTAAAATGTCATAAATCGTTTATTTATGAATGTATATTGATGAAACTTGGTATGTGGCTTTATGTGGTATTAAGATAAATGAATATGCATTGGAAATTCGCTGAGTATGCAGGTTTGCTGCTACGGGGGTATTAATTATTAACCTAGGTTAAGTGGTTGCGGAGAAAATCCAAAAAACCTACTCGTAAAATCTTCCATGTTAATCTTATGGGAAAAAGGTTTTTGTCTTTTCCTCAGTTTATTTTAATGTAAACTTCACATTTGCTTTTACAAATCTGTTCAGTTCCACAAAATAATCATTTTGGTGTTTAAATTGTGATTCTACGCCCAACCGTTGCTGAGATATTCAAAGTGCTAAACACAGTACGTTGTCCAATGTTATCCTTATGGAGAATAAATAATAAAATTTGATATCTCGATTATCTATGAATGTATGTTGATGAAACTTGGTATGTGGCTTCATGTAGTACTGGTATATTGATATTTGCACAAGAAATAGATTTTTGTTGATTATTCCCGTAGCAGCAAACCTGCATACTCAGCCCCCATGTTATTCTTATGGAGAATAACTAAATTGTTACATAGCGCTTATTTATGATTAAATATTGATGAAACTTGGTATGTGGCTTTGCCTAGTTAAATTTTATTTATATTAGCATAAAAACCAATTGGTTGTGTTCCCTGTTTCAGCAAACCTACGTACTCATTACCAATGTTATTTTTATAGAGAATAATTAAAATCGCTTATATGTGAATATATATTTATGAAACTTGGTATGCGGCTTTATGTAGTATTAAGACAAATATTATGCATTGGAAATTCGCTGAGTACGCAGGTTTGCTGCGACGGGGTTATTATTTATTCTCCATAAGGATAACATTGGACAACGTACTGTGTTTAGCACTTTGAATAACACTGCAACGGTTGGACTAAAACAACAATTAAAACGCCAAAATGATTGTTTTGTAGAGCTAAACTGATTGGTAGAAAGAAATGTGGAGTGTTTAGTGAAATTATCTGAGGAAAATCTAAAAACCGTATTCCCATAAGATTAACATGGGAAATTTTATGGACACATTTTTTGACTTTTCTCCACAACCACTAAACCTAGCTTAATGATTCAAAATACTAAATTTTTTGTTTTTTTAAGCTTTATAAAATGGCTATAACCAAAATCTAGTGTTTTTAAAATGTTAGGGTAAAAAGTTCAAAAAACAGATTTTTGAACAATTTTAAACCCCCATAAAACCCCCTTCCCATAGACCGATCGATCTGGTTTCCGAACTTAGTCATAAATGTTACTCTCCACATTTGTGCCAAATTTCATCAAAATCGGGTGCTTCTTTCAAAAGTTATCGCGGTAACGGACACACACATATATATATATATATATGATATATAGATATTATTTATATATAGATATATATATATATACATATATAAATTTGAACGAATAGTGCTTTTGGCATTTAGGGACCTCAAAACATAAAGTTATCATGGTCTCGGGCTTAAGTCTTACCATGCCACCTACGGTAATAGCTTCTTCCCTATAGGGGAAATTCGCTAATATAGGAAAAAAGGAGGGAAAGTTTTGTGCTTGCCTATTAATATATAATGATAATAATTATTACCATAACCCTCTTATTTTTCTTGGTACTAGGCCCTAATACTTTTTTATAATTTGTCTTGCGAAAACAATTATTCTAAATTTTATTTTCAATTCTGTTCCTTGCCCTTGCCAGGACATTTTATATTAATGATATTTGAGGACGAGAGTCCAAACCTCTCAATGTCATGTGGGGCAGCCCTGGGAATCAAACACATGACCTCGTGAACTGAAATCTACGATGCTAACCTTTAGGCTGGTGCGGCACTCAAGAATTTGAAAACTTTGCAAGGTCTGTAAAGGATATTGAAAAGTTGACTCAAGTTGCATGAGAAGAGTGGCTGATTGGCTCTTATGAAGCTCTCGGATGATACAATCTTAAATTCGTTAAGGAAATTGCTTCTAAATGGAGCAAACTAAGTGAATTATCTGAGTTAAAAAACCACTTGGATTTGATGAAATAACTTCTCTTCAGAATAAATTCTCACAAAAATTATTTTAGTTCACTTGGGTGTGGTCACAATATGAAGTACGGTATGTGAATTGAACAAAATGAAAGGTAATTTAATTTGTCACCCATTTCCAATTTTATATAGGGGATATAAAATAAAGATGGAATGAAGGTATTTAAGGTACCGATACAGACTCCAAGCTTATTTTAAGGTTATTAATTAATTATGAGTGAGTAGGATGAACGAGATGCCTTGTCTCATTAATTGAGACAGACTATTTTTGTAGACAGGATCATTAATTAATTAATAGTCCAATGTGACCAATGGCAATCGAGGGATCTATACTCGGAATACGAACCACGCACCACATACCACTTATTCCAGATCCAGGTTTGATAATGATTCATTTCAAAAAATAAATGTTGTAAATAACTTTTTAGTCACCAAATTACTCATATTAATTGAGACTTTCAATCTCATATCACTGATTAATACCCAAAACACTCACATACAGTGTCTAGTAGCAGAGAGCTGATATACATCAGCCCTTACTCAGGTGTAGAGATTAACTGGTCCATTATAACGGTGTTAACGAGACAGAAAACCATGGAGATGAAACACTACCACTAGTGTCCGGTAATTGAATAACTACCCGGCTAATTGAGTCACGGCTTTGACACCGGCAGCCCGTAAACAGCTGTGATCATGTCGGCATTAACAGCAACTTTGCCTCCGTCACAAGGAAACTTGTTTGATGAAACTAAACTGTCGCTTTTACTGAAAGAAAAACTCTTTGCTGTTCCAAGAATAGTGTATAGTACAAAATACAACTAGATATCACTGTTTTATTTTACTTTCAATTCAATTGACTGACATTACAAACATTTAATAAATAAAACATGTATACAATATAACTCATAAAATTTAAAATCATCAAATATATTTACTTGATAATATACAGTACATAAATAGCTGCTTGTCGCGGAATTGCCTGCATGAACTAAAACATATAAAAAGCGAGTATAAAATAAAGATGGAATGATATAAAAAAACTATAAAAGGTGAAAAAACATTAATGAATATCTACTCCCACTAAATTATTAAAATATCATCCTTTTAACAACAATAGTGAAAATGTAATTAATTAAAATATGGGTTTTAGCGAATTTCCCCTATAGGGAAGGAGGTATTACCATAGTCAGCATGGTAAGACCTAGGCCCAGGACCATGATAACTTTTTGTTTTGAGGTCCCCAGACCCCAAAAACACCATTCGTTCAAAACTGTAGATAAATGGAATAAAAACAATAACCAGAGTACCCTCTTTTTTGAAACATTTTTTATTACTGACACGTGTTTCGACACTTAGGAAATGATCACAGTAAAGTAAAATAACCTAAAAATTATTAGCCAAAATAAATAATTAAATCTAAACATATGAAAATAGACAGATGTAGAAACTTTTCATTCTAGCTTATTGGGTTGAGTTGGTTCTATTTTATATCTGTTGTCTATTGTTTCTAAATTCTCTTATTTTTTCATATATATATTAGCCATATATATATATAGTATTTAGTTGTTGTATTTTCATATTATTAAGGATGTCGTTATCGGCTTTAGAGTTCAGATAAATGTGGAGCTCTTCTTTTACGGCAAATTAGAAGAATGTATGGATGTTCTCGAATATGAAATGAAAGGAGAAAAAATGAACACGAAAGAAGAGCTTACTCTTCAAAAAAGAGGGTACTCTGGTTATTGTTTTTATTCAATTTGTTATAATAAAAGTAGCCCTAATTTGTGAACTTCAATTTCAATATATATAAATGTACGTGCGTGTGTGCGTGCGTGCGAGCGTGGGCACAATAAATCTAATAAAAAATTGTCCGATTTTGATGATATTTGGTACACACGTGTAAAGCAACATTTATCACTTTAAGTTTGAAAACCAGACAGATCGATCTATCCGAAGGGGTATTTTGGGGGGGTTTTGTACCTCAAAAATGGGTTTTTTGAATTTTTTACATATAATCTTGGAAAAAGAGAAATTTTGTTTTACCATTGGATTCAGCTTAAAAAAAACACAATTTGGTGTTTTAATCATTGTTCTACGTCAATTGGTTACGGAGATATTAAAAGTGCTAAACACAGTACGTTTTCCAATGTTATTCTTATAGAGAATAAAAATATTTTTATATCTGGCTTATTTATGAATGTATACCGACCAACCTTGGTATATGGCTTCATCTGGTTGTGATCTATTGTCCTTTTGCACAAAAAAGATTTTTACCGATGGTTCCCGTAGTAGCAAACCTGCGTACTCAGCCCCATGCTATCCTTATGGAGAAAAAGTAAAATATGTCTCCCTTAATTATGAACATAAATCAATAAAACTTGGTATGGCTTCACCTAGTTGGGTTATATTCATATTTGTATTAAACCCCAAATTTGTGTTCCTTGTTTCAGCAAACCTGCATACTCAGCCGCCATGTTATTCTTATGGAGAATAATTAAAATGTCATAAATCGTTTATTTATAATTGTATATTGATGAAACTTGGTATGTGGCTTTATGTGGTATTAAGATACATATATAGGCATTGGAAATTCGCTTAGTACGCAGGTTTGCTGCCACGGAGGTATTTTTACTTTCCTCCCCTTATACATAGTATATGGAGAAAGTATTGTTTTCGTCAACATTTTTGAATTTGAGTTGTTAGTGGACATATTCGTTTTGGTACTCCCTGAACCAAAAAAAGTGATTTTTACGTGATGTCTGTGTGTCTGTTTGTATGGATGTATACAGAGCTAGAGCCCTAACCAATGGTCCAATTTTTATGAAATTTGGTATGTAAGTACTAATCCACGACATCTCCAGCATTTTTTAACTTTTTGGAATTTTTTATTTGTAAGGGTAATTAATTATCCCCCAAAAACCGCCAAAAAACATGACAAATCAAAATTTCTCAAAAACGGCTTTAACGATTTTGATTAAATTTTAGTCGTTTGTAGAACTTTAGTTTTCCAACAAAATGACCCCAGCCGCATTTCTGTAAAAATTCGGGTTCAGAAATTACAAGACTTAAAATATCCAAAATTCAGTTTTAGGGATTTTTCAATAAAAAACATTAAAAAAATATTATTATTCACCATTAAAAAGAGCTAAAAAACTAAATAATTTAATATTTTTAATTACTATTCTACGATTACTGGTTGTGGAGAAAATTTAAATTTTCATTTTGAGGTAAACGCAGTACGTTGTCCAATGTTATTCTTATGAGGAATACAAAAATTACTATTTCTCTCTTACATGAACCATTCTTTATTATGAAATAATTAATAATATATATAACCTGATTTAAATTAATATTCAAAAGGCATTATAAAAGGCTCTGACATTTCTGAGACTATATTCTTGTTCTTTTATTTTTCAAATATTTATATTATTTATTTATTAATTGAATTAGTATAACTATGTAGTTTTAAATATTTCTAATTTTTTTTAACATTGATACACAACATTTGTAGTTGTTATTTCAATAAAGTATTGTTATTGTTATTTATTGATCAATTTCGTTCAAAATTGATATTCTTGTCAAGTTAGCATTGACCAACAAAGGAAATTCTAAATATGTTGCCCCTTAATAACTCTGAGGGGGGGGAATAGGGGGCATTTCTTCTCTTAAAACCACGTGTGTAGCGATGGATTCTGTAGTGCCTCCTAAACAGGGATTTGGGTGGATATTTTCTTAAACAACTAGTTTACAAGATTTTCTGTACATTCGACCGTGCTTTGTATTCTATATTTAATAATAAAAAGTAATTTATTCTTTAAAGTTTGACTAGAAGGGAGAAAGTGTGTGTAGTTTCCTGAGACCATTTATTTATTCCATTTCACCGTTTCATTATACAAGATTCTTAATGTTTTTTGAAAGAGTGGCATTCACTCATTCTTCAGTGAGGAGCCGTAATATTGGCTTCACAAACTAATTTCAAATTACTAGTAATTCACTCATTCGTTCGAGTGCCTTTCATGGGAGTGGAGTATCTGTGAGCGGGTATAACAAGATTTCCTCCATGTTGGTTTTGCTACGTTTGGTCGTGGTGAAGAACAAAAGATATCAAGACAAGTTAATGAAAATCAACTGTTATAAAGTTACTCTCGCTATTAGTTTGACTGATATATTTAACGGTGCTGTATTTTAATTCATTGTCAGTTATAGGAATGGTTATAGTAAAGTGCATGCTTACATTTCAGATCCAGAGTAAGTACTAATTTGAGTTAGGTTAGTATTTTAGGTTAGGAAGTAAAATTATAATTGATCTCAAATAAACACAGATGTAAAATCGATATAGGTAGTTTTGCCTATATTATGAAGCATATGGAAACTAAGCCTTCCAAACAGTTTGAAGAAACCTTGATTTTCCAGTTGTCTATTGTTTAAGTTTATGAGCAACAACCACTATACTATCTCTGATATAGCCTAACTGAATCTGATTGTAATATGGCACCGTTAAATAATCAGTTAAGCTAATAACTAGTGAAAACAATTTATTTCAATTAACTTACCTTCAATTCCTAACCAAAAGACCTGTACCTAACCTAAAATTTCAGTTTGCCTAACTGCTCCACTTAGGCTATTCAAATAACTGAGTTTAACGAGTTTCACTCTTCTGTAAGATAACAAGCATAGGCGTGCGCAGGGCGGGTGCCGGTACACAGTAGCTCCAAAGAGAGCTTGAGGGGGTGACAAAAGATATGATTAAATAAATGTTATGATTAAATAAATGTTTTGATGATAGTATGAAAAAAAAAACTAAGTTTAGACCCTAATGTAAAAACTAAGTACGAAACAATATGTAAGTTTTCCCTTTAATAGTAAGTAATACTGAGAGTATTATTGTTACACTATTAAGTAGTATTTACAAATAAAAATTCAATTGAAAACGACGCCCAAAACGTGAACTGTTGTCTGTCTTTTCCCGTAACGATCAACAGATTTCTTGGAAACCAAGTCCTGGATGTAAGTGCAACACCCCTTCGCCCTACTTTCATTTATTGTTAGGACATTTAGAGGAAAAGTAAGTGTAATAATGGTTTAAATTTGGTGTACAAATAGAAATAGTACTTTTATATCGCCATTTATTTTAACTCAATTTTTCATTTTTAGTGCACCATAAACAATATGAAAAGTAAAAGAATATAAAATATCAATATAAATAATAATTACATCGCTATCACCAGTTATGTAGTACAAACAAGTATGTTTTTCTGAGAAAATATCAATTCTGAGATAATATATTTTCTGGTATTTTAGCTTTTTAAAAACTGCATGGAACCCTACTTTAGATGACTGCTAATTGTTATATTGTTTTAAAACCATTAAGATACACATTTTTGCAGGCAAATCGAAGTGACGTCCAGCCGCCCAGCCTGCGCTTAACCTAGACTTTTTAGAAGATAATACAAATCCATTAACATTATGATATTTTGTAAACTAAATATACTTATGCAGACACAATATTTATTGCATTGAATAATCCTAGGCCTAGTAATTTGAAGTATTATGTGTGTTTTTAGACATACATTATTATACTTTTATATTAAATTTCAAATATTTTCATAAAAATATTAAATTGTATGTCTACCAAAGATACACAAAAAATACATACATAAAAGCAGTGGCGGATTTAGGGGGGGGGCTATAGGGGCTGTAGCCCAGGGCGGCAAGTTTTTAGGGGCGGCAAATTTACAGAAAATTAATAAGTTGATTACAAAAGAAATGTTGAAACGGGGAACATTTTGACGAAAGCAGATAATAATGATGGTGTGCCGCCCTTTTAGGTAAAGGTAGTAATCAGAGACTAATGTATAACGCTTGCAGTTCCTCACACTGCAGTTCCTCAAAGCAGTCATAATGCATTTGTAGTCATTCATCCGTACTAGCGACAAGGCAATTACGCTACAGAGAAAGGGCAGCAAGCCACGAACTATATCAGGCACTGCGCCACTATGACTACGTCCAACCATACTCCTAGTGGTGTTCTTAATCTATGGTCCAACTAACGGACTTCCAAGTTTACCCGTACATTCGCATAGCATTATAATAATTTTTTACACAATATCATTAATGACTAAGGCACACGGATGAGAAATGTTGCAACAATCGAATTTGAGATGACAATAACAAAATTTAGATTACAATGATATTTTCGATTCAGTTTCAAACTCAAGGTAACAAAGAAAGTTATTTCAGCTGTCTTATACTTACAATCAAAGGCTACCACACATAATCTTTCATTCTGAACAGTGTTGCCACCAAGTAGATGAACTTTTACCCTAAACGTGTGATGAAATTACCCTAAATTACCCTAAACTTTTTGTAAATTACCTTAAAATTACCCTAAGAGTTTATTTTATTCTCGAAAAGCTCAAAATACACTCAAGATTGGTTTTAAAACAGTAGTAAGGCATAAAAAGTAAGGTAACATAGCATTTAATACTCGTCTTTGGCCCTATATCACACATAAAACAAAATATGTATTAACGAATTAAAATAAATATTCTGTTGTAATATTTGTATTCAGCGCTAAACTTAATGTGCTGGTATCACTGATAATAGAAACTTGCTGATACAATTATTAACAGTTGTTGGGAGTACTTTATTGTTTTATAAACTTATTTCAGTTGTACAAATTTGTTAATGTTATTTTATCTAAATAATAATGCCCAGAGAATATGTTTTTCATCTTATTACTATTTGATAAGATTAATATTTTTCATTGCAATACACCAGATCACACAAAATTACACATGTTATGCCTTGTTGTGAGGTTTTTATGTGCGCTCACCTGGCTCACCATGGGGATTTCACAGGCATAAAATACAATTTAGTTACTTCATAAAAACATGTGTCCAAAATAGAGACAATCTTCAGTAAACATATTTTCTACAACAGCGCTGTAACCCTAACAACCTATATTTAGCCAAATTAATCCGATATATATTTTTACAAGGGGTTTCTATATTATTATGTTGTGCCCAATTTTGGACACACACCATAATGCCTCAATTTTATTTGTTCGAAAATTAAAGTTTGTGTTCTTTGTGATTACATGCATCTTTAGTCTAATACTGAATAGGATATAGGATGTACATGCTCGATATATATCTTTTATAATACTTTTAATATACCCAGCACTTAATGTAAATGTTTTAATTCCTATAAAACCCATTTTACATTGCCAAAACACCAACATTTAAATTATAAAGGGGCTCTAGATTTTATCCTAAAGTTGCCCTAAAAACTCCATTACCCTAAAATTACCCTAAGACCATTAAAATTACTTTAAAAAAGGGTAATTACCCAAAAAGTGGCACACTGATTCTGAAGGATATTTTTTTAAACAAAACATCTGACCAAAGACAAATAAAGACTAACATAATTTGTGAAGAGAGGATTTGATTGGTTGTTGCCATGGGAGTATAGTTGACAGAGGGTCAAAATGGTGGTCAGCATGTAGGCTGCACTTTTTTTACTCCAGGTGAGACCTCTATATATATTTTTTGGGTAGGACGGTGTCAAAATCTCCCATTTCATTAAATGAAAAACTGTGATATTTTAAGTCTTTAAATTAATATACTGTCGCATTTTAGGGGAATCATGATGTTAAAATTAACTTTATAATCTTAAGACATATGTTATATGTAATTTTATTGTTTATCTTGAAGCAAAGTTATGATTTGAGTTAAATGAAAACACCCTTTTAATATAGCTTTGGAAATAGTGTTGAAAGCAAGCGGCCTTGTACATCGAATGACACCGTCCCACCAACAAGTTGACTCCATAACAGGACAATATACCAAATATGACGGCACACTTTACGAAGGTTATTTGTCAGAGAGTAGTGACTCCTGTAGGTATTATATTTTAATTCATTGGATCTACAACATCATGGAGGTGATACTAGAAGAAGTTTTTGAAAATGTGTAGAGTTTTATGAATATTAGGCCTACATCAATTAATTTTATATTTTGATCGTCTAAAAACATATAAACAATTCTTTGAATAAAAGTATTAATTAAAAAATGAGTGAAAAACTGTAATGAAAAGCGCTAATTCAGGATTAAAATAGTCAGAATTTTGAGGCTAATGGTCCGAATTACGAATTTTAAGGCTACAGTGTCATCTTATCTTATTTATAGGTTATTTATTATAATTTTCAGTAGTCAATGCGTCGGTGTAAAAATTAATGTTTTGATGAAGTATATGAAGGGATTTTTAGGCCTTTGTTGAAGGATTTTCTTGTTATTAAAAGTAGCACTAGCACTGCTTCACTGCTTTTAACACGCACATTTGTCTCTAGGGTTAATTGTCATTGAATAGGCTATATTGAATATTAAACTGTGTTATTGTGAATCAATTCAATACATTATTTTATTGGTTTTTTTCAACTAGGAAATAACAGAAATTTCTTAAACTTATTCATTCAGTTAATTCGTAACTTCTTTAGGTACTGTCACAAAATAACCAAACAAGATATATAACGTGTGTAAACCTGGGTGGCGAAAAGGACAAAGATTATAGTGGAGGGGGGGAGGGCGGCAAATTTCCTAATAGCCCTTAGGCAGCAATTGATTAAATCTGCCACTGCATAAAAGTAAATCAAATGCTCAATAATAAATCATTTTGGTGTATAAATTATTTAATTTAACAACTGTGTAACCTTGACAAACCCACACACATTGCTTCTCAACATGTTCTTTAGATTCCTAATTCGGTATAAATGTTTAAAAATTTCTGAAATTCCCTCAAGGCATTGCTCTATTAACCTTAAAACTCTCAACGTTTATCAATAGCAGGTGATGATTTCATTTGGTCAGGTTATTACAGAAACATTTGTGTTTGTTGTAAATGTGTTCAGTTTCTCCACAAAATGCAGTACAAACAAATGGTTTTTGCCCTCCATGAATATTCACGTGTAACTGGGATTATCAGGCCTAGTATATATTAGTTTGTTTTCAATACGATCAGATTATCAATTAGTACGAGTAATTTGCCTTTGCTTATTTTTCCTTACGATAAGAAAGTAAAGGAAGGTGGATAATATAGCACTTGTATCTTGTAGCTTTTTTTACAAGCATAATATGGTGACAACTTTTTTTAAATTTTAGTTTATAAGGTTTGTGTTTGACAAAAATGTTGTCGTTGAGTAGATAAAGCAGCTGTCTCAACCATGTGCTGTATTATAGAGGGCAGAGTTCCAATACAAAGCAAGAGCGCCCCTGCACACATTGGTTGTAACCCACAACGCATGGCTGTATCTCTATTGACTAGACAGTGCCTGTGTATTATTAAAAGGCAGCAGCCCACATTTTTGTATTGTATTATCATTTTGATATTTTACATTTCCTCAAACCTTTAAGTTCTAATTTTTAATCTTTTAGTTTTATCTTTAAAATGTCGTAGCATTAGACTTTTAAATAATATGAAATAAATTACTGCAGCTAAACATCCATGTAATTTAACAAAACATGCATTCAATAAAATGGTTAAAATATGTTTTTCCCTTCAAAAGATGTTATACGTAGCTCAAACACGTTTTTGAAGTTATACAAATAAATAGCTTCTTCCCTATAGGGGAAATTCGCTAAAATCAAAATATATACAAAAATTACATGTTTATATTGTTGTAATATTTTTACCATAGTATTTATTATAATGAAATAAAATTAAAACAAAATCTCGTCCAAACAGTCCTTTGTAAGCGTCGCGCCACTGCCGCACTATCAATTAACTTTACCGGTTTTGGCCAAATATTTGTCTGTGTATTGATTGCTTAAATTTACATTTGTCATTTCAATATCCGTTGGTCGGCGTTTTAATATGATTGTGTTGTGTCTTTCAATGGGTTTTAAAAACTGACGGGTTCACATAACCGAGAATCAATCTTGACGCCTCGCCCGATGAACACTCAATCATCTTAGAAGAGTCGAAACTGCAGTAGCCCTTTAAGGATACTAGGGTCACTTTGACAGGACAGGTATTTAAACCAGTTTAATTTTTATTTTATTTAGTCAGCGCCTAGATATTACTACCACAACATATCAGAGACAAAGGTATTAAGTTTTGCCCTTATTAGACTCACTCATACCTTAAATGCAAAATTGTCCTAGAGTTTTATTTTCATTTTGTATCATTGCCTTCATGCTCATAAAATTCTTCAATATTGATTCTGTCACTAACAAATTGCACGATAATAAAAAGTTTGTGTTTTAATGTTTTTCATAAATTTTGAGAGTAACAATGCAAGGACATTGGTATTTTGTTATTGTAATATTGTTCAGGGTTGTTCAGTTATAAATTTATATACTACAGCTTATTTTCTGCTTTCTGGAAAATACTGAGCTAATACTTTGAATTAATAATGAAGCCCATTGGAAATTACCGGAAAATATGATCTTGCCTCATAAAGAATTTATAACGTTCCTGGAGCCTTTTCTTACCTTAAAGAATATGTTTCTTTTACTTTCTCTCCCTCCTTTCATTTGCAATAAACATGATTAATACTTAAGTTTATGAGTTAAAAACATCTAAATAAGAACAAGTTTTTTTTGTTTTTTTTTCTAATAACAAGTTTTCAGCTGCTGAGAAGAAAGAATTGTTTAATTAATTTGCAATCTCTTTTTACTGAGTTCATTTTGTGGATGCGTTAAGCGTTAAGGGCATACCAGTGTCAGGTAGCTTTGTCTCTTATCAATGTAGAGTTCCATCTCTTTCTAACCAATGAGTGGTTGCCTAGACTCAGGGACACCTCTGGAATCCCCTTAAAGCAAATTGTCTGATCTAAAGGGTCCTAGGTTGACTTATCTCTTGGTTAAATAACGGCCGCATCGTGTAACATCGGCCGTGAATGACGATCGCACCGTATAACATCGGCCATAATTGACGATCGAAAAACATAATATAGGCAGTAAAAGAGGACCATGCACCATCAACGTAATAGATATCAGCGTAGTTCGGGGGTGGCAAGGGGGTGGTTGACCCCCAATAATTTGGCAAAAATATTCTTGTAATATATGAAAAGTCCCAATAATCATAATCACGACCATGTTTGCCCTCCAATACAAATACAGAAATTACGCTTATAGTAATAGATGACCGAACCGCTTTATAGTTGCCGTAATTTATGATCGCAACAGGTGCAATCGGTCATAAATGACGATCGCACCGCACTTTATAAAAAAATAATGGCGATCGCACCGCTATTCGCCGAAACAGATGATTGGACCACGTAATATTGGCCATAAAACGGCGACCATAATCACGGCCGTAAATGACGATCGTACCGCGTAATCATGTTCGTAAAAGACGATCGTACCGCGTAATCATGTTCGTAAAAGACGATCGCACCACAGATTACCAATTTGATTACATAATCCCGCCCCGAAATAATCTCGAGGTCAAATAAATCCCGCCTGAAAAACGGAATTATTTTTTGCAGGACATTTCCCGATATTTTTGGAAATGTTCATCCCTCATCACGAGCTTACGAAACAACTAAAATACAGCTGTTCAAAAACAACCATTTCCTAAGGTAACACTCACTTGGTAAAGTATAATTGTTAGATTTTTTGTGAGATTAGTGATTAGAACCAATGTACAGGGCTTAAATATGTACATGGATTAGGTTATGTGTAACTATAACTAATAAAAATAAGGATTGAATATAAAGCGGACATATCAAAAAGAAGAAGAAACGAGTAAATAAGAAACAATACTTATTTGTTACATATAACTATTGCATAATAGTTTAGTTTTTCTTGTACCGGTAACTTCAGCAAAATTCACTGCTTTTCCTAAAAAAAAAAATAGTTTTCCCATGTACTGACATAAAGTTCAAACTTTATTTTTACTAACAAATATAAATATTTCTTTAGTTTTAAATACTTTAATTGCAATTTAAATTCCTACTAACATATGTATATAATATATTTGAACATTAGTGATTTTTTTGTATTACAATAATTGATATGAAATGCCTGTTTTTCATAGTAATAACTTCTCCTGTTAACTTGTAAAGTTATCTTTTAAAACACAAAGGACTTAAATCTACTTGCTTATTTTTTGAATATCCATTAAACAGATCATTTACATGCATATTTCGTTCACTACACCGTATCCTATTTTTATATAAAGTTACAAAAACATCACACATTCTCTGGGGAAATGTATATCATAACCACTTACCTTTAACTTTCATAAATAGTGATATTTTTTATGGTTTTGTGATGGTTACAAATACTTTGACAAATATCATATATTTAATAATGTATTTATATCAGGTTTTTTGGCATATTTGGTGATAAAATTTGGATTATCCTTAAGTGAATCCATGTTGACGATAAGTATTGTGTAGCGCTAGTAATACCTTATCATGACAAATTATACACATCGTGTCTCCAAGCTGCTACATTATATAATACTCTATTACTTTAAGGTGGGTATGTTGTTACTTTAAGGTAATTTGTTTCAAAGAAACAGATTAAGAAATAAAAATATGAAAATAAAAAAGATAATATGTGTGTTTTTTAACAATTAGCAATAATACAAAGGACATTATAATGTAAATTAGACCCTTATACGCTTGCAACTTAAATGGTTAAGCACTATAAGTAAAGAAAATTTAATTCTTCCTGTCATACAAAGCAACGTTCTCCGTTTAAAACATTCAATTCGGCGAAGACAATAAATTATGCACATTTCCACAAAATACTGAGTCTATGAGCTTAATAATCGGAACAGATCCGGTAAGTATTACAAACCTAAATTACGGTGACTGGCGTAAAATGGACGAAATAAATCAGTGCGTTATTTACGACAAATATTGCATTTAAACGTAAACTACAACCTAAATATCTACTTAAATGTGTACTTGCATAGTTAAAAGGAATACATCAAATATAATTGCATTTCTTTATGTGTCTTTGCACTGTGAAATAATTCAGAAACGGTCCTATTGGGCTGTTTGCTGGGTTTGCATCTGCTTAAATGTTCATAAAATAATCTATCTTACGAAAATATGGCCAACATTTATCTATTATAATTCTTATATTGGAAAAGTACATGTAAACCACAACAAAAATACTAGCGATCACCAAGAGGTTGAAATTAGACCAAAAATAATTCTACGTAAACCTAAAGTGGTGCAAACGAATAATGGTTGTTTGCGTGAATTTTTGTTCCATCCTGGGTGAGCAGTTAATTAAAAATGCATTTTAACCATTGCCCTTATGCTGAACTTCTCGAATAACCTATATTTCTCTCTCTCTCCCTCTTCCCTTCATCCGCCACTCCCCCTCACATCCAGGTTTATTTTTGTATGTGGTGTTAAACGGATAAGAGAATGGTGCCACTATTCCAGTAGTCAGTGACATTTTTTATTTACATTAGTCCTGAAACATCTATTTTTGCTGTTGTGCTAGCATTTTGTTATTATATCAACTTTCAAATATACAATTCAATTAATTACTGTTCTTCCATAAGATTATCATTGAAACTATTAAAGCCTGTGGGGCGTAGCCCTGAGGGCTGGTGTAAGTTATAAGGTGTTTCTGCACATCTATACAACAATACCTTTCTAATGACGGTATGCTTGAATTTCTCCTACGATGTGAGAAAAAAGGGAGACAGTTGTGTGCTTTAATGATAACGTTCAAATTAGATATATCATATGCTAACATCCATATGATTAGCGTTACAAGCTAACCTATACTTTCCATTACTATCAGTGCCTGTTGCAAAAAGACGATCGCCTTGTAACCTTTTCAGGCAAAAAACAAACATAATAAACCTTTTAAATACCCTAGGGGAATCTCCACAAATGTATTTAGTTAAATCACTAATTATTTAATACATTTTTCGTAGTTAAAATACTATAAAAAGGCAAACACCTTTACGTAATAAGATAATCGTAAACTAATCTGTAAAGTACCTGACTTGATATGAATAGCTATGAATGCGAATGTAAAAATCTATATCCATAAATTCGAAAAACCGATCATCCTGCAGGCCAAAGTTCTACAAAAACTGCCACGAAATTTGGCAGTGTACTCTTTCCATACCGTAGGTAGCCACTAAGAAAGGACTTTAAGAAATCCCCAAAGGGCTCCGCCCCACGGGGAGTCAAAGTTCCAATCCTGTGTTATTCTTACAGACATCCACTTTAGTTTGATCTCTTGAGAATTAAAACAGCTGATCATGTTTCTTAGTAGTTCCACGGGTTAACCACAGAATGCAGCACACACAACTGTTGTATTCCTGGATCAAACCGGGTACGATAGCAGCTAGTAGAATATAAAATGTTAACTGTTTTATTATAAGTTCTCTTTTAATGACCTATTTCAAAAAAACATATATTGCTCAGCCATTATTAATTATTACTATTTCTGTTATTATTTTTGTATGAATAAAATTACATTTTGGAGTTCTGTAAAATTACAGAGTGACCTTTCAAGATTTATAAGACTTATAACTTATAAATAAATTTGATGGTACACGTGGGAGCTTCAAAGACTCGCTTGATATAATGCCACACATATTATCAGTGAAATATGCTTTATCGCTTTAACTAAACAACAGATAAGCAAAGATATATTTGAGGGTGTAACTGACTGGCTTCCCAGTGCAGATTTTCAGTGACTGCCATCCCGGACACTTACGTTCAATATATTGTGACTGGCTTAGCAGTACAAACTTTACGTGACTGGCCTTCCCGGCAAAAACGCCGGTGACTGGCTTAGCATAGGAAGTTTTACGTATATAAAGTTTTTATTTTTGTAATATATACGACATATATATAATAGGAAATGGCCAACGACAATATTTGAGCAAATACAAAAATATATATATCGCATATATTCCAAGTATATGTGGGGGTGTTACTGACTGCATTCCCCGAGTATAATTTCAGTGACTGGCTCTCCGGGCATAGCCGTGTATATATATATATATATATACATATATATAAATTTGAACGAATAGTGTTTTTGGCATCTGGGGACCTCAAAACAAAAAGTTATCATGCTCTTGGGCTTAAGTCTTACCAAGAGACCTACGGTAATAGCTTCTTCCCTATAGGGGAAATTCGCTAAAAATATACAAATAATTAACAAATTTTAATTTGTTATGAAAACTTTAAAAATTTACAAAATAAAAATGTTGTATTTAATTTTCCTTACAAGATTTAGTATGGTTTTAGCTCCCAAGCCTATATCCAACAAGCTACTAATATATACCCCCTTCGCAGCAAACCTACGTACTCAGCGAATTTACAATACGTAAATATTTGTCTCACTACCACAAAAAGCCACTTACCAAGTTACATAATAATACGTTCCCCATAAATAAGTGATATATAACATTTTATTTATTCTCTTTAAGAATAACATTAGAGCTGAGAACGCAGGTTTTCGCTGAAAAAAGGGAGATAATGAACTTGTTTTATGCAATTATCAAAATAACTCAATAAGGTGAATCTTCATACCAAGGTTTATTAATTTAGGTTCATAACTTAGGGAGACATCAAACATTAACTATTCTCCATAAGAATAACACTAGGGCTGAGTATGCAGGTTTGCTGCTTCGGGGGAAATAAAATCAATTGTTTTTTGTTCAAATATTAAATAGGCCACAACTAGTTGAATTCACATACCAAAGTTTCGCTAAAATATGATCACTTTAAAGAAACTGGAAAGAGTATTTTCTATTTGAATTACGACATACAATTCTTCTCAAATCTTTTTACAAATTCGAATTAATAATGTTTTTTTAACACTGTTTATATAGTACTACGAACCAAGCAAAACATAATTAAAGAAGATTTCGAATTATACGAAATTCGAACTATCCAAGTTCCATTGTATTGGAATTTGATCAGCTGTGTTATTTGATTTTACAGTAAAACTGAAATGAGGTGAACAAGCAAAGCTGTTGCGAAGAGTTAGCATTGTTTAAATTAAGTCTATGAAATATATATATCAGAAACGAGTAATGTAACATAAATTAATTGGGCTAATTAATGATCCTGGTTAAAGAATAAGTCAGTCTTAGTAACAAGGTTACACAAGGCATCTCACCCATTCTACATTCATCTTCATTCATATTCGCCTTAGTTGCGTCGGTGTCTTACACATTGATTGATTGATTGTTTGATAATTGATTCATATGTTGACGGTTTTTAACGAGATTAGGTATAAAATACGATTGTAGCACGCATAAAATATCTGATAACAATTAAGCACAAATATTAAATTTAAAACAAAGTCTTAGGATCAGTAAACCATTGAATAATATTTAAAATTAAATATACAAAGTATTCCTAAAGCCCCGTTTCCATTCTAACAGTTTCTGCTCAAAACATTGTTTTGAACTAAACTCAAAACATTGTTTTAAACTAAACTCAAAACAAAATTCAAGTAAAATGGAAAATGGAAACGCTCGCAAACGGTTTTGAACTTTGTTGGCCAACGAAATGTGTTTTGAGCCGATGCAGCTGACAGCAATGTTTTGAGGAGAGCTCAAAACAATGGAAACGGTGTCCCAACACCCGCCACTGTTGTGAGCAGAGTTCGCGCATTCGTAGTGAGCGATAGCAGCCGACGCCACGCCACCCCTTATCAGTTCATATCCATCAGATTAATAAACTAAATAACTGGTTTAAAATTTTGACCTCTAATTGTTAATATAGTTTTTATTTTGCCTTAGTTATGTGTGTAAAAAATTATAAGTAGGCCTATACCAGCAAATAAAATCTTATATTATTTTGGTTTCTTGAAACATATTGACACACTAAATTCGAAAGAAAACTCCATGTAACTGATTTATTACAGAGACAGATAAATACTTAACTTGGCTATAGCCAACACATGTTGATGATTTTTTTTGTACATTAGGGCCTATACAACTTCTGTTTGGTTTGACATGAAAAAAATACAAGGAGAGTTTATTGGAAAACGATGTAAGTATGACATTTTTTACAGGTTTAACAAACGCTGTAACAGTTTTTGCGTTGCATTGTATTAACATACTTGTGTAGCAACACAAGTGGGTCTACACTTAAACGTATGAAGTAATGCATGCGCGTGGAGAGGAGACGGCTTTTCGCGGGAAATGTTGGCACGAGTTGGAAGAATGGAAACTGCCTCCAATAATGTTTAATGGAAGCCGGGCTTAATAGTAAGCAAGTTTTGGCTTAATAGTAAATCAGCCAAATTATAAATTTTAAAATATTTAGACAAAACTGGCAAACACAATCATGATCATTGAACATCATTGAAATTAACAGATAAAAAATGTTTAAATAAAAAAAGGTATTAAATATATGTCCTATACAAACTGTACGTTGCTAATCCGTTGTATCATTGAATATACGGAAGAATGGTTGTACGGCTTTTCTAGTGTAAAACCCCAATAAAACAACGTACTGTGTTTAGTCGAAACACATTTTCTTCAACAACTCGGGAAATATTTAAAGCTAAAATGACTAGGTAGGGCTTAAAACTTTCGCCTCACTAATTCCTATATTTTTATATGCATTAATTTTACATCTGGAGCTTTTCTGACCTTTTTAGGGCCCAAAAAATCAAAATTTTAAATATTAATCCCCAAAAAAGGTGGAAAGGGTGGAAAACAAAAAGTAGTACCAAATTAGCCCTAAACAAGTAGAATACACATGCCAAGTTTCAAGTTATTGCCCAAGAGGTTCCTAAGATATGATGCATTGATTAAAAATCACACACAGGCAGACAGATGGAAAACGAAGTGATTTAGAAAAAGTTTATATTGAGTTTTTTGCTTCGTTCGATGAGTTCTACCAAATCGAATTTGTGCAATACTCTAACGGGACACCCTGTATATTGCGGTAATTTTCTAAGGTGACCGGGAAATCATGACGCTGGCCCGGAAACACAAAAACTTAATTAACTCCTATTTGTGTGAGGTACTAATTTGATTAATGGCGGTACTAAATATTATGAAATAGGTACTAAATGCTGACATATTCTATATGGAAATTACGACATAGCCGGCCGGGCCAGCTACTCTGACATTCAAATAACACTTAAAGATACTCAATGAATATGCTATTTAAAATTAAAAATCCGAATAGAATTTTGAAAACATATTATTGTAAGCACACTATTGTACCTACAGAGCTGATTCTGGTTTCAAATTGTAGTACAGTAAATATAATCTACTTTAAAAACGTGAATAACCTGTTTTGTGAAAAATCCATAGTTTAGGAGATATAGTGGAACAAATGAAAAACGTCAAAAATACGTAATTTACGAAGTTAGCACAGGTCTTTCGATACTGCAAACTTACTGCAGGTACTGCAGGTCCGAATTTTGTGTCGCTTGAGTTTTTTTACAGTAAATTTAGAGACTCTTGCGGACAGTTAAATTTTAATGTTAAATTTGAATAGTCGTATTAATTTGTTTTATTTGCATTTTACAAAATCTGTATAGTAACTTGATAACCAGTTAAGACAACACCCCCGTTTCACTAACAACATGTCAATTTGTTAGGCTACAAGTTGACGTTATTTTCTTAAGAATCCATTTTTAGGGCCTACTTGGTAATTCAAATAAACGAAAAGGCCTGCATACAACTTAGACAACCTGGCTTATAGACATTGGTTGCAAAGAAGATACCTCGTCCGTGACAGGGTGACGGGGGCCGGCAGGCCGATGAGGGGTAGCAAGAGGGAAAGAGAGAGAGGTAAGACGTGTGAGAGAGTAAAGGGATGTGCGAGTGAGAGAGAAATATGGGGCGTGGGTGCCTGCACGTGCGAGTCGGGGCGCTATAGGCGGCTCAGGGGTAGTTTGGTGTCTGGCGTGCGGCTGAGGGCTGAAATTAAAAAGTTTATTGTACACAACATTGTTATGAAAATGTATTTTGACATATACTTGTGTAAAACTGCCTTTGTACAACCTTGGCTTGGGTTAGCTGAAGTTTTAAACCACTTGAATAAAAAAACAACCGAGATAAAAAAATTATCTACTGAAATAATTAAAATTTTACTAAAATCAATTTAGGTAACCCTTAAGTATATTTTTTGAAAATACATAAACCAATTTTGAAAGATTTATGATTGGCCGTTTTTAAAAAGTGTAGAATTCAAAATACCCCTAAAATGGTACTTCAAAGGTGGAAAACCCCAATATAACGGAAATATTTTTTCGAAAAAATGGGTGTTTCCGATTTGTATAATTGTAATACACTAAAAACCGTGAGAAAAAGTATTAAAAATTTTTTGACTGCACAGCCTTAAGCACAAAAATTGGTTTTCATTAAGTAAGATATTGGTTTTAGGTATTTAATATGTTGTAACATCGTTTACAGTTGAAATGCTAAAATTACTGCCAATTCAATTCAATTCAAATATCTTTATTCATTTACAGTGGAACCTCTATTAACCATCACCTTCGGGACCGGGACTGTGACGGATAACTGAATAGGCGTATAATAGAAACATCATATTATAAACGTGAACAGTAACTAAATTTTAAAATGTTTGGCAGAGAAATTAAAATAAACTGTGTACAAAAGGAAAATACTTCCCACTACATACATATTTATGTTGTTTGAAATAATATAATAGCTCATACAGATGCTCAGACTAAGCCGTACGGCGCAAATCCCGAGTCTAATAAATAGTAATATTCTCATAGACGGATGACGGATAACAGAGAGTGACGGTTAATCGAGGTTTTACTGTAGTACATTTCAAGTTACATTGAATAGTGTCATGACAAAGTTATTGTACAAAATGATTACTTAACTCTAGATAATAATCATATATTTTCAAAACAATTGAGTATATATAGATTTAACATTCAAAGAAATCATCAAACGAATATAAAGCTGTGGCTACAGTAAACTTTGCCACTTAAGTTTTTACCATTATTTATAATCACATGTTTGTTGTTTTTATCTGTTTAAATGTTTTTGTTTTTGTGGAGGATTGATGACTTCCTTTTCAATACAAGTTTTATTTCCAATCATGTTGACTTTATTTTCTTCATCCAACTTAAATATTGATTATAAGGTATAATCCTTATTTGGTGACCCCTCGATTCCTGTTATTTTTATCAATTAATTACTACTACAATACCAGCAATGAATGGACTGGAATCGTCTCCATCAAACACAGAACCTAATTCCTCAGAAGAATTACATATATCAAGAATTCAAATGAAAATACCACCTTTCTGGGCAAAAAATGTTTCATTATGGTTTCATCAAATTGAATGTCAGTTTTCCATACATGGCATTTCAAAGGAAACCACCAAATACAACTATGTAGTGTCATTTGAAAGGATTGCTGAGGAGCAATCTCAAGACATTAAACTTCAAAATTTAAAACGGTCTAAGACAACATCACTCAAATTTAAAAGTGTTTTGCTACCTAATGAGTCAGAACTACACTGTGACATTAGTACTGGGAAACTGAGGCCATTTATTCCACTAATGTTCAGACGACAGTTATTTGATTCTCTTCACAACCTTGCACACCCTGGAGTTAAAGGATCTCTTGCTTTGGTAAAAAAGCGATTTGTCTGGCCCTCAATTAATAAAGATGTGCGACTTTGGGCCAAATCATGTGTTGGGTGCCAAAAGTCAAAGGTTTGGAAACACACTAACAGTGAGATTAGATCCTACAATCAAAATGAAGGCCGTTTTTCTCACATCAACATTGATTTGGTTGGACCATTACCACCTACACAAGGATTTACATACTTGTTAACAATCATAGATCGGTAGATCGGTACGTTGGGTAGAAGCAACGCCAATAAAAGATATTACTGCTGAAACTGTGGCTGAGGCACTTCTTTCTACCTGGATTTCAAGATTTGGAGTTTCTCATTTCATCACTACAGACAGAGGAAAGCAATTTGATTGTAACTTGTTCCAGGAACTGACCAAAAATCTAGGAATACACCACATCAAAACTACAGCCTATCATCCAGCAGCGAATGGTAAGATTGAAAGGTGGCACCGACACTTGAAATCTGCATTAACGGCTCAGCTTAGTTCTAATTGGACACGACAATTACCTGAGGTACTTCTAGGCTTGCGATCCTACGTAATTCCAGAATATAACGTCACTGCAGCAGATATGGCATTGGGTCAACCCATTAGGTTACCATGTGACCTTTTCCACACTACAAAAGAAACATGTGACGTTCCCAACCTTGTGTATAATTTAAAAAGACAAATGAATCAACTGAAACCTATATAATCCAAATACCACTCTTCAAAGAAGACTTTCGTTCATCCGGATTTACGGACATCTACCCATGTTTTCATCCGCCATGATGCAACCCGTAAACCATTGCAACCTGTCTATGATGGACCATATCAAGTTGTTTCTCGAAGCGCAAAATGGTTCCATATTCTTACTCCTCGAGGACCTAAAACTGTTTCTATTGACAGACTGAAACCAGCCTTCCTCCTGAATGACTCCCTGGTTAACGACGATGAAAAGAATTTTAAGCCGATCATCTCCCATCCAAAAGATGGGACTCAAAAAACGTTAGTATTCAGAAAGACTAGATCAGGTCGCTGTGTTCGCCCTCCAATGTGTTTCTCACCTGGTTGACGCTGGGGGGGAGTATGTGGCTACAGTAAACTTTGCCACTTAAGTTTTTACCATTATTTATAATCACATGTTTGTTGTTTTTATCTGTTTAAATGTTTTAGCGAATTTCCCCTATAGGGAAGAAGCTATTACCGTAGGTCTCATGGTAAGACTTAAGCCCGAGACCATGATAACTTTTCATTTTGAGGTCCCCAGATGCCAAAAACACCATTCGTTCAAATTTGTATATATGTATAAAGACAAACACAAGCCGGTGGCCTTACACGCTGTTCAACATAATGCTGAGTTTGAAGATTGTTTCCATCTTAAAGCTATACACAAAATCCAAAGTGTTGAAAACAAAGAATTAAATGACATGAATTTGAGAACAGTCGAATTGGCTCACCAGTTAGTTTTAAGAACGAAACAACCACATGGACTCAACATTCGTTAATTTGATAATTTTTGGTTCCTTATTCTTTCTACAGTATCAAAATAGTTTTATTCCACATCATCTGATCTTAACCAAATGTGTAAATAACATATGATCTGTTGTTTTTGTTTGTCATTCATTTTTTGTGCTTGATAAAGAGAATACCTCGAAATATTGCAACAAAATGGTGTTAATTTCTTAAATGTATATATATATATATATATATATATATATATATATATATATATATATATATGTGTCCGTAAGCACGATAACTCTCGAAAAAAAGGTCCGATCTTAATGAAATTTGGTACAAATGTGTAAAGTACCATTTATTTGAACGAGTTCGAAAACCAGATGAATCGCACCATCCGAAGGGGGGTTTTTGAGGGTTTTTGTACCCCAAAAATGTGTTTTTTGGGGGTTTTACATGTAATTTTAATTTAAATCAAATTCTAATTTATACCATTGAATTCAGCTTAAAAAAAACAAACAATTTGGTATTTTGATCATTGCTCTACGTCAATTTGTAACCGAGATATTGAAAGTGCTAAACACAGTACGTTGTCTAATGTTATTCTTATGGAGAAAAAGAAAAATTGTATATCTCGCTTATTTATGAACATAAACTGGCGAAATTTGGTATAATGCTTGATCTGGTTGTGGTTTATTGTTGTTTGCACAAAAAACCAATTTTTCGCCTATGGTTCCTGTAGCAGCAAACCTAGGTACTTGGTCCCCATGTTATTCTTATGGAAAATACTTAAAATGTTATATATCGCTTATTTATGAATGTATATGGATGAAACTTGGTATGTGACTTCACTAAGATGAGTTCTATTGATATTTGCATAAAACCCATTATTTTGTGTGCCTTGTTACAGCAAACCTGCGTACTCATCCCCAATGTTATTCTTATGGAGAATAATTAATATTTTAAATATCGCTTGTTTGTGAATACATTTCTTATGAATCCTGTTAAGTGTTTTAATGTGTCATGTTATATATTCATTGGAAATTCGCTGAGTATGCAGGTTTGCTGCGACGGGGGTATTTGTTTTTGTGGACGATTGATGACTTCCTTTTCAATACAAGTTTTATTTCCAATCATGTTTACTTTATTTTCTTCATCCAACTTAAATATTGATTATAAGGTATAATCCTTAAAGCCTTGTTAATTAAATATGCCTTAAGTTTTCTTTTGAAGATGTTTAAATTTGGTTCTTACTTAATGTTTTATGGAAAATATGTGAAAAATGTTGATCCTGCATATTCAATACTGGCTTCTTACAATAAATTTGTAAATTGTCAGCAGGTAAAGCCAACTCTTTCCGGCACCTGGTATTATAATTATGGAAGTCTCATAGTAATTGTAGGTTACTGAAGTTTCGTTTGACGCCAAAGTGGCCTTAGAAACTATAAGCCCAAAAATAGATCTTAACATTTTAAGCAAAGGTAGAAGCTGAGGAATAAGTGAAGACATTACACAACGAGCAGTGAAATGTTTCCCTGTGCTTATCCCCTTGTGATGTATGACTGTAACATGCCTTCATCAATTGTCGGTGTTAAGCTGAGGAATAAGTGAAAACATTACACAACGAGCAGTGATATGTTTCCCTGTGCTTATCCCCTTGTGATGTATGACTGTAAGATGCCTTCATCAATTGTCGGTGTTATCAGGTCTCAAAGGTAGAAGCTGAGGAATAAGTGAAGACATTACACAACGAGCAGTGAAATGTTTCCCCGTGCTTATCCCCTTGTGATCTATGACTGTAAGATACCTTCATCAATTGTCGGTGTTATCAGATCTCAAAGGTAGAAGCTGAGGAATAAGTGAAGACATTATACAACGAGCAGTGAAATGTTTCCCCGTGCTTAACCCCTTATGATGTATGACTGTAAGATGCCTTCATCACTTGTCGGTGTTATCAGGTCTCAAAGGTAGAAGCTGAGGAATAAGTGAAGACATTATACAACGAGCAGTGAAATGTTTCCCCGTGCTTATCCCCTTGTGATGTATGACTGTAAGATGCCTTCATCAATTGTCGGCGTTATCAGGTCTCAAAGGTACGAGGCTTGTCCAGAAAGTAAGTACCGTTTCGTTCTACCACCGGCACAGCGCTAGTGATGATGTTCCGCGCATGCGCATTAGTCTCCTTGGTTCATTGTTGAACAGCTAACGCAATTCCGGCAAAATTGTGTTGTGTTTACATTAGTTAGTGTGCACTCAAAATGTTTGAAACAATTTCTGATCCCGCGGACTGTGAAGTGCGTTCTGTAATACGATTTTTGAACGCAAGGAACGTGAAGCCTGCTGAAATTCATCGCCAACTTACAGAAGTTTATGGAGAAAAAGTTATCAGTGATGGAATGGTAAGAAAATGGGTTCGGCAATTCAATGATGGGCGAACCAATGTTCATGACGAGGCTCGCAGCGGGCGGCCATCTGTTGTGAGTGATGAATAGGTTGAAAAAGTGAATGAAAAAATTCGTGAAAACAGACGTTTCACCATAAGAATGCTTTCTGATGAATTTCCACAAATTTCAAAATCTCTTTTGCATGATATTGTGGTTAATCGCTTGAATTATCGCAAGTTGTGTTCCCGTTGGGTTCCGAAAATGCTTACGGATGAACACAAAAAGAAGCGACTTGGCAGTGCATTGACATTTCTCACCCGTTACAGTGATGAAGGAGAAGAATTCTTAAACAAGATTGTTACAGGTGATGAAACTTGGGTTTGTCATGTCACTCCAGAGTCCAAACAACAGTCAATGGAATGGAGACACTCACGATCCCCCAAAAATCAAAAGTTCAAAACAACTTTGTCGAAAAGAAAAATCATGTGTACTGTGTTCTGGGACAGAAAGGGCATTCTGCTTGTTGATTTTCTACCCAGAGGGGAAACAATCAATGCGGAACGATATTGTGAAACGCTGAGAAAACTTCGGCGTGCGATTCAGAACAAAAGACGTGGAATGCTTAGTGAAGGCATTGTGTTGATTCATGACAACGCACGTCCCTTCACTGGTGATGTATGTGATTCTGCTGGTGCCACTCAAAACCTTATTCACGGATTTGGTTGGGAACAGTTTGACCATCCGCCGTACAGCCCTGATCTGGCACCTTCTGATTTCCACTTGTTTTTGCACTTGAAACGGGATTTCGGAGGGCGCCGCTTTGACGACGCTCAAGACGGTGTTCGGCAATGGCTCTCGTCAATGGCGGCATCTTTCTATGAAGAGGGTATAGAAAAGTTGGTTCCTCGCTACGACAAATGTCTAAACAATGGTAGAAACTATGTAGAAAAATAGTTTAAGATATCCTCTTTCTTGTAGAAATAAATTTTGTTGAAAAAAATTATTATTTGTATGTTTTTTTCCAAAACGGTACTTACTTTCTGGACAAGCCTCGTAGAAGCTGAGGAATAAGCGAAGACATTATACAACGAGCAGTGAAATGTTTCCCCGTGCTTATCCCCTTGTGATGTATGACTGTAAGATGCCTTCATCAATTGTCGGTGTTATCAGGTCTCAAAGGTAGAAGCTGAGGCATAAGTGAAGACATTACACAACGAGTAGTGAAATGTTTCCCCGTGCTTATCCCCTTGTGATGTATGACTGTAAGATGCCTTCATCAATTGTCGGTGTTATCAGGCCTCAAAGGTAGAAGCTGAGGAATAAGTGAAGACATTACACAACGAGCAGTGAAATGTTTCCCCGTGCTTATCCCCTTGTGATGTATGACTGTAAGATGCCTTCATCAACTGTCGGTGTTAAGCTGAGGAATAAGTGAAGACATTATACAATGAGCAGTGAAATGTTTCCCTGTGCTTATCCCCTTGTTAAGTATGACTGTAAGATGCCCTCATCAATTGTCGGTGTTAAGCTGAGGAATAAGTGAAGACATTATACAATGAGCAGTGAAATGTTTCCCCGTGCTTATCCCCTTGTGAAGTATAACTGTAAGATGCCCTCATCAATTGTCGGTGTTAAGCTGAGGAATAAGTGAAGACATTATACAATGAGCAGTGAAATGTTTCCCCGTGCTTATCCCTTTGTGATGTATGACTGTAAGATGCCTTCATCCATTGTCGGTGTTATTAGGTCTCAAAGGTAGAAGCTGAGGAATAAGTGAAGACATTATACAACGAGCAGTCAAATGTTTCCCCGTGCTTATCCCCTTGTGATGTATGACTGTAAGATGCCCTCATCAATTGTCGGTGTTAAGCTGAGGAATAAGTGAAGACATTATACAATGAGCAGTGAAATGTTTCCTCGTGCTTATCCCCTTGTGAAATATGACTGTAAGATGCCCTCATCAATTGTCGGTGTTAAGCTGAGGAATAAGTGAAGACATTATACAATGAGCAGTGAAATGTTTCCCCGTGCTTATCCCCTTGTGATGTATGACTGTAAGATGCCTTCATCAATTGTCGGTGTTATTAGGTCTCAAAGGTAGAAGCTGAGGAATAAGTGAAGACATTATACAACGAGCAGTCAAATGTTTCCCCGTGCTTATCCCCTTGTGATGTATGACTGTAAGATGCCCTCATCAATTGTCGGTGTTAAGCTGAGGAATAAGTGAAGACATTACACAACGAGCAGTGAGATGTTTCCCCGTGCTTATCCCCTTGTGATGTATGACTGTAAGATGCCTTCATCAATTGTCGATGTTATCGGGTCTCAAAGGTAGAAGCTGAGGAATAAGTGAAGACATTATACAACGAGCAGTCAAATGTTTCCCCGTGCTTATCCCCTTGTGATGTATGACTGTAAGATACCTTCATCAATTGTCGGTGTTATCGGGTCTCAAAGGTAGAAGCTGAGGAATAAGTGAAGATATTATACAACGAGCAGTCAAATGTTTCCCCGTGCTTATCCCCTTGTGATGTATGACTGTAAGATGCCTTCATCAATTGTCGGTGTTATCGGGTCTCAAAGGTAGAAGCTGAGGAATAAGTGAAGACATTATACAACGAGCAGTATAATGTTTCCCCGTGCTTATCCCCTTGTGATGTATGACTGTAAGATGCCTTCATCAATTGTCGGTGTTAAGCTGAGGAATAAGTGAAGACATTATACAACGAGCAGTCAAATGTTTCCCCGTGCTTATCCCCTTGTGATGTGTGACTGTAAGATGCCTTCATCAATTGTCGGTGTTAAGCTGAGGAATAAGTGAAGACATTATACAACGAGCAGTGAAATGTTTCCCCATGCTTATCCCCTTGTGATGTATGACTGTAAGATGCCTTCATCAATTGTCGGTGTTATCAGGTCTCAAAGGTAGACTGCATTAATCTCTACGCTCACAAGGAAAACATTACTTTAACTTTTTAAACATTAGTTTTACAATTTTAATAAAAACTGTTTCACCTTAATATTATTTGCAGTGAGGGATCTAGTAATAGTATTTGGAGGCTAATTCCAGAATTTGCATACAAATTTTCCAGGGAGGTGCAGGTGGAAAGAATCTGAATGCAATTTAATTTGTATAATGGGGTTTTCATTTCATATATAAATACTACTACAGTAAATCTATAATCTAAAAACAAATATTACAAAATATTAATCCAAATGAAAACCCCATTTTCATATTTATTTTTGTTTAATTGAAAGTAAATCAATATGAAAACTGTTTTTAAAGTCTTAAAATTTGTTTTTTACAATGGACATATTAAAATACCCCCGTAGCAGCAAACCTGCATACTCAGTGAATTTCCAATGCATATATATTTGTCTCAATACCACATAAAGCCACATACCAAGTTTCATCTATATACAATCATAAATAAACGATTTATGACATTTGAATTATTCCCTATAAGAATAACATGGCGGCTGAGTATGTAGGTTTGCTGAAATAAGGAACACTAAAAATGGGTTTTTATACAAATATCAATATAACTCAACTAGGTAAAGCCACATACCAAGTTCTATTAATTTATGTTCATAATTAACCCTTTGCGATCGGAAGGCCAGCAGGAGCGGCCACAACGCAGTCGGCAGCCAGTCGGAATTCTTTCCGTACTAACTTGGTTCCGACGGTCGGACGGCCAGCTGTACTGGCCACGTCCCACTACGCATCACCTCGGCATTTATCATGGCGGCTCGCTCCCCGCAGCTCGGAATTATTTTCGCTGAAAACCTTCAATGTCAGCATAGGGGATTTAAATTTTAATAAAACGTCTCTCAATTCGTCTTATCTTTAACGATCGTTCATTATTACTTAGTTAAATATACGGGGGGGGAAAACATAACCCCATTCTTACTAATAAATGTTTATACGGGATAAAACAATTTTATTGTAGGCCTAATTATAATATAAGTGTAGGCCTATACGTAAACGTACAAGTGTTCTTATAATCATGTACATTAAAACTTAAAACTCAATTAAAAATATAAATAAACACAAATCTCTCAAGACAATCACCAAAACACAGTTAAAATCACATAAAACTGAACCAAAACAATGATGATTATGACAGCACTTGTGCCAGAACAACAGATGTTTATTTTAGTTGTTTACACCACAATTCTTACGATATAATGTTGCAAGCCTGCTAATCGTTTAGTTTAACAATTCCTCACTAGGTTGCAGCATAGATTAAGCATACTCCTTAGGAGATCACCCATCGTAATGGGACAAGCGTACACGGTCTGCTTGTACGTCCAAGACGACGGCGGAGCTAGTTCGGAACGTCTACGCTGCCGCGCTGCTGTCGCTGCCCTTCCCCTCTCCCCCTTCGGCCGCGCGCCCATCCTAACAGCCCCTCCGCTAACCCCTCTTAAATCTCCCATCTCCCAACCCCCAACACACACACTCCGCTGAGGGCACCGACCGAAGCCCGTTACCACGTCCCGCCACCGCCAACGACCGAGGCGCCTCGCCGAGGTGGTGTACTGCCTGAAACTGCCGCAAGCGTCTTTCGATTTTCATAGGAATGTCATGACCCATTCACATTACAATGTTATATTATTATACGCTAGTTATTAACAGGTGAAGACTGAGAAAGAATATGTTCGACCTTGCCTTATAAATCTGATTAATGATTATATTAATTGTTTTTGAGTTTTCCCAATAAATTTAATTTAGTTATTTTTATTTTTTTATTTTTTGCGAACCATAAATTTAAACATTGGTAGTTGCAACATATTTTAATAATGGATGATGTTTTTTTTTCAAAGCAAGTACCGAGTCCAAAGTGGTTGTGAAATCACTGTGATTTATGAAAGTCCAAAATTTATGAAATCTTAATAATCTCAGATGATAATAAATTCACTGTTACTTAATTATGTCCGCATTGTTCTTCACTGTGTGAGTAAAAATGAGTAACAGTACAATTTTAACAGGTGATAAAATGCAGGTCAGCTATTAACATAAAAATAAAAATGGATTGTAACCATCTTTATGAGATTTAGCGTATTTACAGTAAGATTATCGATTTCAAAATTAAAATATTAAAACTATTTTTTCATAACATTTAATTGTTATTATTAACCTGTTCACATTTATTTGTAATGGTTTATCTTTATTAAAAGCTTAAGGATTGTTAAGCGTAATTCTGAGTTCAATTTTAATCTTTAAAATCACCACAACTTCTTCTTTTGTGGACTGATTAATAAATGAGGTGTCGTTGGATTTGTATTAAGAATTACTCAATATTTTGTTTCTTGCAACATTTCATTCAAGTTACTGGTTTTCATGAAATTTGACTTTACAATTTTCAAATGACAGTCATTTTTTAATTAGATAAGTTTTAGAGAAAATTATGTTTGGAAATTTTAGGTATCAACGGTTTAAATACAATGTTTCATAAAAATATCTAGTAGGGTTCTTAAAATAATAATTATTTTAAAGAAAATACAAAATGGTGGATTACGGCTAAACTTAGCTGAAATTGAAACAATTGTAGTAGATAATTTTGACTTATTTTCATATGTGGAATCAAATTCTGCGAAGCACACTACGCTTTTTTGTGACGCCTGTATATATACTTTGAATTACACATATTTGCCTGATTACAATTAAGTTTATTTTTATTATATAGGTAGTCATGAATTCCTTTCATGAAACGTGACAAAAGTGTTTGTAAATAACCCTTATATACGCCATAACAATTTTAAGCAGATACGTTTACTTGATATTTTGTAATAATCGTTTAAATTTGAGATTTACTCACACATTGTAAAAAAACACCGATATTTTACACTTTTTTCCTTATATAAATTTAAAAAATCGATGTAAAGTTTTGAAACTCCGTAATATAAAATTTGACAATATTTACGTTCATTTGATAGGTCTCTCGTTAAAATCGGACTGGCCGTTTCGTAGGTGTGATACCGTAAACTCGAGTATCCATAATTTCTGCGCGAACAGTTGTCACTTTTACGCTAGGGTTGTAGTGGTGACCTTGGCGAAGATGAGTCACTCACAGTGTTGGCGGGAAATTCGCGGTCTGAATTTGGCTAAAAATAGCCTTAGACAGCCTGACACCCCTTTCCCAAGGAATACCCCTCTTTCCCCAGTTTGATTCCTCACCTACACCACCTTCTCGATTCGTCATTTACAGTACGATATTTGTTGAGTCTGCATCGACATTGGTTTACCATTGTTTTATTCAAGTGCGCTCCCTAGTTGTTGTATTGTGATACAGTTAAGTGTTACTGAGTGTCAACCTCCTTCGAGTTAACACACTTATTCTCTGCAGTTGGTAAGTAACCATTATTATTATTATTATTATTTAATGTATGTTTGCCTTTTTGGCAACACTCTTCAATAACCGATATGAGAGGTTTTTCTGTTGTTCAAAGACATTTACACTATTTGCTGGAGGGAGGAGTTATGAAATGTACATCAGCATGGACATGAACCAGTCTGGTTTACTGTTGCTTTACCATGCTATACATTTTTATAAATCTTAGGCCCGAGTCGGTGGCCGTTTCATGTGTTTATTAATTAACTCAGAACTCAAAACGACCGCCCGTGGGCTTTCCCTGAGGACTTTTCTAAACTGCAATAGGCCTATGCCCCTTATGGATATATACCGGTTGCCTAGATTCGCGCAAAACTTCAGCAGAATTGGTCCAGTGGCATTGGCGTGATGGAACAATAGACAGACACCACCTCATTGATATAATAGTAAATGTAGTAAATATTATATGTAGGTGTAATTAATTGACACAGTTTTCAATTTTATAATGACATTTTTAACAACAAAATAATGATCACACTTTGATTACCTAGGATTTCAGCAAACCTGCATAGGCCCCTACTCAGCTCCCATGTTATTTTTATGGAGGATAGTTAAAATGTGATATATTGCTTATTTAATAATGTATATTAAAGAAACGTGTTAAGCGGCTTTATGACATATACAGGGTGAATCTCGTAAGTTGTCCAGTATTGATTTCAGACAAACCGTTGGTCCTACGATGATGAAATAAAATTATTTCCCACTAAACCAACCCCAAGGAATAACGTAAAAATATTTTTAACGATTTTTAAATACAGGGTGTACCAGAAACTGAGGGTCACTAGTCCGAATCTACGAAATATCAAATACAAACGTATATCATGATATACATCAAATTAAAGCTCTTTTCAATCCAAACCATTTGGCGGAATCGGATTTTGATTATTATTGATTCATTTCAAAATGGCGGCTGTTTTTGTGAAAAAATTAGTATTTTTTTGAAATAGCAGTTCAAAACATGCTACCAGTAAATGTTTCAAATTTTGTTTGTATGCAATTGAAGCATGTAAATATGAAGAAAATGCCATGGACCGAGGAAGAGAAGTTCTTTTAAAATCAGATGGGTATCTTAAAATCAGCCAAAAAATAAATGTGATACGCTATATCGTAAATAAATATTAGATAACAACCTTGCTTTGAATTGATGAGTAAATCACGTTTCATAATAATTACTGATATTCTTTCATTTCAAACCTGTATAATTTCTTAATTTTTCTCAATTTTTGTTCAAAACGAACATACATTTTATTTGAACTTAATAAATGTTTTCAAAGTTAATTACACAAATCACAGAAATTACTTTATTTATTTTAATAATTTTAAATTTTTCGCGGAGTTTTTTTAGTCGGTAAAAGTCCGGCACTACTCTCGAATACGGATTTTTGAGTGTCCATGAAGATTTCCTCTCCGCCCGACGAAATTAAAAGGAAAAAAAATTGTGAAAAGAATTAAGTGGGATTTTAATAAGGAAATATTGTATGTTATGAATTCACTGAATCATTGGTAATGAAATATCGGTTATACATACTATACACCTATTACACTAATTTGTAATTATAACAGTAAGAGTATTTTCACAAGCGAACGTAGAACATTTATTTATCAAGGGAGAAGCCGCTTTAAGATTTGACGAAAGGAAGGCACTGGGGCTGGTGGCTGGCAGACGCCCTGCGTGCGAGCCACGGCACTAGGGCAGTGTCGCGTCGGCGGTGCCTATCTTTCTCACTTCCTCTCTCTCTATCGCACAGGTACTCCCGCTCTCTCTCGCACACGGATGTCGTATCCCCTCCTAGCCCGCGGATCGTTGGTTCCTCACGTGGCCACGAGCTGCGCCACTGCGCTGATGCCGTCGGCACTAATTCTATGCTAGTACTAGAAAGTCCCGCAGGAGCACGCCACTGTTCACCCGTCTTCGTCTGACAACTTGCTAATGCAATATCTCCTAAGGAGTATGCTTAATCTATGGTTGCAGCACTCTACAGGCATTATACCACAGTTGGAATATTAAAAATGAAAACATTGTTGTCGGCCAGTCCTGCTGGACGCCCGAGCGTTCGTTGGATTTCATGTTGGCCAGCACCGCTGGCCGTCCGATCGCAAAGGACAACTGCTGTGGAAAAAATCCGACTTCCGCGCACTAATGGCGGCGGCCAGTAGAGCTGGCCGCGCGACCGCTGAGGAATAGCGGCAAATATGCATTCCGATCGCAAAGGGTTAAGGGAGATAACACGTTACTTATTCTCTATAAGAATAACATGGGCCTGAGTATGCAGGTTTGCTGCTACGGGAACTATCGGCCAAAAAATGGGTTTTTGTGCAAATATCAATAGACCACAATGAAATTAAGCAATATACCAAGTTTCGTCTGGATACGTTGATAAATAAGCAAGATATACAATTTTTCTTATCCTCAAGAATAACATTGGACAACGTACTGTGTTTAGCACTTTCAATATCTCAGTAACCAATTGACGTAGAGCAATGATTTGAAAACCAAATTGTGCGTCTTTTTAATCTGATTCCAATGATAACAAATAAAATTTAACTTTTTCAAAAATTATATGTAAAAAACTCAAAAAACCCATTTTTGGGGTATAAAAACCCCCCAAAATACCCCTTCGGATAGGTCGATCTGTCTGGTTTTCGAACTTAAAGTCATAAATGCTGCTTTACACGTTTGTACCAAATTTCATCAAAATCGGAGCCTATTTTACGAGAGTTATCGCACCCATGGACACATATATATATATATATATATATATATATATAGAGAGAGAGAGAGAGATATATAGATATATATATATATATATATATATATATATATATACAGTTTCGAATGAATGGTGTTTTTGGGGTCTGGGGACCTCAAAACGAAGTTATCATGGTCCCGGGCCTAGGTCTTACCATGCTGACTACGGTAATAGCTTCTTCCCTTTAGGGGAAATTCGCTAAAACAAAGACTTATAAGTCACAATAAAACACTAAAATTTCTATGCATATAAAAACAACTCTCAAACATTGTAAGCAACTGCTTATAAGCAGAAGCAAACAGCAAATTGTGCAAGGATAACATTATTGCCCCCAACTTTTAGCGGAAAATCTACAAAAGCCAAAATGTTTATCCTTTTGGCGTAAAAACTACAAAAGCCATAATGTTTACCTTTACATAATACCACGTTGCGCAGATATTATTCAAAAATAAATCTTTCAAATTTCAGTCAATCATTATCAGCTTATCCTTCTTTTAACAATGTTTCCCAACAATATTGAATAAGCAACAAGGCGCTGGCAGCTAGTATAAAGAAAATTGTGTCAGTCACGCTAATACATCTGCTTTGGTAAAATGTTAGGCAAGATCCTTGAAAGCAATTGGCAAACCTTGGGAAGATACTTGATAAAAGTAAACTCGTAAAAGTACATACAGTATAGCATTATTTTAATAAGAAATGTACGTTGCAGGTATTAAAACAAAATAACTATGTGTATGCTCATTCCTCGCTTAAAAGGGTAATCAAAAGAAATTAACAAATTTGAATTGTAACTCAAAAAATAAAATATCTGATTTGAAACAGGTCATCAAAAGTTGCACCTGTCTGTATCATTTAACGGCTGATTACCAGTAAAATATAAAATAAAAATAGTCATAGGCTGTGCTATAGAGGTAGAGCATGTTGTATTGTTTCTTTCTTGTGCCCAAAAGCTAGAGACAGACTCAGAGACGCGACAGACTGCCTGAAATTACTTTGTGACCAAACAAAAGTAACTATTTTAATAGAAATCATATAAAATGTTGTTGTAGCTTCATTCATTGATTCTTGACTAGTGACTTCTCCGCATTAACGTCATTCCGAGGTGGCTGTTGGCACTGACTCACGGAACGTGAGGTCACGGGGTCGATCCCTGTCTATGCCATAGAGGCATATCTTCTTAATATATAAAATCCAAATACCACAGACTGACTCACTGACTCACTCACTCACTCATCACGAAATCTCAAAAACCACAGAACGGATTGCAATGAAATTTGGACATACCTTCCTCTTGGGTCTTAGGTGCTCACTAAGAAAGAGTTTTAAGAAATTCCCATAGGGCTCCGCCCCACAGGGAGTCAAGTCCCAATCCTGTGTTATTCGTGTGGACATTCACTTTAAGTTTGAGCTGATGAAAATACAAACAGCTGATCTTGATTCGTAGTAGATCCATGGGATAACCACAGAATACAGCACACTGTCATAGTTTTTATACATTATTATTTACGGGGCAAAGCCTGCGGGAACAGCTACTTTATTATACTATTATTTAAGATTATATTTTTCACTAAGGAAATAGTATCCCATTTGTTTGTTTATTTGGACAAAAACAACAATTTTCAGACATGGCTGGTTGGTGGGGGTGGTATTGTTAATTATTTGTAGCTTAGATTAGGTAACGTTATTAACACAGTTTGGTTTGGTGAGTTATGAGAGTATGACAAGTTTCTGAAAAAAAAACTATTTTTCCTTCTAAAATATATTTATGAATCCATTAACACTAGGTTACTATAACTATAGAGAATAATTTACCACCAGGTCTAATTATTTGAGTATGGCAAATTAGACGCGAACATGTTGATTCGATCATAGGGTTGCCCTATACATTATATTAATTGCAACATAGGATAGTCTACAATTGTACATGAATCAAAAAGTTTTAAGGTAGTTTGAAGTGTTTCTTCATAGGAGCCATACACATTTTATTGACATGCATGTTTTGGAGTATTTTATAAGCAGTTAAACTTTGAAAGGAGTTAATTATTTAGTATTAACATCCCCAATACATCCCCAATATATGTTTTTATAGTATTTTAAAGGTAGGTACATAGCACTTTTTCAATACCCTTAAATTAGATGTTGTTTTATTGGGCTTAAACTAAAAATTATTCTACCAATAAAATCAATATGGGCAGATTTCACAAAATGGGACAATTTCAGTCCCAGTAAGATAAATCAAGAATAAAAAAATAAATGCACCGAACCTGAGTTTTAATATCTCTATCCATATTTTTACTTTAATTAACCATTTGAAGAGATTATTTTCATTTACAAAGTTCAGATTAAACGTCTGATAAGGTTCTAAATACAAGTCATTCACGGTACTCGACTGCTACTCAATGCATACAATTGGCCACAGAATATAAAATAATGTGAAAAGCCGTCTGCTTGACAGTTAGACACACATTTCTAGACCGTTGAAAAACAATTCCAAAGACATAACAACAAAATCTTTGAAATAAATATTGATTTCACTGTCTCCAATTCCAGTTCTTCAGAAGTGCAACACCAAAGACTACCAAAGTAAATCTTAACTGAAATTAAATTAAATGTTCTCTGTACGTTTGGTAGGAAACGGCGTAATTTTTGTTCGTAGCAGTGTGGAGAGTTAATTGTTTTAGTTTAACTGAAATTTATTGTCACGATTACAATTTTTGACAAAATATGAAGGTAAGATATCGTCTGGACCTTAATTAGGTTACAAATCGTTCACGCAATTAATATTTACAAAATCCGTTAAATCGTTGCAATTAAAGCAATAAAAGATTACTCATTCTGCGTTCATCCTAACCTCATTGTATGCAAGTCAGTGAAGTGCCAGTAGACTAGCAAGGTTATATGTAAACTTTACAAGTCGTTCATGCAAACGATCGGATGCAAGAACAACTTGTGTTTATTCTCTAGCGGTCACATTTCTTGTCTGATTTACTTCAAATCTGGTAGGGAGATCAGTTGGACAACAATCGGAAAACCCTAAACCCTTTTTCGGGATTTTAATTTCAAAGTTTTTTGTCCAAAAAAGCCAGAAAAGCCCCGAATGTAAAATTAATGCATATTAAATTAAAGGATGTGAAAGGCAACAAATGTTAAGATCTCCCTCATAGTTATAGTTCAAATATTTTCGGAGTTATTAAATTTAATGTAAATTGACTCAAGACAGTGCTGTCTTATGGGGATTTTACATTGGTAAAGGCTGTTTTTCATATCTTAACGTATCTCCACTAATACCCCCATACCAACTGTTGATCCTGATCGGGACCTCATTAAATTGCATTTAAATAGTACCAGGTGTATCAGAACAACCAAAAAAATCAGATATTTTCCATTTTACAAAAAGTGACACCAGTGTTTGTTTGAACCCGTTACTAAATTTGTTTTATTTTTAAAGCGGAAATAATCTTGATGGATCTGCCGTGACTTACAAATTGTTGACGGAGATAACAAGTTGTTCAGACTTATATATTATGCTATATTTTGTTTATGTATCAGTTAAAATTTTTAGTCCATGACATTACAAACTTTATCCTCAATCTCTGGTGGTAGTTTTAAATAATTCCTCCAATTTTATCATAAAGAAAACAGAGTATCTGCGAGTGTCTGAAGGATATTTTTTTAAGTCTTCATAATAAAGTACAAATAACTCTCTATACAAAAACAAATAATTCAAATATATGTTATTTTATTAACGTAATAAATGTCTGTGAGTGTCCTAATATATATTTTGAAGTTTATGAACAACAGTGTTTTTCAGCATTCTGTACTGGCGTGAAAGACTTGTATTTTTGAGTGACCTAAAAAAACAACCAATTAATTTTTTATAACCAAAATAAAAATTTAGTGTTGCTGCTTTTGCTCAATGTTCCTGAGTTAATTTGTCATTGGTTAAGGAAAAATTTAGCAACTTTTTATAAAGTTGGTTTTTATTTGGATCTGTCCTGCATATTGTCCCATTTTGTGAAAAGCAACCATATTATTTTATCACTTAAAAAAATTCAATGCCTACTTGTATTTTCTCTACATGTTCTTCGTTAGATACAAATTTCAACTGGGCACCATTCTGTACTGGCTTGAGATAAAATCCACTAGTTATCACTGTCTCCATATTTTAAGAATCTTCAAAATGGGGCTTTACAAACCCCAAAATGGAGAATTGAGTGCATGGGCAAAGTTATGATGCTGACCAAAAAGTCAATTTTCCTTTACTATACAGGTGTGCTGAGTTTTCTCTTGTTTAACCCTTTGCACTCAATAGGCCACTCTCACTGGCCAGTGCCTACTCCAGCTTGTAGGCTACGTATTACTGCCTACAAAGTCCTCTCAGGTCGTATGGCCACCCTATAGATGTTTGTCGTCAAAGTAATTCTATTAGCAATGATTGAAATCATTCAAGTAACAAACTCGACAAGATTTTGGTCTTTAAAATTTATTTGAAAAATATGAAATTTATCAGTGGAGGCGCTATTGAATTATTTTTGTCATATAAAAGCTATCCCGGGTTGATTTTTTCCCCACTAAAAACACTGAAGTTAAGTAAGAGGACACTCTCGCAGGATCAGATTCCAGATGCTGAAACGTGAAACTTGTTTCAACTAATCAGTGATGAGAAATGTTGGCAATAATTTCTTAAATAACATTAACTCACCATCACCGAAAATTAATTTTAAACGAAGAACTCTCACTTTGTTTCAACTATCAAAAAATATAAAATAACTATAATCAATTTAATTCAGAAAAAATGTTGACACCATTTGTCAAAATTAAATTAAAAATTTTACCACTAGTTTAACATTCGAAAAACTATGAAATAAAAGTGAGAGGTATAGGTTTAAGGCCTTTTCACACCGGCGTACTCAACGTCCTGAACGTTTGGGACGTCCGGTACACGCCCCTTTCACACCACCCCCAGCAACGTACCAAACGTCCACTTGTTCTCATGAGGACAGGTGTGATCAGTCCTGTAGTTAAGGGGCAACATATTTTGAATTTCCTCTGTTGGTCAATGCTAACTTGACAAGCATATCAAATTTAAACGAATTGATCAATAAATAAGAGAGAAATAGTAATTTTTGTATTCCTCATAAGAACAACATTGGACAACGTACTGCGTTTACCGCAAAATGAAAATTTAAATTTTCTCCGCAACCAGTAATCATAGAATAGTAATTAAAAATACTAAATTATTTAGTTTTTTAGCTCTTTTTAATGGTGAATAATAATATTTTTTATGTTTATGTTTTTTTATGAAAAATCAAGAAAACTGAATTTTTGATATTTTAAGTCTTGTAATTTCTGAACCCGAATTTTGACATAAATGCGGGTGGTGTCATTTTATTGAAAAATTAAGGTTCTACAAACGTATAAAGTTTTATCAAAATCATTCAAGCCGTTTTTGAGAAATCTTAATTTTTCATGTTTTTTGGCGGTTTTAGGGGGATCCCCTCACCCTTAAAAATCAAAAATGAAAAAAATGAAAAAATGCCTAGAGATATCGTGGATTACTACCTACATACCAAATGTCATAAACATCGAACCATTGGTTCCATACAGACAGACAGACACACAGACATCACGTAAAAATTACTTTTTTGGATTCAGGGAGCACCAAAACAAATATTTCTACTAACAACTCAAATTCGAAAATTTTGACGAAAACAATACTTTCTTCATATACTATGACGAACGCTCTGGATGCGCGGTGTGAACCGTCTCATTTGATAGCATGGGCAGCGATTTATTTTGACAAATACGTACCAAACGTCCAGGACGTTCAGTACGCCGGTGTGAAAAGGCCTTTAGATTAACAAGCTGTTTCCTAAATTACAAACCAACTGGTTTTTAAGCTCTTTGTGACGTCGCCTTTTTGGTAAAAGCCATTTCATCGAGGACTTATTAAACAGTCCCCTGTTGTGCAGAGTTGACGCCACAAAGCTCATCTTTCAACTCGACTCACAGATCTTCATTACAACACCTCTTGATTCCCATTCTCATTTTCCTCTGAATATTTTCTACTCCAATTAATATCATTCAACTCTAGTTCCTAATTAAATGGGTCCAACTATGAAACACATTTTTATGTTGAATTTTTGAAATAAATAGGGCGCTGCCTGCTGATTAAGTTGTAAGGTTTAAGGTTATTCCATTATTCCTCTATATAAATAACATTAATTGAATTTTAAACTGATTAAAAGCAATATTTAAAGTAGGTTCTGACTAAAACAATAATATTTACAAACAATATATAGGGTGTCCAGCCTAAAGTGTTGTAATAGCCAACGTTTTTTTACTTTAAGTCTAATAGTTAACTTATTGTGGAGGACCCCCTTTACTTTTTTAAGTTGCGTTTTGAAGTGCTATCCAATTTCAAAAAACTATTTCTACAAACATTTTTATTCTTGGTATTTTCCCCTAGAATGAACCGTTCACCTTCTAGCTACCCATTCAAGAGATTTTTATTGTTTCAGCGTTGAGTAGCTCTCACCTCATGTGTAACTCTGGAGGCTAAACGGTTAGGTTTAGGGGGAAAACGTGAAGAATAAAAATTTTAAAATTATATTTTCTACCACATTAAACAATAAAATACCCCCGTAGCAGCAAACCTGCGTACTCAGCGAATTTCCAATGCATATATATGTATCTTAATACCACATAAAGCCACATACCAAGTTTCATCAATATACATTCATAAATAAACAATTTATGACATTTTAATTATTCTCCATAAGAATAACATGGCAGCTGAGTATGCAGGTTTGCTGAAGCAAGGAACACAAAAAATTGGGTTTTATACAAATATAAATATAACTCATGTAGGTAAAGCCACATACCAAATTTCATTAATTTATTTTCATAATGAAGGCAGATAACACGTTACTTATTCTCCATAAGAATAACATGGGGCTGAGTACGCAGGTTTGCTGCTACGGGAGCCTTGGGTAAAAAATTGTCTTTTTGAGCAAATATCAATGGTCCACAACCAGATGAAGCCGTATACCAAGTTTCGTCAGTATACGTTCATAAATAAGCGAGATATAAAATTTTTATTTTTCTCCATAAGAATAACATTAGACAACGTACTGTGTTTAGCACTTTCAATATCTCGGTAACCAGTTGACGTAGAGAAATGATCAAAATACCAAATTGTGTGTTTTTTTAAGCTGAATCCAATGGGAAAAAATAAAATTTGACCATTTCCAAAATTATATGTAAAAAATTCGAAAAACCCATTTTTGGGGTACAAAACCCCCCCAAAATACCCCTTCGGATAGAGCGATCGGGCTGGTTTTCGAACTTAAAGTCATAAACGTTGCTTTACACGTTTATACCAAATTTCATCAAAATCGGATAATTTTTACGAGAGTTATCGTGCTCACGGACACATATATATATATATATATATATATATATATATATATATATATATATATATATATATATATATATAGATATATAGATATATATATATATATACAGTTTCGAACGAATGGTGTTTTTGGGGTCTGGGGACCTCAAAACGAAAAGTTATCATGGTCCCGGGCCTAGATCTTACCATGCCGACTACGGTAATAGCTTCTTCCCTATAGGGGAAATTCGCTAATAAAGGGAAATCTAATTTAAAACATTTTCCACCACTTTTTCAATATGGCAGAAGATTTAATTTGTTATTTAATGAAATTCTTCTCATTTCATTCTTGGATTAGGTACAAAATGTAATTTTAAAACGTTTTAGCGAATTTCCCCTATAGGGAAGAAGCTATTACCGTAGGTCTCATAGTAAGACTTAAGCCCGAGACCATGATAACTTTTTGTTTTGAGGTCCCCAGATGTCCAAAACACTATTCGTTCAAATTTATATATATGTATATATATATCTATATATATATATCTATATATATATATATATCTATATATATATATATATATATATATATATATCTATATATGTGTCCGTGAATGCGATAACTTGAGTAAAAAACGTCCGATTTCGATGAAATTTGGCTCAAATGTGTAAACTGACATTTATGACTTTAAGTTCGAAAACCAGAAAAATCGGACCATGGGAAGGGGGGTTTATGGGGATTTTTAATTTTCCAAAAATCAGTTTTTTGCATTTTTCACCCTAAAATTTTTAAAACACTTAACTTTGGTTTTGACCATGTTATAGAGCTTAAAAAAACAAATAATATGGTATTTTGAATTATTAAGCTAGGTTAAGTGGTTGCGGAAAAAATCCAAAAAACATGCTCATAAAAACTCCCATGTTAATCTTATGGGAAAAAGGTTTTTGGCTTTTTCTCAGTTAATTTTACTTTAAACTTCACATTTTCTTTTACCAATCACTTAAGCTCCACAAAACAATCATTTTGGTGTTTAAATTATGATTCTACGTCAAACCGTTGCAGAGATATTCAAAGTGCTAAACACAGTACGTTGTCCAATGTTATCCTTATGGAGAATAAATAAAATTTGATATCTTGATTATTTATGAATGTATATTGATGAAATTTGGTATGAGGCTTCATGTTGTACTGGTATATTGATATTTGCACAAAAAATAAATGTTTTGTTGGTTGTCCCCGTAGCAGCTAACCTACATACTCAGCCCTAATGTTATTCTTATGGAGAATAAGTAAAGTTTTATATCTCCCTTAATTATGAACATAAATTAATAAAATATGGTAAGTAGCTTCACCTGGTTCAGTTATATTGATAATTGCATAAAAACTCATTTCTTATCTTCCTCGTTGCAGCAAACCTGCTTACTGAGTCCTAATGTTATTCTTATAACAATAAGAATAAATAAAAATGTTATAAATCACTTATTTATGAATGTATTTTTGTCAAACTTGGTGAGTGGCTTTATGTACTAGTGAGAAACATATCAATGCATTGGAAATTCGCTGAGTACGCAGGTTTGCTGCGACGGGGGTATTTATTCTTGGTGTTTCTTTCATAAACCTAACTATTAAGCCTCTGGAGCTACACTTAAGGTGTATCAATTTTGGCGTTGCGTTTGTTGAGGCAAATTGTTGGGTGAGTAGGAGACACCTTGCCAGGGATGGTAGGCATTTAAACAGAGATGGTAATAATCAATTAGGTAAACTATTTTCTGTTGTACTTGCTACGGCTAGCCGAAATCAGGGACGTGATATCGTGGATGTAAAACCTAATAATGAATCTTTAGATTCAGGAAATGTCTCATCCCAAGTAACTTCAGTTAGGCTTGCTTCACCCATTGTGGAACGTGAGTCTGAAAACGTTTTTTTAGGAGAAACGTCTCAGGTTGTATAGCAGACAACTCCAATGTAGCGTCCAATTTTAAGATTGTCCACCACAACGTTCAAGGCCTTCTTAGTAAGCTAGATAGCTTACAAATTTTGATTGATTCTGAAAACCCAGACATCATTTGTTTATCTGAACACCATCTGAAGGATTTTGAATTTGATGTTGTCTCGCTTCATGGGTTTCATGGCATTACAGCATATTGCCGGAAAACTATCCATAAAGGAGGTGTGTGTATCTTTGGCAAAGCCTCATTAACTTTGGAGGAAATTGATGTTTCACGTTTTTGCCTGGAGGGTAAATGTGAGTTGGCTGCTGTTAAGTTTCAGTTTGGTGAGGATTGTTTTATGTTGGTTGCCGTTTATAAGCCTCAGCCTTTTTCATCGTCAATACAGGAACATGAGATATTTTACAGGTGTTTGTTAGACTGCCTTGATGAAGTCATATGTCATAATACTAGAACTATTGTTGTGGGAGATTTCAATGTGGATTTGGCTGTCACTGATGTTAAAGTCGATAGCTTAACACATTTGATGGCTTCTTTTGGACTGAAGAATAAGGTTTGGTCATATACCAGAGAGTTCAAAAACTCGAAGTCTTTGATTGATCATTTTTATACCGATCTTCCTGATGATGCTTGTACTTGCTCGGTTCTAATTACTGCTCTCTCTGATCATCATGCTCAGGTAGGCGTTATCAAGTTATTAACGCCAGCGGATGTCATAAGCCCGAAGTATTCGTTCAAACGATCGTTTTCATGTGAAAATGTTCGTGTATTTCAATATTTACTTGGTAAAGAATCATGGTCCGATATGTACGAAACCGACTCCATGAATGACAAAATGCATTTATTTCAATCTTCCATTTCTTTTTATGTTGACCAAGCTTTTCCACTGAAAAAAACAAAACTTCTGAAGCGTGCAACGTGCAGTAAGGTCGCTTTGGATAATGATCAGTTACAACTCCGTGACTTGGTTTTTCAGTGGTACTATTTCACCAAGGATTTGGAATCTTCGGATGAAAGGAGGCAGCACTACTTATCGTTAAAAAGGCAATATCGGGCAAGTATTAGGGCTGCCAAGTCAACTAAAGTATTTAACTTGATTCAAAACTCTTCTAATAGGGTCAAAACTGTGTGGGATGTAATAAATGAACATAGAGGCATCAAAAAACATTTGTGTAACATTCCTCGGTCCATCAAAGACAAGAAGGGAGTTGTTGTTAGGGATCCGAAGTCCATCTCAAATATTTTTAACGATTTTTTTATAAATGTAGTCCCAAAGGGGTCTAATTGTTTTTCTAATGGCCATCCTGGTGGTAGCTCAACTTTGTTTTTCCTGTCACCTGTTTCCAGGAGTGAGGTTACTAATATTATCATGAATTTAAAGCCAAAGACGTCATCTGGCATTGATGGTATATCATCAAAGCTCCTGAAGTCATGTTGTGATCTTTTCGTCGATCCTCTAGTTCATTTGATTAACTTTTCCTTTACTAGAGGAATTTTTCCTGACTTTCTAAAGTTATCGGTTGTAAAGCCACTGCATAAAAAAGGGAAAATAGATGAACTTGATAATTTCCGCCCTATTTCCATTTCTTCAACATTCTCAAAGGTATTTGAGAAGGCAGTTATAAGTAGATTGTGGTCATTCATTAATCATAATGATATTTTATTCAAGAACCAGTTCGGCTTTGTTAAGAGGGGCTCAACTGTCAGTGCTATGTTCACGCTCATCGACAAGGTAGTCAATGCTTTGGATAGAGGGAAGTATGCATCTGGAGTTTTCTTTGATTTAAGGAAGGCATTTGATATGGTGTGTCATGATCGTCTTCTGGAGAAGCTTGAAGTTATTGGAGTACGTGGGATAGCAAACCAATGGTTTTCGTCATATTTGAGGGGTCGGAGGCAAGTGGTTGAAATACCTTTCATTGATTCAGAGATTATGAGATATTGCCACTCTGACGTACAAATTGTTAATGCGGGGGTTCCGCAAGGCTCAATACTCGGTCCTCTTCTGTTCATTTTATATGTGAATGATCTGAAGAGCTGTGTGGGAGGTGCTGAGTTGTGTTTGTTTGCTGATGATACGTCAATAATTGTGGATGGCATATGTCGTGAGATCATGGAGGTCAATAGCTTTGTTGAGTCAAATATGATTGTCCAGTGGTTTCGGGAAAATGGTTTGGCTATCAATGCTAACAAAACTTCTGTAATTGATTTCTCAATTTTGGCCAAGCGTAATGATAATCTGACTATCTTGGTCGATGAAGCAGAAGTCTGCTCCAATGACAATGTTAGGTTTTTGGGGTTAAATGTTGATAGACATCTTAGATTTTCTGCTCATGTTAGCGATGTCGCACGAAAGTTATGTTCTGGGATTTTTGTACTTCGTAGGCTAGCTTTCTTTACAAATACTGAGGTTCTTCTTACTTCGTATTACGCGTTGATTTTTCCATATATTTCATATGCTGTCGCAATCTGGGGTTCAGAACGATCTATAACCAAACCCATTTTTGTCCTCCAAAAGAGGGCAGTGCGAATTGTTGCTGGTCTTCGAAGGAGGGAATCATGCAAGACCGTTTTCAGAAAACTAAAACTTCTCACGTTCCCTAGTATTTATATTTATCAAACTTTGATTTTTTTTAAGCAGAACCACAGTATTTTCAATTCCCTTGTCCCTCAATCTAAATATGGCCTCAGAAAAAGAAACAAACTAAATATTCCTTATCACAGTACTTCCTTCTTTAAAATCCACACATACTATAATGCAACAATATTATTTAATGCTCTACCTGATGTCCTTAAAACTGAATCGGATGGCATTCAGTTTAAAAGAAAGCTTAAGTCCTTTTTGTTGGAGAAGTGTTTTTATTCTGTAGATGACTACATTAGTGGTACATATGATACTTCCTGATTTTACTTGTATGGTCCTTACATTGTTATTGTATACTTACTATAATTATCTTTGTGTGACGCAAGCCAATGCATGTTATTGTGTTTCCATGGCAATAAAGAATATTTTGATTTGATTTGATTTGATTAAGCTATTTATGCTACAAACAGTATAAATCACTTGAATGAGTAGCTCTAGAGGGTGAAGGGTTACATTTAGGAAAAAAGACCGAGAGTTAATTAAACGTTTTAAAATTAAATTTTGTACCCGATAAAACAGAAAACTAGGGGGTATTCCATAAGAAAACTTTAAGTTGGACGCCATATTGGGAAAATGGCGGGAGTTTTTTAAAATTGGATAGCACCTTAAAACACAACTTAAAAAAGTCAAGGGATCCCCCCCCCCGTAAGAAGTTAACTCTCAGAAATAAAATAAAAAAGTTGGCCAACACTTTTAGGTTTGACACCACCCTGTATAGCTACAATGACAGCATTTACAACTTGTTGTAAACCAATAAAACTTGTGGTTATTTTGTAAAACCAAGAAAAGTACGATCACTCTTTACTACTAATTCCAAAAGAGATATTTTTTAAAGAAATTGTGGGTGTTTGGTAAATGTGAGATGGTCCAAGGGACTTGGGGAAAATGGAATTTTATTCATATTTCTTTGGTTATATAACCAGATTTTCTGTGAGAGGGGTTTTTGAAAATTTATACTGCCCAAAAAATTATGTAGTTAAAACGAATACTTTGAATAGGGAACTTTCACCAGCATCAATTTTACATTCATAACAAAAGCTCTGTCCCAGCACTGTCACATTACCTCACGTTTCAATTTCATTACGAAACTAATTAATTCAAACTAATTGTGTCCACTTGCATTTTCATTCATTAAAAGCAAAAAGGTAAAACAATTTTATTTTCAGTTGTTTTTTTTTTCAACTAAAATTGTGAACTAAATAATTTCCTTTTTAGCTAGACCATTGTTATTATTTATTTTTGCTCACTATTATTTCTATTACCATATGTTTGTTTTTCCATCAATGCTAATAGAATTACTTGATGTTTTGACAGGGAGTGGCCGATTCAAACCCTGGTTTCGTTACTATCTTAGGTAGACCTTTTTCTTCAAAAGCATCCTATCCATCGCTAATTTAATAGTCAATAAAAAAGGCATCTGTATCCAGATTCAAACCTTTATATTTTAGATTTTGCTCATAATCTATAAGATAAACACAATCGGGTGTGGGTGCCCTACACTACTCAGCCATAAATGTTTGATTGAATATTTATAGGAATAAGCAAAATATTGCCCCAAACCAATTTTAAAAATTTGACAAAGCTTGTCACGAAATATTGAGAAAAAACAGTACCAGAAAAAAAAAATTAATAAAAAAAACCTACTTCTGCTGACAAGTATATTTTATAGAAGTGAATCAGTGATAGAAGTGATACAGATGTTGGTAAGCTACTTAAAAAAAGTTGAATCATTCCAAAACTCTGTTAATGAACAAACATGTAAGATTAAACTATGCAATTTACAAAGATGAGGGTTGACTGGGGTAATTGTGAATTCGGGGTGATTATGAACGAAGGAAAATTTCATGAACTAGACTCATTATATTGGTAAAACTGACATGAAACCACGTTTTGATGTTCCCTCCAAATATTCCCTATTGATCTTGTTCCCTTGGAGTATGTCTTAGGTTAAGAATTAAAAGTTAGTTTTTTCACGTTGAAAAGTTTAGAAAACGGTTTGCAGACATTTTTATTTGCCGGTCCATTTGGATTAAAGGTAAGTTTAATTTTTCTACTAATAATATCCCAGGATCAATAATGCCTTGAACTTGTAAATTACCTTTCATTTAGTTAGCCTGGCGCAGTGAGAGGTAAGATAGAAGCAATTCACAATTACCCCAAAGAAAATTCACTTTGGGGTAATTGTGAACACCATTTTGGGGTATTTGTGAATTTTGTATTTGACAGGTTTTAGGGGTTTTACTAATGCGATATATTTCTAAATTAATAAACTACTACTCATTATAAGCTGCAAATACAAACCTAAACATTATTTCCATTATTTAGACTAATTTGAATATTTTACAGGCCGACCTAACAATAAGCGAAATCAGAAAATCAGGCTTTCATAGGACTAGGCTGATTTTATTATAATAGCTAATTTTATTAGCACGGCAATGAGTTGCAGCCTGTGAGGGCACTATTATATTATAGGCCTACTAGGGTAATTTGTTAAAAATCCCAAGATGCTAAATCAATAAAACCTGACTTAATTTCATATGCCAATGTACTCATTACAGAAACCACCTACGTCAGGAAAATACCTGAGTATAACTACATCATGGAATAGCCTATATGTTGAGAGCAGTAATTTTCTACAGAATTAAAGGCACGAAAACATATTGGAAAAAATAGGAGCTGGTCGACCTACAGTTCTTATATCGTCAGACAAACTGGACCTTGTCAACTGTATTAGGGCTAGAGCTCGAATGGGTGTCAGTAACCATACTGTTAAAAAATAATGTAAAATCACACACGCGATTTAAAACCAATAGTTTAAAACCAGAACGCGATGGAGATACACTGACAACTGAAAAAGTGTTACCTAGAGTGAAAGAAGTTGAGGATGAAAATAAACGTGTCTAAATAATCTAGATAAGACTAACAATCCTAGATCTGAATCTAGTTCTGAAAAGGAAAATCATCTTCACCCACGAACCGAAGAACAGGGCCAAAGGAGAACACCAAATGTAAAGATGACATGAAATCACTCACCAGAGATATAATGAAAGAAAACATGGTAGAAGAATTTAATGGTACTGTGTCAGTTTACGAAAAGTAGGTGTAAGAACATATTATTCAGTTAAGACATTAAATCTTTAAGGACTACATTAATTATGTACCTATTTTTTTGTTTAATGGTACTGTATCAGTTATTTACAGATTTGTATTTATGATTTTTAAATTTGTACATAACAGTCTTAATATAAGATTCGATGGTACCATACTAGTTTTGTAAAAGTATGTTTTAGATGCTTAAGACGACTTTGATTCAATGAAAATAATTAACTACCTACATTAAGTTCTATTTAATTTCAAAGTACTGTACGTGTTTTTATCAGTTTAAGATAATTTTTAGTCAATAAAAGTGATTTTAATTTCTATTTGGTTTTCTTTGAATTCAACCATAACAAAGCATGCAAGAATTTTTGGGGTAATTGTGAACAATTGCTTTGGGGAACATCTCAACATAAACATATGTAAAAAATAATACTATAGACCAAAAGAATATAATTTATTATGTAACTGCTCAAAATTTGGAGTTTGTATCTTTACTATAAAAATATATACTTCTTCTCAATTACCCCGAAGGGAGTAGGGTAATTGTGAATAGTGTTTTATCACCTTAACGCGTTCGCTGCGGGTGCCCCGAAATCGGGACATCGCTCAACATTGAATTATATGAGATTTTCATGTTTAAACATAACAAACGCAGCAAAGCTGTTAAAGACATTATAATTACAATATTTGTCAACTGAAAATTTAAGGTAAAAGGTCTAATTTTGTGTTAGCAAACAATCAAGGCTTTAGACCTTCAAAGAGGCCATGCAACACTTAAAATGTTTTAAAGTTGCAAAAACCGTTCACAATTACCCCAGTCAACCCGATACCATTCGCGGTTAAACAATTTATTAAAGTTTAATTTTTTGAATTTTAATGTTTAATTTTATATGAATTATAAAATTTTACTTACATAACAATATCTAAATATACCTAAATATCTAAGGGGCAGTACATATATTACGTCACGCCTCCTCGGAGGGGGGGTAAGGCACATCGTGATAGAGCATGACAAGGAGGGGGAAGGGGGAGGGGGGTCAAGGGCTGCGTGACGCGTCAAGATTAATGGAGTTAAAGCTTACGAAATTGTCAGTTACAGAGTGATAAACTACCGTACCAACAATCAAATACTTAATAATTAATAAGTGTGACGTGAAAGGGGGTAGGGGTAGGGGAGGTATGAACAGCCTGACTGAGCGTGACAAGGAGGGGGGAGGGGGTCAAAAAGGGCTGAATATAGCATGACGTAATTTATGTATGGCCCCTAAACGACCTCGGAATTAGCAGTTATATCTTAAAAAAACAAAAACAGAACGTGTGTAAGGGGTATCTTTGTACAACTAAACCTGGAGTTCTACCGGACGGATTTTAATGTTCTGGAAAAAGCGTAAAATATTAAACTATAAGAAATACTTTCAAAATTTGTAATAAAATGTATGTTGTTTCCAGTCAACATGTGTCTTTATATCATCAGTTGTGCAGTTTTAACGCCTTATATCGATGTAAAGAAAATTGTATTAACTTCAATAATACAACATCTGTTGTGGTTGATTAGTCCACAGTTTTTTAACTACAGATAAAAATGCAAACCAGCTTCAAAATTTGCAATCTATCTTACTTTAATAACAGGTTTAACATCCTTTAAACACGTATTGATCTTAAAGGCTTGTCCCCTGGGAAAGATACTATATCAGGGTGTACATGCAAGCCCAGGAGATTCCGACAACAGTTTTCCATTTAGTCATTCCCCACAGAGACTTGTTATTTGACATCCTTATAAATAATTCTAAACGTAATGTTTTAAACACAGACTTTAGAAAAAACTGCACGATTTTGAAGAAGGAGCTTCTCTTGAATAAGAAGTTTTGGCTTAAAGCAAACATTTTAGTTTTTGTACATTTACAAACAAGAAAGTATAATTATATAAAACTCTAGAAAGAAAATCATAGAGATTGTAAAATGTCTTCTTTTACTTTCTCCCCTTATACATAGTATATGGAGAAAGTATTGTTTTCGTCAAAATTTTCGGTTTTGAATTGTTAGTGGAAATATTCGTTTTGGTGCTCCCTGAACCCAAAAAAGTTATTTTTACGTGATGTCAGTGTGTCTGCCTGTCTGTCTGTATGTCTATCTATATCAGCGAGCACAGAATAAACTAGAGTGGTCATGGGGGCCCGGCGCATGAAGCCAGGTTTGCGCGGCAACCTACAGTAAGATGGCGGCAACGATCGAAATCTGCCTAGTAGCGAGCGTCAGACGCTGGTCAGACGGCAATTTTTTAGCTATTTACAAAGCTTAAGAAAGATAAATTTGTTACAATTCGAAACTGCTTATATTAAACCCTTTGTTTGTTTTGCTTGTTTTTTTAAATAGTAAAATTAAACTATTTTTTTAGCTTTCCAAAAAATCAAGACTTGCGGCATCAATGGATTACAGCTGTAAACAGAGACAACTGGACGCCAAGCCCGTCTTCTAGATTATGTTCTTCTCACTTCCAAGAATAAGATATCGACAAGACGTCGCTTTCATGTGTACGAATTAGAGCTGGTGCTATACCCAAGATATTTCCGGATCGACCAATAATAGGTCAATATATTTTAGGTCAATAATAGCAATTTGGGTTTCTACATGATTTTGGACTTAGTATTTGTACATTAAGTACAGTTAGTTTCTTTAACAATGTAAATACATTTTCTATGTTATATTTTTTTGTACATTAAGTACACAGTCAGTTTCTTTAACAATGTAAATACATTTTCTATGTTATATTTTTAGCGAATTTCCCCTATAGGGAAGAAGCTATTACCGTAGTCGGCATGGTAAGACCTAGGCTCGGGACCATGATAACTTTTCGTTTTGAGGTCCCCAGACCCCAAAAACACCATTCGTTCGAAACTGTATATATATATATACAGATAGAAAAAAAAAAACAAAAAAACACCAAACTATGGTTATCTATGTATGTTTATCTGTACATATATAGATAGATATATGTGTGTGTCCGTGAGCACGATAACTCTCTTAAAATTATCCGATTTTTATGAAATTTGGTATAAACGTGTAAAGCAACATTTATGACTAAGTTCGAAAACCAGCCAGATCGCTCTATCCGAAGGGATATTTTGGGGGGGTTTTGTACCCCAAAAATGGGTTTTTTGAAACAATTGTTTGCCAAAGGCTCCCGTAGCAGCAAACCTGCGTACTCAGCCCCATGTTATTCTTATGGAGAATAAGTAACGTGTTATCTCCCTTAATTATGAAAATAAATTAATGAAATTTGGTATGTGACTTGACCTAGTTGAGTTATATTGATATTAGCATAAAACCCCATTTTTTGTGTTTCTTGCTTCAGCAAACCTGCATACTCAGCCGCCATGTTATTCTTATGGAGAATAATTAAAATGTCATAAATTGCTTATTTATGAATGTATATTGATGAAACTTGGTATGTAGCTTTATGTGGTATTAAGATAAATATATATGCATTGGAAATTCGCTAAGTACGCAGGTTTGCTGCTACGGGGGTATTTCTTTTTACATACGATACTGTTATATCCTTGAATACTATACGTTTTACTCATGTGTTTAATTTAATCAGATGTTTCTAGAATCATTTACCAATGTTATTGTTTATCAATTTATCCTTAATTAAATAATCTTGTTTGCAAAATGTATTGATCTGATTACAATAAATGGCGACGAGGATGTTTAAAAAAAATCCGTAATTTTTTTGAAACCTTGTAATATTTACTATTTTATATCTAAAACCTTTTAAATATGGCTGAAGATCTAATCACTACATTAGTAGCGGCTCTAAGGCAACTTCAACCACCTCAACAAGCAACGCAGTCTGCCAGCCGATACGATGGTCACGGTTTTCAACTTCAACCATACGACGAAAATGAAGAAGCATTTGATAATTACATATCAAGATTAGAAAACTTCTTTAATCTACGAAATATTACAGGAGATGACGACGAAACGGATATACGTAGAATTCAGATTCTCCTAAACTGCTTAAGCCCTAGAGTGTTTCAGACATTGACTGCACTGACAGCACCCCAGAAACCCAATGAAAAGAGTTATGAAGAACTTATAGCCTTGCTTATGGGACACCTTTGTCCAAAAGCTAGTGAAATGGCAGAACAACACCGCTTTGTGCTTCGACTTCAAGAAGACGGTGAGTCCATTGGACAGTATATTTCTAGTCTGAGGCAAATAGCAAATGCATGCAACTTTGTATGTACTGCCTGCAACTCGTCTACTATGGATGTTCACCTGCGATCTCAACTTGTAAGAGGAGTTAGCGATAACGACATTCGCGAAAGAATTTTATAGTAAAACCTAATGGGTCAATAAGGCTTTGTGCAGATTATAAAGCAACACTCAATCCTGTCCTCCAAGATGAACGTTACCCAGAAACCTAGGACAGAAGAAATCTTCGCAAGTATGTCAGGAGGGAAGTTCTTTTGTACGTTAGATGTCCGACAAGCTTACCTACATGTCGTCATGAATGAAGAGAGAGCTCCAGGATACAAGCTATCAACACACATTTGGGAATTTTTAAAGTCAATAGGTTAATGTTTGGAATCAAGACTGCACCCGCAATCTGGCAGAAACAAATGGATCAAGCATTGCAGGGACTCGAAGGGGTTTCTTGTTTTTACGATGATATCAAAGTTCAAGGTAGCTCTTTTCCAGAAACACTAAATCGACTTAGAGCTGTGTTGGAGCACCTGAGAAGCTATGGAATCCGACTTAACAAGGAGAAATGCAAGTTCTTTGAAAAATCTATAAAATATTTGGGACATGTCATTGACGAAAACGGTTTGCACAAGGATAGTGATAAAACAAAAGCAATCGAGGAAGCCAAACGACCAAACAACGTAGCAGAACTAAGGACATTCTTGGGACTCGCAAACTCTTACAATAAGTTTATACCAGACTTGGCAAGCATTCTTCAACCTCTCTATCAACTCCTTCAGAAGAACAACAAATTCAAATGGTCATGGCATTGTGAAGACGCCTTCAACAAAGTTAAACTTCATATCACCAGTGAACAGGTGTTAGTTCCATTTGATCCAAAATTGCCTTTGATACTGCAACAAGGGTTCCTTGTTGCAGCAAACCTGCGTACTCAGCCCCAATGTTATTCTTATGGAGGATAGTTAAAATTGTATATATCGCTTATTTGTGAATATATTTTTATGAAACTTGGTAAGTGGCTTTATGTACTATTAAGACATTTATATCTCCATTGGAAATTCGCTGAGTATGCAGGTTTGCTGCGACGGGGGTATTTTTATTGTGTATTGTACAAATAAAATGGGGGTTTCTTCCTCAAACAACTGTTGTTTAATTTTTTTCAACACTCAGATGTTATTTTTCAACGTTACATTTAATTAAAGTGTTCCTCCAATAAATATTGTACATATAAAACTAAGTACCGAACCTTTTAAAGAAGGGGTTAAAAAAGGCAAAGTTGTTTCCCATATGTGTCCTTACCGTATTTATCGATAAACTCGCATCGCGCAGAACGAACGGTCCGCGCTGTCCGTCAATGAGATCTAATTTTTCCGTTCAAATACCTTAACGTCCTAACCAAACCAGATGTCGTAGAGAAACGTTCTCTTCACCAATATTAAATTTGGAATCTCATCCCCAACTTTGCCACAGACACTTTTCACCTGACCAAGAAATACGAAAAACCCTAGCCGACTAACAATTTTAAGTCATTTTGCAATTTCATTTAGAAATGTAATAATTTAATGATAATTTAAAATATGATAAACATACTATAAAATTATAATTATTTCACCGACGTGGTCTACATACTAGAAGCTATTAAGTAGGGAAATTTCAAAAAAATTGTAGCACTTTAACGGGTTGAAAACTTCGTTGGAGTGAAGCGCTAACTATTAAATTCTAACGCTGGCCGCGTCTTGTTTTCCGTTGTAGCCCCTACAGCAAGATGGCGGATATAGCTTCACTTGCCTGATGCTATCCAAGTACGCGTGGCCACTCTAGTTTATTCTATGCTCGCTGGTCTATATGGATGTGTACAGAGCTAGAGCCCTACCAATGGTCCGATTTTTATTAAATTTGGTATGTAGGTACTAATCCACGATACCTCCAGGTTATTTTTCATTTTTTTGAATTTTTTATTTTAAGGGTAATCATCCCCCCAAAAACCGCCAAAAAACATAAAAAAATCAAGATTTCTCAAAAACGGCTCTAACAATTTTGATTAAATTTAAATTGTTTGTAGAACGTTAGTTTTCCAACAAAATGACACCACCCGCATTTCTGTAAAAAAACGGATTCAGGAATTACAAGACTTAAAATATCAAAAATTCAGTTTTTTGGATTTTTTATAAAAAACACAAGTATACAAAATATACTATTCACCATTAAAGAGCTCAAAAAACAAAATAATTTAGTATCTTGAATTACTATTCTACGATTACTGGTTGCGGGGAAAATTTTAATTTTGCGGTAAACGCAGTACGTTGCCCAATGTTATTCTTATAGGGAATACAAAAATACCTATTTCTCTCTTTATTTATTGATCAATTTTGATCAAACTTGATATGCTTGTCAAGTTAGCATTGACCAACAGAGGAAATTCGAAATATGTTGCCCCTTAATAACCCTGAGGGGGGGATAGGGGGCATTTCGCCTCTTAAAACCACTTGTGTAGCGATGGATTCTATAGTGCCTTCTAAACAGGGATTTGGGTGGATATTTTTGGAAAAAAACTTGTTTACAAGATTTTCTGTACATTCGACCGTGCTTCGTATTCTATATTTAATAAATAAAAAGTAATTTATTCATTAAAGTTGGGCTAAAAGGGAGAAAGTATGTGTCAGTTTATTTTACATTTGATTACAAACTGTTATAAAATATTGCAAAAAAGTATAAGAGCTTTATGGTCCAGACAAATTACTGTCACTAGTAATACTTACTGTACAAGTGATTACATGTTATTTATTATAATTGAATTATAATATATATAATTGAGTGAGGATTTCTTTATTATATAATTGATTAAGAATTTCTTTGTACAACTAAGTCTAGACTTCCAGAGGGCCGATTTTCATAATTGATGCATCATTCAAAACCACTAGCGGTGCAGATGGTCAAGTGGTGAATTTTTCATGGTTTATGGGGTAAAAAACATAAAATGTTTCCTATAAGAAATACATGGGAAATTTTTAGAAAATAATTTTATACGCCTCTGAGAAAGCAGAGATATCTTTAAACAACTAAATCTCGAGTTCTACTGAGCCGATTTTAATGTTTGATGCGTCATTGTAAACCTCTGATTACACCAATTTGCAAAATATCATAACATTTGGACATTTGCTTATGATATATGCATAGAAAATGACAATTATTTCATGTATGCAAAAACCTGACGTTTTCTTCTGTCCAACTTTTGAGGGGGTTTTATTACTTTTATCAAGAAATGCGTAACAGCAGTTAGTAGTAAATTTTATACTTTCAGAAAATTACTATCAACTTTGGTAAATTTTACTTTGGTAAAATATCTAAGGGGCCTTGCATATAAGGGGCCTTGCATATATTACATCACGCCTCCTCGGAGGGGGAGAGGGTGCGGCACATCGTGATAGAGCGTGACAAGGGGGAGGGGGGGTCAAAGGCTGCGTGACGCAACACGATTAATGGAGTTAAAGCTTGCGAAATGGCAGTTACAGAGTGATAAAATACCATACCAACAATCAAATACTTTATACCCCCGTCGCAGCAAACCAGGATACTCTGCAAATTTCCAATGAAGATATAAATGTCTAAATACTAAATAAGGCCACTTACCCAACTTTCATAAAAATATATTCACAAAGCGATACATACAATTTTAATTATTCTCTATAAGAATAACATTGGGGCTGAGTATGCAGGTTTGCTGCATCAAAGAACATAAAAAATGGGTTTTTATGCTAATATCAGTATAACTCAAATAGGTAAAGTCATATACCAGTTTTTATTCATTTATGTTCACAATTAAGGGAGATATAGTATTTAATTATTATCCATGAGAATAACATCGGGCTGAGTACGCAGGTTTGCAGTAAAAATAAAAGTGAGGGGTATCTTTCTATAACTAAATCTGGAGTTCCAATGGACGGATTTAAATAGTCAACCCCTCATTGTAAACTCTTAATTGTGTAGATTGTCAAATAATTATGAAAGCTATTGGTGTGATTTTTTATGTAAAAAGCATACTGTATTAACTTTTTTAGAAATTCAATAGAAATTTATCAAGAATTTTTTGTTCTTTCCAGCCAACATTTGTTTTTGTAGTATTAAATTTATTGCTTACGCCTTCTATCAATTTAAAGGAAATTGTATAATCTTCAAAAATGTATCATCTGTTGTGGTCTAAATTCCACACTGTTTTTATATAAAAATATGCCTGGTATTTTTTATTAGGCTAAAGAAAAATAAATCTTCACACTTAGTGTATAGGCCTATACATCTCAAATCTTCTTTAGACTTTAGTAGATCATAATATTTTCTTCCCATTAATCATTCCTAATGTAATAATAAGATCCATCATATCTGTGTAAGATGGATTTTTGCAAGTTATAATGTGAGAGCCTGACAAAGCTTTGTTAAAAAAGTGCTAAGAGGATAGTTAGTCTCTGAAAAATGAATAATTTCTCACGTACCATAAAACATCAAAATTAAAATTTTATCATGCAAACAAAAAATATTTTATACATGGAAAATTAAAAATAATACTGTAATTACTGTTTTAGTAGCTAATATTTATAAAAAAGTTTTATTTTATTGACAAACATAAATAAGAAATAATGTAAAATCATTCAAATTTTGAATCAGTATGTTTCATTTGTTAATAATAGTCAAAATTAATAAATCTCTGCATATGAAAGTCACCCTACTTTACTTTTGGAAATTGGCATCATTTGCTTTAGTTATTTATGAAGCATTAACGGTACTGAATACCACAGTAAACAATCAGCTTTTTACTCCCCCCCCCAAGTATTATATTGGGAAAGTATTGTTTGTTTTCATCAACATTATTAAAAAACTTCTGTTATCAGTGAATATATTCATTTTGGCCCTGCCTGAACCTCCCAAAAATTGTGTCTCTGTATGGATGATTACAGGGCTAGAGATATCACCAATAGCCTGATAATGATAAAATCTGATATGTAGGTAAATCTACAGTATCTCCAGGTATTTTTAATTTTTTTCATTTTTGGTTTTCAAGAGTTTTAATTTATACCCCTAAAACCGCAAAAAATTACGAAAAATCAAAATATCTCAAAAATAGCTGCAACAATTTTAACCCATTGGCTTGGCAGAAATTTGCCACCTGACAAACTGTTCAGTTTCCTAAGAAAAATTATGTAAATGTAGACTTTTACTAAAACTGTCACTGTAGCAAAAATTATTGCACAAATTACTTAATTTTTGCAATGATCTTTAGATAAATAAATTATCTACAAGAAGAAAATACTTTTGAGAGCATTTACGTATGGTATATATATATATATATATATATATATATATATATATATATATATATATATATATATATATATACAGTTTATAAAAAACAATAATTTTAAAAGGAGTTACATCTAAAAAAAACAAAAAAAGTTTCAGCCCAACAACTATTGTGTACTTGTAGGTTATTTATTTTTTTACATGAAAATAACAAATGTTAGTGATACATTTATATTTGACCTAGATATAACATATTTTCCAAAATCATATTTTTCCCCGAGTATGGGCATATGCATAACAAATACATACAAACAAAAAATGAAAACAAATTAAAACAACAAATAAATAAAAAATAAAAAATTTAAAAATTTAAAAAAAAATTTTTATAACAAAAATAAAAAGTCCTATCCCGAGTATACTCAGGGTTGCACGTTCGGGCTACTTTCGGCGGCCACGAGTATACTCGGAGTTGTGAGCCAATGGGTTAGTTCAAATTTGGTAGTTTATATTTATAGTGTTCAGGTCTCTAACAACATGGCACTACCTGCATCCATAGTGAAATTCAGGATCAGAAGAAATTATAGAGGTTAAAAAAGGTCACAAAACTATTTTTAAATTTGTAATAAACACTTATGCTTACTTCTCGACATAGTCACCGTAATGATTGAGGCATTTGTTGTACCTGTGTACTAGCTTTCAAGACACTCTTCAAAAAATGTTGCCGCCAATAAATTGAAGTGTGTCTGTATGATCGCACAGCGTAAACGATGGGCAGTAAGCGGTTAATGTTTATATGATGGAACAGTGCATCCTTCCCACCAAACGCTGTCATTCTAGGCTCAGATCTGGTGTCAAAAATTTAAAGATGCCTGTGAACTGATGAGCATGACAAAGGGTCAAGGGTGCAACTGTCGCTACAAACCTTATTCAATTAGTTGATGAAGCGGTTAGAGAAAACCGTAGGTTCACCCTAAGAGGTTTATCCATGCAATTTCCTGAAATTTCAAGGTCACCTCTATATCGTTACGGAACTTTTAGGCTGCAGAGAATTGTGTGCTCGCTGGATCCTGAAAATGTCAGAAGACCACAAAACTCGCCGAATGGGAACCAATTTGACGTTTCTTGTTCCCTTTCGTCATGCAAAACATCAGTACGGCCATTTAAAAATGTTTGACAACAGTTCTGAGCCTAAAACTGAGAGAGCGTTTGGTGGGGAGGATGCGCTATTCCATCATATAAACATTACCCGCCTACTGTTCAGCGTTTACACTGTGCAAACACACTGACAACATCTTCATGACACACATCGATTTATTGGCGGCAACATTCTTTGAAGATGGTATTGAAAAGCTGGTACACAGGTACGACAAATGTCTCAATCGTTATGATGACTATGTCGAAAAGTAAGCACAAGTGTTACCTATCTTTTGGTAATAAAATCCATTTTTTAATATACACTTGTTTTTTATTTATGGTTAATCGGAGGTTGATAAAAAACAACCCTTGTATGCCAATTTAAGAACGATAAAGCCAATCAAAACCGGTATGTTTAAGCATAGATTAAGCATACTCCTTAGGGAGTATGCTTAATCTATGGTTTAAGTTCTTAGAAGTATTTTAACACCACCAAAAGTCTAAACTATGGAAACGTCACCGTCCAATAATTCGGCTAGCTACTTGTTTTTTTTTCCAAAATAATAAAGATAACAGTTCTTTTCCTCTAGGGATGGACAATATCAAAGATATCTATAAATAAGTATTACCACAGATACAGTTGACTTGAGAAGGCTACTTTTTAGATAGACCCCAGTTAACAATAAACCATTGCCCGGGGGTACATTGAACCTCTCGGTGTTGTTTAGCGGTAATTACTATAAGTCCATGTTGAAGCCCTGCTGGTTTAACATGTTCAACTTATGGCTTGTTAAATTAATTGGCTAACTACTGCAACACAGTTTCGGTGCTCAACAGCACAAACTGTCACTCCAACAAAGAGTCTTGACTCCACACAATTTGTACTCATTAAACTATTTGGAAATAAATTAAAATGAGTAGGAAAGAATATTTTATTTCTAAAAATTTAACATAAAACCGTTCAATAATAAAATTTTAATTTGGATGGTTTAATTAAAATTACATTATAACATAAGAGGTTTTTAAAAATTATGAATTTATATACTGCTATCGACTTCCAATATTAATGGGATTAAACCAATAGTGATATATTAATCCCTCGGCTATCCTCGCGCCACTTAAAATTTCATATGACACAGTATTATTATAATCCACCCGTGTTGGGTAGACATGGATAGTTATTACCCTGATTAATTATTGGAACAGATGGACGGGTCGTTGTCCCACCGAAGATGATAATCTCTCGTCAATCGGCTCAGAGCCAATATCAGTTGTACGGGGATTACACCTTACGTCTCCACCCCTGATTTGCTACCTATTCTACTTTGATTAGCTGTTTGGAACATAAAGCTGTTCCAGTTTTACAGAGAAAATTGTTGTGATACTTGAAAAGACACATAAATCATAGGAATTTTGAAAGATTCTCTCATTTTATTACAAACAAAATCAGAGGTTAAAAAAGTCAGTGGTTTTATTCCATGTGAATAGCATGAAAAATATTATTGTAATAAACTGTATAAACTCAAATTAAATGATAATATCTTCCAGATTTGGACCACAACCAGGTGAAGCCAAATAACTTGTACAATATACATTCATAAATAAGCAAGATTAAAACAATCCTTTTTAATACATGTAAGAATAATAAGAATAATCTTGGACAATATGTTTAGCACTTTTAATATCTCGGTAACCAAGTGGCATAAAGCAATAATTAAAGGTATTAAATAGCTTATTTCTTAAGCTGAATTCAAAGGTGAAACTAAAATTTGATTTTTAAAAATATTTTGTGAAAATAAATTGAAATACGACTTACACCTTTGTAAAGGGAAAAAAATCCCCCAAAATATAGCTTTTCCGGAGCGATAGTCTGGTTTTCAAACTTATAGTCAGAAATATTGTTTTACATGTTTGCACCAAATGTCATCAAAATCAGACCTTTATTCAAAAATTATCGCACCCTCGGATGTATATGGTAAGTTTGAACGAAAGGCGTTTTGGTACTTGGAGACCTCCAAACGAAAAGTTTTTGTAGTTCAGGGGCTATTACCGTACCTTCTTCCCTATAGCATAAATTCACTATCAATGCTAAAACTTGGTATGTGGCTTTACCTGTTTGGGTTATCTTGATTTTTACACACTACCTAAATAATTATGTAAATTTATTCTTATATTTCAAATCTAAATCAATTAGTTCAAGGCATCAGTTGTTTTTAGCAAATTTTCCCTATAGGGAAAAAGCTATACCGTAGGTCTCACTGGTAAAACTTAAGCCCGAGACCATGATAACTTTTTTTTTTTAAGTCCCCAGATGACAAAAACACTGTTCGTTAAAATTTATATATATGTATATATATATATATATATATATATATATATATATATATATGTATGTATATATATATACATGTATATATATGTGTGTATATATATATATATATATATTAATGTACAGGGTGTCTCTGAACTCTCTACCAACCTTTTCAGGTATTATTCCTGGCAAATATCATATTCAAAATTTCGAAAACTCAAAAGTTACTCGTATAGCCGCCATTTTGTTTTTTCACATAGGAAATTTTAATTCAAGAACGGCTAGTTAAAATTAAATGAAATTTGGTATTTAGCTTTATTCCCTAAAGACCTAATTACAGAAAAAAAATTATTTTTTTACAATCAATAATTTCAAAATGGCGGCTGCCTAAAAATTTCAAACGTAAATATCTTAAAAACCGCTCAAAGTAAAAAAATTACATTTATTACGTTTTATTTAGAGAATTTAATTGCAAATCTAATGACACCAAAGTTACGGAAATCGGTTCATAAATAACGGAGGAAATCCATTTTTAAGATATTGCATTCTTGTCAATATCAACTGTTATCATGTAACATCGCTGCTAGTGAGCCACGTCGATCCGCTGTTTCAAGTATAATTCCACTAAACAGCTGATTGATCAATGTATTGTTACAATTATTACAGTTTCCTGTTACAATGTGTCTTTTTCCTGTATGTTGCTTATTGTTAATCAGTGTGCTGCTTTTTAATAGTAATCTGTGTTAACGTATTCAGTATTCATATTTATTGATAAATGGCTAATTATAGTGTTGCAGAGTATTGCGATATGCATTTTTATTATGGAGCTGCATTTGGAAATGCAAATTAAGCGAGAAGGCTGTATAGCGACTATTTCCCCAATAGACAATGTCCTGCTGCCAAAACGTTCACTGCTGTCCACAATCGTCTCCACGCAACTGGTACGTTTCATGTGAGTATGGCAGATACTGGTGCTGTGAAGTCGGTGCGTACAGTTGAATTTGAGGAGGAAGTCCTTTGTAAATTTGAAGAAAACCCTCGAACAAGTACTAGAGCTGTGGGTAATGAGATGGGGGCAGGCAAAGAAACCGTGTGGAGGGTACTCAATGGAGAGAATTTGTACCCATATCATCTCCAAAAGGTTCATGCCCTTGAACCTCAAGACTATCCAGGTCAGGTAGATTGTTCCAGGTGGTTCCTGCACAAACTGGCAGACGATCCAGATTTCTTGAAATACGTTCTTTTTACAGACGAATCCAGTTTTAACCAGGATGGTATTTTCAATACCAGGAACAGCCATGTTTGGGCTCCTGAAAATCCCCACGAAACTGTTATTTTCAGCAAGCAACACCGTTTCTCAGTTAATGTTTGGGCTGGAGTTTTTGGGGCATCTGTTTTTTGGGGCATCTGTTTTTAGGCTCTGACCCTATTGGGTATAATGATTCCCACGCCAAGTAGCGGTATAAACCAAACATAAGTTTGAATATTTTAGTAATTGCCACCAGTCAATAGAGATAAGAAAAACCTATGTATAAGATAGTAAGACTTTCCCAACTTAAAGCATATTACTACTATTTCATCCAGTAGTCCATTTTCCACTAGGCCAAATAAATAGGCAGGTACCGAGAGTGCCAAATTATAAGGGGCGCAAATACAAAAATAACACACTGACTAAACTGCCCCTGTGTGCAGCAACTAGCAACTAAAAAGAGACACGCACCTCGTGAAGTGGGGACTTTGTAGATGTGGTGGGGAGAAAAGGCGATATTCGATAATCATCGACCTGTCTATCACTTGGATTATCAAAAAATTCATTACAATGGTTTGATTCTTATCTAACCAATAGAACACAGTATGTTGAAGTAACTCACTTAATAAATAATAAAATAATTAGGACAGCATCAGAAATAAAACCAGTCAAAAATGGAGTTCCGCAGGGGTCTATTCTGGGACCTTTACTTTTTTTATGCTATTTAAAGGGCATAGGTAATGCACTGTCGTGTAAACCTAGCAGTGAACTATGCCTCTATGCTGATGATTCCAACTTAATGATATCATCCCCAACATTAGAACAAACAGAAGTGACCGCTTTTGTGAAACTCGGAAATTTGGGTAGCTACTTGCTAAACCAAAATTTAATATTAAATCATAAAAAAACAGATTTTATTAAATTTAAAACAGCACAAAATAAAGTTCACCCTGAACCAATAATAATGTATGACTCACAAATAATTGAACAAAAAACTAGTACAAATTTTCTGGGTCTAACAATAGATCAACATTTAGATTGGAATGAGCATGTCAGCAGAATATTAACAAAAATTAATTCTGGAATTTATGCCCTTACAAAAATGTCCTTTTATTGTAATGTTACAACACTAAGGGGTATTTATTTTGCTTATATCCATTCTTTCATTTCATTCGGTATTTGTCTATTTGGAGCAACCAAAAAAGTTAATTTGGATAACATATTAAAACAGCAGAAGAGAGCAGTAAGAATAATGCTTAAACTAAACCATGATGATTCAGCCAAAGAACACTTTAAACAGTTAAAAATACTTACTGTATATGGGCAATACATTTTCGATTCTATTTTATTGGTCAAAAATAAAATGGCAATGAAGTTTCTAACCAACCTGTGTATCATTATAATACAAGAAAAAAGAATGTGGTTATGCAGAATCATCATAGATTAAAATTGTATGAGAAAAGGCCCTCATACGCTGTGGAAAAATTTCTAAAAAGTATCCCAGAACAAATAAGAAATGAAAATATCACATTAAATTTAGAAAACAACTAAAAGAATATTTAATTGAAGCGGCCATTTACTCGTTAGAGGAATTCTTCCATCTCCCTCTAAAGGGATTTAGTCTACATTAAGTCACGTATAAAATACAATTGTTTAAAGTGGAAGTTGAAATCCTTGATTAGCTCCTGCTGTACTTAATTAAGATGGTGATGCGATTGTTTGTTTATTAATTGTACCATTTTCGACGCTGTTCAAATGTTGTACTCTGTACTTCTTCATGAATAAAGATGATTGACTATTGACTATTGACTATGTAGTAATGCGATTCACTATTGTAAGCGGATGTGATAAATCAAAACTATTTATATTTATTGCAAGCTGGTGTTTAGCCCCTGAACTGTAATTGAACTTAAAACATAGTTTAATATATGGTTATGGTATGGTTTAAGGTTATTATTAAACGCATTTATGTTACTCTTGGTTCAAGCTTACCTTTACTTAGAACATTGTATACCCAAACTTTAGATCCAAAAACTCTCAATTTGTCTAAAGTTCCATTTGATTTACCAAAGTAAATATGGGCAGGTACTCTCCCATTAAGAGCACGTGTTGGTGATCTGTTTATCTGATATATCGCAGAACAGACTGCTTCTCCCCACAGATATTTGGGCAAGTTAGTATCCACAAACACAGATCTTACTTTATCAAGGATTGTTCTGTTCAGCCTTTCAGCAACACCATTTTGTTGAGGCTTATAACTAGCAGTATACTCTAACTGAATACCATTGTTTGCACAAAAAGATCTAAAGTTATTTGATGTGAACTCAAATTATAAACGGTTCTAGAATATGCAATTTTCAAAATAGCCAATTTGTGTTAAATTTTATTAGGATACTAAATATATAAACAAATAATCAGGTAAAGCAGCAAATAAAAATATTTTAGTAAATAATCTGTTGTTGCGTGCAATAGCAAATGAGCAAAATGGCCTTGGCGACGTTACAGTCGGAAGGATAATTTACCTCGATATCACTGCCGCCTATTTCTCCAGGAACATCAAACCAACCATTCATCATCACTAAACTTTTCTTCTAAAGCCCCACGTATATCAACACTGTCCATTTTTACAGATAAAAACAACGAAAAACATCGCAAAACAACACTACTCACGAAGTTAGGTTAACGACGCACAACAAACCCTCACACTTCAGCTGTCTGCTGAAGTACCATTGGCACGAACGTAAAAAGTGTCTGCAGACAGACATCGGGAGAAAGCTTAAAATCTGCTGTAATTGTCAATACCAATTTCGATCCAGTTCATTAAGATTCAATGCGCCCCAGAGCCTATATGGTTCAACCACAAAATCAAATATGGATAGCATACTAAAATTACAAAAAAGGGCCGTAAGAATAATAATGAAATTAAAATATTATGAAACAGCAAAAGACAAATTTAAAGAATTAGGGATTTTAACAGTTTATGGACAATATATCTTAGATACATCCATCATTGCAAAAAATTATTCAGAAAACTCAGACCTTAAAAGCCACCCATATAATACCAGACATAAAAAATGTATTACTTCAATGCAACATAAATTAACATTTTATGAAAAAAAAACCGACTTACACAGGACTAAAATGTTTAAAGCATTTACCAAATGACATTAAAAATGAGGAAAACATTGCTAAATTTAAAAATAAATTAAAAAATTACCTGTTAGAAAAAGCCATTTATTCCCTCGAGGAATTCTTTTCTACCACCCCCTAGACTTTGTTATAGTTTGCTTTCTCAAAACATATTTTGTTTTCTCCTTGTTTAATATTTCGATATATGTAAAAGCAAGTGCTTTCCTTTTTCTTTAGGATAATAGTTTAGTTTATAGTATTAGTGACGCAATTCAATGTGCATGAATATGTACTTAATGAATAAAGATTATTTTGATTTGATTTGATTTGATATTCTGTAAATGCTGTTTGACTGTCGACGCAGCAACAGTAAACACCCCAGCGGATGTGTTTTGTGTCGCTATAGCTTTTTGGTAACATATATAAATTTAGTTTATGCGTGTTTATTTTTTTTCAAACGGTAATCCATTTAAACCAATAGTTGTCTCCAGTATCACCTTGGCCAAAACCAAATTAAGGGACTTGCCAAATAGTATTAAAATATACTAGTTGTCCTGTTCCGAGCAAGTTTGTATCCAACGAAAATTTACTTCAGTTGTAAACAAACATAAACGGAACAACTAATAACGGATGATAACATCTGAGAATAATTCGAATGATATACCATCAATCAACATTTAATTTATACTTCCACCGTCGGATAGCGCCACAGTTAAGAAAATTCAGCCCATTACTGTATTTAAGTGATGTCCTTTCTTAAAATTCTGAGACATATTAGCAAATCTACGTAAAAATACCTTTAATTTGACACCTGAAACGTTAAAATCCCTCCAGCCGTTATCAAGTTAAGACGGTGAAGAAAAAACCCTAACATATTAATATACACATAAGTCTGGCTAATCCGAACTAATTGGGACCGAACGCTGTTCGGATTAGCTAATTGTTCGGATGAGCCGAAATAATTTAAATAATAGAGAACGAAGCAATTAAACGGGTCTGCAGTGTTGTATTATGAACGAATGATACACAAAAACAAGTATCAATAGACTGTTTACTCTTTCAAACGCAGAATCAACAATATGCACAGTGCATTGCAGACAGCACACTGGCCCAAAACCTTGACGTAGTCTGCTATTGTTTGTACTGTTTGTAAACTTAGTCTTTTCACATTAAACAAAACATTAGTATGCTTCAAAATATTACTTTGTTTTCATTTTGTTACGACATTATTTACCTTTCCCATTATCTTTTGTCTTTTATTTACGTAAAATATATTTTTTTTATTAGTGCACAGTATTTACAAAAAAATCCAGAACCCGTTCGGATTAAGCGGACGTTCGGATTACCCGTGTTCGAACTAGCAGGACTCAAGTGTATAGAGAATAAGCAAGACAAAAACTAATATTTACTCTAATAAGAACAACATCGGGTACCGATTGGCCGATGTGGATATCAATATACAGTGTTTGTATAGTATCTAAATGATATTGGTCTTTCAGTTCGGTATCAAAACATCAATATTTTCCTCCGACCACATCTACAAAGTCTCCTCTTCGGAAGATACGTGTTGCTTTTTAGCTGCTAGTGTGTGCAGCGAACGGTTCAATGGGCGCAGTCAGATATTGAAATCACAACTAACCAATACAAATTATGCTTTATGGGGTTGTACTACGTAACAAGTTAGTTGGACATAGTTCTCCAAAGCGCCAAAAGGTGGGAGCACAATCCATAACATCAGGGAAATTTGGTTACAAGGTTCAGCAAATTTCTTTCCGCACCTGCGTCCTGTGTGGTCCCGGATGCGGCCGGTCAAACATTGGGTTGGTGTTGGCGCTATGCGCTTCCGCTAGAAACTCCGCCTCGCCCCTTTTCTTTGGAAGGCAGAGTGGGGGGCGCGAGCAGCTGGTACATCCAGCAAGTAGCAAATCTGTTATTGCATTTGTTTATTTAAAAGTAGGCCAACTGTCCATGCGAGCAACTAACATGTCGATCAGTGAGTTTCAGGGCTTTATTTTAATTATTTATACTTACTTTCTAAAACCCTACCAACTGTCCATGCGAGCAACTAACATGTCGATCAGTGGGTTTCAGGGCTTTATTTTAATTATTTATACTTATTTTCTAAAACCCTACCAACTATCCCTGCGAGCAACTAACACGTCGATCAACTGGTGGGCCCCCATTGGAAATTCGCTGAGTACGCAGGTTTGCTTCGACGGGGGTATATATCTATATATAAATATAAACATATATATGTATATATATACATATATATGTATATATATGTATATACATATATGTAAACATATATATATGTATATACATATATATATGTATATGTGTGTGTGTCCGTGAATGCGATAAGTTGAATAAAAAACGTCCCGACATCGATGAAATTTGGCTCAAATGTGTAAAGTGACATTCATGACTTTATGTTAAACTAGATAAATCGGACCTTGGGAAGGGGGGTTAGTGGCAGTTTTAAATTTTCCAAAAATAAGTTTTTTGCATTTTTGACCCTAAAATGTTTAAAAACACTTAATTTTGGTTTGGACCATGTTATAGAGCTTAAAAAACAAACAATATAGTATTTTAAATTATTAACCTAGGTTAAGTGGTTGCGGAGAAAATGCAAAACGTGCTCATAAAATCTCCTATGTCAATCTTATTAGAAAAAGGTTTTTAGCTTTTCCTCAGTTCATTTTAATGTAAACCTCACATTTGCTTTTACCAATCAGTTCAGCTCTACAAAACAATCATTTTGGTGTTTAAATTGTGATTCTACTTCCAACCGTTGCAGAGATAATCATAGTGCTAAACACAGTACGTTGTCCAATGTTATCCTTATGGAGAATAATTAAAATGTGATATCTCGATTATTTATAAATGTATGTTGATAAAACTTGGCATGTGGCTTCACCTAGTACTACTATATTGATAATTGCACAAATTTTTGCCGATTTCCTCGCAGCAGCAAACCTGCATACTCAGCCCCCATGTTATTCTTATAGAGAATAAGTAAAATGTAATGTCTCCCGTAATTATGAATATAAATGAATAAAACTTGGTATGCAGCTTCGACTGGTTGAGTTCAATTGAAAATTGCATAAAAACAGATACTTTGTGTTCCTTGTTGCAGCAAACCTGCGTACTCAGCTTTCAATGTTATTCTTAAGGAGAATAAACAAAATGCTGTAGGCCTACATCACTTATTTATTTGTGTATTTGTATGAAAATTGGCGAGTGGCTTTATGTGGTAGTGAGAAACATATACATGCATTGGAAATTCGCTGAGTATGCAGGTTTGCTGCTACGGGGGTATTTTTTTTAAGTTATAGCTAACTTTGGAAATAGATAAACTGCTTATCCAGTGAACCGAACACTTTAATGAAGACAAATGAAATCAGAAGATTTTAACATCTATATATTTAATTCCGTAAGCGAATCGGTCCCCACGAAATATCTCGAGCTAGGAAGAAGTTAAATTAGGTTATGACGATTCATTTTAAAGCTTGAGGGCGAGTACTTTGAGTACATGAGTACTTTCAGAAGCTTAGCACTCAAAGGGTTAACATCACTTTGTGCTTTTTATCATAAACAATCATAACGGATAATAATTATTATTCAAATTAAAAAGGATTTGAACAATGTATAAAATAAGCCCGGAAATATTTTTTAAAGCTTCTTTGGTTAGAGTAGTAGAGGATGAAATAGTTCCTTCAATGAAAATATTGTAGAGTAGGAATGTAAACAAATAATGACTCATAGTTCGGTATTTTGGTGATATTTTTCCCGTTCACCACTTCCTGTCTATTTTTAGAGGTTTTTTGCTCACTTCTTATCACCTACCCAAACAAATCTGTCCCCCTTACACAAGTCAGTTCTGACCAACTATGCATCAATTTCAATTTAGCTGAACATCAATGTACTGTAGGCTATTAAAATAATTTGCAAAACTAAAAGAGAACAAAACATGATAACAATTAAAATTGCAGATTTTTTGGGATTTGAGTGAAGCAAACCATACTTATTGTTGTTTTAAAATTGTCGTAAGAAAGAGTGTTCACTGGTGTTCCAAACTGCTTCACGATGTCACTATTTTATTTCCTGTGTCAACAGCCTCAAATAATCTTCAACTTTTCCTCATAGGGTAGAGTTTTGCCAAACTGCAAACACGTAGTAAAAACACATCCTGAAAACTACTTGTTTGTTTAAAATCCATTGTTGGTGGTGGTGAGTTTACGTTGTTTAAGAGATTATTGCGGACATTTTCCATCAGTGATTAGTAGTGAAACTTGTTTTTACTAATCAGTGATGGAAAGTGTCCGCAATAATCTCTAAAAACTACGTTTCACACACTATATCCAGAACCTATAAAACTGGCACTGACTAACGACACTCCGGACGCAAATCTGATAAAATCAAAACCATTTGATTTAAGAAAAATACATGATTTACAACAATATGAGACTGTGTCTTATTTATGAAATGAAATCCTCACATAGGTGTAACTCGTGCGTTTGTTTGATTTGAGCGTTGCTCATCAACATAAATTTGTCGGCTGTTTTACCGACACCAGGAGCCCAGGAAAGAGATGTCTAGTGAGGAGGGAGGGTTGGAATTTTCACCTGAAAATTCACTGGAGGTTTGTTGAATGAACAACTTCGACTTATAGAGGTTCTGTAGTCAATACTTCGACTTATAGAGGTAAGGCGATTGTACATATTTGAGCTATGGAGGTTCTATAACTAAAACTTCGACTTATAGAGGTGCGGTGACAGGCTGAGAATACTGAAAAAATTTGAGTTATCAAGGAGTTTCCTGTTACCCTTCGACTGATAGAGGTAAAATAATATAGCATTAGGTAGGCAAGTTCAAGGGGAATAACAAAAATTTGAGTTGTCAAGGAATTTGACTTATTGAGGTTCGAGTTATCGAGGTTCCGCTGTACTGTGTATTTAGCACTTTGAATATCTCTGAAACGGTTGGACGCAGAACAACATTTGAAATACCAAAATTATTGTTTTATAGAGTCAAACTTATTGGTAAAATCAAATAGACCCAATAAGTTTTCAGTAAACCAACTGAGGTAAATCTAAAAACCTTTTTCATATAAGATTAACATGGGAAATTGTATAAGTTTTTTTTTTTCTCTGAAACCACTTAACCTAGGTTAATGATTTAAAATACTAAATTATTTGTTTTTGTAAGCTTTATAAAATGGTGAAAACCAAAATTGTGTGTTGTTAAAATGTTAGAATGAAAAAAGGAAAAACTGATTTTTGAAAATCTTTAAATCCCTATAAAAACCCCTTCCCACTGTCCGATTTTTCTGGTTTTCGAACTTGAAGTCATGATTGTGTCACTTTACACATTTGTGCTAAATTTCATCAAAATCGGATATTTTTTAAAAAGTTATCGCAGTCACGGACTATAAATACTACGCTTATTGCCGTTGGAGGCTTCGTCCCCAAACCCCCTTTTGGAGTTCGCTTCGCTCAGTTGCATTCCTCAGTTAATACAAGTTTAAATCAAACTCAACTATTGTAATTCATTAACCAAACAAAAACTACACAACAATGAGCTTTGGTAAGCACATTATCGCCTACACAGGCAGTCCAATAACGGACGGAAAAAATTGTTTAAACATGTATGTTTATGTATTTATTTAAACATTTTACCAACCGCCTCCTCATACGTTTTATCGTGCTCACCTCAAATTAAAATCAAGCAGGTATAAGTTACATAAAAAGTTGTGGATACAATGTTAAATTGGAGTCCTCCAAACGGATTTACGTGTAAAAATAACAAAAAATTAGGCTGCAATTCACGACAAATTATAGTAAACTAACCTAATTCCGCAGAGCGCTGTATGGTGGCTGTTCGTTAAGGTGCAACATAATTACAAATAAATGGAGTTATAGAAACAAAATAAAGTCAAATTAAACAGAAATTTCAGAACCCAAAAAGTTAACATCAAAAGTATGATTTGAACCCGAGACCGCATGATCGTGAATCTGACACTAAGTAAGTGATATCCACTGGGCTACCGCAGTATGTCAAACTTCCTGAAAGTTACAATTCCTCAAACAGTGAGCAATGATTAAACTCATTCGACAGAACAAATAATCGGTTGATGTATAAATGCCTCTTTACATATCTGTACCAAAATCAGAATCGGACCATATTTACAAAAGTTATCCCACCCACAAAAACAAAAAACATAAATTTCTGTTTCCCATATAAACATACGTAAACAATTTAAACAAACAGTGTTTAAAATGCATTTATAAATGAGTTTCCGACAAAAGTTTTATATCTGGAATCTATAGATTAAAATATATCACTTACCGGTACAGTAAAAATATTATATATGTTTGCCAACAGTACACTATAGGCTACTGCAGTTTTACCCTTTCACGATACATCCCACGGCAATAGCTTCTTTCTCATAGAGCAAATTAGTTAAGAGTTCTTTTTAAAAATTATTTGGCCTAGTTTTATAAATCAATTCCAAACAAATTAAGCTAAGTATATTCAAATAGAAAACCCCAGGCGGAAAATCTGTATTACCATCAGATGTAGGGTAAAATATGGGAATAGTATTTACTGCCATGATTATCATGATTTGGCCTATCACAAACAAACAGACCTACTGTCCATTAGAATAACGTAGGAACTATGAAGACTAAGGGTCAGAACCATTAAAAATAAATTATAGTTCAATTTAAATGTGTGATAACAAACAAAGGAATAGGGCCTTTTTGCCTTACTGCTTATTTCCAGGTAGGTTTATTTACATTTTCATGTAAGCAGGTTTCTTGCAGGGGATTCCCTTGTAGGCTTACCCGTATATAATTTTGTACAAATACCCAATAGTTTGTTGTGTATAATTTGTTGGGGGTTTGAATCATCTGGTTTCAAAGTCCTAGTAAGTTTCCCAAATTCTGATATTCTGTTTGAAATATAAACCTATGCAAGGCAATCCCTCGCGGGAAACCGGTTACAGTATTAATAATTTTATAAACTTTTAAAATATTCACCGAAAGATTAATATGGGGTCTTATAAGATCTTTGTGGCAAAGCCCAAAGAAGCAGATTATTAATTAAATGTGGTATGACTATCTGAAAACTTTTTTAAGATGTAGGCCTATCAATCGACTAGATGGAACAGCCAGTCTATCGTAAGTTTTCATTGTTTTCACTTTCTCCCCATTAGCCGACTTTAGGCCTGTATATAAACTATGGTATTATAAAAAGACCTGTACTGACTGATAATAAAGACACAGCAAAAACTAACTCAGCTAAAGGCTTAACATTTTCAGGTAACTTACGTTTATTTTTGTACTAAGTACTAAGTAAAGATTTTCCTCTTGGACCTTATGGCTTTGCCCCTAGGGTCGTGAAAATGTCTGTGTTGTTCTTAAGGAGATATGGTTTTAAATGAATTTGAGCCAGCAGCTCAATATAACAGTTGATATAAATTGACAATTTTTAATACCTAAACAGGTGCTCTTGAGATAGTTTGATAGGTTCGCAAATCAGAATCCAGCACACAAAAATATTTTTACGCTTATTTTTTTTATATTTCAATTTGAATGAAAGCGAAGCTGCGACAGGACTGCTAATAAACTTATCCGATATTTTATGGAGAAAGTAGGTAGGTTAACCCCTGCCTATTGTTATAAAAAAGTTGTCTGGTTTGAGCTTGACCGATTGATAGAAATACTCGTTTTGATGAACCTTGAACACAAAAAAGTGGTTTTCACAGTGATGTGAGAGTTTTTTTTGGGGGGACTTAAACACTTCAGTTACAGGTACCTTAATCACAAAATTGTATAAGTTACTCATGGCCTACTTTGAGAAATTTTCCATTCAAAATTAAATAAGGATCTAGATATACGCTGAAATTTTAATAGGCTATTTTACTGTTTACTTGCAAACCTAATTTATCAAAATCAGGCCATTAAATATGGACTCTAAAAAAATACAGTGTACCCTCTCAACTCACTCACTGCGGCTGGTCTGCCGGCGTACTACAGGAGTTGCCGCTTGGGTGCGGATTGGTCGCTGGTGGGGCAGCGCGCCATTTCGTGTTTGTGTACTCAGTGTGGTTCAGCCACTCAGAGAGGAAAGTTGATCTGCTACCACATTGTTCCCAGAGTGTGTGTGCGCATAGTACAGTGCTGTTCATTTGTGTTTTGGGGGTGCGGTGTGGTCGCCAGCGGGGCAGCGCGCTATTACGTGTTTTATGTACCTATATAGTATGTAATCAAGGTGGTTCACGTATATAGTGTAAATAGTTCATTTTTAGTCAATAGGTTATAAAGAAAACTAAACTGTGTCATTTGCAACATTGCAGGACTGCGGTGCTGCGAAGGTGTGTGATAGTTGTTGGGCTGTTTTTGGTGCGCAGTGCTGAGGATCCGCCGGCGACCAATAAATATTTATGCCCAAAAACCATCGATAGGAGTCTTGAATATAGGTTATAACACTTATTCCCGACTTTTGAACATAATAGGAAAGATTTTAAGTTATGAAATATAATTTTTTACCACCTGTGTTACGTCTTAATATACAATTTTCCGCAGCGAATGTGTTAAAGGGTTGTAACTTAGTTTTTTATACCTGCCCTCAACTGTAATGCCTGCACTCTATCTGCTGTAAAATAACTTCAACTTATAACTTAGGCTAGCGTGTTTTTCCACCCAGGGCATGTACAGTTTTATTGTAGTGAAGTTCTATAAATCAAAGTCTATTGAAGGACACCTAATAAATTGAACCTTGCACTATTTCTACATCCTTAATAATTTTAACTTTTTTCCCCTGAAATACCCACATTAAGATCAAGGTTAGGCTACACTGCAACACCTAATGATAATATTGTTATTTTGCCACCATGTCTTACTTATCATTGGTGCTGTTTAATCAATTATTGTTTGTTGCCTTTGTTATTACTAATATACTGTTTTATCTGTTGTTTTTTATCTGTATCTGAAGCTGTATGTAATGATTTATATGCAGTATAACATAATGGTGTATCCGTTGGAAGAAATAAATAAATAAATTGTACCTGAGAAAAACTTAGCCCATATTGACAGCCCTACGGATTCGTACCGTAGATTAGTAGAAAGAACAATGTAGGCAATGATTAAAAATGTCATGGGGCCCCTAAGGCGAAAGATGCAAGGAGTAACCAGGATCTCATCAGGGGTTAAATACCTACTTATAAAAAAAAGTAAAACAGCCATAACAATAATTGTTTTGAACGTTGGCTAAGTTTACTCTTAAGATTATTCATAAAGCTGAAATCTGATCTGAGCTTGCATATGCCCAACTTGTGTAAATAAACAAAAACTAACTATCCAAAAACAACCCTTTGTGACAATACTTGTGAGTCTACCTCTAGTTTACCATGATAGGAAATAATAATATATTAATCATAAATGTGATCAAATAATTTATGTTCACCACAAAGAAACCTGTACCTAATCTTAAATTAATAGGAATAACCTAGGGCTACGGGATCACCTGAAACCATAGCCTGTATAAATATTAAAATGTAATGCTTTATACAAGTAAATACAGTTAAATAATACTTACACAACCATTCCATAAGCTCCTTCACCGATGTACGCCAGATTAGTGTACCTGGGCCCAACTTCAAATGTTTGTCCTCTCACAATTTCGGCATTGCTAACACCCGCACCAGCCACCTCCGCCGCCATTTTATCAAAACTATCAAATTTTCAGACGTCTCTACACGATACGATCTAGGGAGTTTCGTCAACAGATGTCAGTGTCAGTGTTTGTCCACCTTGCGCATGCTCCTGATTTGAAAACTGTGCACAGAGTCACAGAGTACGCTTTTGTCGGCAAAACGACACTAGGTTTTTCTTCATCTAACTAAAATCTACTATAGATTATAATTTTTTTCTGGTTTACATTTTCAAGTCCCATAGAATCAAATTATTATACGTATCTATACAGAGCCTGTCTGTACTTGGCTTTGCTGTTAACTTGCACTATATATTGTACTATAATTAATTGCAATCGATAATAATTATTGTACCGATCATCCTTCAGTGGCTTTCTAGTTACTTGCGAGGTAAACGTCTCCAAGTACGTTACAGGGGTGAGCTATCAAGAGAATTCGTTGTCACCTCTGGAGTTTTCAGGGTTCACTTCTCGGACCTATTCTTTTTAATATATTTATAAATGATGTCGTTTTCGATCTACACTGCAACTTCCTATTGTTTGCTGACGATTCAAAAATATATAGGAGGATTTCTTCGGAGGAGGATCTGAACCATAGACTAACTACAGTACTACTACTGTAGTTATTAGTCTATGTCTGAACCACCTACAGCATAGCCTCAATTGCATTATGGATTGGTATTTAAGGGAATAATATGGCACTGAATATTGATAAATGTGCTCGTATCATTTTCCATCGGAATGTGGCTCCCTACCAGGAAGATTACCTAATTAATGGCATGGCCTTAAAGCGATTCACGAAGGTAAAGGGCCCTCAGGAATTCTGTTTACAAATACGGACGGTCAAGTCTATGAGGTATGCAGTAAAGCTCTACGTAATCTTGGCCTAATCCACCGTCTCACAAAATCATTTGAGAGTATCCACTTCTTGAAAATCCTGTACTGTTCTTTTAATTGTGAGACCGCATTTGGAGTACTATGGAATCATCTGGTCCCCTCCCCTCCACCAGGCCTACCACCTTATAGGGTTACCATACGTCACGTCCTATTTTCCCCAGACATGTCCTCTTTTTGGATATCATTCGAAAACGTACGGGTGGACTTTTAAGAAACCCACTATTTGTCCGGGTTTTTACAAAGCAGCTAACTAATGGGAATTACGTTTCTATCGTCTTTATAATCAAGATTAAGTCAATATTTCGTCAAAGTAGTAATCAAATCATCAGTTTAGTCGCCCTAAACTCATTACTTTGCTTTAGAAAATGTAATTTTTAGTCCTTACTCAATGAAATCAGTTTTGGTATCCAAATACATCATGGTTACATTTTGCCGTCACGCTGCCCCATCAGCACAAATCGTTGGGCCAACGTTGTAAAATGGTCGGCGGAAATGGTAGGCCAACGGTGGGCATGTCGTGAGGCGCGAGGTTGGCCCATTGAGGGATTAACCAACCATTATCCAACGATGCCAACCAATACCCAACAAAATGCCAACAGTTTATAATTGTTTATCTAAATGCATATTTTAATTTTAAATATCATGATTTATCTAATTGATATTTAAAATAAGGAATTTAGCTGGAAAAATATCTCGAACCTACAACCTTTGAGTTGCTGAACACTCGCTTTAACCCCCACGGCCAATAAGACTTCGAGAATCGAAGCCCCAATGTTATTCTTATGGAGAATAATTAAAATTGTATATATCGCTTATTTCTGAATATATTTTTATGAAACTTGGTAAGTGGCTTTATGTGGTATTAAGACATTTATATCTCCATTGGAAATTCGCTTAGTATGCAGGTTTGCTGCGACGGGGGTATTATTTTGTTTTGAGGTCCCCAGATGACAAAAACACTATTCGTTCAAATTTATATTTATCTATATATATATATATATATATGTCCGTGAATGCGATAACTTGAGTAAAAACGTCCGATTTCGATGAAATTTGGCTCAAATGTGTAAAATGACATTCATGACTTTTAAGTTCGAAAACCAGAAAAATAGGACCATAAGAAGGGGGTTTATGGGAGTTTTAAATTTTCCAAAAATCAGTTTTTTTTTTCATTTTTCACCCTACAATTTTTTAAAAACTTAATTTTGGTTTTGGCCATGTTATAGAGCTTAAAAAACAAATAATATAGTATTTTGAATTATTAACCTATGTTGAGTGGTTGCGGAGAAAATCCAAAAAAACCTACTCATAAAATCTCCCATGTTAATCTTATGGGAAATAGGTTTTTGGCATTTCCTCAGTTTATTTTAATTTAAACTTCACATTTGCTTTTAGAAATCTGTTCAGTTCCACAAAACAATCATTTTGGTGTTTAAATTGTGATTCTACGCCCAACCGTTGCTGAGATATTCAAAGTGCTAAACACAGTACATTGTCCAATGTTATCCTTATGGAGAATAAATCAAATTTGATATCTCGATTATTTATGAATGTATGTTGATGAAACTTGGTATGTGGCTTCAAATAGTACTGGTATATTGATATTTGCACAAAAAATTGATTTGTTGTTGGTTATTCCTGTAGCAGCATACCTGCGTACTCAGCCCCCATGTTATTCTTATGGAGAATAACTAAAATGTTATATAGCGCTTATTTATGATTGAATATTGATGAAACTTGGTATGTGGCTTCGCCTAGTTAAATTATATTTATATTAGCATAAAAACAATTGTTTGTGTTCCTTGTTTCAGCAAACCTACGTACTCATTACCAATGTTATTCTTATGGAGAATAATTAAAATCGCTTATATGTGAATATATTTTTATGAAACTTGGTACACGGCTTTATGTGGAATTCAGACAAATATTATACATTGGAAATTCGCTGAGTACGCAGGTTTGCTGCGACGGGGGTATTTTTAATTTTTGCGAGTAACTGGTACATTGTAAGCAATTTTTGGAAACCGATGGGACGCCTTCAAAAGCGGTCTAAACCGGGACTGTCCCGGCCAAACCTGGATGTATGGCCAACCTACTTATTCATGACTCAAAAACAAACAAAAAATTACATTTGGCCTAAAGCCGCGTTTACACTATATAACTTGTTTTATGAACTCGTGTTGTACAACCAATTATAGTAATTGATTTGAACATGTTTAAGAATGCAAGGACAAATATTAAACAAAGTTGTATAACAAGCGTGTTTTACAACAGGTTGCAGCTTTCCCGACTTGAGTCGGAAAGATCAAAGGAAATTTGTGTTTTAAAAACCTTAGCCAAAAATCGTAGGGTTACACCAAGTCTTTTTTAACTGGAATTGTGTCTCTGAACAATGTGTTTTTCTTCTCGATTTGTTCTCATATTAAGAAGTATCAAGGACTCAAAGTCTGCAACTAGCCATTCTTACAAAAATTCTTATGACATAATTCTGATAAGCATAGAGATGCTGAAAAGATTCCAAACATGGTAGCTATATACTCTTGTAGTCATATTACCTTCTTATCACAAAGGAGGGGATTTAGTCATTGAACTCAATGACAAATACCCCGTCTCATCAAACCTGCATACTCAGCGAATTTCCAATGCATAATAATATGTCTTAATACCACATAAAGTTGCATACCAAGTTTCATAAAAATATATTCACATATAAGCGATACATACAATTTTAATTATTCTCTATAAGAATAACATTGGTGATGAGTACATAGGTTTTCTGAAACAAGGAACACAAACAAATTGGTTTTTATGCAAATATAAATAGAATTCAACAAGGCGAAGCCACATACCAAGTTTCATCAATATTTAATCATAATAAGCGCTACAAAACATTTTAATTATTCTCTATAAGAATAACATGGGGGCTGAGTACGCAGGTTTGCTGCTACAGGGATAATCATCAGAAAACCAATTTGTTGTGCAAATATAAATATACCAGTACTACGTGAAGCCACATACCAAGTTTCATCAATATACATTCATAAATAGTCGAGATATCAAATTTTATTTATTCTCCATAAGGATAACATAGGACAACGTACTGTGTTTAGCACTTTGAATATCTCTGCAACGGTTGGACGAAGAATCACAATTTAAACACCAAAATGATTGTTTTGTGGACCTTAACTGATTGGTAAAAGCAAATGTGAAGCTTACATTAAGAGGGGGCCGGACCTAGCTCCGCCAGCCGCCGGCTCCGGTCGTCTTTTAACATGGGGCGCTACTATAAATGTTTTATTTTATTGAATGCCCGCCTTTAAATGCAAAAATTATTGCAGGCCAAACAATCTGATAGTTGTTAGCCGTATGACCTTAGAATCAAAATGTATTATTTAAAAAAATAACACCTAAAACATGTAAACTAAGTTTCTTTTTTCCCATAAGGAGTTGTGTACTTTTGAAACAATTTATAAAATGACACGTTTTATATAAATTAAATTTGAAAACGTCATAATAGCAGTCATGTTATTGTTAATGTTTGGCCTGAGTATTTTTTCGGTTTTAAAATGTGAAACTGTTCCAAAATAAGACTTTTTTGAAGTCTTACAAAACGATTAGGCCCACAGACTGCAACTGGTCCACCGTCACCCCGATAGATGGCAGCAACGTCGCTTACCGACCAAAGATCCCGTTTCCGCAACCGATTTTGCGCGTCAGATTTGATTCTCCTCTTGAAACCATTATCACCTACTGCTCGAAATCCAGTACATTTTTCCTCGTATTTTTGAATTTACATGGCTCCTCATGACATACTGTCTGTCATTTCAGTTATCATTTATTATTTAATGTCTGTAACATCTGTTCTTACTGCTATGCTGTTTTTTGTTTTACAAAACGATAATGACACCTTAGTACATGGTGTTCGTTTTGCTATGTTGGTACTGTAGAGGGGAGATATTGTGCTTCCAGCTGCTTTTCAATCACGGCACGGTTTTTGTCATAAACTGCAAGGCATTAGTCTCTCCAGATTGTATACAGCTCACTGAGCAACGCGCCGGAAACCCCTAGTATTACTATTCATAAAATATAAAAAATATTTCAATTAGAAATGTCTGTCAGTCATTTAGCCAGTCCAAACCTGGGAAAAGTTTGGGAAATCAGTATGTCACAGGAAGTGTTGCCCTCTTAGGTGCAGATAAAATTCCATGATGGTCGCTTATTTCGCTGGTCACTAACTTCACTGAAGTGTTGACCTCACAGGTCGCTTATTTCACTGGCCGCTTTTTCCCCGACACCAGACTTCACCAGAAGAGAGTAATATATAATTTCGAGTCCGTGTAAATGTTCCGGAACAATGCACTGGCCGATTCTAAGACGTGAAATGATTTGGAATTTTTGATCTTGATGTCTTGAATTTTGAAAACCAAGCCGGAGTCATAATTTGAGGTTTCAGTCCAAAAACTCTGCTGACTCAAAACTTAGGCTTTGTAGGCCTAACTGAAGCAGCCTCCAATCCTCTTCCCATTGTACATTAGCTTTCTTGGTGACGAACGAATTTGTGTAATTGAAACAAGGTAGAAACGAGTTATTAATATTGTTTAAATGTAAAGCATCTTTATCAAAAGAATCCGGTAACTCGTTCCCTTTTATGCCAATGCGAGAAGGTATCCTAAACAAAATTACTTCGTACTTCAAATTTAATAATTTTGTAAACTGTAGTCTGATTTCATATTCGATGTGTGCAGATTTGGCATGAATAATACTTTTGGAATCAGATAGAATTATTATTATTTTACTTGGTGGTAACGTTTCTATGTACTTCATGACAGTAAAAATAGCTAGAGCTTCAACATAATAACTCGAATAGTGTTAATTTAATCTGAATTATATAAGCTTATAGTTGGTTTTATCATACACACAACAACTTACAAGTCTTCGTTCGTCAGCTTTAGGAGCCGTCAGTGTAGAGTTGGATGTAAGAAAACCATTGTGATCGGATTTCAGACTCGATGGAATTTTTAAATAACCATTAAAGGATCTGTCATTTTTAGAAGACTTATAAAATACGAAAAATATACTGGGAAAGTTGTAAATAAACTATTAAAAAGTATGTAAGAAAATTGACATAAATATAAATATTTAATATCGATTTCCATTTACACGTGTTGTGTGTATAACTGGAAATTAGCAATTGAGTATTATTTTTTGTCCAATAAAGACTTAATTAATTAACATTGTACACATTTTCAAGGCTTGTTTTATGTTAATGTTTCAACAGCTGTTAAATCGTACACTCTAAATATGAGTAAGATTTACTTGCTAAGTTTGTTGGTCGCTTGCTTGCAACTCTGATCTCAAGAACGGCTGCAACGATTACCTTCACAAGTTGTAATTTCTGGGTTAAAAATAATTTACAGACAGGTCTTCTCGAGGGGAAATATCTAATTAAGTAAAGGAAAATTGACTGTCATGGATTCGAAAACCAACAAGAATAAATCATGGGAATAGGGTTTGACGCAATTAACCTCAAGTGACCTTATTCAAATGTTTTTACAATTTCGAATTTTGGCTTTGACTTTTCATTAGATCATTAAAATACTACGCAAAGCCGATTTTAGTTAAGAAAAAACCTCTGTTATTTCTCATCCGATTTTTAGGCCTGAGCGCACCATTGTGGACAGGGCTTACAGCAGTAACATATGTTATGAGATAAATACAGATACACAAACCACTGAAATGATAACAAGATTATTGTCTGATTATCAAAAGAAAGTGACTGGCGGAGTGACCGAACATTCTATTTCATAACCTCGTGGAAAGTAAAACACATGGGTAGAAATGGGTAAACATGGGTAAACGTTATTAAAATAGTCAGTTAAACATGTTTAGAGCATTTTTTTCAAATATTTGTTATTTCATTCCGATGAGTATATATGGATAGTTATATTTTAAAAAGCATGAATTTAAATTTAAAATTTCTCAATTAGGGTTTTTAAAAATAAAACTATCAATATAAACTCATCGGAGTAAGGTGCGAAATCTTTGGCAAATTTACTAAAAAGGTGTTTAACTGGCTATTTAAATAACGTTTATTGGAATGTTATCTTTTCTCGACGTTATGAGGTTGCCGCACGGCCGCTCTGCCAGTCACTTTCTTTCGATAATCGTAGAGCTTATTAGCAATAACTTAGCTCGGTTTGTAGCTAAAGGAGTCATTATTAATTAATTTTCCAGTAAACCGTAGATAAAATGCAGGCTAAACAGAAGGTTAGAAGTTATAACCTCTACAAGTTACTAGTGTTTTTTATCCTGACTATAGCAACAAAGTCCGTTGGAACAAAAAATACAACGGTCTATAGAAAATAGATCACAAATTGTGTTAATGAAAATTGCTAAACTCGACTATAATAGTGAAAAGTGATATTCTTAAAGCTTATGAAATTTTCTTACGGGATATAATAAAAGACGTCTTACAACACTTAAGAATATATTTACACTTTCTTTTAAAATTTTTCTTTAAATCGATATAAGGCGGTGGCTACAAAACTGATACTACAAAAACAAATTTGAACCAGAGAAATTAATAAATAAATTCTAATGTATTTATTATAACTTAATATTGTTACTAGTAATTATTATCAGACATAAGATTTAGACGAAGTTGCAACATATTTGATCAGACTTCACACCAAACAGTCTTGACAAGAATTTTGGGTTTAGTCCCTTGTATGCGGGGCGTGCGAGAAGCCGCCAGTGACAGTGAACCCGTCATTCTAGGTGTTGTAAATCACACTGGACAATACCGATCCGTTGACTGAAGGCTCGGGCCTTCGCACGCTGCCGGTCGGTAAGGAAGAATCATTTGAAAAACTGCTAGCGCTCTAGTGGCCAAACTCCAAACGAAAAGGCGGAATTCTATCTGACTCCTGCCCCCTCTTAAAATGAACTGAGCAACTTTTTATTAGCATATTATGTGTTGTTATTACTTACGGGATGTAATAAAAGACGTCTTACATAACTTAAGATATATTTACACTTATACTGATTCACATACAGATGGTAAACGTATATAAAAGATGGTACTAGGCTATCGATTTCGACCAGTCACACCAGTCATCATCAAGCCAATGATAGAACTGACAGAATCACATCAGGATTCTGTCAGTTCTCTCATTGTCACAGGGTGTTCATTGTTTGTGATTTTTGAATGAGTGAAATAGTTGTTATACTATTGCAACATCAAAGTTACTGGAACCTTACAGTACTGACAAAGATGAGGAGTCTTATGGGAATGCCCCCCAAACAGAAGAACGTTCTTACAGAAGAGCTTGTGTTGTTCTTTTGCGTAGAAAGAAAAAGCCTCAAAGAAATTATCAAAATTTGCCCAATCAGTTGGAAAAAGGAGAAATGTCTGCTGGTACTAGTTCTGGCCAATCTGGAAAAGAAGTAAATTTTAAAGAAGTGTCACCTGGTCAAGTTGCTAGTATAGAAAACTTGACTATACTGCCAAATGTATTTTATGGTCTTGTAAAAGGAGCAAGTACATCAAGAACAGAAAGAGATCAGTAAAATTAATAAAGTTACTGTCTAATAACTTTTGTTAAGTGTTTTAACTGCTTAATCTATCATGTTGGTTGTCAATGAAATCAACTAACTTTATGCCTTCTATTAAATTCTTTGTTGAATTGTAACCTATCTAATATTTACAAGAAAAATTGTGTGTGAGAGTTTAGTTGGCCATGAGTTTAGAAACCAAGTTAACATTTTTACTGATATTTTTTAGAGAGAGTAGAGGGAAACTAAGGATTTGGGGCCACTTTCGGCGCTTTTTCCCATGTTATTCTTATGGGGTTCAGTTTTTTCACCGACACCCGAACCTGGCCTACAAAAAATTTCTTTGTTGGCCTATACTACTACCCGACCCCTGCCTGTATTAAATACATTTCCCCCCATCCATCCCCTATATTTTTTAAATTAATTGTCTAAAAAACTAACTTTCATGTTTAAATTGATGTTATTGTTCTAGGCTAGTGTATATGTACACCTGTATTATGCATCCTAAAATGTATATAAGGGGGTCAGTTGACTGCCCCCCCTTTAACTTCCAGGTGATCCCTCCTTCCATATGTGGATTTGCTCTAAATTCATTTTAATACATCCTTTGCGGAAATCCACGAGTTCTGGCTACTTGGGAACCCGAGCAATTTGACATATAAGAAATCACCCTTCCTCCTAATTACCTTCTCCACTGAATACATGTCTTTATATTTAGTCTTTAACAATTTTTCTGTATAAAATCCTCCTTTGACCATATTGTCATTCTCATATTTCAAAATATAAGTAACAGGCTTTGTTTTCTTAACTTCTGCTATTGTAAAAAGCTCTCCTGTCCAGTTAGGGGTATATCCTTTACTAAATACATGTTTATATTTTGATATCCTTACACTATCCCCCACCTTATATCTTGGCTTTTTAACTTGTACTTTAGATGCTAACCTTTCGTGTACATCTTTAGAGTTCTTGGTACTTACTTGGTTAGGCTTCATCCCTATGGACTGATGTACTTTATTATTATATATCCTTATTAACTTTGGAAGTAAATCCAACCATTTGTAACTCCCTTGTGCACTAAACTCTCTATACAACCAATTCTTTAAAGTTCTCTGGAACCTTTCCACAATAGCTGCCTTAGTTGTAGAATAAGTGTGGTAGTGATTAATATTTAGCTTTTTCATTAGTTTGGTAAAATGTTGATTAAAAAATTATTTTCCATTATCAGATTGAATATTTTTAACTCCCTTTGGGAGAATATTTTGTATAGCTTCTGTGACTATTAATCCAGTTTTATTCTTTAGTGGAGCAGTACAAGCTTTTTTAGAAAATGTGTCTATTAAAGTTAAAGTATATTTATTCCCAGAATTCTCTTATGCTTATCTCTGATTTCATATATTTAGTAAATGGTACTGATACATTATTTATTTTTAAGTATGTATTATTCCGTAAATATCCTTTAATTCTTTAAACTGATTTATTTATTTTCTGGTGGTATCTAGGATTTATTTTTTCCCTCTAATTTTTTCAGGTAAAAATGATTTGGTAAATATTTTTACAGAACATATTTAATTTGAAAATATTGAATAAAGTGCTATTATATTGCAATCCCAAGTAGTCACAGGACGTAACCGTGTGAAAAACGGTTGGGCAACGGTTGGATTTTTGAGGAAACTCTAACCTACAATGATTGTAATTATACAACATTTAACCAACAGTAGTCCAACAATACATGGAGTATAACTGAGAAATTATGCAACATGGGAATATAGCGGTTTGTTTCAATATCTCCGAAAGTAGAATTTGCCAACAATAGCTTTTGATGGCCAGTATGTTATATGGTTGGATTTGCATACGTGGGCTATCCAACGATTGGTTCGTTGGCCCAACCGACCATTTCCTTCCCAAATCCTACATTGCAAACAATAACCCAACGTTAGTCCAACAATGTGTGCTGCTTGGGAAGGTTGTTTGTGCATTTCATCTATACCCGTACTAACTAAATTATTGACTACAAAATGTTACAGCTTTACTTTTACCAGATAAATTAGAACCCTAATTTTTAAAAAAATTACTGGTTAACTGATTCATAAGCGTTAACATGATTTAATCTCTTTAACAGTTAGGATCAGGCTAATGCGCCTTATCAGGCAACTCTTGTATTCTGTAATGATTTTGGCCTCTTCAGATTGCCCGCACTTCCTGCACACTGGGTCTCCATCGAAGATTCCCATGCTTGACAAGTGTTTCCTCAGGTGTCCATGTCCAGTGACTAACCCTGTCATTTGTTTGATGTCCCGCCTACCCAAACGCAGGATATCAGAAGCCACCCGTTGCGATGGTGAGTGAAGGGTGAGCTTGCTTACCCTCAGTGCGGGGAGCTCCGCCCATCTTTTTCGGTGCTTCTCCCGAGCCCATGATGTGATGGTCTGACCTATACATACTCATGAGAGATCCTGCAGAAAGGTTCAGGGCCTATGAGTGCAGCCGACGATGCCAAGTTTGCAAGCTCTTCTGCAGCCTTGTTCCCCCTGATCCCTGTGTGACCCGGCACCCAGCAAAGCGTGACCCTGCTGCGCCTGCTGAGGCACGACACTGTTGAAAGACAGTCCCAGACAATCCTGGACCTGAATTCCCAGGAGTCCAGCGCCTTGAGCGCTGTCTGAGAAAATGCAGATGCTCTACTTACAGTTTAAGCTGCGGTTTGTATTTGTCGCAAAATGTGACATGCACCACGAAAATGCGATAATATTTGAGCAGGCTGTCGCTCTTTTGCTATAAATAAAAGTGTAGAAATGGTTTAAGTTTATGGCAGAAAATCTGTTTTAACAATACAAATGGTATTAAAGTCCATTCGGCAACTTATTTTTGTGTTACAGTAGAACTTTGATAGTTCGACACTCGATAGTTCGACAGTCCGTATACTTCGACAAGAGCCGTGATGACATGACATGACAGTAGCAGCGACTGCTTGTGTTCTTGACGGGTTCGCCGGTCAGTGATGGGAGCCCGCTTATTGTTTTTGTGAACGTGCGCTATCACCTTTTCTATAGATAACTTATCCTTCCTACCCCCTACCCCGTCCTATCCACCCCTTTCCCCGCCCTTCCCAGTAAGTAGGTTAAGTCAGTTCGCTGGAGACGCTGCGGGAGTTAAACACGTTTTTGATTCTTTCATGATACGCTATTGATTTTTTGCTCATATTACTCCCTGTGTTAAAATGTTCCATATACTCCCTATAGTTCGACATTTCGATAGTTCGACACCCCTTTAGTCCACAAAGTGTCGAACTATCGAGGTTCTACTGTACTTTAAAATATGAGCTTAATATTGAATGCAACGCGATGTGATCACGATCCACAACCAAACAGAAGACTAGAAGAGCAGTTGGGATATTGTGGAGGCTTGACATCGTTGTGTTGGTCATTCACTACGTCACTTTACCGATCGCTTCTGAGTAAGTTTCAACTGTGTACCGTGTAAACGGAACACGCAAGTTACTGATATGATAGTTCTACAGTGACAGTAGCTAATCGACTCGCAGATGTCATGCGCTGTGACTTGGCTTGGCGCGCACTCTGTAGTAGCCGAGTCTAGCCGAGCGATGGCAAATGCGAGAATGTGGAGGGCTAGTTCGCCACTGCTCGGGATAGTTGCGCTTGCCTCGCTATCTCTCCGATTCTTGTCGGTTTTTGTGATCGAGTGAAAGGAGACGATCGGCAGGTCCTCTATACTTACTGCCGCTCACGGTCTCGATTCACTGCAGTGTGAATAGTCACACGAGCTCGAGTTGCTCGCCCGAGTCATTCGGACAAACGATTGGGCGAAAGTGTAGAGGTACCTTAGCAAAATCAGACAACTCAAAATCGGTGATTAAAATCCCCAAAAAATTGTCAATATTTATCTCAAACGGAAAACAAAATAATATAGATTATAGCCCGATTGATGCGGTATTAAAAGTACCGCATCTGAACGTTAAAACAAACAGTATCTATAAAAATAGAATTAGAGTTTTGTATGTATATTGCTTGGAATTATGAAATATTTTCACGTTTTACACCCTAGGTAAGCCAAAAATGGTCTTACCTCAATTTCTGTCTGTCTGTCTGTCTATTTGCCCGTCTTTCGAAGCGCTCAAAGACGAGCTTTTGTTCTCTTTTCACGAGAAAATGGGTAGGCCTACACCATTTTTAATTAAACGATGTTTCTTTGTTCTACACATAGTTCTAACATAAGTGAAAAGGTTTAAGGCAACTTCAAACTGGCATTCTCCTTTTGGAAATTACTTTTAACAATCTACGCTTTGCGAATACATAAATTAAAAATTAATTTGAGATCGTACAATGTGTAAACTTACAAATATCCCATCACGAGCTAAAAATTATCAAAATCTTTATGGCTTCATAATTTTTACTTTGAAAGCTTTTCAAAATTGGATGAATCTATGAATAAAAACAATTGAAAATTTACACTTTATATACACGTTTTACAATACACAGTTTGAAACAATACTAATTACTTATAGACTGTTTTACACATTTTACATAACGTCTTCTTCTAATTTACGTTATTTTTCAGATTTTTTTGCGTTTGGAGGGTTTTTACACTTATCATAAGACTTGCAGTAAGAGCAGCATGCTGAGTCTTTAGAAAAACAGGCACAAGTTTTTTTGAGCAGTTTTTGCAGTTACAAGGTTTAATAAGAGAAGTGGGCGTAGGAGGCAGTGTCATCAAAAGTGGACGCAGTTTATTATTTTCATCTTTGTAGTAGCCATACATTTCTAAATCTAATGGCTCGATGAAAGCATTTAGGGAGTTTTCCCATAAGTATAGTTGAGCTGCACTCCTCTAGATATGTAATCGGAAAGAGTCTGATGTACATGACATTTTACTAACGTCCTTGATACGTCTGACATACGGAATCTTCGATATCTGTATATAGCGATTTTCATTGCAGGATTTTCCACTTTGCTTTGTAAGATTTAGGAATAAAGTCTCTAACCGTTGCACAGTTTCTTCTGGAAGTGGCTGTACACGTAATAGATCCAAAACATGAAGCTTCTTTATGTTTCATAACATAGTTATATGTATGTCCCAATCTCTTTTCGACCCAATCTTACTAGTCTTATCACAACCGGTATAAGTATGAAGTACTGGCTATACTTTACAAAACTTATCAGGTAGAACTTCTTCTAGCAAGTGACAACCTAAGCCTCTTTTCTTGTTACCTACACCAACTATTATCCATAAGGTCTGACATCCACTTGAAAACATTCCAAAACCTTATCCCAAGGACTAGTACATCTGAATCAGGGCTATATAAAATAACGTGTTTTGCTTCCTTGTTCGATTCTAGACAATCTTTGAAATAAACAAACATCCTAGTGTCGGCTTCAAAGTGATTACTTTTGAGATTCACTTGCTCTGTTATGTTTTACCTCCGTTTTTACAATAACATAAAGTTTTATTTTTGAAACATCCAGATAAAAACAAAGTTTTGCCATTGGGGACATGGACGTTATTTAAAATGAAACCCGATAGATACTCAATCAATTTTGTTTTGTTTTCTGTTTGAGATAAATATCTTGACTATTTTTTGGGGATTTTCTTTAAATCACTGTGAATGTAGATGATAAATGGAGGCTTTCCTCCAGCTCTAATTTCATTTCCTGTATTCTTGATTAATGATTTGTCATATACATCATATACAACTTCTACTCTCCTGGTATCATTGTGATGTAAAGCTTTTTCAAGCTGTGACATTTGATATTTGGCAAAATCCCCGAAACATTCCATTTTAGATAGTGTCATAGTTGGTACACTGTGAATGAGTGCCATATTCCATTGTAAATGTGTATTTGGTTCTGGAAAATATTAATACTGTCCATACTTCCTGTACATCTGCAATCAATTTCAATTATATTTAATAGGTCTGCCTTTGTACTCTTCTTAAGGTTTCCATTTTCAAGTGCAAGGCTTGGTGGGTACGGTGCTAATTCATGCGATACAAGCTCTTCCATGTTGAATCCATTTTGGGTAGCCAGAAAAATAGTTTGACTTATGTCAAGTTCACTAGTATTGGTCTTTTTACAATTCTTAATTTCCTCTTTTCTAGGAGAATTAAATGATAAAACTGTTTCTCTTTTTAATGGAGCGTAGAGACTTTTTGTGTGGTTTGTCATTCTGTCACGTTTAAACTTTTCATACTTGATCTTTCCATTTTCGGTTAAACTTATCAAAAAAGTTGCAGCTTCTGTTGTCACTACAGATCCACTGACAACATTGACACTAACAACTGTGTTGCAGTAGATTCAACAAAGGGGTCATCGTGATCATTGATAAATTCAATTAAAGCCTGGACATAATTTTCGTCTTAAATTATTCTACATGTGCTCCATTCCTTGTGTAAATTAAATAAATCACCTGTTGGATCTTGATTTATCTTACACAACTTTAGAATAGCCATGAAAAGTTCAGCTTTTTGGTGATACAATAAACACCATTTCCTCGTCGCTATCTCGCTATTTGTTATGCCGATTAAACCCCCTTGAACCTTTGATGATCGGATGAGGGACTGCTCTAATGGATGATCTGAAGCAACACAGTTGAATTTGTCTCGCTGACTTTTCACTATAAAGCAGCCCTTTTTGAAGTTACTCAACAATTCCTCAGGTAATTTGGACATGTCATCCAAGTACAGCTCGTGAATAGTTATAATGGTTGAAGAGTAAAAAATAGGGGACAATTCTTTTGACAACATTTAAGTCGAGGTCCTAGTTTCCATCCTTGGCTGCTCTCACACAATCTAACAAGACTTCTACCATAATGTTTGTTTTCATGTTTATTAGATGTGGTACTTTTAATACAGTATCGTTTGTTTTATTTGTGGTTTTATATTTGTTTCTTTAAATACTTTTGGGAATGATTATAGCATAACATTGTTTAGTATTGTACATTTATTATTTTTAATGGCAACATGTTTCTACCAAAAATAAATATATTTAAAATAAAACGTAATTTTTCTGGATTTATGTAATAGTTACGGACTTTATAGTTATTACCTTTTTCTTAGAACAACACCTTGCAAACAAAATGGTGCTTATTTCGTCCTGCCATCATAAACCATTGATTAGATACAGGCGATTCCGTAAACAGCGCCCCTGCGCTTGATAGCCCTCTACCTGGCACTAAATACCCCTCCCACCATGTTGTGCACCTGTTAGGGGGGCGACGACATGGATTTTTTTCATCTACTAGGTGATCCCAACAACAATCAAAAGTCAAAATGTGTCACCCTTTCAGTGCATACTCAACCCCCTTCAGGTGCTGGACTATTAGTAGTTGAAAATGGATAATTTACCAATAAAAGTAGACTCTGAATGATACAGAAATCAAAATCAATTTCAAGTTACATGTTTCAAATAGCCTACTCAAAAAGCAAAAAGAATTTAATTTCAATGAAATGGGTATCAAAATTTTTAATAAATTACCGACTGATTGGAAAAATGTAAGTGAAAGAAGCTTTAAAAAGAAAATAAAGAATATTTTACTAAATGACTGCTCTTTCAAAATTGATGAATGTTTGAAGAACAATTATTGGACCGAGAAGACATTTAAGTAAATAAATGTACTATACTGTATCTAAATTTATTGTTTTGTTAACTATGTCATGTATTATTTTTAATGCCCAAGGGCAATAAAGTTTTTTATTTATTCATAGCCTTTTATTTAAATTTTAAACCTCAAAAACAAATATATGCAAGAAATAACTTACTACAAAAAATAGTAATGACCTGCAATAATAAACGGTATCAGGAAACTGACACATACTTTCTCCCTTTAGCCCAACTTTAATGAATAAATTACTTTTTGTTAACTAAATATGGAATACAAATCACGGTGGAATGTACAGGAAATCTTGTAAACAAGTTGTTTTCAAAAACATCCGCCCAATTCCTTGTTTTGGAGGCGCTACAGAATCCTTTGCTACACACGTGGTTATAAGGGGGGAAATGCCCCCTATTCCCCCCCTCAGGGTTATTAAGGGGCAATATATTTCGAATTTCCTCTGTTGGTCAATGCTAACTTGACAAGCATATCAAGTTTAAACGAAATTTATCTAAATAAGAGAGAAATAGTAATTTTTGTATTCCCCATAAGAATAACATCGGACAACGTACTGCGTTTACTGCAAAATGAAAATTTAAGTTTTCTCCGCAACCAGTAATCGTAGAATAGTAATTCAAAATACTAAATTATTTAGATTTTTGAGCTATTTTTAATGGTGAATAAAATTTTTTATATTTATGTGTTTTTAATGAACAATCAAAAAAACTGAATTTTTGATATTTAAAGTCTTGTAATTTCTGAACTTGTTTTTTTACAGAAATTCGGGTGGTATCATTTTGTTTGAAAACTAAAGTTCTACAAACGACTAAAGTTTAATCAAAATCGTGTGAGCCGTTTTTGAGAAATCTTGATTTTTCATGTTTTTTTGGCGGTTTTTGGGGGATAATTACCCATGAAAATCAAAAAATCCAAAAAAATGAAAAACTGCCAGAAAATATCATGGATTAGTACCTACATACCAAATTTAATAAAAATCGGACCATTGGTTAGGGCTCTAGCTCTGTACACATCCATACAGACAGACAGACACACAGACATCATCACGTAAAAATCACTTTTTTGGGTTCAGGGAGCACCAAAACAAATATTTGCACTAGCAACTCAAATTCGAAAATTTTTACGAAAACATAACTTTCTCCTTATACTATGTATAAGGGAAGGGGGAGAAATTAAAAATGCTCCAAGAAAAATATTTTTGCTACAAGTCTCTAAGAGCTTGTAGCATTTCTGCTCAAAGAATTTTGTCCCCTGCCTAAACCTTGGCGTTCCTCCCTGAGACCACGTCTCAAGATCTCACGAGCACAATCCATGATCGCAGTGACTTCAGCCTGAAACACTGAGGGATGCACGCCCATTGGAAGACAAGCCAACCCCATCTTGCACCCCCAGTATTCCAGCCCCAGTGCCACCCTTTACTTTGAACCATCCGTGTACCACTTCTGGTCACAGGGCGGAAGAGGACTCTTTCCTTCATCCCACTCCTCCCTTGAGGGAATGCAAACTTCAAAAGACTTAACGAAAGAGTACCTGACTGGCATGTGATCAGAGGGCATGTCGAGCACGTCACTCCGAACCACAAGAGTGACTCTGGTATGGCCAACTGGTGTTCCAGAAGACATCCAGAGATTCTGGCAATGGAGACGATGAGTGCACTTCCTAGCCACCTCCTTGATGAAAAGTTCAATTGGTGTGAGGTCGAGGAGACAGTCCAGAGAGGCCCTAGGACAGCTGCTCAGGGCACCCGTGATGTTGAGGCATGCAAGTCTTTGAACTCCCGCAAGGCTCCTCATCGCAAGCTCTGATTCCATTTTCGTCCACCACACGAGGGAGCCGAAGGTCATGGCAGGTCTTACCACCGAGATTTACAGCCAGTGCATGAGCCTAGGCTGCAGCCCCCAGTTTGCCTTGACCATGTGCCTGCATGCAAAAAGTGACCACTTACCCCGGTCAATGACCTGTAAATGTGGACCCCACTGAAGTATCCGGTCCAAAGTGACACCCAGATACTTCACCTGATTCTGCAGTTCCACACATTCTCCCTGCAGTCTTAGAGGTCCGATCCCAGTCAGATTCCTTTTCCTGGTGAAAGGAACTGCAACAACCTTAGAGGGGTTGATTGGGAGTCCAACCTCTGTGCACCACCGATCCACCTCAGATTACGAATGCTACTGACAATAGACCTCAACCAGATGAAGCCATATACCAAGTTTGGTCGGTATACGTTGATAAATAAGCGAGATATAAAATTATTCTTATTCTCCATAAGAATAACATTGGACAACGTACTGTGTTTAGCACTTTTAATATCTCCGCAACCAGTTGACGTAGGGCAATGATAAAACACCAAATTGTGTGTTTTTTAAGCTGAATCCGATAGTAAAAATAAAATTTGTCTTTTCCAAAGATCATATATAAAAAATTCAAAAAACCCATTTTTGGAGTATAAAACCCCCCTTCGGATAGATCGATCGGTCTGGTTTTCATATGTAAAGTCATAAATGTTGCTTAGAGTTATCGTGCTCACGGACACACATATATCAACAAATGGTGTTTTTGGGTCTGGGGACCTCAAAACGAAAAAGTTATCATGGTCCCGGGCCTAGGTCTTACCATGCTGACTACGGTAATAGCTTCTTCCCTATAGGGGAAATTCGCTAAAATGTAAGAATTCTTATGAAAACAAAGTTATTATAAACTATGTACAAAAATGAAAGGAAAATAATACTGATTCAGATAATATTTCACTTTCATGACAGTACTATAGGCCTATTCAACGTAAAATTTAGGGGAAGATGTAAAAAATCATATTAAATTTTAAATTTTGTTCTATATCCAAATTGAGAAATACTAATAATATTTTATCTAATTAAAAAATGTAAGTATGTAGAAGGAATAAAATTATTTTAAAATAATAACAATTTAAAACTTTTTTTATTTCTCTTTATTCAATTAACAGATAGATGTAGACACAAATTTCAAATTCAGGTATCTTACACAAAACCTCCTACATGACTGAAATTTGTATTAAGTTTTTATTGAGGTTTACTTTAAAGAAAAATACTTTTATCATAGTGATCCAGTTTTAATAGTACTTGGTGTCAGAAAGACTATCAAGAGAGGTTTATTTGGCTCATTGCGTAGAACATCACATGAAGTATCTCCAAGACGGCACAAGGTCGATGGAGGTAGACTAAAATCTGCCGCTCCAGACATCAGGTGATAAAGTGGAGCTGTTTTCATTCATGGGCAGGGATGTGGCAGCAGAAATCAACCAAAGGTTCCAGAAGGTAGTGCCAAGGCTGCAGACCCGGACATCGGGGAAGGGAGAGGAGCCACCCCCATGATCCACTGTTCATCCTGGCAAAGAAAGGACACACATGTAGCAGCAAGTCTAAAGATACTACTTGCTGAGTGTAGTATACTATGTCACATTGATAAGCATTACATCCTGTAATAAATATTGTATCCATTGTAATATTGTATGTATTGTAATATTGTATTGTAAATATTGTAGACATGATAAAGAGACGATTGGCATGTATATCGTCAAAGGGTGTAGTAAAGAATGGAATATAACAATGAACAGTATTAAAATTACTGTACCAAATAACAATGGTAATATCATTATATTAATAAGCAAGCAGTATGAAAAGTTCACGCAGACCTTTAGAAAGGTATTAATTATCATATAGATTTGCAAAAATCCCTTATAACTTATTTGTCCTCAGGGCTACATCCCACAGGCTTTCAATGTTTCAAAGTAAATCTTATGGAAGAATACCAATTAAATTGAATATTTGGCATCTGTTGTTATAATAACAGATGCTAGCCCAACAGCAAGAACAGATGTTTCATGACTACAACATCGTAAATAAAAATATTACTGATTGTAACGGGTATTCTAATTAATTCCTAAATAAAAACAACTTAAAATAATAAATTATAATATAATAAACACTCATGGAAAATTACCGTTAGAAAAAGTGGAATATCTAAAAAACTAAAGTACGTAAAAGGATAGTAGTTTGTTTATTTATATCTTCCGTCAACTGAAATGCCTACAACTATACATATTTAATATTTAGTGATCAGACATTTGAAATTCTGTTCAATTTGATATGTGTGTATTATAATATCAAATCATATTTAACTTATAATAATTTGTATCTTCAAAACTCTATTAATTGAAATTTAATGATAAGTTTGTAATTTTTCATCAAACATTATATTATGTGACATAGTTTATCTTATTATGATATAAGCTTACGTTTTTGTAATTTACACACATAATCGTGTATTTATATAATAGTTTTTGTTTTTATTTTATCCTCCTTTTCTTATAAGTAATTTGTCATATTAATAATAATTGTTATATTAATATTAATTTACAATTATCAGGCATTTTAAAGCTTGATTCAATTTAATACGTGTGTATTTTCAGGTGATTTTGTAACAAAATATTAATTTATAAGATGTGTGAATGATCTGTTAGCCTATTTCAAAACTGTATTATAACAATTAAGAGGTTTTAGCCAGAAAATCACCTTGAAATAGTTAGAAAATCAATTTGATATAGTTGGGAAATCGGCGTAAAAAGTTGGGAAATTTGAGGTTCCTCCCCCCCTCTCAATAATTTTCTCGAGCGACGCCCCTGTGTATTATAACAAACTTACGTTTTAGCTTTTCAAGTAACAGCCGTTATTCATCACTACCTATAACCAGCAAAAGAGCTGAGTGTTCATTAGTTCCTGGAGATTTTAGCGAACATTTGTTGAAAAAATGCTGTTTATTTCAAAGGTATTTAGAGGCTTTGCTAAAAATTCGCTTGTCACATTTATACATCATTAGAAAGCTGGTTAAATTTAATATTAATATGAGACACTTTGTTTGTCCCATTTGGTTAATATTTGGTTGTTAACGAGCCATAAGACTCAGAAGTCTCCGATTAAAAAAAAATCCAAGATGGCGGCCTTCCCCCACATGGATTTTGGTAGACTTTTGATATATTGTTTGGGACTCTATGCCATGTCTAAAAAACCTTTATTTTTTTGTTTCTTTTAAATTAGTCTGATGTTTTTCCTTAATTTGACTAGGCTACAAGGGGTTTACTGGGTTTAATTCTGTAATGGAACAAAAAATAAAATTCTGAGGCGCTATTTGTGTTTTTTTGTGTGTATGTTTATCATGTGTATTCTGTTTTTGTTTTTCAAAATCTGACAATTTCTCCAGGATTAAGCTAAGGTGAGAGTAGCCCAATAACAAAATTGTTAAAAATGTGTGGAAGAAAAACACAATTCACCTCGACTCTCCAGCACTCCACATGATCAGTCACACAATGGTGACGAGTAGACATTCCACCCATGATGAACATGTAGCCAGTGTCAGGGCTCGCCCCTGCAACACAAAGTCAGCATTTTACACTACCTGTACTACACACTGGTGGCGAGTAGACATTCCACCCATGATGAACATGTAGCCAGTGTCAGGGCTCGCCCCTGCAACACAAAGTCAGCATTTTACACTACCTGTACTACACACTGGTAACGAGTAGACATTCCACCCATGATGAACATGTAGCCAGTGTCAGGGCTCGCCCCTGCAACACAAAGTCAGCATTTTACACTACCTGTACTACACACTGGTAACGAGTAGACATTCCACCCATGATGAACATGTAGCCGGTGTCAGGGCTCGCCCCTGCAACACAAAGTCAGCATTTTACACTACCTGTACTACACACTGGTAACGAGTAGACATTCCACCCATGATGAACATGTAGCCAGTGTCAGGGCTCGCCCCTGCAACACAAAGTCAGCATTTTACACTACCTGTACTACACACTGATGACGAGTAGACATTCCACCCATGATGAACATGTAGCCAGTGTCAGGGCTCGCCCCTGCAACACAAAGTCAGCATTTTACACTAATTATACTACACACTGGTGACGAGTAGACATTCCACCCATGATGAACATGTAGCCAGTGTCAGGGCTCGCCCCTGCAACACAAAGTCAGCATTTTACACTACCTGTACTACACACTGGTGACGAGTAGACATTCCACCCATGATGAACATGTAGCCAGTGTCAGGGCTCGCCCCTGCAACACAAAGTCAGCATTTTACACTAATTATACTACACACTGGTGACGAGTAGACATTCCACCCATGATGAATATGTAGCCAGTGTCAGGGCTCGACCCCTGCAACACAAAGTCAGCATTTTACACTACCTGTACTACACACTGGTAACGAGTAGACATTCCACCCATGATGAACATGTAGCCAGTGTCAGGGCTCGCCCCTGCAACACAAAGTCAGCATTTTACACTACCTGTACTACACACTGGTGATGAGTAGAAATTCCACCCATGATGAACATGTAGCCGGTGTCAGGGCTTGCCCCTGCAACACAAAGTCAGCATTTTACACTACCTGTACTACACACTGGTGACGAGTAGAAATTCCACCCATGATGAACATGTATCCAGTGTCAGGGCTCGCCCCTGTAACACAAAGTCAGCATTTTACACTACCTGTACTACACACTGGTAACGAGTAGACATTCCACCCATGATGAACATGTAGCCAGTGTCAGGGCTCGCCCCTGCAACACAAAGTCAGCATTTTACACTACCTGTACTACACACTGGTAACGAGTAGACATTCCACCCATGATGAACATGTAGCCAGTGTCAGGGCTTGCCCCTGCAACACAAAGTCAGCATTTTACACTACCTGTACTACACACTGGTGACGAGTAGACATTCCACCCATGATGAACATGTAGCCAGTGTCAGGGCTCGCCCCTGCAACACAAAGTCAGCATTTTACACTACCTGTACTACACACTGGTAACGAGTAGACATTCCACCCATGATGAACATGTAGCCAGTGTCAGGGCTCGCCCCTGCAACACAAAGTCAGCATTTTACACTACCTGTACTACACACTGGTGACGAGTAGAAATTCCACCCATGATGAACATGTATCCAGTGTCAGGGCTCGCCCCTGCAACACAAAGTCAGCATTTTACACTACCTGGACTACACACTGGTGACGAGTAGACATTCCACCCATTATGAACATGTAGCCAGTGTCAGGGCTCGCTCCTGCAACACAAAGTCAGCATTTTACACTACCTGTACTACACACTGGTAACGAGTAGACATTCCACCCATGATGAACATGTAGCCAGTGTCAGGGCTCGCCCCTGCAACACAAAGTCAGCATTTTACACTACCTGTACTACACACTGGTAACGAGTAGACATTCCACCCATGATGAACATGTAGCCAGTGTCAGGGCTCGCCCCTGCAACACAAAGTCAGCATTTTACACTACCTGTACTACACACTGGTGACGAGTAGAAATTCCACCCATGATGAACATGTATCCAGTGTCAGGGCTCGCCCCTGCAACACAAAGTCAGCATTTTACACTACCTGGACTACACACTGGTGACGAGTAGACATTCCACCCATTATGAACATGTAGCCAGTGTCAGGGCTCGCCCCTGCAACACAAAGTCAGCATTTTACACTACCTGTACTACACACTGGTAACGAGTAGACATTCCACCCATGATGAACATGTAGCCAGTGTCAGGGCTTGCCCCTGCAACACAAAGTCAGCATTTTACACTACCTGTACTACACACTGGTGACGAGTAGAAATTCCACCCATGATGAACATGTAGCCGGTGTCAGGGCTCGCCCCTGCAACACAAAGTCAGCATTTTACACTAATTATACTACACACTGGTGACGAGTAGACATTCCATCCATGATGAACATGTAGCCAGTGTCAGGGCTCGCCCCTGCAACACAAAGTCAGCATTTTACACTAATTATACTACACACTGGTGACGAGTAGACATTCCATCCATGATGAACATGTAGCCAGTGTCAGGGCTCGCCCCTGCAACACAAAGTCAGCATTTTACACTACCTGTACTACACACTGGTGACGAGTAGACATTCCACCCATGATGAACATGTAGCCAGTGTCAGGGCTCGCCCCTGCAACACAAAGTCAGCATTTTACACTAATTAAACTACACACTGGTGACGAGTAGACATTCCATCCATGATGAACATGTAGCCAGTGTCAGGGCTCGCCCCTGCAACACAAAGTCAGCATTTTACACTACCTGTACTACACACTGGTGACGAGTAGACATTCCACCCATGATGAACATGTAGCCAGTGTCAGGGCTCGCCCCTGCAACACAAAGTCAGCATTTTACACTAATTATACTATACACTGGTGACGAGTAGACATTCCACCCATGATGAACATGTAGCCAGTGTCAGGCCTCGCCCCTGCAACACAAAGTCAGCATTTTACACTACCTGTACTACACACTGGTAACGAGTAGACATTCCACCCATGATGAACATGTAGCCAGTGTCAGGGCTTGCCCCTGCAACACAAAGTCAGCATTTTACACTACCTGTACTACACACTGGTGACGAGTAGACATTCCACCCATGATGAACATGTAGCCAGTGTCAGGCCTCGCCCCTGCAACACAAAGTCAGCATTTTACACTAATTATACTATACACTGGTGAGGAGTAGACATTCCACCCATGATGAATATGTAGCCAGTGTCAGGGCTTGCCCTTTCAACACAAAGTCAGCATTTTACACTACTTGAACTATCATTTGGCTATTACCGGGAAAACTGTACCTTTGCTTAGGATTTAATAACATTCTTTAATAAGTTTTTTTTTTCTCTTGATTTGATATGATAATTTATTTACAGTAACTTTTATGTTATTAGAAAATATACAAAGTTAAGAAACTTTTGAGGTTTTACTTTATCTGTCTTGTTATTTTTACATATTGTAAATGGTATTAATTTAATTATTTCAGTGGAGAATGCCAAAACATCTGGTTGGCCAGCTTTGAGCAATTTGTTGACAAAATAAAATTCCATTGAAATATTTTCTAAAACGTCTACATATATTATTGTATTCAGGATTTTATATAAGTAATGAGAGGGTTGTACGGTAGTGTTTCTGAAAGTAATTAAACCTGGAAAAATAGATGTGACTTTTCTTCTTAATAGGATTTCAGTGCAAACAGTAGACTAATTATTTAATTTTCATCACTTCAAAGATTTGTATTTAGTATATCACATTGGTATAACTCACTCAATTCTTTAGAGGACTCTTAGAGGAATATATGTATGAGGATTATATAATTCTCTTTCTACTGATACTCAAGAAATAATTCAAAACTCAATGAGTAGAGGCAAAATGGGAGAGCTTGGACCACTGTAAATTCAGCGGTTTTTAATCAGAAATGACGTTTGAGTGACGTGAGTGATGGCGTATGTGTGACGAGAGGGTGTGTTGACGTAATGGTGTGTTGACACACATATGTCATTGGATGTGAGGTAATGTGAAAACGGGTGGATTCATATTCGTTCCGAAACTGTTAGAAGATGTGGGAGAGGTTTGAAAATGAATTTTGCGGTTGCTGAGTTTCAAACAATTGGCAAAACTGGTGGCCTTTGAAAAGACCATTTGTTACATGGCTTTTACATCTTTTGGTGTGAAGAAAGACATACGTCATCGGATATGGGGTAATGTGAAAACTGAAGGATTTATATTCGTTCCGAAACTGTTAGAAGTTTAGAAGTGTTAGAAGTGGTTTTAAAATGAATTTGGAGGTTGCTGAGTGTCAAAGGATTGAAAAATGTGGTGGCCTTGACACATGTCTTTAAAATCTTTAATTTAAACAAATATTGCATAAATCTCAGTTGATAGACCTCTTCTCTTGATCTCGGCCTTCAGCGCAGCGAGATATTCCATCCGCCGAGATATCTCCGGCCACTGCTCTGGAAGCATCGTCGGATGGGCAACGTATGACAGATCGCCTTGATCTCATTGAAGTGATTTTCTTGCAGTTCGTCCTCAGACATAGTTGAAATTGCTCTCATTCTCTCCCCATGCTCCACAATCAGGGTGATCTCCACCAACTCTTCGTCGCCGATGTCTTTAGATCACAGAGTAGATGCAGACATGTTGGTTTAGCTTGGCGTCAGATGAGAGGATGGAAGCGAGGACCAGACAGACCTGATTTTATTACTGTTTATGCTTGGTTATAAAAAACACTGTCAAGTAATTGGCTAAAACAATAATCCAATTAAATGTAGCCATTTTATAGCAAAATAAAAACTAGAGCATTGTTACTCCTGCCGCCTACCCACTCAATGGGTGGTTACGGACATGTAGAAACAAGTTCAAGGTCATCAAAAGTGGTTTAATGAAAAGGTTTGGTGATTTATTCGTCAAAAATTAAAAATATTTAAACAAGGTTTACATAAATTATCTTTACAGCAAACTAGGTATATTGTATTAAACATTATTTCCTTCTTCGTACTTTGGAGGTTCTTGTAGCTGGCTTTCTTCTTCGTACTTTGGAGGTTCTTGTGGTTGGATTTCTTCTGTATTTTCGGATGTGGCATTCGGAGACCACTCAGTGGGTGACTCAGCCGTCTCCAAATCGCAGAAGGTTGCGTTGTCAAATTCAACAGTAATCTTCATTACTATCGGGGGATGTTCTGTCATCAAATGCAGGAGTGTTTCGTGAAGTATTCCCAAATCCACTTTGACTTGAATCACCAGAAGAAACTTCATTATGTCGATGGGTTAGGCTCGTTCTTGGCGGTGCGAGAGCTGAGGGAGAAATGATAGGTGATCACTAGTACGGGTTCTATTTATGTCGGAATAAAGTGGTGGGGGTAAGTCCAACACTTCCAAAACTATGCCAAGGTCACATTGATGAGTTTAAAAAAATATGATTACATAATATCTAAGTAATAGTCCATAATTAAAAAGATAAAGTAAACAAAGATTGCAATGGAATTTTACACTATGTACAAAACTATTTTACAAAGTATTGTTAACATGAATTGTTAATTCGGTAGGTTGTTTCTAGAAGGTCCATGGGAAACTAAATAAAATACGCCGGGCTTGATAGAATCCAAATTTTCGTTCATAAGAACATTAACAATCTTTTCGGGAGGTAAACTTGGAATTGGACTTGGACTTAGGTTTATCTTCTTCTTTGTAGGGTAAATCTCCAAGAACGGCTATAACTGCTTCACCAACTGATGTATCCATCTTTTTCATCGAATGCACAGAATAATGTTTTTTTTTTCTTGAAGTTCGCTACATATTTTTGTTGTTAGTAGATCGGATTTTGAATGTTGGTTGAATTTTTCCGCAAGAGCTTGTAGTGGAGAAGGTTATGCCATCGTGGAAATGCTGATTTTATCCTTTTGCTAGGTGTTGTATACTATTAGAGATCCTGTGTCCAACTGATATTATAGGTGTATGTGCATGGGTATATATGGATTTCCCCCTCCAACCAATATAAATCGGCATAGGCGTAATTCAGGGGGGAGCACGGGGGGGGGCAGTTGCTCCCCCAATAATTTAGAGGAAGTTGTGCTTAAAAATGTATGAAAAATACGATTACAATTATGTTTTTGTAATAAATAAGACATAACATTTAGGCCTAGCTATTTTTTAGAAATACAGTAGTAGTTTTAGTTTTTATAATTTTGTAACAACAAAAAAATTATTTATTGTAACTCAGTTATTGCAGTACAGTAGTTAAATAGTCGGTGATAGTTTGATACAAATCAACGGAAATCATTAACTGAAGTTTGACTTTTTCCCGTGGCGATCAACAGATTTCTTGGTAACGGGTCGCCGAGTAGCAGGTTGTGCGGACAACACAACAATAACCTTCCGGTCTCCTCTTGTCTATTGTTATAAGATGAAAATGGAGATATTAATCCAAATTTAACTGATATTGTTACTTCTCAACTTAACAGAAAACATACTCCTCCTTTCATTTTGATTTCAATCATTCTCGTCCTTGGATTCAAATCAGTGGTTTCTTTACGTATTTAGAGAACACTTCTAGTTATTGTTTACATAGTTGAATTGTGAAATTTATTGTGAATTCATGTAATAAGATTCCTTCATACCTTTTCCTCTGATCTTTTCCTTTAAAGTAAGAAATCCTGAGAGTTCAGCCTTAATCTCCTCAGTAGTTGTTGTGGCCTTTTCTGTGGACTCTTCTTCATTTTCAGCTGGTGTTTTATTAGTTTTAATATCATCATTACCAGGTGAAATTGTGTCTTTGATAATTGGAAAAGAAGTGGCTTCCGTTATTTTTGCAGAGTCCTCACTAGGTTTTGTGTTTTCAGGTAAATCTTGATTCAACGTTTTAGACAAAGCTGTCACCTCTGTTGATGCAGACTCGAGCGTTACATCATCAAGAAAAGTCGATGGTACACTATCAGTGGTTTTAACTATCGATGGAAAGTCGATGGTTTTAACTATCAATGTTGTCTTGCTGTCTGCAGGTGGTATCCTGATGTCCTCTTGCAGAAGAATCTCCCTTTTATGAACTAGTGGGGGTAAATATATGTAGGTGCTGTATAATATGGTAAAACATCTATATTATTCTTCTAACCACGCCTGTTAGAGGTGTGTACGTTACAATTGTATCATGTAGTATTAAACAATACGCTGTCGTTTGTTCTCTTCCAACTCAAACTCGATGCGAATATCTACTGTTGATGATTTAATTGATTCGTTTTGTTTTGAACAGTCTATGACTGCAATTGGTGCGAGACTCTTGATTGTTTCAGGGTTGAGGAGAGGCGAGTTCTTCCTTCGATAGTAGGACGATTGAAACCTAGCATAGATATCGTATAAAATACCATATCTGTCCTTAGAAAACATTACATTAAGACTGTCATAGGGAAAGAATTGTGAGTTTAATATTTGTAAGTTTACAATGATCAAAGCTACTAGCATTAGCAGTAATATTAGATCTTTTATTTGTTTGCAGAGCAAAAATAACATATCTAGGCTTTTTTAAATTACTCAAAGTCTTCACAGCCCACATTTGACGTTGAGTTGTTGGCAAGACTGGCCATTCATGTATTTCCCAGCTTCTAAAAGGAAACACAATATCCCTATCAGAGTCTTCTTGCGTAATAGACTTACTCGTCGTTCATCGGCCAACCGTACATGAGGTACTCTCCAAACTATTTTATCTAACTTCAATTTCCAGTCAAGTGTTGTGGGAGTTGTTCCAGTATCAGCTTGTATAATATCCACATCAGAATATGATCACAGTAAAACCAATGCTTGTTTGACATTAATTTATTATTCTCCTGTAGTCTTCAGCAAATCCTAGTAAGAGCCGTAACGGAACGCAAAAGTCGAAATAACCACTTGAATTAGGTACTATTTTGGTCGCGCAGTTGGTAATATCCATCCGGCTGTTTTAAAGCATTTGTTTCATTAGGTGATAAAGAAACCAACCCTTTAAGCGTGCTGCTTATGCCGACTTTTTTAGGGCATTTTTTTAGTTGAATCTACTACAATGCCAGATATTTCGTACCGGATTTCTTCAAACAAAAAGGCCATTGGATTATTTATGAATGGTACTTTTGACGTTGTATTTTCATCTTTTTCCAAAACTCTTCCTTCAATATAAATATAGCTTTCAGACGGTAAAGTATATGCATCTTCATGTTGTATTGGAATTTGAATCTCATCATTATTTCCTAATTTCGATGAAGCGTAAAGGTTGTGAACGTGAAGCTCCTTCTCTCACAATGTTTCGTCGAAAACCGGTCCATGTTTTATATCCAGTATGTCCATTTTCATTGACTCTGAAACCAAGTCCTTCTAGAAATTTAATATTCTCTCTAGTTAACCTCTCTACGTTAGGAGATATACTAGAATTGTCCAATGGTTGTTTAGCGCTATATGTAAATTCAAGTCCCATCATTCTTTTACGGTGTCTGTCTAATATGTAAACGTAAAGTAATAATTTCTCCTCTGAAATCCACGATGTCACCGTCTTGATCTAGTACGTTCAATATGATGTCTGAAATATGAGTGGAGTTTAATGGAAGATATATCAGATTATGAGGTTTTCAACTATCTTAAATCCAGGTGGAACGGTTGGATAAAACGAATGTAAAATAAGTTGGTTCGATCAATTTTTATAAGCCCCTTGAACTATGTTACACGTAATATTATAGTGCTAACTTTAATTATGTTTACAGTTTTTGGACTTGTATGGTAGATATTTGGTTCAAGAATCGACTTGTATGATGGAAAGGACCAAAGTAAAGGACCAATCGATGCTGGCTGAGTAAAATCCATATAAAATTTGCATTTTATTTCACTTCTTAAATTGTTATTATTTGATCTCAGTTCAATTACATCCTTTTCTAACTTATTTTGAAGTTCTCTGTTTATGTCAGCTATTTCATAAGCACCAGTTTTAATCTCAACAAATTCACGTACATCAGTCAGACCTTCAGTATTTTTCTTTCTTACGTAGTGAAACTTATTATTAACACCTTCTATTATGTTTGGGATTGAGTTGTAAGTAGTAAAATCCAAAAGTGCAATTTCCCACTGTCTACTATCTCTTAGGTGTAATGGTGGGAATAATGTCCTTCGTAAAGTTGATGTTGAACTACTAACTGTTACAGTACAAGACGACATATTACACCCGCAGTGGAGGATCTAGAACTGGTAGAAGGGGGGGGCTAACCCGGGGGTCTGAGGGGAGTCCCCCAGCTGAAGGGGGGTTGCGGGGGCTCGCCCCAAAAATTTCAAAATTTAAGTCTTAAAAACGACAATTTTAGGCTATTTCTTTCTCAATCTTACAACGGCATAATGTTAAAAACAACATGCAAATTATATCCCTAATTGTGTTGCTACGTGGAAAATTTTGTATGGTGCACTGACATTTGTATTATGTTAATGATTAATGCAACAAGAAAATGATAGGCTAAGTGACACTTTAATCAAGCCTACCTTGGATTTGTTTTACTATTAAACTAGAGAGAATTACTTAATTGTATAAAATGGAAAGTATTAATTGAAAACAGTAAAAATAGTTTAATCATACTGCACTATATTTTTGATGAAGTATATTTTTCATCATACTGGACACAATAAATTAAGGTAACAATTTAACCAAACCTGGTTAATTTTTTTAATTTTTTGGTTTACTTTTTTACCATTTAAAGTCTGCTTCAATATTGATCTTGCTACTATAAACAAACAGCTGCTACAAATGTTTTCATTGTTAACAATTTGAATACTGTAATTTGTGCAATTCATATTAGCTGATCACCTCGACCGAAAAGTGTCGTCATCAAATGTACTTTTTATCCTATAAATAAAAATAACAACTTTATAATCCCGACGCATGTGTTGAAAACCAGCTGTTTTTGATGCAGTATGACTCATGACGAAATAGTATATTTCATCACCAGGACCAAAAGTGACACTTTTCAATACGAGCTAAGTAACGGTCGAGGCCGGAAAATGAGCAATGACCGAAAAGCCAGTATTGCCAGTGATTGGTCCTAGTGACAAACTATATTTTTCGTCATACTGCAGACAATTTTAAGTTAACAATTTAACAAAAACTAAATTTTCTTAACTTTTTTACCATTCAAAGTTGGCTCTTGATCTTGCAATTCTAAAAAAAAAACAGCTGTTACACAAGTTGTCATTGTTTACAGTTGAATAATTCATTCAACTGATGGCCTCGATGGTGACATCAAATGACATTTTCGTCAATACTGCTTCAAAAGCAGCTGTTTTCAACGCATGCATTGAGGTGCTAAAGTTGTTCTTTTTACTCCAAGAATAAAAATAAAATCACTTGATGAAACTTTTCGGTCGAGGTCATCAGCTGAATTGAACAAATAAGAATTTAAATTAATTGATTAAATAAGAATTGAACAAATTATTCAACTTGTAAACAATGGAAACTTGTACGTATAACAGCTGTTCGTTTAAGAGTAGAAAGATCAAGATGGAATCAAACTTTTGATGGTGAAAAAGTTAGCGAAATTTAGTTTCTGTGAAATTGTTATATTAATATTGTTTTCAGTATGACGAAAAATGTATTTCATCACAAGGGCCAAAGGTGGGGTTTCAATCCTCGCTCATTTTCCAGCCTCAGCCGGTCGTTAAAACTTGAAGCTCGATTGAAAAGCGTCACTTTTGGTCCTACTTTTTCATGCCAAAAAACACAGTGTTGACGGGTTGCCAAGACTTAAAAAGATATAATATCAAAACATATTCCAAGTCAAGTATAACATCGTTGGTCTGACATCGTTTACCATAGCAAAGTCCTTAAAGATGTTAAAATAAAGTAAACGTAAATACCCCCGTTGCAGCAAACCTGCCTACTCAGCGAATTTCCAATGCATAATATATGTCTTAGTACCACATAAAGCCGCATACCAAGTTTCATAAAAATATATTCACATTTAAGCGATATATACAATTTTAATTACTCTCCATGAGAATATCATTGGTGATGAGTACCTAGGTTTGCTGAAACAAGGAACACAACAATTTTTCTATGCAAATATAAATAGAATTTAACTAGGCGAAGCCACATTCCAAGTTTCATCAATATTCAATCATAAATAAGCGCTATAAACATTTTAATTATTCTCCATAAGAAAAACATGGCGGCTGAGTAAGCAGGTTTGCTGCAACAAGGAACAGAAAAATGGGTTTTTATGCACATATCAATATAACTCAACAAAGTGAAGCCACATACCAAGTTTTATTAATTTATGTTCATAATTAAGGGAGTCATTACATTTTACTTATTCTCCATAAGAATAACATGGGGCTGAATACGCAGGTTTGCTGCTATGGGGATAATCAACAAAAAATCATTTTTGTGCAAATATCAATATACCAGAACTTCTTTAAGCTACATACCAAGTTTCATCAATATACATTGTTAAATAATCAAGATATCAAATTTTCGAGGCCATCCGCCACAACCGTCGACTCTGCTCGCCATGGCGTAGTTGTTCAAGTGGAGTGTAGAAGCGCCACTCCAGCCTCTGAAGCCTTCGCCGTGGAATTGCCACAACTAAATCCTTTACAGTGACAGGATTGCTCCTTGGCACTGGTGTCGGAGCTGGACAGTCTGAAGCGAAGCGCACACGCCTCTGCGAGGCTGCTGGTTGTTGACTAGGCGGCCGGAGTGGCGATATCGGTGCTAGTGGAGCCCGTCGCTCAATCATCTCTACGAAGATTTCTTCCACAGTAGTTTCCATCTTCTCTCCTCAGCGCAAGCAAGATCTTCTGTGCCCCACTAATCATTGGTCTCTCAGGTGCGACGCTATGTACCGTATAGGATACGCTGCAGGTCTCCTGTTGGTGCACACTAATAACACTGACTCAGCATTTTATTTAGTGGTCTTGAAAATGGCCATTTGAATTATTTTACGTCCCAGTCCAAGGGTTTAGCCCTTTCAACAAACTATGTTGACGGAGTAACGATCACAATTCTCGGTCAAACCATATTATTTGAAGTCGGTAACTACGTATGGTAACGGTACCATAACACGTTACGGACAAAATACCAAAACACATTACTGAAATCTTATGGGACTTATAATAAAACTTCAATACAGCAGGAGTAATACTAGGGTTGGAAAACAAAATATAAGTTTTACGCTACTGAGTGTCAAACGATTGAAATTTCTGGTGGCCTTTAAAAAGGCCGTTTTTATCAGTGTCATTGTTTAAACTGACACCCATTTGACGGTGACACGCCGACATCGTTGCCCATCTTCCGGCCTCCCGATCTCCAATTTGGTCTTCAATGTCTCGTCCGGTGGCTCCATCACTCCATTCGGCAGGTAAGTTCTAAAGACAAAGTTGCAGTGGCGCAAAAAAGCTCCCATGGAGGCTTGTCCCATCTGAGCAGACAATAAAGTCCCGGCTGCAGTTTCCACAGGCGGTGGAGCTTGAATCCAGGGAATGCCGGTTCGAAGCTCGGCTGATGAATCTCCCTCGGCTCAACAATAACAGGGATCTGGTCCATATAGTTCTTTTCACATTCAAAATCCTTCGTCTTGTCCGAAATAATTTATCTAAGTAAAGAGAACGGTTCCCATGCACAAGTTGATATGTTTACCCGTTGAGGCATTACATAAACGGACTCGCTCTTTAATGCTGGTGTTGGAGCCGGGCGTTGGAGGCTGCCGTGTCACGGACTCGCTCTTTGGGGCTGGTGTTGGAGCTGGATGTTGACGAGCCTGCCGGAGTGATGGCCGAGGTGTGACACCGAGGGGCCTGGAGCTGGAAAGCTGGAATGATGGATCCTGAAGAGGCATGTCAACCATCTTAGGACAGGTCTGCTTCTTGAACATGTTGTAGTTGCGTCTGTAGCGAAAGGTTGATCAGAAGTGATTCGCCTATCAACAGCTATAGCACACACCAGCTTCTCATTGGTCTCATTGGAAGCCCACCCACTTTAGAGGGGGCAGCGAAAATGTCTTATCTAAGATAAGAAAAGATAACTGGGAGACCATCCACACAAACCGACGTAATTGGCTGGTTGGCCATTTAAAGTCGCAAACAGACGTAATCAGTCGGTTGGCCAGTTCAAATCATGGGGTGATATATGTGTGACGTCATACCATTACATCATCCCCGTGACGTCACTCAAATGTCATCACTCACGTCACTCAAACGTCACTTCTGATTAAAAACCGCTGAATTTACTGTTGTCCCAGCTCTCCCATTTTGCCTCTACTTCAATGCATAGTTTTCCAAAACGATCAAGCTTACACTGTTCAAAATTCCTCTGCCACAGTAAATTTGCTAACTTAGCCAATTTTAAATTAAATTATATACACTTAACTACCAGATGAAGTTGTGTTTAAAAAAAGTAACAACCTGATCAACACTATCAAATCTTTGTTTAGTTTTACCATATGACTTATTTTGCCCTAACTGTTAAACAACTACAGCTGGTAATTTTATAAATGATATTCTCCCATAAGATTTGCATTGGAACTAAAGGACCCGTGGGGTGGAGCCCTAAGGTTGGATGTGGACATTATCAGCTCTACATGTGACATGTAACATTTTAGCTTAATCGGTCCAGTAGTTTATGCTTGATTAAACTACAAATATCCATAATCCAAACTTTCACATTTATAATATTAGTAGGATAAGTGAGCTATAACACTTCAAAAATTTCCCATAAGAAAAATATAGGCTGTCTACGCAGGTTTGCTGCATCAGGGACCCCCATGAATTTGAAAAGTATTTTTTAAGCAAAAATCAATGAGTCACAACAAAATAAATGAAAATATACATTATTTTATAAATGTTTATGAAACCAATACTTATAAATTTATAATGATTAAAAACCTAACTTTGATCTGTAGTTAGTAACTCACGCAAATAGACTGCAGTATGAGCGTGTCTTGGTTTTGACATCATAGCAGCCATACACCACGTTTGTGATTCCTGATCCCAGACGTCGATCTGCAACCAATCAAACAAATACTGTTTCACCACAACCTCGATGTTGGCATTTATTTTGAAGAAGTGACCAGCAAATAAGATACAAATTAAAATCAAGAAACGCTAGTGGGCTTCACTGAGGTCCTCTTCATTCCACAACAGTTCTTTATTAGGTGAAATTTAGAATTCCTACCTTTGTCAAAACAGAACTGGTGTTCAATTTGATGAGATCACCTTCACTCTCCTCATACAGTCTTCACATAGGATAATATAATAGGGGGAATCCTTAGACTCTGACATTTTGAAAATCATTGTTTTCCTAGAGGCAATACGCTTCACCCACAAGATTATTCTCAACCCTACAGAACCCCCACAGACAGTAGTGAACACCTACCCAGTTCATATTGAGCAAGTAGGTTACATATGGAGTGAATTAGTTTTTGCAATATTCTTGTGGACATGGCTGGATTTTTATCATCCAATTTCTGAATGACATTCAATTGTTGAACCATCCAACTTATTTCTTGATTTTTTCCACATTTTCTGGGTTACTAACATATTGTAATGTTTCTTAAATCATATATTTGAATAACACTAAAATGCCCTTTACTATGTTTGTAGATTATAATCTACTTATTTCAGCCAAACAAGATTACACACAAAGAACTCAGAGACATCAGCAAACATCACCCGGTTTGTTTTCTGGCTAGAGGGTAATGCTGGTACCTGTTTTCCACTGCCATGGAGAGTCGAGTCTTGCAGCCCCACGGCACCACCCACCAAGAAGATCCTGTTGTTCACAGGAACCATGACTCCATAGGCAAGCGTGTAACGGAGACTGGTGCACTCGACCCACCTAAATTTCAGTTCAAAAAGTCTTAAATTTCTAAATAACTATCCTACTAATATTATAAATCTGAAAATTTGGATGTATGTTTGGATTTATGGATATTTGGAGTTCCATCACGCATTAACTACTGGACCGATTAAGCTAAAATTTTGTATGAACATAGCTTGCATATCAAATTAACATATAGACCTAATAATGTCTACATCCAACTTTAGGGCTTCACCCCATAGATCCTGTAAGTTCCAATGCAAATCTTATGGGAAGATATCATTTATAAAATTACCAGCTGTAGTTGTTTGTCAGTAAGAGCAAAGGAAGTCATATGGTAAAACTAACAAAGATTTGATAGTGCTGGTCAGGTTAATATTTTGAATGTGTTTTAATTTGTCGCGATCAAAGCTGCGGGTAACATCTAGTACAGATATATGTAACTCACTCACGTATATAAATTCTAGACCACTTCTATTAGAGGTAGAAACGTGAAATTTGGCATACAGGTAGTTTGTACCTAGAAACTCCCGAGAAAATTGTCAGAAATTGCAGTTTCCAATTTTTAAACCTAGAATCTTTACCTTGGGAATTGGAAATTTTAACATTGGGCTTATGGAGTTTGAAATCAAAATAAAAGAATTATAACAGCTGAAGCAAAATTTCTAGTAAACTGTCAATGTAACATTCACGTGGTAGAGTATAAACAAATGATAGGACCATTGAATAAAGATAAAATCTAGAGAGGATATACTGCAAAATAGTACAATATGTAAAAAGTACTTGAAGGGACATTGAGTAATAATAACAACTGGAGCGACCTCAAGCGGGGGTCAAGTGGTGCAGAGATTGATGTCAAAATACGAGGTGTGTTTTTTTAAGTAAGTATCGTTTTTAAATTCCGCCGTTGAAGCGCTGCAGTTAAAATTCCTGCATCCTGCGCTGTGTATCTGCATCTATTGGCATGGCTAAGGACAGCCTACAGCAAAAATCGATCATGTTTATGTTTGTTTATTATAATGTTTAATGTTTATGGTTGTTTATGTTTAATGTTTTGCGTACCATATACTTTGCTCTCATATATAGTTTTATTGCCTATGGGCTATGTGTATATGGCTCAACAAAAAAGGAAAACCTAAGTGAGATATTAAAAATTTAAAAGAAAGCAATTCGGACAATTTTGAAGTTACATTATAGAGAATCTGCTAGAGAATACTTTAAACAGCTGGAAATTATAACAGTTTATGGGCTTTACATTTGCAATACCATAATGTATGTCAAAGGTCTAAATCATGACTCTGTATTGGTTCCAGCCCACCCCTATAATACTAGAAAAAAAATTGAACCCCTCCCCCACCATCGTTTATAAATATTTAAAAAGAAAACCACACATGCCAGTAAAATATTTTTAGAAAAAATTCCAGATTCTATAAAAAATTAAATTAACTATCAAAATTTAAAAAGATGTTGAAAGAATATTTGACAGACTTAGTTATATATGACTTTGATGAGTTTGAAAAGGATCCTAGTGTCATAAAAATAACAGATTATTTGTTATTTCCTATATAAATTACGTACGGTATATTTAATAAAATGTATATTTTATTTTTCATTATAAAAACATGTTTTTATTTGTTGTTTTTATACTTTAACTTGATAGTATATAAGCACTTTGACACTATTCGATGTATGCATTGCTGTATCATAATGAATAAAGAATATTGAATCTGAATCTTTGTTTGGGAGCCACATTGTTTGTCAAAATGGCGCAACTGATTGAGAATCCCACCATTTGTGAAGTACACACTGTGTTTCATTTCTGAGTGTTAACGGTGTGAAAACGGCTGAAATTCATTGGAAGATTAGCGAAGTGTGTGGCGAAGTATTCAACATCTTTAAACTCAAGAAGTGTTTTGTCACCTGTAACAAATTGGTTTAAAAATCATTATCTTCTACCTTGTAATGTTCATGAAAAGTCAACGCACTCCAAAAATGCTTGGTTTTGTGCACCTCAGTCAACATTTTTGAAGCGTGATCACAACTTTTCATAATTTGGTCGTTCGATAACAATTGCATAAAGAACACTTCTTTAACACGTTAGCTGCCCAGCCCAAAATACCACATTCCCACCATATTGCCACACGGAACTAATGGACTAATTCCCAAAATCTTTTCAAAAACATTTAAAATATATTCCATAATAACCATTTCAACAGATTTTATTTGTAAGAAATCATTAAAAAGTCTTAGGTCCGTTCGGACCAAAATGCAGATTTACGGTGTTTTTCTTCGTTGTACTTTTGCACTTAGGTGGTCCGTAAGGACCAAAGGTACTTAACTCCAATTATTGTAAATTTAATTATTTTTTCCTTAGATAACACCACAACAACAGCGTAATTGCATAACAATTGCATAAGCGATTTACAATAAAATGTAACTCCAGAGTCGTGGTCAAGTCAAATAATAGACCACAGCGTATTATCCAGTTTTAAATATCCAATTAATTTTGATGGTCTCACAACTAACTGTGTTTGCTTACTTCAAAAGTCTGTCGAGTGATCCTAACATTTTTGTCTCATTCTTAATGGCTAGTCTATTGTTTGGCATCCGGTCGAGGGTTGATGTAATTTATTCAAGAGATAAGATACGTCCTACTACAAAATGCTAAAACTGAAACTGATGGTTGTAAAACGACAAATGATGGCTAATTTCTTTCGTCCAACTATCAGAAATTAAATAAAATGTCAATCAAAGTTGTGTGACGTTCCGTTCAAGAGATACAAATACAATAGGCCATAACTGTTTATCAGTTTTATTAATTTTCCCACTATTCAAAATTTGTAATGTTGATTTCCTCCTTTCCCGACATTTTATTACTTTCTATTCAAATTCCCGACTTTTCCGTCTGCTAGACATCCTGAAATTTATTTGCAATCAATTTCGGAAGATCTACACAAGTCACGTTACGAACACGTGAGGAACTTTGTTTTGTTTATCAATTTTATAAACAAGGCAATATTCCTTACAATTACCTATGTATAATCTTTTTATAATCATAATTACTCATTTATATTTCTTTTATTTCAAAGTATGTAACATATTTCTCTTTTTTACTTTCTCCCCTATACATAGTATATGGAGAAAGTATTGTTTTCGTAAAAATTTTTGAATTTGAGTTGTTAGTGGAAATATTCGTTTTGGTGCTCCCTGAACCCAAAAAAGTGGTTTTTACGTGATGTCTGTGTGTGTGTGTGTGTGTGTGTGTGTGTGTGTGTGTGTGTGTGTGTGTCCGTGTGTGTGTGTGTGTGTGTGTGTGTGTGTGTGTGTGTGTGTGTGTGTGTGTGTGTGTGTGTGTGTGTGTGTGTGTGTCCGTGTGTGTCCGTGTGTGTGTGTGTGTGTGTGTGTGTGTGTGTGTGTGGATGTTTACAGAGCTAGAGCCCTAACCTATGGGCCGATTTTTATGAAATTTGGTATGTAGGTACTAATCCACGAAATCTCCAGGCGTTTTTTTCATTTTTTTGGATTTTTGATTTTTAAGGGTAATTATCCCCCAAAAACCGCCAAAAAACATAAAAATCCAAATTTCTCAAAAACGGCTCTAACGATTTTGATTAAACTTTCGTGGTTTGTAGAACTTTAGGTTTGCAACAAAATGACACCACCCGCATTTCTTTAAAAATTCGGGTTCAGAAATTACAGGACTTAAAACATCCAAAATTCAATTTTTTGGATTTTTTATAAAAAATCATAAATGTTAAAAAAGATTACTATTCACCATTAAAAAGAGCTCAAAAAACTAAATAAATTAGTATTTTAAATTACTATTCTACGATTGCTAGTTACGGAGAAAATTAAAATTTTCATTTAGCGGTAAACACAGTACGTTGTCCAGTGTTATTCTTATAGGGAATACAAATATAACTATTTCTCTCTTATTTACTGATCAATGTCATTAAAATTTGATATGCAGGTCAAGTTAGCATTGACCAACAGATGATGTTCGAAATGTGTTGCTATTTAACCCTGGGGGGGCAAGGGGGCATTTCCCCTCTCAAAACCACTGTGTGTAGCAACGGACTCTATAGTGCCTCCCAAAAAGGGATTTGGGTGGATATTTCTGAAAACAACTATTTTAGACAATTTTCTGTACATTTATCTATACTTCATATTCTATATTTAGTAAATAACAAATATTTTTGTCATTAAAGTTTGGCTAAAAGGGAGAAAGTATGTGTCAGTTTCCTGATACCGTTTATTACCATTTGTTGTGCTTTCACCTATTACAAGTATTTTTAACTATTCTTAACTCAAAACTTATATTAAGCCAGTAATTTTATGCTCTGTTTTAATAATTTAATAATTTTCAAAAATTATAACATTATTACTTATAAAAGCAGTGTTAGTATTTACACACTATTCCTTATATTTTGAAAATTACTCATTAGGTCTGAACGGACCTAATAAATTGTAAATATTTTCTTCTACTTTGAGTCGACAGTTTGCAGCCCTGGTTAAAGCAATGAACCAAACCAATGAACGGCCAGTAGGCATGGTCTATCTAGTATGCTGGAAGTTCAATGTTTTTCCGCTAGGTCGCTCTGGTGACTAACTTGAACCAGTTTAATAAAACATAGCATTTGCAACTTGTTAGGTACGAACGGACCTAAGTGTCACTCGAAACCACCGATCGGACTTACCTGGCAGCTAACGTGTTAAACTACAGTATAGGAAACTCATAAGGTAAAGACGAAATCGTAAACTGTCTGTTCTCTCTCACATTATGATAAAGTTTATGAACCAAATCTTCAGTAATGACAGAAGATCGCCCACTTTGTTCCTCGTCATGAACATCCGTGTGGTCATCTTTAAATGTTCTAACCCATTTGCATGAGATTCCATTGCACACTGTTTTCTCATGCTTTTTCCATACACTTTGCTAATCTGCTGATGAATTGCAGCCCCTTTCACACCGTAAAAACATTGGTTCGCAATGAGTACTTCGCAGTCGGCGGGATCCTTATCGCCATATTTAATGCTCACAAACAAATGTAAACAAGGTCGATTTTTGCCGTGGTGGTGTCCCCAGCCTTGCCAATAGATGCAGGTACAAAGTGCGGGATGCAGGAATGCCAACAACGTTCTGCGACGGTGGCATTGAAAAACGGTACGTACTTTAAAAACACGCCTCGTATCTAAAGCTAAACAAATTTTAAAATCAAATCTCTTATAAAGGAAAATGTTATCCTCACAAATATTCCTCTGATGAGTATAATGGTGTGGATAATAAATTAAGCTTTAACAATTTGTTAAGTACAACCATTGACTATAAATACTGAAGTAGACTTCTCATTGCCATTATAAAATGTGTCCCTATAGTGCCCGGCAGCAAAGAAGTCCGTTGGGCTGCAGCCAATAGGACGAGAGCGCGGCGTTGACAAGTGTACAGTAGCCTCGCACAGTCCCGGCACCCTGCTAAAAGCCGCTCAAGGCTACAGACACAACTAAACTCTGTAGCAGCTCCGGTGTGGCATGAACTGTTAATACTGAGGGCGATTTAATTTATTCTTTTTAAATGATTAATATACATATAAATAATGAAAACAATATTAGTATAATTTGCAAATTACTGTACTATTAAATGATATAAATATTGTTAGTATATATATGAATGAACAATGTACAAAAATACCTTAAAAGGTTCCGCTATCCTCCTGTGTGATTTATTGTAATAGTTTTGTTTTACACAAATCAAACAAATAATAAACATTGTACACAATTTTGCGCTCACGACTATGCACCGTTTTCCATTTCTTACCGCTTGTAGACGGTTGTTCCATGGTAATAAACACAAATACTAAGAAATAGAAAATAAAAACACAACTACCATATAACACTCAATATTAACTAAAACGTAGAACTGATCTTAAAGCATTATATGACTATTGTAACACAGTTTGTGCACAGTGTTTACAAATACAAATTAAATCAAAATCGACGTCCAAAACATGAACTGTCATCTGACTTATTCCCGTGATGATCGGCAGATTTCTTGGAAACCGAGTGCCGGATATAAGTACAATACCCCTTCGCCCTACTTTTATCCATTGTTCAGAGATTTATAGCGAAAGTAATTGCCACAATGGTTTGAATTTGGTTTAAAAAAATACTTTTTTGGGTTCCGACCTTAACTGAAAATATCTATTAAAAAACCAGATTTGTAGATATTTTAGAGTTCAGACGTTTAGTACATCAAACAAAATCAAAATAACATCCAAGAACTCCATTTGCTAGCCTTACAATCAAAGAATCTAATCAAATTAGTTTTTAATATAAAAGGAAAAAAGCTATCGCCCTAAACTTTTTTTAAAATGTTCGTAATTTATTGTTCTTTAACACAGTGTTATAAGATTTGTTGCAGTTTTACATGTTTTACCCGAGCGCCTTGATTTAATGTAACTAGTACAATGATTCGGCGTCAAGCGCTGTTAGAGCGGGGAAACAGCTTGGCAACCGCGCGTGATGCGTATTGGTTTATTCAAGGTCACGTCGACTGCAGGCTCCGCCTCCAACGGACTTCTCTGCTGCCGGGCACTGTAGTTTTGTGTATGCCTGGATTGAAAGAGGTCGTAATTTACACCAATCACCAACTGAGTGATCGCTGTCAACTATTACTTATCCTCTCAAGGAGGGGATAATACCCTTTGTTGGTGTGTCAGGAAGCAAACATAAGTTGATTATTACTTGCTTTCTGGGGTAGAAATATTTTAAAAGTTAACGTAAATAACTCAAATAAATGGTTGACAGCAGCACAATCTGTCGGTGACCTAATCAAACTACTTCAATTTTAAATTCTAGCATACACTAAAAGGGGGTTAGCTGGACCATATGGATGGGATGTCTCTTTTAGTATTTATAGTCAATGGTTCAACTATATTATTTCCTTTCTTTATAACATCTGGTAACATTATACAAATTTTCATAGTGGATTAAGCCTCCGAATGGGGCCTACGATAACTAACGGGCCTGCATACATTTTTGGTCATGTGACTCTCTGCGGCCGACTTGCAGCCGTTAATCTCATTTAAAAGCACTGCGAAAACCTGACCTGCCGACAGTATTTCCCACCTCCTCAACACAGAAATGGCAAAATATATAAGTTTTGCATGTCACTCTAAACTGCATTCAAATACAAATATATTGATGCCAAAATTGTACTGATTTCAATACTATAAAATAGACTTTTCGGGGGTGGTAAGGGGGGGCCCGTTAGTTATTGTAGGTCCCGCTCCAAATCAGTTAATATTACCAAAAAGGTTTAAATTACCTGGTGATACTGCTGAGTGATCCTATATCATGGTACAAATACCACTGGTTTCAAACCTTAGAGGTTCATTTTCAAGTTTGACATCAAGTTAGCTAAACGCTTAACATACCACCAGTGAAAAAGAGGAAACTTGAAATAAAAGTGAACTCAGAAAAAATAAACTTATCCCTCTTTTTTATAAAAATATATCACAAAGAAAACAAGTTACTAGATAAATTTAATGACTTCTCCAGCCCGTTAGATAAATTTAATGACTTCTCCAGCCCTTTTGATACATCCTCAAATATCTGCTCAAACCTCTCTTTATTCAGGCATAACGACACAAGATAAGTTATATTTATTTGTTATATTAAGAGAAGTGCTTTTAAACAACACAAGAGACTGTTTTAATAGGTAAAGGTCAATAAGTATACTCACATATTCTGTTGACAGTTGTAGTATTCGACACTGTTGGTTGCGACGTTACTGTCGCCAACAAGGCCGCCTGCCACCCATATCTTCCCCTTGAAGTCACTGATCGCGGCCCCAGCCCGAGCCAGGTGCATCGGCGCAACTGCCACCCAACTGTTGGAAACTGTGTCTAACTTCTCCACATTTGGCATTATCCTGGAAAATATAACAAACATATCTGTGTGGCTTAAACCCATAATAACCGCCTCTGCAGAATTTCAGATGAGTAAGCAAAGCAAGCTTTAACAGTGAAAGCAAGTTGTCCTTCCATTCTCCATCTGTCTGTCTTTTTAGCGCAAAAACTTTGTATGCATATTCTTTGTAGGTATATAGATCGACGTTGTGTACCTACATATTTTAAACAAACAAAGCCAGTACAAAAATTGTTACTTTAATCTTTTTACTACTATAAATTTTAAATAGGCTGTCTTGAAAAGTAATTTGACTGAAGAAGGGCTACTATGGGAATATTACTGCTATGGGAATATTGTACGAAGGTCTATTATTTGAACCTAAAACTGTTTCTAAGTAATGTAACTAAAAACTAAACACCGACAGATATATAAATATACAGGATGAGTCAGACCACCCATCCAGCATGTATAAGGAGAGAACGGTTTGGTCTAAAGTCGTCAAACAAAAATCTTCCCCACTAAAACGCATATGGGCTATCTATTAAAAATATTTTCCATAAATGCCATAAATGGTCCCCAAAATATGTAGCCATTAACTATACCGACAGAATAACTGAAAAGATTGGAAAATATTTAAAAAATCAGGATACACCCCGGCATATAAAGTCAGAACGAACCCAATCCCAAATTATAAACTGGAAAATATAACAGAAAAAAACAATGGAAAATGAAAGAGGTGTATATAAAATCACAATTTTAAACAGAACAAATTCTAAATCACTGGCCAAAGTACAGGAAAGCTACCACATATACAAGCACGTAAATAGTACAGAATCAGACAACCTCCTAAATAAAAAAGAAGATTACAGCAATTCCGTTATCTTCAAAACAATTCATGAAATTGAAACTGCCACAAAACGATCTGACAATCCCACAACAAACCGGCAACATTGTAAAAGTGAAATCACCCCATTCAGTACAGAAATCCCCCACCCCCCACAACCCCGACACGTTCCTCACGCCGACCCCCACTGTCCAGTCAACAACATACAATGACAAGTGCACGAAACCTGGAGTGTCTCCGCCACATCCGCGTCCGCGCCGTTCTACAACAGCAGAGACAATGAAACGTCAACCAACTGTGAATATAGAAATGTAATGTTAGGAGTGTATATATTAGTTAGTGAAAATAGTGATAAGGAAATTCCCCTGAAGCACCCCCCCCGGCGAAATGCACATCGGGAAAACCTAATCATCAAGAACTCAAGGCTAAAAAAAAGGTAAACAAATAACTGTTTCTTAGCTAGCTCCTAGGGCCAAAGAGGAACCTATGTATCAAATTTCAACTCTGTAGGCCTTATAGTTATGGAGATTCGGTGATAGGTCAGTCAGCCAGTCAATGGTATTTGAATTTTATATATAAAGATAACAAATAAAAGAAATAAAGTTTAAACCTGTCATTTTCATTCCTGCCGCCAACGACGTACAGTTTATTACTGCATCCAATCAGCCCAAAGCTTCGTCTAGCATAAAGCATGTCTTTGAGGCGCGACCATGTCTTGTGCTGGGGGTCATATCTCCACACTTGGCGGCTTATTGCTCCCGGTTCAGTCAAGAATCTAGATGGGTGTTTGCCTCCTGAACACACAGTTACAAGATGAGTTTATTAGCAGAGTTAGACAAGGCTTCTCAACCTTTTGTGACGTATGGGGGGCCAAGTCCATCTGGACCATCACATACATCAGAAGTGGTTTTTTAATGTGAAAAGAATAAAAGTAACAAATAAATTTAAAATTTATTCTTCAAATTTGGTTATAATACTTCCGGAGTTTTATATTTGACATTTTGCTTGTTTGATAAAACTTAGTCCATGACTCATGACAAAAGTTCAAGTATTATTATCTAATAATCAATTCTCTTCAAAGCTATATTTCTGATTTCAAAAGTAGTTCAGAACTCTTTGGGGTACTTGAGGCACTGGAAACTTCTTAAAAATATAACATGAAGGATAGGGTGGCCATACGTCCTGTTTTGAACAGGTCAGTCCTGTTAATTCAGGTTTTTGATGGTGTCCTGTCGGTTTCCGATAATTTTCCAGAAAAACATATTTTACAACAATATGTTTTATAAGAATTTCCATCGACTATAAATTCTAAGAGATCCTGAATTTTGTTCATTCAGGACAAAGCCGGCAAAATAATGTACGGTTATTGTTTTGTTCTACAGTTAACAGACCTTTCTCTTGTTCGTAAATTTGCTAATTTTAAAGATCGCTGAGTCTTTTACTTTCATGAACAAAGTATCCAAATTATAGATAAGTTAGTCAGCTATATAAATTTAAATCAACTTTATATTCCAACTTTCGAACAAAGAACTTCTAGACGATGCAATGTTTGTCAAAATGAGATAATACCATATTTGATTCGAGTTAAAGATAAAAAGAATTTACCTTAAGTGATAAGGTGGTATTACCCATTCTCCCCTAGGATCTCTTTATTAATAAAAACATCGATAAACTATAAATGCATAAGAGATTAGAGTTACCTGCAACATATATTCTTCCCTGGAAGTATGCAACACTGTGGTAATGCCGAGGCTCAGGCATCTCTCCACACTTCTTCCATTCATTACATTCCGTTTGATAGTGGAAGATGCAATATCCATTCTGATCACTGTCTTCAAACGGATTTGACCCACCAAATATGAAAACCGTCTTCTTCTCCACGCTTAGAGGTAAAAGATCATTCTCGTATTTACTATAAAATAAAGGATTTGAATGTTAAAATACTGAATTCAATAAAATACTGCTACAAAAGTATCAACTTAATTGTAATTTTTGGTACTCATTTTGGAAAACAAATCTATTTGCTATAAAAACTAATGTTATAAATATTAACAGCTACTTGTTTTGCTACAACTCACCCCACGGGATGGATGGACGACTTAGTGAGGCCAGAGGGCAGTGAAGGATCTGACCGGGATCGCCAGCGCAAGGATGATTCCCTTTCATTCCCTTTCAGACTAGGACGAGCCCTATCACTCAGCTTTCTAGAGGAATGGTCCCTGTAAGCCTTTTGTATTTTCCGAGCTGCTTGATCCCGCATGATAGCAGAACTTGATTTAATATAAACTTTGTTCGAAGAATAATTTCTGTATGCTCTTTGGATTTTTCGGGCAGCCAAATCTTGTTCATAAACAGTAGGGTTATAGCTCCTTGAATCCTGTCTCACATTGAACTGTTGTTTGTTATTACTGAATAGTTTTTTGTTCGCAGGAGTACCGCAAGGATCATAATCCTCAGCTGCCATAGCGATGAGTTTCTTTTTCATCCTCTTCCTCTCAGCGTCTTCGGCAATGTCATCCTGACACATCATGTCCCTCAGCAGGCACAATTCCCTCTGTTCCAGCTGAGGAATGCAGTCCATGAGTGAACTGTCCTCAGTGTGCAGCCGCTTAAACTGGAAATTATAAAGCAGTAATTTGTTCATTTACAGTTATTTCATATTATGAGGTCTTAAAATCAGTGAAATATGTTCGTCTTTATACACCCAGTCATACCTATCCAAGGAACTACGCATCAGAGGCTGAGATCGAATAGGGGATCTGGAAACCACCATCATGAAACTGACTTAGTTAGAGAAACAAAGTTTCATAAACTTCTTTTACGCATTATGATACACATTTATACTAAGTTTTAAGTAAACATGGCCACGATTTTTAAACTGATAAAGACGAGTGAGTTCTCTGTTTGCCCAAATGTTTACAACATGAAATATTTTAACATTTGAAAATTCAGAGTATTTCACTAGTGACATCAGAAGTGGGGTCACATTGATGCCAATTTAATATTATATATGGCTCAGAATCACAATAATACTACACTACTTCTTCATAAGCAAATTAGTACGTATTATTATTAAATTCCATACTACACTACTTATACCAAGAAAACAAAAAAATCTACTAATCTTTAAAGTTTTTGAATTTCTTACAGGTTTAAATTATCAAACTGGTCTTATGAGTGCTGCTAATTTACAAAGCCTGAATAAGCATAGCATAGTGTGTGCAAAATATCAGGCCTCTAACATGCATATTTAAGTGATATAAAATAAAAAACTGACAAATTTTGAAAAATCTAGCTCTACTTAAGGGCGAAGGGAACAAGGTACAACAAAAAAAAAATCATAGGACCAAAGTCTTAGATCATCTAAAATCCATGGGACATGGTGGTCTTCGTTTTCTGATGGTATCATCTCATGCTACAGCTCAAATGAAAATATACAATTTTTTTACATGTTAAAAATTACCGCCGTTTTGCACTTTTTGAGGGAATTACAATTTTAAATTGCAACTTTTGGCAATTTGTATGGGGATTATAAGGTTCGAACTATGTGTATGCCATATTTTATGTTCCTAACTCATCTAGAAGTTTTAGAAGGGGTCTAGAATTGCATTTCTCGGTAAGTGAGTTACACATTCGGCATTGTATATTAGATAGAACTGGTTAAAACGTTATTCGGCAAAACTAATTGTGATGGGGCATAAATAACTCAAACCGTATCCTGAATCCCATACCTTATTGTGAAACTTTAAAGTATTTTACATACCTTCTGTTGAGTTTCAGGTGGAAGAACAGCAGAAGACAAGAAGTCATCCTTGTCTACTCTTTCCATTTGCATTTTTATTCTTGACTTTTTTATTTCAAGCCGCTGCTTGCTGCGATAGTGAGACAAATCTTTTATGAACTCTGCATAGCTTTGGTAGCACTGGAAGTGTTTAAAAAATGTAAAAATTATATAATAATTTTTATAATTTTTAAGTTTACTTGAATGTTTGTGATTATAAATTGTAATGCATATTATATAAATTCTATGAACAGTTTATTGAGTAGCATGATATATCTTGTTACAATTAAACAGGATAAAATAAACTTCATCTCACAACACAAAAAAATATTTAAACTCTTACTATATGTACTTACATACAATGTGGTCAATTTAAATAAAGAATGTTACTAGGTGATTGATTCCAACCAGTAACACCGGTTTTCATCAGACCCAATCAGAGAATGATTTGAATCAGTGGTTCTCTGATTTGGCCTGATGACTGGTGTAACAGATTGAAATCGATCACCTTGTACCATTCTTTATGCCTTTATGTATATTTTACTGTCTTGTATGTAAGTACCGTATTAAGTGTAAATATATTTTGTAGTGTTGTGAGAAATTAATGTTGTGCAGGTTTATTTTAACCTGGATAAACTTTATGTCAATTTTAAAATTTTCTTTTCATTTAGCCCGGGATGGATATCTGACCATTACAAATATACTGGTCCCTTCAAAGAAACTCTAACCGCCTTGAATAGACTGCCCTTGGTATTGACTTGGAAGACATTGATGAAGTTTTTGTAAAAGCTAGAATCATGAGAAATTGGTGTCTCTTCGATTGAAATCAAAGCCAGTAAACCATCTCAAAACTTATCTAGAACTAACGAAAGTTATTTATTTATCCAATAAATAAATAGTAGCTAGGTAAATAGTAACTCAATAAAATAGTTAGGTAGGTAGTAGTAGGTAATAGTAGTAGGTAGTAGTAGTTAGGTAAATAGTAACTAGTCTTGTGACTAGTGGCTTGAAGGGGCCATAGCCCCTAACCTTGCTTCATAGGAACACATGTCAGTATGTAAAAAAGGTAGACACTTCATCACATGTAAACAAAGCAGACGTTTTAAAATTCCCATGCTTTTCTTAAGGGGGATGTTTTACGTTATTTCTTGTTTTCTGATTACTTTTTAGAAATACTGCTATTTTTCCCGAGTCCCTGGGATCAAGACCTTTAATTTGAGCCGTCTCCCATCATCCAACAATTTGCCAAACTCCCACAATTTTGACTTTAAAATTTCACTTACAAAATCATATATAAAGATAACTGATTGTCAGTAAAAGAAATACCCCCGTCACAGCAAACCTGCGTACTCAGCGAATTTCCAATGCATAATATATGCCTTAATACCACATAAAACCACATACCAAGTTTCATACAAATATATTCAAATATAAGCGATTTTAATTATTCTCTATAAGAATAACACTGGTAATGAGTACGTAGGTTTGCTGAAACAAGGAACACAAACGATTGGTTATTATGCAAATATAAACAGAATTTAACTAGGCGAAGTCACATCCCAAGTTTCATCAATATTCAATCATAAATAAGCTCTATATAACATTTTAGTTATTCTCCATAAGAATATCATGGGGGCTGAGTAAGCAGGTTTGCTGCAACAAGAAACCCAAAAATGGGTTTTTATGCAATTATCAATATAACCTAACCAAGTGAAGCTACATACCAAGTTTTATTAATTTATGTTCATAAATAAGGGAGTCATTACATTTGACTTATTCTAGATAAGAATAACATGGGGGCTGAGTACGCAGGTTTGCTGCTACGGGAATAATCAACAAAAAATCAATTTTTTGAGCAAATATCAATATACCAGAACTACGTGTAGCCACATACCAAGTTTCATCAACATACATTCATAAATAATCGAGATATCAAATTTTATTAATTCTCCATTCACATTGGACAACGTACTGTATTTAGCACTTTGAATATCTCTGCAACAGTTGGGCGTAGAATCACAATTTAAACACCAAAATGATTGTTTTGTTGAACTAAACAGATTGGTAAAAGCAAATGTGAATTTTGCATTAAAATAAACTGAGGAAAAGCAAAAAAACCTTTTACCCATAAGATTAACATGGGAGATTTTATGAGTAGGTTTTTTTGGATTTTCTCCACAACCAATTAACCTAGGTTAATAATTCAAAATACCATATTATTTGTTTTTTTAAGATATATATATATATATATATATATATATATATATATATATATATATACATATATATAAATTTGAACGAAGTGTTTTTGGCATCTGGGGACCTCAAAACAAAAAGTTATCATGGTCTCGGGCTTAAGTCTTACCATGAGACCTACGGTAATAGCTTCTTCCCTATAGGGGAAATTCGCTAAAAGGGTACTCAGTTTATTATAATTATATTAAATATTAGAAGTATTTTAATATTTTAAATATTAGTCATTATTGTTATAGTGGACTATATATATTAAATTAATGCTCTTTTTGTGAAGGTGCATATATTTTTTAGGAAGCAAGACAAATTTGATTGTTAATTACATAACCTTGATAGATATCACTCATAACCAAACTAACTCTCTATGGCAACCAAATGTTATATTTACCCGGTCTGTCCCTGCCCAGTTGCGTGGGACCGGATCCTCCAAGTTTAAATTTTGTTTTGACTTTTCTATGCTTTCAGCAGACTCATTCATAAAACACAGCTTCAGAATTTGTATTCTGCAACACAATCATAGAGTTTTAAATAAGTTACTTGCACAGTGAAACAAATAAAGAACTGTCAGAACAAGGAGTGTGGGTATGATTCTAGTAAAACTCTCCCACTGTAAACACGCTACAACAGGTGGCTGGGCCCAGGAACATATAAGTATTAATATATTTTTAGTTAAGTTAATACCCAATGTATTGGACTGAGTTAATTAATTCTATGAACAGGCAGGCAGTAGTAATGATTGCAGGCAGGTGAATAGCTGACAGGGAACTGCAATGATTAAACTGCTGATAAGACCCTGCTGCTACCTGGACCCTGTTACCCCATATCCAGCCCACATTGTACATTTTTCCCAATGCCTCAGAAAGTAAAAAAAATCCTTCAAAGTGAATAAAAATCCATTTAAATATGAATAATCAACTTTTCACTCACTGAGCTGCTAGTTAATCAATACTACAATATATAAGCGGTATCAGAAAACTGACACTTTCTCCCAACTAAAGATTTAATATTGATTTTTTAATTTTTTTTGTTAGTGAACCATTTTGGTCTTTTCTTAGAAATATCAGAAACCCACTGAGTGTGCATTATAAAATAAGTGTTTTTTGTTGATATACAGTAGACTCTCATAAATCCGGACTATTGTGGCAGACGGCTGATCCGGATTTAGAAAAATCCGGATTTCCTGGAGGTGGAAATGAATTTCACCTTTATAGTGAACAATTTATGACTATATGCGTTTACATTTATGTGCTAATACAAGAGTGAGCTTCCAGAATAGAGTTATAAACACTCCGAAATACAGTAAACCTCGTTAATCCGTCACCAACGGGACTGAGAGCATGGTCAGAACACAAAAAAGATCAGATTATCAGAGAAACACAATTATTACATGAAAACGTGATAAAACTTTATTTTGAACAGAAAATATTGAAATGTATGTACATTTGTAAAGATTTAATATAACACTGTAAATCATAAATGAACGGAGCAGCGCACCGGATACGTAAACAATAACAAACACCGATAACGACACGGTTGGGCGCATGACGACGCAAACTACTTTACACTTGTGAAATGTGGGATAATCGCTTGAAAACTGTAACTGTTTAGTTGCAACAACATTTTAAAACAAAATCCAGATCATCGGTCTGGATAACCGGGAGTCCGGATAAGTGCGATCTGGATTTCTGAGAGTCTACTGTACCTGTAATTTCAATTTTTCAAATTTGTGTATCAATGTACAAATACTTACGACAGGCCATCATCTACCATTTTGCCAACCTCAGGAATGTTGATAATGGGTTTGAACTCTGGACTGCTCTTGTCCCTCCGCATGGCCAGAAGAAGTTTAGGATTCATCAGCCCAAACCTGATTAGAATGCAATCACTTTTATTGTCACTGCCACTAGACACTCTCAAAAGCTAGATATAAGGTTGGAAATCTGACTTTAACTGTTGGAGTTTGTTAGAATACTAAGCACTAAAAAATTAAAAACTCAAAATTGTAGTCATTGAATTAAAAAAAGACTGCTTAATTGAAATCAAACTAAAAGTTATACAAGTTGTATTCACCCCACTTGAGACTCCTAGTGTTTTTTTTGGATGACAGCCTTGTAAACGAGATAAAGCTAGAGAGGTGGTCGAAGATCTAGATTAAAAAATTGTCCTGATGATCAGGTGGTTCTAAATTACTCCAAAATATCAGTAATTTGAGTAGCGTCTAGTATTTGAATTTTTCTTTTATTGTGACCCGCTGAGTGTATTTTTAATTTTGTTTCCAAATCCAACAATATAATACAGTTGTTTATATATTTCAATCTAAGGATGACCAGAGTTTTATGAATTCTTGAGTGTAGTGCGGAAAAGAAAATACAGTAACAGTAAATAAAATAGTTGATGCTTTAATAGAACATCAATGTCAGCCAATGAGTTTATTTTACCAAGCATAATTTAAGTGCATTATATTATTTTAAGTACTTTTTAGGAACATTCACAAAGTAATATACCCTCACACAGTCACATACAGCTCATTGTTAATGTAAAGGCAACAAACTGAATTGGCTCTATCGACATTACATGTGATATCATATGAATAAAATGTGATATGATGCAAACCTGACACAGGCCATGACCTTTACAACATGATTCCTGCGTTGGGACCAGTCATGCCTCAGCCAACGCACGCCTGCCATAAAAACTTCCTCCTCACTGGAAAACATAAACCATAGTCAATCGCATTACTTTATAATTTACATATTTGTTTAGATTTTAATGCTAAGACCATTTTTATAGGCGAGCAACAGATTATTTAGGGAGAGTGCTTTATATTCTATTAGAAACCCTTTTAATAAAAGGTGGTCCAATCCAAAATTAATCGGACACCCCAGGTATTGTAAGGAAAATGAGCTATTCGGATTAATTCTTCTTAGAGAGAAAGCACCCTTTCCCATACTAAGAAAAATTTTAGCTACAGCTAAGAAAAATGAAGAGGGGGAGAAGGAAAGTGTTAACCATCCCAATGGTTCTGTGCTTTGGTGAGAAAAACTTAGCTATGTGCTAATATCACTATGTACCAAGTTTAATTTTGAGTTTATAAACAATTGTCATTTATTTCAAATGCCGGTTAAGATTCAACTGATTTGTTTGAGCTCGATTGTAGTGTTTCCAGAGAATTCTAGGACATTCATCTGTAAGATTGTAAACTTAATTTTGAGTGTTTTGACTGGTCGTCCTGCAAGGTCCAGCTGTTTCTTGTTGCTTCTCAACCACATCTATAAATATAAGTGACAGGCCCTCTGCCGCTCCTTTTTCAGTTCTTGTTTAATGGTGAACATAGTAATATGTAGTAGTTGTCATTTCCCCAATTTGGGTAAGTAGAATTTAAATTTTATTTAATTTCGTTCAAAATTAGGTCAATGTAGATTGTAATATGACTGTTTCAAAAATACTTTAATTAAATAAATGTGTAATTTCAAATGTAGTAATTTAATTGTTCTTTTATAGGGTACATGAATTGACATGAGAAAATTATAAAAAGAAAGGAAGTCTTAATCGGCATTTAATTATGAAGTATAAAGTATAAATAATAAATCAATAATAATTATAATGATACAACTGAAGTAATATTGAAAAAGTATTGTTACATGTTTTGAAGAAGAGGATTGAAAGTATACATTTGAGTTGTGAAGAGAATTTTTTTTAGTTTTTTTCTATATAATAAACATGGAAGTTTTGAAATAAAATGTGTGTGTAATACGAAAGAAGATCGTGCATTCCATTGTATTTAAACAATCAAGTTTGTTTTATTATTTTGAGTATCCAGTACAATAAAGAATTAACTAAAACAAATAATGTGTCACTAAAATTATTAAGTTTTATAATTAATCTGAGTAATTTCTGTTATAACGGTACAACTATAACTCAATAACAGACAATGCAATTATTCCATCTCTTTCACACCAATTCTCTTTTAAAAGTTTAAGATGGAATCAATTATTTTCAAAAACAGTTACAAAGGATCAGATGTTGAAACAACGGACCTATGGAGCTATCAAAACAAAAACATGATGTATAACTGATCGCTGAACCAAAACAGGAGTACAAAAATAAAAATACAATAAAATTTAATTAACACGTGGTAAGAGTGAAAGGACTGTTATTATAGTTAACTTCCCTTCCAAGTAATTTTAGAGAGGGGAAAACTGTCCTACTCATCACTATCTCCATCTCTTTCCCATAATATCTAAATAAAAGGATACCAACAAGAAAATACACCACCAATCTAATTCCTACATGAATACTTCAAGCATATTGATTGTATGATAAAACATTTTATCTTAATTACCAGTGAACACAGATATAGTTGGACACCAGGAATGTACAGACTTCATCAGAGTTGAATTCGATAAACTCTTTAGAACTAACAAGAGTGAGGAAGAACCGCTGCACTCGAGGAACCATCAACTCCATCACATCTTTGTCGTTGAGCTTGCGAGCTTCCAGGTACAACAGAAATGCCTTATCTTCACAAAATATCTCCATGTTGTCGATGAATGCCCAACACTGATCTTCTAACTCTGTAATCAGTGACAAACTGTTGCAAAATTTTAATAGTTGTAAATCTTTATACATATTATTTCTGAAAGGTTTTTTTCGGCATGTCATATTCCCCTTAATACCAATAATTGAGCAATCATATTGAAGATTACCTTCACTGCTAGTGAATAACTAGATGACTATTTTGTTTTGGTAAAGTGGTAAAGAGGGCTTGTAAATCCTAGCTTTGATTATTTATGAATCTCCTTTAGAAGAAATGATGGTATTTAATTACACATAGTAAGTTTACTATTAGTATTATCACAGTTTATTGTATAAGATTCTTTACCTTTGATGCCAAGGTACTGAGCAGATTTGAAGATATGTAGGATGTTGTCTCTTCTGAGAAGTCTGTAACTGTCTGTGCCCATGTGGAGCATCCACTGGTAGGTAAGTGAAAACACATCCCCGGGTACAGAAGCCTGGGAAAAAACAATAGTTGTGCATAGTTCAATTTTGCATACTTTGAATCTGAAGGGCACAAACCAATTTTTTGTCAACAAGGTTAACATGACAAATTGGAATTTTGTACTAAATCTTAGTTTGATAGTGTAAAAGCATTGACTATATATATTGAGTTAGACTGGACATGGCCATTGTTGTTCTGTGTCGGGCGGCAACACCAAGTTCGTGTCCTTGCCGCTAGGAGCTCTAGCGCACTCTAAACCACTCCCCCTCCCCCCCAGCCTTCCCAACTACCCACCCATCATTCGCATTCCACTTCAACTCAACTCTCGTTGCTCGTTCTGTCAGTCGCGCTTGCGCTGTGGTCATGTTCACATGTGCCGCTCGGCGCTCGATCTCGAGTGGTGTGGGGCCTACAGTTTGCCTAGTTCGCTGGTGTCACTATGTCGGTTTTACCTGACTGTATGGTTAATCATTGCTCCCTATTTACCTCCCAGACACGTGTAAAAGTTAAATTTCCTTTTATACGGATAACATTTACGCTTTCTACAATGTATGCAATTATTTATTCAGTGCATTTTAGTTGCATTGATTTGTTCTGAACAGATTAGGTAAAGTTTTAAAATACCAATTTTGCTATCTCTTACTATATTTGCTGAAGCCATGAGACATTATAAACTTACCATTTATTGGGAGAAGGAGCCTATAGGTGTCAAATTTATGTTTTTGCGAGACCGGTTTCAGATTAATTACAATCCATCTTCAGCCGCAATTTTCCTAACCTAGTACATTACAATCACAAAACTGTGTCATAAACCAAATAGAACTATCCTCCATATGAACAACATGGGGACTTGGATGTCCCGTACGTGGGGCAGAGCCCTGAAAACTTTACTAAACGGCAAGAGAGGCCGATGGACACTCCTGGGTATATAGACCACGTTTGTGCCAAACATCAGCAGCATTAGTCCAGTGGTTTTGGTGGGATGGAACAATAGACAGACAGATAGATATTTAAACACCACCTCATTTTTATGATAGTGGTTAGATATAAAAATAGTCAGCTCTGAACACTTTTGGGTTTCCAAAACGTCAACAGAAAATGAAATATAAAGTAAAATATTTTCTACAATGAAAGCATAAAGATTGAAAAACTTCTGCTTTGTTTACATTTTAAAACATGTTTAAGCTTTATTCTAAATTATTTTGTTTTGTTTACATTCTGATGTGTTGTTTCAAATATTTCTTCTTTTTTCATGTTCCAGGGTGATCCTAACTAGGACGAACCCGATAATGTAAAATATTTATTCGTAAAATCATTGAATATTAACAATTCTGTGAATAATGACATGTAATATTGAACCAGAAATAAATAATTGTAAAAAAACTCACATTTGAAGGTTATTGTAGTGTATAATGAATATGCTTACTAAACCAATATGGAATAACCACTTTGGCTTAATAACCTTTGACAAAGCTGGGATATACCTAAGTAAACCGGTATTTACTCACGGGCAATTTGTTGCCCTTAGCAGAGTTAAATCTCCGGAAGGAATCAAATTATTTATTGAAAATAACAACAACCAAAGCAACCAAAAAGACTGTTCCTACACAAACAATTTACAGGGAAATTCTGGCCCAAAGATAATTTGTTTGTTAGTTCGTTTGATTTATGTTAATACAATAATTTGTTTTATATTTGGGTTTTTTTAGGGGCTTTTGCCCCTACAAGCCACTAGTTTTTTTAAAAAATTTATTATTTACTGGAAGGATATCGTTCACTGGACATCAGCCTGTGTTTTGTGCAGAGAGTGTTATAGAAACAGAAAGTTGTTAAATGATACCATGATATAATTTTCTTGTAAATACATTTTATAATTACAAAATATTTTTACACAGTTTATTTACCCTCCTATATTCTTTCCAATAAAACAAATCTCAATTTAGCAAACTTTGACCATATGCGAATTCTGTGACCCAAGAAAACTCTCCTCATTTACGTGATTGAAACCAAATGTAACAATTAAATGTAGCTCCTAAATTATGCATTTGTTAGGGACTACTTCAGTATAATCTTGACGAAAGACCCTGCCTGTCAATACAAAATAGATAATATTCAACATTAGACAAACATATGAAAATTTGGTTACATACCTTTTTCGCCTGCAGTTCAAATTTGAATATGTAACAAACTATTTACATGTTTTGGTTCATCGGAACCATGTTCAGAATGCAGTAATCACCGTTGTCATAAAGTTAAAATTTTAACTTTACGACAACAGTGATTACTGCACTGTGAAGATGGTTCCGTTGAACTGTAGACGAAAAAGGTATGTAACCAAATTTTCATATGAAAAACAGTTAAGGAGCTAAAATGTATACAAATTATAATAATTATAATTATAACACAATATTTTCTGTCCACAATCTTACTAGATTTGTCACAGTACATCTTTAACCTCTCAAATGGAAACTCGTGTGGACTGCGCGGGCGTGTGATATTGCTAAGGCCCGGTGCACATCAGCGGTTTGCGGCGGCGACGCACGTTCTTTGATATGGAGCAAACGGAGAATTGCCGAGCAGTGTACATCAGCGTGCACATCTATATATATATATATATATATATATATATATATATATATATATATATATATATATATATATTTATTTATTTATTTATATATTATTTAGTTTTATATATATATATGTCCGTGAATGCGATAACTTGAGTAAAAAACGTCCGATTTCGATGAAATTTGGCTCAAATGTGTAAAGTGACATTTATGACTTTAAGTTAAAAACCAGAAAAATCAGACCATGGGAAGGGGGTTTTTGGGGGTTTTAAATTTTCCAAAAATCAGTTTTTCGTATTTTTTACCGTAACATTTTTAAAACCCTTAATCTTGGTTTTTACCATGTTATAGAGCTTAAAAAACAAATAATATCATATTTTGAATTGTTAACCTAGGTTAAGTGGTTGCGGAGAAAATCCAAAAAAACCTGCTCATAAAATCTCCTACGTTAATCTTATGGGAAAAAGGTTTTTGGCTTTTCCTCAGTTAATTTTAATGTAAACCTGACATTTGCTTTTACCCATCAGTTCAGCTCCACAAAAAAATCATTTTTATATTTAAATTGGGATTCTACGTCCATCCGTTGCAGAAATATTCAAAGTGCTAAACACAGTACGTTGTCCAATGTTATCCTTATGGAGAATAAATCAAATTGAATATCTCGATTATTTATGAATGTATATTGATGAAATTTGGTATGTGGCTTCAAATAATTGTAGTATATTTATATTTGGACAAAAAATTTGTTTGTTGATTGTCCCCACAGCAGCAAACCTGCATATTCGGCCCCATGTTTTTTATATAGAGAATAAGTAACGTTTTATATCGCCCTTAAATATGAATCTAAATTAATAAAACTTTTTATGTAGCTTTACCTGGTTGAGTTATATTAATATTTGCACAAAAATTGATTTTTTGTTGATTATCCCCGTAGCAGCAAACCAGCATACTTAGCCCTAATGTTATTCTTATGGAGACTAAGTAAAGTTTTATATCTCCCTTAATTATGGACATAAATTATTAAAACTTAGTACGTAGCGTCACCTGGTTGAGTTATATTGATAATTGCCAGGCGTGGATCCAGGGGGGGGAATGGGGAAATTTCCCCCCCCCCAAGGCAAAAGGTTGGATGTGTTGCATGCGCACCCCCGCACCAGCGCTACGTCTGCCCGGCAGCGTCATCTCGAGTTGTCGTCTGATTGATGCGTCGTCAGTAAGACTTATATAAGCCTGTAATACTACTACAGGGTGTCCACAGACTGAAAATTTCAGGAAATTCGGATAATTATATAGGAATTTCGGCGAAAATTCGTTAATTTAATTTAAAACGCCTTATTCGGCCATTCTCGTTCAGTCTCGCTCAGTTCGGCTCGGTAGTCTTTTCCAGCCAATAAAACAAGTTTTGGTTGTCATTTTCAGCCAATAAGAAACGTTGCCGATCGTAATTTCGGGCCATTAAATGCAACTAAATTCCTATTTCTGACCCATCCGCCGCGAAAAAAATAGGCGTTCTTTGGCTATAGAACGGGATCGAATCGCTGATTGTATTCGTAAAAATACGTTCCGGTTGTCATTCGGGCCTATAAAACGGGATCCAGCTTTATTTTTCGCTGGGAAAATGTGGTCCGATTGCCAATTTTTTTGATAAATCACGGTTAGATTGTGATTTTTGGCATATATTGAGGCTCGGTTGTCATTTTAGGTCACAATAAACACGTTGCGGCTGTCGATTTCGGACTTTAAAATGCGAGGAACGGTTGTTTTCGGCAAACATAATATAGTAAAATTGCCTATTTTGTTTTAAAAAGTAATTTTTAGTAAGTAATTTTTTTCTGTAAAACGCAGTCTGGCAGTCTTTTTTGGCCAAGAAAATGTGGCCCTTAATTTTATTGTAGTCGATGTTTTTGCTCTACAAATCGCAGTATGGGTTTGTCGGTCAATTGCCTTTTTTGGGCACTAAAACGAGGTTATCTTGCTATTACCGTGGATAATATGTGGCTCGCTTGCCGCTTGAGGCCAATAAAATGCGGTCCAGTCCATTATTTATAAAAATTGCAGTCATTTAGTTTTTTTTTTACCACCAAGTTGTGGAAAAATTTATGTTTTTACCGATAAAACACGGCCAAATCCCTGATTTTGCCCGGTAAAATGCGTTTCGGACTTCGCTTTTGGTATATAAAACACAACCTGGCTTTATTTATTGTCGAGAAAATGCGGTCCGATTGCCGTTTTTGAGCGATTACATAACATTCCCGGCATAAAATATGGTTTTTACTCAATTTTCGGCCGATAACGAACTTTATGGTCATAGTTTTAGGCCAGTAATATTGCTGTAAAATTGCCGGTAAAATTATCGATTTTGGCTGATAACACACACGCGGTCGGTAAATTTGTCTATAAACACAGTTTGGGCGTTTTCAGGCTAAAAATGCGGCTCGATTGACATTTTAGATGGCCAAATGAGAATATATTGCTATATTAGGCCGATAATATTATATGTATCTTGGGTGTCTTTTAAATTCGCCGAATCTCGGCCGATAAAATTTGTTTCGATCTTATAGTCTCGGCAAAATCTTTGTTTTTGATGATAACATACTTTGATACTTCCGCTGGCGTGTTGGCCTTTGAATTGCGGTTTGGGTATAAAATATTGCGGTATTTTTGGCCGATAATCTACGTCCACTTGTCATTTTCGGTATAAATGTTACGGCAACGATGAAATGCGGTCAAATTGCCATTCTTTATCCGAAATAACAGGTTAAATTGCTGAATTTTTTCTATGAATTCTTGTATAGTCGTCTTTTTAGGCCGATACATGCATTTTGATCAATAAAACGTGTTCAGTTATATTTTACGACAGATAACATTATTTATATGAAATTTTTAACAAATTTCCGGGGGTGGACTCCTAGACCCCCAACCACTGAGGGGTATTCCATACTCCCCCCCAAACCCTCGGAATTTACCCCCCTCCCCCCAACGGGACTCCCTGGATCCGCCCCTGATAATTGCACAAACAAATATTTCTTCTCTTTCTTTTTGCATCAAACCTGCATACTCAGCCCTAATATTATTCCTATGGAGAATAAATAAAATGTTATAGGATCACTTATTTATTTATGTATTTTTATGAAACTTGGTAAGTGGCCTTATGTGGTAGTGAGAAACATGCATGCATTGGAAATTCGCTGAGAACGCAGGTTTGCTGCGACAGGGGTATTTTTAACTTGTATTATCCCTGTGAGTTCTGATACGGCTTTAGTTCAATAGGCATCCAGATTTAATGTTCGTTCACAATACTTTGTAAAGGAAGAAGGTTTTTGCACAAAAAAGGCCTTTTTAGACCACTGTGGCCACTGTGCGCCGCACGCCGGCAGCGGCGCCGATGCGTGCACCGGGCGCGAGTGCGGGTGTGAACGTGGAGTGTGGAGAGAGACGCACTCAGGGAAACAGCCTGATAGTTCACATCACATCCGCCCGCGCGCCACCAGACAGATCTGACTATGACGTCATAGAGGCCTAGTTCAGTGTCCTTCACGAGTGCACCAGTAGTAGTGTCGTCAAGGACAACAATGTTTTGTCCAGTCTACTCATGTATACAGTCAATGGTAAAAGCATGGAAAACAGTTACACAATAATTATATAATCACAACTACACTAAAATAAAACACAATCTGTACAATTCTGAGAACAAAGAATGAAAGAAATTTGACAAATTAATGATATGGGGTCATAGTAATAACATAGGTATGCTAGAAATAATTTTTATTCTCAACAATTGTTATAGCTAATGAGAAAAAAATGTTATCGTATAATAACGTTTTTATAAAGTCTGTTCTTACAGAGTAATTTTTAAATGGATGATTACTTATATAAAATTAGAATTACCTCAGGTATTTCAACTTGAGAAGCAGTTTTAGATGCAAAGAAGGTGCTGTAACATTGCAGCACGATCCTGTGGCACTTGTGTATCTTGTTTCCCACCTTTACTTGTATATCGGGGTTTCTGAAATGTCATCATTCTGTAATTTTAGAAAGTAAGGCAATAGTAGCATTGAATAACTAACTGCTGATGCTTTTTGTATTAAAATAATAATAGTTTAAATACTATTTTTCAAATTTATAAAAAGTACGTGAACATGCAGTTCACATATTTTGTAAATTAAAACAGAACTGTCAATATTCTTTTTAAGTGATACAATAATAATATAACTAGTTGGTTTAGCACTTTTATTTTTTACACGATTATCCTGAATTACACAAATGTCATATAGTTTGCATCGTCAGGTACCTAACCGTGCCGTTATCAGGGTTCGTTATTGTTTACGTATCCGGTGCGCTGCTCCATTCTGGTGTTCTCCTGTCAATGACTCATCACTGACGATGTAAATCAGGAAACCGGTGACATTTTTTATTAGAGTATACTTTATTTATGATTTACAGGGTTATATTAAATATATACAAATGTACATACATTTTAATATTTTATGTTTAAACAATCAAAGTTTTATCATATTTTCATGTAATAAATTAAATGTGATCATCTGATAATCCTTCATTTCTTGTGTTCCGGTGATGCTCTCGGTACCGTTGGTGACGGATTATCGAGGTACTACTATATTAAGGATTGTTTATAACTTTCTTATGAAAGCTCACTCTTGTATTAGCACATAAACGTAAACGCATCTTGTCATAATTTTTCACTATAAAGGCGGAATTGATGATTCATGCCCTCCTCTGGGAAATCCGGATTTTTCTAAATCCATCGCTGTCGCCGTCCGCCACAATTGTCTGAGAGTTTACTGTATTTATTCTGGAAGCAACATTTTAACTGGAAATTGTGGGCTTTTGGCAAATTGTGAAATGGTAGGGGAGGGCTCAAATTAAAGGTCTTAATTTGATCCCAGGGACTTGGGGAAAATAGCAGTATTTCCAAAAAGTTACAAGCAAATGATAAATAATGGAAAACATCCCCCATAAGAGAAGAATAGGGATTTAAAAACATCTAAGTTTACTTTGTTTACGAACTGACATGTGTTCCTACTTATATTGCATTATTTTCCTCAGCATCTAAAGAGTAAAAATAATCAGTCAAGGCAGAGTATTGGAGGTTAGGGGTTATGGTCCCTTCAAGCCACTACTTTAAGCATATTTCTGTTAGCTGTAAAATTGTGTTAGCCTAGTGTTTAGTTACCATAGAATGGAGCAATAACAAATACCCCCGTAGCAGCAAACCTGTAAACTTAGCGAATTTCCAATGCATATTTATGTATCTTAATACCACATAAAGCCACGGTATGCAGTAAGGATGAGTATGCAGGTTTGCTGAAACAAGGAACACAAAAAATAGGTTTTTATACAAATATAAATATAACTCAACTAGGTAAAGCCACATACCAAGTTTTATTAATTTATGTTTATAATTAACGGAGCAGATAACATTTTACTTATTCTCCATAAGAATAACACGGAGGCTGAGTACGCAGATTTGCTGCTACGGGAACTATCGGCAAAAACATTGTTTTTTGTACGAATATCAATAGACAACAACTACAGTACATGAAGCAATATATCAAGTTTCGTCAGGATGAGTTGATAAATAAGCGAGATATAGAATTTTTCTTATTCTCTATAAGAATAACATTGGCCAACGTACTGTGTTTAGCACTTTCAATGTCTTAGTAATCAATTGACGTAAAGAAATGATCAAAACACCAAATTGTTTGTTTTTTTAAGCTGAATTCAATGGTAAAAAGGAAAATTTGATTTATGTTATATGAAAAAAAAATCAAAAAACCCATTTTTGGGTTACAAAACCCCAAAAAAATATCCCTTTGGATGAAGCGATCTGGCTGGTTTTGGAACTTAGAGTCATAAATGCAGCTTTACAGGTTTTTACCAAATTTCGTCAAAATTGGACTATTTTTACGAGGGTTATCGTGCTCACGGACAAATATATATATATATATATATATATATATATATATATATATATATACGGTGTATATATATGTATATATATATACAGTTTTGAATGGATGGTGTTTTTGGCATCTGGGGACCTCAAAACGAAAAGTTATCATGGTCCCGGGCCTAGGCTTTACCATGCCGACTACGGTAATAGCTTCTTCCCTATAGGGGAAATTCGCTAAAATGTTTTTTTTCTCAATTAAAATAAAAGACAGATGGGCAGCAACTTTCCCAATGTAACCAAAACCATCGTCAGGCCTAGGGTATACTTTATATACTGATATTAAAGATAAATACAATTATTAAATAAATAACAGCAGTGACAATTAATATTTACTAGTTATTATAACTACTCACATCATATTTAAAATATTATGAAGCAAAACCTTCTTCAAATCTGATTTCTTTGGTAAATTAAAATCCTTCCACTCAATACAGTTGTCAGTTACATATCCCATTCTGCAAAAAAAGTTGATAGAATGTTAAATCAAATACATTAAACTAAACTTCTTAAACATACTCTAAACTTGAGCTAAAAATGTCAAAAAAGGAATATTGAAATGTCAGATATTTATAGCAACAATAACATTTAAGGGAAATTAACTTACAAGACGAGACGATATATGGAAACTGAACAGTCAGAAGTTGTAGCAGCGACGACTATGCACAGTATAAATGTTTGGCGGGGAATAGCCGCCGCCGCCCACCCCCCGCCGAAGCACTAAACCGGCAAGCCACGCCCTCGTTTCCACTCCATACATAACAACAGCAGTTTGGCTAACTTCCAGCATCCAGCGTAAAATTATGGGACACTTGGAAACTATCATGTTATGTACGGAAACTAGAGTAACCTAACCTAACCGTCACAGCGCGCTGTGTAAGTTTTTAGTCATGTATAAAACTGTAACTGTTTACTTTTCATATATATTTTGTTATGTTCTGTTATGTTTTTGTTATTTACACGTCCGGTTAACAGGAAAAAATAATACAAACTCGATTGGAATTAATTGTCATATTGATGAGGTTTGAAAAAAGCTCTCTAGAATTAACTATCTTCTTAGAAAACTTAAAACACAGATTACATCTTAGTATCTCAAGCTTGTATATTTTGGCATATTTTACTGCCATCTGAATTATGGCCATGCACCAAACAGAAGAAGAATTTTACTTCTGCAGAAGTCAGCTCTGAGAGGATAAACACGGCATGCGGATGTTGTGACCACTGTAGACCCCTCTTTAGACAGCTGGGTATCCTAACCTTGTACGGTCTGTACACACTGAACTCTAACTAACAATTCTCTCACTGGCCTGATGATGACTGGTGTGTCTGGTCGAAGTCGATAGCCTAGTACCATCTTTTATATGTTTACCGTCTGTATGTGAATCAGTATAAGTGTAAATATATATTAAGTGATGTAAGACATCTTTTATTACATCCCGTAAGTAATAACAAACGTAATATGCTAATAAAAATGTTGTTTCTCCTGTTGCAAAATTCCGTTGGGTCTTGTTATTTACACTCGACAGGATTTGTTATTTCTTCCGACAACTATTTATGTAATTGTACAAAATACTATTAATTTAATTTGCAAATGATTTTGTTCGGATATCTGTATTTTCTATTAATTTGTACATGTGATATTTTACAAAATAAATACAAGTTAAGCATATAAAACTAGTTAATATTGGTCAATTTATCTTATATTTATTAGTATCAAATTAACATGCATTTAAAGACAAAATAAAATATAACAATTACTTACATTTCAATATAATAAAAATGGCTTTTCATTATTGGGTTCGCTAGTATTTGTTTAATTTGAGTGGAGCCAAGCGGTATATTAAGCCAAAATTGCAGGCCTCCGAACAATGGCCGCTCTGATGGGTCTTTTTCACTCAAGTAAAAAAAGATACCCTGGCCACGGCTATATGGTGTCTAAGTACAATTTTCAAATTGAAAAGCTTACTTAGCCAAGCTGAGTTCTGAAGCCTGGTTCCCATGGTCTGAGTCGCTGGTGGTGTCAAAGTCACTGTACGCCAAATCCGCCTTCCCAACCGTTGTGTACAGGCAGGTTGTCGTCTGTTGTGAACAATGTAGGAATATCATTAAAATGTCTATATCTAATCTTTGTATCTTAATTAACACACAAAAGGCAAAGTTGAGATGCATTTTGAGAAAGTTGAGTTCAGGTCTCTATGCTTTAAAACATATGTCCTTTTTATGTAGCTTTCCAGTTTTAAAAACAATTTATTATGCTCAGGAAGATCTCGCGGACTGACAGAAAAACAGGCTAGAGAAATAATACATCAGATTTTAATTATCCTCCTTAAGAATAACGGGGGCTGGGTTTGCAGGTTTGTTGCAACAAGGAACCCAAAATAAACAAATATCAATATAAATCAACTAGGTGAAGCCACATACCAAGTTTCATCAACAAGCAATATATGCCATTTTAATTATTCTCCATAAGAATAACATGGGAGCTGAGTATGCAGGTTTGCTGTAACAAGGAACACAAACAAGTTTTGTTATGCAAATATCTACCAATAGAACCTAACAAGCTGAAGCCACATACCATGTGGAATAATAGTTTACTTATTCTCCATAAGAAATAACATGGGGGCTGAGTATGCAGGGTTGCTGCTCTGGGAACCATCAGTAAAAATGTCTTTCTGCAAATAACAAAAGACCACAACCAGATGAAGCCATATACCAAGTTTCGTCACTGAACACTAACATCAGTTGTATTATTTGTGAAATCAGAACAGAACTTTTTAGACCCAAAACATTCAAAATCATGGCCGCCGTTATGTTTGGTGACGCCAAGCTAACTTCAATTCTTTGAAAATCAGGCCAAATTATATATTACAGTCATACAATCAGATTCAAATTTTAATAATAAAGAAAATCAGTTTAAAAATCTTAGCAAAAATCTAGTAAGAGAGAGAGTCGCCACCACGAATCCTCCCATAACGCCCTGAGACCAAAGAGAATTTATTCCCACCGTAAGAGCTAAGCCGAAGACATTTAATGTCTTAATAAACAGTAATATTTCATAAATCAGAACCATACCTTAGCCCAGACTTTTTGTACTATATATTTGTTAGTCCCCTGAGAATATTTTATATGCTGAAATGTAAATTTTATGGAATAAATGTGTAATTTTGTTAACTGTAACAGCTAGTCTTTATTTCCAGCAGAAGTAGCCATCTTGTTTTCTTGTTACCTTAGAAACTAGAAGCGTCCAACGCAACAAAGCATTTAGGCTAGCAATACAAGAACAAAACTCAATAGAAATAAGTAGGTATCGATATATTTAATAAAAGAGAACAGTATATGTTACAAGTGTGAACAATAAATAGTAAATAAATAAAGTCAGGAAGGTGGAGGTATTATTTAATTTTGTTAAGCTGAGTTTTTACAATGGCACAAGAATATCAAAGTAGGGTTTCCAATGCAACACCTATGTTTGAAAAGTTAAATGGAATGTCAAACTATTATGACTGGAGATTTGGGATGGAAATGTATTTAATTCATAAAGATTTATAGGACTGCATTGAATGTTATGAAAATGGGATGGTTTTAAATGATGATAAGAAGAAAGATATTAAGGCAAGAACTTACATTTGTCTTATGGTTTCACCTTCCGTAAATCCGCATGCCCGTAATGCAAAGAGTGCAAAAGAAGCTTTGGACAGTCTGCAAAAGGCTTATCAGGAGAGGTTTAAATTGGAAGATTGATCTTTTACAAGTTTTGATGAACACAAAATTGGAGAATCGCCTATATTAACAAGATAATGAGTATTTCACATGGACTTGCTGAATGTAATTCCCCTCTGGATGATGAGTTCATGGCTGCGTTTATGCTAGAAGGATTACCAGAAGAATATAAAACGATGAAAATGGCAATGGAAAACTCCGGCGACAAACTAACAACTGAGTATGTCAAATCCAGACTTCTTCAAGTAAATTTCAAGCAGGATGCATTTGATGGTACAGCTTTTCTATCAAAAGGTAAAAAATTCTTAAGTTAAGTAAATGCCGTTTAAACAATCATCAGAAATTAAATGTTTTAGGTGTAATAGAACTTGGTCATATTGTTAAGCATTGCTAAGCTAAGTTTTACTTCCTCCTAATAATACAAATAATTGTGCAGAGTCCACTTTTTCAAAGGCCTATTGTTTGTTGTTTGTTTGTTTTTGGGGGGATTAGGAGGCCCCGGCATAGCCGGCTAGGCACGTCTCCCTTGGGATATTGTGCAGTCACCGGAAAGAGGGAAAAGAGGGATGGGAAATTAAAGGTGGTAGGACGGGGCCAGTCTGCCTCGCTCCAGGAAGGAAGAGAAAACCTTACCTAGCTCCCGGACTCTGTGTGTGACACAACCCCAGGACGATTCGCCCTCTTCTAACCCGACGTCCCCCTAAGTCCACCCAGACAGGGACCGCCATCGCTCAGAGCCTCCAACCTCTTAGGGGTCGGGTGGCCTCAGGACGGTTCGTTCTCCAGCCCGGCAGACCAGAGACTGACGGGTAAGGGCCCTTCCTCCCAGGCACCCGTCCCAGGCTTCAAGGAAGATCCACTGCTCCCTCCAAGGACTGGGACTAGACTAGGTATCCAGGCTCAACTGGGAGTCAAGCCCCCAGAAGAGGCAAGGAGGAACCAAGGAAGGAAAGTTGGTCACACTGGATACTTACCAATACTGTGACAGCTTCAATTTGCTGTACCCAATGTCGACCTCTGTACTAGTATAGACCATAGTCATAGCATGGCTAGCAGTCATAGAGCCATGGAGGGCCCAAAGGCCTCTAAATCTGCGCTCAATTCAAACAATGGTAGGTATAATCATGAAATGCCCAGTTCTCAAGCTCAACATAGTTTAAGTTCAGATAACAAGTGGTCTTTACTACCTGCTTTAGCAATAAATATCAATTCAAATGGTTGGTATTTTGGTGTAAGTACACATATGACTAATTCTAACGAGTGGCTGAGTGATTATGATTTTAATGTTAATCATGGGATAACAGTAGCAAAAAATCAAAAGGTGTACAGTGAAGCAGTTGGCAATGCAACTGTGATACTACCAAACAAAGAAGAAAAGGTTATTTCAAATACCATGTATCTACCAAACCTTTCGACTAAGTTTTTTTCACTATAAAACCTATTTTTGGCTTTAAAATTTTGCTTTTTTTGGCATTTGTGTTTCAGGAGAAATAACATAAAATCTTTAGGGCTTTAGAATTTAAAAGCACAAATTTATATTTCCTTCAAATTCTGGCATTTTCTCACAGTCATCCACAGGCAAATTAAACTTCTCCTTTGTAATAGGTTGTCCTGGGTGACAATACTATCACATTTTACATATTTAGAAATCATTTGCTTCCAAGTTACCCAGTTATCCACGAAAGGCTTCTTTTCCTGGTCTGCTTTCACCGTTTCAGACTCAGTTATGTTCAGACTGACGCTAGTAGGATCAGCCGCTGCGACGCTCAGATTTTTAGACTGATACACAATCTGTAATTAATACAAAATTAATAATTAAACCGTTAAAATAGCTAACCAGGAGCAAACCGTTGTAAAAAGCTAAAGTAAGTTATTTATATAAATAATAATATTTATTTATAAGTATTATTCTGATTTATTTATTGTGTATTCTTCTTCTTCTTCTTTATATATACAAAACTAAAGCTGGCTCTGGGGTATTTTTCGAATGGTCTCCAACTTCCCGATATAATGTGGAAGTAAAATTTGATAAAACTGATTCTTTCGGCCTGAAGTAGGAAAAGTAAAGGGATTTGAAACCGATTTTACCATAGTGCTCTGCGCTACGTGTCATCAACAAAGTTCAAATTTTAATCTTATGGACATTCAATTTATTTTACCAGATAAATAGCATAAACAGATGATGTTTATTTATTCAGTCCCGTTCAAAACCACATGATGCAGCTCAACTGTTGTATTCCCTGGAAGAACCGGGTACTAAAGTGGCTAGTATGTATATACAAACTTTTTAAATTCTGATGGATATATAAAAAATCTACATCTTAGTATAACATTTATATGAATCCAACTAATACGATTCTGTATCTTCATTATTCAAGTTGCCATTTTGTATATACAAAAACATTAAAAAGCTTAATTATGAGGGCTGATTAGAAGTAACCTCTTAAGTTCGTAGCCCATTTAAGCTAACTACATGGATAGCAGTTCTCAATCTGAAATGCAAATTAGGTCATTCAGCACACTGCTACGGAGCAGGATAATCGTGCAATCTTTAAATCTTTTTCTGCAGCTCATCAAAGTGTATGGTGATACAAAATTATCTCCAAATGCAAAGCGCATGCATTTTTGTTACAACCAAAACATATTTTAGGGGCAAAAATTCACCCAGAACTTAGTGAATTTTTGTTTAACTTTCTTATTTTTCAACTTTTCTTTTAGTAAAAGCTGGAAATTATTTATAATTTACATTTGGGTATTGGATTTATTGTTTACACATCATGTTATCTTGATACATTTATATTTTAGAGATTGCAGGTATGGTTGTACAGTCTGACGAGAGTACCTGACTGGGCAGCAACTTGTAGTGGCCACTCGGAGTGCTCTTGAAAGGGAAAACCTGAGGTTCCAATGGTCCTGCAGAGTCACCCACTGCTGCTGAGGGCCTGCAATGGAACAAGTGAATGTGTGTAATCGACTAGTCATGTCAGATGAATATGAAAATGTTAACAAATTTCAACACACCAATTAAACAATATATTATTGTATTCCTCTTAACTCCACACTGTAATTAACACCCCAAAACTAAAATAACTTTTAAATTAGTCAAATTGAATCTAAATAACGTTACAGCCCGATGTTTAACTCATTCACTCACATATAGAAATTCTAGACCACTTCTAGATGAGGAAGAAACATGAAATTTGGTATGCAGGTAGCTTATACCGAGAAATTACCGGGAAAATTGTCAAAAGCAACAATTTCCAGTTTTTAAACATCTAATTTTTACATTTAAAATTGTAACTTTTAACATCGGGCTTATGGAGTTTCAAATCAAAACAAAATAATCATAACAGCTGTATCCAGCAAAACTGTCAATTTAACTTGCACATGGTAGAGTATATACAAATGATAGGACAATTGAATAAAGATAAAAACTAGATATAGAGTGAATATATCCCAAATGAATCAAATTGTATACTATGTAATACTTGAAGGGACATTGAGCTATAATAACAAAAGGAGCGACCACAAGCGGAGGCCTGGGGCGGAGCCCTCAGCGAGCGAAGCGAGTAATTAATTATATATTTTCTAGTTTTATATTTTTTAATTGTTGTAGTGCCAGAAAGTCGTCAAATTACCATTTTTTAAAGACAGTAAGGCAGAAGTGCTGCTAGCACAATAACAATATAGGGTCTCCCATATAACCAGCAGTCACAACAGACTATCTTAAAAAAACATCACAAATAGATCAAATGTATCTCAACATATTGCTTCCATATATTACATGTAGAGCTGTACATAATTAAGGTCAACTATTAGTGTTATACTGGAGCATTGTAGTATAGATAAAGCCACATAGAAAGTAGTAAACATGGGAGATTGATATATTTAAATGGCCACTGCCAGTTCGAACTAAAACGAGTTTGCACGCAGCACGCTGGTGTGAGGGAAGTAAGTTCCCGCATTCAACGTTTTTAAAAATAAAATACAGTGTTGAAAGATAAACAATTAAATTGTTTCAATTTAAAACTTGTATCTGGTTTTAATGTAATAATGACTATTATCATGACAATAATTGATTCAACAGCCTGCAACCACTGTACTTCTAAGGGAGAAACTTTACAGTTTACACATTGATTTTTATGTGAGTTTTCATGACTGTTTATTTCAACATTAAGTATCCGTTCTCATAATAATTGATGATGTGGTTTGTGTCTGTGTTAATAAATAAAGTTATATATTTTTTGTTTAAAATTTGCACAAACAAATATTTTCATATTGTAGTTGGTAAAATTTGATATTAATATAAACGCCTAATAATTTATAGCAGAGAATACCAATTTCTCTCCATCCAGCTCAAAGCAATATTATGCTGGCCAGAAAGTATCTGGCTCAGTGACGGGGGAGATCCAGCTTTGTATTCAAGGGGGTGTATGGATTCCCCCCCCTCTTTACCCTTCACTGGTAGTAATTGTTGGGATGTGTCATGTGTCGGTACTTGTTTTCAGCCGACAGTCTTGCGAGAATCGAGAAACAATGGATGAATTTCGGTTCTGGTCCCACCAGCCCTGCTTGCATCATGTAAGCGACGAGCTTGCTGTAAGTGACGAGCAGGAGCGTAATACCAATGTAGATGTCAACCACGTGCATAATATCATTGGTAAATATTTAATATGAAGATATTTTTTCTGAACTTGAGGGGGGAGCATTTGCCCCACCCCCTCTGGACCCTCTGGATTCTAGTCTGGGGCCCGTTTCATCAAACTTACAGGGCCTGTATTACAGGTAACTTCCCTGTATTATTTGTGATAAATTACAATATTGTGTTTCATAAAGTTTTACAACTGTAAAACTATTTTCAGGGGATTTACCTGTATTACAAGTATATTTTACAAGAGTTATGAAGTGATTTGTTTCATAGAGGGTGGTGGCCTGTATTACAGGCCCTGTAAATTATATAAAATATTATGATTGTTTAGACCATGAACAAACTTTTACAAGTATCGCTTGTTAAGTTAATTAGTGTGTTATTGCAGTGTAGAATAGACACAGAAATCAGTTCTAGTGACAAAGAGAATATTATTTTTGTAGACCAGCAGTTCCCAAACTATAGCGGGTCGCGGGAGCAATTTGGGTGGGTCGCGTGAACAGATTTAACACTTATCAGTTTTGCAGTGATTCCTCCGATGAAATGTAAGGAAAATGAAACAAACCTCACTACATATGTTTTATTTTCACTTCTAACTACAGAATTACAATTCCTGTTATAAATAATATAGTTATATATTTTCAAAATAAAGCGTGTAGAGCAGTGCACTAATAAAATGAAAGTTTAGAACGAGAATACTAGTTTCAATAGTTCCAGTAGTAGCTTGAGCAACGACTTCAGTGAACATCGAACGATGAACATCCCTTCTCCGTCCCATTCCTTCTCCCACCCAGACAAACAAAACATTTTGAGATGCGCAGAAGCTACAGAGTGCAAAATTGAGTGGTGGAGTGCTGGGGGAACGGAGCGACTCTCTGAGTGTTGCCGCATTATGTCTGGTGTACCTGACGACTTGCACAGTTTGTGTCAGACTCGGCGCCCATCAGCGCAAATCAGATGCAAATCAGAAAATAGGCGGAAATACAGGATTGGCCCTGAAGATTTTGCGCCAACCGCTAAAAACGCGGTTGTCTGCTCTGACATATTATTTTAACAGCATAATTAAATAGCCTGCGTTTGAAGTAGAGGCGGAAGTGTTTAGTGAGGTTAACCAACTAGTTAATCTATGACAGAATTAAATTTATGTTTTTGCCCCCATTAGTTAAAAGCATGGAAACATTCCCACTGAGTCCGTTGTTAAATATAGTGAAACTTAAAACAATCTTAAGACAAGTAAATAAATCATTGTTGAGCTAATTTCTCAGCTGGGAGATAAAGCGAGACTTCTATTCTGTATGACTCGTTTCTCTTCGGCCATCTCCGAGAACGTGCGGTCGGAATGGCAGCGCGGTATTCGGAATCATTTGGTTATCTCCGGCTCTTTGTAAGCACGGTGCCTGTCAGGGCCGAGACATATGTCTCAGACTCAATCAGTAAACCGCGTGTGACACCGCTCGGACACTTCCTTAGGCCCGCGTATGACTTACATTGTATTGTGTTTCTGTGGTTTTATTTGCCTTTTGTTTAGGTTGTGTGAGTAGCAGCTTCAATATGTCTACTGTGGTGGTTAAGTTTATTTTGAGCTAATATACTGTTAGGTAGGCCTATGTTTGTTTTCAGTTTCTTTCACTATGGACGCGTGGATCAAAACTGGATCATGCCATAAAAGGCAACCATCAGCTACTAGTGTTGACGTTCCTACCACGTCTAGTAGAAACATTTTGTGTAGTGAACATGGAAATGACAGTGATAGTGAAGTTACTGAATTTCAACTAACTACTTCTAGTAGGCCAAGTAGTAGCAGGAGAGCAAAGAACTCGACGAAGGCAAAACCCTGTACCCGTAATTACAATGCTGATTATTTGAAATATGGGTTTGTATGTACTGGTACAGATGACGACCCGCTGCCTCAGTGTGTTATATGTTTTGAAGTACTTGCTAATGAAAGTATGAAACCCACAAAACTGGAAAGGCATTTGTCAACAAAAAATACGGAATATGCACGTAAGCTAATAGATTTTTTCCAGAACAAAAAAAAAATTCTTAAAGTCAAAATCCGTGATGAAAACCTCAATTTCTGGTAAACAAAATAGACAAGCTAAAATTGCTTCATACCAACTATCCTTATTGATAGCTAAAAATGGAGCAGCTCACTCTGTAGGGGAGAATATTATTTTACCAGTGGCCCAAATCATATCTGAAGCTTTGTATACCGAAAAGCAAACCAAAAAAATCGGTGAAATCCCTCTTTCCAACACAATGGTAAAAAGAAGAGTAGACGAAATGTCAGATTTTGTCAAACATTCGGTGGTTACAGTTTTAAAACAAAGTGAGTACTTTTCACTTCAACTTGATGAAAGTACTGATGTTGCTGGCCAGGCCAATCTGTTAGCTTTTGTTAGGTTTGAATTTAATGGGAGCATAGAAGAAGAACTGCTCTTTTGCAAGTCTTTGCCATCAACAACTACAAGGGGAAGAGATTTTTAAATGTCTCGATGATTTTATAACGGAAAATGAAATGCAATGGTCAAAATGTGTTGGACTGACATCTGATGACGCCCGTGCTATGTCTGGGGCTTACATAGGTTTGATTGCCAAAGTGAGGGCAGTCACTCCTTTTGTTAAGTGGACTCACTGTTGCCTGCACCGAGAAGCTCTTGCAGTTAAAGGTTTGAATGCAGTGAAAATTGTAAATTTCACTAAGTCAAGGCCTAAACAATCCCGACTGTTTGCCATTTTGTGTGATGAAATGGGAAGTGAGCACAAAGCACTTCTGCTTCATTGTGAAGTATGGTGGCTCTCAAGAGGAAAAGTGCTGTCAAGATTGTTTGTTTGGTTTTCAGGATGAACTAAGATTGTTTTTGTTGTATTGAACGATGATGATAGGGCAAAATCTGTAACTAAATTTATGGAAATGTTACATTCTGGAGAGAATCAATAGTGTAATAGATACAGTTCAATATAGAATTCTTATAATTGACTTTTATTAAAAGTATGGTTTGTAAAAGTATCTCAAGATGGCTATTATTGAACACCAGAGGTGGACAAGGACATAATAAAGCTCCCCCCCATTCAGTTATTCCCCCTTTGAATCAAACAAAAATAGCTAAGAACAGTTCTGTAAACATCTGTGTTATGAAGGTTAATATGTCAGATATGATATCCAAGTACTCTAGTCAAAAAGATACAGCGTTCTCCCATTGTATCTCAGGGGATATTGATGATCAAAAGAACATGTCTAAAGGAGTAGCTGTTGTTTTTAAGAAGCACTTTGGAAAACCTAAAATAGAAGATTTTATCAACAAACACCTAACGAATCAGAAAGCCAATGGCGGAGCGACTGTCTACAGCCTTGTCACTAAGCCTAGGTACTTTCACAAACCTTATAACCATGATTATGAAGAGGCTTTCTTGAGATTAACTGAAGATTTCAAAAGTAAAAATCTAAAGCAACTAATATGCTCTCCTATGGGTTGCGTTAATGACAAAGTGTCGCCTGACTTTTTTATTGATAATCTGATAAGATTTCAAAAAGACACAGGAGCAAAAATCATTATAGCCACAGATGACATTAACACTGATCCTTCTACAAGAGCTAAATCAATTCAACACAATATAACAGAGAGGATACTGGCGGCTTTAAGAATCAAACAGGAGACCATAGAGGTGATGTCTGCGGAGTCTGCAACGACCAGCCCACACAGCCACAGTTCTAATGTCATCTCAAACTACGACCAGTCTGGGGAGCAGCTCGCCCACAACAGCAACTCTGTATCTGTGTCTAGTGTTGTGCTAAGTGCCAGTGTCAGTGCCACCAAGTCCGATGATATCACACCAGAAATTGCTCCTGGCCCCCTCTCTTTTTCAGAGATGGTAAAGGGAGCAAATAACTCCTCCACCAAAACTGTAGCTCATAGTTTAGATTTAGTAAAAAATATGTCTAAGAAAAATGATTTTTTAAGAGTAAGACAGGAAAATACTTCAAAGGGGTAGCAGCTATAGATGTACTACAAAAAGGGATATCCACAGACGAGTCTTTACGCCTTGTAAAAGGCCTGGGTTCTTGCATTCTTCATTATAATATAAGAGGCATTAAAAAAAGTTTGAAAATCTTAACGTATTTTGCTGTATCTTAAATAACATTAAAGTAATATGTTTAAATGAACACAATGTAAAAGAATCAAATAAACTTATTTTGAATAAGATTCCCAATTATAGTTTAATAGATGGATTCTTTAGGAATGTTTCAAAGGGAGGCTCTTGTATCCTGGTCCTTGATTCATTGTCATGCAGAGTGAGGTCTGACTTAAAAATATTTAATGCAGAGTTTATTTTTGAGGGCTCCTTTGTTGAAATCGAATGTTTTAATATTATTGTAATATCTTTGTATAGAATACCTGGGTATAGTGTTACTAAGCAATTTTTATGTAAATTTGAGAAACTTTTAATTTTGTTACAAAAGGATCTAAACAGGAAAAAGATTGTAATATCAGCAGATTTCAATATTAATATCTTGCACTGTAATAAAAGTTTGGTTAAAAAATTTGAAAACATAATTAAAAGATATGGTTTTAGAGTTAATTTCCGAGAGCCAACTAGAGTGACTGACAGGTCAAAAACCTGCATTGACAACATGTTAACTGGTTTAAGTTATGGTAAGGTTATTTGTAGCAGTGTCGATTTTGCTATATCTGACCACAAAGCTTTGTTCCTTAAACTGCCTGAGAACAGGAAATGTACTAAACAGTCTCAGAAAATGGTTAGTTGTAGGTTATTTCCGGTGAAGTCAATAATGCCTTTTTTGAATAATCTCAACGCCTGGACAAATAGTTTTGAACTTAAGGAGTCTGTCGATAGCAGTTACAAAAGTTTCCTCTCTCAGTTTAGATTATGTTTGGATGACAATTTTCCTGTTAAAACACTCACTTTAAGAAGGGAAGCTAAGAGAACAAATAAATGGATTACATTGGGAATTAGAGTCTCTTCTATCAATAAAAGAAAGTTACATGTCTTGTCAAAAACTAATAAGGATCCCATGTTTTTGAAATATGTTAATAAGTATAAAAAGATATTTAAAAGAGTTGTTACAGAGGCCAAGAAAGCTGCAAATAGTAAATATATATTAAGTGCTAAGAATAAGTCAAAAGCTATGTGGGATGTTGTTAGGAATGAGTTAGGTATGAAATATAACAATAAAGAAATGGATGTTCAACATAAAATAGATAATAATGTTATAATTGACCCTCTGAAAATAGCTAATATGTTTAATAATCATTATGTGAATATAGTGGACTCTTTGAAATTACCAAAAATTGATTACCCGACATTGAATATCATTTCTCCCCAGGCTCGAACTGAGAATCTCATAATATTTTCAGCAACAAATAAAAAGGAAGTTGAAGGAATCATCCTCAGTCTCAACAATAGTAGAGCATGTGGGTGGGATGAAATCCCAGTCAAAATTTTAAAATGGTCAGTCAATATTATTTCAGGCCCATTAGTTAAATTAATTAATTTCAGCTTCAATGAGGGAGTTTTCCCTGACCTATTGAAACTGTCACAGGTAATACAGATTTTTAAAAAAGGTTCTCTTTGTGAAATCAAAAACTTTCGTCCGATATCTTTGTTGAATAATTTGTCAAAAACTTTTGAGAAAATAATTCATATTAGACTAACTAACTATTTTAATTCAAACAATGTGCTTTTTAAGGAACAATTTGGATTCAGGAAAGAGATGGGCACACAATTAGCTCTCTCATCATTTTTAAACTCAGTCTTACAATCTCTGGATGATTCACAATTCACTGCAGGTGTATTTTGTGGCTTATCAAATGCTTTTGATTGTGTTAATCACAAATGATTACTTTTTAAATTTGAGCAAATAGGAATCAGTGGAGTGGCTTTGAAGCTTCTTGAATCTTATTTATCTAATAGAAAGCAAAGAACAGTAATTTCAACAAAGTTAGGAAAACATTATTCATCTTGGGTAACCATTAAATCAGGCGTACCACAGGGCTCAATATTGGGACCTCTCCTTTTTCTAGTGTATATCAATGATTTACCCCTTAGTATACCCAAACACATTTGTGATTTTACCATTATATGCAGATGATACTACAGCACTAATAAAAGGCAAAACATTTTATAATTTAGAGGAAGTCATACAAATTGCAATAGAAGAAATTAGCAACTGGTTTATTAGTAATGGTTTAAAATTAAATGAGGATAAAACTAAAATAATACATTTTAAACTGACAAATATTACCCCTGATTCTGAAATTAATCTGGCAGAAACAGTCAAGTTCCTAGGTATTCACTTGGACAGCAAACTAAATTGGATGGAACATATTGATTATATAACAAAGAAACTTAATTCAACAAGATATGCTCTGAGTGTACTTATTAAAATATCATCTGCTGAGGTATGCAAGGCTGTTTATTATGCTTATGTTTACTCATTATTAAGCTATGGAATTGTACTCTGGGGTACAGCCACAGATGTACACAGGGTATTCAAAAGCCAAAAGTCAATTATAAGAGTTATGACACAAAGCTCTCCTAAAACTAAATGCAAACCACTCTTTCGACAATTGGAAATTCTGACTGTCCCTTCTATCTTTATACTGGAAATTCTGAAAACAATACTTAAAAGTCCCGATCAATTCGGAAAGTATAATTTCAAACATAATTATAACACAAGAAACCGCAACTCATTTCAGTATCCTTTGCATAATTTGTCTAAATTTCAAAAAAGTCCACTATATATGGGGTTGAAAATATTTAATAAAATTCCTGACAGTTTTAAAAACTTCCTCCATTAAGATTTATATCATCAGTGAAAAGCAAATTGCTAGAAAAATCCTATTATTCCTTGGATGAATTTTTCAATGAAAGTTGGTAAAAGTATTTGATACTGACTAATATAACACCAGACTATTGCATGGCATAGTTTTTAATTTAATAGGCCTATTATTTGACTTTGTACCTGTTTGTGTATTACTCTTGTAATATGTATGAACGTAATGTGCAATAAAGATTTGTCTATTGTCTATTGTCTATTGTCTATTGTCTATGAAAAATGGTTAACTCAGCTTGCATACTTAAATGATGTGTTCAGTACTCTCCAAATTCTTAATTTGATGGTACAAGGGAAGGACGTCCACAAGTTCTATGTGCAAGATAAAATCGAAGCAATCATTAAACAAATTGAAAGATGGGCCAACAAAGTGGAACAGAGTTGTTTTGATGCTTTTCCACTCCTCACGGCCTTTTTAGAAACGTATGGACTCAAAGTAAGTGAAGAAATTGCAGCTGCCATAAAGGAGCACATTCAAGCATTGGCTACCAGTCTCAGGTAATTAGTGTAGCTTTGTTCTGATTAATTTTTACCAGCCGACATTTGCATAAGCCCAATTTACTCAATATTTTACTTATATACTTAGAAATGGTTCTTGTTTCAGGAAATACTTTCCAAAATTCAAGATGAACTGCTCTGGATAAGAAATCCGTTTGATGATGATTCCCTTCATAAATTAAAACTGTCAACATTTGAAGAAGACTCCCTGATAGAACTTTCATGAGATTCAGCTCTGAAATATACATTCAAGGACTCAAGCTTAATCCCATTTTGGATAAAGGCAAGGGGGGAGTATCCAGTTATTTCAAACATAGCCTTAAAAGAGGTGATGGGTTTTACAACCACGTATTTGTGTGAGAGGGCATTCTCTACTTTGGTGTATTTAAAAAATAAATACAGAAATAGGCTTTGTGTTGAAAATGATCTGCGCCTAAAGTTGTCAACGTTCAATCCAGATATAGAGTGTCTTGTAAACAGCAAACATCAGCTCCACAAGGCCCATTCATTTTAAGTTTATGAAATAAAAGTTTGTTTGTTTTTTTTTACTATAAATTGTGTTTTCAATTACATCACCATCACAATTTTCATTTATAGGTGCATTCAGTATGGCATTTACACGATAATAATAATAAAATAATAATACTTATAATAACTGTTAATACTATTTAATATGTGGGACAAGAAAAAAATCCAGAATGAAGGTGGGTCCCCAGAAAAAAAGTTTGGGAACCGCTGTTGTAGACTATTTTTTATTAATTTATGTTCATAATTAAGAGGGCCATACAGCCATACAAATTTACTTAGTCTCCATAAGACATTGGAAACGTACTGTTTTAGCTCTTTTAATGTCTGGGAAGGTAATTGACATGGAACAGTAATTTAAGTACAGAATCATTTGCTACACGCAGTGGTTAAGAGGGGAAATGCCCCCCAGGGTTAGGTGGTAAAATATTTTGAATATTCTGTGTTGGTAAATGCTAACTTGACCTAAATACCTAGTTCTAATCAAATTGGACAGTAAATAAGATAGAAATAATATTTTTGTTTTCCCCACAAATAAGAAAAACATTGGAATTAGAATTATAATTGCGGTTGGTTTCATTTTATTAGGGAGTTGAACACTATAAACCACTACATTTTAAATAAAATGGTTAGACATTGTTAGAGTTATAAATGTTTAAAATTAAACTGAGTATGCAATTAAAATTACAACGTGGTTCTAGCCTAAGTAATGACAGTAAACAATAAATCCCAGGATTCAATTGTAATACAGGTGGAATTTTAAGATTGTAGAATATTTTTTATGAAACAGATTTTACAGGAATTGTACTTTTTATTTTACAAGCCCCATATACTTTTATGAAACGGGCCGGGCCCCTGATCTAGTTTCTGGTTAACTTTCTCTTGGATAATTTCAGAAAAAGCACCTCCTCCATCAGTCTTTGTCTAATTTTCAAAACATTTCCTTGCCTACTTTCAATACAATCTTTGACCAACAATCTTTGACCAATCACAATGTATTGAATTTGCTAATCACAATCTTAAATTTACTAAATCACAATCTTTGACCAACCAATCTAAATCATTGTCAAAGAAAATTGGTATTGATATTATCGCGGCTCAACACATTACACATGCTAGCACACAAGTGTGAAGCTAAGCAAGAGTTAATTTTCTTGGAATTAACTTACAAACATATCTTGTTTTTTTTAACTTGCTAAATACTTGTTTAAGAAAAAATGTATAACTTACAAAACTACTTTGTTCTTAAGGTTTCCGTGTTTGATGTTGTCTCCACCCCCTTTGCTGTTAGCTAACTGTAAACAGTTTAAAAAACAGGTTCTTAAAAAATATTTTGTTTTCTGCAAATTTAATTTTCAATTCTCAAAGACTTTCTTGAACTTTTCTCTCAGAAAAGCCATATACTTTAACTATTTTCTAATAACTTTTCAACATTCTAAATGTTTCTCACAAAATTTGCCTTATTTTTTAATAAGATGATTATATATTACTAAGCAATGTTACAAACTGGACCTCAAAAGAACTATTGTAATCATCATAATACTAGGAGTACGCTCAAATATTCACGTAATTGGATGACCGAACTCAGAAATGGTAGATGAAATTTTCTGCCGTTAAGGTAAGTCCTAACCGAAATTTCATCCCAAAATATTAAATAAATAGCCCTGGGGACTCTGTAGGAAAATATCTACTTTCGTTAACTTTTCGTTAACTTCAGGTCATAGGATAAATCGTTCTTAATTATATTATATTATAATAGCGGCCAAATAAATTGACTGTTGGGCTTTAGTATTGACTATAAATAATGAAGGAGACATCCCATCCATATGGCCCAGCTGTCCCACTTTTAGTGTATGCTAGAATTTAAAATTGAAGTAGTTTGATTGGGTCACCGACAGATTGTGCTGCTTGAAACTTTTCATTTTAGTTATTTACGTTAACTTTCAAAATATCTCCAACCCAGAAAGCAAGTGATAATCAACTTATGTTTGATTTCTGACACACAAAATGTTGTATTATCCCCTCATTGAGAGGATAAGTAATAGTTGACAGCAGTATACTCTGTTGGTGATTGTTGTAAACTAAGACCAACATACTTTCAATCCTGGCATACACAAAACTAGGGACACATTTTACAATGGCAATGAGAAGTCTACTTCAGTATTTATAGTCAATGGCTTTAGCCAATAGCATGGCTGTACGTTGTCACTGTTGCCATTTTGCATAGAAAAATATCACTCGAATGTTATTCCGATCGGCTGGTGTGGAGTTTTGGCAATGCAGCACGTCTTCTATTGGCTGATCTCGGTTGATTGCCCGGTAAACCACGCCCTCAACTGGCAATTTATTTAGCCGCTATCATAGAGGTGCAAATTCTTCAACAAAAAATAACACGGTAAATTGCCTATGCAGTGAGGTTCATTGGAAATTAGCTGAGTACGCAGGTTTGCTATGATGGGGGTATTTAATATCATAAACTGACAAAAGATCACAGCTGGCAGCAGTAAATGTCAGATCGAATTATGATGCTGTTTACATATAATTTTGAATTTGGAAAATTGGTTTTTGCAGTAAACAGCAGATCAGCCATGTCGTGGAGGACCTCACGCCTTCCATGGCATCCATTGTACCCTGGACCTCCCCCGTAACCCCACATCAGGTTGTTTGTGTCAACATGAATATGAATCATATCAAGATCTTTGTGGCTAACATATTTTAACACTATAGCCCAGGCAATGAAGGAAAAATGTCGGAAGAAATTAGTAACAGGCTGAAACCTATACCAGTCGATAGTACCCACCTAGAGGTACAAAAACCCAAAAGTCCCCTAAATTACCCCCGGTGCTTATCTCGTAGCCCCCCTTTAAACCCCCCTAGCCCCCCTTCCTGCAAGCATTTACAAAAACGCTCATATCTCCATTACTATTGATTGTAGCTTAATATTTATTTTGTTGTTTGATTGCCTAAATAATGATCTACAAAAAAGGTCCAGTCATTAAAATAGCTCAGACCAACAGTTCAGTAGATATTCGCATTATAGTAATAAATATTTGATAATTTTAAAATACTTTTTAACATTGTTCTTCTCTAAAATTCAAAAACGAACTTTTTCCAGAAAATACTTTGAACAAAAGTTGTGGTAAATTATATTCCGCGTAGAATGATATATACATTGTTATAGTTTCAACAATGGCAACGTAACTTAAGAGGCTCAAACACAGCGCGTGCACTTTGGGCCGCTGCGCCACAGCGGCGCGGCGGCGGAATTTCGGCAATTTATTCGCCACTCATGTTTTAAGGCTGAATATCACAAGCAATAATCAAGTACCCTTTATTGATATTGTAAAAAGACTATGTTATTTAAGATATTATTTAATAAATTTATTACGTTGAACATGGGTAATGGTTGATAGCTGATTTTTACATAAAAACATTTTACCAGTAATAACCATTATATATTGTATGAATAAAATAGTTCAGTTTAGTTGTGTGGTAAATAAACGATTAAATTTTTGAAAGAAAAATTCCAAAGGTTCATTTAACAACAAGTTTTAAATAAAAGTGATTACAACACTGAAATGCAATGCGCGCACCTTGATGCTCGATATGCAGCAGCTACCGTACTAGCGCAGCGCCTACCTGGCTGCATCGTTAGGTCAAAAATATTTCACTTCTGGTTACTGGAACCAAATTTTGCACGTTGTATCTTCATACAACTAGCTTTTATATAAAAACTCTCTCAGAGTTCCCTAACACCTTGTGATGACGTCATCAAGATGGCGGACTAGAAGCATTACAGGGTATGCTTTAAACGTTAATAACTCCCATACCTGTTGCTTGATTTCGACTTTTAAGGAATTATTTTAAAGAAAACCAATCTAACTACAATAAATTATATTTTTTGAAATTTGTATATGTATACTTTTTAATAGGACCCAGTATGTACATACACATTCTTTTTGGATTCGAAGCCGTTTACACTGTAACTTATGAACTAACCCTTTGATTTTGAATAAAAATGGTATCATCATTTAAGACAGTATTTTATGTCACGATTTCAAAAACCAGAAATTTTGTATCAGGGGAAAGGGGTTTTTATTGTGTTTTAATTAGATTTAAAATAACCTTTTTATATATTTTATTAATCTTTTTAAAACACACAGTTTTGGCTTACCGTACATTTTTCATCTTCCTCCCTTCACAATCGTCAAGACTGGAAAGTCGTCAATTCAAGGTCAATTCTGGGTTCTATGATTTGTTAAGTGTTATAGTTTGTATGTATGTTTCACTGTCGTATAATGAGCATGGTTTTAGAGCCTATTGGTTCGACAGTTGTGATCTTAAAAAAAATTATATTATAATATAGCTTATTTAATAGACAATTTTTTGTTAGTTTGTGAATTTGTTGTTGTTGTTGATGGATTTGAGATTACGTGGGAGCAAGTTGAATAGTTTTACCCCTTTAAAAGGAAACGTTTTGCTGGTTTTGTTGAGTCTATGTTGATTCAGATTTAAGTTAGTCCCTGATATAATATTGTATTTGGATGCAATTTTTTCTGGATTGAAGTAGGTTTAATTTTGTTATGGTTATGGTATCGAGGATGTATAAGGATCATACGTCAGGATGCTGTGTTTAATGGAGAGTGGCTTTCAGTGTTATTGGAAGTGAGCTCTGTCGATTATTCGAATGGCCTTTTGTTTTAGCAAGAAGATTTTTTGCCGATGAGTATCGCTGTCTCCTCCTAAGGATATAATTTAAAATCTCAAAGTGCATCTCAAAATGCAAAGTGCATCAAGAGTGCATGGTAAGCCATTTTTGCAATAGTAATAGTTAGGTCAGTGATTTCTCTAATTCTCATCTCTGCAAACAGAGAAGTTGATTGTTTTTTGTGAATGTTTTGAGGTGTGGTTGTTAATTTAATTTTTCACCAATGTTATACCAAGAAGTTTTTTATTTCATAACATTAATTTGGTACTGTTGTTGTTGAAGTGGTTGGAGTGTCTTCTGTAGATGTGGAGTTGGTGGAGAAATTAACATTGATTGTTTTGGATTTCTTGATGGTTAGGTTCACGTTTTGACAGATGTTACTGGATATCTGTAGGGATTCTATTTGATTTTTGCTTGGTGATTTGGGTATGGTAACAATTGTGTCGTCAGCAGACATATAATACATGTATTATTTTTTGGATGGAGCGTAGTGCAGGCGTTGATGAATGCTAAGAAAAATAGTGGTCCAAGAACCGACCCTTGAGAGATTCCGGTGGTGATTTATATTTGAGTTTGGATCTTGATTTTATTTTTGTGTTATTTAGGTAGCTATTAGACACTTTTGTAGAGCATAACAAACTAAATAATTTAGTATTTTATTGCCTAGGTTAAATGGTTGTGGATAAAATTTAAAAAAAAGTTCAAAAAATTCCCCATGTTAATCTTATGGGGAATAGAGTTTAGATTGTTCACAATAAGTGTTAAGAAGAGTACCCATTTCTCAAAATCGAGCAAAATTTGGTTTTTAAAAGCATGGCTGCAGTACACTCCCTAATGTTATCCTTATGAAGAAGATTAAAATTCCATTTCGTGCTGGTTTAAATATAGATTTTATTTTAAAACATATTGCACCAAACCTGCGTACTCACCGAATTTTCAATACGTATATATGTACGCCACTACTACAAGAATCAACTTGACAAGGGTCATTAAAATATACATATATATATATATATACACACACACACACACACACACACACACACACACACACACATATATATATATATAATTAGTTCATACCCCATAAGAATAACGTAAGAGATGTTTACATAGATTTGCTGCAACATAAAGTGTAAGATGTAGGTTTTATGCAGTAATTATTGGACCACAAGTACATTAAGCTAAATACCAAGTTCCTCAAAATATGTTTATAAATAAGCTAGGTATTACATGTTATTTATTCTCCGTATGAATAACGTTAAACAATGTTCTGTGTTTAGCTTTTCCGATAGCTCGGCTACGGATTGAGGTAAAACCAAATTTGAAAAGTCTTTTTTTAAGCTAAGTGAAAAAGGTAAAATTTACTTTTAAGCTACATTAGTTGGTAAAATAATAAAAATATTTTTTATTAACACTTACTGTGAAAAGTCTGAATACCAATACCCCGTAAGATAAATTTAGAGAATTTCTTGAAAGGTTTTTTTTATTTATTTCGCAACTACTCAACCTAGGTTATAAATTCAACATCCTAAATTATTTAGTTTGTTATGCTCTAAACGGTGTCTAAGCCAAAACTGTGGGTTTTAAAACATGTATAAAATATATGAAGAGAAAATATATTATATATATAATTTAAACAACATAAAACCCCCCTTTCTGGTTAATATTTCTGTTTTTTGAAATCGTGACACTGAAACATACATACAAACTATAACACTCAACAAATCATAGAACCCAGAATTGACCTTGAATTGACGACTTTCCAGTCTTGACGATTGTGAAGGGAGGAAGATGAAAAATGTACGGTAAGCCAAAACTGTGTGTTTTAAAAAGATTAATAAAATATATAAAAAGGTTATTTTAAATCTAATTAAAACACAATAAAAACCCCTTTCCCCTGATACAAAATTTCTGGTTTTTGAAATCGTGACATAAAATACTGTCTTAAATGATGATACCATTTTTATTCAAAATCAAAGGGTTAGTTCATAAGTTACAGTGTAAACGGCTTCGAATCCAAAAAGAATGTGTATGTACAAAATGGGTCCTATTAAAAAGTATACATATACAAATTTCAAAAAATATAATTTATTGTAGTTAGATTGGTTTTCTTTAAAATAATTCCTTAAAAGTCGAAATCAAGCAACTTGTATAGAAGTTATTAACGTTTAAAGCATACCCTGTAATGTTTCTAGTCCGCCATCTTGATGACATCATCACAGGGTGTTAGGGAGCTCTGAGAGAGTTTTTATATAAAAGCTAGTTGTATGAAGATACAACGTGCAAAATTTGGTACCAGTAACCAGAAGTGAAATATTTTTGACCTAACGATGCAGCCAGGTAGGCGCTGCGCTAGTACGGTAGCTGCTGCATATCGAGCATCAAGGTGCGCGCATTGCATTTCAGTGTTGTAATCACTTTTATTTAAAACTTGTTGTTAAATGAACCTTTGGAATTTTTATTTCAAAAATTTAATCGTTTATTTACCACACAACTAAACTGAACTATATTATTCATACAATATATAATGGTTATTACTGGTAAAATGTTTTTATGTAAAAATCAGCTATCAACCATTACCCATGTTCGACGTAATAAATTTGTTAAATAATATCTTAAATCACATAGTCTTTTTACAATATCAATAAAGGGTACTTGATTATTGCTTGTGATATTCAGCCTTAAAACGTGAGTGGCGAATAAATTGCCAAAATTCCGCCGCCGCGCCACTGTGTCGCAGCGGCCCAAAGTGCACGCGCTGTGTTTGAGCCTCTTAAGTTACGTTGCCATTGTTGAAACTATAACAATGTATATATCATTCTACGCGGAATATAATTTACCACAACTTTTGTTCAAAGTATTTTCTGGAAAAAGTTCGTTTTTGAATTTTAGAGAAGAATAATGTTAAAAAGTATTTTAAAATTATCAAATATTTATTACTATAATGCGAATATCTACTGAACTGTTGGTCTGAGCTATTTTAATGACTGAACCTTTTTTGTAGATCATTATTTAGGCAATCAAACAAAAAAATAAATATTAAGCTACAATCAATAGTAATGGAGATATGAGCGTTTTTGTAAATGCTTGCAGGAAGGGGGGCTAGGGGGGTTTAAAGGGGGGCTACGAGATAAGCACCGGGGGGAATTTAGGGGACTTTTGGGTTTTTATACCTCTAGGTGGGTACTATCGACTGGTATAGGTTTCAGCCTGTTACTAATTTCTTCCGATATTTGCTCGTTTTTTACCTTCATTGCCTGGGCTACTATGGATTCGAGCACCTGGGCAAAATTCCACAATAGCTCCTTTCTTTACCAAACTGGGCTCTACATGACGGATCATTGAATCACCTACAACTAATATATTCTTAAACTTAGATTGAACGTCATACATTGAAATATCACATTGCTCGTGTTTGTGACTCTTTCAATATTTCTGCCGTAGCGAACACCCAAGGAACCACCTGCAGGTGCGGTCCCAGCTTTCAAGTCTGTCAAATCTTTCCTACCTTTAGGCCTGCGCCTTCTTAAATTACAACAAGAGTCACTTTCTGAATCATTAATTACATACAAATCAGGTTGAACCTCTTCACTTTGTCCACCTAGCATCCTAACGGGGTCGTTCACAGTGAGAAACTCGAATTTTTTCTACAAATGGCATTGGAGCACCCAGACACACTCGCCTTTTTCTGCGTTTGTGGGATCTGATTATGGTCCACTCATCATTGTCATTTAATTGTTGTTTTGAATTATTTAGGGCTGTTTGCTCAGAACGAACCACAGCGGGTGATTCAGGTTCAGGGCAGATCAGATGAGTGTGCCTGCGTTCCCCCCACCACTCTTCAAATGTACATAGGTGTGCGTTGTCCAGATACTAAAACTGTAGAATCTGTTTTTCGTTCACCAAAACCTTCACTCCACTCTCAAATGAATTTGTCTGCTGAAAACAGGGCATTTCCATAACATCTTCTTTATCTACTTTCAATTTTTTTTGCCAACAATTGAGCAGAATGTGTATTTAATCCGGTCAAAGAGTCAAAATGGTAGGCTTTACAGTTTTTTAGTCACAAAACAAAAGGCTCCAATGAGAGCTAGAGTCTTCATCTGGGCTATCACAATTACTTAGACAACAAATCACAAACAAAGCTGTTCAAAGACGTCGGATACATTTCCCTGATTGCATAGTTTCAACAAATGTGTTTGGGAGGGCCCCAGAAGAATGATTTCATCCTTATTATCTATAATAATAAAGTAAAATTACAATGGAAATTTAATAATAATATAAATATTTATAAATATAAAATAATTAATAATAAAATTGCGTGGATCCGTATTTTCCAGCACATGGACCTTTACTATTTAGTATCTGCATAAAAGCAATACTTATATAGGTTATTGTTAAATATCTAGGGTTATCTATGGTTAAATGTTCGGTATATGTTACGCATAGGTATGATATAATTTTAAAAGAGCCGATGTCCGCAAATAACTATATCCATATTCATATTATATAGTAAATAAAGCAAAACAAATGTACAACTCACTATATTTGATGGCTTGAACGTGTTTTTCCCTGGCGAGCGCACGCATTTTGTTAATTCCCTCTTTGGTTTATTTCCTATAAAACAAAAGGTTTTCAGTTCTCATATAAAATAAATTAAACAAAATATGTAATCATTCTTAGTGATAATTAAGTGTAGTACTTACACGATAGGGTTAGTGTAAATAATTAAAAGCATATATTAATATTTACTATAATAATTATACTGATAACTTCTATTTTAATAATGAATAGCATATACAAAATATCTCCCTTAATTTAGAGTGAAATATTCATGTTCAAATGACATCGCTCTCTGAATTTTTACTCTGACGTCAACCCATTTCTTTCTTTGGGTTCCGTGATACAGGTGTTGGTTTCGGTGCTGTGAAATATTTTCACTTTTTGGTGTCGTACGTCCGAAACGTTCTGTAGCACCTACAGTTAAATGTTTTGTGCATCAACATTTTTGTAATTCATTCTCATAACACTGAATTATGTATAACCTTAATTTTTTGGTGTGTTGTAAAATGAAATAACAAATCTTATTACGCTGAAATTTGATATATTGTTCTAAAACACCAAAAATGAAGGTTATACATAACAGGACCGCATTTCCCTAAGGGCACACGAGGCGGGCGCCCGGGGCCCCAGGCCCAAAAGGGGCCCCAAGCCACGAAAGTGGGACCCCACGGGCCACTAAGGGGGACTTTGTGAGGATTTATTTTAATTTTGTTCTGAAAAAAGTTGATTATTTCTCAACTGACAATCATACAAATAGTTTTAAGGTGTACGTTCAAACCAAGTCTCTAACCCAAAGTTATTCACTAATGTTTATTATTTTGAATACCGTGTGCGGATTTGATCAATTTGCCCTAATAAGTAACAGGAATAGGCCAGGTAAGATTTGAAATGTAAATTACTGACGGTATTGTAGAGCACCTTATCTTGCTAAGTATAAGTTGTAGATATTGTTTATTTGCAATAGATGATATTGTTTTTGAGCAATACTTTTGAGTCTGCCTCCTAACCCCATAAATTGTTAAATATCTGCCATGCTATGTCGTAATGGAGGTTGCAGATTCCGTTCAAGACAATGTAAGTTAATTTTGTTGTTCTTGTTGAACAAAACTCAATATGATATATTATAAAATATTATGAACAATCGGCCAAATAGGAATTAATTAAATAATAGTAGGTATCAAAATTATGATTGGTTACGAAGGTCAGCTAACGTGTAGAACGTTAAAGTCAGTTAAAAGTTTGAACTTATCCCAGATATGATAATACAACTATTAAAAAAGATGGAAATAGTAATGACAAGTGGCTTGAGGGGCCAAATATGATAGAAAACATTCCTATCATATTTGTTAGGAATGTTTTTGTAAAGATTTTAAAATGTTTAAATAAACCTTTTTTGTGATGGTCATCAAAGTGACATTTTGTTTACACTGGTTGGATACAGCGGACGAGTTAACTCGGCCTAACGACGCCGCGGATCTCATTAGTTATCTTAGTTTGACGCTAGATCGCAGCTCTGCGAATACTAACTCTGGCTCCCTCTAGCAGATATAAACCCAATAACTCTAATCTTGGTCTTGGTATAAAACTAATAAAATCTTACTTTTTGCATTGTGATAATATCAAATGCATCCGCAAAAAGAAGATTTTTTTAAGGTTTAAACATGTAAAAAGTTACCTTTGTATTAGCATTAAACCAGATTGATCAAAAGCTTTATCAACCTGAGTATAGAAAATAAAACTATGCGTTGTCTTGACTTTGAACATATAATTAATGATTTGTCAGCCAAGAAATGCAGAAAGAAGCTTTTACCGTCTATACTGCATGAAATAATATTTAATAAAGTCTATCCAGCAGTATGATGATAAACTATTTCGTTCATATAGGCCCCTATGCTATTTTTTGTTTGTTTTTAATTATCTTAGTACAATGATGTCTGTGGTAAAATAATTACCCGAGATTTTGTATTTATAAATTTGTGTTGCTACTTTAACTTGTCATAATGTTTTTATTGTATATTAACTGAATATATTTATTAGCTTATTGGATATAGGCTTAAGAGAGCTTAGACCATACTGACTATTGTAGGGAAAATTGAATCCGTTTATATTTTGTGAGTTTTTAGTGTTGATAATAAATAAAAATTTGTTATTTACTTGTATATTTGGTGTATTTATTATAGACTAGAATATTAAAAATAATAAGGTTATAATGCGGGATAGAAAAAATAACTTTTGTATATACATATACCTACATACATGCTCGTATTTGTGTTAGGGGGCCCCATTTTCCTATCTGCCTGGGGCCCCAGAGGTCCTAAATACGGCCCTGTACATAATTCAGTGATATGAGAACGAATCACAAAAATGTCAATGCACAAATCATATACACAAATATGTTGGCACTAAAGAATATTTTGGTCTTACTACACCATAAAGTGAAAATGTTTCACACCAAATGTGCTACTAGTCCGTGGAACAAGTGTCATATACCATCAAAATGTTTCAATTCCGGGCACCAGCACCAAACTTTGAGGATCAACTAAATACATGTAAGGGAGTAAAAATTAGCCGGGAGCCAAGCTCAGAAATATGACCGCTCAATGAATTTATTGAAGTACCATATCTCGGTAACTGCTCATCCTATTTGATAAATGAGGTTTGGTTTCATTTTAAAGATTTTGATATTTCATTACATATTTCACCGTAAATATCACAGTTTTTGAAAAAATTTAAAAATTCCGTATTTTTAGAGAATATCTTCATAGTAGTCCATGGAATAAGTGTCATATTGTTATGTACCATAAACATATTTCACTTCCAGACATCAGCATGAAACCTTGGGGATCGAAAAAATACATGTAAAGGAGAAAAAATCAGCGGAAGCCAAGCTCAGAAATGATGACGTCACGAGCTGTGAGGTCATCAAAATGGCCGCTCAGCTATTTCTTTAAATTCCCATATCTCGGTAATCTCTTATCTGATTTTGATAAATGAGGTTTCATTTTAAATATCTGGCTATTTCCTAAGGAAAATGTTTTTACATATTATATAACATTATATTATAAATCCAACAGTTTTTGAATAAATCCAAAAATAGTGAATTTTGTATACTATTCTGTATTATAAGCGAAGTCTTTAGGAATGGGGGGAGGTTAGGATTAAATGACAAATTTTCGTTTATCGGGGAAAAAATTGAAATTTTCAATAAGTATAAATATTTGGGAATGGTTTTCACTTCATCCTTATCGTGGCAACAATATTTTAAAGAGCGAGCAGCGAAAGCAAACTTGGCAGTTAATACCGTTTGGGAAGATTAAATAAATAAAATATCGAGTTCCATTAAGTTCGAAATTTATATTTTTCAATGTTGTTATCAAATAAATAGTCTGTTATGAGACACAAGTATGGGGATATTGGGAGAGTGAAAGAGTTGAATCAATATTAAAGTTATTTTCAAGAAAGTTATTTCGGTTGCCATTTAATACTCCAGGCTACGTTTATTGCTTGGAAACAGGATTAGGGAAAATTTATGAATATACATTGAGTTTAAACTTAAATCCTATATATTAAAAAACTTTTGTCAAAACTAAAGACAGCGACCCTGACCGTTCTACTGGACCGACTTACTTGATATATGTCTAATTTTTTTGTAACTAATCTAGATGTGTCATCAGACATTGAAAAAAGATTTTGTTCACTTGGATTTTCGTTACGCTTATTTTATTGGTTTTGCCAATTCTTTAGAAAGAGGACAAAAACGGTTATTCTGGCCGATCTACCCAACCGATTTTACTCCCACATGGCTCATTTTGTTCAGAAATATATGTAGATTCATTTTGAGGCAATTAGGGGTAACTTCTTTGGGGGTGACTTAGTGATATACTTATTACAATGACCTAAGTACACACGGGCCAAAAGTTTATGACAGCAAGCCTGACCATTTTAATGGAACGATTTAGCTTATATATGTCTTATTGTATTTGTAACTACCTCTATATTTGTCATCAGACATTGAACAAAATTGAATATCTGATTTTCTCTTTTTGATTAAATTCTAAAACATTAGAAATACTATCATTACAATTTTATTTTTATAGTTTATTCAAACTATAGAAATTAACATAAATGTTTTCATAAAATTATATTTAAACCGCCTGATAATTATTATCAGCTGATTATTGTTTGTTTTGAAGGTTACTATGGCATACTTTTAAATATCAGCACATAATTACAATATGATAATTTAGCCAAACTAAAAAATATTTTTATCCCAATCTCCCTTCACTAATCTTTCATAGGCTAATCATCAGATTTATTAAATACCCCCGTAGCAGTAAACCTGCATACTCAGCGAATTTCCAATGCATATAATATATAATATATAAGCATATATTATCTTAATACGACATAAAGAAAGCCACATACCAAGTTTCATCAATATACATTCATAAATAAACGATTTATAATTATTCTCTATAAGAATAACATGGCGGCTGACTATGCAGGTTTGCTGAAATAAGGAACACTAAAAATGGGTTTTTATACAAATATCAATATAACTCAACTAGGTAAAGCCACATACCAAGTTCTATTAATTTATGTTCATAATTAAAGGAGATAACACATTACTTATTCTCTATAAGAATAACATGGGGCTGAGTATGCAGGTTTGCTGCTACGGGAACTATCAGCCAAAAAATGGGTTTTTATGCAAATATCAATAAACCACAATGAAATAAAGCAATATACCAAGTTTCGTCAGGATAAGTTGATAAATAAGCGAGATATACAATTTTTCTTATCCTCCATAAGAATAACACTGGACAACGTACTGTGTTTAGCACTTTCAATATCTCAGTAACCAATTGACGTAGAGCAAAGATTTAAACACCAAATTGTGCGTCTTTTTAAGCTGATTCCAATGGAAACAACTAAAATTTCACTTTTTCAAAAATTATGTGTAAAAAACTCAAAAAACCCATTTTTGGGGTACACACCCCCAAAATACCCCTTCGGATAGGTCGATCTGTCTGGTTTTCGAACTTAAAGTCATAAATGCTGCTTTACACGTTTGTACCAAATTTCATCAAAATCGGACCTTTTTTACGAGAGTTATCACACCCACGGACACACACACACACATATATATATATATATATATATATATGTATACAGTTTCGAACGAATGGTATTTTTGGGGTCTGGGGACCTCAAAACGAAAAGTTATCATGGTCCCGGGCCTAGGTCTTCCCATGCCGACTACGTTAATAGCTTCTTCCCTATAGGGGAAATTCGCTAAAACTAATAAATTCAATATAAAGTCCTCCTTGTTATGAGAAAAGCAAGCAAAATCTCACAGTCACACAGTCGAGTGCGCGGTCTGGTCGTGGATGGACGTGAGATTCAAGTTTCCCGTGTTTGCCGTCAGCTTGGAGGCCACGATGCAGAACAGGTAATGTATTGTCAGTTTTCCATTTGTTCGTATATATAAGTGTTGTGTTAGTGTATTGTATTCGATTTGTTGTATATATATTTGTTATCTTTGTGTTAGTGTAAATTAAAATGTAAAGGAAAATATTTTAAAAAATCCAAAAAAATGTAGGTTAGTTAGGTGTATATATAAATGTTGTGTTAGTGTATTGTATTCGATTTTTTGTATATATATTTGTTATCTTTGTGTTAGTGCAAATTAAAATGTAAAAGAAAAATATTTAAAAATCAAAAAAATGTAGGTTAGTTAGGTGTAAGAATTTGATATGTAGATGTAAGTAGGGTTCACTTGATAACGGGAGGAGTTTCCTTACCTCCCGAAACGTAGTGTAGTTTTAAACACTAGAAGCGATAGGTAAAGTCCAAATAAATAAAAAAATAAAGTCATATTGATGACGTCACAGTTTGTGACTTATCATTTCTGAGCTTGGCTCCCGGCTGATTTTTACTCCTTTATATGTATTTATTCGATCCCCAAAGTTTGGTGCTGGTGTACGGAAGTGAAATATTTTTACGCCTGTTCACGGACTATCCAGAACTCCAGGCTTCCGAGTGAGCATCTGGCAGACCTGCCCCTAAAGTTTTCCCATCTGCTGGGCTTGGCTCTGCTACTAGGTGATTATTTATGCTATACAAAATTACAGTCTTTCACAGGGTTAATACAAATGAATTTCATTCAGACTGACCTTGATTATACACACCACTAAACTTATTCAAATACTTTAGAAAATAGTGGGATAGGCACCAACAAAATAATTGTTTTCATGGCAAGTATGGAAGTACATATGTGTACCAAAGTGAATGAGATCTGTGGTATTCGAGTGCAGGTCAATAATTAGAACTAGCGGCTTGAAGGGGCCATAGCCCCTAACCTTTCTCCAATACTCTGCCTCCTCTGATTTTGTTACTCTTTTCAAACCAAAGTAATCACATGATTTAATGTAAACAAACCAGACGTTTTTAAATCCCAATGCTTTTCTCATGGGGGATGATTTAAGTTGTTTCTCGTTTGCGAGGAACTTTTTCGAAATACTGCTATTTTTCCCGAGTCCCTCACTGCCACTAATTTGAGCCGTCTCCCACTATCCTGGGATTTACCAAACTCCTACAATTTTGACTTAAAAATTTTGCTTACAGAATTATATATAAAGATGATTAAGTAAATATAGATTACTACCGAATTATCATGTATTATATAACGATTAGATTATATTAAACTATTAGTTATAAGATTATATCCTATAAGACACAGAGACAGGCTTGAAAGTGAGTGAATACATAAGAAGTTGATAATTTAAAATTTAACACAATAGCACAAGAGCTTCTATTACTTAATACAAATGTATCATATCGTATCGAAATGTAAGTTTGCGCATATATTGAATTACAAAATATTGGAAATTATTTTATAAATCACAATTTTCTCTTAAACACACAAAAAACCAATTATGTAAATTTTAAAACTCCTCAAAATAGAATTTCAAATGACCCTGTAATCATGTATGATTCACAGCACATTGAAAAGAATATTAGCACTAACTTTTTGGGGTTAAAAATAGACCAACATTTAAATTGGGACGGATATGTACATAAAATACATATTAATAAAAATCAATTCTGGAATATATGCATTATCCAGAATGAGTTACTACTGTGATATAAAAACTTTGATAAATATATATTTTACCCATGTACACTCGCATATCTCATTTTGCAATGCCCTGTATGGGTCAACAACAAAAAATAATATGGACAACATTTTAAAACAACAAAAAAAGGCTATAAGAATTATTTTAAAGCTAAAAAATGACAATTCGGCAAAGAATCACTTTAAAAATTAAAAATATTTACAGTTTATGGCCAATATATCTTTGAGACAATTCTAGTAGCAAAAACGAAAGGGAAATATAAATTTTAAGGGATCTACTCATTCTTACAAGGGGGAGAAATGAGGTAACCCAGGACCACAGGCTCAAGTTTTTAGAAAAGAAACCTACTTATATCGGAACCAATTTTTAAGACATATACCAAAAAATATAAAAACCGAAAAATAGGTTGAAGTTTACAAAATTGTTAAAAGAGTACTTTATAAATAGAGCGCTTTTCTCGCTAGAAGAACTTTCCACCTCTCTAAAAAAAACGCCTTCTTTCATGGAGTTGATCGATAGCTGAAAATTACTTTTGTTTTTATTTTATTGTTTTTCAGTGATATCAGAATGAGAATATTGTTTTACATTATAAAACCAATGTGTAAAATAACTGTGCACTTGTAATTGTATTTTAGTTTATATTTTAGGGTTTAGAAGTGTTGACGCTGTTTATTGCACCACATGTAATTATAAATAAATAAAGAGATTTGACGATGACTGTGACTATCCTGAAGCAGTTGTTGCTCCGCCAAAATAATTGTAACAAATGAATATTGTATATTCTAAATAGGTCGTTTTTGAATTCTTAACTTAAAATCAACTGAGAATAATATGATGTACTCACGAAACAGACTTCTTTTTTCAAGATATTGTGAAAGACTCTTCTTTGGTCCGACATGGTTCTTCTTTGAGCGTTCTTTGTTATTAAGAGTTCCTGACAATGGCCTAGGGAATACATAAATATTTTAAAAATTTACCAGCCACTGTCCTAAACTCCGTACAGAAACCTCTGAGTCCAGATGTTTTGAAAATGTTACATGAAAACCAGCTGACTACCTTAATATAAAATGACTTAATTAGGTTAACATAGTGGGTTGGCAGAGCCCTGAAGGTGGCTGTTTTCAAAACCACACAACGTATATAATAAGAGCTTTTGATAAATACGAAACATGTATAGTAAATAATAGTTTTAGAATCCGAAAACCACCAAACAAAAGTCAAGAAATTATTTTGGTACTAATGTAGAAGGTAGATAGATAAACTACTAACGTTGGAAATTTAACGATCAAAGGATTTATGCCCTAATGAATTTTAAGATTATAAATAGATACGGTTTCTAAAAGTGAAACTCGTCTGAGCATCTTAACAGAATCCTAGTAGTGTGTATGTAGGTTGTAGTCAGCCAGTGCGTCAACGCCCATTAAATATATTTGAATTAATTTTTACTCTTCCATAATGTTTCCGTTGATGCTTTGAAGGACTGTGGGGTGAAACCCTAAAGACAACTGTGTTTTTTAGAGTATAAGGAATTTCTTATGAATCCTCATCTTAACCTCTATTAACTAATATTTCAAACTCTTATAAAAAAACTACTATTATTAATCTAAATATATAAAAGAGGACGTATGTATGTATGTATATACAGGTTGTTTCAAAAAGGACTTTACAAGTTTGAAAATTCATATAAATTTAACGAAACAAGGTACAGAGCTGGTTTTGGTGTTGTTTTAAAAGAAAACACTTCAAGTTTTTTTACCTTAAACTAAAGATGCTCGATGTGGCTTCCGTTGGTTATCCTGCAGACATCTAATCGGTAGTCGATTTCTTGCCAGACTCGCACTAGCATTTCACGTGTAACTTGCTCAGCGGCAGCATTAATTCTTGCTCTAAGTTCAGGTAGAGTGGCCGGCAAAGGAGGTTCGTACACCATATCTTTTATGAAACCCCAGAAGAAAAAGTCTAGCGGTGTCAGGTCTGGGGAACGGGGGGGCCATGCAATAGGCGCATCACGGCCAATCCATTTACCTGGAAAGCGGTCATTGAGAAAATCCCGGACGTCAGTCAGATAGTGTGGTGGTGCGCCATCTTGCATGAAGTAAACATGTCGTTCTCGGTCATCCTCATCGATCTGTGGTATCAAAAATTGTTGCAACATATCAAGGTACACTATCCCGTTGATGGTTCTCTCTTGGAAAAAAGGGGCCCTACATTTTCCTCTTGCTCAACGCACAAAAAACATTCACTTTAGGGCTATCACGAACATGTTGCAATATTTCATGTGGATTTTCACTGCCCCAAATCCTACAGTTATGTGTGTTAACCTTGCCACTTAAGTGAAAAGTTGACTCGTCAGAAAAGATTATGTTGTCCAAAAAATGTTCATCATCATCCACTCGATTTAACATATCCACACAGAAGTTCTTACGGGCAATCTTATCAGTGTTTTTAATTGCTTGTAAAAGCGAATATCGGTACGGTTTCAAATGCAAACGTTTTCTCAACACACGCCAAACCGTCGTATGTGGGACTTGCAGCTCACGAGATGCACGCCGGGTCGATTTCGTAGGGCTGTTGACAAAACTTTGTCTCACTTGTTCAACGACTTTGTCAGATGTGCTTGGACGACCTGAGGATTTCTTATGTTTTACTGAGCACCCTGTTTCTACAAAACATCTATGCCACTCATAAATTATAGGCCTACTAGGAGGATCTTTAGCTAACTTGGTACGAAAATTACATTGAACTGTTGTCGCCGACTTCGATTCTTCAAACCAAAACACACAGCTAGCACGCTCGGGTCCAGTGACGGCAGCCATCTTTAACGTAACTGCCGCTAGCGCTTGTGCGGCTTATGTGGCGCGATTAGGCACTAGCGGACTACGCGAGTCAAAACTTGATGTGTTTCCCTGTAAAACAACACTAAAACTAGCTTTGTACATTTTTGGAATAATTTTATATGAATTTTCAAAGTTGTAAAGTCCTTTTTGAAACACCCTGTATATACGTATGTAGCCTATGGACTCTGAAACCGCTCGACAGATTGTAATGAAACTTTCAGGCATTATTAAGCATTATTCAAGGATAGTTTGTGTGAAGTTTGGTGCAAATCTGTCCATAGGGCTCCGACCCAGAGGGCATACAAGGGTGCAGTGTCAGGTTTTAGAAATTTAGTGTTTACAAAATTAACAGCTGTAATTAGTAAACAACTTAATTTGGGCGCAGCAACGCGCGCCGGGAAACTGCTAGTATATTATAAGACTAGTGTATTAATATATTACTTATATGACTGTAAAAAATTGTTTGTCAGATATTGGTAATTTGTAAAGCATGACTAAAATATCTGTTACAATTTTGTCTGAAAACTGCAAACAAATTACAGCTGGTTGATATTCAACTTCGATATTTTTTTGCAAATTTTATGCTGTGATAAAATAATTTAAAGTCATTTATGTAGGTATATTAAATAAATAACTATATTGAATGCCTAATTTAATTAATTAAAATGAGTTAGTATTAATTTTGATTTATATATTTCAGAATTCCAGTTTTAAAATTTAAATAACACTCGCTCTTGGACATTTGTTTTAACAATTTGTTTCCCATACAAAAAAAAGGTTAAAGCATTGCCTATACAAATCCAGGTGTATAAACAATGGTAAAAGTAATTGTGATCGATATGGGAGTAAAATAAATTATATTGGTCGCTCGAGTTATTTTTTAAATCAATGAGGAAATCCCTGTTTTTCCAATATTCCACTACAACTTTTTAAAAGACATGATATGTTATTAATGATATTAATAGACAATCATAAAAATATTAGTAGTTGAGAGTAGTCTAAAATATCAAAGGAAAAGGCACACATCATAGGAATAAAGGAACATACAGTATTGTTGTTCCTTGGTGTAAAAACCAGGAATAGACAGCATTTAACATAGTTTATATTTTTTTTATACAATTCTAAAAACTGTATGCTATAGACTAGTTGCCTAATTTATAACTAATAATTTCAACATGCAATGTAATTGCTAAATATTGCCTAATTTGCCCTCTATCTGATTTGTTGTTACGCTGGAAATAAAAAATCAATCTCTCTCTCTCTCATACACACACACACAAAATTAGATTGATTACTGTTCTTCCATAAGCTTTGATGGGATAATATTTTACCAGAAACTCGGCCTTAGTTTGAGAAAACTAGGTAACGTGTGGTCATGGAATTTATACCAATTTGAAGCTAAAACAATCCGATACTCTCCAAAATTGATTTTCTTCTTTTAAGTTTGTTTAATGATGCAAAATGTAAGTGTCTATAAACCATTTTGGTGGGATTTATAGTGTGTTTTGTTCACAACAAACAGTTGATTATAATCCCAACTCTGTGATTTTCATTAGACAGCTGATCAGCTCATCAAGCTTTTGATTTATTAGCGAATTTCCTATGGAAAAGTGAACTATTAGCATGACCCGCACAGTGAAACCTAAGCCTGGGACCACCATAGAAGTTCCTAACTTAACCCCCTAAACACGTTTTGAGGGGTCGCTAACAACTTTATATATAAAAGTGCATTTTCATAATTTGTGATATTTGTCAAGTATTATTGTTGGTGGATGTTTCTACAGAGTACCGTCGGCCAAACTTAGTATTTTTTCCGTCAAATTTTGACGGGCATCTACTAGTACCTTTCTAATGATATAATGATATGTGTGAATATCTCCAATGCACACACACTGAGTAAAGCATACTATGATAGTATTTTTATGTGAAGCTTATGGAAGAACAGTAATAATTGAATTTTGTATGTGTGAGAGAGAGAGATTGATTTTTTTGATTTCCAGTATGACAAACAAATCAGATATAGGGGCAAATCAGGCAATATTTAGCAATTAAATTGCATGTTGACATTACTAGTTAAACATTAGGCTGCTAGTCTATAGCATACAATTTTTAGAATTGTATAAAAAAACAGAAACTATAAACTATGTTAAATGCTGTCTATTACACTAAGGGTTTTACACTAAGGGACAAAAATTTGTTCCTTTATTTCTACGATATTTTAGACTACTCTCAACTACTAATTACAATTACAAAGCCACTAGAAAATTAATGTGTTTACCTTTTTCCTAAAATATTAATAATAATAATAAATATCATAATAAGGGACTATCAATTACCTTTTATTAAATAGATCAATAGAATAAGATGAATTTGTCAGCGTGCTGTCAGAAAGATATTCCTGCTGGAAATTAAAAAAGTCATCAAAAGGTATCAAATATGATGTTAACTTATAATATATAAAGAGGGTATTAAATCTACATATTAATTCCATATTATAATTTTTAACTACCAAAACCTCCCATTCAACTCTACTACATACAAGTTAACTTTCGATGAGTTACAAAATAAATACCACCAACACAGAGCTACCCCCTGGCTGTGAGGGGAGTACCTTAGACCGCTCAGCCACTGATTAGACATACAACTGCCTCGAACCGGGTGTTGTTGGTACAGTCTAAGCGCTGGAGCAGCTAGTTCTGTTTGCAACTGCTAGGTTGTCTACATATATAAGGTGAAGATCGCTTAGTGGTGCTTATAACAGTACAATTGCTTATACAGTAATCATGGCTTTGTAACCGATTCAAAACCAATATTATGTAATACAATTTTCTCCAAAAATAATGAGTTGTTCTAGGGTTTGAGGTTTTTTTTGGCCAAACTATAAATACAGTAGCGTTGGGTGGGTTACCTAATAATTTTAAAATGTTGAAGTAACTTTTGGCCATAATTTGTGTCAGAAACCATGCCAAACATCAGCCAGCTTTGCTTACATTGCTTAACTTAGGTAGCACTGGAAAAAGGTATATATTCCCTCATACTTCTTAAAACAACTTTCTTATTAGCATATTACGTGTGTTGTTGGCCTGATGATAACTGGTGTGACTGGTCGAAATCGATAGCCTAGTACCATCTTTTATATATGTTTATCACCTGTATGTGAATTAGTATAAGTGCAAATATATCTTAAGTGTTGTAAGACGTCTTTTATTACATCCCGTTCTTAAAACACAATTGGAATCAATTTAGCTTTGAGTAATACAATTTAGATAGTTTATAACATATCTTCAAGAGTTAAACATATGCCACTTCAGTTTTAACACTTACCTCTTCCTCTTTCGGAGTATTTATATTAGGCCTATTCATTATCCTGAGTTGATGTGCACTTCTAAAATTTTAAGTTTAATATTATTTTATATAATATTTGCCATAATAACCATAGGTTTTGAAAAGTATACATTAACAAAAATATATAAAGTAAACAATCATAACAATTACAATTATAAAGTAAACAATAATAGATTAAATAAAAACAATACTGGAATGACATTCATAAACCACATGATACATACATTAGTATAGGTACAGAACAAAATAAATCTGGTACTCTCTCTATAGCCATTATCTTTAAAAATACCAATTACATAAAAATAACATTTAAGAAAGTACCAATGTCAAAAATCTGAGCCTTCTTTCACTCCAATCCTGTTTCAAAGAGCAAAAGAGCATAGGAATTTATGAATAATATCACAATGGTTCATCTACTTTTGGTGCTGATGAAACAATAACAGGTTGAATAATTTTCTCATTGGGCCCATTGGGGCTATCCAAGGCAACACAAGATAAACCTCAAGGCACAACCTCATCATACACATGATGACACCAATATTAAGTTTGTTATACACTGAGGAAAACAAACAGCTGATCACAGACTTAACATTGGTGCCGTATAGTACGCTTGTCTGGTGCCTGGAGAGCATTACAACCGGTCTTCCTTGCCTTGAGCAGGACCGCCACATGGGAGGGGCTACCGGGACTACTGTCCCTGGGCCCGGGTCCCATGGGGGCCCGGCCAGGGCCCGCAAATATGGTAAAATATTACCGACTTTTATTACTTTAAATGGTAACAGATTTACATGTTATTTGCTATTTATCGTTTATTGTAGGACCAGTAAAAAAAATAATGTCATGTATCATTTAACTTTTGAAAATCAATATGAAAACTGATTATTTAACAAGGTTTGCCACTTTTTAGCGAATTTTCCCTATAGGGAAGAAGCTATTACCGTAGGTCTCATGGTAAGACTTAAGCCCGAGACCATGATAACTTTTTGTTTTGAGGTCCCCAGATGCCAAAAACACTATTCGTTCAAATTTATATATATATGTATATATATATATATATATGTATCTATATATATATATATATATGTATATATATATATATATATATATCTAAATATGTGTCCGTTAACACGATAACTTGAGTAAAAAACGTCCAATTTTGATGAAATTTGGCTCAAATGTGTAAAATGACATTCATGACTTCAAGTTCGAAAACCAGAAAAATCAGACCATGGGAAGGGGGGTTTATGGGGGTTTTAAATTTTCCAAAAATCAGTTTTTTGCATTTTTCACCCTACAATTTTTAAAAAACTTAATTTTGGTTTTGACCATGTTATAGAGCTTAAAAACAAATAATTTAGTATTTTGAATTATTAATCTAGATTAAGTGGTTGCAGAGAAAATCCAAAAAAACCTGCTCATAAAATCTCCCATGTTAATCTTATGGGAAAAAGGTTTTTGGCTTTTCCACAGTTTATTTTAATGTAAACTTCACATTTGCTTTTACCAATCTGTTCAGTTCCACAAAACAGTCATTTTGCTGTTTAAATTGTGATTCTACGCCCAACCATTGCAGATATATTCAAAGTGCTAAACACAGTAAGTTGTCCAATGTTATCCTTATGGAGAATAAATAAAATTTGATATCTCGATTATTTATGAATGTATGTTGATGAAACTTGGTATGTGGCTTCATGTAGTACTGGTATATTGATATTTGCACAAAAAATAGATTTTTGTTGATTATTCCCTTAGCAGCAAACCTGCGTACTCAGCCACCATATTATTCTTATGGAGAATAAGTAAAATGTAATGACTCCCTTAATTATGAACATAAATTAATAAAACTTGGTATGTAGCTTTTACTTGGTTGAGTTATATTGATAATTATATAAAAACCCATTTTTCTGTTCCTTGTTGCAGCAAACCTGCTTTCTCAGCCCCCATGTTATTCTTATAGAGAATAACTAGAACGGAATGTTATATAGCGCTTATTTATGATTGAATATTGATGGAACTTAGTATGTGGCTTCGCCTAGTTAAATTCTATTTATATTTGCATAAAAACAATTGTTTCTGTTCCTTGTTTCAGCAAACCTACGTACTCATTACCAATGTTATTCTTATGGAGAATAATTAAAATCGCTTATATGTAAATATATTTTTATGAAACTTGGTTTGCGGCTTTATGTGGTATTAAGACATATATTATGCATTGGAAATTCGCTGAGTACGCAGGTTTGCTGCGGCGGGGGTATTTTGTCTGTTTCCATTACAGAGTTAGCAATGCACTCTGCTACTGAATTCACTGGCGAGGATGTCGCCTGCCGCGATGTCGCGGAGGGTCCCAATCTTCTCTCCCTGTCCCGCTAATGAGTCATGCGCACGCACATTCACACACCACCGAACATGTAGTCATCATAGGCGTAATTTAGGGGGGGCGCATGGGGGGCAGGCAGTTGCCTCCCCAATAAATTGGAAAATATTATTATAATAAATGAAAAGTCAGAATAATCACGATCGCAACTGAATTTGCCCCTCTCCAACCAAAATACTGAAATTACGCTTATGGTAGTCATTGCTACTAATCTGTTTTTTGTTACTTCCACTATTGCATCAGTGTTGATTCTGCCATTTTTAAAAGAACGGTTTAGTTGTGATTTTTTTAACATTTCGTGTGTGGCGATCTGTGCTTGATTTGTGTTTTTAGCGAATTTCCCCTATAGGGAAGAAGCTATTACCGTAGGTGGCATGGTAAGACTTAAGCCCGAGACCATGATAACTTTATGTTTTAAGGTCCCCAGATGCCAAAAACACTATTCGTTCAAATCTATATATATGTACATATATATATATATATGTGTCCGTTACCGCGATAATTTTTGAAATAAACACCCAATTTTGATGAAATTTGGCACAAATGTGTCAAGTAACATTTATGACTTTCAGTTCGAAAACCAGATCGATCGGACTATGGGAAGGGGGTTCTATGGGAATTTTAAATTTTCCAAAAATCAGTTTTTTGAATTTTTCATTTAAAATGTTTAAAAACGCTTAATTTAGGTTATAGCCATTTTAGAGAGCTTAACAAAACAAATAATTTGGTATTTTGAATCATTAACTTAGGTTAAGTGGTTGTAGAGAAAAGTCAAAAAGCGCGTCCATAAATTTTCCCATGTTAATCTTATGGGAAAAAGGTTTTTCGATTTTTCTTAGATAATTTTACTAAAAACTTCACATTTATTTTTACCAATCAGTTTAGCTCTACAAAAAAATCATTTTGGTGTTTTAATTGTTGTTCTACGTCCAACCGTTGCAGAGATATTCAAAGTGCTAAACACAGTATGTTGTCCAATGTTATCCTTATGGAGGATAAATAAAATTCTATATCTTGATTATTTATGAATGTATATTGATAAAACTTCGTATGTGGCTTCAACTAGTTGTGGTATATTGATATTTGCACAAAAAAGGTTTTTGTTGATTTTCCCCGTAGCAGCAAACCTGCATACTCGGCCCCCACGTAATTCATATGGAGAATAAGTAAAGTTGTATATCTCTCTTAGTTATGAACCTAAATTAATAAAACTTGGTATGTAGCTTCACCTGGTTGAGTTATATTAATAATTGCAAAAAAACACATTTCTTATCTTCCTCGATGCAGCAAACCTGCGTACTCAGCCCTCATGTTATTCTTATAGAGAATAAATAAAATGCTATGTATCACTTATTTATGAATGTATTTTTGTGAAACTTGGTAAGTGGCTCTATGTAGTAGTGAGACACTTATATGCATTGGAAATTCGCTAAGTACGTAGGTTTGCTACGACGGGGGTATTTTTAATAATATTTTGAATGGATTAGAATAGTAATTGTTCAAAAATTAGAATGTCATTCAAACACAAATCTGTAGCAACGAAAAGGAAAGAGAATTTAGAGCGAGAAGCTGAGACAAAATATAAACAAATAACGTTTTTTAAAAAGCAGAAAGTAGATAAAGGGATAGATTGGCAGTTCCGTCAACCTCTGCTGACCAAAATTTTGTATGCAGTGAAGATATTTAAATTTATATTAAAATTAGTTTCCCTGGCTATCTGTTTATGAACCAGATTTGGTCCGAGACGGGTTACTGGTGTATTTTTATTCAGTTAAATTAATTTTACTAGTTAAAATAGGCAATGGTATGGCGTGTATATTAGTTTGTGTCCTCTCAAACCCGTACCACCACCCTAAATCACTGGACCATACTAATGAGGGTCTACTGACGACACACCGCTGGTTAATGCTGACTGATCCGATCCTACTGGAACTAGTTCATAGTACAGGAATCTGATCTGAATCGCTACACTCAAAACAGTAGTAGTGTTAATTAAAAACGTAAAGTTATTTTAGTTCATTTGTATGAGGTAATAAATACTTGTATCTATTGTTTTCAAATAAAGGTAAACATTCTAAACCTTAATTCCGATTTTACTTTTCTAAATATCACACAAACAACAAGCAGGAATTTTTTTAAATATGTAGATTGTTTGGAGTGCAGCGATTCAGTTCAGGACCATGCCTTACGAACTAGTTCCAGTAGGATCGAATCAGTGAGGTGTTTCAGGGTGGTGAGGTACGGGTTTGAGAGGGACGAGTTTGAGAGGTGACCTATTAGTTGGAGGTGAGGTCATTGAATGCTGTTTTGGTAAGTTAGGGGAGTTAGGGCAGTCAGAATGTGACCCTGGGTCCCAACCTTGAGATGTGGCGGCCCTGGCCTTGAGCATATTATGTTTTTTTTATAATTCAAAGTGTTCAGTTCAGACATTCAATATATCAAAAAAATCAATGAAACAACGCAGATCCAACCACTCCATTTACAAGGTTGCTTCAAAGGCTTATAAATAAAGACATGCAGTAGCAGTGGTGTAGTGGAGCGGGAACGCTAAAGACATGCAATAGCAGTGGTGTATTGGAGCGGGTGGTGTAGTGGAGCGGGAACGCTAAAGACATGCAATAGCAGTGGTGTAGTGGAGCGGGAACGCTCCCACACTGGTTTCATGCAATAGCAGTGGTGTCGTGGAGCGGGAACGCTCCCACACTGGTTTCATGCAATAGCAGTGGTGTAGTGGAGCGGGAACGCTCCCACACTGGTTTCATGCAATAGCAGTGGTGTAGTGGAGCGGGAACGCTCCCACACTGGTTTCATGCAATAGCAGTGGTGTAGTGTAGCGGGAACGCTCCCACACTGGTTTCATGCAATAGCAGTGGTGTAGTGGAGCGGGAACGCTCCCACACTGGTTTCATGCAATAGCAGTGGTGTAGTGGAGCGGGAACGCTCCCACACTGGTTTCATGCAATAGCAGTGGTGTAGTGGAGCGGGAACGCTCCCACACTGGTTTCATGCAATAGCAGTGGTGTAGTGGAGCGGGAACGCTCCCACACTGGTTTTCTATCATTTAATATCACAATAATTTGCTTTTTTGACAATTTTAACAAAAACATTTAGCGTTCCTACACTGGACGACTCACCATTGAGCAATTGCGCATACCTCATGTTGATGCTTGCGCTGGCGCTTTGAAAAACACTAGTTTGGACAGTATTTAGAATCTAGAAAGCACAAAAATAAATAAACTAAATAGTACTTTTTGCAAACTTGAGCTAAATGACTCTTTCAGACATGTTAACCTATGTACCATATTCTTGAATGAAAGATCTTGGTAAAAAAATTGGAGGACAAATCCTAGGTTTTTGGTAAGACCTCTCCTCAGGCCATAAATTAAAGTGTCATACTAAAACAAATTTTTAAATATTGGAATCTGATCAGCGATGAGAATTAATCGGCTAACTATAAAACACTACAAAAGGCTGACTGGAATAGGAGAAGCGTTGCACTCCCTTAGTAGCGCCACAAGTCGGGTCGGCATGATGGATGGCAGCGGGTGGAGTGGAGAACTACATAGGGATGGCAGTGAGTTAGGCTAGTTAGACTTAGGTCTCATTGTAAGATTTAAGCCCGAGACTATGATAACTTTTTGTTTTGAGGTCCCCAGATGCCAAAAACACTCTTCGTTCAAATTTATATATATATGTCCGTGCATGCGATAACTTGAGTAAAAAACGTCCGATTTCGATGAAATTTGGCTCAAATGTGTAAAGTGACATTCATGAAATTTATAAAATGAGCTTCATTACAATACAAGAAAAAACTAACATTAATTTAAATGCATGGAAACATGGATCTCAGAATTAAACTGGTAAAAATAAGTTAAGAAGGCTTATCATTGTTATTAGATGAACAAGCTCAAGAGAATATTTAAAATTTGATATCTCGATTATTTATGAACGTATACTGATGAAACTTGGTATGTGGCTTCACCTAGCCCTGGTATATTGATATTTGCACAAAAAACTGATTTTTTGTTGATTATCCCCATAGCAGCAAACCTGCATACTCAGCCATATTGTTATTCTTATGAAGAATAAGTAAAGTTTTATATCTACCTTAATTATGAACATAAATTATGAAAACTTGGTATGTAGCTTCACCTGGTTAAGTTATATTGACATTTGCTTAAAAACACATTTCTAATCTTTCTCGTTTCAGCAAACCTGCGTACTCAGCCCTAATGTTATTCTTATGGATAATAAATAAAATGCTATATATCACTTATTTATTTATGTATTTTTATGAAACTTGGTAAGTGGCTTTATGTGGTAGTAAGAAACATATAATGCATTGGAAATTCGCTGAGTACGCAGGTTTGCTGCAACGGGGGTATTTTTATTTGAATATAACTTATACTAGCTGTTCCCGCAGGCTTCGCCCCGCAAATAATAATTTATAAAAACTATGACAGTTTTGTGTGCTGCATTATTCCGTGGAAGTACAGTACTACGAATCAAGATCAGCTGTTTGTATTTTCATCAGCTCAAACTCAAAGTGAATGCCCATAACAATAACACAGGATTGGAACTTTGACTCTCCGTGGGGCAGATCCCTGTGGGAATTTCTTAAAACCCTTTCTTAGTGAGTACCTAAGACCCCAAGAAGAACATATGTTCCAAATTTCATTGCAATCCGTTCCGTGGTTTTTGAGATTTCGTGATGAGTGAGTCAGTCAGTGGTATTTGCGTTTTATATATTAAGATTTTTACTTAAATTTTGTAAAGAGTTATTTAATTAATTGTTGAGCTTAGAACATTTTTAAATTTATAAAACACCAACAACAATTTTAAAGAATTCGGCACCAGCCAGGCTTTGTCAGCATAGATGGAAAATTGAGGATTAGAATTCTCTGAAATCTATGGACTTTTCAATAAAGTTAAAAGGTAAATAAATAATACCAACAGTTTTTGGAGGTGAATAAATTTTAAGTTCACATATTTATGGCTTTTGATTGCATTATAAACGAAAAGCTTTAAAATGGGCTTCATTACAATACAAGAAAAAACTAACATTAATTTAAATGCATGGAAACATTGATCTCAGAACTAAACTGGTAAAAATAAATTAAGAAGGCTTATCATTGTTATTAGATGAACAACAAGCTTAACTTCTACCGGACCAGAGACATATAATTCATCTGAGATGGTTTAAATAGGAAATGAAAACCAGCAAAATTGTTTATACAATTGGTTTTAATATTTGAAACACAATAACAATAATTATACAAATGTTAATTACATCGATATTAGTAGGTTATTTATTACAATGTACAGCATTTACACAAACCACGATGTTGCCTCTGTGACTGCGATTGCAGGCAACTATACAACATTTAGTGTAACATTAGGACCGAGGACATTTAAATGCAAAGGCTTCTCAGTCCTACAATTACATTATACAAATTGCAGTGTGGTTGGTTATGTGAAATGAGAGTGTTGAGCAACTTGGCTAATCAGCCTAAACTGAACATCGAAAAGCACCGGGATTAAAACGTGTAGCAACCAAAAGGAAGACTATCAGATTATTAGCAGAGGTGGGACGTGGTTAACTACAAACATGAAATAATATATTAACAATGAACACAAGTGTATAAAGTATGCATCTACGTTTTTGGAAACAATTCAAGAATTCTGAAACAAATTTGCATACCCTATCCATAACAATCTTAAATATGTACATTAATGTCTACATGGTAAACAGTTATGCTCTCTAAGGTAAAACAGGCATTAAATATAATACAGCTGAAAACTTGAGATTCTTCAAACATGTTTTATGTAGCAATGATCGCTCTTGATGAAAACTGTATGTTAAAACAGGAATTAAGATAAATATGTTTTCAGCTAGAATAATAATTTAAATGTAAAATGTTATTGTACAACACAAAGTAAATGTAAAATGGTGAATAGTCTTCATACAAAACAATACTAATTACTAGAAAATCGAATAAGAACAGATGTTTCTGACATTTTTTGGTTTATATTAAATTCAATGTAACGTGACGCTACACGATGAATTGGCTTAATATATTTTGAAATACAGGTTTACAGGGTTGTTCATAATTTCATAGTTAGATATATCATACATAAACTATGAATTAACTGGCACTCTTAAATCAAAACCTTACCTTTTTAAAGATAATTTTATAAGGTCATGAAAAGTTGATCCACTTTAGCTTAAACAAACAAAAGTAAAACACAAATACAAATATTCCGTTCCTTAAGCTTTTCTCGTCTACAACCCCTCATGTTTTATTTGTCTCTGTAATTCAATACTTTATGAGTTTCAAATTAGATTGGTCAACTTTGTAGATATACACAAAACCTCAAAAGTTTCTTCTCAATCACCTCTTCTTTACCATATACTTAAGAGACATTTCAGAACTATTCATGGTCTGGTAAAGATTCTTACCAACATGAGAAATGACATGACATGTTGGAATCCAACATTTCTAATTAATGGAATGCATTTAAATTATAGATGAAGTAACTCAACACACAATTTAAAATAAGTTATTTTAAGTTTGAATATTACAAATTTTAACATATTTTATCCAAGGTAACCGACTAAAAAAAAAATAACAGAAGTACACATTTTTAAGAAGTGTCGTGTATTAGTTTAGGTTGTTCGAACATTTTCTTCCGCTCAGCCACCATTCCCCTGACAGGACAGAGGGGGGGAGACAACAAGTTCTGTCCACACGTTACAGGATTCCGCTTGGTCTCTGCAAACAACAAATGCAAACCACTCATTTAGCAACATCAATTTTTTTTAAACAACCTTCATAGCTTTAAACTTTTATTTTCTAGAGGTATGTCTAAAATATGAAATTTTATTTTTGGTTGAAACTGTTTACCTTTTAATTTAAAATACTGATTACTTGCATTCAGCTTATTGTACAGATACAAAGACAATTTTTGAAAGAATCTAAACGAATAACTTGGTTAAAATATGTCAGATGACATAATAAATAAGAATCTTTACCTTTATAAAAGAAAACTAAACAAACAACTAATGTAAAGGTAGGAGATATGTAGGGATGGATGGGATAAGATATTATGGGCGGGTCAGGACAGAATTTTGTATCCCTCTCAAATTACGGGACAAAATAATCAATTTTTAAAAATATGTACAAAATATAAAAAAAATATGTAATAATTAATATTAGCCATTGAACAACTGCAAATATACTTTTAACCAAAGTAAATTTATGATTGAATCACAATGACACAAACATAATTTTGTTTCAAAAGTATTTGAGTATATTTATAAATAGGGGGGCATATATCCCGGTTGTAACATCTCATTTTATTTACCCTGATGATTTCCAAACTAAAGTTTAGGTAGGAAAATTACATCATATTTCCCCACCAGAAACAGTTTAGATAGGTCTATCATATTATGTAAATCATCATATAAAAATGTTAACTAGCCCAGTAAATAATTTTAAGGTAATTCATAATGTAACAAAATTGCTTCAAAACCTTATACTAATTTATTCCAAATTATAAAGTTTTCTTTAAAATCCAAATTAAGCTCCATAACAGTTAATATAGTGGAACCAGTGAAGTGAGCTACAAGAGCTGAAGAATGATTTAAGTATGCCATGCCAGATGTGAATTATTGTAACAATGCACCAGACTCTCTCTCTGAAAAGAGCCGGCCTAGTGATAGCTTCCCCTAAAATTTGATATATTTTTAAAATGTGATTTTACCCCATAAATTAATATTTTGGGTACCAAAAACCCAAATTTTCATTAGAAGAAGAGCCACAGGCATTATCTCATTCCAGGCATTCCCTTTTGTTACGGCCTTGAAAAATATAAGCCTGTGATGAAGATAAATTAACAGACTGGTGAGACCAACCCATGTTCTCCATTGTGTAGCCAGATGTGAACTTTCATTAATCACCTAATTGTATTAACTTCTAAATTACATATTCAAGGACTATTTTCAAGATTTAAATTCATTTGAACATAAAATCAATCAACAGTAGCCTAAAATCACGTCGTCAAGCAGCATTGTTGGAGGACTGCATAGCATTTCGAAGTGAACATTACTTACCTTCCAACTGTTATTGAGCAAACCTTTAATATTTTACCACTTTTCAGAGACTTATAATCTCAAAATAATCTTATAGTATTTTAGTAGCATATGAGTATAACTGATGATTCCAAACGTAAGAATATATTCGAAGCCAGCACGATCACCCCTTGTCTGAGAAGAAATCTTGTAACCCTGAGCTTTAAAGACTATCATTAGAAATAATCAAATAACTAAGTAATAAAACATTTCCCCATCTTTGTTAATATTTATTGTAAATCCCTTTTTCACATTTCAAGATAACCATTTTGTATTTTAATGCAATAAAGTTAGGTCTATCTTTGTACATTAAGATTGATTCATTCAGAGGCAACGACGATACGAGTTTGTAACATGTTGTAGTCAATCAGCAGTTAGGTACCCATATTGAGCAGACAGTTGCCAGAGCAAAATAATAGAAAGACAAAGATTTATTTAGTTATTATTTATTAGTTTAAGTAAGAAAGCAAGAGTATAGATAGTAACATATAAATATATTTAGAGAGTGTATTTAAACGGTTTAGACCGCTTTAGAGGGCGTCCGACGGTTTCCGAAAATTCCCTACAATGTCCCGGTTCCTTGCAAAAATTAAAAAAATTAATCCATGGAGTAAGGCTATAGGTTTTCGGACTTCACTGGTGGACCCCCCCCCAGGTACTACGATGTCCCGGTCTAAACATTCATGATCAGCCTATTTATAAATTTATTCAATATTAAATTTTATATGAAAATAAAATAAATCGTCATATAGTAAAATAATTCAAAACTGAAGACCTAAGAGTATTGCTTTTAGGGATTTCCGGTTTCATCATACCTGATAGCCAGATCGCGTAACATTGACTGTAAATGACGATCACACTACATAATATCCATATCGGCCACAAATGACGACCAAAAGACTCTAAATCGGATGTTAATAGCGATCGAATTGATATATTTTTGATTTTAATTACAATTAGAGGTGTGCAAATAGTGAATTTTTAGTTCGGATCGGTTTTGGCTCGGACAGCTTAAGTTCTGATCGGATACGGATCGGATAGTAAGGGTTTGGGATCGGATAATTTTCAGGTTCGGATATTTAGTTTACTCTACCCCAATCTCTAAAACTACCATATTTAAGCTAAGTCATTTTATTCAAAACACATGTGGTTATTATTTTTACAAATGTATCTTTCTGAGTAATTGAAGACTGTACGACACATAACCTCACCAGAAAACAGCATGTCTAATTGGAGGAGCAATATACCAACCTCTGTACATACTCGAGAATATTATCTTCTCTGCAGTGAAAAATACAAGAAATATGTTTACTGGGTTTATATGTATAAGATAAAAGTATAGGTAATTTAATAACTTAACAGTAGGCCTAGGTTAGGCTACTCAAACCATGTAATGTCACCTTGACTACCATTAATCCTTGTCATTATGCTATAGCACCTTAGCCTATCTGGGTGTAGGCCTAGTAAAAAACAATCATAAACATATGGTCAGGCAAGAGAAACAACAAGGAAGCATTTTAATATGATTACAGCCTATTTAAAAGACCGGAATCACTGATGTTGATAGCAAAGCAGACATCACAACATACTAAAGGCCTAGCACGACATAGGCAATCAGACCCTACTGAAACAATGAATCAGTATAGGGCTTCAACTCTGTATGAGTTAACCAAAAACTTCCATAACCAAAGAATTTCCTTTGTTTTAGCAAATTTGCCCTATAGGGAAGAAGCTATTACCGTAGTCGGCATGATAAGACCTAGGCCCGGGACCAAAATAACTTTTCGTTTTGAGGTCCCCAGATGCCAAAAACACCATTCGTTCAATACTGTATAAATATATATATATATGTGTGTGTGTGTGTGTGTGTGTGTGTGTGTGTGTGTGTGTGTGTGTGTGAGTGTGTGTGTGTGTGTGTGTGTGTGTGTGTGTGTGTGTCCGTAAGCACAATAACTTTCGTAAAAATGGCCAGAATTTGATTAAATTAGGTACAAACATGTAAAGCAACATTTATGACTTTAAGTTCAACAAAATACAGATCGCTTTATCCGAAGGGGTATTTTAGGGGGGTTTTGTACCCTAAAAGTGGGGTTTTTAAGTTTTCTACATATGATATTTTAAGAAATCTAATTTTAGTTTACACCATTGGATTTGGCTTAAAAAAACGAACAATTTGGTGTTTTGATCATTTCTCTACGTCAATTGGTTACCGAGATATTGAAAGTGCTAAAGACAGTACGCTGTCCGATGTTATTCTTATGGAGAATAAGAAAAATGTTTTGCCTCATTTAATTATGAACATAAATTAATATAACTTGGTATGTAGCTTTGTTGAGTTGTATTGATATTTGTATCAAAAAACCATAATTTGTGTTCCTTGTTGCAGCAAACCTGCGTACTCAGCCCCCAATGTTATTCTTATAGAGAATAATTAAAATTGTATAAATTGCTTATTTATAAATGGATACGGATGAAACTTGGTATGTGGCTTCACCTAGTTGTGGTCTGTTGATATTTGCATTAAAACTTAATATTCTCTGTTCCTTGTTGCATCAAACCTGACTACTCAATCTCAATGTAATTCTTATGAAGAAAAATTAAAATTTAATATACAGCTCATTTTTTAATATGTATCTATGAAACTTGGTAAGTGGAGGGGTAGTGGTGTGGTCATGTAGTCCAATCGGGTTTGTTTAATGCGATAAGATCATATGACGTAACATCAGGTGAGCGGTGGTCTGATGTATACATGCATTGGAAATTCGCTGAGTATGCAGGTTTGCTGCAACGGGGTTATTATAAATTTACTAACTAGGCCTAGTTCGAATTTATTTTGTTTACAACAAATTAGAAACTTTGTTTTTGAAACCTAGTTTGTCACCAGAATGTTATCAGACTACAAAGTGTCAGCTTGCATTTTTAACAATGGGCAACTTCACTATCCGCTTCGTTATTTTTAAAGAATTTACATATCATGCTTTTCTTCCTTTTCGGTTCCATTTTAAGTACATGAATTCAAGGAAATCAAATGATATCCGAACGATGAAATCTGTATAAATAAATAATAGAGATAACTAAGCAATGCCTACTTGAATTCGTCATCAGGTCGTCGCTGTTTAAACATCGTCGTAAAGATACTCGACGAGCTTAATATATCAAGAGGTCTCGTCCGGCGGTAAACAAGTGAAGTATTTTCTTGGAGTATAAAAGCTCTAGCTAGATTAAGCTCGATCATAGCGGGAAACTTTGCCGTAGAGAAAGCTTTATAACTCGTTTTGCGCAAGTCAGCAATTTTATACTTCATACACTAACATTTCCGTTTGCATTATGCAACTTTTGAATTACAGTTTACTCTATGAGAGCTTACTCTTTGCATTCGTGAGAAGTTGATACTATCGGAAATCGACTATCGACAAAAATTTATCGACTTATTCGCCAGTAATTCACTACTTTTGTCTCATTGTCTGTGTTTATCCTGTGAATCGTCAATAAAATGTTGTCAATATTGTATAAATTTGCGGTTGTTTATGTGATGTATTAACATTATTAATTAATGTTAAGTAAAACAGATTTAATGTTTCATATTTGATGTTTCCATTTTGTACAATCACGGTAAGTTATCATCGTCTGTTGTATCAGACCACCGCTCACCTGATGTTATATCATATGATCTGATCGCAATAAACAAACCCAATTGGACTACATGATCACACCACTATCCCTCCAGTTTACCCGTCGATCACCTCTTGTCCTCCTTTGGCTGGTTCCCAAATAGCTTCCATGAATCCAACATGTAGTCGGTCGGTTATTTAAGTATAATTGCCGTGTCGTCATTTTCCCCGTACATCCAAAATTCGGTTATTTAAGTATAACTGCCGTGTCGTCATTTTCCCTGTACGTCCAAAATGTGTCAGTTTACTATCAAAAACGTTCGCTATCGCACATTTCTCTTTATAAACTGTATTCATTCTGTTTGTTAAAATGATGTATGATCCAGCCGTGCATCGCGATACGATACATGATTACAAAAATATCGCATCGATGAATTGATACGGGTTACGTACCGAAAACAAATCAAATCATCTTTATTCACAATATGTATACATAATACATGAGAATAGTGTCAAATTCCAAACTAAAAACTAAAGGCTATGGACTACGAGTTAAAAAACTCCTCAAATGAGTATAATGGTTTTTCAAATAGATAATTTTTTAACATCTTAAATTTACTGATATTATTTTCAGTTTTTAACAAAACGGAAAGTTTACATAAGAATTTTAATCCATTATATATGAAGGTTTTTTCCCCATAAAATGTTAATCTATGGTGAGTGGGTATGATGGTATTTTTATTTCGAGTATTATATTGATGAGACTGATCATACTTCTGTTTTAAATGATTTTGAATTGCTATTAATACCGTATCATAAATATATTGTCTATATACAGTTAATATTTTTAAAGTTTGAAATATTATTTTGCAAAGTGATCAGGTTTCAAATTTAAAATTATTCTGACAGCTATATTTTGTTTCTTAAAAATTTAATTTAAGTTTTCTTTTTGTGTTGACCCATATAAAGCCAAGCCAAATGAAATATGGGAGTGAATATGGGCATGGTATATAATTTTTAACACACTTATATCAGTGCATAAAAATGACATCCTGCGTAAAGCGTAAATTCCTGAGTTAATTTTAGAAAGAACTTTTTGCAAATGACAATTCCAATTAAAATTCTCATCTATTTCCATTCCCAAAAATCTAGTAAACTTTTCAATTTCTATTACCCTAGAATCGATTGCAATTGTTGGTTCAAGCTTTCTACTGCACTGAGCAGTCTTAAAGGAAACAAAATTAGTTTTTGATAAATTTAATTTCAATTTATGATTGTTAAAAAAGTCTATTATATTTGCCAATTCTAGGAAAGATGAAATTTCAACATCGTCAATGGTTTGTGCTGACACTTTCAGATTTGAATCATCTGCATACAACACCAAGTTGTCTTGTGGTATTTTTTGGAGAGTTTGTGCAATATTTTTTACATAGCAGACAAAGAGGAGTGGCCCTAAAACAGATCCCTGGGGGACTCCACATGTTATTAATTTTAAATTTGATTTTTCTTTTGAAACTTTAATAAATTCCATATAACTTAATTCAACAAACTGAAATCTTCCCGACAAGTATGACTCGAACCACTTCAAGGCAGTTCTATGTACACCAAGAGTCTTTTTATGTAAGAGCGTAGGATGATGAACACTCAAATTGACAGGAATGATTTCGTCATGTTACCTTGAACGACGTCAAGAGTCAAAACGTTTATTTATTGGTCCACACATATTTATTGTTTCGTTTCTACCTTTTTATCCCAGATATACAGATACAATCTATCCGAATAAGTCGGATTTGTCCTAGACCTTATCGGATATTGATAAAGCCTTCGGATCAGATCTGGATATTCGAACCGGCTTTTTGGATATCCACACACCTCTAATTATAATTACACTGTACTACATGACAAATTAATGGACCACGCTTCACCGTAATAGATGACCGAACCATACGGTATCAGCCACAGTTTATGATCGCATTGCTTAATTTCTGACTGTAAATTACGATTGCCCTAGAGGTGTGCCGAAATAACTGGAACTGCCTCGTTGGAACTTTACCAAGCGTGGAACGGTCTGGTACCGTTCCAACGCTTGGAACTAGTAGTTCCAGTTCCAGCATTCGCGACAAGAGGTCGCAGTACCTGGAGTAACTGTGGAACTGTGTAACTTCGACAAATCTGCGCGGCACTGCTTCGCCTGTCGCGGCATGTGGCCCCTCCCACTCCCACTACCCTTAACGCTTCACACTCGTACAAGGGTCTTAGGCTGCGCTCACTATTTAAATAATGCTTAATTGTTATATTTTGATAATGCTGTTACGTTGTAATTTTGGTTAGTATACATTAGGTTAGTAAATGCATTATTTTGGTTTTAAATGTTAGTTACCTTGTATGACAAGGAACAGTTGTAGAGTATTAACAATAAAAGTAACTTGAATTACTTTGTGGCCAACCATATAAGTACTTTAATTAGGTACGAACAACTTGATGTTTTTTTTAAAGTTGTCTGTACCATTATTAAAATATAATTTACGAAAACTTTCAAGCGGTTGTTCACTATTATCCTTAGCCATTTATAATCAAACAAAATCAATTAAAAAATTGCAAATATTTGGATTTACAAATATAATTTACAACTATCCAAAGAATTATTACGTTATACTGTAAAAGACAACTATCCTAAATCATAAAAGAGCTGCAATTGAACGCAAATATTTAATCCTTTTGCAATGGTTAAAAAGTATAGCACGTTAATCTGGATTCAGGAAAAAAAACACTAATTTTTAGTGTGCATTTTTTACCTTTAAGTTAGATTTTCTGTGAATAAATTAATTACAATCAAAATTTATTTAGTCATAAGAACGACTCATCATCAATACTTTTTAAACATTTACATAAACGACAAAATATTTGAAATTAAAAACAACTAAGTACCACACTGATGATCTGGTGTATTAAATTTTCGTTGCAAAGTTAATGATCATACTACCCCAGTCGCAGTCGCAGTTTAGTGTCGTTACAGTTCCAATGGGACGGCCCGCGACGAATGCTGAAGGCGCTCCAGTCGCAGTCTATTGTCTAAATCGTGACAGTTCCAACGGGACGGCCCGCGACGACAGCTCTAAGCGCTCCAGCCGCCCTCTTGTTGCAGCGTCGCTATCGTTGCAACGGAACTGCCTCATGGAACCTGTTCCACGGTCGCGACATTCCGTTGCAACACATCGCGAGCTTGTAACTGCCTGGCACACCTCTAGATTGCACCATAATCCTCTGTTAAAGACGACTGGACCATGTGATATCGACCGTAAATGACGATCGAACTGTAGAGTGATGAGTGATTCAAATCAAATCAAACCAAAACATCTTTATTTTACAAAATACATGCACAGTTGTACAATAATAAATAGCGTCAAGACTTAGCCTATCTATTTCAAATACAAACATAAATATTATAACTACTTTTCAACAAGTTGTTACCTGCTCGGAGGAGAGGCGAGGGATCCTGGTTGTTGGGCTGACTCACAGAGGGCTCTGCCGTGCACTTCCTACCTGTGTACAAATAAACCATCAACTGGCGGTAATGAATTGAACTAAACTTAGTATAGTATTACATTTTTTCTAAACCAAAGAGGTTTTTTGTTATTAACTAAATTTTAGGGAAAGTAACTCAAACCCATCCTTTAATGGCCCGTGGGGAATCTTGGACTCCTTGGACTAGCTAGTGAGGTTCCCAGGCCATTTTTATTTTACAAACAAATTAAAAATTGACTATAAAACTGTAAAAAACAAGTACCTACAATAATAATTTTACTGTTTAGTTGAAAACTTATTTTGGAATTATATCTATATATAAAACCAAACCATCTCAGGAACTTTTGATCTAACACCCATAAACCATATACATATACTTAAATGGAAGGTCTCAGTGAGGAAATCTGAGAAGTTACCTCAGGCTATAATTAAGTAGCAAGTTATTACCCATTTTTAAATACTGGGATCTGATCAGCTGTCTAACATGATTTGCCATAAAAGATGATTTCACCACACGTTGTCGGCTATGATGAAGACACAAGTCTCCGTAAATATTTAAGAGGTATATTAATCTAGACTGTAAATTACAATCGTACCACAATTCGCCGTTAAACTCAACCAGACCACGCATCATCACCCTGGTGTTGACCAAACCACGTGGTATTATCTGTGTTATTAGCCTGAAGTAAATTAAATCCCTCCCAAAAAGTGAGATTATTTGGTTCCTAAAATGTTAAGTCCTGACCACTTCTATTGCAAAAATTGTTGACTAGTTTTTTGCTGGTATCTATTAAGTATTTTCGAGCTACTAAGCCAAGTGAGATAATGAATAATAAAACATATCTTTTAATTAGGAGTATTATTTTGGTGTTTTAAATTAATCAAACATTATAAGTAATTGTTTATAATAATAAATTTTATGTTTTTGTTTATTAATGTTACTAGCGGGTTATTGGTGAGTTTTTATTTCCATGCAAAAAAACCATGTACTTTATGAACCACAAAAATACCTTTTTACTTACTATTATTAATTACTAAATGTCACTTTAAAAATTGTATGCAAGTTTTATATTTAGATTTTTCACAAATGTTGAGAGTAACAAATTTACTTTTTAAGATTACATCAATAATTCAACTTTTACTAAATAAATAAAAACCTTTATTTAAAAAAATTACAACATTTTTGAGAAGAGTAGAGAAAGAGAGAGAGATAGATACAGTATGTGTGGAGTACCTGGGGAAGGTTGGCAATGACGTCGGTGCAGTAGTGCCAACGCGGCTGCAATGGTGTCAGGCCGGCCACCACGCCAACACTAAACATGCGAGTCATGCACTACCGGCCACAAGCCAAGTCTGCCAATCCTATGTGCCCAAGCTACAGTGTTTCCAACCCACAAAATAGTTAAAGTTCAAAGTCCTAAAGTTGATAAGAAATAATTGGTTGGACTAATTCTGTCTCCAGCAAAAAAATAAATAAATAAAAATTAAAATTATTCCACTGTTAACATTTCAATTTTTATTCTCAAATTATTTTAAAATGTTTATCACGTAAACAAATTTCATGAAACCCCTCTGTGCAGATTGAAATCCAAAGTTGGACTTAGTTTAGTTTATGTATTTGGTAAATTAAATATTTCCAAACAAACCTATTAAACTTGTGATTTTGCAAAGTCAACATTATTATTGATCTCCTAAATATTAATATTACGAAACTCAAAATATTATGATTGTAAAATATTTGCAAGACTCCAGGAATAAATGCCTCCACAAATTAAGGATAATCTTGACATACTTACTCTACATGTAGTGGCTCATAACGTAAGTGTGTTTAATACATATACTATCTAAAGGCAGACAATCCTATTTAGAAAGATTTATTTATTTATATAACCAGTTACATCAACACTAAAATATATGGTAAAGGGAACGATTGTTTAACATTTTTTTAACCGTAACAAACTTTATTTAATATCACACACTTTATATTTTATGTTTAAATCCATATTGGTACCTAACATATTTACGTTCTTTGAAAGACATGTTTTAGGTGTTTTTTTTTTTAGTTGATAGACTAACATATTTAGTTAACTTTAAAAAGAGTAAAAGGAAGTATTTAATAAACAATTACATAATGTAGCCAGTATTGTGGTTTGTTAGCAAAATGATTAAATTATGCAATAAATTCTTATAATAATAAACAAACCAAAATTGTTTGAAAGCTTATTGAGGTAATTTATATTTTTAGTTAGGTTAAAGATAATTTATTTATTTGTGCATTTTATGGAAGTATGAAGTTGGCGTTATGCATTATTATAAGTTTGCTGGAAGCTTAAAAAGTTAGTAAAACATTATTTATATTTTTCACAAGTACAATACTCTGAATTTAACTACGTGAACTGTAGACTATCAATATGCAATCACTTTTGTATATAACTAAACAAGGTTCCACCCACTGCTTGCTTAGTTCAATAAGCCTCTGCGACTTGCTGCTCCTACACTGTGGAAAAATATTGAAGGCTTTCATAGTGATAAGTTTAGCGTAGGGTCCTAAAACCTTTGAGTAAAATATAGAGATATTCTACAATTTTTATTTTTTGATTGGGAGTGTTTATTTTTTGTGATAAATATATTTTAGGACTATTTAACAAATTAAGATAAAAAGTATACTTTATTTTTTAAGCTGAAAAAATATTAAAAATTTTTACAATGGTAGAAAAGCGTGGTTTATTAAATGTAAAAAGGTAATAAAACAATACATCAACCGGAAATACATTACTTATATTGTTATTGGTTATAAAATCACAGGATTCGTATGTATGTACAATGGGTCTTATGAGGTAATTTAAAACAGTATTTGTTATTAAAAAAGCGGGATGTGAACAAATTAAGCCGCCCGAAAACCACCGAAACCATCACAAGCACCTCAATGAATGTGCTGTAAAGTGAAAGCATTAATGTATGTACTCAAATATAAGCCATTCTAGAATTACGTGGTTGTTACCAAACTATCTATTTGCTTGGTAGTTTACTATATATTTTAATTAAAAAAGCACAAAAGGACTGGCAGACTAGTAAAATAAAACTAAATCTAAAGTATCACTAAACAATAGTTAAAAACAAATACATAGCTGTTAAAAAATATTAAAAATCACAGAACTACAAACAAACAAACAATAGCAATTGTACTACAAAACACAATACAAACAAAAGTTAAAATTTCAAAATCGTACAAAAACTAGCAGTAGCAACTGAATACTCCTACTGCAGATACAATAATGAATTATTAACATCAAACAAACATTTACTTAGATATTAGCGGAAAAAACTGACTATTAATAGCAAAGACCAACTACTCGAGTCCTGCCTTTCCGGCAGCAAAAAAACCATTTTTGAATTGTTTTTACTACCATTATGACAGATTGGGGTTGTTTACATTAAAAGAAAAACTCCAGATATTTTATATATTCTTTGTTAAAGGGTCTGTTTCACATTATTATTATTAGTAAAGTCCCTTTTCAATTAATGTAGGATTTCAGAACTACGTTACACAATGTTTAGTAAAATGTAAACTAAGACCTTTGTCAAAACTTCAAGTTTCAAATTGTTAAGATGAAATTTCAATCAATTAAAAGATGCAGGTGTTTCAAAACCTCTAGGTAGAATGCGCTCCATAAATGCTGAAGGTGATTTAATTCCAAACTAAACCTGGATCCACTCCAAAAAAATAATCTTTCAAATTACTTGTAAATAAAACTGTTTCACAATGCCACAGGCAAACTCAAAACCTAATCTCAGCCGCTGTGACTCTTGGTAGCTTGCTGTCACAGTGAGCGCTCACAGTGCTGCACTAGTGGAAGACTGTATATAATCTATATTTTTAGAGTGCATTCAAAGGCAATGTTAGGTCAATTAAACCCAACCACTACCAATTTGTGCTAGGTTTAATATAGTATATTTTAAAAATAATTTGACATGTAACAATGCTTGTATTATGCCTAAGGCAAGATCCACACCTTTCTCTGGTACAGACTGTACTTGGTGTTGTGACACTTTACATTCATCATCAAAACTAAAAATTGGGCTTACGGAAGAGGCTGTTACCAAATAGTTTGGTTTCTGTTTTTGGTATGAAATGGAGCGAGCTACATGAAATCAAACTTTACATTTTGAAACTTTTAACTTGACGATATGTACCTGGAGGTTATAAAACGTTATAACTTCCCTGTTTTAAATTCATTGTTAGGGATGGTAATAATATATTGTAACAAAGTCATAGGTAAGTAAATAATTGGGTTTTCCACAGACAAAAACAAAAAACACAGCAATAAATAATGTTTTGTTTAAGATGTTATACACCTTATTTGTGTAGATCACCATGTTTGATGTTTTATTGCCATGTATAAATCTACTAAAACTTAATTGAAAAATTAAATCTATTAAAAATCTTTTCAGCTTACAATAAAATACTCAGACAAAAACAAGGAATCCTAACAGGGAACATGCAATACAGGACTTTCAGGCTTATATTTGAATAAATATTAGGGCAGGACAAGCAAGAGGGACAAAAGAGAAAACATGCAACAAAACGACTTACTGGAGTGAGAGGCTTGTCTTTCTCTTCAAATTTCATGAACTCGGCAGAACAATCATTTGCCTCTGACACAAGATGGGCTCGCAACTGTTTATTTCTGAAACAGAAGTAGGCATTGATAAAATAACCACCAGTTTATAAACATTTGCCACACTCTTATGTTTCTTATTTAATTTTAATTAAAACAATTCAAATGATCTGGACAAGGCATTAGGGTTTCAGTATTCTATTAGCTATTCATAATGTTATTTAACATTTTTGCTGCTGTAATTCTAATTATAGTTTAAACATAATGCTAGTGGTATAATTATGTTTTTTAAAGTTAGTTACTCGGAAAAAATAAGTACTTTATGGTTCACGCTTTTATTTGGTTAGTGATTTTCCTGACTTTCCCTGATTAAAAACCTAATTTTCCCTGACTTTCCTTAACCAAGAATGTTAATTTTCCCTGACTCTTAATGTGCACTTTATTTGCAATAGGTAATATTTAAATAAATATTTTTCTATGGGCATCCACGTTCCCCATTAGCCTCTTGTTTATTTTTTATTTGTATGTTTGCAGTTTGTTGTTGTCCATTGCATTAATGCTTTAACAGCTGTGGTTCATTTCCTTTTTGTTGCACCATAAAAACCAATTTAACAAGAATCTATTAAGTTTTGATTTTTCAACAGTATTCCTTCGTGTTTACGATTAAATAAAAAACTTACCCTGGCATGTACCAAGTTTCAAGGCATCAAGACTTGCAACTGTTTCGGCATTTTTCCATGTTTTTCCTTGACTTATCCTAACTTTCCAGAAAGTGTGAACCATGTACTTGTAAAGAAACACTGTTGTGAAAACATTATAAGGTTACTTGGAGTTAGAAAACATAAGTCATTTATTTGGCCAGAAGTTGACGTTACAATAATGTAAGTTGACGTTACATTGGCTAAGTCATCAAATACAAAAAGTATTAACCCTAGCAGTGGCCAATGGTGTAAGTGGGAAATGGCAGGCTAAATTTGGCGATTTTGCAGACCTTTTCTTGAAAATTCATATAAATTCAACCGTAGAAGTAAACCTAGCCAACCTCGTATTCATTTTGATCGGAAAGAACAGGAAGTAAAAAGAATAACAATAATTATAATTTTTATTTTAAAATTTCATAAGCAGCCTCGGTATTTTTTTTCTGCAGATTTTTTATGGACAATTCATTATGTACATTTTGTAGACAATCTAACTCCCTACATAGACATATATAACATCTGCGGGAAATAATTTTGTTTTTACGTTTTAGGGGTGTAATATAATAACAAATGGAGAACCGATAAAAGTGAAAACTGTACAGTGTTAGTTTATGTTGTAAAAAAGTTAATGATATATACATATTTGTAATGCTAATGAAGTAAGGAATCTAAAAAAGTTATGTCCGCATTACGTCGGTTGGCCATGGCTAGGGATCAAATAATAATAAAAAGTAAAATAATAATAAACTTATAATACAAAACAAAATACAAATTTTAGAGTGGAAAATTTGATCTTATAACCATACTTTACATCGACTACCCAGTATCTAGATCTGAGTTAACATTTCATTTTAAGGCAATTCATGACATTTTATGCATTCAGAGTCCCCTGTTCTTGTTTATAATACTGTTTCATATCTTTGAAATGGTACTTAAATAATTTTTTCTTTTGCATCATATTATTATTAATTAATTTAATCTCATAATATTCATGTATTTCTTTCAAGGTAACTTTTGTTTAGCAGTGTATTTTGAAATTGCAATATTTTTAATGTAAGTGTTTGTATTATGGCTTGTATGACGTAGGTTTCACCTGATATCTGACATGGTCAATGATTAGTAAACAAATTAATATGGCAAATAAAGAATTTAATTTGATTTGATTTGATTAACAGCTATTAAACCAATGTCTGACTCTGCCACACTCACCTAGAGTCTAGCTGCATGACGTGTTGCTGAGCTTGCGCCAGCTGTTCGTTGGCTGCTCTCAGCTGCTCCTCCAGCTGGGAGGACTCCACACACTTCACTGAATACTTTTCCGACAGTGACAAAATCTCTTGCTTTATCTCCTCCATCTCTTTCCTGCAACAATATCGACCGCTGAATAAACTCAAGCTTCAAGTGAGATAAAACTAACAGTTTGTAGTTAAATGTTCATACACGTTGTACTTAATTGAAACAAAAGCACAACTCACAGCTTGAAAAATCTCTGTTACAAGGCTTTTACCTCTTTACTTCTATGTCTGCAGAAAAAGTCAAATTGTAAGTGCATTAGAAGTAGGCGTGTGCGAGTACTCAAAACTTTGAGTTTTCGGCCGAGTATTTTAATACTCAAACTCGACTTGAAGTTTTGAAAAACACTCGAAAGTTCCAGCGAATATTTTTTGCCGATCGCTAACGATTGCGACCGGTCAAAACGCGTAGTGACGGCTAGAGGTGTGCGGATATCCAAAAAGCCAGTTCGGTTTCGGTTCGGATCGGATATCCGATTCCGATCCGAAGGCTTTATCGATATCCGATAAGGTCTAGTACATATCCGACTTATTCGGATAGACTGTATATCTGGGGATAAAAAGGTAGAAACAAAACAATAAATATGTTTGGACCATTAATAAACGTTTTGACTGTTGATGTCGTTCAAGGTAATATGACGTAATTCATGTCTCTTTGAATGTTTTCAATACGTAACTCATTTCAATTCATCGATACGATACTTGTGTGGTCAAGTATCTTATCGCGATACACGGCCACATCGTACATCATTTTAGCAAACAGAATGAACACTGTTTATAAAGAGAAATGTGTGATAGCGAACGTTTTTGATAGTAAACATCCGTAAATTTATACAATATTGCAACATTGCAACTCAATGTCGATTCACGATTCACGGGATAAAGGCAAACAATGAGACAACAGTAGTGGATTACTGGCGAATAAGCCAATAATTTTTCGTCGATAGTCGATTTCCAATAGTATCAACTTCTGACGAGTGCAATGAGCAAGCTCTCATAGAGTAAACTGTAATTCAAAAGTTGCATAATGCAATCAGAAATGTTAGTGTATGAAATTTAAAATTGCTGCTTCTGATATTTTCTTTCATTCAATAAAATTAAAAAACGCTGTGTAAAATATTGTTGACTTGCGCAAAACGACTTGCATAGCTTTCCCTACGGCGAAGTTTCCCGCTATGATCAACGAGCTTAATCTAGCTAGAGCTCTTATACGCCAAGAAAAGACTTCACTTGTTTACCCCCGGACGAGACCTCTAGATATATTAAGCTCGTCGAGTATCTTTACGACGACACGACGTTTAAAGCAGCGACAACCTGACATCTGACGACGGATTCAAGAAGGCATCGCTTAGTTATCCCTATTATTTATTTATACAGATTTCGTCATTAGGATATTATTTGACTTCGTTAAATTCATGTATTTAAAATGGAACCGAAAAGGAACAAAAGCTTGATATGTAAATTCTTTAAAAAGAACGAAGCCGATAGTGAAGTTGCCGATTGTTTGAAATGCAAGCTGACACTTTGTAGTCTGTTTACATTCAGGTGAGAAACTAGGTTAAACAAAGTTTCTAATTTGTAGTAAACCAAATAAATTCAAACTAAGCCTAGATAGTAGATTTATAAAACAAAAGAAATTCTTTGGTTATGGAAGTTTTTTGTTAGCTCATTCAGAGTTGAAGCCCTATACTGATTCATTGTTTCAGTAGGGTCTGATTGCCTATGTCGTGCTAGGCCTTTAGTATGTTGTGATGTCTGCTTTGCTATCAACATCAGTGATTCCGGTCTTTTAAATAGGCTGTAATAATATTAAAATGCTTCCTTGTTGTTTCTCTTGCCTGACCATATGTTTATGTTTGTTTTTTTACTAGGCCTACACCCAGATATGCTAAAGTGTTATAGCATAATGACAAGGATTAATGGTAGTGAAGGTGACATTACATGGTTTGAGTAGCCTAACCTAGGCCTACTGTTATTCAATTACCTATCCTTTTATCATATATCTATATAACCAGTAAACATATTCTGGTATTTTTCACTGCAGAGATAATATTTTCGAGTATGTACAGAGGTTAGTATATTGCTCCTCCAATTATAGATGCTGTTTTCTGGTGGGGTTATGTGTAGTACAGTCTTCAATTACTCAGAAAGATACATTCGTTAAAATAATAACCTCTTGTTGTGTTTTGAATAAAATTACTTAGCTTAAATATTGCATATTTATATCTTGCAAGAAAAATTAAAATTTTAAGTTCCAACCTGAAAATACGGTCATTTTAGAGATTGGGGTAAAGTAGGATAGATATCTGAATCCAAAATTTATCCGATCCAAAACCCTTACTATCCGATCCGTATCCGATCCGAACCGAAACCGATACAAACTAAAAATTCACTATTCGCACACCTCTGGTGACGGCTGCAAAAGGTGATCGCATGTCGTAAAATCGGCTGTAAATGACGATCGCTAACGACTGCGACCGGCCAAAACGCGTGTTAACGGCCACAAAAGGTGATCGCATGTCGTGAAATCGGCCGTAAATTACAACGGAAAACATAATATCGGCCGTAACTAACAATTTTGTAATCTAATATTGATTATAAGCGATGTCTGGACCATGTGATATTGGCCAAATGACAACCGGACCGTGTTTTATCGGCTAGAAACGAATGTCAAACCGTATTTTGTTTGTCAATACATAATCCAGTTTGATTGTACTCGGCAAAATTTTGTATTGCTACTCATGTATTAGTTAGAAACCATGTTTAGATTATCAAACCTAGGGTGGTATCCAAATCCCATTACACTATTTTAAACTACCAACTGATGATAAATACTTGCTCGAAAATACTCGAAACTCAAAAATAATTGGCACTCCTCGACTCGATTCAAAAATACACTACTCGCACACCCCTAATTAAAAGCAAAGAATGCACTGCAAAATAAAGCATTAGGGATTTTAGCCCATCTACAGGTCAACAAAATACCTGACATATTTTACAAAAACAAAATAAAAAAAATCATGAACTATTTCACTATTATGAACAAAAAATGGCCTCTTTGTATTTAGTTTTTATCCCTCCTCCAAAAAGGGTACTCAGTTGTTCAAATAATATTTTATTTTAGTAGTAGTCCTAACAAATGAATGTAATTTAGATAACTTTTATTTATATTTGACATCAAATTGGAAATTTTCTAAGAATGCAAAATATACGATTACGTAACTGTGGTTTGTTGTATGCATGTCTGTATTAAAAAAATACATACCAAATAAGATAACAAATTAGTTAGCAATACTGTACAGGACTTACTCATGTTCCCTGTGAAGAGCCCCGATATCTTGACTTGCTCTCATGTTGTTGAGGAACTCTTGCTTGAACTTGGCAACCTCTCGTTGAACCTGTCCAGACAAGAACCATTTAAATATCTTCTTGATTCACACCACTGATTCAATTCAAAATTTAGTAACTCTTGGTTGAGGCTGATGTTTTCAGTCATGGAGAAAATCAAATTAAAGAAAAGAGAACAGCGTATATCTTAGGTTCATAATCAAACATATTGATTTTTTCCTTATTCATTCGATTTTCATCCCCTTTAACCCATTGAGGTAGTAATTTTATTCTGTTTGCAGTAGCCTATAACGGGAATTGATTGGTGCTGCACTCTAGTAGCAAAATATGTAACTAATGACCGCGGGCGTCTACGGTTCTATCCGCTAGGGGCGCGGACTGACTGAAAAACCTTAATATTGCCGCCAGGCCTTTGGTCGTGTTAGCTGAGTTGGCTACGTCGTGGAAACACCTTGGCCAGGTGGTGATAGGATGTTTGTGGGTTCAATTCCCGCACACAACCAAAACTGACCAGTTGTGCAACTCTCAATGAGTTAACCGGTCTGTGGCAACATTGGTGGGAGGGCCCAAGTAAAACAAATGGTGGCAGGCTTGCTTGGAAGTTGACGGGATCGGTCAATTCTTTGAGACTTGCACATGGTCAACACTGATTTTGCTAATTTTGACTTATGTCTACTGTGTGTGTGCCAATGCGGCTCTCTAAACTGAAAGAAAACAATATTTTAATTAAAATAGGCCATTAATCCATTTAAAAACACCAATTTTATACTCCAATAAAATTACAAGTAAGGAACGAGACCAGCTCGTATGTCTACGCCAATGTCAAAACTCATGTCATGCTTCAGTCAAAACTCAACAAGGCTTTTAATGTTTTGCTAACACTTTCACATTCGATTGACACATCTACTCTTAAGGCTGTATATTACGCCTATGTTTATTCCCATTTGTCATATGGAATTGTATTCTGGGGTTGTTCCTCTGAAAGCCTAAAAGTGTTCCGTCTTCAGAAAAGAATTCTGAGAGTGATGGCTGGTGCTCGTGTAAGGTCTTCATTCCGTAATATATTTAAAACTTTTGAAATTTTGCCCTTACCTTGTGTCTTTATCCTAAACATTGTCATATTTGTGAGATTGAATGCTTCACACTTTAATTCCAAAATTGAAAGTCATGGTTATCACACTAGACATAAACACTTACTACAAATACCAGCACACAAGTCATCATCTTTTGAAAAATCAGTTCTATACACAGGTAGCAAATTTTATAATAAACTCCCTCAGAGTATCAAAAACATTTCCAATATAACAAAATTCAAAGCAGAAGTGACAAAGTATTTAAAAACAAAGTACTTCTATAGTGTCAATGAATACCTTAACAGCCTGTCATTATAGTTATAAATTTTATTTTGGTTTTTAGCATTATTTTTTGACGGGTGACTTTTGTTTGTTTTAATTGTACTGTTTATTTACATTTTGATTTTGTATTGTATATATTGTTAGGTCTATGTATTTTAGTATAAGGACACTTTGACAATTTCACCTGTCTAAGGGAAATTCCCTATAATAGATTTTATGTGAAGTAATAAATAAATAAATAAATAAATAAGTGGGTTAGCAACGAGTAAATGAGGTGTTTACCAAAGTTTATTTGTAAAACGTACTAACAGTGTCACCATCTCACCAAATAAAATGTACGACTAAAATAATATGAAAAACAGCGCAATTCCTTAAAGGAACAGTAAATAAGATAGAAACAAATTTCCAACAACTAAAATACATCATTGGCTTGACTGTTTCAAACTGAATTGAGGAGTTTGCATTCTTGACACGCACATAGGTTATATAATGCTTTGGTTAATTCATCAAAATTTATAATTTGATATCTGTTCAATGATACACCACACCAGGTTTGTCATTTTTGCTTGTCACATAGTGGAAGTCTTGGCCAATATTGCGGAGTTTGTCATTTAGGCTACAGTTTTTTTTTGCAATCCAGCTGTCATTTACATCTAATATTAAAAGGCAGATGATTGTTTATGGCCAGTTTCATGTAGTTTAGTTTTTGTTTACAGCAATAATGTGTTCTGGTTGTCTACACCTTTAACACTGGTTTTGTTAACCCATTGGATACTTAGTTTTTTAATGACTGCATGGCCCCAGAACTTCAATTAAATTTCAATATTTTGCTGTGTTTTAATAAATAAACTATACAAAATTTACTTTTGCTGCTAATTGGGCAAACATAGTGTTTTTCTTGAAGCTGTATACATTTTCTTTTTAGTATGTTAATAGAAAACAAAAAAATAAAAATCATAATTAAAATATATTGTTATAAAAATAAAAATAAAATTTTTTAATTTTTTGGAAAAAAGAATATAGTAAAAATAAAAATAATAAAATAAATGTCTAATCAGTTGTCTAGTAAAGTGCAAAAACTATTTCCTTATATAAAACCTTTTAGTTTTTTACTTTATCTAAAAAAACAAATTCTTTATGATTTTTTTTGTAAAACCACTTTTTTTCCTTTTTTACCCGTTTTCCAAAAATGGACCACAATGCAATATTTTACCTAAAAAAGACATTCATGGATATAAGCTTATATTTAAAACAATTACAACAAAATAAAAAAAATTAAAAATTTTGCAAAAAAAAACATATGGTATTACATCATCACGGAACCACTCCGTGATAAAGATTTTGGGCCAAAACGGCCATCACGGAACCGTTCCGTGAAAAGTATTCAATGGGTCAAACTGGGTCTGCTGTAGTCAATAGTCAATCATCTTTATTCATAAACAAGTACAGAAAACATATGAACAGCGTCAAAAATAATACAATGACATCACCATCTAGTTAAGTACAGTAGGAGCTAATCAAGGATTTGGAACTTCTTACTTTAAACAATTGTATTTTATAAATGACTTAATTTAGACTAAATCACTTTAAAGAGAGGTGGAAAAATTCCTCTAGCGAGTAAATGGCCGTGTTAATTAAATATTCTTTCAGTTGTTTAAAAAAAATTTAATGTGATTTTTTCATTTCTAATTTGTTCTGGGATACTTTTTAGAAATTTCCCCCAACATATGAGGGCTTTTTCACATAAAATTTTAATCTATGGTGATTCTGCATAGCCACGTTCTTTTTTCTTGTATTACGATGATGGACAGATTGGTTAGAAACATCAATTGGTTGTAACATCATATGTCATTTTATTGTTTACCAATAAAACAGATTCACAAATGTATTGCCCATATACAGTAAGTATTGTTAGCAGTACCTCAGCCTCGTGCGCCTTCCTCATGGCGTCCAGTGCCGCCAGAGTGGCTTGTGTCTCCTCCGCCAACGCCAACTCCTTCTCCCTCCGCAGCTGCTCAGCCTCCTGCCGATGTTTCTCCTCCAGCTCTGCTATCATTCGCCGGTGAGAGTTCTCCATGCCTATCAGCCCCTTCTCACACAGCGCCTGGAAACACAGTGAACGTTATGTGACCGGCATGTAGGGGTGCAGACAAACTTCAAACCCCTCAACTATGTCATAACTATTTAAATTAACAGGAGTTAAATTAACAAATTAAATTAGTCTCCAATTTTCATCCAGGAGTAAGAAAATCTGAGTTTTCAAATATGTATTAATGGCATATTTACCCTATAAAATTCAGTAGGCCAACTGTAAAATGAAGTCAATCTGGAGCTACTGCTCTGGCCAAGCGTATTGGCAGGTAGCTTTGAATGCGCTGTTGCCAAACCGTGCAGTTACAATCTATTCAAAGTAGGGATGTGTCAGTTACAGTTTTATTCGGTTTGTTTTTAATTTATAATTTGTGATTGCCCTGCTATTCACAAGAGTTGTAGTCATTATTCCTGAAACACCTGGATTAGAGGAATAAGACTCTTTTACTTCTTGATTGTTAATTTTTTCTAGCTACACTAATATATAGGTGCCTCGAGGAAGGTGACTGAAACAGATTACAGATGAACTTCTTGACCTAGAAAGGAGTAGCCAATTTATTCTCCACTCTTGTCAGCCATGAGGAATAATATAACAATATTTCAAACACATTTAAAATACAGGATGTTTCAAAAACTAATGGTCACTAATGTGATTTTCTGAATTTAAAATTAGTTTGCACGCAGCACATTGATGTGAGGGAAGTGAATTTCCACATAACAAACATTAAAAACTCAAAACAGTGTAAAAAAATACATTTATTCCAATTTTTATTGAAATCTGAAAACATTAAATTTTTGGCTGTTCTGGTGCTCCTGGTTTTATTTATCTGAAATGCTGGGAATACAATTTTGCACATTAAAAGGTTAGGAGAAGGTCCAGTCAGGTTTTAAAGTAGTCGTGAGGTTGCTGGGGATGATAAAAGTACACCAACTAAATGAATAATAGGCTTCTCTAATGTAAAACCCCATAAGACAACGTACTGTGTTTGGTCGATACACATTTTCTGTAATAACTCGGTAAATATTAATGCTGGAATGACGAGAGAGGGCTTATAAGTTTTGCCTTACTAATTCCCATCTTTTCACTAGCATTACTTTTACATCCGGAGCTTTTCTGACCCTTTTCGGGCCCAACAACTCAAAATTTGAAAGATTAATCCCCAAAAAAGGGGTTCAGAGTTTTTTGATTGTTTTGCCCAACGAACTTGTCCAACTGATTATAGAAAGGAATGTCCCTAATAAAGTTGAAGTAAATCGGACAAAAATTGCGACCACTAGAGTGCAAACACACACACACACACACATATATTATATATACACACACACACACACACGATTTTGAACGACCCCCCAAAACGTGTTCAGGGGGTTACGTTAGGAACTTTCTATGGTGGTCCCGGGCTTAAGTTTCACCGTGCAGGTCATGCTAATAGTTCACTTTCCATAGGAAATTCACTAAAAATAAACATATGTCATGTTGTAAAGCATTTTGAAGTCAAACATTCTGGCAAAAACAGATGTAACATACCTTTATCCGCTTCAAAATGCCAAAATCGAGAGAGAGCTAACTTAACCCTTTGACCGCCAAGTAAATAACGGGTGCGAGCGCCACAGCACCAGCTGTTCCAGTACCGTGCATCCGCTACGTGCCAGGTTTATAATGCTGCGAGTCGCGGTAGAACGCCGGGCGCATTTCGGACGTTTTTTACCTTTGCACAAAAACTCTTGTCATTCCATTATTTTTTATCGTAGAGTGATGTTTTTTGCAGTAATTTTTTTGCGATGTAAGCAGCAACAGTTTGGTGCATAATAAAGAAAAAGGTTTCCTCTAAAATGAGTAAATAAAGTGCAATAAATAAAAAACAAATACATTTAACATTTTTTTAAAGTTTGAACCCCAAAAGTATATGAATAAATAATGTTATGCTGCTTATCTACATTATTATTTTGGCCAGTATTTAATTTCAAACAAAACTGTGCATTCTACATTATTATTTTGGTCAGTATTTAATTTCAAACAAAACTGTGCATAATTTACTTGTAAACAACACTTGGTTACTGATTTTTGAGTATTTTTTATGTTCAAACTACTTTTTGCTGTATTGTACCTAAGTACATAAAATTTAGCTATTCCATTAGTTCTGATGGTATATTGTTGTTTTTGCTAGTTTCATTCATACAACAAATAAATAAAAAATAGGCAATAAAGATGTATTTTGCTATGCTATTATTATACATGAAAAATAAGAAATTGAAACAATTATAGTACTAAAAAAGATGTTTTGACTGAAACATACCTTGATTTTTTCCATGAAGTGCTGTGAATTTAGTTACTAAAACACACTACTTAGATTTAAAAACAACTTATTGCACATAAAATTTAGCACTATAACATATGTTCAAAGATGATTTTTAAAATATAAACGGGCGGGAACAGTAAACAGACCGGCAGTCACACTAGGTGTTTGCCACTGCCTTACGAATATCGAGAGTTTTTAGAACGTCTATACTATATCAAAGTTTAAACAAACAAATATTTTATGCTATAACAACAAATTCATCAAAATACAATGGAAAATAACTGAGTAAAATGCAAAATAGTCATGAGCCTTATACATAGGCTCTCGGCGTTCAACGCTCGCACGGCGCCTGGCTATATTTAGGCTCTTGGCGTTCTACCACCACAGGACACTTGGCTACATATAGGCTCTTGGCGGTCAACGCGATTTTGTCCAAAGCCTATATATAGGCTTACGGCAGTCAAAGGGTTAAAGTGGGCCCAAAAGTGGCAAAAGCAGGAGTGGAGACAGCCACCTGCCTATACGCCTAATGAGAGCTATAACTAAGCCATCAATGCTGTACGTAGCGTCAACAGAGACTTATAATCACACACCCTGAGATGCTCGATCTCGGCCTGATATCTCTGCCGGATGTTCTCTTCGCCCTGCAAGTCGCGGTCCAGCGTGGAGCTCAGCGTCTTGTGGTAGGCCGCGCGCAGGTTCTCCATCTGCTGGGAGTACTCGGAGTCCAGAGTCCCCAGCCGCCGCTCCAGCTTGCGCGCTCGCTCCTTCAGTATCACCTGCTCTGCCTCATGCCGCTGCATCTGTACCACACATTGCTCATATCACATTAAGTATCCACACAAATATTAGGTCATATAGTTTAAAAATTTGCTCATTTGCTAGGAATACTCTTTTAAGAAAAACATATTTTCAATTGGCATGGTGTGTTGTGTTATTACAAAGTACGAGCATCGAATAGCACAGGTTACTAACCTAAACAAGTCGTCGATTCTTCGATTCAAATGATGGTGACTCAAATTTCAACCTTGAACATTATCAAAGCCCTGATATCAAACTATTTCACTCTGTAATGAAGGTCGTCATTGCTTTAAATAGGGGTGTGCGAGTAGTGATTTTTTTAATCAAGTCGAGTAGTGCCAATTATTTTTGAGTATCATTTTCGAGCGAGTAGTTGCCATCAGTTGGTAGTTTCAAATGGTGTAATGGGATTTGGATACCACTCCAGATTTGATCATCTAAACATGATTTCTAACTAATACATGAGTAGCAATAACAATTTTTGGCCAGTAAAATCAAACTGGATTACGTGTTGACAAACAAAACGGTTTGACATTCATTTCCAGCCGATGAAACATAGTCCGGTTGTCATTTGGCCAATATCACCTTGCCCTGACATTGCTTATAATCAATATTAGATGACGATATCGTTACTATATCTCTAATTCTTCTAATGTTTGTAGATAAGAAAAAGTTAATAGTAATATAGCAACAGAATTAAAATAATGTAATAAATAACAAAACTTGTTTACCCCGACGTAATAATTAAGTCTATGTCAGCTAACTGTCTAGTGCTATCCTGAAAGGGTAGGTGTTATTTTTTGTTTTTTTCTGAGCAGTTATAGAATATTGTACCTGAACATCATAAACAAACAAATAATGCAAGTTACATACCAAGTTTATTCTTTCTTGCTCCAATTCTGCTTTTAACTGAGCGATTTCCTCTTCTTGGTGCATCTTAAGATCATGCATATCTTCTTCAAACTGGATTTCTCGCCTTCAAAAAGTAAAATTAGGTTTATATTTCTTTAATCATAAGCATACAATACTAGTTATCAAGTGTTTTTTTAGTACTTGTCAATAAAATACAACATCTGCCTTTCTTTGAATTCTAAAGGATCTCACCTTGAAATTTTCCTAAAATATAAAGTATTTAAAGTTTTATAAAAGTGGTTCTAACAATATAAATATATTTTGTAGTTTTACAGTGCTTAGGTTCTCAATAATACTATCCCCCCTTATAACGTGGATAATTTAGGAAGATAAGCTATAGGAGCCAAAATATAAAAAAATGTTTTTATGTAACCAGAATAACTTTATAATTTTTGTTTTCCTTAATAGTGTTGTTACTAATTAATATATTGTGAAAGAAATAAATCATTATCTTCACAGGAGACATTTTGTTGTAGAGATCTTGAACTAATATTAAATCAAAACAGTTGTCGAGGGAGTTGGAATTTTGATTTGACATTAATTGCAGTTTATTTTTATTATTCATACAAAGGATAAATATAAAAAGTAAAATATTCAACCCTTATCTATAAATCTAATTAATTACTGAACTCGATAATTACATTAAACTTGCATTGATACATTTAAGACTCAATGTATTTGAATTTGGATTAAACTTCATCACCGAATATGCGTCAATTAGGTCTATTATTTGTACAGAGACTACAACTCACGTTGTTCTTAGCAGTAAAAGAAAAGCAGATAAGAGAAGCCAATTCAAGTAACATTAAACAAAAAGCAAAAGGTGGAGGAAACTTTGCTCAACAATTAGAGGTGTGCGAGTAGTGATTTTTTTAATCGAGTCGAGTAGTGCCAATTATTTTCGAGTTTCGAGTATTTTCGAGCGAGTATTTGCCATCAGTTGGTAGTTTAAAATAGTGTAATGGGATTTGGATACCACTCTAGATTTGATCATCTAATCATGCTTTCTAACCAATACATGAGTAGCAATACAAAGTTTTGGCCAGTAAAATCAAACTGGATTAGGTAATGACAAAACAAAACACGGTCCGGTTGTCATCTGGGCAATATCACCTGGTCCAGACATAATTTGTAATCAATATTAGATGACGAAATCGTTAATTAAGGCCGATATTAAGTGGCCCAGTCGCCACTTTTGCCGATATTATGTATACCGTCGTCATTTTCGGCCTTTAGTACATGATCCAGTAGTAATTTTTGGCCGATATTATGTTTTCCGCCATTTACGGCCGCGGTCCGATCGTCATTTTCGGCCGATTTTACGTGATGCGATCGCCATTTGCGGCCGTTACTACGCGTTTTGATCGGTCGCAATCATTAGCGATCGTCTGGAAATCGGCGGGAAATACTCGCTCGAACTTTCGAGTATTTTTCAAAACTTCGTGTCGAGTTTGAGTACTCGCACACTCCTATCAACAATCAAGGAAGACAAACTAGCTAAGTGAATTGTCCCCCCTCAAGGAAGCGAACCGAAGATGAATCAAACTTGCCTGTAGATCAAGAATGTTAGGTCAAAACCCCATGACTTTCTAGCGATTAATATAGGTTTAAAGTAAGTAAACATTAGAATATAGGGCAACATATGCCCCCGACATACTATTTCATCAAACTTATCGTCAACTTGAAATTCATTCATTCAATGTTATTTCTGTAATAAACAAATAATTATCTATTAAAAAAACACCCTTAGCTGCAATCCAACAACTCACTCCTATATCCACCACCGATTCATGAACCATTTTCAGCACAACATTAATATCAATCATACTCAGTTAATTTTGGAAAAAAACGTATTAATTTAGCTACCTTTTAAGTTGCTGCTGCAAATATTCACACCTCTGGCATTCCTTGCCATCAAGGACCAGTTGTCGCAGTTGGTAGACCTGATCCCTTAGCTGGCAGCACTGATCACAAAGGGTGGCATTACTGGAATTGATGGAGTCTAGATTGTCTAACTGCAACTTGTCAGAGGTTCCTCTTCTCTTCCGTTCTGCTTCTAACAAGCAGTCTCTTAACAGCGCCATTTCTCTCGCTAACAGTTGTATATGTTCCTTTAACTTTTCCTCATTCGTACTGTCTCTAGTTTGTTCACTTTCCAATTCTTTTAAGTATTTCAAATATAAATTTTGCACCTCAGCCAGGACAATATTTTCATCAAAGACAATATCTGACGGTGTAACATTTTCCATTGGATCCGCATCCATTTCTTGCAGCAAAGATAATCTAGAATCTAACAAAGCTTTGTGAGCAATAATATCGATAAATCTTTGTAAAAGAAATCTCGACCTCTCTTCATCTTCTTGAGCCGTTTTCACTGGTGATGTGTTTTGTGATTTTAACCTATAAACATTTTCTCGGTATTTGTCAAATAATCTACTAACAGCAGCTTCTAATTCTCTATGCAAATGTTCTTCTGTAGCTTTTGACCAAAGTTCTAAGGTCGCCCTATCTTGAACTAATGGTAAAAATCGACTCTCATTTTCCTCCTCTTCAACGTTTTGGTAAGTTCTTGAGCACTGGGTCATAACTTGAGAGATCTCCGCTTGTATCAGCTCCTCATTCACTGTTTCCTGAGCCAAAGTCCAAGCCTCTTTTATCTTGCTTTCCCCAGAGCACGAATCATCACCAAGAGTTTCTACAGCAAAGGCAGCAGCCAGTTGATCCACAACTTGATCAACAAATACTCCCACTTTTTGATCAAGACTTCTCTTTTTCTTATGCAATTCAATTACTGCTAAACTCTCGTTACCTTTTCTTTTATCCTTAAGTTTCCTAGTTTTGACATTTTCCATTTTCTGATTCAAAAGGTGTCTGGTCAAAGCTTTAGCTAGATAATCTAATGAAGTTTCAATGTTGGGTTTTCCTCCAGACAGCTTCACGTCCAACTCTATCATGAACCTTTCCACATTCGCAATATCTCCTTTGATAGAACCCGCTACAGCATCATGAAGTCTCCCAACAAGAACAGATTCAAAAGCCAATTTCTCTGCTAAAAGGCTGACTCTCGCTTCATTAGTCCATTGGCCGGAGGCTACCAAAGAATCACGCTTTTTTGATATTTCTCTCAGTTTCACTCTTAAAAGGTTTTCCATTTTCTTTACCTCACTTGAAACATGATATTGCACATGTTCCTTGCCGTCTACTTCATCACATTCATCCACTCCGTTGATGAGCCTTACATCTTGAGGTGACTGAGACTTTAGTTCCGAGTCATCCAACGAAGTAATCGACTCACTGCTCGGGAGAGGTGAGGGGGAAGATGGACAAATGACAATTTCTCGGGCAGCTTTTGCTACTTTAGCCTCCAAATTTGACAGTCTGATGAGGACTTTCATGGGTTCGGAGCATGTGGCGCTATCCAGAGATTTCCTCCTCAGTCTGGCTGCTGCCCTACTCTCGGGACCTGGGGAGGGTGGCGGAAGGGACTTCACGGGAGAGGGACTCTTTGATGAGGAGGTTCCTTCTGGCGACGTTAAGGCAGAAACTTTGATTTCTAGTTCTGCTAATTTGTCTTCCAATTCCTTACAGATAGTGAAAGATTCCCTCCCTTTTAATGACAAAGACCTTCTCTTCTCCCGCGTCTCAGACTTTGATAACTTCTGCTTCAGAGTACGAATCTGAAAATAAAATAAATAAAATCAGCTACTTATCTTAATAAATTAACCAGTGTAATTTTCTTTAAATACATGAGTTTTGAGATAATACAAATTTACAGATTTTTAATATGTATAATACATACTTATATAAAATCAAAATGATAACTATGCTTAACATGTACAATAGCTCATTATGGCCTTCAAATTGATGTATGGTTTATTACAGATGTCTGATGTAATAGTCAAGCCAAGCAGATCTGTGTTCTTCTGAAATTGAGATTCACTCCCTAGCTCTTACTATCCAGACTTTTTCTGCATAACCTATGTGCTCATGTAATGAGGTAAAATAAACAGAACCTTGGACCCACCTGTTTTTCCGCAGAGCACAATTTCATCGCAAGGTCCTGAATCCTTGCAGCCATGAGATTCGTCTGTGCATCAGCTTGCGTTTGCCGTGCCTTGAGGTCCTGTCTTGCGTTAATCAGAGACAACTCCAACACATCACTCTGTGCTTGTGACTCTCGCAACTCTCTCTTCATTAGACGAATCTCTGCAACTGCCTTCTCGAACCTGCCTCGCAAGTCAGAGTACTCCTCAATCACCCTGCAACAAACAAATTAAACAATCAAAATTTAAAACAACTAATTCCCACTCAAATAGTAAAAATCAAGTTTTTGTTGGATCAAAATCATTAAAGTAAAATCCTTTACTGACCACACAACCACTATATAAGGCTTGGGGTTGAAGGCAGTGCCAGTGGTAAAAACATTTAAACTCAACTTTCTAAAAAGCTATAAAGGCAGTGAAATTATTTATATAGTTGTAAAATTATTATTTAAGAATAATAACATTGGGTCTTTAAAAACAAATAGTTTTCAAACCAAACAGATGTAGGCCCTATATTCGGAATATATTTTATACTACCAGCCTAGATTATATTTTTACCAAATTCAGTTGTATTTTGGGTGATTTTATCTGTAGATTTAAAGAAAGAAAGAAAGTATTTATTTCTATTCAAGTACATAACATAACACTGAATTCACTTATTACATAAATAAATAACAAACCAATAAACAACAAAGGAAAATCTTCCTTTGAATCATAATTAGAGGTGTGCCAAATCCAATCCAAATCCGATCCGAAGGTTTTTTCGTTATTCGATAAGGCCCAGTATAAATATGACTTATTCGGATAGACTGTATATCTGGGGATAAAAAGCCAGAAACAAAAAAAAATGTTTGGACCATTAAACATCCAACGATATCGCTTTGACTCTGACGAGATCGTTCAAGATAACATGACAAAATGCCTGTAGCTTTTATTTTCGGTTTCGGTAAGTATCAATGAATCGATACGATATTTGTGTAGATTCACGATGCATCGTATTGCGATACACGGCCGGATTGTACATCACTGTAGCAAACAAAGAACAAATACGGTCTTTAAATAGAAATGCACGATAGCGAACTTTTTTAATGTAAACAATCGCAAATGTAAGTACAACATTGCAACTCGATGTAGATTTAAGATTCACGGGATAGATGTAGACAACGATAACGAGACAACAGTAGTGAATTACTGGCGAATAAGTCGATAATTTACAGTCGATAGCCAATATCCGATCGTATCAACATCTCACGATTCAATGAGGAAGCTCCCCTAGAGTAAGTCGTAATTCCAAAGTTACATTATGCAAACAAAAAATATTAATGTATGAAATTTAAAATTATTGCTGCTACTGATATTCTGTTTCCATTCAATATCTTTAAAACACTGAGTAAAATATTGCTGACTTGCACAAAATGAGTAACATAGCTTTATCTACGGGGAAGTTTCCCGGTATGATCAAAGAGCTTAATCCATCTACAGCTCTTACTCACTTTTTTACCCCCGGGCGAGACCTCTAGATATATTAAGCTGGTTGTGTATTACGACGAAGCAGCGACGACGGATTCACAAGAGCATCACTTAAGTTATCTATTATTTATTTACACAGGATTCATCGTTCGGTTATTATTTGATTATGTTAAAATTTCTTTAAAATGGAACTGAAAAAGAATAGCATTATATGGAAATTCGAAAAAGAACGAATTCGATAGTGAAGTCGCTGAATGTCTGAAATGCAAGCTTTAAGGTTCAAGGTTAGGTTGTATGTTTATATTTTGGTGACAAACTAAACAAAGTTTATATTATTTAGTGAACTAAAATTCAAACTAGTTAGTAAATTTATAAAACAAAGGGATGTTTTTGGGTCATTGATTTTTTTGTTTAACTCATACAGAGAAGGCCTACTGAGTCATTGTTTCATTGCCTAAGCCGTGCTAGGCCTAAAAGTATGTTGTGATGTCTACTACTTTTTAAGATCGGTGATTCCGGTATTTTAATTAGGCTGTCGATTGTCATCATATAAAATGTGTCCTTGTTTTTTCACTTGTCTGACCATATGTATATGTTTAGTTTTTTACTAAATCCAGATCGGCTAAGGATTTATATCATAATGAAAAGGATGATAGTCATGGTGGCATTAAATGACTGAAGTTGATTATGATCTAGGCCTACTTTTATTAAATTATGTAGCCTAACTTTACCAAAATTATTACTTTTTAACTTGTAATTTTTTGTTACCACTAAAGTCAAGTAGTTTGTTGTTATTTGACCTTTATTACCAAGTTTTAAAATCACAGTTTGGAAGTTGTGATATTGCCAAAACATTATTAAAATTGGTTTATTCATAAACAATTGATTCTTTTATCATCCAGTCTCCAAATTTTGGAGTCCAAAATAAATAGTGTAATGTTAGCCTATTTGTTTACAACCAATACAATTATTTATATTAGCCTACCAGTTTATTTGATATAAGACTATAAATTGAAGGAGGATTAATGGTTAGTAAAATAAAACATCCCAGACAGTGGGTTTTATTCACTGATTTAATAACAAATGTAAAGTTGCCAAATTACAAAGGTTTAGTTCATGCTCATCCAGTAAACATATTTATTGTATTTTTCACTGCAGAGAAGATAGTATTCTTGAGTATACAGGTTGGTATAAATTATTGCTCCTCCATTTAGGCATGCTGTTTTCTGGTTAGGTCATGTGTAGTCTTCAACTGCTCAGAAAGATACAGTTGTAAAAATAATAACCACTTTTTATGTACCTACTGAATAAAATTACATAGCTGAAATATTTTATATTTCATATCTTGCAAGGTACCTAAATGAAAATGGAAAGTTCCGACTTAAAAATATGGTAATCCTTAGAGATCTATGTAACGTGCGGTGCTTGCAAAGTAAATATCCGAATCCGAAAATTATCCGATCCGAACTTAAGCTATCCGAACCGAAACCGATCCGAACTAAAAATTCACTATTTGCACACCTATACTCATAATATGAAATAATTACATCCTATACATCTGTAACTCTAAACAGTTTAAAAAAATTGGTTATATAAGTTTTGTAGATTCAAGCGAATTTGTCCCAAAGTGAAGTAGCTTACTATCGTGGTAAGGCTTAACCTCGAGACCATGACAAACTTAAAAGTGAAGGGATCCCGTTAATGAGTGTTGCCCACTACATCAGTTACCTCTCCTTGTCGAGGTCGGACAGGTCCACGTCGAGCTGTATGTTGGTCAGGTCGCTTAGGCTGTCCACGCTGCGAGAGCGCGACGGCGTTGCGTGTGTCGCGCCCGGAGCCCTCCCTTCCACCTCCCGCAGCCGCCGGTACAGCTGGTCGTTTTCCTCTATCCCGGCAGCCAGGCGGTTGGTCACCGACTCCAGCTCGTCCCTGAGCCGCCGAGTGAGGTCGTCTGTGGCGGACAACTCCTCCCGCAGCCTCTGGACCAGCTGGAACAAGTAAATAATGAACTACCAACAGAAGTGTGAATAAAGCGATTTCTTGAAAAAAAAAATCTCAGGGGTGCCACCATTGAAAGTTGCATTTTGAAATTCATGCATAATTATAGGTTTTCCAGGTCAAAACATCAAAATTCCAGGTAACCTCGCATGGCATATATGCAACGTATTTTATAACCATAACAGTTTAATTTTTAGATTATAGTTTCATAAAGAACGTTTGATAAAATATTTTCAAGCTATCGATCTCCAATCAGATTTAAGATAGCGTGCCTATTTTCATCCACAAGATATCAATAGCCCATCTCCAATGCCCTAACGTAAATTTTGGTAACAGAAGTCCTCCATTATTTCTTAATCGATTTCAGCGGTTTAGGTAGCAAAATGTACATCGGAGAGAATAATGTGAGTTATTTGACAATGTAAAATTCAGCTAGTAAAGGCAATAGTATACTACAAAAAGATGTAGTCTGTAACTTGTTGTAGCCTGTAACTGGGATGTGGAAGTATTACAAATTTAAATGCTTCAGAAAATAGAATATTTTAAATGTAATGATGTAAACAAATCCAGTGACTGTCATGTCGACTGCTTACCTTGGCACTGTCCGCTAGCTCGACACACAGCTGAGAGTACCTCTGATTGGTCACTTGCAGTTCACATTGAGCGTCAGTGAGATCTCTGTCCCAACGAGCTTTCTCCTCCACATAGCTGCAAATATAATACAAGATTATTGTTGAATTCAAACACAATCTTGAGGGACAGGCCCAGTAACTTGCCTTTTGTCTACTTGGCAAAATTAAAAAAAAAATAAATCGGCTACTTAATTAGAAACAAGAAGGTTACAATTATTTGTTTCCATCTTTTAGAAAATTCCCTCATAGGGAGAAGCTACTACTGTAGGTGGTTGGTACAACTTGAGCCAGAGACCATTATAACTATTTGTTTTAAGGCCCCCAGATGCCAAATTACCAATTGTGTACAAATATAAATGTCCCTAACACAAGAACTCTTAAAAAAAGGCCAGATTACAACAAAATGTTGTTCAGAAGAATAAAGTAACATTTGAACCAATTCAAAAACCCTTCAAATTCAAGGAGGACTCTTTGCTGTTTGCTTTCAGAGACATAGAACAAACTCATATTTGAAACATCTCCCTGCAAAATTCACCCTGCCATACCCACTATTAATTCAGACCCATTTGAAAATTCGACCATAAGATTGGTTTGGATAAGTTTCATATTGTAACAGTCTCTTTACAAATTATTACCGTTTCTTAAGGTTGTCTAGGTCAGCCGCTTCTCTAGCCCTTTGCTTATTGGCATCCTCTACTCTCTGAAGCAAGTCCTCCACCTGAAAAAATATGTCATTATTAACTTTGTGGCTTATTTATGCCGTTTAAAACACTATGAGTAAGAAATAAAGTAAGAGTGAGTAAGTACTTGAGTAACCGAGACATTGATCGAGTATTTTACTACTAAATCCAAGGTTTGGCAAAAAACTCAAAAGTGCCAGTCGAGTTTTTTCTTCTGCTGACTATAGAAAGTAATTTGTTCAATAATAGTTTTGTAAGCAATACACGTGCCAAAGACAAGGTTAAAATAACTTTCTTTGTCTGAATGTACAACAATAATTAAACACCATTCAACTACATGGCAAACTCAACTGAAGATATTTAACGGCCTCATTTTTGCATTTTTACACTAATGGACCTACTTCCTTTATGTGCCAAGTATGTGATGAATGTAAGAAATGGCAGTGATCAGATATTGTACATAAACTAGCTTATGCCAGAGAGTGAAGATGACATATAGAATGGACATTACGTAAGGAAAATGTGACCGGATTCAGCAGATGAAAATATCAAAAGGTAAAAGACAAAGTGATCTTTTCCAAGCCTCCAAATTATGGTAAAAATCTTAAACTTTATCATGTGTGGGCCCCGAATTATAATATAAACTATGAATCAAAATTATTGTACAAAAAAATGGCCCCTTTTTATGTGTGACCTAATGGATCAAAACTAATAGTTAACAGCGCTGACATTTGGTCAATCATGAATTTTGTAATAAATTAGTCTCCCTAATATTTAATGACAGGTTAAATCAGGCACAATAATTAGGTACACCGCATTGTTATGGTACCTACGAATGTACCTTTTACAAGATATTTTACAAGCTTATCCAGCCAGCCAAGCTAAAGGCGTTATCTATTATCAGGAGTAGGAAATATGACAACTGGGCTCCAGCCAATAATAAGGCTCCACACTGTCAATGTTGCCATTTTGTCACAGAAAATATTATCACTCAACTCAAGTGTTATGCACTCCAGCTGGTGAGCAGTTTGGCAATGCACATCTTAAAACGGCTAGGTCTTGGTTGATAGCCCTGAAAACTGACTTGTCCTTTACTGTCTTCTCTCCTGCTCACGGGAATAAATGGTGTAGATCCTTAGTTAATTTTAGATTCTATGGTGATAGTTTTAAATCGGTTTTAACCAGCAGCAATGACATTTTGAATTGTCATGAGCGATGAACATCAGTCAAGCATTAAGTAACGTAAAAGTAAATTAAGTAAAAGTTAAGTAAAGTCAAGTATAAAGTTTTAAGTATTCATCAAATGCAATGAAAGTAAATGTCCTTAATTGGAAATTTGAAGGCCAATGGGGTAAAGCCCTAAAAGACTTTTGCAACTGAATCGACCCATGTGTTCTGCAATTATTGGCTATCTAAATTATTTCCTTTCATGGACTTCCAAATAAATAAACAACAATATGTATTTGTTCAGACCTGCTTCTCAAGAGTGGAGACATCCACCTTGCGCTGCCGCAGCCTCAGCAGCTCCTCCTCGGCACTGCTCAGCTGCCTCAGCACCGACGTCAACTGTCGCTTCACCTCCTGCAGCTCACAACTCTGGCTCTGCACCTTGTCCAGCAGTGACTTGCTGTCCCCTCCACCGACCTGCACATCAGGTAACACATTAGCGGAGCCATCCACCTTGCTGCCGCAGCCTCAGCAGCTCCTCCTCGGCACTGCTCAGCTGCCTCAGCACCTTCGTCAACTGTCGCTTCACCTCCTGCAGCTCACAACTCTGGCTCTGCACCTTGTCCAGCAGTGACTTGCTGTCCCCTCCACCAACCTACACATCAGGTAACACATTAGCGGAGCCATCCACCTTGCTGCCGCAGCCTCAGCAGCTCTTCCTCGGCACTGCTCAGCTGCCTCAGCACCTTCGTGAACTGTCGCTTCACCTCCTGCAGCTCACAACTCTGGCTCTGCACCTTGTCCAGCAGTGACTTGCTGTCCCCTCCACCGACCTGCACATCAGGTAACACATTAGCGGAGCCATCCACCTTGCTGCCGCAGCCTCAGCAGCTCTTCCTCGGCACTGCTCAGCTGCCTCAGCACTTACGTCAGCTGTAGCTTCACCTCCTGCAGCTCACAACTCTGGCTCTGCACCTTGTCCAGCAGTGAGTTCTTGTCGCCTCCACCGACCTGCACATCAGGTAACACATTAGCGGAGACATCCACCTTGCTGCCGCAGCCTCAGCAGCTCCTCCTCGGCACTGCTCAGCTGCCTCAGCACCGACATCAGCTGTCGCTTCACCTCCCGCAGCTCACAACTCTGGCTCTGCACTTTGTCCAGCAGTGACCTGCACATCAGGTGACGCATAAGCATAGACGTGCACACGGAAATCCTCGGGGGTACCGAGGCTAAAAGCTGGTACGGAAATAATACAGATTATTTTGCTTAATCATATGTTTGCGGTATTGCTATGCAGTTGAAAATACTTTCTGCAATTGTGTAATCCCGAGAAAAATAAACAGAATAGTATGTAATTCAATTCAAACTTTCTTTAATCGTTATATACAAAAATATACATGAATGGTGTCAGAACAAAACAAATCTTATTGCTATTCATAGTTAACATTAAAAATACCCCCGTCGCAAGAAACCTCAGCGAATTTCCAATGAATATATAACATAACAAATTAAAATAAATAACAGGATTCATAAGAAATATATTCATCAAGTAGCGATATTTAAAATATTAATTATTCTCTATAAGAATAACATTGGGGATGAGTACGCAGGTTTGCTGCAACAAGGAACACAAAATAATGGGTTTTTATGCAAATCTCAATAGAACTCATCTTAGTGAAGTCACATACCAAGTTTCATCCATATTCATTCATAAATAAGCTATATATAACATTTTAATTATTTTCCATAATAATATCATGGGGACCAAGAACCTAGGTTTGCTGCTACGGGAACCGTAGGCAAAAAATTGTATTTTTGTGCAAACAACAAAAAACTACAAGCAGATGAAGTCATATACCAAGTTTCGTCAGTTTATGTTCATAAATAAGTGAGTTATAAAATTTTTCTTTTTCTCCATAAGAATAACATTAGACAACGTACTGTGTTTAGCACTTTCAATATCTCAGTAACCAATTGGTGTAGAGCAATGGTCAAAATACAAATTTTTTGGTTTTTTAATGCTGAATTCAATGGTAACAATTAAAATTTGATTTAAATAAAAATTGCATGTGGAAATCTCAAAAAACCCATTTTTGGGGTACAAAACCCCCCAAACCCTCCCCCCCCCCCCTTTGGATGGTGCGATTCGTCTGGTTTTCAAACTCGTTCAAATAAATGGTACTTTACACATTTGTACCAAATTTCATTAAGATCGGACCTTTTTTATGAGAGTTATCGTGCTTAAGGACACACACATATATAAATGTTATATATATATATATATATATATATATATATATATATATATATATATATAATATATACAAATTTGAACGAATGGTGTTTTTGGTATCAGGGGACCTCAAAATGAAAAGTTATCATGGTCTCGGGCTTAAGTCTTACCATGGGACTTTCGGTAATAGCTTCTTTCCTATAGGGGAAATTCGCTAATAATACAATTATTACATGGCTACTTATTCTAATAATCAAATCAAATTTCATCAAAAGAATACAAAGCCTTATTGACGAGAAAATATTTGAGCTTTTTCTTGAATTCAGATGAAGTAGCTGCAGATCTAATATCTTTTGAGATTTTATTATAAAATTTTGAACCTATGTATGTTGGCTTCTTTTTATAAAGTTCTAATCTGTGAGAATCTAGAAAAAAATTTGTTCCTGTTTCTTATATTCTAATTATGGTTATCTCCCATTAATTTTAAATGTTCTGATCTAGATTTTACTGACAAAATAGTTTTAAAAACATACATCTCATAAACTTTCATTATATTCAGAAATATAAACGTTCTTTTACTGAAGTTTTTGGCTTAAGGTTAAGAATTATACATATGGCTTTCTTTTGTAATTTTAAAATAGTGTTTAGATTGCTCATAGATGTAGCGCCATAGAGTGATATGCAAAATAAATAATTGAATGAATGCATGAGTAATAAATTGTTTTTAAAGAATTAATATCAACAAAATTGATTAATCTTGATGATGCATATATTCCGGACGATATTTTGGAGATAACTTTTTCAGCATGTAAGTTCCACGAAAGGTTTCTATTTATTTTGAGTCCCAAAAATTTGATGTTATCTACTTTATTTATTGTTTTATTACTAAATCCAATTGTTGGATTGGTGGGAATTTTTGGTTGGCGAGTCCTGAATGTGATGAAATTGGTTTTGTCAGGATTCAGTAACAGCTGCCGGTCATTAAAATATTCTGATAAAGCATTCAAATAAACTTCAGATGCCAATTCTAATTCCTTTTCTGAAGAAGCTGCTATTTTGAGATTCACGTCATCGGCATAGAGATATAATTGGCTACCGCTAGGCAGTTTTGGTAAATTCCTTGTGTAGCAAATAAACAGAATAGGGCCAAGGATAGACCCCTGTGGCACTGCATGTTTTATTCTTCTGATTTTTGATTGATGAGATATTTTAAAATGTTGTCTATTATAATCAAATATTTCAACATACAGTCAACTCCCGATTATCCGGGAGCGGGTTAATCGGGTTGCGGTTTAATCGGGGTCACGAAAGGTTTATTTTTATTTATCCCCTTCTAAACATAAATAGAGCAATAATAACAATTTAGTTTGCTAAATTATCTCCAGAATCAAATTTAATTTACTTTGTTTATCAGAATAAATACCATACAAACAATCTAGTAAACACAACATATCTAAGAGACTGTCCTTTCGCTAATGAGCCGTGGGCGCGTGATGGGGAGCGATGACCTTGACACTGCACGGACGGACCCGCCGTTGTTCACCCTCATGGGGTTTTTCCCCCATTGCGGAATTAATTAGCATACTGTTTGGTGTAGTTTAGAGAGTTCGGAGTTTAGAGATGTTTAACCTATTCGGCGTATTGGATAGTATTTACTGCTATCAACCATTGCTAGTATTAACTCTTATTATCTTGACTGTTTGTAGATTTTTTCACAATTTAAAGATTTTCAAAAGTATTTAATTTACATAAATATATCTTACATGAAATTAAAACACAATATTGTAGTATAAAAATTTTAATGAACCTTTACTATATTCGTAATATTCAATTTATTGAATACCTTTGTTTTAACCGTGGTTTTCGGTTATCCGTGACCCTCCAACCGGTCACTACCCCAGATAATCGGGAGTTGATTGTTTTGTTAGTGAATTTCCTTTGGAAAGTGAACTATTAGCATGACCCGCACGGTGAAACTTAAGCCCGGGACCACCATAGAAGTTCCTAACGTGACCCCCTGAACACGTTTTGGGGGGTCGTTCAAAATTTTATATATATATGTATATATATATATATATATATATATATATGTGTTTGCACTCTAGCGGTCGCATTTTTTGTCCGATTTACTTCAAATTTGGTAGGGACGTTCCTTTCTGTAATCAGTTGGACAAGTTCGTTGGGCAAGACAATCGGAAAACTCTAAACCCCTTTTTTGGGGATTAATCTTTAAAATTTTGAGTTTTTGGGCCCAAAAAGGGTCAGAAAAGCCCCGTATGTAAAATAAATGCATGTAAAAAGATGGGAATTGGAGAGGCGAAAGTTTTAAGCCCTCTCTCGTCATTCTAGTATAAATATTTACCGAGTTATTAAAGAAAATGTGTATCGACCAAACACAGTACGTTGTCTTAGGGGGTTTTACATTAGAAAAGCCTGTTATTCATTTGTTGGTGTACTTTTACCATCCCCAACAACCTAACGCCTCCTTTAATGCCTGACTGGACCCTCTCCAAACCTTATAATGCGCAAAATTGTATTCCCAGCATTGCAGGTAAATAGAACCAGGAGCATCAGAACAGCCAAAAAATCAATGTTTTCAGATTTGAATAAAAGTTGGAATAAATGTATGTTTTTAACTGATTTTGAGTTTTTATAGTTTTTTTATGTGGAAATTCACTTCCCTCACGTCAGCGTGCTGCGTGCGAACTCGTTTTCTATTATGAAGATAAGTTTTAAACCAACCAAGTGTATTTTTACGAACACCAAGACTGAATAATGTTGATAGGAGTATGTCATGATTCAAAGTGATATCCATAAATACACCTGCCACTTTTTGGTTACTGTCTAAACTATCAATAATGGACTCAGTGAATTCTGTAGCTGCTGTTAAAACTGATCTTTCACATCAGAAACCATGTTGGCAGCCTTCTAAAAGACTATTATTTTCCCAAAACTCAATCAGTCGGTTATACATTGCCTTTTTGAATATTTTCGATATTGTTGGGAGGAGGGCAATTGGCCGATAATTTTTTATTTGACATTTATTTCCACTTTTGAACAGTGGTTTTAATTTTGAAATCTTAATTTATCGGGAAATATACCTGACACAAATGATGAATTTATTATGTGAGTTAATAGTTTACATAAAACAGAATTGGTTTGTTTTAGAAGAGCCACGGGAATCTGATCATAACCTGAAATGTTTACTCGTCTTTGACCACTTACAAAAACTATAGAGTATGCATGCAATGCACTGCAGTTTCCAAAGAAATTTTAACTATTTCTATTATAACTATTTTTTGGGGGGTTTAACTATTTTAATTGATTAAAAACTGTTTATTTGAATGTTTATTTTTATCCAGACTGCACCTTATATATTTTTTATAGTACTGCACCCTACTAAATGGCAGTATATAATAAAATTCAACATGAGACACTTACACTGACACTGTCAGACACGTCTGTCTCGGACTCCTGCATCTGCCCGCAACACGCCAGCACATAGTCCTCTTGAGGCACAGAGTCCAGGGTGGACCTTCGCGAGCTGGGTGGAGACGAGCGGGACCGCTTACTGTTGTAAGCCCTCGACCTCAGGCCTCCCCTGCAACATGGCTCAGGTTAATAAATCCAAATAGCAAGAACAGAATTGAAATTGAGGGGACTTCCTCGACGGAGAGTGAAGCTGAAATATTCTGTATTGCATGACTGGTGGCCTAAACACATAGTATTATGAACTGTGGACAAAATTCAGCCCACGAAAATAATAGACAAAAGGGTGGAAATTTGGTTGATACTAAATAAAAAAATATACTGATACATAAAATGCCAAAACAACCAAAGATTTCAGGATTCTAAGTAGGGATGGGTCGGTTGCATTTTTTATCGGTTCGGTTCCAGTTTGGTTTTTTTTTCTTTCAAAAAACAGTTGTCGGTTACGGTTATTTTTCAAAGAACTTGCCTGGTAACTGTCTCATCCATAATTTAAATTTAAGTTTCTACCTAGTTTCTGAAATTCAGCCTAACTTATATCACAGGGTCATTATGAACTCACAAAAAACGTTTTTACTAAACTTAAATTGATTATATACCTATAAATACCTATTTCAGCCTTAAATACTGTTGCAGGGACACTATAAGCAGGAGAGTTGGTTAAAAAGTCATAAGTAATCAATCAAAGACAAATCAAATGAATTTAAATATTATGGGCCATTACAAAATTAATTAATAACCTAGGTTTAAAACCTTTTTTAGCCAAATAATAACAAAGATAGCCTAGGGCAGTACCCTAGTCTAAGTAATCTTTTACTTAAACTTTGTTAAGATGTTAAGGTTAAAGTTTAGGCTAAACTAAACCTTACTGTAGGCCTAACCTTAAAAACAAAATAAGTGTACCGGATTTTGCTGATATTTTAGTTTTGCAAACTTTGGAAACCCTAGAACATTTTCCTACAGGAGGATATAATCATAAATGCAGTAGGATTTATATTTAGATTTAGGCTACGGAAACGGTAGGACTAGAACTACCTCCGGGGTCGGGGTTATTAGCAATGTCAATTGGGCTAGATGGTAGATCGTCGACTAATTCTAATTCTTCTTCTGGCATTCTTGACGATATTAAAACACTTTCTTAACCCTCCATCGGGCGCATCAATTTTGAAACACCATCGGGCGCATCTGGTGGTTACCTCCACATTAATGAATAACACGATAAATGTTCTTTTTTATATGACTTATTACTGAAAACATGTACTCAACTGAAAGAAAACATAAACCTACTTGATTTATTACTGAAATATAAATTTTTAACACATTTTAGTAAAATAATTGTAAAAAAATCATACTATTTAGATAAATAAATAACTTGGATAAAATAATAAAGTCGTTATTTTCTAAAAATGTTTACTACATTAAATAAAACCTTAACATACTTGACACACAACAAATATACAAATTCTTGATATACTGCAATGTCAAAATGTTCATATAAAAATTGTTATGATTATAGCAATAAAAAATATAAAGTAGTAATATAGTTATTGGCTACAAACGTTTGTATCATAACGCACTATCAGGATCTGTGACCACAGTACATTCAAATACAGTGTTATCCATTTCGGCAAATAGTCAATTGAATAAATTTTGTAAAGACATAAGAAATAATCACAAACTACCATAGGCCTATGTTGTAATAATATGTAATTACCATTTTAAAATATTTGGCGGGATTTACACTATCATTAGAAGTCTCAAACAGTAATAAAAACACTAATATAGTCTAAAAACACGACACAAAATGCTATAATTCACTGTCGTGATCGGGCGCAAGTGGAAGCTATCTCCGCACAAACAGTCACTTAATCGGGCACATCTGGAGGCTGTCTCCAGTCCGGTCAGAAACGCACTGGCAGACTGACTAAACTGGGTCGCGGCGGCAAAGTTAGGCAATAAGTCAGTTCCTAGAAAGAGACGCGTGAGGTACGGTGAGCATCCGACCGCAGACCGCACCCTTCCGTATTTTATAACGAAAAATTCATCAATATGGAGGTAACCTCCAGTATACGCCCGATGGAGGGTTAATAACAATTCCCGACTTTATTATATACACAGTAAGATTGACAGTAATCCCGTAGGCCGTAGACCCCATTAGACGTCGCGTCGTCGTCTGCTAGTGCTAATGAAGAAGTGAAGTGAGTGATGTCGATCGATATGTCGATGTGACATCGATATGCATAATCTGATTTAAACTAATACACTCATGAAGGTTGTACGTGAGTTGTCGCCCGAATACACTAACGATCCTGGTGTCGGGAGTCGAAAACACTAGTGATACTGGCGGCTGGAGGTCGAATCTCGTGCTTCTTGTCGTTCTTGCATTGGTTGTAATTTTTATTCTCACAACAAGAGCTAGCGAGGCGCTATTGTTCCGGGTGATAAATTCATGAATGTAACTTATAGTTATGATGCGTGTGTTCAAGACGTAATGTATTGAAATATCGCGACACAGATGATACGACACATATGATGCATCACTGTCACTAGCAGACTAAGTCCGAACTGCATTTGATTAGTATTTAATTTCTCAAATCTGGAGTTCTTTTTTAATTTTTGTTGAGGTTAACTCATCACATATGTTCTTCTTTTTTAAGTTTTAACCATTTGTTAACTTATAAATCAATCATTTGGCATACAATATTCCAAAGGCGAAACGTTTTAACAACACGGGTATTGCAATTCAGTGCCTCGATATGATACGGTAATACTTCTGATATCGAATACATCTGATCGATAAGCAGTAAACCCTGCCTTGAGTGTGGAAGGGTTACTACGCACCGATTGTTATACCAAAGCAGGATGACATTTAAGTACTGGGCTTATTGTATCGCGATACGCGTATCTGTTTTATTGTATCATTTTTTTTTCTTTAACTAATACCGGTATATCTCACTGACTGGGTTAGGAGTCTAAGCGATATTTGTACAAAATAATAATGATTATTTCCAATACAAGCACTTACTGACAGTGAAAAACCGAAACCGACCTTTGACAATCGGTTGTCGGTTTCGGTTATTTTGTTAAAAACCGGTAAAACCGACAATCAATTTTAAGAACTGACACATCCCTAATTCTAAGTGTTGGACAGACAAAATTACCAATTAATTACTAGTATTTGGTAAGTTGGGAAAAGGATAGACAGCTAGCTTACCTGAAGAGAATAAAACAGGTGTAGCACGATTCTCTTCTCTTCTGATGAAGTCCCCAAGAGGGACGAAATATCAAGTATTTTTTGTGTGTTTTTTATGTGTCTCCTGTGCTACACCTGTTTTATTCTCTTCAGGTAAGCTAGCTGTCTATCCTTTTCCCAACTTACCAAATTCTCACAGCCTAGAGTTTTTCCAAATGAACCTAACCCAATTAATTACTAGGTTATTTATATTCATTGTGTTAATTATAATCTGTCTAAAATATTTAGGCGGTTTGAGGGGAAGCATTGGTATCCCCTCCACTGGAACAGACACAATTAAATCACAGCTGTTATAATCGAATCAGTGTAGGTGTAAGAGAAACAAGCTCACGAAGGATCGGTGAACTATCATCTGCTTAGCTGTTTATGAAAAGGTTATAGCCTAAAATCCATAACATAAAATAACCTACAATCACAAGTATATAGGCCTCCTGTGTTAATTTCATTTTAATATCATTTAATAGTTAACAATAAAACTATTTACTTTCATAACACATAATGCATTATTACAAGTTTGGCTAGTACCAATAATATGCTACTATGAAATCTATAAAACGCTTTATATTTAGTCATATTTATGGCTAATTTTCCTTGGAAATTCACAGTAAACTACTCAATATACTTTTAGTAAAATGATCAAATAAAAAAAAACAATCTTTATTTATGACTTTAACTGCAGCACACGGGTACTGTAGTTCTATTTTATACCAGGACTATTCACAACAGTATAGATTTGTGGTTTAAACTCTTTGCTTTGCGTCTGGACCCTCATTGTGTCGTCGGTGCGTCACTTTCATAACAATCCTCGTGGAGGTAACTACAATCCTCTGGAATTATCATCAGCACGCCTATTTCTGTTGAAAAATCATCTTCTTGAAATTTATTGCAATATCGTACACAGTTGATTTAATTTTCTACAGTGACAGTAACTTACAGTTGTTATGTGTCAGGAAACACGTCCTACCGCTATGCCGGTTTTTAGCGAATCTTTTTAAATTATCTGTAGGCTACACAATGAACACAACATTTTAAGTTAGTCTATTCTATTTTCTAATATTCGGAAGTTTTGTATCCATTTCAAAAAACACTGATCAATTTCACTGGAACAACGCAAAAACACCAAATTAATCAAATAGTAAACAAAAACATGAGAACTATTTTGACATTTGAAAACAAAGTGCGATCAGCTGGATAGGGTATCAAGCTGAAACGGAGGAGTGGGGGAAACAATTTTACTTCCCCTTAAACCGCCTAAATATTTCAGACAGATTATAGTTCTATTTATTAATTTAAATTGTCTTTAAAATAAAATATAATAATGTGAATAAGAAATGCTAAATAGAATTTTGAAAATTACTTGATTTACTAACTGTAACTTAATACTCAGTAACTGTAACTTAACTAAAAAAATAATACTCAGTCTAGGCTCACCTTGCTCTTTCCTTAACCTTGGATATCGGTGTGCGGTTTAGGGGAGGGGAGGGGGGCAGTGTGTCTCCCCACTCCCCACTCTCCCTCCGCCCCTCTGATGCTGTTCGATACTCATCGTCAGAGGAGAATATGATAGACCTGCCAGTGAGTGGTGTTGGTGGTGCAATACTCTCTCTATCTCTCTCCAACCTGTATGAGAAATTTACAATTAGCAGAGAAAAGAATAGGTAGGTAACACAACAGTTTTTCATTAGGAAAATACAATCATATATGAGTAACAACTAAATTCCTTATTCCTGTGAAATAGACTGGACATTACCTTAAAATTTAGAGGTGCTAAAATAAATATTTATACATTTCTTATTTTCTTATCATGCATCAATAGTGTGCAAAGTAAGTTCACTATTATATTTATATTTCAAAACCAAAACCAATTCAAAATAAGTTTTAAAGCAGAGACATAAAGAGATACTGACTGCAGAGGAGTGGTATCTATCTTTGAGTCCAGCCCTGCAGCTCTGCAAATGGCCTGCATCCAGTTGGCTCGTATTCCAGCAGTGACTGCCGATAACACGTAACTACGCTCATCCCACGTCTGCAAACACAACAGCCCTCTATATTAGAGCTGTACATACCTAGCACATAATAAATTAATACACATATATTCTAATATACATTGAGTATTAAGAATAACAAGAGTTTAGTTACAAGAAAACCAAGTAAAAATTGTTTAACGTTCATAGCTAAGCCATGTAAAATCACTTGTAATTAGCTGCCGACACAAAAAAGGATTCACGTACCTCCCAACAACAAACAATCCTTATAAACCATTATGTATCACGACAACCATGTAACATTGCTGGTAAATTACCATCCACAAAGGCTGCATAAAATCTCCCGACAACTAAGGATTAAAGTCATGTAATAAGCAATCCACAGGATTGCTGGAAAACTATAGCTAAGCCATATAATAGTGCGTATATATGGCAGTTGAACCATTCGTGTACTTCGACGAGTCCTTCTCGCCGCCGCCACCGAAAGCTCCCTAGTGTTGTGAGCCGACATTGATTTTTCGTAATAAAACTTACTTTTGTACTATTTTTTTACCACAAAAAGAAAATTTTGTACCAATTTATTTTGGAAGCTATAACCAATATAAAAGTCTAGGCAAAAAACACAAGTTTACTAAAATTAAAAACTAATTATATCATAATTTTGTACTCTTTTTGTTCCTTTTTGTACCACCAAAATAATGGCTCAGTAATAAAAACAAAGTCGGCTCACAGGTCTATGTAAAAAACACAAGTACCTTAAAATGCAAAACAAACTGTACCATATTATTGTATAACTTTTGTACCACAAATTACAATTTTTGTACTGCTCAAATAAGAGCTCTGTGATTGATATAAAAAAGTCGGCTCACAGGTCTAACTAAAAAAACAAAAAAAAAAAAACAAGTCCACTGAATAACAAACCAATTATGGTTTATTTTTATACTGTTTTTATACCTTATTGTGCAGAAAATTTTGTACCACTTTACATTGGAAGTTATAACCAATACAAAGTGTGTAAACAAAGTTTGCCCCCCCCTTTAATTTTTTTGTTTGTTAAAACAAACAAATCACCTTTGGGGAACGATAATAACTTAACCCCAAGTATCTTTTGACGTTACCGGAAATTTTGAGTGTCCCCCAAAAATGGGGGATTTTGGGGGCAACTCAAAATGTTCAAATTTAAACCCCTTTTGAGTGACCTCTCATTTTAAAGAGCTTTAAAAAAATAGGCGAATGGTGGACTTTGGAGGTCTGTAACGTGTTTCTATCCAAAATGGCAGCTTATCAAAGTTTTGAATAAAACTCATTCTTAAAACCTGGTGTCTAAGACTTTTGGAGTTTTAATTTCACCTTTAGTGACTTGAAACTGAAACGACTCTTGAAGAAATTCTATTAAATGAAGAACTGGTCTCTTTTGGTAATATTTAAATTTTGAGAACCCGCAAAAATGGGGGATTTTGGGGGCAACTCAAAATTTCCTAATGTAAACTCATTTTGAAGGGGTTAAATTTAGTTTTGACTGTCACCCTTCTCCTAGGTTTAAAAAGCTCTTTAAAATGAGGGGTCACTCAAAAGGGGTTTACATCGGAAAATTTTGAGTTGCCCCCAAAATCCCCCATTTTTGCGGGACACTCAAAATTTTTAATATCACCAAAAGAGACCACTACTTCTTTTAATAGCATTTCTACAAGAGTCGTTCCAGTTTTAAGTCACCAAAGGTGAAATTAAAACTCCAAAAGTCTAAGATGCCAGGTTTCAAGAACAAGTTGTATTCAAAACTTTGACAAGCTGCCATTTTGGATAGAAACACGTTACAGACCTCCAATCTCCACCATTCGCCTATTTTTTTAAAGCTCTTTAAAATGAGGGGTCACTCAAAAGGGGTTTACATTTGAAAATTTTGAGTTGCCCCCAAAATCCCCCATTTATCGGGGACACTCAAAATGTTTGATAACGTCAAAAGAAACTTTGGGTTAAGTTAGTATCGTTCCCTAAAGATGATTTATTTGTTTTAACAAACAACAAAATTAAAGGGGGGGTACGGACTTTTTTTACACACTGTATAAGTCGGACAACAGGTTTAGCCCATAACACAAGTTTCCTCAAATTAAAAACTTATTATGTCATAAGTTGTCCTCTTTTTGTATTTGACTGTACCACTAAAATAATGGCTCCGTAATAAACAAAGTCGGCTCACAGGGCTATGTAAAAAACACAGGTATCTTAAAATTTAATGTAGGCCTACGTTTATTTGATGGCTCAACAAAGTTCTAAATGATAACAATATTATAGTACGACATATGAACAAATTTAGTGATTTAACATTTCCGTTCATTGTTACAAATATATTAAAATTATAAATGATTTGTAATACAGAGCCATTATACATAATACAAAAATAAGACATAATCAGTTTCTTTTTTAATTTAGTAAACTTTTTTAGTGTGGACCTGCAAATCGACTTTCGTATTGATAAACTAAGAAAGGGTTTAAAAATGTGTTGTTGTAATATAAAAGATCAAATCAAATCAAATCATTTATTCATCTTTGTTTACATAATGTTGAGCTTTGCTCGAGTAAACATATGATTTGTCCCGTGGTACATAAGGAAACAATAAATTAAACATTCTTATAACTAAATAATAGTAACACCAGCTCGAGTAAACATATGATTTGTCCCGTGGTGCATAAGGAAACAATAAATTAAACATTCTTATAACTAAATAATAGTAACACCAAATTAAAAAGAACTTATTATAAGTCAATGAAGCATTCACAGCACAGTCAATAAATGTCATAAAAATAATCCTTTCTGTCTTCTCGTTCAAATATTCATCAACTGAGTAGTAAGCCTTGCCAAGGAGATGGCGTTTTAGTGAGAATTTAAACTCATTAACTGAATTTTGAATTTTTAGACTTTGTGGAAGCCTATTATACAGCATAATAAGCTTTGTGGAAGCTTTAGGGCGGTATAATAAACTCCCGTTTTATACAGAGCACGTCTGTGGACTGGGTACTGCAAATTCTTGTGTCTCAGATGGTATTTGTGCTTTTCGTTAGGGGTGTGCGAGTACTCGAAACTTCGAGTTTTCGGCCGAGTATTTCAATACTCGAACTCGACTCGAAGTTTTGAAAACTACTCGAAAGTTCGAGTGAGTATTTCCCGCCGATTACCGAACGATAGCTAATGATTGCGAGCGGCCAAAACGCGTAGTAACGGCCGCAAAAGGGGATCGCATCACGTAAAACAGGCCGAAAATGACGACCGCGAACGATTGCGACCGGCCAAAACGCGTAGTAACGGCCGTAAAAGGCGATCGCATCACGTAAAATCGGCCGAAAATGACGATTGGATCGCACAATTTCGGCCGTGACTAACGATTTTGTTATTTAATATTGATTATAAGCGATATCTGGACCAGGTGAAATTGGCCAAATGACAACAGATTCCTGTTTCATCGGCTGGAAACGAATATCAAACCTTGTTTTGTTAGTCAATACGTAATCCAGTTTGATTGTACTGGCCAAAACTTTGTATTGCTACTCATGTATTAGTTAGAAACCATGTTTAGATTATCAAATCTAGGGTGGTATCCAAATCCCATTCCACTATTTTAAACTACCAATTGATAGCAAATACTCGCTCGAAAATACTCGAAACTCGAAAATAATTGGCACTACCCGACTCGACTCGATTAAAAAATCACTACTCGCACACCCCTACTTTTCGTGGAAGCTTTCTTGATGTGATATATATAAAAAGAGAACTTCATACATGTATATAGAAGCTAAAGTCAGAATTCTAAAATTGACTAAGAAGTTTTGCATGACTGTCTGTATTCAAAATTAAACATAACTCAAATGATTCTTTTTTTGAATTTTGGAAATGTTTTCTCCGTCCACAGAACCCAAAACACCATTCCATACCTCAAATGCGAGAATACATAGGCGATAAAAATAGTACAAATAAAAGTCATAATTGGTTTTAAATTTAGTGGACTTGTGTTTTTAGAGGAGACCTCTGAACCAAAATTGTTAGTTTAATAGCAGCCCCCTAATGTGAACGGGGCAAAATTTAATTTGTGGTAAAAAAATTGGACAGTAACATTAAATATTTTGTATTCAATTTTAAGATACCTGTGTTTTTTACATAGCCCTGTGAGCCGACTTTGTTTTTATTACAGAGCAATTATTTCAGTGGTACATTCAAGTACAAAAAGAGGACAACTTTATGACATAATAAGTTATTAATTTGAGGAAACTTGTGTTATGGGCTATACCTGTTGTCCGACTTATATATTGGTTATAACTTCCAATGTAAAGTGGTACAAAATGTTCTATACAAAAAGGTAAAAAAAACAGTACAAAAATAACCCATAATTGTTTTTTTATTCAGTGGACTTGTGTTTTTTAGTTAGACCTGTGAGCCGACTTTTTATATCAGTCACAGAGCTCGTATTTGAGCTATACAAACATTTTATTTTGTAGTAAAAAAGAGTACAATAATATGACATAGTTTGTTTTGCATTTTAAGGTACTAGTGTTTTTTACATAGACCTGTGAGCAGACTTTGTTTTTATTACTGAGCCATTATTTTGGTGGTACCAAAATTTCTTTTGGTGGTACAAAAAGAGTACAAAATTATGATATAATTAGTTTTTAATTTAAGAAAACTTGTGTTTTTGGGCTAGACCTGTAGTCCCGACTTTTGTATAGGTTATAACTTCCAAAGTAAAAGGGTTCAAAATGTTCTTGTTGCAGTACAAAAAGGTACAAAAACAGTACAAAAATAAGCCAAAATTGGTTTTTATTCAGTGGACTTGTGTTTTTTAGTTAGACCTGTGAGCCGACTTTTTTATATCAATCACATAGCTCTTATTTGAGCGGTACAAAATTTTTAATTTGTAGTACAAAAGATTAAAAAAATAGTACAATAATATGGCATAGCTTGATTTCCATTTTAAGGTACTTGTGTTCTTTACACAGACCTGTGGGCTGACTTTGTTTTAATTACTGAACAGTTATTTTGGTGGTACAAAAAGAGTACAAAATTATGATATAATTAGTTTTTAATTTTAGTAAACTTGTGTTTTTGGCCTAGACCTGTAGCCCGACTTTTATATTGGTTATAGCTTCCAAAGTAAAGTGGTAAAAAATTTTATTTTTGGTGTACAAAAAGGTGCAAAAATAGTACAATATTCCGATATAAGTTTTATTACGAAAAATCAATGTCGGCTCACAACCCTAGGGAGCTGCCACCGAACGCCCGTGAATACTTTGACGAGACTGTCTCGCTTCGTTTTAGTTTACTATTTTCTTGACGGATAATAGCACGATACGGACTAATCTTCGTTGCCAACTTCTAGAACAAGTTACGAATATATTTATTTTGTTTTTTGGGTTGGCAACACTTCTGTTTTGTATTTTCATCTGCAACTGTGTCGTAGTTAACAGTGCGATAGTCATGGCGGGTGAATGTTTACAAAACAGAAAAATTGATCACATAATTGACCAAGAAGGGTTTTTAGTAAGTGATATAGTGTAGATTACAATGAATTCAAAGAAAATGAGGTGGTTCAAGGCCTCAGTAGAACCAAGTAGAACTTTAGTTATAAAGATTTACTGGAAGTAAAAACTGCCCCAGCAGTGAAAATAATAGGATTTCTGGGGCACGTAAGTCCTCTGATATATGGGTAGGCGAATGGGTTAACATCAGTTTCCAACATCAAGTTGAAAGTCAGACGATCCATGGCAGAGAAAAAATAACGTCTACAAAAAAGAGTGACCTGTGATGCTTGTTGTTAGTCAAGGGCAGCAAGTCAAAGCAAAATTAATTACTAGTCAGACGTTTCCCAAGATTTGACCGATATTCTGCGAGAAGGTGGTACCTTGGTCTGGAAGCCGTAGTTGCGGGCCACCTGGACCTCGGAGACCGCGCTGACGCCACTGAGGTCGATGACTCCGTCCAGGATGCCCTGGTCCTCGGCCGAGGGGTCTCGGTAGTACAGCAGTGCCGCCCCTCGCAGCACAAACCAGTGCTTGTTCCACTCCTGGGGCAACACAACAAACATTGGAACTTCAACATTCTTACACAATACACAATACCCCTGCCGCAGCAAACCTGCGTACTCAGCGAATTTACAATGCAAAATATATGTCTTAATACCACATAAAGCCGCATCCCAAGATTTATAAAAATATATTCACAAATAAGTGATATGTCAAATTTGAATTATTCTCAATAAGAATAACATTGGGAATGAGTACGCAGGTTTGCTGCCTAAAGGAATACAAAAAATTGGTTTTTATGCAAATATCAATAGAACTCAACTAGGTGAACCAACAAACCAAATTTTATTAATTTCATTTTACTTATTCTCCATAAGAATAACATGGGCTGAGGACGCAGGTTTGCTGCTACGGGAATTATCAGTAAAAATTGTTTTTTTAGTGCAAATAACAATAGACCACAACCAGAATCCGTATCCCAAGTTTTGTTAGTATACGTTAATAAATAACCTAGCTATAATTTTTGTCTTATTCTCCATAAGAATATCATTGGACATCGTACTGTATTTAGCACTTTCAATATCTCTTTAATCAAATAACGTAGAGAAATTACCAAAACACCAAATTGTGTGTTTCTTTTAAGCTGAATCCAATGGTGAAAAATAATACACCCGTCGCAGCAAACCTGCATACTCAGCGAATTTCCAATGAATATATAACATAACACTTAACAGGATTCATAAGAAATGTATTCACAAACAAGCGATATTTAAAATATTAATTATTCTCCATAAGAATAACATTGGGGATGAGTACGCAGGTTTGCTGCAACAAGGCACACAAAATAATGGGTTTTTATGCAAATATCAATAGAACTCATCTTAGTGAAGTCACATACCAAGTTTCATCCATATACATTCATAAATAAGCGATATATAACATTTTAAGTATTTTCCATAAGAATAACATGGAGACCAAGTACCTAGGTTTGCTGCTACAGGAACCATAGGCGAAAAATTGTTTTTTTGTGCAAACAACAATAAACCATAACCAGATCAAGCCATATACCAAATTTTGCCAGTTTATGTTCATAAATAAGCGAGATATACAATTTTTCTTTTTCTCCATAAGAATAACATTAGACAACGTACTGTGTTTAGCACTTTCAATATCTCGGTAACCAATTGACGTAGAGCAATGACCAAAATACCAAATTGTTTGTTTTTTTAAGCTGAATTCAATGGTGTAAATTAAAATTTGATTTAAATTAAAATTATATGTGAAAACCCCCAAAAACACATTTTTGGGGTACAAAACCCCCCAAAAACCCCCCTTCGGATGGTGCGATTCATCTGGTTTTCGAACTTGTTCAAATAAATGGTACTTTACACATTTGTACCAAATTTCATTAAGATCGGACCTTTTTTACGAGAGTTATCGTGCTTACGGACACATATATATATATATATAAATATATATATAATATATATATATATATATATATATACATATATAAAAATTTGAACGAATGGTGTTTTTGGCATCTGGGGACCTCAAAATGAAAAGTTATCATGGTCTCGGGCTTAAGTCTTACCATGAGACCTACGGTAATAGCTTCTTCCCTATAGGGGAAATTCGCTAAAATTTGACTTTTTTAAATATTACATGTAAAAAATTCAAAAAACTCATTTTTGGGGTACAAAACCCCCCAAAAATACCACTTCGGATGAGTCGATCTCTGTGGTTTTTGAACTTAGTCATAAATAATGCTTTACACGTTTGTACCAAATTTCATCAAAATCGGACCATTTTCACGAGAGTTATCGCACCCACGGACACATATATATACATATATATATATATATATATATATAGTTTCGAACAAATTGTGTGTTTGGGGTCTGGGTACCTCAAAACGAAAAGTTATCACGGTCCCGGGCCTAGGTCTTATTATGCCGACTACGGTAATAGCTTCTTCCCTATAGGGGAAATTCGCTAAAAAAAATTGTTTAACTTTTAATCTATTACCGGTACCGTGTCTATTACAGCAGACAATTTTTCTTTATTTAGCAAAAAACTCTGTAAGGCAGGTTAAACAATAAAACATTGGGAAAAAGATATACATACTGAGAGATTGCAGCACAATCTAGTAAGTCAAGGAGCTGCCATCTTTAGGGGAAAATTGGAACTAATTTAAAATAAATTATATAAGAAAGCTGACACAATTTCTCCCTTTCAATCCTTTTTAATCAAAACATATACTGATAAAACTTGGTATATCGCTTTATAAGGTAATTAGTTCATACATGGTTTCATTTTAAATTCACTTAGTATGCAGGTTCACTGTGACGGGGGTCTTTTTACTCTGTAGTATTTTAATTAGGACCCTATACATTTTCAACATCAAGGTTTTTTTTCCTGCCATAAAAACAAGAGTCGCTCAAGGGGTTAGTGTTCATTTAAAGTTCACATTGTGATTCCCTGCGGCTCTGTTTTCCCCCTCTAAGCTTCATTTTATCCACAGCATGATTGTATCAAAATTTGTAATCACACCAACATCTTTCAAGACACTTGATGCGACAGCTGCTATCACATGGTCAGGTGTTCAGGAACGATCGATCACTAGTCAAGAATGTTGTCTTTAATTTAACTTGTATTTGCCATGACTATTTGACAGCAGGTACATACATAATCATCGTCTTCACCAAATACATTGGATGAATCACTGTTTACATTTTTATGTTGAGCGTGAAGGTTGTGATAGGTCACCTATATGTGTAGGCTTAGTTTTGTTGAGCTCAATATCACGTCTTAGTTTTAGTTAGTTTCAGTTTTCTGGAACATCCACACCTAACCCATAATTCAAGTACATGAATTTTACTTCAAAAGAGGAATTTTTCTTTCATTTTTCATGGTTGCACTGCATGACAATATTGCTCTTGCATGACAAAGCATCAAAGATTGCAGCTTAGTTTTCTTCAAATTCTTGAAACATTTCTTTGAATGTCAGCTTATTGTTATTATACTTGTTACAGACTTTAGTTTATATTGACTTTCATGATAGCTGTTTATCAGGTAATGAATTCTGTACTTTGATACTGAGTGGAAAAGTATAGATGCTCTTTCAAATGGTGACATGACTTGGTGTGCAGCTAAAGCAGAAACATCAGAAAAACTATCTCACTTCTTATTGGTTTATAAAACTAAATTAAAGCGTTATTAAAAACATAATCACACCATTTAATCTTGGCTGTAAATTACAACTGCACCATACAAAATTAGAAATTAACGATATTTGCGCAGAAATCTGCTTTAGAAGAAAACCGCGCCACATGATGTCAGCAGTAAATGACAATCGAAACTCATAACATCTACTGTAAATGACGATCAATGTACCATGTAATTTTGGCAGTAAATGATGATCACACCGTAATTAGCAGTAAAAGACCTACTATATGACCCCCTCATGGTACGATGTTCATGAAGCATGGTAGTAAAGATGTACCAGAATCAGAATCAGGATCATCTTTATTTTAAATCAATAAGATTATAAAAATAGTGTCAAGAATTGATACATTAATATATAAATGTAAATTTAATTTGAGAAGAGAGGTTAGTTCTAGAAGTTTCCTTGTAGAAATTCCTCACACCATCACCACTTCAGGAAATAATCCAAAAGTACAATTGGATTTTCCCCCAAAATGTCAGATCCTTCATCTCTATTCTGTATCCTAGGGTCAAGTTTTCTATAGTATCAATACAACTGTTGTAACATTTACCTTATCATTTCCTTGCTTCATGAGCCATCCCTTCTTGATATTGAGCAAATCTTCTGCTGGTAACTCAACCCTCAACTCTGAACTGGGGGAATATCTTAGTGACGTCAGATCCAGTCCACATCCATCTGGATCCCCCCTCACCTGTGAATAACAAACAATTAATTACTTGAGGGCTAAGCTGATATTATAGAATTTGCATAGTTCCACAAGCAACAGTTATTTAATTAACTTCATCTATAGGTTAACCATTTATATTTTACTAAACTCTATCAACAAATCTTCAACAGCCAATCAGAAGACTTTTTATTCACAACAAGAATAGTTTCAAGGTATGCAAAATTAAATCTATACATGCATATAAAGGACATCTTATGTATTCTAAAATGAGCCATGAAATGAAACCATAACTGACTAATACCAAACAAATGTTTTCTGGTTATGGTTCAATTTTTTAAAAGTAAAACAGATAAAATTTGTATGGTCAATGTGACTTAAATGCCAAGAAGAACAGTAAAGCTGACAATTTTTTAGAGAAAGTCACATAACTAATAGCTTCTTGGTTTAATTACTTTTGTATATTTAAATGTTAATTATTCCAAAAAGATAGTGAAAAGGTATGTTTGCAAACATATAATAAATGATGGAATCAATGTTCATAATATGACATGGACATTATATTTAACTGACTGAAATGGATCTTATTTTAAAAATAAGTTTTTGGTTAATACATTATGGTTTTGTTATATCCACGGATGTCTATTTAATTTGTTGATGGTCTGACACTAAGTTTACTGGGAAAAATTCTGTCTGAAACCAGTCGAAAAGTCCAAGACTTTTAAAATAATAAGGCTTACAATAGACCTGTGTGTGGTTGCCAAACTTTTATGGGACCCACCATGACTTATTTCAAATGTATTCACAGCCACAAACCTCATGCTTATAATAACAAAATCATTATTCAATTACAGAATCTACATGGGAATGCAAACATGTAAACTAGCTTTGTATATAACGGTGTTATATAGGTTTTAATTTTAGTTTTTATGACATCACTTATTTTCCCAGTGCCTTTGGAAAAGTGAAAATGTGTTGCGACAGTAAAGAACTATTTAATTTAATTTTTAAACTATGCACATTATGCAATATTGTTAGATTTTGCTCTGCCGTTTACTGAATGCTTATCAGGTATAGTCATGGTTCACCCCGCTGGCTGTGCTGGAGTGACGTGCTGACGCACCTGCTTGGGCGTGTTGGTGTCACTGTCCCTGGTGGGCTCGTGGCTGGAGGGGGGAGGGGGAGTGACGGCAGGGGACGTCAGCCTGCGGTGTCGAGGGCGGGTCAATGAGTCTGCGATGTCCTTCAGCTTGCACTCGCTCTCAAACTCCTCCAACAACAGCCGTCGAGAGACCTCCGGATGTTCTGTAAGTGAATATGGAAGTTAGTTGGGATAGCAGGACTAAGGATTAGTGATAAAGTGCTCAGTAGAATCCCTCTTAATGCCTATGGGACCAAGTTGAAATAGAAATACCCCCATCGCAGCAAACCTGCGTACTCAGCGAATTTCCAATGCATAATATTTGTCTTAATACCACATAAAGCCGCATACCAAGTTTCATAAAAATATATTCACATATAAGCAATTTTAATTATTATCCATAAGAATAACATTGATAATGAGTACGTAGGATTGCTGAGACAAGGAACATAAACAATTGGTTTTTATGCAAATATAAATATAATTTAACTAGGCGAAGCCACATACCAAGTTTCATCAATATTCAATCATAAATAAGCGCCATATAACATTTTAGTTATTCTCCATAAGAATAACATGGGGACTGAGTAAGCAGGTTTGCTGCAACAAGGAACAAAAAAAATGGGTTTTTATGCAATTATCAATATAACTCAACCATGTGAAGCTACATACCAAGTTTTATTAATTTATGTTCATAATTAAGGGAGTCATTACATTTTACTTATTCTCCATAAGAATAACATGGGGGCTGTGTATGCAGGTTTGCTGCTACGGGAATAATCAACAAAAAATCAATTTTTTGTGTAAATATCAACATACCAGTACTACGTGAAGCCACATACCAAGTTTTATCAACATACATTCATAAATAATCGAGATATCAAATTTTATTTATTCTCCATAAGGATAACATTGGACAACGTACTGTGTTCAGCACTTTGAATATCTCAGCAACGGTTGGGCGTAGAATCACAATTTAAACACCAAAATGATCGTTTTGTGGAAGTGAACAGATTGGTAAAAGCAAATGTGAAGTTTACATTAAAATAAACTGAGGAAAAGCCAAAAACCTTTTTCCCATAAGATTAACATGGGAGATTTTATGAGTAGGTTTTTTGATAGGTTAATAATTCAAAATACTATATTATTTGTTTTTTTAAGCTCTATAACATGGTTAAAACCAAAATTAAGTTGTTCAAAAATTTTAGGGTGAAAAATGCAAAAAACTGATTTTTGAAAAATTTAAAACCCCCATTAACCCCCCTTCCCATGGTCCGATTTTTCTGGTTTTCGAACTTAAAGTCTAGAATGTCATTTTACACATTTGAGCAAAATTTCATCGAAATCGGACGTTTTTTACTCAAGTTATCGCATTCACGGACACACACATATATATATATATATATATATATATATATATATATATACATATATATAGATATATACATATATATATATATATATATATAAATATAAATTTGAACGAATAGTGTTTTTGTCATCTGGGGACCTCAAAACAAAAAATTATCATGGTCTCGGGCTTAAGTCTTACTATGAGACCTACGGTAATAGCTTCTTCCCTATAGGGGAAATTCGCTAAAAGAGATTGAATAGTAGTTAAAAGAAAAAAAGCAAGAGTCATAGTAGCCTCAAAGCAAAATATTTTTATTCTTTCTGCAACTTTATGTGAATTAAAAAACTTTCTGCAAGTAAACACAAAGTAAAGGAGTATTAAAAATACTCTGCAATGAAAATTGAGACTCTATGCGATAAACTATACATAATCATTATATAGTTAATTAAACTTATATGAATCCTATCCATTAATACACAGTAGAAACTCTTAAGTTCTCAAAGACTACTGAACCGATTTACTGATTTAACTAGTATAACTGATTGATCTAGTATAACTAGTATATAGGTGAATAACCAAAATTTATACAACCTGAAAAAGAACTAGTTACAACATATAAATATACCTCTCAGAATAACCATTGTTTAAAATTTGTCTTTGAATAGAGTTAAGTTTAAGAGAATATAATAGGGATAACCCCAGGGCTCTGAGGGGTGGGATATTTCCGGCTCAGAGCCCTGGGGTTACCACAGTAGGCTATGGGCAAAAAATTGAGTAAGCCTTTAAAGCCCACTTACTTCGAACCTACTAAGGCATAACTGTAGTCAATGTTACTTTCAAGAATCTGCCATTGCCTTCCTTATTATCAAACATTAATGTAATGTCAAAATCACAAATTAATATAGCTATGAAACTATGTTAGGATAACTAAGTTAACCTATGACTGTTTTTATGACTTTATACGATATTTGAGTTGAAAAACAAAATTTGAGTTTTGCCAAAAGCCAAAATGTTATTTGAACACATAAAATGACAGATGATTTACAAAAACAAATTGTTACAAAAAGCAAGAACAACTAATGGCGTTTTTCCAATGGCACCAAACACTTCCGATTTAACCAAAATTACTGACACTACAATTTTTGAAGACAAGAAACCAGCACTTACAATTCTCGCACACAAAATTGTGTTCAAATTATAACTACAATTGGGCTATATTGATCCTATTGATTAGGCTACTGATGTAGTAGGTTAGAAATCTATAAATCTTACTGAAATAGGGCCTATAAGGTTTTAAGTAGGGGTGTGCGAGTAGTGTTTTTTTTTAATCGAGTCGAGTCGAGTAGTGCCAATGATTTTTGAGTTTCGAGTATTTTCGAGCGAGTATTTGCCATCAGTTGGTAGTTTAAAATAGTGGAATGGGATTTGGATACCACCCTAGATTTGATAATCTAAACATGGTTTCTAACTAGTACATGAGTAGCAATACAGAGTTTTGGCCAGTACAATCAAACTGGATTACGTATTGACAAACAAAACACGGTTTGACATTCGTTTCCGGCCGATGAAACAGGGCCCGGTTGTCATTTGGCCAATTTCAGCTGGTCCAGACATCGCTTATAATCAATATTAAATGACGAAATCGTTAGTCACAGCCGAAATTATGCGGTCCGATTGTCATTTTCAGCTGATTTTACGTGATGAGATCATCTTCTGCGGCCGTTACTACGCGTTTTGGTCGGTCGCAATCGTTCGCAGTCGTCATTTTCGGCCAATTTTACGTGATCCGATTGCCTTTTGCGGCCGTTACTAGTTTTGGTCGCAATCGTTTGCGGTCGTCAGTTTCGGCCAATTTAACGTGATGCGATCGCCTTTTGCGGCCGTTACTACGTGTTTTGGCCGGCCACAATCGTTCGCGGTCGTAATTTCCGGCCGATTTCACGTGATGCGATTGCCTTTTGCGGCCGTTACTACGCGTGTTGGCCGGTCGCAATCGTTAGCAATCGTCCGGAAATCGGCGGGAAATAGTCACTCGAACTTTCGAGTAATTTTCAAACCTTCACGAGTCGAGTTCGAGTATTAAAATACTCGGCCGAAAACTCAAAGTTTCGAGTACTCGCACACCCCTAGTTTTAAGTAACAATTTTAACCCACAGCGTAGGCATAGAACAACGATACATTAGCCTCAGGCTGTTTGGTGACTTTAGTATTGTTGTTCGCTAGGACTGATTTTTTTACGTTTCACAGTTTCTTTTAGTGTCAAAGTCATGACCCTATTGTTTGAAGTTATTCAAACAATAAGAAAGTCATAATAATTAGAAATATATAATATTAGACTACGCCTAGGCCTAACAAAATTTTTCATAAACAATAACCAACATGTAACAGGGGCGTATCCAGGGGGGAATATCACCCTGAAATTTTAAAAATACATGTAAAAAACGGGAGAAGGAGTGGGATGTAGGTAAGGCCAAACCCTATCCACCGCAAAAAAGAATCCTAAATTACACCACTGAGAAGTAAAAGAGCTAACGCATAACTTACGTTACGGTTGGATCTATTGAACCATAGTTAACATCATACCGTACCTTACATAGGTTAAATTCGTAACCGAGTAGACACAGACTGTATAACCTCTCCATATGGCCTACAACTTCCATTACATCGTATAGGTACTTTCACTATAATACTGAGTACATAATTTTGATTGCTTTAAGACGAATAAATGTGGAATGATTATATTAAAAATCCTAGATTCAAAACTCATTTATTCGCAAACGCCATTAACTGACTATTGAACTGACAGGCCACTGCCGGCCAGGAGACCACAGACTTTAGACGACATAATCAGTTGTTTTGGTTAGCTACTATTGTCAACATCCGGTCGTAGTCTGTTTGACTGCAAAATCAGTTGAGCGACTGATTGCTTACCACCCAACACATCTGAATATTTCCGAAAAATAAAATACCCCCGTAGCAGCAAACCTGCGTACTCAGTGAATTTCCAATGCATATATATGTAGCTTAATACCACATAAAGCCACATACCAAGTTTCATCAATATACATTCATAAATAAACGATTTATGACATTTTAATTATTCTCCATAAGAATAACATGGCGGCTGAGTATGCAGGTTTGCTGAAGCAAGGAACACAAAAAATGGGGTTTTATACAAATATCAATATAACTCATGTAGGTAAAGCCACATACCAAATTTCATTAATTTATTTTCATAATGAAGGCAGATAACACGTTACTTATTCTCCATAAGAATAACATGGGGCTGAGTACGCAGGTTTGCTGCTACGGGAGCTTTGGGTAAAAAATTGTTTTTTTGAGCAAATATCAGTGGTCCACAACCAGATGAAGCCGTATACCAAGTTTCGTCAGTATACGTTCATAAATAAGCGAGATATAAAATTTTTATTTTCCTCCATAAGAATAACATTAGACAACGTACTGTGTTTAGCACTTTCAATATCTCGGTAACCAATTGACGTAGAAAAATGATCAAAATACCAAATTGTGTGTTTTTTTAAGCTGAATCCAATGGGAAAAACTAAAATTTGACTATTTCCAAAATTATATGTAAAAAATTCGAAAAACCCATTTTTGGGGTACAAAACCCCCCCAAAATACCCTTTCGGATAAAGTGATATGGCTGGTTTTCGAACTTAAAGTCATAAATGTTGCTTTACACGTTTATACCAAATTTCATCAAAATCGGATAATTTTTACGAGAGTTATCGTGCTCACGGACACATATATATATATATATATATATATATATATATATATATATATATATATATATATTATATATATATATATATATTTTTTAAATAATTTGTAATTGGACGAAGCGAGTTGAATCCTTCATACTCGTGTTTAGTCACTCTCTTGTTACGCTAACTCCTTTTTAACGGTTTAATGAATTGCTTTGAAATGTTCAGGATAGCTGTTAATTGTAAAAAGGGTGGTAATAAACTATAATTAGATTTTAATTTTGGTATATTTCTATTTTTAGCGAATTTCCCCTATAGGGAAGAAGCTATTACCGTAGTCGGCATGGTAAGACCTAGGCCCGGGACCATGATAACTTTTCGTTTTGAGGTCCCCAGACCCCAAAAACACCATTCGTTCGAAACTGTATATATATATATATACAGTTTCGAACGAATGGTGTTTTTGGGGTCTGGGGACCTCAAAACGAAAAGTTATCATGGTCCCGGGCCTAGGTCTTACCATGCCGACTACGGTAATAGCTTCTTCCCTATAGGGGAAATTCGCTAAAAATAGAAATATACCAAAATTAAAATCTAATTATAGTTTATTACCACCCTTTTTACAATTAACAGCTATCCTGAACATTTCAAAGCAATTCATTAAACCGTTAAAAAGGAGTTAGCGTAACAAGAGAGTGACTAAACACGAGTATGAAGGATTCAACTCGCTTCGTCCAATTACAAATTATTTAAAAAATCATTAACGAAACTTAAATAAGACCAAAACAAATCACTTGTCTTGAAAAACAGCTCAATGCCAAAGGACAGTTGAGCCTAAAATTAATGGACTGACTCAATTTCAATTATTATGGAACAACAAACAAGCACAAACTTCTTATGCTTACCTATTAGACTTCATCACAGATATGTTTTTGATATTTTACTTTAAAAAATAACAAGGTTAGGTTAACCTAAAAGTGGACTATACAGACAATGTTCATGCAACTCAATCTGAACTCTAAAATCTCAATAAAACACTAAAATCCACATCACAACTCTTTAACACCTCAAATGCGTTCACACTCAATTTGAATTTACAGATGACACGCGGCCGCGGACGACCCTTGGTAGTGCGGGTAAACAACGGGAGGAAACTCCCTCGAAATTTTTGAGTTTCAGTAAAACCTCAAGTTTCAGTGCCGAACTCGGCTCGAATTCGAAATTTTGAGTACTCGCACATCTCTAGAAAAAATGGGTTGCTGCATAGACAATAGCCAGAGCTTCCCTGTCAAGCTGACTATAGTTCCTTTTGGCCTGTGTCAGCGCTCTTGAGGCATAGGCGATTGGCCGTTCTTGACCATCAATTTCATGACTGAGAACTGCGGCGATTCCAGTGGGGCTGGCGTCTGTTGTAAGGATAACTAATTTTGATGGGTTGAAGGGAATGAGTACTCTGTCGCTGCACAGTTCTGACTTAAGATTCATGAACAAGGCAGCAGCAGCAGCAGCTGACCAGAAATACTTTACACCATTTCGAAGTAAACATCGGAGTGGATTCGATTTTGAGGAGAAGTCAGGAATGAATTTTGCATAATATATGACCAAGCCGAGGAAGCGTCTCAACTCATCGGCATTTCTGGGTCGAGGCATTTGAGAAACTGCTTGAATCTTTGTTGGGTACTTCTGAATCTTATTAAACGACACCACATGTCCAAGATAATTTATACTTTCTCTGAAGTAACTCATTTGGCCCTATTTAAGTCATATCATTCTTTTTGAGGCATTCCAAACATGCAACGAGATTCCTCTTACACTCGTCAAGAGTAACACCGTGAAAAGTACGCTTCAACTTTGGATAAGCCATTTAATAATTTCGACAGGATTCGATTGAATTCCGAAGGTGCAGTCTTTATACCAAAGCTTAGGCGGTTCATTTTGAACATGCTTTTGTGAGTTGAAATTGTCTGAATTTTGCTTCCCTCTTCAACGACTTTTAAGTGCAAATAGGCCTTATATCATAATACACCAAGTCTGTGTCGCCCAACTAGATAGCGTCGAATCCCTAGTTACCTCAGAGATTTCGTTCTCCAATAAGTTAAAAATCAAGTGGGGGAGAATATAGTGAGGTCAACTAGCAATCATATGGTTTTATGTTGCCATAGTAATCAAATCTGTTTTGTTTATGTTTTCAATATTTATCAAAAGTGTAAAAATAAATAAGTCTTAGTTGTCAACTTTTTAAAAACTGATTTATCATTTCTATTTTATTACTTTAGTAATAAATCACAATCCCACTTATCAACTTGGTAGGAACATCGTTTGAACACAACACAACACAAACCTGTCTAGACTAAACACAGCACCACACGTTACCTGAGGGTGGAACAGGTTTCTTGTCCCGCCAGGTTGGCAGCATCTTGGTCAGGTCCTCCGAGTAGCTCCGACCCGTCTTGAGGCCGCGCTTCTCCCTGTTCTGGACCCGGCGGGTCCTCCCCTTCTCCTCGGGTCTCACCACTTTGTCCCGTGTGGGGGGAGAACCCATGTACACTGCACAACACACCGGCCAACAATCACTACCATGCAAACACCCATGCATATAATCGGCTCTTCTTAGATTAAGTTATTTTATATTTGTATTTGGTTTAAAAAAATTCATGATTCATCTATCGGAAAGGGAACACAAAAATATTCTACCCCAGGGCGTCTTAAATAACTAAAAATTTAAAAAACCAACATTAAAAACCGTAATAGTTTAGTAAACATGACCGACTTCTGAAAACTGATCAAATTTTTGGAATTTCTACAAAAATTCACAAATAAAAATTAAACTGCCAGTTCCGCATTGAAGTATATATACCATTTAGGTTTTATTTATTTCTGCAGAGTCTAAAGAAAGCTCTCAGGCTTGTCGATGCCAATTTGGAATTTGCTAATAATAGGCTATATTAAAACAAAGACATTGCAGATTAGATTTTTTTACAAGTAACTTTTTCACTTTTGTTCCACCAAGTCAGTACGTAGGACCTTTGCTCATTGTCCCTAGCTGAGAATGGGTTAACATTAAAGTAACGCAAGGTGCAAGGGCGCCACACTGGTGAGGGTCTTACCAACCCACAAGAACCAAGAACTAATTGGTTAAACTATAAATGGTGATACGTGCATTCTATTTAATAACAATTGTTCCAGAACCGGCATTTCCTTACTACTTATACTTAGAAAACGGTAAAATCTATAGACTTTAAGAGTTTTTGATTTTCCGACAGGTTTAAGCAGTAAAAATGGTTATATATCTGCTGATATTTACTAAGTGTGATGTAGACATACTGCGTGCCCAATATTAGGCCTCCGTCAAGTATATAAACGTGATAGGAAATAAAAAACTGCCACAAAATATAGAAAATATGCCGAAATTTGAGAAATCTAGCACTATCAAAGGGTGAAGGAGACGAGGTACGACAAAAAGTCATAGGACCAAAGTTATAGGTTAAGTTTCGTCTAAAGCCCGTGTGTTGTGGTGGTCTCCGTATCTCGATAGGACAAACCGTTCGGCCGCTACAGCCCAAAAAAATGCACTATTTTGGAGATGTTCAAATTTCCTCCCTTTTGAATTTTTTTGAGGTTAAAATAAAAAATGATACCTTTTTGCAATTTTCCTGGGGGTTCCAATGGACAAGCTACATGTAGGCCTAATTCCATGTTTCTAGCATATCTAGAATTACCTGAGTAAGTCGATAATGCAGTTTGTCATTTATAGAATAACTAGGGTTTTTAATTTTTTTTGGGATGTTTAATTATTAAAACATGTTAGTTTATCGAGTGTTTCGTGAAGGGTAATGTGTAAACATACTGAGTGTCAAATATCAAGCCTTTACATACTAAATTAAAGTGATAGGAAATTAAAAACCATGAAAATAACCGTCAAAATTGCCTGAAATTTGAAAAATCTAGCGCTACCTAAGGGTGAAGGGAGCAAGATACGACAAAAAGTCATAGGAACAAAGTTGTAGATCTTGCAAAATCCAAGAACAAGAGGTGCCTTCTATAAAGCTAAGTTTCTTAACCCATCCCACCATAACTAGTTCTAATCCACTCAGAGTTTTTTTTCTTTTAGTGACCTGCATGAAATTCCCACCGTGGAAAAGTATTAAGCAGTCCTAATCTAAATTTCGTAACATTTATTTCTGTCTACTTTATTAAAATTGTTATGCAAAGCTATTCAAATTGTATTCAAGAGACTAGTTTGTTGCTGACACTATGTTATTCAATTTATTACACACTAGAAGGTGCAGTATCCGGTTTCACCAGGAAATAAAACAGTTATGTGTGCTGCATTCTATGGTTAACCTTTTGAACTATTTTAAGTAATGAACAACATCTATTTATAGTATCATTTGGTCAAATAAAATGAATGTTCATAATAATAACATTGGAACTTTCAAAGGCGATGGGGCAGAGTCCTGAAGGAGTTTTGAAGAGCCATTGCTTTGCAAGCACCTAGGAATGTTCATACCATATTTCAATTTAGTAGCCTTAGTTATAGAGATTGTGTGATGAATCAGTGATTTTAATTTTATACATTAAGAACAAACCAAAACCAATAGATCAAGTTATAAAAAATTTTGAACTGATGTTTTTGTCAATTTTAAAAACAATTAAAATATTTTAATTTACTGTCAATAAATCACTAAAGTACAATTCAGAAGAACTTGAGCTTAATAACTGAGTATGTATGTACTATGAAAATCAAATAATGTTAAACTACCATAACTAAAAGTATTTGGAGATGTCCAAACAAGGAAATGGGGGGGAGGGGGGACAAATAAATATCGAGTGCAGTAGGCCACCAGTATTTAGTAGAGTCCACTTTGTACATATTGCGTCGTTATAAACCAGTCAAGTATCGGGGTACTTTGAATAATTAATACAGCCTAGTCTGCGATTAAAGGCTCCACTCACGTTAAAATATCGCCATATTGGGCGTTTAGACCAGTTTTCATACTTGTTGCCGATTCTAAATTTGTCTACGACCTTTGCATTTTGTATTTGGAGGGTTACTTGAACAAACCAGAAAAAAACCATTCACTCTAAAAAATACCAACAATATTCTCAGTTTACGATAAACTCACCTTTTCTAGTGTCCACAGAGGGTTGGGGGGGAGTTTCTATGGGGGTAGAAGGGGTGGGGGGCAGGTCCCTGGTGGGAAACACGTCCTCCCCCTCCCACAGTGACCCTTGTACACGTCTGCCTCCATAGTCACTTGACACTGAGCTGGGCACATCTGGGAAAATGATATTGAAGTGTTATACATCAATTTGTAAAACTTACCCAAGCAAAATAAGATTTTAGCAAACACAATTTGGTGCGGTTAGTTGTCAAATTTTTACATTTATCTATTTTATTTTTATTTTTTTACTGGATGGTAGCATACTAGGAGTATGCTCAAATATTCACGTAATGGTATGATTAAACTCAGAAATGGTAGATGAAAGTTAATGCTGCTAAAGTAAGCCCTCACTGACATTTTTCCACAAAATATCAAATAAATAGTCTTGGTCCAGGGGACTCTATAAGAAAGTATTTATTTTCATTTTGGTTAAATTTTAAGTCATAGGACAAATTGTATTTGTGACAAAACCATAAATATACTTATTAAACCTGCATGTTTATGTATCATGACAGCAGGATGAAATATACATTTGGTTCTACCAAATAATTTTGTATTAATGTACAGCACTGAGGTGTACAGCACTTGGGTTTTATTAATTCCTTACACATAGTGTGATTGGCTGAAGTTTGAATAATAAACACTCTACTTTATAATAAGGCAGATATTTATGCCTCAAGGTATAATTTATGGTTGAATGACTTCATTAGTTTGGATTTGCCTAAACAGGAAGCACATGACTTATTCAAGTCATTTTAATGTTTCTGAGTTACAAGATACACGATTCAAATCTTGAGCAATGTAATATTCCTCTTTTAGGACAATTTCAACACGTAATTTGAAATGATCTGGATCCCACATCTACTTGTGCACCAAGCTACCAGCTCTCGGGCCTTGGGTGTTGGCGGTCGGCCAGAACACAGAAGTAGGCCTATCATAAGCGACAGATGGTGACCTAGATACTGCCACTGCTAATTACTATGTGTTAACACTTCAAACTCTATTAATTAATATTCATTTGAGTATTTAGGATAAAAGTTATATAATTTTTAGAGCAAAATTAGTAGTTTGTTTTTAGGATTTTTTCACAGTGGACTTTTTGTAGTTTTTAACCAATTACCTAAAATATATCTTGTGCCTTATATGTTTAGTATTAATGCAGCACCCGGGGGACAGAGCTATGCTCATAGAAGGTCTATCAGTTTGTTCAATAGACCTAGGATATTTTTTCACCTCGACCCCTTTCTATGGCGAGCTTATTCCTTTGCTCATTTGTATATTTTTTGTATGGCGGGACCACTCCAATTGTTAACTTAGCACTTCTTCAGTCTTGACTTTTTAAAACTCCCGTTTAATTTTCTGTATGTGTCCGCTTTATATGCAAAGTTCATTCAATAGTTCTAGTCCTTACCATCACAGAGATTCACATGATAATAATACGTTTACTATGTGAGTGTTGCTTGTACAGTTTGCTGGCAGTTTTTGAACAGCTGTTGTGAATATTTTGGTACTTTGAATTGAAACTCGAATAGACTAATGTTAAAATGTTTTAATTTTTAAATTTGTTTCCCAAATTATATTTTAGATAGGAGGAGCCTAGAGTAAGACCTATAAAACACATTTTTTACCAACAATTAGTTGATTACAAAATTGGAAGGAAATGGTTAGAGTCATTTTTGAGTTGCAAGCAAGCAATCAAACCTTACCCATCTTGCAGTATAGGATGGGATACAGTTGATGTCAAGCCTACCTCTGACAGGGGGAGTTTGCAGTATTGCTGGGGTTGTGCTGGACGTCTGACTTCCAGGAAAAGTGGCGTTTCTCTTGGGTCGTCCCTGAAACAGAGTTAATCTCCTTAAATACATAAAACTGAACAAACTTGGAGTCAGGTATTATATAAACAAATCACAGCAAAACTAAACGGTCTTCATTTGAATTATCTAGCTTGTCCTTAGATCTCACATTTTAAATAATACTGGTTAACCACACAATTACAATCACTACAATTAATTGTTGAAAAAGTAATCAAATCAAAGTATCAAAAGTGCTAGATCAAAACTAAACTTAATAGTGTCATTTATTTTACAGTTAGTTCTTCTAGATGAGCCAGCTCAAAATAATGGTTTAAGAAAATATAATTAACGATACATTTTTTAATAAAAATAAATACAAAACCATTAAATTTTATTCACTGACACACATCCCATTGTCAGTCTCTTATTAAGAAAAAATTAAAGGGCAAAAGCTGCAAGGGCTGAAATAACCTTGTTTTTAATTCCGTACTTGAAAATTATAGTGAAACTTGGACTATTATATCCAGAAGTGAGAGATTTGTGAGGCAGCATGACTGTGGCTAAAGTGGCTATCACTGGGCCATCATTAGACCAGACCTTGCGTTACATTCGATACACCGCACTCACATAACTCTCGTTGCATTAGATACACACACTACCGTCACCGTTATTTTGAACTGTTATCCTTCTTTCCTTCTTTTTAAAACATCTTTTGACTCCTTTTGACAAATAGAAGCTAACATTATTTTCTTCTATCTACTAAAAAGGGGATTGGTACTTATGGCATGTTTTTGATCAGGAATGACAGGAGAGTTATTTATGTAAAAGCAATTTGTATAATCAAAGGAATCAGCATAGTAAAGATTCTCTGTCATTAAAAAAGTGACTTATTAAAAATAGTTGTCTTTAAGTGTTTAAACTTAAACTATTAACTGTTCGTAAGATGGAAGACTTAATGTATCCACTGTAAGAAATATATTACCTGAATCACACAATGTAACCCATTTTTGAGGAGTAGACATATTTTGATTCTTAAATGTCCAATCCCACAATTTTGGGATTCCTTTTTTGATACAACTCAAAAAATTGTGAAAAGTTTGGTTTGTAGATGATTTAGTTTTTTTAATTTAGATTTTTAAATTACTAAACAAAATACGTAATATATATAGTTTACTTTCAGTTTTATTTGGAATTTATCCATTTATGTAACTGTTACATATTAAACTCTTCAACATATAACCACCATGTTACATTTTGAGGTATTTTCGCTTTTCATACATTGGTTTGAATACTAAATACTTAATAAATTAATACGTACATAAATTCAAAATTAATGATAACATTTCATAATGCTAAAAAAATGAATATACTGCATCATTGTTCATTCAGTAAAACAATACAATAATACAGTAAAACATGAGCTCTATTTTGATCCTTTCGATCCAAACTTGGTAGGCCTATGGCTTTATCTAATTGTGGTCCACTAATATTGGCATAAAAACACAATTTTCGGTGGTCTCTGTTGCCGCAAATCTGTGTACTCATGCTAATGTTATTCTTATAAAGAATAAATCAAATGTTTTATCTCACTTATTTACGAATATATTTTGATGATATTTGGCAATTTTCATTATGTGGTAGTGATGTATGTGTATGAATATGCATATACATGCATTGAAAATATGCTGTGTACCAGATTTGCTGCGAGACATGTATTTTTGTATAAGAATATACAAAAAATATTTATTGTTGAAAATTTAAAACTGCCACTATTTTGAAACATAATATTGTACAGAAATAAAATGTTAAAGGAATTTGTTAACTATTTAGATTAATAGCCATACCAAATTTCATTATTTGTTCTGTAAACATTTAAGATATTAAGGTTTTCTTAAATAAACGGTATCAGGAAACTGACACATACTTTCTCCCTTTTAGCCCAACTTTAATGAATAAATTACTTTTTATTTACTAAATATAGAATACAAAGCACGGTTGAATGTACAGAAAATCTCGTAAACAAGTTATTTTAAAAAACATCCACCCAAATCCCTGCTTTGGAGGCACTACAGAATCCATTGCTACACTCGTGGTTTTAAGAGGGGAAATGCCGCCTATTCCCCTCCCAGGGTTATTAAGGGGAAACATATTTCGAATTTCCTCTGTTGGTCAATGCTAACTAGACAAGCATATCAAGTTTGAATGAAATTGATCAGTAAATAAGAGAGAAATAGTAATTTTTTTATTACCCATAAGAATAACATTGGACAACGTACTGCGTTTACCGCAAAATGAAAATTTCAATTTTCTCCGAAACCAGCAATCGCAGAATAGTAATTCAAAATACTAAATTATTTAGTTTTTTTAGTTCTTTTTAATGGTGAATAGTAATATTTTTTATATTTATGTATTTTTATGAAAAATCCAAAAAAACTGAATTTTTTATGTTTTAAGTCCTGTAATTTCTGAACCCGAATTTTTACAGGAATGCGGGTGGTGTCATTTTGTTGAAAAACTAAAGTTCTACAAACGACTAAAATTTAATGAAAATCGTTAGAGCCGATTTTGAGAAATTTGGATTTTTCATGTTTTTTGGGGGTTTTTGGAGGATTTTTACCCTTAAAAATCAAAAATTCTAAAAAATGAAAAAAACGCCTGGAGATATCGTGGATTGGTACCTACATACCAAATTTCATAAAAATCGGCCTATAGGTTAAGGCTCTAGCTCTGTACACATCCACACAGACACACACACACACACACAGACAGACATCACGTAAAAACCACTTTTTTGGGTTCAGGGAGCACCAAAACGAATATTCCCACTAACAACTCAAATTCGAAAATTTTGACGAAAACAATACTTTCTCCATATACTATGTATAGAGGGAGAAAGTAAAAATCTACACAGGTAGAAAACGGTTCATGATATGGACAGTATTATTTCCTTGTTTTGAAATTAAAAAAAAACCATAAAGTTTCAGATAGTTGATGCTGGACAGTTAATGATCCTTAGCACAAAATAATTTAAGACGAAAATAATTAGCACAAAATCTTTCATGTTGATTTAAGACGAGGGGTTCCGAATCAGTCCTCGTTTCGATGATAGTTCTACAATCGGAATGCAGTTTTGGGCCTGAGGCTTCGGCCACCAATCACACACAGACTCCTCAATCACACAAGGACTAACCATTAGCATGACCCTTCCCTCGGTTCTCCGAACTGAATATTAATCTGGCGTTGCAACTGTCCGACGGCCATATCTTTGCTCATTAGCCATCCTGAATAATTCCCCCTCGAGACTCTTGTAACGACGGTAATTTGTAAGATTCAGACTATTTTCATAGCTATCGGCCGACAATTAATTATTAGCTGATTGTCGTTGTTAACGGGAAGCAAATTTCGGTTACGGATTACATGCAAATGGATTGTTGACTTGGACACTAATAAAAGACTGGCTGTCTAAGCGCCGTGTAATCAGGTAGGTGAAGTCGATCTTTAAAAATTGTTCTTCACCGTCCTCCATTTTACTCACTAAATAAAAAAAATACACTAGAAAAATCGGGCCCTTAAGGAACAGCGAAGCTTTTGCTACATTTATCTTCATTCGTCTCAAATCATTCAGCTAAAGTTAAACATGTCATAATCATTCAAAATACTAAACTAAAACATGTACCATAAGCTTAAAAGAATTTCTAATTTGTCTACCAAAGCTCACATAATTGATGAATGCTCAGTATAACTTTTATTATTTCAAGTGAGTTGTAAATACAAAAAATACACTATACCAATATTCAACCATCAATTATAGATCCGTAGAATGTATAGGTAATCAATGATTCAGGAAATTGAAATTGCAATATTATTTTAATCTTTAGCGTCAGTTGGGGGAAAAATTTAGATTTGAACCACATATTAAAATTAACACTGGTATTGTTAATACAAATTGCTGATTATAATGTATCTCTACCTTGAGCTATACATAAAAAGGTCAGTTAATGAGCTAATCATCAACACAATTTAAGACAAATACACTTTAAACATTTAACTAATAATTGCAATTTTATACTAAGTTATGTTGACCTTGACACATTGGTAATTTTTAAAAGTAGTTATGTTGACCTTGACACATTGGTAATTTTTAAAAGTATAATTAATACTTGGACAGTATTAACACATTTCTACCCTCAATATATAATCAATTCCCTAAAATCAATTACTATAGCAAATCGGGAACCATCCTAGATTGTTTCTTTGAATTATGAAAATTAAATCTACGTTTTATTTTGTTGCTAAAATGCCACATGAGTCTCTACAACCAACTAAAAGCCTCAACAAGTTGCAAGACTAGGAATCATCATCAACATTCAAATTTAAAAAATGGTCCAACAAACATAATTTGACCTTATTTCTTAGTTTTAAAGGAATGAAGAGAATAACCACTTTTATAATTAGGTATAGATTCAACTGCATTCCTATACACTCTTTATTTCCATATCTTCCGAGTAAGTCCTGAAGGACATAAACAAGTTGCAGTTAAAGCTACGCTAAAGTAAGATACCTGAACCTCATGACTGCAAATTTAAGGCAGTAATTAATATATTGGTGAAGTGCAGTATTTGTCTTGAGCCTACCTTGGACCTGGGGAAGACGGAGAGCACCTCGCTCCACCACCGCGCCTCCTCACGGCACGTGCCTTTGACAAAGTGCACGTTGTCGGGCGCCGTGATGGCTAGGCTGTACGCGTTGCCCGTCACATCCTCTGCGTCGGCCACCTCCAGCACCTTGTTCATATCTATGCTGGCCTGAGGCACCGTCTCTGGCTGCAACAGACAGTCAACATTGTTCATATTTGGTGTTTGTCTTCTTAAACAATCTTGAACCATTTCACATCTACACATGGTTCAGGACTGGGTACTCGTCTCACCACTTGCATATATATTTCAAAACCCCCGTTGCAGCAAACCTGCGTACTCAGCGAATTTCCAATGCATATAAATGTGCCTCGCTTCTACATAGAGCCACTTACCCTGTTTCACAAAAATACATTCATAAATAAGTGGTGCATAGCATTTTATTTATTCTCCATAAGAATAACATTAGGGCTGAGTACGCAGGTTTGCTGCAACGAAGAAGATAAGAAATGTGTATCTTTGCAATTTTAATCAAAATCGGGCATTTCTTTCAAAAGTAATCGCGGTAACGGACACACACACACACATAAATTTGAACGAATAGTGTTTTTGGCATCTGGGGACCTCAAAAAAAGTTATCATGGTCTCGGGCTTAAGTCTTACCATGCCACCTACGGTAATAGCTTCTTCCCTATAGCGAAAATTCGCTAACACCACAATAAAACCATTAAATATCGAAAATAGGGCTTCTATTTTTTCTGTATTAATGCTAAAAAGGGTAGTGAACACTTTCAGGGGAAACAGTCCAAACTTAAAACAATTTGCAGCTACCCCATAAATCGAACCTGAGCTTGACCCATAGATCCAACGCAGTGCAGACTGAACCCCAATGGGACATATATATTTAAAGAGAGAGAGAGATAGTGCATAATGTCTATAGTTTGCTTGCTGTATGCCTACTTGTGTAATGGTAACCTTGTTTTCACACATAATTCTAAGTTTCCATATTAGTGAAGTCCTGGATCATAATAAAATACCCCCGTCGCAGCAAACCTGCATACACAGCGAATTTCTAATGAATATATAACATAACACATTAAGCCACTAAACAGAATTCATTAGAAATATATTCACAAACAAGCGATATTTAAAATATTAATTATTCTCCATAAGAACAACATTAGGGATGAGTACGCAAGTTTGCTGCAACAAGGAATATAAAATAATGGATTTTTATGCAAATATCAATATAACTCATCTAAGTGAAGACACATACCAAGTTTCATCCAAATACAGTCATAAATAAGCGATATATAACACTTTAATTATTTTCCATAATAATAACATGGGGACCAAGGAACCTAGGTTTGCTGCAACGGGAACCATAGGCAAAAATTATTTTTTTGTGCAAACAACAATAAACCACAACCAGATGAAGTCATATACGAAATTTTGTCAGTTTATGTTCATAAATAAGCAAGATATACAATTTTTCTTTTTCTCCATAAGAATAACATTAGACAACGTACTGTGTTTAGCACTTTCAATATTTCAGTAACCAATTCACGTAGAGCAATGATCAAAATATCAAATTGTATGTTTTTTTAAGCTGATTTCAATGATAAAAATTACAATTTGATTAAAATAAAAATTACATGTGAATACCCCAAAAAAAACCATTTTAGCGAATTTCCCCTATAGGGAAGAAGCTATTACCGTAGATCTCATGGTAAGACTTAAGCCCGGGACCATGATAACTTTTCGTTTTGAGGTCCCCAGATGCCAAAAACACCATTCGTTCAAATTTTTATATATGTATATATATATATATATGTATGTATATATATATATATATATATATATGTGCCCGTAAGCACGATAACTCTCGTAAAAATGTCCGATCTTAATAAAACTTGGTAAAAAAAAGTACCATTTATTTGAACGAGTTCGAAAACCAGACAAATCGCACCATCCGAAGGGGGGTTTTTGGGGGGTTTTGTACCCCAAAAATGGGTTTTTTGGGGTTTCACATGTAATTTTTATTGAAATAAAATTTTAATTTATACCATTGAATTCAGCTTAAAAAAACAAACAATTTAGTATTTTGATCATTGCTCTACGTCAATTGGTTACTGAGATATTACAAGTGCTAAACACAGTACGTTGTCCAATGCTATTCTTATGGAGGAAAAGACAAATTTTATATCCCGGTTATTTATGAACATAAACTGACGAAACTTGGTATATCGCTTCATCTGGTTGTGGTTTGTTGATGTTTGAACAAAAAATCAATTTTTCGCCTATGGTTCCCGAAGCAGCAAACCTAAGTACTTGGTCCCCATGTTATTCTTATGGAGAATAATAAAAATGTTATATATCGCTTATTTATGAATGTAAATGGATGAAACTTGGTATGTGACTTGACTTAGATGAGTTCTATTGATATTTGTATAAAAATCCATTATTTTTTGTTCCTTTTTGCAGCAAAACTGCGTACTCATCCCTAATGTTATTCTTATGGAGAATAATGAATATTTTAAATATCGCTTATTTATGAATATATTTCTTATGAATTCTGGTAAGAGGCTTAATGTAATATTAAGACATATATATTCATTGGAAATTCGCTGAGTACGCAGGTTTGCTGCGACGGGGGGTATTTTGGGTATAAAACCCCCAAAAAACCCCCCTTCAGATGATGTGATTCATCTGGTTTTCGAACTCGTTCAAATAAATGGTACTTTACACATTTGTACCAAATTTCATTAAGATCGGAGCTTTTTTACGAGAGTTATCGTGCTTACGGACATTATATATATATATATTATATTATAATAGTATATATTATAATATATATAATATAATATCATATAATATAATAAATTATAAATATAATATATTATATATATATATATATATATATATATAAATTTCAACGAATGGTGTTTTTGGAATCTGGGGACCTTAAAATGAAAAGTTATTATGGTCTCGGTTTTACCATGAGACCTACGGTAATAGCTTCTTCCCTATAGGGGAAATTCCCTAAATAGAAATAACGTTTATGTATATGAAACACAAACCTTGGGGTGACTAACATTATTCCGTAAACACCACCTTGTAATTAACTCCGTGTAGCGACCTCTACATGGACACTACATTTCGAATCCTCAACAACAAGAAACCGTTGACAGGTCGGACGACCGCGACGGTAGGTAGGTTGGCCGTTGGCCGCGGGGCCCGGCCTCGAAACTGCCCGATTACCATATCACAAGCCCAGATTGGATCTGCGAGGTCCATCTCCGCGTAAACATAGTGTTCCCGTCTGTTAGTTACGGTTCTCCGTAGTCGTACTCGAGGCGGCTACTGTGCGCTCAACTCACATGACCATCCAACGGAGACGAAAACCACGTCAAACTGGATGCAGCTTTTAGAGAAATAAGGAGAACCCATCTAAATCGTCTGTCCAATTAAGTTAAATATTTCATTGTTGCAAAACAAGAATATTACTCCATAAAACTCAGAACTCTTATTCCGTATGTCACAACTTCATTTAAGATGTACACTGTTCAAAACAGTGAAGTAAAATACCCTTTTTCGAGGAAATAAACCTGCATTATTCATTAATATGCAGATGATAATCAAGTGATTAGTGCTTGATGATTTAAAATATTTGTCAAGTTTCTCTGAATTATTTCCTTCTATGTAATCTAACAAAATTATTTGTTTAAACATTAAACCATGAGGGATGGCTTTTTTGTTTAATCATGACGAGTTTTTTTTTCTGGAACAAATTAGTATAAACTTTGTAAAATTACCAAAACGTGAAGAATTAATTATCTTTCCTTTAAAAACCGATATGTAACATAGCAAACAAATAAACTGTTTTAATTGGCTCTACATCAAGTGCAGCGTCCCACGACTCGGAACGAGTGCGCTTGGCGGCGGCGATGCAGACTGCGCTGTTGTTTATTGTTTCCTTTATCAATTTTACCCACAGGAATTGAATTGATTGGACGAGATTATTGCAATAAATCGGCACTATTACACGTAAACAGCGCGGCGTTAGTCATAAACGCGGAAACTATTCGTTTGTAAAGACATGCCGCAATAAAGTAGGGCGAAATGCAGTCGGCAATGGGTTCGGAGCGCGAGGGCCGCGACGCTGCTGCAACCTACCGGCAAGGCCGCGAGTGGGCCCGTCTTGTTTATGATAATCGTCATCAGGAGCGTTGATAACAATAGCTAACTAGCTGTTTATGTTTTCAAGGCCGAATGAGATGTATTCACTATTCAGTGTCCATTGAACATTGAGCACAACGCTTGAGCAATCAATTTTCCTCGACTGGGATTTTATCAACTGAAGAAATGTTGTTTAAACAAAAACTATTATATTTGATAAATCTTCACGATTCTTGTTTCGAAGTAATTTGTTACTCAGTATAGAAACTAATTACCGTAACCAATGTGTTCATAACTCCGAATGGATTGGGGTTGACTGTTCTGTTTACAAAATATCTTGACTGAATGGATTGTTGTGATGTCGATTGTGCGATATCAATTGATATCAACCTTGCGCGAACATTTATTTTCAGTGGGAATCACAATCGCCGCGATCATTAAATAGCGGGATCAACCGGACAGTATCAGTGGTCGAAATGTTTGCACATCATCACGCTAAACCCAGGTGGATGTCCCAGGTCTGTTACGAGATTGTTAAGTCCGCAAGCAGAGGCGGATACAGACTATAATTTTTTTGTGAGGGGGTAGGGAGTCATGAGTGAAACATAATAATGAGTATGAGTTTTGTTTTCTGAGGGAGTTTGGGAATCAAGGAAAAGCCTCCCAAAAGAACCGAAATAAATGGGTTTGAAAAACAATGCATGAAGCTGAGGGATACTGATACTGTATATGAGGGATGCCACATTTATTTATTATATAGCTGTTTTTAGAATTTGCTGAGTTAACATATTTTATAAATTACCGCAATTTCTTAATTGGAAAGTGAATAAACAGTATAATGTAGACTTGATTTGACTCGCATGAACATAGTTCAATAGATGCAATAACGATCAGCCCTAACGAACAATGTGTTAACGCCTCGGAAGCTGAATATCCGTTAAAAGATTCAAAATACGCTCTCAGAGCCATCAACATACCGCCCAACACAATGATATTCTTCGATTCTATAAGACAACGCCTCGGAAGCTGAATATCCGTTAAAAGATTCAAAATACGCTCTCAGAACCATCAACATACCGCCCAACACAATGATATTCTTCGATTCTATAAGACAACGCCTCGGAAGCTGAATATCCGTTAAAAGATTCAAAATACGCTCTCAGAGCCATCAACATACCGCCCAACACAATGATATTCTTCGATTCTATAAGACAACGCCTCGGAAGCTGAATATCCGTTAAAAGATTCAAAATACGCTCTCAGAGCCATCAACATACCGCCCAACACAATGATATTCTTCTATTCTATAAGACAACGCCTCGGAAGCTGAATATCCGTTAAAAGATTCAAAATACGCTCTCAGAGCCATCAACATACCGCCCAACACAATGATATTCTTCGATTCTATAAGACAACGCCTCGGAAGCTGAATATCCGTTAAAAGATTCAAAATACGCTCTCAGAACCATCAACATACCGCCCAACACAATGATATTCTTCGATTCTATAAGACAACGCCTCGGAAGCTGAATATCCGTTAAAAGATTCAAAATACGCTCTCAGAGCCATCAACATACCGCCCAACACAATGATATTCTTCGATTCTATAAGACAACGCCTCGGAAGCTGAATATCCGTTAAAAGATTCAAAATACGCTCTCAGAGCCATCAACATACCGCCCAACACAATGATATTCTTCGATTCTATAAGACAACGCCTCGGAAGCTGAATATCCGTTAAAAGATTCAAAATACGCTCTCAGAGCCATCAACATACCGCCCAACACAATGATATTCTTCGATTCTATAAGACAACGCCTCGGAAGCTGAATATCCGTTAAAAGATTCAAAATACGCTCTCAGAGCCATCAACATACCGCCCAACACAATGATATTCTTCGATTCTATAAGACAACGCCTCGGAAGCTGAATATCCGTTAAAAGATTCAAAATACGCTCTCAGAACCATCAACATACCGCCCAACACAATGATATTCTTCGATTCTATAAGACAACGCCTCGGAAGCTGAATATCCGTTAAAAGATTCAAAATACGCTCTCAGAGCCATCAACATACCGCCCAACACAATGATATTCTTCGATTCTATAAGACAACGCCTCGGAAGCTGAATATCCGTTAAAAGATTCAAAATACGCTCTCAGAACCATCAACATACCGCCCAACACAATGATATTCTTCGATTCTATAAGACAACGCCTCGGAAGCTGAATATCCGTTAAAAGATTCAAAATACGCTCTCAGAGCCATCAACATACCGCCCAACACAATGATATTCTTCGATTCTATAAGACAACGCCTCGGAAGCTGAATATCCGTTAAAAGATTCAAAATACGCTCTCAGAACCATCAACATACCGCCCAACACAATGATATTCTTCGATTCTATAAGACAACGCCTCGGAAGCTGAATATCCGTTAAAAGATTCAAAATACGCTCTCAGAGCCATCAACATACCGCCCAACACAATGATATTCTTCGATTCTATAAGACAACGCCTCGGAAGCTGAATATCCGTTAAAAGATTCAAAATACGCTCTCAGAGCCATCAACATACCGCCCAACACAATGATATTCTTCGATTCTATAAGACAACGCCTCGGAAGCTGAATATCCGTTAAAAGATTCAAAATACGCTCTCAGAGCCATCAACATACCGCCCAACACAATGATATTCTTCGATTCTATAAGACAACGCCTCGGAAGCTGAATATCCGTTAAAAGATTCAAAATACGCTCTCAGAGCCATCAACATACCGCCCAACACAATGATATTCTTCGATTCTATAAGACAAGTGGTGGTGGTTTCGACGCTATGATACTTTTATTTTAGCGAATTTTTTCCCCTATAGGGAAGAAGCTATTACCGGAGGTGGAATGGTAAGACCTAGGCCCGGGACCATGATAACTTTTCGTTTTGAGGCTCCCAGATGCCGAAAACACCATTCGTTCAAATTAGTATATATATATTTAATATATGTATATATGTATGTGTGTGTGTGTGTGTGTGTGTGTGTGTGTGTGTGTGTGTCCGTAGTCACGATAACTTTCGTAAAAATGGTCCGATCTTGATGAAATTTGGTACAAACATGTAAGGCAGCATCTATTTTCATGAGTTCGAAAACCAAACAGGTCGCTCTACTTTAAGGGGGGGGAGGGGTTTGTGCCCAAAAAATGGGGTTTTTGAACTTTTTACATATAATTCTTTTTAAACCAAAATTTTGGTTGATACCATTAAATTCAGCTTAAAAACAATCAATTAGATTTTTGATCATCGCTCTACGTCAATTAGTTACCGAGATATTGAGAGTGCTAAACACAGTACGTTGTCCAATGTTAATCTTATGGAGAATAATTAAAATTTATACCTCGCTTATTAATGAACATATATTAATAAAACTTGCTTGGTATGTGGCTTTATATGGTTGAGTTTTAATGGTATTTGCATACAAAACTAATTTGTTGTGGTCCCCATGGCGCTCAGCAGCTATAATGTTATTTTTATGGAGAATAATAAACATGTGATATCTTGCTTGTTTATGAACATAAATTGATAAAACTTGGTATGTTGCTTCATCTGGAGGTGATCCATTGGTATTTGCATAAAAACCAGATTTTGTGGTCCTTGATGCAGCAAACCTGAATACTCAGTCCTAATGTTTTTCTTATGGGGAATAAATAAAATGTCATACCGGTATCTCGCTTATTTATTAATATGCTTTGATTAAAGATGGTAAGTGGCTTCATGACTTAGGGAGGTACCATTTGACATTTGCTGAGTATGCAGGTTTGCTGCAACTAGGGTATTTTGGTAGCGTAAGACAATTTGTAGAAATGTGCGGACTACTATTCAGTGTTAGAGTATTAGTATTAGAGCGCTGTCACACTTGTGGAAAACATCGGCACTTTTGTAATTACTGAATATCCGTTAAAAGATTCAAAATACGCTCTCAGAGCCATCAACGTACCGCCCAACACAATGCTATTCTTCGATTATATAGGACAAGTAGTGGTGGTTTTGACGCTATGATACTTTTATTTTTTGTAAGACAATTTGTAGAAATATGCGGACTACTATTCAGTGTTAAGAGTATTAGTATTAGAGCGCTGTCACACTTGCGGAAAACATCGGCACTTTTGTAATTACTCCTAAAAGTAACGAATTATTAAACATATTCATTTTCGGCGTTTTAACAGTTCTATGATCCCAGCGGTGTATTTATTGTTACTTCTCAGCCAACAATAACAATAAGCTCCCGTCCGATTTGTATTCCTGTTCTATTTTATATAAAAAATAATATGTTTGCGCATAATAACTTGATGATTTTTTTTCATAATACAAACTGATTATAAAATATTCGATAGTGTATTTCAAAAATGTGTTTAGAGAGCTACGGCGACGGAGCTAAAGCTGGCGAAATGCTCGCAGCTCCTAGCAGATGCAGATCTTCAGATTAGTTCTCAGGAGATCTCCCGGCTCGTATTCTTGTCCCCGGGTAGTAATATCTACGACCGCTTATCAATCCAGATCCGGACAGGCGAGCAGATGTCACGTCGGCACATGCGCAGATAACATCGGCCGATTTGCCGCTAATTGCGCTGCCATCTGGCAGGACTACTTCGGTACTACTTCCGCGAGCGGTAAACCCAGCAGGGCGCAAGTGTGACCCGGTGCTGGTATTGAGGTGTCCAGTTGTTTCTGGGTTGTTCAAGCTGTATCAAATAATATTACATTTTACTGTACATTATCACAAAAATCATTAAAGGAATGTCATTCGATGTCACTTTGCAGCATCTTTTCCCAGCTCTTACCTTTGAAGCGTGAATTGGTTAGGTGGTTAGGAAGAAACAAGGAGACTATAAAAAGTGGAACGAATAATAACCGAAACAATCAATTTACATGAGGTTTTTCAATCAAATAACAACCATACAAATTTACTTGCATACTAAATATGACTGTTGGCTGTTGTCAGGCCACTCTCCCCTTGCAGAACAAGATGGAAACACCGTATCCAATCGAAAGCAGTTTTATCCAAACAACATGCTATTACTAAACAAAAAGTCGATATTATATTACAAATCGGCCACTATTTAATTAAACTCGATGAAAAACAATCAGTTGAAAATCGGAACCACAACGGAATTTTTAGAATGAATATTTAGCCGCTGCTGCTGCTGGGGAAGGAAGAGAGGAGACGATGATCCAAAAAGGAAAGCAAGAGTTGTAAAATGGCGGATCTGGGTGCGTGGTGCCGTAACGTGTTATTATCCGGCCTAGGCGTTGTCCGTGGTATGCGTGTGAGTAAGCGGGTGCGTGTGTGCGGGGAATTGCACGTGTCGGCTTCTTCCGACCAACATTTCTTCGGGCGATACAATTCCACACTCCAGTTCGGTAAACATTCGTTAGATGTCGGCTTGTTCTAGGACTACTATTTCCATAGATATGTAACTCGACGGAAAATAATTGGGTTTAGCATTCTGAATTGATTTTTCTACCATCGCTCCAATTATGGTTTTGTTTTGTTCCCCTGCCATGACTCAAGAAGAAACAATATAAACAAATGGAGAGTGTAAGGGCTCGAAAAAAGAAGATCCATTGAATCTTCCATTGAATGCATATACTGTATAGTCATTGGTAGAACCATAGAGGGGCAAAATACCCCCGTCGAAGCAAACCTGCATACTCAGCGAATTTCCAATGGAGATATAAACGTCTTAATACCACATAAAGCCACTTACCAAGTTTCATAACAATATATTCACAAATAAGTGATATATACAATTTTAATTATTCTTCATAAGAATAACATTAAGAATAACATATATGTGTGTGTGTGTGTGTGTGTGTGTGTGTGTGTGTGTGTGTGTGTGTGTGTGTGTGTGCGCGTGCGTGTGTGTGTGTGTGTGTGCGTGTGTGTGTGTGTGTCCGTGAGCACGATAGCTCTCGTAAAAAGATCCGATTTTGATGAAATTTGGTATAAACGTGTAAAGCAACATTTATGACTTTGTTCGAAAACCAGCCAGGTCGCTCCATCCGAAAGGATATTTTGGGTTTTTTTTTGAATTTTTTACATACAATTTTTGAAAAAGTAAAATGTTGGTTTTTACCATTGGATTCAGCTTAAAAAACACACAATTTGGTATTTCTATAATTTCTCTACGTTAATTGGTTACCGAGACATTGAAAGTGCTAAACACAGTACGTTGTCTAATGTTATTCTTATGGAGGAAAGGAAAATTTTTTTATCTCGCTTATTTATGAATGTATACTGACGAAATTTGGTATAACGCTTTATCTGGTTTTGGTCTATTGATATTTGCTCAAAAAAAATTTTTACAAAAGGCTCCCGTAGGGGCAAACCTGCGTACTCAGCCCCCATGTTATTCTTATGGAGAACAATTACATTTGTATATATCGCTTATTTGTGAATATATTTTTATGAAACTTGGTCAGTGGCTTTATGTAGTATTAAGACATTTATATCTCCATTGGAAATTCGCTGAGTATGCAGATTTGCTGCAACGGGGGTATTATTCAGTTATGTTCATAATCAAGAGAGACATAGCATTTAATTATTTATCGATAAGAATAACATGGGGCTGAGTACGCAGGTTTGCCTTTGGCAAAAAAAATGTTTTTTTGAGAAAATACCAATCGACCACAACCAGATGAAGCTATATACCAAGTTTCGTCACTATACGTTCATAAATAACCAAGATATAACATTTTTCTTCTCCTCCATAAGAATAACATTAGACAACGTACAGTACTGTGTTTTCCAATTTCAATATCTCGGTAACCAATCGACGTAGAGGAATGATCAAAATACCAAATTGTGTATTTTTTAAGCTGTATTATTATTTTATTATTATAGTAAAAACTAAAATTTGACTATTTCAAAAATTATATGTAAAAAATTCAAAAAAACCATTTTTGGGGTTCAAAACACCCCAAAATACCCTTTCGGATGGAGCGATCTGGCTGGTTTTCGAACTTAGTCATAAATGTTGCTTAACACGTTTATACCAAATTTCATCAAAATCGGATCATTTTTACGAGAGTGATCGTGCACACACACACGCACGCACGCACACACGCACACACCCGCCCACCCACCTACCCACCCAAATGTATAAATAACATCTGATCCATTGTTTTTATATGTTATTTTTCGTTCATTTTTTGATAAAGACATTATATCGAAATATTGCAACGAAATGGTTTTAATTTCTTAAATGAATATATAAACAGTTTCGAACGAATGGTATTTTTGGGGTCTGGGGACCTCAAAACGAAAAGTTATCATGGACCCGGGCCTAGGTCTTACCATGCTGACTACGGTAATAGCTTCCTTCCTATAGGGGAAATTCGCTAAAATACAACTTCATGCCTTTTCACCATACCCATTACAATGTGGACTTCTCTATGGTTTTCATTAAAGTAATGTTAATGTTAAAGCTAACACACTGGCTGCGTTGTTTTATTTTGTACAGAAGCCTGATCAATGCTAAATTAGCTATTTATCTAATTTATCTGTTTTCCGGACCATTTTTATTTTGGTATTTGTATTTGTTGACATTCTTTACAGACTTGGATTCAACTGTCAACATAAGTTTACACTTAACTAGATCCAGAGAAGTAATATATTATATATTACTTCTCTGTAGTCATATTTTATATTTGTTTAGATTAGAGTCCACTTTGTAACAGGAACAACATTTTTGTATTTTTTCGACACTACAAACATCATGCGTGGTTGTAACGCAATACGTTTAGCAAGACTCTTCTTTATCATTCACAAGCTATCCAACAACTTCCAACAATTTTTTACAGTGTAAATTAAGGAGAATCCCTAGACTTAATGATCACGGGGGGATGGGACAACTTCTTCGTCACGTAATTTGCATCACGAGAATGAAGCCCATTGTTTGTGTACCTAAGAAAAGAATTAGAGTTCGTGCGGGGAGGGGCGGGACGCAGCGCGGCCGGCGGGAAATTATAATTTGTAATGGTGGCCCGACTGGACTGTCATTAGACCTGTGTCGCTGGCCTCGCAACAACACATCGGGGGAAAAAAGTTCTTCGGCTTCGTCCCTCCACGCGTCTCTGCGACCGGACGGGAACAACTAACAGCGTTAATGCACGGACAGAGGAGGAAACTATACTAGTAGGTGCGGTGCAACCAAAGACGATCTCTGAGCGTTGTTGACACGAGAGCCTTTAATCTTGAATAAAACTACTGTATAAGGAACATGAGAGAGTACCGCTTATTACAAAGATGATTAGAAAACTACAAATACTGCAACTATAAAATAAAACCTAAATTTGTTATCGATCTCAGAATATAGCGTCCAATTAAACTTATAAACCGGCACCTTGTACAGGCAAAACCGCTTAACAGTTTCGTGACTGGAGCCCCCTCTTAACAGTTTAGGCAATACCATCAGCTATTCAATACTATCAACTATTCAATACATTCAACTATTGCATTTCAGTCAACTATTCCATTTCAATCGGGAACTAATCATTGTTTGGCGATGGCTGACTAAACTGGTTCTTGAACTGGGATTCCCATACCACTCGGCTCTCACACCCCTAGTCCTCTCCCTTACCTCCTCCGCAGCAATGGCATGTCGTCCGAGCGTAGGGTATCATAAAACTAGAAAACCAATTAACCGGCTCTAATGATAAGCTCCATGGCACGTCACCCTACACCAAATTCCAAAACATATGCATAATCTCTCAGTCTTTCCGACATATTCCATTGTATTACATAATTTCTATTCGTAAACAACGAAAAGGCGCCAGACCCACATGATGTCTGCTAGTACTACGTGTGTTTTTCTGACTCCTACTCAAGAAATATGTTGATAACCATAATCTTTCATTCTATAAGACATACAGAGGTTAACCAATGGTCAAGATTACGATGAAACAAATAACGTTCTACAGCCAACTCCCACTGACAAGGCACGCGAAATGCAGCTGAGATGCGCGAGCAAACAAGTTGGGAGTCTGGCCAAACCATTGACATTTTCAACACGAACACCAACACACACACAAGCACGCGTAAGCGTTCCTAGCTTCCGTGGTTTTGGCAGCTACTGAACCGACGCAAGGTGAAAATAAAACTCTCAAGTGAAATTTCGTAACCATGCACACAGCACACATCGAATACGCATCGAGAGAATAGTTGAATAATCGTTAGGAGTCAGAAATAACTTTACGAAGTTTAATAACAATAGTTTAAATATTATAAATTGTTATGGATCATGGTTAAAACCCGATCGCCTTCAGTTCGTCATTTGCGTCTACCACCCACCCCTACTGACACCGCCCTCTCGGCCAGTTCACTGCTCCCGCTCGCAATTAATTTCCAAACCCTGATCAACTTAATCCACGCATGCCGCGCCGGAGATGCCCCCTAATGGAATTTGAATGTCCGCGAAAATTAATCGATTAGCAAAGGCCCGCCTCTCCCCATCGGCCTTGCCCGATGGTTTATGACTTTCGAAAATAATTAAAACCTCAAGGATGCCAATATATCTACGTCCGAACGGGAAACGGATAAATTACGACTTCTTTGTTTTTGGTTCTCGCTTACGGTAACGGGGCGGAGTCGGTGGCGGCGAATGAACGAACCGCGTGTTTATAGCTACGCGACGTAGGCGAGGTCGGTTTTTGTTCCAGGTTCGTTCAATACTTGTGGCAGTTAGTTAGTCTTACAACATTAACATTTTCCGTGTAAAGATACTATTCAACATTACCTTATTCTGATAAAATTATTGAGCTGCTCGTGAAGCTTAAATGGAACAAAATAACTGTACAATCCGAACGAACCAAAATATAATTAGAGTTATGATTTGGGGTCAGTCCATGTTTCTACTGCATGTGTAAAACTGACATACAAATGGGGAGGTTCATTTTTAATATTATGTAATAATAATCTCGTATTTGTCTCAATATATCCAAACTGGAGGTAATAAGGACATTAAAAATAAATTCATATTTCGTAAAAGCGTTAGTTTGAGCGTAAACAGGGGTTTTAACGCAAGGATTTTTACTAGATTAGACTTCTCTGTCAAGTGTGACAGTTGGAAAACTTACGTTTCAGTGATAAGACCTCTTTGTGAATTTGACATTCGTCCTGTGAAACTTAAAAGTGAATTGAGAGGAGCGAATCCATCCTATAACTAAAAACGCAAATAACCGCCTCAAAGGAACCATGTAACGAACTCGCCCACAGTCTCTCTTCCCTTCGTACATGCAAGACAAATCACCTTTCCCCTAATTTTCGGGCTATGATTTCAAATGCAAGTGGAGTAATTCTCTGAAACCTTCAGTTTCATAAACTGTATTTACCATATAATCTACGAGGTATAAATCAAGTATGCCTAGCGGACTAAGGCAAGGGTAAAAGCCGGAATACATAAAGTGAGCTAATGTATAAAAACTCAGAATATAATCTACATTGCCGTGTATTCTCAGGTACTGAATGCGCAGAAAAGGTAATGAACGGTAATAAAATGGAGGAAATGAGAATTTATCGGCTAGAAAATACAAGAGAGCGATACCGCGATGTTTACTGTGACCTATCTACGGTGGCCTGGGGGGCGTAACAGAGAAATGGTTCAATTGTGCCATAGCAAAACAGCAGGGTTCTCTTTGAAGCACTGCAGCACCGATGTAGTGTACATATACAGGGTGCTTCCAAAAAAACTTTCAGGAATTCAATTTACTATGCAAGAATAAAGAAATGGTTTCTATGAAGGTATGTCCTAAATCGATTAGTTTCCGTCCGTCTGTCTGTATGAGTTTTTTTAACATAATTAATCATATGTTAATAACCTCTTAAGGTATCAACTTCAAAATAAGTACATATATGGCGACTAATAAGACCTATTTCAGTATTGAGTATCAAATATCTACTTGGAAGCATTTCAAAATGGCGGTCATTTTTGTTTTAAAAGCTAGTATCTCAGGGTACGTGTACACCGGAGCCGGGATTGGACCCGGGTTGGTACCCGTGATAGTAGCTTTGATCCTGGATCTGACCTTAGATCCCTTAGATCTGATCCTAGATCTATGCCTGTATACAAGCGGGGATGGCAGCCGATATACTGGCCCATAAATTGCACAAGTTGTTTAATTTATTGTAAGCTTTCCATTTTGTAATAAGTTTTACTTATTTTGTTTTGCCAATATACAAAATTCCCCCGTCGCAGCAAACCTGCGTACTCAGCGAATTTACAATGCATAATATATTCACATAATAAATAAGTAATATATACAATTTTAATTATTCTCCATAATAATAACATTGGTGATGAGTACGTAAGTTTGCTGTAACAAAGAACACAAACAATTTGTTTTCATGCAAATATAAATAGAATTTAACTAGGTGAAGCCACATACCAAGTTTCATCAATTTTCAATCATAAATAAGCACTATATATAACATTTGAATTATTCTCCATAAGGATAAAACGGGAGATGAGTAAGCAGGTTTGCTGCAACAAGGAAAAATGGGTTTTTATGCAAATATCAATATAACTCAACAAGGTGAAGCCACATACTGTACCAAGTTTTATTAATTTATGTTCATAATTAAGGCAGTCATTAAATTTTACTTATTCTCCATAAGAATAACATGGGGGCTGAGGACGCAGGTTCGCTGCTACGGGGATAATCAACAAAAAAGCAATTGTTTGTGCAAATATCAATATACCAGTACTACGTGACGCCACATGCCAAGTTTCATCAATATACATTCATTAATAATGGAGATATCAAATTTTATTTATTCTCCATAAGGATAACATTGGACAACGTACTGTGTTTAGCACTTTGAATATCTCTGCAACGGTTGGACGTAGAATCACAATTTAAACACCGAAATGATATTTTTGTGGAGCTGAGTTGATTGGTAAAAGCAAATGTGAAGTTTACATTAAAATTAACTTAGGAAAAGCCAAAAACCTTTTTCCCATAAGATTAACATGGGAGATTTTATGAGTAGGTTTTTTGGATTTTCTCCGCAACCACTTAACCTAGGTTAATAATTCAAAATACTATATTATTTGTTTTTTTAAGCTCTATAACATGGTCCAAACCAAAATTAAGTGTTTTAAAAATTGTAGGTTAAAAAAATGGAAAAACTGATTTTTGGAAAATTTAAAACCCCCATAAACCCCCCTTCCCATAGTCCGATTTTTCTGGTTTTCGAACTTAAAAGTCATAAATGTCACTTTACACATTTGAACCAAATTTCATCGAAATCGGACGTTTTTTACTCAAGTTATCGCATTCACGGACGGACACACACACACACACACACACACACACACACACACACACACACACACACACACACACACACCGCATGCGTATCTTAGTCGGGACACCTGAATATAACACACTTATCGGGACTTTCAAGCTAAAACATATTTAATGTTCATTCTTAAATACAGATTCCTTATATGTGGTCAGATTTCTGTTACACTCCATTTTGTCTGAGTGAACTAGGAAAACTTACTGTCGGGATGTCCCGACAAACACGATAATGTGTGTATTGTCCCGACAAACATATAGATCGAGGACATGTCCGTTTCTGTGTTAAAATACGGTGAATCGTAGCCAGATGAGTCATCCCAGTGTTGCCATATCGCCCACTGATTGCTGGAGCTTGGCGCGTGGCAATAGCAGCCCCATGGCCACCGCGTTTTCAGCGAGGTATGCTCCTGTAGGCCCATACCTTACTTCCCCCACCCCCTCACCGGTGGTGTGGATGGGGGGGGGGGTCAGGGGTATATATTCCCCCCTTGAAACTTGAAAAAATTACAATTTATATCGTCCTGAAATAAAGCTTATGTTTTTTTTTATTAAAAAGAAATGCTGTTACTGAAAAACACAAAAAATGTGTGCAATATTTCTAAACTAAATTTTTAGTGAATTGCCTATGGAAATTTTAACTATTAGCATGACCCGCAAGGTAAAAATTAAGCCCTGGACCACCATAGAAGTTCCTAACGTGACCCCCTGAACACGTTTTGGGGGGTCGCTCAAAATTGTGGATATATATATATGTGTGTCTGTGTGTGTGTGTGTGTGTGTGTGTGTGTGTGTGTGTGTGTGTGTGTGTGTGTGTGTGTGTGTGTGTGTGTGTTGCATTCTAGCGGTCGAATTTTTTGTCCGATTAACTTAAAATTTGATAGGGACATTCCTTGTAATAATCAGTTGGAGAAGTTCATTGGGCAAAGCAATAGGAAAACTCTAACCCCCTTTTTTGGATTTTATATTAAACATTTTGGGGTTTTGGGACCAAAAAGGGTAACAAAATTCCCGGATGTAAAATGCAAGTAAAATTATGGAGATTTGTGAGGCAAAACCTTTAAGCCCTCTTTCGTCATTCTAGCACAAATATTTACCGAGTTATTAAAGAAAATGTATGTGGACTAAACACAGTACGTTGTCTAATGGGCGTTTTACATTATAAAAACCTGTTATTCATAAGTTGGTGTATTTTTATCATCCCCGTAACCCTTACACCTACTTTCAATCCTGACTGGACACTCTCCTAACCTTATAATGCGCAACATTGTATTCTCAGCATTACAGGTAAATAGAACCAGGAGCATCAGAACAGCCAAAAAAATAATGTATTCACTTTAAAATAACACAGAATGGCCTTCGGTGTTTAAAGAGGGATTACAAAATTAACAGCATAATACACTACTGTATTAGAACACCTACTTATTGAAGTATGCTTATGATTTTATGAAAAATTCTTTAACCTTACCAATTTCATAACAGATTACAAGCAGGAAGATGATTGTTATTATTTCTAAAAACAAACTGGTAATGAAATAAATATTGTACAGTTTCAATTTATTAACTCCTAAAATGTTCTCTATGAGAGTTGTATTATAGGCTCAAAAAGTAAACTGTAATGCAAGGTAGCACTGGTAGAGAGTATGAAGAGTCAATCTTAACTTAAATAATCCAAACCCTTGATTTATTTTGAATTGTGCTAAATAAAAGCAGCTTGCAGTGGATTTAATTCTTGTATACTGTGATAAACATAAGGCATTTCTTCCTTGTCCTCATATTCTTTCAATGGAATAAAGTGGCATAATCTGATCAGCAGGGAAATATAAGTATATCCATAGATCATACAGTGATCCATGGACAGATTCCTTATATGTGGTCAGATTTTTGTTACACTCCATTTTGTCTGAGTGAACTTAGACAAAACTTTTCAAAATTTTAAATTTGAATTTGCTGTTTCTCTTAACATTGATTAGGACTTAAAAAGTGAAATTTGATTACCTGAACTGGACAGACCTTGATCTCAATTGTTTAGGATGATTGACTTTTTTTATTACAGAGGGAGAATCAGGAAGTAAAATGTAAGTGTTAAAAAATGCAGATAAATTTACATATAGAAAAAGTTTATTACTCTACAAAATGAAAATAGTCTTACAACTAACAATTTTAAAATTGTGTTTTATATGATCTAGTGTAAAATATAGGTTTTACAAAAACTTCAACTAAGTTCCATATATTCAACAATATAATAACTATAAACAAGGTAAAACTAGAAAATATCCCGACTTGTTTTTTTTAAGACAAACTATACTTTATCGCAATCATACCAGGGAGAAGAGGGGATGTTAAATGGCATGAAAAAGGGATTGACATCGGTGTTGTTTGTCTTGTAAGTAACCAGTTTAATTATTTTCTAGCCTCACTTTTTAATTATTACAATTTTAAATATATGAATAGGAAAATCAGAGTTAAAAAAATTGTAATTTAGGTGAAGTGTGGTAAGAGTAATAGTGGGGAATATGTTTTACAAAAATGAATTTTATTGATAGAAAATCTAAACAAATAAACTATACCGGGTGTCTCAAAAGTCCCACCCCATATTATAATTTTATTTTGTATTAATGGAGGTAAACTACTTTGTGAAATTTTTATGTTACCAAAGGGACTTTCTTAAGTATACACATTTCCAACCCTATTTTGGAAAAAACATTTAAAATTTGTGGGTAAGCCAAAGATTTTAAATGTAAACCCCTACCTTGTGATACTTAATTTTAAAGCTCTTGATAAAATAAGAAGAATGACACAATTTAGAGGTCTGTATGTTGACCCTATCCAAAATGGCGGTCATTTAAAGTTGGAAGTTTTTAATAAAATTGCCAATAAAAAGCATTTTATAGGGGTAAACCCCACGAAAATGTACGTGAATTGCATTCAAGTTAGGTACCTGAAGTGATGATAGAATCATACCCAAGGACTTTAAGGTCGTAACTCAAATTTTCATTATTTAGAAAAAAGCAGAATAAGGTAACATTTAGGAAATTTAGGGTATGGTATAAAGTCCTGGATGTGACTCTGTGAAGACGAAGTCACTTTGGGTACTTTGAGTGCAAATCACGTACATTTTCGTGGGTTTTATCCCTATAAAATACTATTTAAGGGGTATTGTATAGAAAAATCCCAAATTGAAATGGCCGCCATTTTGGATAGGAACAACATAGAGTCCTTTAATTTGCACCATTCTTCCTCTTTTAACAAGGCCTTAAAGTGATGATCACATATAAGGGGTTTACGTTTAAATTGTTTACTTAGACCTGCCCCCAAATTACTCCATTTCCAAAATAGGGCTTGAAAATTGTATACTAGAAAAACCTCTTTCTTCGGTCACATAAACATTCCTCACAGAAAAGCTTTCTATCTCCATTAATAAAAACATAAAACATAATATGGGGGAGGGGGGAGTTTTGAGACACACTGTGCATTATATCAGTTTTAAAATGGTTTCCAAATCCTTTTGAAATATTTTTTGGTTTATTCAAAACTGTATGTCTATTTTGTTTTTGGATAGGTTAGGAAGCTGTTTTTACTTTTTCCAGTCTGATTTCCTGATTACAACACTCCACTTCACCCTAGGTTAAATTAAGACGTAAGATCTTTATTTTTGTAAAATAGTCTTAAACATATTTTGGATTTGTAAAGATTGTTTACGACATTAATATAAGTTTTACATTTATTTGTTAATATATTAATAGAAAGAGAGAAAACCATAATTTTTCAGAGGTTAAACCATCGATCAACGATCTCATTCGAATTTGAAAATTGTTTTACCCAAATGTAGGAAATTTCACGGTGGATTCTGGATTCTGGAAATTATAGTTTTTTTAGCGGAAAAGCTAGGAACACCCTGGAATATTAAAAAATCTCGTCGAAAATGGCACATGTGGATACACGAAAATGATACCGGGACAACGAGTAGATTAAGAATATCAACGAATTTGTCCGATTCGACGTAAAACAACGGAGATATGGCCGGAAAAGTGTAGGGGAATTCTGGAAAATCTCTCAAAAAATTCGTTTGGGGTATGGCATGTGGGTAGTCAAATAAAACTGCCGTTCAACGCTGAACCTCATCATAGTATTATTTTTGCATCCGACCTATGTTTACCCTAAAAATACAGGAAAGGTTATTTTAGGTTAGGTATTGTTAGATTAGGTTTCTTGGGTTGGAAAAGGTCAGGTAAGTTTAGTTTACCATACCAAACCTTAAAAACCCTAACCCAACGTAACTTTACTTCCAAGGATGCCAAGTACAAGGTTATGTCATATCAAATTCATTTTTGTTCACTTGAATGTGAGTGTCAACTCAATAGAATTAGGTGCTTTTCCATACCTCTTTTAAGTAGATTTTTAGTCGTCTGTTGATAGTTAAGAAGATATGTAAATTAATAATGCAAGATCTGTGGATGGTTCCTCTTTTTAAGTTAGAGGATGGCTGCATAAGTTACAGCTTATAATGGCTTTAAGCTCAAGGTTTGATAACATCACATTTATTTTCTTAGAAATTTTAAATTGGCACTGGTTTCAATTGAACGGCTTTAGCACTTTTCACTGTCATTCAACTTTAATAATTAAGTTTAAGAACTGATACCTAGAAACTATAAAACTTCAGATGAAATAATAAAGAGAGCCAATAAATGATGTACATTCACAGACAAATCAGCCAACATTGCCAACTACAGTCTAGTGTTATTTGCACAAAAAAGAAATGTTAACCGATAATTACTGTAGTAGCAAACCTGCGTACTCATCCACCATGTTATTCTTATGGAGAATAATCAAAATGGAATATATCGCTTATTTATGAATGTATATTGATGAAACTTGGTAAGCGGCTTCACCTAGTTGAGTAATATTTATATTTATATGAAAACCCATATTTTTTGTTCTTTGTTGCAGCAAAAGTGCATTTTCATCTCTAATGTTATTCTTAAGGAGAATAATTCAAATTGTATACATCGCTTATTTGTGAATATATTTTATGAAACATGGTATGTGGCTTTATTAAGACATATATACTATGCATTTTAAATTCGCTGAGTACGCAGGTTTGCTGCGACGGGGGTATTTTATGCTTACCATTGGGATCTCATAATCTTAATAGTTACAAGGAAGGTTAAACGAGCAAAGTAGTGCGTAATTATAAACTAAATAAAATGGCGCAAAACATTTAAAGTATTCCATCAAACTCGTTCACTATGCTCAAAACACCATTTGGTCATGTCTAAAATCTTGAATGCGAGTATAGTGTTTTATATTTTTTGTGAAAGACATTCTTTTTGTATGTGATATTTTATTCATAAAATAAGTCCATAATTTAAGAAAACCTTTTTTTAGCAACCATATGATGGATATGTTGTAATGGCTCCAACATAAAAGTATTAAATTTATGTTTTACAGCTGATTTACATAAAATATCTGATTCACGGAGAATTCAGTTGTAAGAAAATCATTAAAATTAATTGTTGTATAACATGCTATTACAAAACCTTATTTTCTTACATTGAAAACAGCTGATTTCTAATTAAATCAGTTGTTTTATGTAAATTAGCTGTAAAACATAAATTTAATACTTTATGTTGGAGCCATTACAAGATATCTATCGTATGGCTGCTTAAAAATACGGTTTCCTTAAAATATGGATTTATTTTATGAATAAAATATCACATATGTGGTATTTTTGTAATCAGAAAATGAATGTCTTTCACATAAAAATATAAAACACTCCAATTGCATTAAAGATTTTAGACTTGACCATTTTATATTAGAAACCGAGTATATTATTTGGCAGTAATCTAAATATTCAAATTATATGTAAAATTTCACGCAACTTTGACCCGGCATGTTTTTTTGTATCTTGAAAATAAGAGAGTTATGAGAAATTTTTGTTATTGGTCAAAAATAGTTTTTTTGAGCGTAGCGAACGAGTTTGGTGGAATATTTTCGATTTTTTTGTGCCATTTTATTTAGTTTATAATTACGCACTAATTTGCTCGTTTAACCTTCCTTGTAACGATTAAGGTTTACGAGATCCCAATAGTGAGCATAAATAAACGGTATCAGGAAACTGACACATACTTTCTCCATTTTAGCCCAACTTTAATCAATAAATTAGTTTTGATTTAATAAATATAGAATACAAAGCACGATCGAATGTACAGAAAATCTTGTAAACAAGTTGTTTTCAAAAGTATCCACCCAAATCCCTGTTTAGGAGGCACTACAGAATCCATCACTACGCACGTGGTTTTAAGAGGGGAAATGCCCCCTATTCCACCCTTCAGGTTTATTAAGGGGCAAAATATTTCGAATTTTCTCTGTTGGTCAATGCTAACTTGACACGCATTTCAAGTTTGAACGAAATTTATCAATAAATAAGAGAGAAATAGTAATTTTTATATTCTCCATTAGAATAACGTTGGAAAACGTACTGCGTTTACCGTAACATTTAAATTTAAATTTTCTCCACAAACAGTAATCGTAGGATAGCAATTCAAAATACTAAATTATTTAGTTTTTTGAGCTCTTTTTAATGGTGAATAGTAATATTTTGTATGAAAAATAAAAATACCCCGGTTGCAGCAAACCTTCATACTCAGCGAATTTCGAATGAATATAGAACATGACACATTAAAACACTTCACAGGATTCATAAGAAATGTATTCACAAAAAGCAATATTTAAAATATTAATTATTCTCCATAAGAATAACATTGGGGATGAGTACGCAGGTTTGCTGCAACAAGGCACACAAAATAATGGGTTTTTATACAAATATCAATAGAATTCATCTTAGTGAAGTCGCATACCAAGTTTCATCCATATACATTCATAAATAAGCGATATATAACATTTTAAGTATTTTCCATAAGAATAACATAGGGATCAAGTACCTAGGTTTGCTGCTCTGTAGATGATTTTTGGCTGTTTTGGGGGGATAATTACCCTTAAAAATAATAAATTCCAAAAAATAAAAAAAAACGCCTAGAGATATCGTAGATTAGTACCTACATACCAAATTTTATAACAAACGGACCTTTGGTTTGGGATCTAGCTCTGTACACATTTATACAAACATATGGACACACAGACATCACGTTAAAAACTTTTTTGGGTTCAGGGAGCACCAAAACGAATATTTCTACTAACAACTAAAATATGAGAATTTTGTCGAAAACAATACTTTATCCATATATTAATATGTATAAGGGGGAGAAAGTAAAAAATTAACACACTGTATGTAGGCAAAATCATATCCATGACATGTAATTAATTAACAGTAGTAGATAATTACGTTACATTACTCACCTTACAACAGTGACGACTGACACTGGCAAATGCCCAACTGGCACTTGTCATAAGCAAAATTTCCAATTTCCGATCATCCTTTTCCAATCCTTCTCAAGGGAATATAGTAAATCGAATTGGCAACGCTGTATTACGTAAAGAGTTTCCAACCAATCACAAGCGTTTATTTAAGTCAGCATTTGAAGCGAGTGTCGGGCCACACACTCTAGTTCGGATAGTTCGCCGCAACACCACTGGCGCGCCACTGTACAGTGATATTTAGGGCCCGACAAAGATATGCAAACGTGAAACCGGTTTCGTACCGAGCTTATCGGGCCATTTTCAAATTTTGTTTCTAAGTCTTTCTGGAGACCAACTAAAACGTTTGATGCAGTATTGGTTGTCGGGACGTGTGTGAGTCCCGACAATTGGGTGTTTGCCCGACTGTCTGCTCCCATGCAGGTGTGTGACCCGACAAAGATATGGATGCGTACGCGCGCGCGCGCACGCACACACACACACACACACACACACACACACACACACACACACACACACACACACACACACATACGCACGCATAAGCTGTTATTAGATCCGAGTAATAATCCAGCCATATTAGATCCGGCAGAAGGAGTCAATATTCGGCCTTACAAATCATCACTCTTACTTAGTATATCATACCAAGCAACAATATCACATTCTGAGTAGTGTAATTTAAAGTATAGTCGTATGTATTTTACGTTCACTGTTAGATCCGGTATGTAAGTCGTTATTAGATCCAATGATGGGTGTGTAAGTCATTGTTAGATCCGATGGTCAGTGTATGTCGTTATTAGATCTGATGATGTATAAAGCTGTTATTAGATCCGATGATCAGTGTATATCATTATTAGATCCGAATATGAGTGAAAGGGGCTGAAGACGGATTTATGCAATAATTTCAAATGTCATGCTCAAATCAGATAAATGTATTTTTTGAATATTTTAATAAAATACTATCTATTTTTTTATTTATTTGGACTTTACCTATCGCTTCGTTGTGTAGTTTTAAACACTAGAAGCGATAGGTAAAGTCCAAATAAATAAAAATATAAATTCAAATCCATCGCTATTATGAGTTTCAAAAATACAATACTATCGTAACGAGAGTAAAAGATTAAAAAATAAACGGTATCAGGAAACTGACACATACTTTCTCCCTTTTAGCCAAACTTTAATGAATAAATTACTTTTTGTTTACTAAATATAGAATACAAAGCACGGTCGAATGTACAGAAATTTTGTAAACAAGTTGTTTCTAAAAACATCCACCAAATCCCTCTTTTAGAGGCACTACAGAATCCATTGCTACACACGTGGTTTTAAGAGGGGAAATGCCCCCTATTCCCCCCAGGGTTATTAAGGGGTAACATATTTCGAATTTCCTTTGTTGGTCAATGCTAACTTGACTAGCATATCAAGTTTGGACGAAATTGATCGGTAAATAAGAAAGAAATAGTAATTTTTGTATTACCCATAAGAATAACATTTGACAACGTACTGCGTTTACCCCAAAATGAAAATTTAAATTTTCTCCGCAACTAGTAATCGTAGAATAGTAATTCAAAATACTAAATTATTTAGTTTTTTAAGCTCTATTTAGTGGGAAATAGTAATTTTTTTATATTTATGTTTTTTATGAAAAATTAAAAAAAACTGAATTTTTGATATTATAAGTCTTGTAATTTCTGAACCCGAATGTTTACAGAAGTGCTGGTGGTGTCATTTTGTTGGAAAACTAAAGTTCTACAAACGACTAAAGTTTAATCAAAATTGTTGGCGCCGTTTTTGAGAAATATTAATTATTCATGTTTCTGGCGGTTTTGGGGGATAACTACCCTTAAAAATCAAAAATTCCAAAAAATGTAAAACTACCTGGATATATCGTGGATTAGTATCTACATACCAAAATACATGAAAATCGGACCATTGGTTAGGGCTCTAGCTTTGGACGCATCCATACAGACAGACAGACACACAGACATCACGTAAAGATCAGTTGTTTTATGTAAATTAGCTGTAAAACATAAATTTAATACTTTATGTTGGAGCCATTACAAGATATCTATCGTATGGCTGCTTAAAAATACGGTTTCCTTAAAATATGGATTTATTTTATGAATAAAATATCACATATGTGGTATTTTTGTAATCAGAAAATGAATGTCTTTCACATAAAAATATAAAACACTCCAATTGCATTAAAGATTTTAGACTTGACCATTTTATATTAGAAACCGAGTATATTATTTGGCAGTAATCTAAATATTCAAATTATATGTAAAATTTCACGCAACTTTGACCCGGCATGTTTTTTTGTATCTTGAAAATAAGAGAGTTATGAGAAATTTTTGTTATTGGTCAAAAATAGTTTTTTTGAGCGTAGCGAACGAGTTTGGTGGAATATTTTCGATTTTTTTGTGCCATTTTATTTAGTTTATAATTACGCACTAATTTGCTCGTTTAACCTTCCTTGTAACGATTAAGGTTTACGAGATCCCAATAGTGAGCATAAATAAACGGTATCAGGAAACTGACACATACTTTCTCCATTTTAGCCCAACTTTAATCAATAAATTAGTTTTGATTTAATAAATATAGAATACAAAGCACGATCGAATGTACAGAAAATCTTGTAAACAAGTTGTTTTCAAAAGTATCCACCCAAATCCCTGTTTAGGAGGCACTACAGAATCCATCACTACGCACGTGGTTTTAAGAGGGGAAATGCCCCCTATTCCCCCCTTCAGGTTTATTAAGGGGCAAAATATTTCGAATTTTCTCTGTTGGTCAATGCTAACTTGACACGCATTTCAAGTTTGAACGAAATTTATCAATAAATAAGAGAGAAATAGTAATTTTTATATTCTCCATTAGAATAACGTTGGAAAACGTACTGCGTTTACCGTAACATTTAAATTTAAATTTTCTCCACAAACAGTAATCGTAGGATAGCAATTCAAAATACTAAATTATTTAGTTTTTTGAGCTCTTTTTAATGGTGAATAGTAATATTTTGTATGAAAAATAAAAATACCCCGGTTGCAGCAAACCTTCATACTCAGCGAATTTCGAATGAATATAGAACATGACACATTAAAACACTTCACAGGATTCATAAGAAATGTTTTCACAAAAAGCAATATTTAAAATATTAATTATTCTCCATAAGAATAACATTGGGGATGAGTACGCAGGTTTGCTGCAACAAGGCACACAAAATAATGGGTTTTTATACAAATATCAATAGAATTCATCTTAGTGAAGTCGCATACCAAGTTTCATCCATATACATTCATAAATAAGCGATATATAACATTTTAAGTATTTTCCATAAGAATAACATAGGGATCAAGTACCTAGGTTTGCTGCTCTGTAGATGATTTTTGGCTGTTTTGGGGGGATAATTACCCTTAAAAATAATAAATTCCAAAAAATAAAAAAAAACGCCTAGAGATATCGTAGATTAGTACCTACATACCAAATTTTATAACAAACGGACCTTTGGTTTGGGATCTAGCTCTGTACACATTTATACAAACATATGGACACACAGACATCACGTTAAAAACTTTTTTGGGTTCAGGGAGCACCAAAACGAATATTTCTACTAACAACTAAAATATGAGAATTTTGTCGAAAACAATACTTTATCCATATATTAATATGTATAAGGGGGAGAAAGTAAAAAATTAACACACTGTATGTAGGCAAAATCATATCCATGACATGTAATTAATTAACAGTAGTAGATAATTACGTTACATTACTCACCTTACAACAGTGACGACTGACACTGGCAAATGCCCAACTGGCACTTGTCATAAGCAAAATTTCCAATTTCCGATCATCCTTTTCCAATCCTTCTCAAGGGAATATAGTAAATCGAATTGGCAACGCTGTATTACGTAAAGAGTTTCCAACCAATCACAAGCGTTTATTTAAGTCAGCATTTGAAGCGAGTGTCGGGCCACACACTCTAGTTCGGATAGTTCGCCGCAACACCACTGGCGCGCCACTGTACAGTGATATTTAGGGCCCGACAAAGATATGCAAACGTGAAACCGGTTTCGTACCGAGCTTATCGGGCCATTTTCAAATTTTGTTTCTAAGTCTTTCTGGAGACCAACTAAAACGTTTGATGCAGTATTGGTTGTCGGGACGTGTGTGAGTCCCGACAATTGGGTGTTTGCCCGACTGTCTGCTCCCATGCAGGTGTGTGACCCGACAAAGATATGGATGCGTACGCGCGCGCGCGCACGCACACACACACACACACACACACACACACACACACACACATACGCACGCATAAGCTGTTATTAGATCCGAGTAATAATCCAGCCATATTAGATCCGGCAGAAGGAGTCAATATTCGGCCTTACAAATCATCACTCTTACTTAGTATATCATACCAAGCAACAATATCACATTCTGAGTAGTGTAATTTAAAGTATAGTCGTATGTATTTTACGTTCACTGTTAGATCCGGTATGTAAGTCGTTATTAGATCCAATGATGGGTGTGTAAGTCATTGTTAGATCCGATGGTCAGTGTATGTCGTTATTAGATCTGATGATGTATAAAGCTGTTATTAGATCCGATGATCAGTGTATATCATTATTAGATCCGAATATGAGTGAAAGGGGCTGAAGACGGATTTATGCAATAATTTCAAATGTCATGCTCAAATCAGATAAATGTATTTTTTGAATATTTTAATAAAATACTATCTATTTTTTTATTTATTTGGACTTTACCTATCGCTTCGTTGTGTAGTTTTAAACACTAGAAGCGATAGGTAAAGTCCAAATAAATAAAAATATAAATTCAAATCCATCGCTATTATGAGTTTCAAAAATACAATACTATCGTAACGAGAGTAAAAGATTAAAAAATAAACGGTATCAGGAAACTGACACATACTTTCTCCCTTTTAGCCAAACTTTAATGAATAAATTACTTTTTGTTTACTAAATATAGAATACAAAGCACGGTCGAATGTACAGAAATTTTGTAAACAAGTTGTTTCTAAAAACATCCACCAAATCCCTCTTTTAGAGGCACTACAGAATCCATTGCTACACACGTGGTTTTAAGAGGGGAAATGCCCCCTATTCCCCCCAGGGTTATTAAGGGGTAACATATTTCGAATTTCCTTTGTTGGTCAATGCTAACTTGACTAGCATATCAAGTTTGGACGAAATTGATCGGTAAATAAGAAAGAAATAGTAATTTTTGTATTACCCATAAGAATAACATTTGACAACGTACTGCGTTTACCCCAAAATGAAAATTTAAATTTTCTCCGCAACTAGTAATCGTAGAATAGTAATTCAAAATACTAAATTATTTAGTTTTTTAAGCTCTATTTAGTGGGAAATAGTAATTTTTTTATATTTATGTTTTTTATGAAAAATTAAAAAAAACTGAATTTTTGATATTATAAGTCTTGTAATTTCTGAACCCGAATGTTTACAGAAGTGCTGGTGGTGTCATTTTGTTGGAAAACTAAAGTTCTACAAACGACTAAAGTTTAATCAAAATTGTTGGCGCCGTTTTTGAGAAATATTAATTATTCATGTTTCTGGCGGTTTTGGGGGATAACTACCCTTAAAAATCAAAAATTCCAAAAAATGTAAAACTACCTGGATATATCGTGGATTAGTATCTACATACCAAAATACATGAAAATCGGACCATTGGTTAGGGCTCTAGCTTTGGACGCATCCATACAGACAGACAGACACACAGACATCACGTAAAGATCAGTTGTTTTATGTAAATTAGCTGTAAAACATAAATTTAATACTTTATGTTGGAGCCATTACAAGATATCTATCGTATGGCTGCTTAAAAATACGGTTTCCTTAAAATATGGATTTATTTTATGAATAAAATATCACATATGTGGTATTTTTGTAATCAGAAAATGAATGTCTTTCACATAAAAATATAAAACACTCCAATTGCATTAAAGATTTTAGACTTGACCATTTTATATTAGAAACCGAGTATATTATTTGGCAGTAATCTAAATATTCAAATTATATGTAAAATTTCACGCAACTTTGACCCGGCATGTTTTTTTGTATCTTGAAAATAAGAGAGTTATGAGAAATTTTTGTTATTGGTCAAAAATAGTTTTTTTGAGCGTAGCGAACGAGTTTGGTGGAATATTTTCGATTTTTTTGTGCCATTTTATTTAGTTTATAATTACGCACTAATTTGCTCGTTTAACCTTCCTTGTAACGATTAAGGTTTACGAGATCCCAATAGTGAGCATAAATAAACGGTATCAGGAAACTGACACATACTTTCTCCATTTTAGCCCAACTTTAATCAATAAATTAGTTTTGATTTAATAAATATAGAATACAAAGCACGATCGAATGTACAGAAAATCTTGTAAACAAGTTGTTTTCAAAAGTATCCACCCAAATCCCTGTTTAGGAGGCACTACAGAATCCATCACTACGCACGTGGTTTTAAGAGGGGAAATGCCCCCTATTCCCCCCTTCAGGTTTATTAAGGGGCAAAATATTTCGAATTTTCTCTGTTGGTCAATGCTAACTTGACACGCATTTCAAGTTTGAACGAAATTTATCAATAAATAAGAGAGAAATAGTAATTTTTATATTCTCCATTAGAATAACGTTGGAAAACGTACTGCGTTTACCGTAACATTTAAATTTAAATTTTCTCCACAAACAGTAATCGTAGGATAGCAATTCAAAATACTAAATTATTTAGTTTTTTGAGCTCTTTTTAATGGTGAATAGTAATATTTTGTATGAAAAATAAAAATACCCCGGTTGCAGCAAACCTTCATACTCAGCGAATTTCGAATGAATATAGAACATGACACATTAAAACACTTCACAGGATTCATAAGAAATGTTTTCACAAAAAGCAATATTTAAAATATTAATTATTCTCCATAAGAATAACATTGGGGATGAGTACGCAGGTTTGCTGCAACAAGGCACACAAAATAATGGGTTTTTATACAAATATCAATAGAATTCATCTTAGTGAAGTCGCATACCAAGTTTCATCCATATACATTCATAAATAAGCGATATATAACATTTTAAGTATTTTCCATAAGAATAACATAGGGATCAAGTACCTAGGTTTGCTGCTCTGTAGATGATTTTTGGCTGTTTTGGGGGGATAATTACCCTTAAAAATAATAAATTCCAAAAAATAAAAAAAAACGCCTAGAGATATCGTAGATTAGTACCTACATACCAAATTTTATAACAAACGGACCTTTGGTTTGGGATCTAGCTCTGTACACATTTATACAAACATATGGACACACAGACATCACGTTAAAAACTTTTTTGGGTTCAGGGAGCACCAAAACGAATATTTCTACTAACAACTAAAATATGAGAATTTTGTCGAAAACAATACTTTATCCATATATTAATATGTATAAGGGGGAGAAAGTAAAAAATTAACACACTGTATGTAGGCAAAATCATATCCATGACATGTAATTAATTAACAGTAGTAGATAATTACGTTACATTACTCACCTTACAACAGTGACGACTGACACTGGCAAATGCCCAACTGGCACTTGTCATAAGCAAAATTTCCAATTTCCGATCATCCTTTTCCAATCCTTCTCAAGGGAATATAGTAAATCGAATTGGCAACGCTGTATTACGTAAAGAGTTTCCAACCAATCACAAGCGTTTATTTAAGTCAGCATTTGAAGCGAGTGTCGGGCCACACACTCTAGTTCGGATAGTTCGCCGCAACACCACTGGCGCGCCACTGTACAGTGATATTTAGGGCCCGACAAAGATATGCAAACGTGAAACCGGTTTCGTACCGAGCTTATCGGGCCATTTTCAAATTTTGTTTCTAAGTCTTTCTGGAGACCAACTAAAACGTTTGATGCAGTATTGGTTGTCGGGACGTGTGTGAGTCCCGACAATTGGGTGTTTGCCCGACTGTCTGCTCCCATGCAGGTGTGTGACCCGACAAAGATATGGATGCGTACGCGCGCGCGCGCACGCACACACACACACACACACACACACACACACACACACATACGCACGCATAAGCTGTTATTAGATCCGAGTAATAATCCAGCCATATTAGATCCGGCAGAAGGAGTCAATATTCGGCCTTACAAATCATCACTCTTACTTAGTATATCATACCAAGCAACAATATCACATTCTGAGTAGTGTAATTTAAAGTATAGTCGTATGTATTTTACGTTCACTGTTAGATCCGGTATGTAAGTCGTTATTAGATCCAATGATGGGTGTGTAAGTCATTGTTAGATCCGATGGTCAGTGTATGTCGTTATTAGATCTGATGATGTATAAAGCTGTTATTAGATCCGATGATCAGTGTATATCATTATTAGATCCGAATATGAGTGAAAGGGGCTGAAGACGGATTTATGCAATAATTTCAAATGTCATGCTCAAATCAGATAAATGTATTTTTTGAATATTTTAATAAAATACTATCTATTTTTTTATTTATTTGGACTTTACCTATCGCTTCGTTGTGTAGTTTTAAACACTAGAAGCGATAGGTAAAGTCCAAATAAATAAAAATATAAATTCAAATCCATCGCTATTATGAGTTTCAAAAATACAATACTATCGTAACGAGAGTAAAAGATTAAAAAATAAACGGTATCAGGAAACTGACACATACTTTCTCCCTTTTAGCCAAACTTTAATGAATACATTACTTTTTGTTTACTAAATATAGAATACAAAGCACGGTCGAATGTACAGAAATTTTGTAAACAAGTTGTTTCTAAAAACATCCACCAAATCCCTCTTTTAGAGGCACTACAGAATCCATTGCTACACACGTGGTTTTAAGAGGGGAAATGCCCCCTATTCCCCCCAGGGTTATTAAGGGGTAACATATTTCGAATTTCCTTTGTTGGTCAATGCTAACTTGACTAGCATATCAAGTTTGGACGAAATTGATCGGTAAATAAGAAAGAAATAGTAATTTTTGTATTACCCATAAGAATAACATTTGACAACGTACTGCGTTTACCCCAAAATGAAAATTTAAATTTTCTCCGCAACTAGTAATCGTAGAATAGTAATTCAAAATACTAAATTATTTAGTTTTTTAAGCTCTATTTAGTGGGAAATAGTAATTTTTTTATATTTATGTTTTTTATGAAAAATTAAAAAAAACTGAATTTTTGATATTATAAGTCTTGTAATTTCTGAACCCGAATGTTTACAGAAGTGCTGGTGGTGTCATTTTGTTGGAAAACTAAAGTTCTACAAACGACTAAAGTTTAATCAAAATTGTTGGCGCCGTTTTTGAGAAATATTAATTATTCATGTTTCTGGCGGTTTTGGGGGATAACTACCCTTAAAAATCAAAAATTCCAAAAAATGTAAAACTACCTGGATATATCGTGGATTAGTATCTACATACCAAAATACATGAAAATCGGACCATTGGTTAGGGCTCTAGCTTTGGACGCATCCATACAGACAGACAGACACACAGACATCACGTAAAGATCACTTTTTTGGGTTCAGGGTGCACTAAAACGAATATTTCCACTATCAACTCAAATTCAAAAATGTTGACGAAAACAATAGTTTCTCCATATACTACGTATAAGGGGGAGAAAGTAAAAAGCTAGATAAGGGATTGAGGGTATTGAAGGTTTCAGAGTCACGTATGAAATTCATGTTGCCTCATGTTGTTAGTATTAGTTAAATATTTCCTCACTTTGCAAAAAACAGACTTTTATAAATATAAAGTGAGCCGTAAAACATAATTGTCTGTCTGCATGATAAAACATGGTAAATAAATATAGCCATTGTAAAAAATATGAATTAAACAAGAAACGGTGTACATGACTGCCTGTGCAATATAATCACAATGTGATCCAAATAAGTCTTTTCCGTAATTTGAAAATATGTTGTTAGTCCATAGACTACTCCAACATACCAACTCATACCTCAGGTGCGGCTTTATTTACCCCAATCATATTGGACAATGCTCAAAGTCTGAAAACCACAACCTTAGACTTGTCAGTGTGGATTAATTCAAACTTATAACCAGATTTATTCCAGGAGATCCATTTTGAACATAATTAAACAAGGATGATTAATTAGTTATATTTTGTAAATATCACAAAATAATGCATATAACCAACTTGAATAAACAGTTATTCACATTATCTGCCCCTTTTGGCTTTTTGGGAAATACTGATTTTGGAATTAAGGACAGAGGACTTGATAAAATAGGAATGGAAAATCTAGTAGTTAAATACCTTTACCCTAAATTATTTTTAGCTACAAATTAATTGATGTCCATTGAAGAGGTAGTAAGTCCTTTATTCTTAAAACATTAATGATTAAAAATATGAAATAAAACATCTGTGTTGTATTTTCATCCATTGCTACTAAATTTATTATTTAAGAGAAAGAATAACCTATTACATTCATCAAATCTAACTAAATATAGTCTTAACAATCTTTTTACTATTTTCCCTTTTTTATGAAGGTGACATTAAGGGACAACAAATTTATGTATATATGAGTCTGTGATAGATATATCCATTTCAGCTCAAGTTAAACGGTTTAATACTCAGTTTTATATTCGTAAAAATTCTAAAATATAATTCGATTTGTCTTCTTATCATCAACCCACAACAAATGAATAGCAATCAAATGAAAATATACACAATATTTATAATATTTAATCATAAAGTGTTTTAGTTCAGTTTTAATGCAGTCTAACTATAAAATAATTTTCAATTAGCTTACTAGAAATTATTTTATTCTAATTTGTGTGTACAATTTGTTTATTGTTAAGTAAACTGGGAAAAATTAAAATTACTGAATCTTGAAAATTGTTTGTATTACAAATAATTACAAAAATTTAAAACTAAGGTCTCTAACATATGCCTAGTTAAATGGTCAGAAGGCTTGTTCAGGTACTACTGCGATTGGTCATCAGGCACTGTGATCTTTCACTTTATTGGCTGCTTCCTGGAAAACACATGAAAACAACATTACTGGCGGTTTTAGAAGCTACCACCATACTTTTCTGAACCATACAATTTACTGGTGTCATCGTGGAGAGTTTGGCAGATTGCTATCAATAACCAGCTTCAAAACTCAACAACTGTTCAACCCTACCACTTTGTGGACACATATTGGTTGACTCACCCATTGGACAGCTTAAAAATAATTTTCAACTTTTTGGGTTTGCAATCCTATTTTATTCAACCAAATTAAATGGAAATATCAGATTTTTATATTGACTGTGTTGTTGTAAACTTTGGGTAAAAATTACTGCACAGGAGCGTTTGAAACAGTGGTATAGATTTTTTAATAAGTTTTACAATGTGCCCAAAACATTAAATTTATTTTTAATTTAACGTGGGATGATCATATTACCGGTACCAAGTATTATAATACTATACACCTTAAGTTGAAAGAAACAAGAAAATACCAATTTTAATGTTGTTATTCAGCATTTTTACAGATAAAAAACCCAAATATTTTGCATACAAATTTACTTTCACTATAAATATAAGCATGACAAGTACCCGTCATGGTGCAAGTATGTTAAATATTCATGCTTTTATATTATAATCAATCATTTTTTGACACAGCATCAAGATTACAGAATTCTTTACCAAACGATTTCTGTAGAGAGGTCAGTCAAGCTCGTTTTGGGGTAACGTTGAAGAGGTTACTTTCGGTTGACTTATGGGGGTATAAGCTACTATATCTGTCACTTCTTGTTAAGTAATTTTATATCATAAAGCCAATAAAATTATGTACTTCAATTTAATAACTGAACAAATGAAACCGAAACCAAAATTAGCCTACGTTAGCCTATGTAACCTAAATTATACCTGCAAAAACTCTTTTGCAAATACAAATTTACTTGATCTGTCTACTCTGTTTATTGTTCATAAAAAACCCCAGATTTGTATTGTTGCACAATATTAAGTGGTATCAAATTAGCCTACTTTATCAGTACAACTTTTAATTATTGATAACCTGTATATATACAAGTTTTTAAAACAAATATTTGTTGTTTTATTTCTTTCAGTTGACAGCAAAATGTTGTTCTTTTTTCTTTACTTCCCACGTATTCAAACAAACTGACAAACCCAACCACGTTAGTATAACTATACCTAACCCTCCCTCTAGGTAACCTGATCTCTGCCGCTTTTTATTCGAAGGGTATGCCCTCAGACTACATAAACACATGGTATTTCCACGATCAGGCAGTAGATTTTAGTTGATACAAATAAATTAATCGAGTTTGTTTATGATTATTATCGTCTCTTCGGTTATAATATCAAATTACATATTTAATCAGTTTTTATTTCGGGAAGTGTACCCAATTTTTGTATTATCAGTTTTTAACGTTGATAAAAATTGTATTAATTAAATTACATTATTAATTTATTCTTAAGATGCCAGTCTTCGAGACATATGTGGTAGAGGGCACTTGTCAGTCCCAAATTTGAGTAGGCCTAAATAAATAAAGCTCATTATTATTATTGTGGGGGGGGGTCTTTTCTAAATAAGAGGGTTAGGTGGCTTAGGGTGATCAAATTTGGTATTTTTATACTAAAGGTATAAAAAACAAAATCCTTCCAACCATTCTAACTTTGTAATAAACTGATCTCTGCCGTGTATGCTATTCTATCTGGGGGGCACGCCCCCAGACCCCCAGCATTTTTGCGATTATGTCCGCATATAGATTCATAAGTTATAGTTAAATTGTGTTTGTTTATGATTGCTTTTGATTAGGTTTCAATATCAATACCGAATAGATATTAGGTTTCAATATATATTCGGTTAGGATTTTGAATTGGTTCAGTTCTCTATATCAGTTTTTTATGTCGTACCGCGAATGGAAGTGTACCCAATCTATTTCATGGATGAAACCCAGGAGCCATGGGCTTGGGGGACCAAAATTAAAATACTACTAACAGGGAGGGCAAATAAATTACTTATGTGATAGGGCCTAGGCTCAGTTTAGCTTTAGTTTAAGTCAACAGGCCTGAGCTGTAGTAAAATAGGTAAGCTTACTGTAATAGACCCTATTTGAATTATCAAACCAAACTAAAAGGAGGCCAACTCAACTAGGTTTTGAAGAGGTTACCTTGCTTATAAAATTAATACATGAACAAGCAAAGTTATCTTCTAGATCTGATAAATGGTATTTTTGACAAAGAAAACGCCAATAACAGTCATTCTGGACATGGACAAGAGAATTAACCTCACAAGTTGCTGCTCTTAACTTTACAAGAGCTGAAAACTGTGTATAAACGCAGTTGATTGACAATTCAGTCAACTATAGTAAGTTAATTAAAATTAAAACAATTGTCATGCATTGAGAAAAGTAATAATGCCCTGTAGCCTTTTACAAAATGTTAAATTAATGTTATAGAAGTGAACTTACCTCATTAACTATTTCAACATTTTTCATTTTACATTTTGACAAGTGAACACAAAACGTTGCTCTTCTGCTAAATGAACGATGGCAATAATCACATATCATCACTACTAACAACTTAATATTCTACTAAAAATAATACAAAAATCTCTAGTGTAGTAGTTCAGTTGAGCCGGCAACTCTACTCAGCTTGACGACACGAGAGCCGAGAAGTCGACTTCTTACGAAGCCGTTATTAGATCCGACATATGGTTACACACCTACAATATTAGATCCGACGACGCTACGATACACACCTGAATCGCGACCGCAGCACAACGTGGTGGCCACTTCCGGAACCTCATACACACGCACTATATGTCTGAAACCGGCTATATTAGATCCTGCTCAAATCGGGTAAAGTCGACTATTTCCGTGATGGCCGGAACGCCAGAAACTCAAAAAAAGAACTTTGGCGCTATTAGATCCAGCAGGGTGGATCTAATAGCGCCATCGGATCTAATAGTGTGGGTGTGTAACCATATGTCGGATCAAATAACGGCTTATTCGCAACACACACACACACACACACACACACACACACACACACACACACACACACACACACACACACACACACACACACACACACACACACACACACACACACACACACACACACACACACACACACACACACACACACACACACACACACACACACACACACACACACACACACACACACACACACACACACACACACACACACACACACACACACACACACACACACACACACACACACACACACACACACACACACACACACACACACACACACACACACACACACACACACACACACACACACACACACACACACACACACACACACACACACACACACACACACACACACACACACACACACACACACACACACACACACACACACACACACACACACACACACACACACACACACACACACACACACACACACACACACACACACACACACACACACACACACACACACACACACACACACACACACACACACACACACACACACACACACACACACACACACACACACACACACACACACACACACACACACACACACACACACACACACACACACACACACACACACACACACACACACAGAGAGAGAGAGAGAGAGAGAGAGAGAGAGAGAGAGAGAGAGAGAGAGAGAGAGAGAGAGAGGCGAATTTCCCCTATAGGGAAGAAGCTATTACCGTAGGTCTCATGGTAAGACTTAAGCCCGAGACTATGGCAACTTTTTTTGAGGTCCCCAGATGTCTAAAAAACTATTCGTTCAAATTTATATATATATATATATATATATATAAATTTAAACAAAATAACATTTTTGTAAAATATGACATCTGATATATATATATATATATATTTTAGACATTATATATATATATATAAATTTTAACGAATAGGTTTTTAGACATCTGGGGACCTCAAAAAAAGTTGCCATGGTCTCGGTCTTAAGTCTTACCATGAGACCTACGGTAATAGCTTCTTCCCTATAGGTAACGTGACCATATATTTTGGACTCCAAAGCGGGACACCCTATACCGGGGGGTCTGGGGGGTCCGGGGGCCCCCCCCCGGGAAAATTTTGAAAAATTATAACTGTAAACTCGCGTTTTTATGCAATCTAGACATAATAATTTTAAAAACATAAATTGGAATTTTAATTGGGTTTTTTATCTTTAACCTATTTGACTAGGGTGTTAGAAATTAAAACTTGAATTTACCATTGGACAGAACTTATACTTACTTCGAAATATCGTCAAAACGGGATAACTTTACCAAGTGCACGTAAAAGGTGGGAACTGAGCAAAATACGCGAACAAAGTGAAAGACAGCTGCGGCTATTTACAAATGGCGGGTAGATATCGGTGACGTTTAAGCATTTAATTAGATGAGCGGGAATAACTAATAAAACATAAAATGAACAGTTATAAATGTGTTTTTTTTATTATACAGTAAAAATGTATTGTTATCCCTATAATAACATTATATTTAAAAGTAAATATTTAATTAATGAATAAATGCCGAGCTTAATCTGTAGGCTTACAAAAATCAAAAATCTCTAAATCCTAACATCTTATTATACGTAAACACACAACAGTATGTTTAAATAACACAAAGGAATCACTTAATTTAATTTAATATTAGCTCGGAAGCCAAGTATAGATCAATCAGTCTATTGAAATCTCAGAGTTTAGTTGTATTTGTCGCTGGAGGCTATTTGTTGCAATATTTTTGGAGAGGATCTTAACATGGCATAAAAGTCCTGACAGCTCAAATCGAAGTTAAATTTTGTATGTAAAATTGCTTTCAAAACAATGACTGAAAGCTGCGTTTTTTCACATGTCCACACTTTTGTCATTGACGAGAACACTCTTTCAACAGACGCATTGCTTCCTGGGAGAGTCAAAACATATTCTGCAATTTTACTTGTGTATTCGCAGTTTATTGAGTTTTCTTTCAAGTGCGTGAAGATTTTAGCCCATCTTGAATCGGTTGCAACTTTTTCTTCGTTCCAATTTGCCACATTGCATTCGACATATCTTGATACACACCCAATTTCATCGAATACTTGCGTATCACAATCTGGTGGCAAGTACTTATTCTCAATCAAATAGTCTACCGACGGTTCGATGTCCTCCCACTTGGGAGTGTTCTTCAACATCACCCATTGAAATATTTCCAAGTTTTGGAAATGGACCGTCCACTGTTCTAAATACTGCAGTGATGTCTCGTAAAACGAAACAAAGGTGTTGGTGATAGTTTGTTTTTCATCTTCTGAGCAACTTTTTGTTATCAAATTACGAACTATGTGCGGAACAAATTTGTTCACAGCCTTCTGTTTGAGACTTTCTTTCAAGTTTTTTACTTGAACTGTTACCTCGATCGCTGAGACCTTGTCACCTTCTACATTTAAAACAGTTTGCTGAAACATAGTTGCTTGGCTATGAATAAAATAAAGCCATACTTCTGAATGTGGGTCTCCAAAAAACTTCCTCAGGATTTCAGGGCATTTCGGTTGGTTGAGAAAGTACTCTTTAAATGGCACAAAAAGCTTCAAAATTCTTTCTACTGCTGGCATTAAAGCAAGCCAGCGAGTCTTGCTGTATCCCAACATTTTGTGGTACTCAATATCGACCGAATCACATATTTCTTTGAAAGCTTCCACCCTTACTGTATACAGATAAAAAAATGAATACACTTTAACGACAATAACCTCTACATCTACTGGCAAACAATCTGATGCACTTAGTATGGCGTTGTGCACGATATGCGCTGCACACCCAATGCCCACAATATCTCTACCTAAAAAACATTTAAGTTTAAAGTACACATTTTCTTTCCCCTTTCTAGCTGCACCACCAAAATTTGTATTGGTGTTATCTCCGCTGAATGAAATTACTTTCTGTGTTAATTGATGTTCTTGCAGCACATCCTTCAAATAATTGACAATAATATCTGACGTTTCTCCGGGGAGGGATTGCAAATCTAAAACCTTTACTTTAATGCCACTAAATTTATCAAAATAGCGTACTACAACAGGAAACATTTTTTGTGAACCATGATTGGATGAGTCTGTCATTATACAAACATAGTTGCAGCTAGTCAGATCCTTTTTAAGCTCAGCTTGAGCTATTGGCGCAATAACTTGTGTAACTATAGCCTGCGTCTTGGTCCTAGCACAGTGGAACTTTGGTTCAAAACAAGTACTTATTACCTTGGAGGCGCAGTCGTTGGATCGGAAGCTGTGGTTCTCACGCACGGTGTGGTAGGCCCAGGCGCCCTCAGCCGCTGAGACGTCCAGGTCTTTTTTGTTCGGGACGTTGCTTTTGAAAAATGAAGAGATAGTTTTGCTCGAGCACGCAGCATGGTCAGAAGCAACATGTTTGCTAAGTTTAATAAACGGATATTTCGCTTGTAACTCACTATTAAATGTGCATTTCCGTTTTGGCATTATCGAAAGCTAAGGCATAATAATAAAGGTTAAGGCGCCATAAAGTAAACAACTTGACATGTGACAGTTGACAATCTGCGTCTTGAGGCAGTAGTACAGCGCTTCGCCTCTCGCGCGGGAAAAAATTGAACTAGTGCCGAGCGTTTACGAATAAAGTCGAACTCACACGATCGGTGACTTGCTTATTGCACAGTGATAACTAAATAGGCTTTTAGGTTGATTCCGTTTTTTTTTGTTTCCGTTACTAGTATTCTTACACAAACTAAAAATTAGTTAAGGAAGGCGAAATTTCATATTCTTTATAATATTTTAAACGTCTGACCGCCAAAGCGGGACATTTAGGCGTCCCACGACCGATTGTGGGGACAGCGGGACGACTTGCTGTAAAGCGGGACTGTCCCGCCGAAAGCGGGACGTATGGCCACGTTACCTATAGGGGAAATTCGCTAACAACATTGACTATAAATACTGAAGTATATATAGTCAATGCTAATAGTCAAATCGTGTGATGAAGACGAACTATTTTCATTAGAAATATTTTACCAACTGATAACAATTTTTTTTATGAACATGAAAGTAAGTGTGGCGGAACAACTACGAACCGCACTTGTTACGCAAATTAGGTTCTCTAAATTAATTACTTGTTTGTAGAACACTGAATTTATTGTCACTTGGCAAATTAAAAGGAAAAAATATCTAAAACTGGACGCAGGTAACTGGACCGAATCTTAATTAAATGAATCTAGACAAAGGGAATGAATCTAGTCTAAAAATGGATCGAATCGTGAGCATCCGAGGAGTCACTAGGTTGACGGTAGACGGACGATTGAAGGGTTGAAGGCGAGGACCTAAACAATAACCACCTCCAACACACCCACAATCGGCACGGCGTCAACAGAGTTATGGTTTCTGTTAAGATAAGTTGGACGGATTTTAGGACGGTTAATGTTTATCATTGGTTCATGAGGCTACTGACCATAAAATAAATGTATAACATACGTAATAATGAGAACATGTCAAATGTATTTGCCTGATATATGCCTAATAACCTATACACAGTTTTCACATATAGAAAAATATGTTTAACTCTAAAGAATACCACATTTTAAAAGGTAACTTAGGTTATAACTTAACCTTCAAATACGCATTTTTATTTAAGAAATAAAGTAAAATAACAACAAACATTTACATGGCTGTACATTTTTGTTTTGTACAGCCATGCCATTAATAACATGTATATTTCCACATACACTTTACTTCCGTCGCAAGTCATTCCCCAATTTACATAAAAATTAAATTATAATTACAAAACATATTCATAAACTACGCTCTTTTTAAGTTGTACTATTCTCGAACAAATTACAGTATTTAGGAAAAACTGTCTTCACAACATTTCATTAATGTCGGCTGAAAGTATTTTTGTAAATCCAAAATTCAATAAATACTTCAATGTAAATAGAAAAAAGAGTATTTAAGTCTAGATGGTTCATATGATTATTTTTTTTGTTTAATCAGATGACGAATGGTCATGGCAACCTCTTTAGATCAAGAAACGATCCTGGATCTGATCCTTACTCACTGCTTCTATCCCGGCTACCATCCTTGTTCCGAGCTTCTGATTGGCTGATAAAAACCGTATTGTATGCTTTAATGCGAGTATGCTTGTATCCCGGCTCCGACATACACGTACCCTCAAACACTGAACATTTTGCGAAAAATTTACAGAATACAAAAAATTGGGCAATTTTAACCTCTAAAAGATGGTGTAAAGCTCAGTAGGGTCGGATCATTAATGATTGATTTATTGCAATTTTCTTAAATCACATGTTAATTTTGTGCTAATCATAGCACAAAACAGCTGAGCCAACCTGCTTATTAAAAAGTAAGCATAGCATAAAATGAGTGTTAAGGTAGCTGTTTCAGCTGTTTTGTTCTGTTGTTAGCCCACAATTAGCATTTATATATTTAATTCTGTAAGCGAATCGGTCCCCAGCACAAAATATCTCGAGCTAGAAAGAAGTTAAGTTAGGTTAAGACGATTAATTTTAAAGCTTGAGGGCCAAGGACGGTGGGAAAAATATCAGAAATATCAAAAATTACGTGGGCTACGCCCCAATGGACTTAAAAGATCCAATGATTTTCTTATGGAAATATCACTACAGTGTTTTTATTAGCAAAATGAACTAATGATCAGCTGTGAGTATCCTCGTACACAAAAACCATATGTTAGGGGCTATAGCCCCTGTAAGCCACTAGTATAGATTTAAAATATGTGATTTCCTATTCACAGAAATTGAAATTTCCGGCCGTGAAACGAGTATCGTGTCTGAGCCAGGCGTGGCGCTGAGGTCGAAGAACCGAGGCAAAAACCCCGGCCACCGAGTCTGATTACACCGCAGCGCCGCGCCGCCCGCAGCCCTCGGCCCATTCAGATTAGGAAACGTGGAAAAACTATCGGTAAAAACCGACAACGACGCGCGACGCTCTGACATGACGCCGTGCAGTACAGCCTACAGTTACAGCTACAAAGCGCGTCTGTTGTGTACGACGATCCGACTGTTGTGCTACTAAAACTGCGTGCAGAACAGCTTAAAACGCTATTGACATGGTTACAAATACCATGTTAAACAATGATGGTGTCGATATGTTTAATACAATCCATAGGATGGCTTACTTCGAGTACAAAGTACAATGAAAAAAATAGCTTCTCTGGGCGTAAAGGCTATATTCTGTAAAAAAAACTTAATAGTTACTATAAAAAAAACCTAAAATAGAACATTATAAACTTAAATGTAATACAAAAGTTTCAATGTCCATTGCTAATTTGCATTTCGGAAACATTCGAAGGAAACGCAAAGGTAGGATGGCTGTGAAGTGGATACTCAATTCTCAACCGTAGTTTCGCAGACACGTCGAATAGGTACCGTGACTTGGCGCAGCTCGACAAATAATGGCGTATCTTCCCGGTAAATGTGTAGCCTGCGAGATTGAAGCAATTTGCGTAAGATCAATCAAATCCCAGGGCAAGTGCGATGTGGTGTGAGTACAGGCGGAAACCTCGGATAAATTGGAAAAATAATCAAAGATGGTTGTGCACCGTTAAAATTGTAGGTTGGAGTTGCACCATCAAGTGGCAAAGCAATTGTATGCATGGATTTGTTTTATACACGCAGAACGTTATTAAACGCGGACTAAGACAATATAACTTTGAAAATAAATACGCCTATATACTTTAGATACAATTCGAATAAAGGTCAACGAAATTTAATTTAAATTGTGTTTAACCTTCGCATTGCAATTTAGCGCTTAGCTGCATACAAGCTCGAAAAAACGCAGTTTAAGCTTAAGTTTTAAATCCGAGGCTACAATTTTCCTTATGAAATAATGCTTTATGTATTGTGGTCTAAACAGTGTCATCCAGGAGGATAAATTAATTTAATACGTTAAGTGGATGAAATCCAGAATGACAGCGACAGCAGCAATTATCACAGGTCAGGCACATCTCAGTGGTCTTTTCTACATATTACCCTTATTTACCGAATTTCACTTCAGAGTAAAGATATTTAATTAACCTTGGTAAATGTTTTGTTACTAGTGTATATTATATTCAATGGTTTACTATGAAAGTTAATTTGAAGTTTCTAGATTTCACAAACTTTAAAAAATGGCGGCCATTTTTGTTTTTAATATCACATATTTCATTTAACAACGGATATTTAACATTTAAATGCCGGTACATTTGTAAGTTATCGTATCAAAAATGATGGTATGGGATTGTTATTTAATTGAATTTAACAGATGCGATAAAATCGTTACCATTTTAGCTTATACAGTACTAACTCAATCTAGTACTGTACATGTCAAGACACATGTTGGGGTCGTTTGTTTATATAAGCCCATTAAAAGTATAGGCTGAGTAGAATGAAACTGAATTACATAAAAAATGGCTGAAGCTTTTGACAAACTAGATGGGTGAATATTACCATTCCACAGGAGTTGTGGCCAAGACACGGGTCACAGGTTGATGTTAGGAGTTTTGATGTCGGATGACAAAAAAAAACAATAAACTCAAGTAATCATGATTTATTTTAACGAAACATTGATTATTTGGGTACAAAAATGTATCAATTTGATATAATTAGAACACAATTTCGAAGACAAGATGATCGCCTGGAGGATGTAAGTTAACACTGTCCCTATGGTTGAACTCCAGGTTCACTGCCAGAAACGCAAACTCCTAAAGTAAACGATGTTTCACCCTTCACCATTAACATTAAGCATGCAAAAAGGTTGAAACGATCAGCATCACACGAAAAAGGCGTTCGCCAGAACCAACATGAGACAAATAGACCAATTATTCGACTCATCAAAGGGCATCGCGGTTTGGAAAAAATGAAGAGATCGTTTTTACAGCCAGTGAACTGACGAAGTCAACGAGCAAGAAACTGCGGAGCTACAGTTGACTTGTGGCCATCTGCCCGCGACCCGCGTCAATGTGCATTACACTAGACGCTATACGGTGTCAGCTTTAACAGAGCGCTTAGTTAAGGAATGCGTTATTGTATATACCAAGTATGTAACACACATTAAGTGTAACAACGTTTGCGGCACATTTTTCAGAGTGGAATTCCACAAGCAAAAAGGATATAAAAAGAAACTAGTGAACGGTTGACAAATGAAAATTATTTCAATACCACGATGTCTTGGTATGTTCCATAATTGTACAATGTTTATAAAACTACTATAATATATATATATATATATATATATATATATATATATATATATATACACTAGCTGCTATCGTACCCGGGTTTTCAACAGTTGTGTGTGCAGCATTCTGTGGCTAACCGTGGAACTACTACGAAACATGATCAGCTGTTTGAATTCTCATCAGCTCAAACTAAAGTGAATGTCCATAAGCATAACACAGGATTGGAACTTGGACTCCCCGTGGGGCGACGCCCTTAGGGAATTTCTTAAAATCCTTTCTTATTAGTTATCTACGTTATGTAAAGAGTACACGTGCCAAAGTTCGCGGTTGTAGGGGTAGAGGTTTGGACTGGAGGATGATATATTTTTTCGTATGGATAAATTGTCCATAAGAATAACATGGGGTTGGAACTTTGAAGCCCAGTGGGGTGGAGCCCTAAGAGAATTTCTTAAAATCCTTTCTTAGTGAGTATCTACGTTTTGTAAAGAGTACACGTGCGGAATTTCGTGGTTGTAGGTGTAAAAGGTTTGGCCTGGGGGATGATCGGTTTTTCGTAAGTATAAATTGTCCATAAGAATAACATGGGGTTGGAACTTTGAAGCCCAGTGGGGTGGAGCCCTAAGAGAATTTCTTAAAATCCTTTCTTAGTGGTTATCTACGTTTTGTAAAGAGTACACGTGCGGCATTTCGTGGTTGTAGGTGTAGAGTTTTGGCCTGGGGGATCATCGGTTTTTCGAATTTATAGATATAGAGATAACAAAAACTTAAATTTCCACAGACTTCTAGGTCTGTTGGATGATCTCCAAATAGCCCGACACAACTCAACTCCTGAATGTATATGCTAATTGCAAGGAATGCTGTGAATAAACAGTAAATACGGAGATATTCAATAAGTTTATTTGTGAGGATCGGAATACATTGGCGGTACATCTTGTGCTTTATATGTTTTCCATTTTATTTTATTTTATTAACAGCATTTTATGAATGACCTTTATTTATTTCCGATTAAAAACTATGGGATGACTTTAACTCCCAATTGAAATAAACTGTACCAACGTTGTAAATTATTTAAGAGTCTTTGTCAACGAGTCTTCAAATCCAGTAAACTTGGCGTCACTTTTAACAATTGTTTTTATCCAAATTTTACGAACATAGTACTACTTCAGTTAATTGTACAATTTTTACTGCGAAACGACGAGCATTCTTCTAATACACATTGCATCAGAGTAAAAAACAAGTGACGCATAGCCCGACCTAAATATACGGACTTATCTTTGAAATTAACTAATGCTCACCTGCTATCTCATCGCCGATAACAGAACCGTATATAGATGACAATTCACGTAAATGTACATTAAGTGAGTTGTTTTTAAACGACTACATTTTCCCCGTGAAATTCACACTTCCTCATCACAATTAAAACCATACAAAGAATGAGAATTACAACAAATTAAGAGGTCTTGTAAATCCAAAGAGAGCAGAAGGAGCGGCAGACGATTGACTCAGAGTAATTCCTTGTAGGAACAGAATCCTCAGAACCATCAGTTGAACCTTTAAACGGCAAGATTGGCAAATCTGTGGCCAAACCTGTCTGATAATCACCGGCTGGAGGGTTTATCTAACCGATGACACAATTAGCGAGGTGAAAGCGTGTCTGCGGCCTGTCTATATACAGAGGTAGAAACGAAAGCCGTCCTCCCCTCGCCTTGTATACACCTTGCGCAACAATGAGCATTGATGTGCGTGTGCACGGCGATAGTGCAGCCGGGTGACAGGTAAAACGATAATAAGTTACTTTCAATTCACAGTCGGCAATGTTCAATAACCAAAATTTATCAGCGAAATATTTTTGAAGGGCAATCCTATATATTAAAACACAACATTAACAATATTCCGGAAGAACGTGTGAGACGTCCACTGGTCCGATTTACACGCGGGTGGTGTCAAATGAAAGGAAATAACACCTATATTTGCACATTTTACCTTAAATTTTGGTATCTGGTCGATAACTATTTAAAATACCCCCGTCGCAGCAAACCTGCGTACTCAGCGAATTTCCAATGCATGCATATGTTTCTCACTACCACATAAAGCCACTTACGAAGTTTCATAAAAATACATAAATAAATAAGTGATCCATAGCATTTTATTTATTCTCCATAAGAATAACATTAGGGCTGAGTACGCAGGTTTGCTGCAACAAGGAACACAAATTATGTGTTTTTATGCAATTATCAAAATAACTCAACCATGAGAAGAAGCTACATACTAAGTTTTATTAATGTATGTTCACAATTAAGGGAGATATACAACTTTAATTATTCTCCATAAGAATAACATTAGGGCTGAGTATGCAGATTTGCTGCTCCTGGGATAATCAATAAAAAATCAATTGTTTGTGCAAATATCAATTTACCAGTATTACGTGAAGCCACATACCAAGTTTCATCAATATACATTCATAAATAATCGAGATATAAAATTTTATTTATTCTCCATAAGGATAACATTGGACAACGTACTGTGTTTAGCAGTTTGAATATCTCTGCAACGGTTGGACTAAGTGTAATTTATTTGTACCGGTTGTGTTTATAAATAAAAGCTGATCAAAGTATGTGCAAGCAGTTAAACAATGTTTATTTTAATCACAATGATGATGAAAATATGGTACGCGTACGATAACTATCGAGTTTCCACAATACTGCAGATTGGATTGGTGATCATGTGACCTTACAGCAGTTTTTACGAGGTAGATGTGACTGCGCAGACCTTTACGAAGTATATTCTATATGGACCTTGGAATACGATAATTATCTGCCGTCGTGGCTCCGTATATGTTGGAGGGGCGGCGCGCGGCGTTCGCTTTATAAAATGCTTTTCCATAAGGCTGTCACTAATCTATATACTTAATACATTAAGGGTTGTCTCTGTTACATCCCTTTTTCACCCGTCCTACTTAACCGATTTTTACGATTGATGAGTCATTTTAAAGCATAGCCTATGATCTTGAGCACCGGCGAATGGTAATTAAAAAAGGGTCATTTCGTTTAGGGCTTCGCCCCCCTAGGTTTTTATTTATTTCTAGAGGGCGCTTTCAAAGGTTTAGTGCTGACCAACTCATTACGGTATAACAGTTTTAAATGTGAATTGTAATTTAACAGCTGGTTACCTTCAGATGAATTGCTAACCAAAGTCAGATTGTAAACAAAAATAGATTGTCTGCAACTGTAAACAAGAGACGAAACAGCTGAAACATGAAACAGGTGAAAAGTAATTTTAAAATAGGCAACTTTTATAGATAATTGTAGCCTAGTTGAGGTAGGTACATCACTATGGTATAGATCTACAATCGACATATTATACATATTGTAAATTAGTATTTTTATTTATCTAAACATTTTCTTAAACAAACATTCATATTATTTTAATTTTCATATGATGATGTTTTTCTTGAACGTTTAATGGTTTTTCAGCTACGAAGTAACCTTTGAAAGGTAAAAGGGTATTGCATTATTCGTTATGCCTCGGAGACGAGTTTTGAACCCTGAAACAGAAAGAAGAAGAAGCCAAAGAGAAACCCGAGTAGACGAGATTAGGGAAAACATGCGTAACCTTCGGCAAGAACAGAGAACTGCCGAGAGACAAAGACTGATTGAACAGCAGAGGGACATTGTACCACCTACATACTTGCAACAACTTAGAGATGTTGTTAGGGCCAGAATACGTGAAGAAAAACTTCCGGTATCCTACTGTTGTGCAAGGTTATCTCCAGAAGACAATCAAATTCAAATACATAGTGTTGGGGCGATGAACATGTGTGTGTGTTTTGTTCAGCTAAGCTTTATTTGGTGGGCAAAATATGGTATTCTTGGTAAGGCGATAATGACGTCACGACAGATGAAACGGAACGACCAGAACCAACGAATCATCAACCGATTGTTTGTTTGTTTTATCGAATGAACTTATAGTCTTTGCTCACTGCCTGACGGATTGTAACTTTCTGCAAATGCGGCAAGCTTCGGTAGCCCAGTGGATACGGCATCAGAACCACGATCGTGCGGTACCGTGTTCGAATTTCACTTTTGATGTTTAATTTTTGAAATATGAATTTTTTTTAAGATTACTTTAATTTGTTCGGAGTTAAATCTCACTTTTGTTGATTACTTTTTTAGGTTTGACTTTAATTTACTTATACTAATCCCTCTATTTGTAATTATGTTGCACAACGAACAGCCACCATTCAGCGCTCTGCGCAGTTAGGTTAGGTTAGGTTAGGTTACTATAATTTTGTCGTGAACTGCAACCTAGTTGTTTGTTCACGTAAATCCATTTAAAAACCCAATTTAACACTGTATCCACAACTTTTGATTTAACTTATATCTGCTTGAATTTGAATTGAATCACCATTTATGCTTTTCCACCACAAAAACAATAACAATCGTAATTGAAAGTTCATTCGATAAAACAAACAAACAATCGGTTGATGATTCGGTGGTTCTGGTCGTTCCGTTTCATCTTGTCGTGACGTCATTATCGCCTTACCGAGAATACCATATTTTGCCCACCGCTTTATTTAGGTGAGGTCCGTATTTGTTGTCACAAAGGGAAGGTCAGCTTGGCGCCTATTGATATTTGCGATGAGCTAAGGTAGTAAGTTAATTGAGAGGAATCACCAAGATACCAAACATTATTTAGACAATATCCGCCGTTTTAACAATGCTTTTGCGTTTGCATCAGTTCAGGTAAATGTCGTACAAATTCCCTTTCGCTTTAAACTAAATGTTAACTTTATAATAACTGTGAGTTATAATTTCTTCGAATTGTGGGTAAGTTTCTCTCAAACAGAACAAATATTAAAATGCGCAATTTGCGCACGGGTCCCCTAGTTTATTTTGATTCATGGGGTGAGAGCATTGGTTTCTAAGAAAATGGCAAGATTTCCACTCGGACCTTAAACAGTTTATTTGTTCAGAGATAAGTGTATTACTTAAACGTTTACCTTAAATATTAATGATTAAATCAGGTGAATCTTTACTGGCATAGTAATCAGATTTTTTAATTGCTTAAGTTTTCCTTTATACATTTACAGTCTGAATTTTCCAAATTGATTTCCCCCGGACGTTAAGGACGCAAACCGGATACAAACTGAGTAAATTTCTCAAGGTGCATATCTTCAAGAAAACAATATAATAAAGGGGTCATTTTTAAAACTGAAACACTTCTTTTATATTTACTTTTCAGGTTGTGTGCAAAGAACCACATACACAAATTTAAAAATGTTGTTTATTAACTACCAATACCATTAAGTAGACAGCGTTTAAATCACAACGATGGAATCCACTAAAATCGACGCAGTTGATCCAAAAAGCACTAACTTGCAACCATTAAAAGGAGAATAAACAGTCTCGTTAACAAATCCACCATTCCATGTTGCCACACAGCTTGTCCGACCTTTTTGTAACTTATTCTAGAGCTAAACCGGATATCAATGCGACAGAGAATGCCATCCTCATAAACATGACACGGGTGGTAATACCATTGTGTCCCTCGGTTCGGGGGGAGGGGTGGGGGGGGGCGAGATGAAGAGGTCCAGGAGGTCTTAAAACATCATCTGGGGTCTGGGGTCTGGGGCCGCCCAAAATAGCGACGCGACACCGGGGGGCCGCTCCACCGCCACGTCCGGATTTGGTTACTCGTACATTGTTTATGCTAGTGAATGTTTAATTCGCCGCTTCTCGTTTTCGGTCGCAACCAAAGTCAATTTACAACGTACCTGTTTGCATTAATAAGCTCCATGCGACCAAAGCGACGTCTTTCTTGGCTTTATTTCGGGTTTGGTTGCCAAACTCGTTGCCTCTCTGCTGTTCTTTGTTGTTTTGCTACCCCTTTTAGTTCTGCTGCGGTTTAATTTACGACGGTTGTGTCTTGGTATACACAATTCGCTGCGTCGTTTCTGTTGTAATCCACGCCCATAGCTGGTTTCCAAGTTCAGAGTTTGAACATGTATATTTTTCTAATAATGGACAATCCCAAGAGAGGGTTGTAGCTAAATAATTGCAATAAGATTTACCTTACCCGGGAAAGCCGGTATAAAAGCAGAAATGTGTAATGTTTTTATATGAGGAAGATCAAGTAAATACTTAATATAAACCTCTCTAAGACGAAAACGAGATTATTCGTTTACAACAATGACACCTTTTATTTTAGAAAACTCTTTTACTAAAAAGTAGGCCTGAATTATCTCAAAACACAGACGAAATCCTAACGTTTCGTGGAATAGAAACCTTGTTTGATTGGAGAAAATATGTTAAATGAGAAGGTACAGATGGAGAACGAATAGTAACATTATGGATGCCGGGTCTGGCGCCAATACATTGTAACTAAATGCAATAAACCAAAGAACAAAATAGTATGAAGGTGCGAACTGTAGATCGTAATAGTACACCGTTACGCCGTGATTTAAACTTGGCAAATGTTTTAATTTCAGTAAATGTGCGTATATATTTAAAGTTAAAGGATGACAAATTAAGCACGATTAAAATATTTATTACATAAACAAAGTTAACTTACTAATAAGGAAGGTAATAACTGACTTATAGAAGAGGCAGTAGGCCAAGGTCATGTTGTACTAATAAGCAATGGCAGATAACAATGACGATAGCCACCGAGAGATAACAACAACCAATGTCATAAACGTGTATACTGAATGGTATAACAGCACAGTAATCGTTGATCGGGAGAGGTTACTGCCACATCGGCCTCATTCTTCCCCCGTCACAGTAGCACCTGTGTGTGTGTGTGTGCTGGTGTGCGGTGTGGGTGATGCCCAGGGATGTACCACTGATGACGTAACGCAGGAAGACACGTCTGCGTCTGCGTCTGTGTCTGTGCGTGCGGGCGGTGACCCGTGAATGTTAACAAGGTAGAAAGCTGCAGTGCATTCCTCCCGTGGCCGACTTTGCATTACAGCCTCAGAATAACGAGTTAATTTCATACCTTGTCGATTATTCTGATCACACTAAAAGCTATTGTGCGGTTTTTATTTACCGTGATGTGAACTGTAATCGCAACTAGGTTCATAGTAGTGCACATTTCCACCAAAATAATAACTAACAATTTTGAAATTTGAAAACCCCGTAAATTAATACGAAAGAAAACTTTGTTTCTACGGAAGAAAAAATTCACGTATTACAAACTCTGTTTCAATTTCGAAAATGCTATAATTGCTTTATCACATATTCGCATCAAAGACCGACAAAACCGAGATTCCATTTTCAAATCCTCGTCCCGTCCCGTCTTCACGCTCGCGACGTTCTCATTCCCGTGTGGAGCGGCCGATTGGTCGCGGTCCGAGCCCTCGGAGACCAGGACATGCTTGTCATCCTCATTCGGGAACTTTTTGCTAGTTATGTCTGCTTCAAGGTGACGCCTATACTCATATAAAAGCTGCGGAAATTCGCAGACACTAAATAATACACACGACTGCATCGATAGTCCCAAAACTCAGTTTACATTTTTATTTTCAGATGTTTATTGTATTTTCGTGGACACACGTTTGTAATCAACGAAAATTGTATACCGAACTAAATCAAAGTTGACAAGGTTATAAAGGTCCGAATAACATGTCCCCAATTTGTTCCACCGCGGGGACAAGGTGCAGTGACGGAAGCCACTTCAGTGCTGGCCGCTCCCCTGACACCCCTCCGCACGCGCCCCTAAGTAGATAATCTTGGCAGTCATTTAAAAAGATCAGAAATGCACTTATACGTCATCTCTTCCCAATATACGATCCATAAACTGGAACGTTTCATGTTACATTCAGCGCAGACGACAATATCACAGTTGTATTGAAGTTCTAGTGTTTAATTGGAACTGCCTAGACGATCAATGCAATCGTAATATCAAAAGCAGACACGACTAACTACTTGTCTTACTTACGTGTTCGTCCAGCGCGTAGCTTAGTTCGCCGTCGTCGTACAAAACAAACCATCGTCGTTGCCATCTCTGCAACAATAAAAACAAAATGTACTTACAAACTGGTTTAATGACTTGCGTGGGCAAAGAAACGTTTAAGGCTGTTAGTTGCAACTAAGACTTTTTCCAACACCGTCGTAGCAGGTGAATTTTAATCGATTATGATTAACATTTTTTTCTTACAAAGCTCATCGTGACATTTTTAATCTAATCACGTGATAAGGCCGTGATCGACATAATTTAACTCTAATAACAAAACTCCGTGCAAGTTATCATAACACTATATTAATAAACCATTAATAATCTCAGCAACAGCATCGAGAGATTGATTTTCAAGTTTATGATTATACAAATGTAAAATGCAAAGTAATTAGACAGCATATTATCACTCAGGGATTATTGAAAGGGGGGAGATTTATTATCCAATGGATTGGATACTTGTGAGTGTTATCCTTGTGAGGTGATCTCCATTCGAGTGGGCATATCCAGAGACGACTACTGTGTAGACTACTGCACCATTAACGTTGTGTTCTTGTTTAGGTATTTGTTGTCAGCGTATACGACTGAAAATAATTTGGGTCCTTCTGATGATCCCTGACAACATTACACTGTATTCACAGAAAAACATCTTTCATCAAATAAATGATTGCACAAAGCAAAAAAAGCGACCGAAGTGCATGCATGGTGTTAATAGGCTGGTCTCCAAAGCTTGGGGGTTAATGCTTGAGCAGTACCTTTAACTATAGACTGAAGTATCCATAAGTATCCATAGTCAATGGCAGTACCTGGATACCGAGCTTAACTCGGATAAGCTCTAACAGTTTGTTCAATAGCCTTGGAGTTAATCAGCACTACAACCCCTTTCCGTTATGAGCAGATTTTCTTCAATCGTTTAGAACTTTACTGCTTTGTAAGCTTACAAAGCATTAAACTAAATTCATTTACTGCATTTTAACTCAACGTTCCTTTAGGTAGTAGTTAAATACATCACACACATCTAGTTAATTTTAAAACTGTCTACAGGAATATTCAAAATATTCGGCACACGTTTCTCACTGAAAGTTCATACTTATGTTGACACTACTTTGCCACGTGAATGTTACTTTCGACTGATTACTAGTTGTTTTTCACAGCAACACAGGAAACATAATTTTTATGGTTTTTGCCTTTTTGAGAGAGTTGCAAACATAAATTAAAACATAACTCATTTTAGATGCGATGACCTAGAATAGGTTAACTGGGACCTCCATCAGATTCTCTCTGACCACATTGTAAATGTTCTCATTGAAAACCGTGATTTAACCGTAAGTCGAATGCCTTTCAGAAGGCAACTCAGGTTTTAATCAAGAGGAGGAGGGGTAGGTTTTATCAAAGTCAAGAAATATGGGGCAAAACTAAAAGGTGGGTACCCAACCTCCCCTTGGATCACCTCAACTGTTGATGCAAACCCATGCGTGCCAATAAACCTCCGCGAACTACCCAACCTCCCCTTGGATCAACCCAACTGTTGTTGCAATTACATACGTGCCAAAAACCCTCCGCGAACTATCTTCTACCTTCTATACCCTTTGGAGTAAACACTTCTCTCATTACTGGGGAGCAGAAAGTGAACAATAAATAATAATTTGGGCGGCGCAAATGTCGGCAGAGTCCTTGACTGCAGCGATTGCCGCACAGTTTGGCAACAGGGCAACAAGGCAGGGGGCGCCGGCCTCTCGCCTGGTCAGGTGGCTGCAGATTAATAGACTTTCGACACTCTAGTGGCCTTACATTAATGAGGTTAATACTTCGCTGTAGAGATTAACTGTGAAATGTGTGAATTAAGATGGTTTGGACGGGAAATAACAGAACCCTGCTGGATAAGTTAATCACAGTGGTTACCTGATAAATAAGAGGGAGGGGGGTCATAGTATTGCAATAAAGCATGTACAACATTTTTGGCTTATACTTTAACTGCGAAAGAGTAGGTAAACTACATAAAATTATGTCTAAAAAGACGTCTTCGATGATTATGGCAATGCACTTCACCCATTTAATCCTTCGACCTTATAGGTCATCGCGACTATTTGTATCAATTAACCTTCCAATTTATACCAAACCGTCATAAGGACGCCGTGAATTTCCTCGCTCACGAACCGAGGTCCGCGGATGGCGGAATGAATGAACGCAAATAAGACGTTTCGTGTTTGACTGCGCATGTCGCAAGATGGGAAAGGTACGGGGAAACAATGCCAGGAAGCGAGCGAGCTGGGCATGAGCTAATGCAGGGAATTGTCCCGAGCCCTTGGCTCAGTACGGTAGTAAGTAGCACGTCCTGCTGGCTAAAAAATGCGTTTATTCAATAGGCGTTTAAAAATATGCAATTGAAATATGTTATTTAGTTGTTTTTTTTTTTTTTTTAGTAAATAAAAATCTTTAAATATTGCATACTTATACAGTTTATAGTGATTAAACTACAGTGAGTAAAAACAATGTGTAATCTGGTTGTAACATATATATATATATATAAACAAATTCAAATTTGTTTTTGAAATGTTGTTCGAATCAAGGTTTATTTTACTCAAAAACACATAGGCCTAGTTATTATTTTACTATTTACATATTTTATGAAACAAAAACCATAAAGCCTAGGGTACTTAGCTTTAAAAATATTTCTCAGAAGCTATTTTTTATCAAAATTCAAATTGATATTTATGGTGCAATTTTCATTGTTCATGACATTTATACCTTTATTTGGCAGTTCGTTTTGCAACAAATTACGAGTTTTGTTACTGACTTGAGTAGCACTTCTTCCAGTTTTGTCAGTTTCTCCACTCACTCCAATCCCATCATCGTCGTCAAAAATATCATTCACATTGAAATATTCGCCATCTGAATCCCTTGCGCCACTGAACATACCCTAAAACTTTACGATCCAAGAGGGTAAAAAACCGCACAGATTTATTTCATTGGTGTTAGCAGTGTTTTGATGGCCAAGGGATGTTCCTGGTACTGGTGTAGGCCCATTCTGCACGTTAGCAAACCATTTTTTTGATACTTCAATAATTTTACTTTTTATTGAGTTTTCTACATATCCCTCAGCCACGCTAGACGATCTCCACCCACCATGTTGTTTGAGGGTTAAAAAGTCCGCTCCTCCTTCTACAATCATTGTAGCCGAACTTCTTCTTAAAGCGTGGCCAGTACAGGTGTCTGGATTTTCTAGCTTAAGAAATGTAGTAACATTTTTTGGCACACTAGGTACAAATTTTTTATGGATACCTACATTTTGGGTATCACATTTTTCTTTTCTATAGGAAAGGAGAAATTTCTCACTCTTAGCACGAGCTGAACGTAAAAGAATGAATTTCCTAATCAACTGACATGGTTGGAATGGGCAATCTTCATCACTGATGGTAAAAAATCTGTTCCTGTGGGTTTTATCACCTTTTATTTTGACAGTAAAATAGGAGCCATTGTGATTTACATAATTTTTCTTGATATTTAGTATGTCATCTCGTCTGCAAGCTCCAAAACATAATTACGTTTAATGTTAAAATCGATGCATACAAATTATATTACAGGAAATATTCAGGTATGCAATTATTTATACTAATTTATACTAATTACGAGGAAGCCCTCGTACTGTCCTGTTGTTCGAATCCGAGCAAGTTTGTACCCAACGAAAGGTTACTTCAGTTGTAAACAAGTACAGTATGACAACACATCTGATATTAAAACGGATGATAACATCTGATAATAATGCGGTTAACGTACCAATGTTGAATGCAATGTAACATACTTTCAATCAACACGTAGTTTAGACCCCGCCGTCCGTCGTATAGCGCCACTGTTCCAAAAATGCTGCCCTTTACTGTATTCAAGTAAAGTAAAGTAAACCTTTCTTAAAATTCTGAGACATGTTGGCAAATCTACGTAAAATACCTTTAATTTTACACCTTAAAACTTTAAAATCCGACTAGCCGTTATATCGAGTTATGACTGTGAATAAAAAACCCTTATAGCATATTAATATATAGGATTACACGCATCGCGATTTAACTTGCTTTATTCTCACGAAAGCGGAGAAGCAGCTTCATACCATAAACGAGTCTATAACATTAAACATGTGCCGATAAAGAGAAACCAGGTTAGGAGCAAATGAGCTGCAAATGATGCGACTCATAAAAAGCCGGATAACAGCTAGGGGTCTACACCTAACTGAGCACTGGCTAGCTCTGTAGGCCTTTTATCGGAGTGCAAGAAATGTGATACTCAAGATCATCAAAGTACACCCGCTTGACTTTTGAAATTGTTAACAAACAATACCTATGATCAAGGATAGATCGAGCATGTTTTAAGTTTGTTGATTAGCATAATAGGTTTTGTTATGATAACTACGTTTTACAATGAAATACGGTTTACAAAACTTCAAAAATAGTTCATACTTCAATGTGTGATATGTGATGCAATACAAATAATACACTTTTTAACAATTAAGAATGTGTATTATTTCAAATTTTTTATGGTATCTATAACCAGTAATAAGAGATCAGAAACGGTGAAATGCTGAATGAAATCTCATACTCCTGCCGCACCTACCGAGTCCAGCTGTGCTCTATCGGCCGGGTAGGGCGCGCCGCGGGTGTGACATATCACCGATTTTACACCTGTCGCGGTCATTGTTTCAGACGGCTCTCTACAATGCACGCGTCTCATTACTGTTTAAAATAGCCGTCGGCTCACAGTTCTACCAGGGCCTGTTCACATAAACAAACAAGAATAAAAAACGACTTTTTTTATAAATTGTATGTTTAGAAAAGTAACGACGTATAACCGGGAAATAAATCGTGTATTTTATTATTTGGGCTATTTAATCGACAATGATAAATAGGTTTTGCGTTTTATTCCGTTCGTAAACAGTTGCATGGATTATTTGCCGGATCACGATGTTTTTGATTCTCATTGAGGTGCCTGCGACCTATAGTAGTAAACATTTGAACCAAAGTGAGAGGCAAATTAGTAGATCTCCAGCCAAAAAGACCTTCATCTCAGAAACATTTCCTAGAGGCCTACATCATTACCCGACACATTCAAACTGCGGACCTCAACGGACGTTTTAGAATATACGACTCATTGTAATAATCGTTGTACATGGTAATAACAATTATCCTGAATTATTACACGTGGTGCGGTTGTTGTATACAAATGGAGACGAACAACGATAGCGTGTAGAACCCATGTAGAACCAAGGCCGCACTATCCTACGAACACAGGGCTCCGCTCTGGTAGAACATAGAACACCGTGGCAGCGTTCGGGAGTCGGGAGTCGGGAGTTACCCTCCGGAGCAATCCTGTTCATACTCCAGGATACTATCTGTTTCCTTACCTAAATGACGCATATAAACGTTTTTATAAACTTAAGGTTTACTAAATTGGTGTACCTGTATGAACTGTAAATTATACTACAGCCATACAAAAATCCATTTTTATCAAATTCCGTCACAAGTTTTGGGCGCACAGGTTTTCAACAACGGGGACTAGGCTAACCGGGCTAACCTTGCGATTTGAAGAGGTTTAAAGAAATAAAAACTCAAGTAGTAATTCACGACATTTTTAATATAATTGATATGCTGAATACAATTTGACTCCCCATGATAGATGCTACCAGGCTGTACTCGTTTCGTTAAATAAGTAATTTATAACGAGTTTGCACGCAGCACGCTGACGTGAGGGAAGTGAATTTCCACATAAAAACTTTAAAAACTCAAAATCAGTGTAAAAACATACATTTGTCCAATTTTTATTGAAATCTGAAAACATTGATTTTTTGGCTGTTCTGATACTCCTGGTTTCGTTTACTTGCAAAGCTGGGAATACAATTTTGCGCATTATAAGGTTAGGAGTAGGTCCAGACAGGCTTGAAAGTAGGCGTGAGGTTGCTGGGAATAATAAAAGTACTCTGACAAAGGAATAGCAGGCTTTTCTAGTGTAAAACCCCTATAAGACAACGTACTGTGTTTAACCATACACATTTTCTTTAATGAATCGGTAAATATTTATGCTAGAATGACGAAAGAGGGCTTAAAACTTTTGCCTCTCTAATTTCCTTATTTTTACATGCATTAATTTTACATCTGAGGCTTTTTTGACCCTTTTTGGGCCCAAAAACCCGAAATCTGAAAGATTAATCCCCAAAAAATGGGTTTAGAGTTTTCCGATTGTTTTGCCCAACGAACTTGTCCAACATATTATAGAAAGGAATGTCCCTACCAAATATACATATATATATAAAATTTTGAACGACCCCCCAAAACGTGTTCAGGGGGTCACGTTAGGAACTTCTATGGTGGTCCCGGGCTTAAGTTTCACCGTGCGGGTAATGCTAATAGTTCACTTTCCAAAGGAAATTCACTAATAAAACAAATTTATAACCGATTTCGTGAATCATTTAATAGAAATTAATAAATAATATATATGCGAAGTTTTATGTTATAAAGAATTTGACTTGGTGCTTCAATAAAATTCAAAAATACATGTTATTTATACAAAACATTTTAAGTAGACGAAGAAACGTCAAATTTTATTCATTCACTTACAAGTTATCCCAATTAACGGTTACGATGTATGGAGTAAGGGAATACTAAATACGAAACAAATGCCGAACTTTATACAGTAACTACATCCCTTCTGCACCAATACGAATCGAAATCAACGGTTTCAGCATCGTTCTACAATTTGGAGAAATACCATTGTGGAAGCCCTCGTAACCCACCGTTACTCCAATCACAGCCCCAACCGCCGTGGACCTGACGCGTAGGCGGCGCTGGAGTTGCGTCGGCGGGGAGGAGCTATTACAAAACAATCCCACGATTTTTGGCGAGAACCCCGTAATTTGGCAATGCGCGAGTGCGGCCGGCACCTCACGTCCGCCGGACGGAGCCGGGCGGTGTCCGGGTGCATTATGTGACGTGAACTGTCGTTATGTGACTTGTCGCCACAGTTATCTTGGTGAGGAAAACAAACGCTATAAACATAATATAACAAATATAATTAAGTCATTACATAGACAATGTGTAGAATCTTGTGCCACAGCACAATATACAATTTCTTTAAGATCCGTCTGTTGCTTGACATACTTTGACAAACATTATAAAATTATACTGACAAAATTGGAAAAAGTATATAGAGGATAAAATATCCTTGAAAACAAAAGGATATTAGCAAGCTAAAACCATCTTCCGTTCTTTCAAAACCTAATAAAGAACCATTCATGATCTCTTCTTATATACAGAGTAGCTATACGCAGACCTCTCCGAAAGGTTACCTAAAGTTGGACATACTTGAGTTGGTTTTTAATTTTAATGAAACAAATATAAGCTAAAATATAACGAAAACCATAAGTAGTGTTCGTGTACGAATTAAAACATACTTTCCATAATACACCTTGGACGTATCAGGTTAATTATAGAAAGGATGGAAGGAATAGGTTCCGGTTGGTCTTCATTCATCCATCATCCATTCGTTTAAAGTAAAAGTAATACACAATCTCAACAAAATGTATTTCTACGTAATAAGTTTACCATGCAATTTCATTAAAAGGCGTATAATTTCTTAAACCCATTATTTTCTTTGAGCCATTATTTTCTTTGAACGGATATCGATTGCTCACTGACGTGAATCACTGCCCACGTCACGTCTGAGCGTGAGCCCAACACATATTATACGGCATTGCATATCCGCACACGCAGCGAAAGTCCGACTGGACCTTTCTAATGAGAAAGCTCGCGTATCTCAGGTGGCGGTGGCACTGGCAGCGTCACGTTTACTTTCCTGCGCCGGCGTTTCCGCGTGCCCGGCGGCTTATAAGGACACTTTTACTGGCTTCTCGAGCACCATGCACTATGCCAACAACGGATCGGAACGTGGCGCGTGAAATGATGCGGCCGAGGAGAAATCCATAGGCGTCACCAGAAAGGAAACTACAGGTCAAATAACACAACAATCCAGTGAACGTGTAAGATATGAGTAATGCGCAACAAAATCTGGGTTCAATTGTAATAAAATAAGTATAAAATGCAATCAATTTGTCTCGATTTATAAATGATCATACAATATTAAAGAAAAGAGAATACTGAAAATTAAAATGTTCAAATGTAACACGATATACTTTGTTACGCGTCTCGAGGAAGCACTAGAAGTTCCTGTTGAAAGATATGGCACACTGCTGAGTGAGGATGGCTGATACAGAGTATAATTTGGTTTCACCAAAATACTTTAAATTGTCTTACAAATATAATTTTTACACTTTCAGAGAGCATTTTAAGTAGTGCAATACCACCCAGTGCAGATTACGTGGCAGGGACCATCGCTACCAAACTCTAAATCTTATTATAATGACTGTAAGACAATCGTTGGGTTTAAGGGTGCGCCCTGCCTGCCCTCCACACGCTAAAGTAAGGGTTTGGCATCCACCACATTGTAGGTTCAATTGTTAACCAATTAAAAATAATTTGTTATTTCATTCACTAAATATTCATCTATTATTCTGATGTTTTAATAATCGTGATTTTAATTCAAACTAGGCCCTAAGTGGTAGGCCGTTAGTAAAGTTTTCAAATTAGGCGTTTTTATAAAGCTTCCTAAAGTAAGGAAAACAATTATTTTGGACAAAAGGAACCGTAAGAATCTTAGATTGGAATCTAAAAAGAGTGAAACTGCAAATAGTTTGGTAGGAATCTGTAAAATTACTGATTGATTGAGGAGGACGACAAGGTCTTCAAGCGTAAATAGGTATGCATGGCCCTGCTTGATGGCGGCGCGGCGTTAACAACATCGTGCGGATCATTATCAAGGGTAGGGCGCACCCTTAAGAAAAAATGTTGACACAAATGATAACAGGCAACCAAACTGTACTGTAAATACTGTGAGTGGCAGAAAAATGTGTCTAAATATCGCCAAAGGGCATTATTTTAAAGAGATGCAGGCGTGATATGAGTAGCTTGGTCAAGGCTGTCCTCTTTAATAGATACGTACCGCGATTATCCTGTATTTTTTAAACCGCTCAAACTTTATGATTTCAAAAGTGTACACTTAAAATCCACTTGACGAAATCTAGGATATGAATTAAACCGTTGACAATCGCTATAATAGTGAGTTAGCGAGTGCAGTGGAGTGAGAGGAGCGGTCGGATTGGCCGGATCAGTTACAAGGCTCCACACATCACGCGGCACATCACATGTGCGGCCTTGGCACATAGCACTCGCGCTGTTACCTAGCTCGACATTGTGTTTAGTTAATCGGGGACCCCTACAAGGGATTTAGGGGTTTGAGTTGTAGTTACCGAACTCTTATTCGTCTTCATTAGTTCTTACTGGGCTTAAAGTAAAACGTTTAAATTGTTAATCCACCCTCAAGTGCGGTATATTGGTATATACCATCTCGTATCTTTAAATATACAAATAAAAAGTTCACATAAGCAACTGCGATATATGTTACTCAACTGACGTCAGCAATAAAATTATATAAAAATGTGAAGTACATATAAAGCTGTGATTATGACTTTTTTCCAGCACTTTGCTTCCTGATGCTCTGTCGCCCAATCATTCTTTTAGGAATAGTTAATTTATAAACCCTGATTTTAACTGTTTTATTTTATTCATCAGTCTGTTTTTGCAGTTAATTTAAAACACAATTGTAGCACCATTCTACGTACATGGGTAACATTCTTTATACCTCTAAATGTTTGAAAAAAAAAAACTGTTTACGTCAACTCCACTCATCAACATCGAAGTCTTACAAACTTCACCAGAGCGTTAAAAAAATAAAATAATGACAAAAGTTTGATTTATTAGAAAAAGTTCTGTATAATTAAAGACCATTACAAGACTTTAAATAATTTCGTTTTTGTGTGTAATCAGTACCAAATTCGAATATAAACCTAATCAGCTGTTATTATTTTAAACCCTAGCTTAATAGGCCTACTCCCCCATAAATAAAAATGAATCAGCTATCTGTTAATAACCAAAATTAACCGGTTGATTCCGTTCTGAGTGTTACTGTGGTATCCCAGTTAAGCTGCAACTTGTACCAAATCATCACAAACCATTTATTTTATTGGCGATCCAAACCACATTAACGCCCCAACGTGCGTGATCTAGTTGTCGGTCGCGACCAGCGTGAAGATCGCGGCCACGGGTCAGGCGGACGCGGGACGCGGGACACGGGACACGCTCAATAAACCCAATAAACTTCTCCACTATCGATCACATCTCAGATTACACATAGCCCCTACTATCGATACTGATTGCCTAGCAGGGAAATTCGTATACACAAATAGGGCTTCCAATTGGTGTAAAAAGTACACACTCCTTGTTAACGAAAATACAATTGTTAATTTGATGAATTTTCTGTGCAAGGACACACAAAGAGAGTGGCTATAATAAATTTAAATTAATCGACTGCCAGAGAGTTACATGAAATGAAATAAACAAAAAATTAAATTAAATTAAATTTTTATTTCAACAGGCAAATTAGAGCGACATGGCCCTTTCTTACACTTAACCTGCATACAAATGGAGATGGATGCGTTATAGTTATACACTAAATGTCCTAATTTATTTGGAGGCGCAACGAAACGAATTTTATGTTGCACACTTGACTTCGGCTAGCACAAAATTATGTCGCGCCTTAGGTATTTTTTTACATATTGATATAATTAATCCGGATGAGGTGTTTCTATAAAATCACATAAACACTAAAGTGCAGCACCAAAAGCGGTTTAATTAATAAGGGGAAAAATTACTCTCCCAAAACTAGGTAACAGACAAATAAAATCACTTTCTAGAGAGATAAATCGTCGTAGAACTAAAATAAAAAGGGGAGAGTCGGTGGTAGGAAGGAAAGTCGAATGAATGAACAAAGAATGAATAGCGATTCAATAAATAATTGGCAATCCCATAAAGCTCGGCGGGGCGGGACAGACGGCAAGAACAATTGTACTTTCCTCGATAACCGGTCAATTAGGGCGAAAGTGCCGCCATCTATTCACGGGGGTCGGAAACATAACCGCTTTATTAAGCGATTACCGTGAAAGCCACTGCGCACCTGAGCGCCCCTCGCGCATGCGCAGCGCTCATGTGACGGCACTGCGCATGTGCAGAGCTGATACGCGCCACCGTTTGACTAATTATATCAGCCAATGCTGGGCGAGGGAGAAAGTCAAACATTATACTATCACTACAGCGTTATAAGTCAGTGGACATCTGACGGGGAAAATCCTTAATACGATATCCGCGATGTCCGACAAGGTTGCAGATTGAACTTTTTTTCCGCTTGACTGATATAAGGAAAACGCGATTAGTGGATCATAATGAATATATTTTTTATTTTTAGGATAAAAATGCAGGGTATCCAATAGAATGAATAAAAATTATGAAATATGTGTTGAATGTATGGGCTATACTGGGAGTGATATTGATTATTAAGTTACAAGAGGTGCTGTAATTAATATAGTCATAAGTTGATAATTGTAGATTTATAGGGTTCTGTTTAAATATGCCACAATTTGATTCCGATGAAGCATGAACACTAGACTGGGACCTTAATCAATTTAAGTAGAGGTTTACGGTATCTAAAACGTTACACACATGGTTGTTCTGCTGCTTTTCAACCAGTTTATCTATCTCAGTTTTTACTCAAGTACACACCAAGGAAAGTACTAAATGTCTTGAAGTAAATTCACCGAATTCCTCTACAGGTGTGAACAAGTTACTGTAAGGTGAACCTACGTGATATAAGATCGAACACAATCTAACTACCTTTATACTAATTAATCCAGCACTATGTTCTAAATTGTCAAATTTTCCGTAAAAAGTCAGTGGCTTATTAAAAACTTCCTTCTACGGCCAGACAGAGTGCAGGCCGTGTTTAACGGGCCCGCATGCGGCGCGGCGACCGTCTCCCGGCTGCAACCTGCAATCATTACAGGATTAATGCGTCTTAACCGGCGCTAATGCCGCCCTGACATCTAGCTGAGCTGCAGCAATTAAACCATCTGAGGTCCGCAGTGAACAATGATAACGAGTGAACGACATGGTCGTGCGCACGCAGTTTTCAAACATTTACCACAATATTTGTTAGTGTAACTGATTAACTTAAATCAAATAAATTAATATTAACTTAAAACAAATAAATTAATAAGTGTACATGAAGTTAATAGAAGTAACAGGAGGAATACCAGGTGAAATGATCTACTCATATTTCCGTAAGAGGAATAGAGGGTATGAATAAATTGTTTTTCATACATAAGTTGCCCAATTGGGAAACTGTATAAATGAGAGTACATCTGGGGTCAGTAATGGAAATTTCAGGCATTGTATCCGATGCTACATCAAGCAAGCAACTACAATTTACGGACGATAGCTTATACTCATTAAACCCCTCACTTTGAGAACTTAATAACTGGTTTTCTGTAAATACTTAAAACTTCCAACCAACATTTTGAGTTTACATGAAAGAAAAAAATATTTACTCACATTACCTTTCTTAATCGATGCTAAAATTCACTCTTCATTCCACAACTTTGAGACCAGATTTACTTGAAACCGACTCCTTTAGCACATTTCAAACAGGCTTCAAAAATAAAAAGTAAACACTTTTAAGGTTTAAATAAATCCTGTAGTACTAACTTCCAAGAAAACAGTATCTAAATTATTGATTAAAGAAGTGACAATGATTTAGTAATATTTGAGCACGGCAAAGGACCCGATGAAGAGGTGAGCATGAAAGTTCTGGTAAAACCATTTATTTTTAGCGAATTTCCCCTATAGGGAAGAAGCTATTACCGTAGTCGGCATGGTAAGACCTAGGCCCGGGACCATAATAACTTTTCGTTTTGAGGTCCCCAGACCCCAAAAACACCATTCGTTCGAAACTGTATATATATATATATATATATATATATATATATATATATATATATATATATGTGTGTGTGTCCGTGAGCACGATAACTCTCGTAAAAATGATCCGATTTTGATGAAATTTGGTATAAACGTGTAAAGCAACATTTATGACTTAAAGTTCGAAAACCAGCCAGATCGCTCCATTCGAAGGGATATTTTGGGGGGGTTTTGTACCCCAAAAATGGGTTTTTGAAATTTTTACATGTAATTTTTGAAAAAAATCAAATTTTAGTTTTTATCATTGGATTCAGCTTAAAAAAACACACAATTTGGTATTTTCATCATTTCTCTACGTCAATTGGTTACCGAGATATTGAAAGTGCTAAACACAGTACGTTGTCTAATGTTATTCTTATGGAGGAAAAGAAAAATTTTATATCTCGCTTATTTATGAACGTATACTGACAAAACTTGGTATATGGCTTCATCTGGTTGTGGTATATTGATATTTGCTCAAAAAAATTATTTTTTGCCAAAGGCACCCGTAGCAGCAAACCTGCGTACTCAGCCCATGTTATTCTTATGGATAATAATTAAATGCTATGTCTCCCTTAATTATGAACATAAATTAATAAAATCTGGTATATGACTTCACCTAGTTGAGTTATATTGATATTAGCATAAAAACCCATTTTTTGTGTTCCTTGTTGCAGCAAACCTGCGTACTCAGCCCCAATGTTATTCTTATGGAGAATAATTAAAATTTTGTATATAGCTTATTTGTGAATATATTTTTATGAAACTTGGTAAGTGGCTTTAGGTATTATTAAGACATTTATATATCTATTGGAAATTCGCTGAGTACGCAGGTTTGCTGCTACGGGGGTATTTAATAGTACTAGGTCTAGTCTGTAATTTATGGTAATTAATTGAAAATCTCCACTTACGTATTATGCAGAGTACAAATTAAAACATTACATTATTTCGATAGATTTGTTTTTCGATGAAAATGTGGTATTCCGGATAATCTGAAATGTCGGTAGTCCAAACAGGCTCTGGTCACAATTAGCTAGGATTAGCGGGGCTCTGAATTGTCCACCAGCACGCTGCCTTTAATTTGGTTTGCAACATCGATTAAAAAATGTAAACTATTCAGTTAAAAAAACGAGCTATTAAAATAAACAACAGCTAAATAAGTATAGATAATACCGTTGACTATAAATAATGCAGTAGACTTCTCATTCCATTGTAAAATCTGTCCCTAGTTTTGTGTGTGCTAGGGTTCAAAAAGGACGTACTTAACACTAATCACCACCAGAGTATGCTGCTGTCAACTATTGCTTATCCTCTCAAGGAGGGGATAATATAACAGTTGGTATGTCAGAAATCAAACATAAGTTGATTATCACTTGCTTTCTGGGGTGGATATATTTTAAAAGTTAACGTATATCACTAAAATAAATAGTTAACAGCAGCACAATTTGTCGGTGGCCTAATTAAACCACATCCACTTAAAATTCTGACAAACACTAAAAGTGGGGCAGCTAGGCCATATAGATGGGATGTCTCCACTTATATAACTACCATATGATTAATCTTGCTTTGGGCATTTTAAAGAATAAAAAATTGTAACCATATTTGCATAACATCTGCATCTATAAAAATGTGTGTATGGACCTATACATTTTCATTGAGGACTCCTAAACCATTTAACCGAAGCTAATGATACTTTGCAATGTCATTCAGACAATAGGACTCTAGGAAGGTTTAAATCTACTAATCAAATCCCTAGGACTTTGAGGGATTCGCTCCACTAGACTTCAAGGTCACCATGTTATTCTTATGGATGAAATATCTGCTATAATTTTATTATATGACTAATTTAAAATATTGTAAAAAACTGTCTTCTCTTTACTCAATCGGAATATTATTATTAATAATACAAATTGTGTATTATAACCCAATGAATAGCAATGACGTAAAGCGGATAACAGAATATTATTTATTAAATTTTACTGTTCAATTTGATAAATGACATTGCTGTAATACTATGGAAGACGAAGACGAGTAATATATTATTGTTATTTTAATGTTATCCAGCACAAATATGATTGAAAATATGTTTGACATAAAAGTTGTACCTATCTATAATATTACAAAGAAGAGGTGGTTTCTGTCTGTCTGTCTGTCTGTCCGTATGTGTGTCTGTCTGTCTGTCTGATGTTCCGGGTGAACGCAAAAACTACTGAACCGACTGGGCTGAAACTTCACTCAAAGGTAGATCTTGAACCCATGCAACACAGGCCAATTCACTTCCTTAAAATCCCCTCGGGCTACGCCCCGTGAACGTCCTAAGTCCAAATCCCAATGTTTATATTTCAGAAGAAAGTAATCCCAAATCCAGAATCAGTTTATAATCAGAAACTGTAATGCGAACAGCTGAGTACACTTCCATTTGACAGCTTAAAGAGCAGAATCAAGAACAGCTGCTTCAAGCTAACATAACTTTCTAACCCGTGCGAAGAAGGGGTACATTCTACTAGTTTTAAAATAAAAGTACCCGGAGGGGCCGAGCTTTGCTCGGGGGAAGGCCAGTGTTTGTTTAGATGACTTGGAGTAATATTTCACCACTTCCCCCCTAATGATAATCAGATTTGTATAACTCATTTGTCTCTTTTATACATTTTTAAGGTCACTCCAGTTGTTATTTATGGCTCAATGTCCCTTTGATTTATTTTACTACACTATATATGTAATCTTCACTCAAACCTTTTAATTTCTGCTCTCCGGAAACTACATGTAATGCTACATGTAATACTCAAAGTATCATAAACAACATGAGTATTACTTTGACAGTTCCCTGGTTGATTATGAACAGCTGTTACAATTCTTTTGTTTTGATTTGAAACTCCATAAACCCAACGTTAATTTTTTAACTTTTCATTTTAGTTTTTTTACATTATTTGATTTTTCCTGGGGATGAGGCCTGTCTAGAACTTATTTTTATACCAGACATTAGTTATTTCGAACATTTGAAGGAAATCGTTGGAGCCGTTTTTGAGATCCGTGTCGCAAGCAAGCAAGCAAACAAACCTTACTCATATTAGAGTATAGGATAGGTCTACTTATTTTCCTTCCTTGTGTTACATATTCTTTAACGATTTTAACTAGTTAATCTTAAACACACTTTAAATGTACGATTAATATGCATATTTTTTATAACTCTCTGTATGGATAACGGTTGAGAACAAATTGCAGATTACACAATTTCATAGTCTGTGGCGAGTTGGTTTGACATCAAAACGGAAGGGGCAGGGGTAATGGCGGCCACCATCTAGGCTATACTTCTTCTAGGCGATTAACAAGTATTTGCGCACTATATTGGTATTAACTCGTTGGACACAACCGCCCTCAGTTAACATGGAAATACACTGTAATTCAATTTCATAATCTGAGGGCGAGTTGCCTAGTGTTGTGTTGTGTTGTGTTGTGTTGTGTTGTGTTGTGTTGTGTCGTGTTGTGTGAGTGCGAGCGCGACCCCATGATCGGTTATGGCGGTTCTCACGGTCGGTGTGCGATACAGGGTGTGACGCAACCCGCTCCGACAAACACTTTCACCTGCACTCTCTCTGCGCCGCCCGGCCCCAATCAATCTATACGGCACTTTAGAGATTATTAAATACCCCCGTAGCAGCAAACCTGCGTACTCAGCGAATTTCCAATGCATATATATGTATCTTAATACCACATAAAGCCACATACCAAGTTTCATCAATATACATTCATAAATAAACGATTTATGACATTTTAATTATTCTCCATAAGAATAACATGGCAGCTGAGTATGCAGGTTTGCTGAAGCAAGGAACACAAAAAATGGAGTTTTATACAAATATCAATATAACTCATGTAGGTAAAGCCACATACCAAATTTCATTAATTTATTTTCATAATGAAGGCAGATAACACGTTACTTATTCTCCATAAGAATAACATGGGGCTGAGTACGCAGGTTTGCTGCTACGGGAGCCTTGGGTAAAAAATTGTCTTTTTGAGCAAATATCATTGGTCCACAACCAGATGAAGCCGTATACCAAGTTTCATCAGTATACGTTCATAAATAAGCGAGATATAAAATTTTTATTTTTCTCCATAAGAATAACATTAGACAACGTACTGTGTTTAGCACTTTCAATATCTCGGTAACCAATTGACGTAGAGAAATGATCAAAATACCAAATTGTGTGTTTTTTAAGCTGAATCCAATGGGAAAAAATAAAATTTGACTATTTCCAAAATTATATGTAAAAAATTCGAAAAACCCATTTTTGGGGTACAAAACCCCCCCAAAATACCCCTTCGGATAGAGCGATCTGGCTGGTTTTCGAACTTAAAGTCATAAATCTTGCTTTACACGTTTATACCAAATTTCATCAAAATCGGATAATTTTTACGAGAGTTATCGTGCTCACGGACACACATATATATATATATATATATATATATATATATATATATATATATACAGTTTCGAACGAATGGTGTTTTTGGGGTCTGGGGACCTCAAAACGAAAAGTTATCATGGTCCCGGGCCTAGGTCTTACCATGCCGACTACGGTAATAGCTTCTTCCCTATAGGGGAAATTCGCTAAAACTGATCAAATTAGACGTATTCCCCGATTGGAATCTAGTTTGCACTTAAAACAATTTAATTTAATTTATAATCCTTAGCCTAAGTTGTTTTTGAGATGAAACTCAATTTTTCATCAACCACTGATAGTTGATTGGATTAAACTAAAAATCAGAAGTTCGTAGCTAAACCAGATAAACTAAGAACATATTATAACTTTTTTGAATAGAGCGCAAGATCTGGAGATGTAATTTGTTAACATGTATTTCGAGGGAAAGTATGATTTGTGTTCGGAATTGATATTAAAAGGATTGTGGGAAAGTTTTGATTGAAAACTTCAATAAAGAGGAAGATTTGATCCTTACAGTGACGGTTATTATTATGATGAAAAACAATTTCCTTCGTTTCAATCGTATCTCCCTCACAAACTAGTCAAAGTTTCTCGTGCGCCGCCTTCAATACTACGTGGGCAGCGAGGATGGTACAAGAATGTGGGTTACACGTTACACAACACAACACTACAGTATTGTGATTGTCGGCTATCCCGACTACTTACACGCGTTCATTGACACTGACACTGCAGCATTACATTGAAAACTGTGGTCATCTCGTGCGCCGCCTACAGTACAACGTGGGCAGAGAGGATGGTGTACAAGAATGTGGGTTACACGTTACACAACACAACACTACAGTATTGTGACTGTCGGCTATCCCGACTATTTACACGCGTTCATTGACACTGACACTGCAGCATTACATTGAAAACTGTGGTCATCTCGTGCGCCGCCTACAGTACAACGTGGGCAGCGAGGATGGTACAAGAATGTGGGTTACACGTTACACAACACAACACTACAGTATTGTGATTGTCGGCTATCCCGACTATTTACACGCGTTCATTGACACTGACATTGCAGCATTACATTGACAACTGTGGTCATCTCGTGCGCCGCCTACAGTACTACGTGGGCAGCGAGGATGGTACAAGAATGTGGGTTACACGTTCCACAACACAACAGTACTGTACTGTGACTGTCGGCTAACCCGACTATTTACACGCGTTCATTGACACCGACACTGTACATTACATTGGCAACTGTGGTCATCTCGTGCGCCGCCTACAGTACAACGTGGGCAGCAAGGATGGTACAAGAATGTGGGTTACACGTTATACAACACAACACTGCAGTATTGTGATTGTCAGCTAATTGACACCGACACTGCAGCATTATATTGGGAACTGTGTCAGGAGTAACCATTGTACAGCCGGCACTATCAACTGGGTCGCTTACAGTACAATGGTAACTGATTCACTCACTCCGCTGGAGCGTCTGGAGGTGTAGAACTATGCCAAACGCGAGGAAACCCACACGCAAGTCGGTGCTTAGGTGATTCGTGTTTCGTAGAATCAAAGCCGGGCCAATTTCAATATGTGATAAGTCGTATATGGTGATAATTATCTGTTTCATTGATTTATTCAGTTTTATTGCATTTATTTAGGCTTTTGCACTTAATCTCTCAAATCGAAACCATACATTTATAATTAGGCCATAACCTTCTGAACTATTTCGAATTATAATCACATGTCGTGTCAATAATCATGTGATAAAATTACATAAAATGCCCATAAGAGTAATATTGGACTGAAAGAGCCGTGGGGGCGGAGTCCCAAGGGACTTTAGAAAGCTGAATAAAAATTCTCTTGGAAATCTAGAATTTAATCACATAATTCCCTATGGGATATGCTTGTAAGGACCGCGTTGTCACAAATGGCTAATTATCACTAAATGTGGTCACTAAATAAAACTTTAATATAAATGATATTTTGACCTTTTATCGAGATTCATCGTCAGTCTTATATATTTATTTAGTGTTAAAGCGAGCTCTGATGTAAGTTCCAATTACATATTTTATTTCCTCCCCATCAAAGTTTTACCATAGATTAAGCATACTGTGGTATTCTTAATCTATGGTTTTACTTAGTGATGAGTAGTACAATCATTTAATATGGATTAAGAATGCCATAGTATGTTTAATCTATGGTGAAACTTTGACTTTCAGACCTCCAGCTTAAGAGCATATATCCCAAAACAGTCATGTCGAAGCTCATATAGTTAGAGTAGAACAGAAATCGTGGTTACTGATTTTCTTTCTAAGGTCTAAAAGTATCCATCAGGTGTTAACTGCAGCCAAGTGGGTATGAAATGTAAAACAACGCCAAACACGGCGAAGGCTGCAGACGAGGCTAGCCGTCCGCTGTGGAGGTCAGGGTCTTCAACACGGCCGCTGAGATAGTCAACATCGAGTTGTGAGAACTCAGTGAAGAGTTGTAAATACATTATAGTCGAGTATTTCCGAGTTGTGAAATAGGGTATTTTTATAACAGGCAAGCTTCAAGGAGGACCGGTTCAAGTTTTCTACATATGATATTTTAAGAAATCTAATTTTAGTTTACACCGTTGGATTTGGCTTAAAAAAAACGAACAATTTGGTGTTTTGATCATTACTCTACGTCAATTGGTTACAGAGGTATTGAAAGTGCTAAACACAGTACGTTGTCCAATGTTATTCTTATGGAGAATAAGAAAAATTGTATATCTCGCTTATTTATCAACTTATCCTGATGAAACTTTACGTATATTGCTTCATATCGTTGTGGTCTATTGATATTTGCACTAAACAACGTTTTTTGGCTGATACTTCCCGTAGCAGCAAACCTGCGTAATCAGCTCCCATGTTATTCTTAGGGAGAATAAGTAACGTGTTATCTCCCTTAATTATGAACATAAATTAATAAAATTTGGTATATGGCTTTACCTTCTTGAGTTATATTGATATTTGTATAAAACCCCATTTTTTGTGTTCCTTGCTTCAGAAACCCTGCATACTCTGCCGCCATGTTATTCTTATGGAGAATAATTAAAATGTATAAATCGTTTATTTATGAATATATATTGATGAAACTTTGTATGTGGATTTATGTGGTATCAAGACACATATGTATGCATCGGAAATTCGCTGAGTACGCATGTTTGCTGCTACGGGGGTATTTAATATTTTCCTGGTCGTTCATTTTAACTTAACCACGCTAATAATAGAATACAATCTGAGTTACAATTTGAATATTGTCTATTTATATTTAACTTCGAACACCTGGTCTTGCTTTAAATCTGTTCTACAGCATCAACAACTGTTTAAGTAATCTGAAATTTAATTACAATCGTTCCCAATTTTAATCTCATGAAGAAAAAATAAACCTTCTCTTTCGTTTATGGTATGTTTTAAATTAGGGCCGAAACAACTTTACCACCGACACCAAAATCTGAGACCGCAATAAATAACAACTGCAGAAGGACAAAAAACCCCGATGGTCACAAAAAACCTAGTGTATGAAAGTAAATAGATTTACATATACAACCGCAAAAGCGGCTGAGTGGCTGCTACAGATATTTCCACCGGAGAAAAGAGACACTGACACTGCACCTGCAGCGACGGAGTGCTGACGCAGTGGTTAGTCTCCCGCAGTGGCTGCGGGATTAGTCAGCACCGTCCCATCAGCACCGAGCTGTCTGCTGCGTCGCCTTCTCACACTCGCGAGGTGCTACCAGCTGGGTGCTACCTCTCACCTCTCACGTCTCAAACGTCTGGCAGATATCACACGGCTGTCTATAATCAATACACTAAAAATCTAAATATATATTTTTTCAAACAATTTATTTTCTTTTGCCTACGACCCAAAACTGCTGTTCATCATTTTATAAGAGTTAAATACCAACTTATGCTATACATTTCTCATTCTGTTAGCATATTTACACAGTTGCAACAAAACGTTTGAGTCGGGATACATTAGTCTAATAATTAAATGACATAAAAACCAACGAGAAGCTGCGGCGGCATAAACAGCGAAGTGGCCCGATGACGACCTAGTATTTTAATTTTACGTCTAAGATGCGAGCAAAATACGTTCACTGTTTAACAGTGTTTTAGGTATTTTTAATTCCGTTCAGTTATTCAAAGCGAGATTAAGAACATGAATACCACAAATTATTACTCAACGCCTTAAAAGTGGCCTCTTAAATTAAATCGTTTAAGCGTAAAAACGTCTTCAAATCAGTTTAAATGTTCTTCCATCCCTATGTCAAGCATTTGACGTGTTTGAACCATCAGTGTCTGCGTATACAATATGTAGGCTACTAGGTGGAGGAACTTCTCTGAATACGGCTTCGATTCACAATTCGTTCTAATCTAAGATGAACAAAATTAACAAAATCCTATTACTAATTACTAGAGTAAATGAATACTAGAACTTTCAATTTTTCAGTTAGAGTTCCTTTTATTTATTCATTTGGAAAAATTTAGGGTAACAAAATTTAGTTCATTAGGAATTCAGACATTTTATTCAACCACTGAAACTTGAAAGCAAGTATAAATGGGTTTTGTGTGGGAAGAGGAAAGTAGTTTTTCAATACAGTATTGAGGGCCTGTGGTCAGAATCTGGTCCTGGGCCTGGCTCTGAGATGTGGCGGCCCTGGCGCGGAGGACCACAGGATTTCGGTTTGCGTCTACGATAATTAGTGAATTTCCTTTGGAAAGTGAACTATTAGCATGACCCGCACGGTGAAACTTAAACCCGGGACCACCATAGAAGTTCCTAACGTGACCCCCTGAACACGTTTTGGGGGGTTGTTCAAAATTGTATATATATATATAAACATATATATATATATATATATATATATATATATATATATATATATATGTGTGTGTGTGTGTTTGCACTCTAGCGGTCGCAATTTTTGTCCGATTTACTTCACATTTGGTAGGAACGTTCCTTTCTGTAATCAGTTGGACAAGTTCGTTGGGCAAAGCAATCGGAAAACTCTAAACCCCTTTTTTGGGGGATTTTTCTTTCAAATTTCGAGTTTTTGGGCCCAAAAAGGGTCATAAAAGCCCCATATGTAAAATAAGTGGATTTAAAAAGATGGGAATTAGAGAGGCGAAAATTTTAAGCCCTCTCTCGTCATTCTAGCATAAATAGTTACCGAGTTATTAAAGAAAATGTGTATCGACCAAACGCAGTACGTTGTCTTATGGGGGTTTTACATTAGAAAAGCCTGTTATTCATTTGTTGGTGTACTTTTACCATCCCCAACAACCTCACGCCTACTTTAATGCCTGACTGGACCTTCTCCTAACCTTATAATGCACAAAATTGTATTCACAGCATTGCAGGTAAATAGAACCAGGAGCATCAGAACAGCCAAAAAATCAATATTTTCAGATTTGAATAAAAATTTGAATAAATGTATATTTTTAACTGAGATTTTTTATAGTTTTTTATGTGGAAATTCACTTCCCTCACGTCAGCGTGCTGCGTGCGAACTCGTTATGTGATTAACACACTCGTGATTGAATTATGTGGTCGCCTTGTAATCCGAGGTTCGCCAGACCGATCCTGACCAAAATCCCAGAATGCTGAGAAGGTTCGAAACTGGACCCAGCTGCCATTTGTATTGGGATATTAATTAATGATGCTTTCTAAGAACAGGTCGACCTTAGATAGTAACAGACCAGGGTTTGGGCCGTTCCCTGTTAAAACGTTAAAAATTGCCACTGGCGTAGATACACAAAACAACAACAACACTACAAACGGAATTTTATAGAAGAAAGTTAATTCTGCTTATGCTACTTTGAATTTAAAAATAACATTTTTGATTTAAGTATTTATATTTTGTAAAAGCTAATTTTTGTACATTTAAAAGGGCTTGTTAATGAAACTAAATTAAAAAAAGTAAAATAATACATTAGTAGATCATGTTTTCATCTTTAATATTATATTTCACAAGCGCTTATGTAGCAACTATAAAGTAAAATTCCGCAAACCCTTGGCTAGCGCTGCACGACATGTAGGCCGGAGCCTTCATAGCACTTTTCTATAAATTTAGTGTTTCCTGTATTCATTGGTGTTTCATAAAATGAGCGACTGGAGAGGAGATGACAGCACCGGTAGCGCGGCCGGCGGCAGGCGGATATGGGGATGGGAGTTGTTGGCAGCGGAAATACGGTCACACGCATCACGCATCTCATCGACTACCGGACCACCGCCGCGCCGCTATACTACAGTGTTGTGTTCACTTTTCGGCCAGATACGGAACTTTCAATGGTCTTACCAAAATGATATGGTCTCTTTAACCAAGTCTTATCATATTAAGGATTTGAACTGCGATTATACTGTATTTAAAATTAGTTTCACCTTTCACACACACTGCCACTATGTTTGGGTCGCCGGCGCCTCTCTTCATAGGCTACTTCCTCAAGGATGAATCGCGGTGCGTTAAAAACTAGCTTGATTGGAATATTGCAATATTCGGCTCGGCTCGAAATTTGCAAAAAAGTTCGAAGTTCGAGCCGAATATTTAAAACTCCGACTATATAGTGAAAATAGTTGTCCACAAAAGTAAATGTTAAGCAAAAACTTTCCAGAATCAATTTTAGAATTGTTATAGTTCGCGTGGGTACAGTTCCATAACAAATATAATTCAGCAATGCTAATGCTTTCGGTCCTTCGTTTAAAGAAAATAACCAAACATTAAAGTATAATACTGTAATATTTTAAACTGCCGACCTGATCAACCAACGCAATGAAGCTACTTTCACTAGGCTCAATCCCATCAAGTGGACAGTGGACATATCACACTATTCTCATTCTGTTTGCAGTGCAGTGCTGCCGTTGCCCAGTTGAGTTGTGCAATATTTCACGGTTAATAATAACTAATACAACAATTGTACTGCTCCCAAAAAAGTACCACAGCAAACAACTAAAATCCATGAAAACACTTGTTCTAGCAGTTGCATCGCGTACAGTCTATTATACAATTACAACTTCGTACATTACACAATAATTTATATTCCCGGGAGTCTGAAATTACGTCTGGCAACACTGTTGGCGTACCGTACCACTTCGCGAACTGCCTTAAGACGTTGAGTGAAGATTGTTATAATGTAATAATGATTTAGCGTGACCAATAGGTAGGGACAAGGTTATCGGTGATGATCGCTTAATAATCATGACGGCGTTTTAATGTGCAGCCGAAATAGTACTCTCCAAAAATTGGATTGTTAAAAAATCTACTAATTTCGTGGTTCACAAAATCTAACGATTTTATAAAAATTCGGAATGGTTATGTAACGCATGTTTATAACACTGGAGGTCATATTATTTAAAAGGTTGGTTATATTCGATGTACTCTGAAAGCCCTAACCAAGAGCAAGACGCGATCAAATTTGAGCAGTGTTTTGTTACGCTACAGCTGTGCGATTAAAATCATATTGTTAACTCCGCGGGATTTTTTGAATTTGTGAATAAACGTCAGTAGAAAGCATATAATTTTGTAATTGTATGCTATCAAATTGTTAAAGCAGTGATGGAAGAAGAATGCATTGACGATCCTCTTCCACCTTCTGCTTCTGAAACCGTCTGTTTCAGAAGCAGATATAATAATAGGTTAAGTCTATTAGGTAATAGGTTAGATAGAACTGTTAGGCCAACGATTATTGGATAACTTATTTCTGTGAGTGCAATAAGATATAAAGACTGGTTTAACTGACTTATATTTATAAAAGGATCACCTAAAATTTAGTATTTACAAACAGTTTAATGAGAGGTCAGTTACTGGGTTTTGGCAATTCCCAAGGCTAGGGCCTAAGTCTTTGGTGATATGGAGAGTACATATTAACATATAAGTTTAGTAAATTATAATTATTATTATTATTATTATGGTTATTAAATACGGTAATAACTGCATTAGTTAACCTGTGGGCTTATCAGTCTAGTTAAAAATTTTAGTTATCTTCCTTTACGTTATTTTCTTCTATGTAGCCTAGGCTACCTACTTTATGTTGAAAGAAAAATTGTTCGTTACATCATCAAGTGGTCTCAATACATTTTCCTTTTTAGTAGCCTACTTATTTTGTTATTTTACACTGAAGGCCTTTCTTTATTTATTGAACGTATGAATAATGAATCTAGGCTAGAAAAAATTAACGAAAGAGGAATGTATATTGTAAATATGTATATTGAAAGTTATAAATTATTTTACATTACCATAATAAATACAAGTTTTGTTCTTTTAAACATAGCCTAATCTAAATAAAGAATAGATATAGGCCTAATCAAAAATGCTCACAGCTCGAGAACTTTGAACAAATTCTACCCGTCTCGGCTCCAGTCAGAAAATCACTACCGATATATTTCACACCACTAGAGGATATTTCCATAAAAAAAGCTCGGCTCGAGAAAGATCGAAGCTCGAGAACTTAGAAAAAAGCTGGGCTCGGCTCGGCTCGAGCCAGAAATCACTATTCGCACACCCCTACTTTTAATATAATTACTCTATTCACCAAAACATATTAAATAATATGTATATGTAACTATGTTTTTTTCTCATCACTGAGACGCTCTAGAAACCTTTTCCGCCATACGGCACTAATGGAGAATCCATGAAACAATACAGCTAACGATCGACAACTCACTAACTGAGCTACGGCAAAGTGACAACATGACATTAAATTATAATTAAAATAAATAGTGTTTACTGTACACATAGAGTCTGCATATAGGTATACACCGTAAACAGTTTAAATTTAGCCACTTTTGTTTCGCAATACACCTAAATACCTTGTCTTTAATTAAATTAAAATGTTCCTATTTAGAGAATATTTAAATAATAGAAAACTAAAAGAAAACTTACTTTCGTTCGGTTGAGAGGATTAGTAAAATCCCACCCTGGAGCCACAAAAAGGTATCCGCACTTGGCTATCTTCCGTGTTGCCTGGAAAAGAAGAAAATACATTAGAGTTGCTAAATGGAAATTAATTGACAGTTCTACCTTAAAATGTATTTTATTGCATTCCCTTAAAACATTGCAAAATAAATTTGACAGTTACTGCTACGATATAAAAAATAATGTCAAACTGGAAGCGGATACAACCACATATAAGCCCTCAACAAATGTAATGGATTAATTTTGTACCTCAAAAAGTATTGAAAAGCTGTTCACGATCTCTCAGAAATTCAATACAATACCTTAGCTAGCCAAGTCTACCTGATCCAAACCAGTCTGCGGGCGGTCATACCTGGAAACGATTTAATTTAATCACCCACCACAGAGAATAATGGCAAATAAACAAATTGTGAAATGGTAGCACAGAACGAATGCACTAACTGTAACGCGATGTGGGCTAAATCGAGTGTCAGTGGGGCAGATTTATGAAGCAGCAAGATCCCTGGGCGCAGCGAACACTATATATACTAGTTCTTGCTGTGGACAACACGGTTGATTTATGATTGGTTTAATTAATTGTGTTACCCCTGCGCGGCGTCCCATTCGTCATGTTTCCACCCGGGACTGTATTCAATTAACAACGGTATTCACTGCAGTCGAGTCGCGAGTCGCCAGTCAACTCAGCTGAGATCGAGGAGTCGGTGGGAGACTAGGCTGAGCGCATGGTTTTTATTACAAGCAGTATATGTTTAGCAAACACAAAAGCCTACTTTGTGTTTAAAGCATATTAATTACACATTTTTCCTGATTATAGGTTTCACGTATGATGTATTCTACATCACAAGTTTTTGTCGGAGCCTGGTAGGGGAATTGTCTGTGGTGTATAATACACGGAGAAGTAATTAAACACGAAAATGAGTGACAAATATAATTTTAATCGCCACAACCGAGCAGTTTAGTCTTCAGCCCTGATGATTGCCTGTCAGTACAGTACCACTATTTGACCCTATGAACAGGGCTATTTCATGCATAATGAAACAATCATAACTTATTCCATTACTATCAGCCTTATGTCCTCTCCAGTAAAATGATTCCTCGACGATAACAACATGATTATTTCCCAGAATTGCGTTGTCACAACAACCACTATTATTAACTATACTAATTATGATAATTCACCCACGCCTTAAAATGCTGAAACGTAAATAAACGTATCAAACTAACATACACACCACGTCCCAGCGCAAGCTTTACCAGGGGTCGGTGCGGCGGAAATCCACGTCGGGTCGGGCTGAAACCGCGATGTTTGTAAGAAACTGTTCTGCTCTGGTTAAGCGGAAAACCGCGACGGATTCGATTGAAGCAGCGCCACGTAGGGTTCGGTAGTAGCTAGCGTGTCTCATAGCGTCGTGGCGTGGTCCGTGCCAACCCTGACAAGATATACTGAGGCAGCAGCATGGAGGGTTCGGTAGTAGCTAGCGTGTCTCATAGCGTCGCGGCGTGGTCCTTGCCAACCCTGACAAGATATACTGAGGCAGCAGCATGGAGGGCTCGGTAGTAGCTAGCGTGTCTCATAGCGTCGCGGCGTGGTCCTTCCCAACCCTGACAAAATATGCTGAGGCAGCAGCATGGAGGGCTCGGTGGTAGCTAGCGTGTCTCATAGCGTCGCGGCGTGGTCCGTGCCAACCCTGACAAGATATACTGAGGCAGCAGCATGGAGGGTTCGGTAGTAGCTAGCGTGTCTCATAGCGTCGCGGCGTGGTCCTTCCCAACCCTGACAAAATATGCTGAGGCAGCAGCATGGAGGGCTCGGTGGTAGCTAGCGTGTCTCATAGCGTCGCGGCGTGGTCCGTGTCAACCCTGACAAGATATACTGAGGCAGCAGCATGGAGGGTTCGGTAGTAGCTAGCGTGTCTCATAGCGTCGCGACGTGGTCCGTGCCAATTCTGACAAGATATACTGAGGCAGCAGCATGGAGGGCTCGGTAGTACAAGTAGCTAGCGTGTCTCATAGCGTCGCGGTGTGGTCCGTGCCAACTCTGACAAGATATACTGAGGCAGCAGCATGGAGGGTTCGATAGTAGCTAGCGTGTCTCATAGCGTCGCGGCGTGGTCCGTGCCAACCCTGACAAGATATACTGAGGCAGCAGCATGGAGGGCTCGGTGGTAGCTAGCGTGTCTCATAGCGTCGCGGCGTGGTCCGTGCCTACCCTGACAAGATATACTGAGGCAGCAACATGGAGGGTTCGGTAGTAGCTAGCGTGTCTCATAGCGTTGCGACATGGTCCGTGCCAATTCTGACAAGATATACTGAGGCAGCAGCATGGAGGGCTTGGAAGTTGATTGCGCATCTTAAGTCTTTGATTAACAATTAACATCTACTGCCCTTCGTACGAACACGAACTATACATATATGCCTGGCTCATTTCTTAAATGTTTATGGAATATTCATCCTTATGAAATTACAATTTGACTTCAAACACCTTGTCAGGAGCATAGCGTACTGTGTAAATGGAGCCTATAGCAAGAGTAGAGTCTGGAACACGATCCTAGGTTGTCTTAGAATTAGAGCTTTCTGAAAATAGCGACTCCCTATGAAAAGTGAGCTATTAGCATGATAGCATAACGGTGAGACTGAAGCCCGGGAGCACGATAGAAGTTCATAACGTGACTCCCTTAAAAATTCCTTATGTTTGGGAGTGTCGTGTGTTATGTGTTGTTTGCAGTCTAGCAGTCGCATTGTTGTCAAATTTGGTAGATACATTCCTTTCTATAAGTTCGTTGTGCAAAACAATCGGAAACCCCAAACCTTCTTTTTACTCAAATTTTGAGTTTTAGGGTCCAAAAAGGGTCATAAATGATCCGGATATAAAATATATTAATATGAAACGATACAAATGTTTTAGCCCTACCTCGTATTTTCAACACACATACTTACCGAGTTATTAAATAAAATGACAATTGACTAATCACTGTACGGTGTATTTTACACTGGAAAAGGCTAGTTGCACAAAAACTTAGCGTATCGTTGGGTAAAACAAAAGGACAACTCCAAGCCGGATTTTAATGTTTCAAATTTTGACTTTTTGGGCCCGAAAGGAGTCAGAAAAGCCTCAAATTTACACTTATTGCATATTACATTATTGTTCGTAAAAGTAAGATTTTAAGCCCTCTCATCATTCTAGCACAAGTACTTCCAGATGTTATTAAAGGAAATGTTAATTTTCAAAATACAGTACGTTGTCTTACACTGGAAATGGCAATTTTTCATGATTTTATATCGTTTTATCACCCCCAATACCCTTATTCCAACTTGTTATCCTGACTATACCTCCTTCTAACTTTATAATGTACAACATGTATATCCTCATAGAGAATTTAAATATAACCAGGAACATCAGAACAGCCAAAAAATAACATTTACCAAATTAAAATAAACGGTATCAGGAAACTGACACATACATTCTCCCTTTCAGCCCAACTAAAATGAAGAATACATTACTTTTTATTTACTAAATATAGAATACAAAGCACGGTCGAATGTACAGTAAATCTTGTAAACAAGTGGTTTTCAAAAACATCCACCCAAATCCCTGATGTTTTGGAGGCACTCCAGGATCAAAGTTTGCTACTCACGTGGTTTTAAGAGGGGAAATGCCCCCTATTCCCCCCCCAGAATTATTAAGGGGCAACATATTTCGAATTTCCTCTGTTGGTCAATGCTAACTTGACAAGAATAACAAGTTTGAACGAAATTGATCAGTAAATAAGAGATAAATAGTAACTTTTTTATCCCCCACAAGAATAACATTGGACAACGTACTGCGTTTACCGCAAATTTAAAATTAAAATTTTCTCCGCAACCAGCAATCGTAAAATAGTAATTCAAATTACTAAATTATTTAGTTGTTCGAGCTCTTTTTAATGGCGGATAGTAATATTTGTTTATATATGTTTTTTTATGAAAAATAAAAAATTAATATTTGATGTTTTAAGTCCTGTACTTTTTGAACCCGAATTTTTACAGGAATGCGGGTGGTGTCACTTTGTTGGAAAATTAAAGCTCTACAAACGACCAAAGTTTAATTAAAATCGTTAGAACCGTTTTTGAGAAATTTGAATTTTTCATGTTTTTTGGCGGTTTTTGGGACATAATTACCCTTAAAAATCAAAAATACCCCCGTCGCAGCAAACCTGCATACTCAGCGAATTTCCAATGAATATATAACATAACACATTAAAACACTTAACAGGATTCATAAAAAATATATTCACAAACAAGCGATATTTAAAATATTAATTATTCTCCATAAGAATAGCATTGGGGATGAGTACGGAGGTTTGCTGCAACAAGGCACACAAAATAATGGGTTTTTATGCAAATATCAAAAGAACTCATCTTAGTGAAGTCACATGTCAAGTTTCATCCATATACATTCATAAATAAGCGATATATAACATTTTAAGTATTTTCCATAAGAATAACATGGGGACCAAGTACAATACCTAGGTTTGCTGCTACAGGAACCATAGGCGACAATTTTTTTTGTGCAAACAACAATAAACCACAACCAGATCAAGCCATATACAAAATTTCGGCAGTTTATGTTCATAAATAAGCGAGATATACAATTTTTCTTTTTATCCACAAGAATAACATTAGACAACGTACAGTACTGTGTTTAGCACTTTCAATATCTCGGTAACCAACTGACGTAGAGCAATGATCAAAATACCAAATTGTTTGTTTTTTTAAGCTGAATTCAATGGTATAAATTACAATTTGATTTAACTAAAAAATACACGTGAAAACCCGAAAAAAACACAATTTTGGGATTCAAAACCCCCCAACAAAAAAACCCCTTCGGATGGTGCGATTCATCTGGTTTTCGAACTCGTTCAAATAAATGGTACTTTACACATTTGTACCAAATTTCATTAAGATCGGACCTTTTTTACGAGAGTTATCGTGCTTACGGTCACACACACACACACACACACACACACACACACACACACACACACACACACACACACACACACACACACACACACACACACACACACACACACACATTTAAAATGGTGTTTTTGGCATCTGGGGACCTCAAAATGAAAAGTTATCATGGTCTCGGGCTAAATTCTTACCATGAGACCTACGGTAATAGCTTCTTCCCCATAGGGGAAATTACTAATTCAAAAAAAATTATAAAAACACCTGGGAGATATCGTGGATTAGTACGTACATTCCAAATGTCATATAAATCCGACCATTGGTTAGGGCTCTGTACAAATCCAGACAGACATACAGACAAGGGAGCACCAAAACGAATATTTCCACTAACAACTCGAATTCGAAAATTTTGACGAACACATACGCAATACTTTCTCCATTTACTGTACCTACAAGGGGAGAAAGTAAAAAATGTCACCAGTGTTGGTTAAAACCCTTTATTTGATATTTTTAATGCGAAAATTCACTTCCCTCACGTCAGCGTGCTGCGTGCGAACTCGTTTTGTATTGAGCTTACCATCTGATTAAACAACTAAGAAAAAGACGATGGGATGTACATAAGATTAAATTAATTGCGTGAGCAATAGACACTAATTGTGAACGCACGTGGTCAGTGGTAATAATCCAGAGTTGGCAGCACTGCTGCGGGAGTCGCGCCGCATCGCAGTGGATAAACAGTATCTTTTGACTCAATGTAGTTTGGAACCGCTGCGGCCGGACAAACCGCCGCGGTTTCTAACTACTGTACATGCGGGAGGAGTTGAAAACCCGCCGCGGGAGCAAAATCGCCGCGGCAGACGACCGCATTCTTAAACAGTCCCATTAATACTCAATGGTTCCAAACCGCCGCGGTTTCTAACTACATGCGGGAGGAGTTGAAAACCGCCGCGAGAGCAAAATCGCCGCGGCGGACGACCGCATTCTTAAACAGTCCCATTAAGACTCAATGGTTCTAGAAACCGCCCGGCTGCCCGACCGCAGCCACAACCGCATGCATAAACGGGGCCTTGAAATATTCTACGTCCATTCAATCCGTCTTGGGCCACTTTCACACGCATCTGCGGCGGCCGCACGCGCAACCCCGTAACGGCAAAGGGCAGCTTTCTGACCACCGCCAAACGCGGCACAATCATGCGACTTTCCCCATTCAACATTTAAAGGGTGGAGTTTGCTAACAAACTGGACGCTGCAATATGCACCAAGTGAAATCTCAACTGATGGCTGATTGTACTGCTTTCCAATAGCACACGGTTGTCGAACTAATAACGTTCGTTGTGGATGGCGGCATAAAAGAGGTTTATTTAATGATTTTATCCATCTCACAATCTAGGTGCGCTGACTCGTGACATGGAATATTAGAGGGGAATGGTATTTAAGTGCCTACCGTATTAGCAGTTAAATAAGCTAATCTCAGAAGAAAAAAGAAAATATTTTATGTAAACTTAAAAACAGTTTCAATATGACATATAACCTATATATATATATATATATATATATTACAAAAGGAGCACGCCCATAATTAAGATATAAAGGTATTCCAAAGACAGTTGCATCTATAAATATATTTCAGTAGACAAATAGTTATTTACTGATCAAATGTTTCAGTTGCTGCAGCATGGATCGGTCGTTCGGACATTTATCAACATAAGATATTACAATAATATCCTCCAGTAAACAATTTTCGTATACCTTTGAAGGTAACCGGTTTTTTTCAATACAAAATAAATAATGAATAATAAGATAGCCAAATTAATGAATATATGTCTCACAAGTATACAAACTGTTGGCCAACTAAACCAAATTAAATGGAATCTGTGTAGGCAAACCTTGCATAAATAGCTAATCAATGACTGATACGGTCAGAATTGCCTTTAATTGCGAGTAAATTAAAATAGGTTGGGAGACGTCGAACAGATTCGCCATAACCATTAGAAATAACTGGTAATTACTGAAAAGTCGAAATAAAACGTTTCTCTCCAACTCTCCAACATCACTATTTAGTATTAATCGCGAAATGTTGAACTAAACAACATAATTTATTTTGTATTGTGCTAGGAATTCGTTTGATTATTTAACATTTTGGACGATTTTCACTAGTTTTTGTAGCCTTGATATGTAAAATAACGTAACATGAGATAGCAAATATGATTAAATTTGATAGGAACCTATATGTACTCCAATGAAATAGCTCTGTTTAACTTACTTACTACTCTGTGCCATTTAAACACTATCAGATTGCCCGTTTGAGAGCTAAGCCCCAGCGGGGTCAAACCAAATTACAAGAGGACATGAATTGACGGTAGCCGAGTTTTATGATTATTCCACGCCGATAAACTGATACCACCAGCCAAATCATTTGTAGTAGTTTCAAACCTTCCCACAAAGCGGAAAAACCACAGTACGAGTGTCGGCTAATTTCCCTACCTCCTAGGACGATTTGCTCCGTGCTACGGGACCAAAAGAAAAGGGAAGTCGTCTAATTACGGTTAAACCCGATCAACCGCGAAACCCTAGACCGGACGTCGCGGTCTGGAGGAAGTGAAACGTGGACGTCGGCCATCGGACCGATGACGATGACGACGACGACGACAACGACGACGACGACGATGATGATGATGGTTATTATTATAGTAGAAAGTGAGTGGAATTATATCCGCAGCCCCTGTACGCGCGCATGCACATCACTTCTGTTCCTCGCTCTACATGCCGCCAAATTAGGCCGTCCACTTCACGCTTGACGATGCTTCGTCGTTTCTCCTCCGAGATGCCTTTTTTGTAATGAATCGTCTCCAGGGAAAGTGAGTTAAATGAGTCGTGTATTGCCGTAATGAATTAATACCGAGGACCTACAGTAATACGCGAGTCCCAGCACTCAAGGCTCCGATCCTTCTAACCTTAACAGTTTCAACGGTTACCGTACTAGGACCTTATAGGACAAGAAAAAATCTGACACCATGCACCAACCCCATACCCGTACATAAATTAAAGTTTTTGGAGGTAATTATAGGAAAAATATTTGAACAGAACTGTAGGTTTTAGCCGTGCGATTTTATTTTATAACGTCAAAATACCGATCGACCCCTCAGACCAAACCACTTCACATGGAACACACATTTGGAATATATACTCTTCCATTTATTTGGCAACCACTAAGAAGGGATTTGAACAAGTGCCCGTAGGCCTCCTCCTCCCCATAGGCCTTTAAATATTCCATTATATAATCTTATGAACATTAAGTTTGTTTGAATCATATGATTAGGTACTTAAACAATTTTTGTTTGAGATAGTTTAACATATTCTCAACAGAAAGGATCACACACAACTGATTTACAGAAAGGCGAAAAAGCTCTCCTTCGCAGTTAACTACAAATTCCTCGGGAGAAGCCAGGAACTGAAGCAGCTAGTCAAAATTAACACTAGAATTAATCGATTTTCGGGTGACCCCGACGTCAAAACAAAATGTTTCTGACATTCTAAATCGTACTGCAAAAGGGCCAGCCAAATAATTGTCTTACACTTGTCCAACTATGAATCTGATATTTCTCTCTTGAGATATTTTTTTCTTAAATGGTAACCCGTCATTTGGTACCCCTACCCCTACCTACTACTTACATTTCACCTTGTACCCAAATGAAGCCGTAGTGTATCCGTGACAGCTACGCCCTTATTAACAGTTCCTCTAGATATCTACAATCACAACACTAGGAAGCGGCCGCGCGATTGCCTAGTTACAGCGCAACGCGGCTTGTTATTAATATTAACCATGCGCAGAGGAATGCGCTACGTGGGTACAGCACGAGCCTAGCCTAGCACTTGTCCACGCGCTGGAATGTAACTAACATAACGTATAAGTGACTGCACCTATTCGTTATGCGTTCTTTACAAGAATGCCGGAAATGAATACTGCATATGCCGAGGCGCGTTAGGGTGAAAGGCTCATTTTAAGCGTTGAATAGGCAAGGAGAAACTATTGTCTCAACTAACGCGTGTTGACCGTTAACCTACTTTTGCCATTTCCTAATAGATGTCGGGTTTTTGTAATAGGCAGGTTACTTATACTACCACAATACAGTTTAAACCACTTTTCAGCGGTTTTAGCAGAACCGTAAGAATCTGTATGCAAACTAATCCAAAAGGTGCACCTGGAAACTCGTGCTTTAGTTGAAACGTCCTTATCCCTAACTGGAAAGTCAAACACGGGCGATAGATGAAATTAATTTCCATTGTAAGGGTGGGTGAAACCAAACCCGTGGGGAACTTTAGCGCCGAATTCCATAACACTGAAATGAATAATTTTCCAACAACACCAAACGAAGATGATTAACAACTCGGAGTTATGAAAGAAAAACTGATTAAATCTCCTTTGTTAGTTTTCCATAACTGCGATATTACTGAGCTAAACTTGATGCCCTACGGATGTTTCACTTTGTCAAACCGTAATGCGAGTCAGTTCTCAGTAGCCAAATTTAAAACCGACCGACCTCAACTGGAGCCAAGGCAACGGACAATGTGTCGGACCAGTGGCTGGACATGATAAGTACACTGTCAGCGTCTAATCACCGATCTCAGCGTGTCCCTGTGTGCGGGCCGCCTCTCGGGCAGTGCCGCTCGCCTTGCCGAACCCACACACAACCTTCCTTCCGTCTTCCTGGTACCTAACCGCACGCCATACTTATTACATAAACCGCACCTCCCAAATTACAGTGTCAGATTTCCTTTCGTCACTTATCCTGCTGATAATACGTAATTATTGAAACAGAGAGGTTTTCGGTCCTGCGAATAGTTGTTCCAACTACCCACGGCTAGTGTGGGTGTTATAATCGTTCACTGCATTATTTAATTTGTCAACACTAGTCAATGCTTACGGAACCTTTTAAAAACGTCATTGAAGCTAAAACGAGTGTTTGCAAACATAAATTAGCGTTTTGTTTGAAATTTTAACGGAGTACGGCCGACCATGTATTTCAGATAAAACATTAATATTAGGCCTGTTAAAATTTACTGGGGCCCATAAACACAAATGTCCAGATTATGACTTGATCGCCTGACTCGTAGACTAGGCTACCAATTGCGATTTCCATTCGACAAACAAACACTGAAATCTTGCATTGATTGATAAGACTTAACACATCATTTTCTCGCAATAAAGGTGACTTATTCTGGAATGAAATTCTTTTCAAGGCCAATCAGGTGGGTTTCTCCGATGTTCCCATCACAGTCTGATTGCTGCATGAAAGTGTGAGCTGCCGTTGACTGTTACATTAATTAGGCCTCGGTGTCCTACAAACCTGTCAATTAAGACAGTTCTACTTGCAGATCATGTGCCATACGGCACCGGCTTTCACCGCGCCCTTACTAATTACTAATACAGAGTACCAATTATTTAATTTAGTCTAAAGACACCAGTTATCATTTATATCAGTTCTCCCTCAATGCATAATCTAACCAACGAACTATTTTAGTTCGTTGGCTATAACGAGTACTGCAATTTGTGCGTGGGGAAGAAATGTGTTACTAATATCAGTATGGTCTACACCAGTTCAAAGCTCCCGTGATACATCTTGATAACGAGAGGCTTTCAAGTTCTCAAACTTCCTGTTTTCCACCAGTTTATCATAGTTACTAAAATCTCGAAGGTGAACTCTAGTAAGGTAAATAAGTCCGCAAGACTCCCGCAATAAAATGCATTAATTGGTGCAGAGAACCAATACTTTAAAAATCATTATTTTCGTGATTTAAAATTGTGCAAGAATCTTTTAAATACCACAAGTAGGGCCTACAATTTGATATAGCCTGCAAACGGACTGGGATAAAACCAGAGATTAAACCAGTACTTAGTTTCCCTTGCAGATAACCCGTTAAGCCTAAACTTATAGCAGTATTAGCGAATTTCCCCTATATGGAAGAAGCTATTACCGTAGGTCTCACGGTAGGATTTAAGCCCGAGACCATGATAACTTTTCGTTTTGAGGTCCCCAGATGCCAAAAACACCATTTGTTCAAATTTTTATATATGTGTATATATATATATATATATATATATATATATGTCCGTAAGCACAATAACTCTCGTAAAAAAAGTCCGATCTTAATAAAATTTGGTACAAATATGTAGAGTTCCATTTATTTGAACGAGTTCGAAAACCAGACAAATCAAACCATCCGAAGGGGGGTTTTTGGGGGGTTTTGTACCCCAAAAATGTTTTTTTTTTGGGTTTTCACATGTAATTGTTATTTAAATCAAATTTTAATTTATACCATTGAATTCAGCTTAAAAAAAAAAACAGAAAATTTGGTATTTTGATCATTGCTCTATGTCAATTGGTTACTGAGATATTACAAGTGCTAAACCCAGTACGTTGTCCAATGTTATTCTAGGAAATTTTATATCCCGGTTATTTATGAACATAAACTGACGAAACTTGGTATATCGCTTCATCTGGTTGTGGTTTGATGTTGTTTGAACAAAAAACCAATTTTTTGCCTATGGTTCCCGAAGCAACAAACCTAGGTACTCGGTCCCCATGTAATTATTGTGGAGAATAATAAAAATGTTATGTATCGCTTATTTATGAATGTATATGGATGAAACTTGGTATGTGACTTCACTTAGATGAGTTCTATTGATATTTGTATAAAAATACATTATTTTGTGTTTCTTGTTGCAGCAAACCTGCGAACTCATCACTAATGTTATTCTTATGGAGAATAATGAACATTTTAAATATCGCTTATTTATGAATATATTTCTTATGAATTCTGGTAAGAGGCTTAATGTAATATTAAGACATATATATATATATATATATATATATATATATATATTCATTGGAAATTCGCTGAGTACGCAGGTTTGCTGCGACGGGTGTATTTTTCCTGTTATCACCCATTGGATGATTGATTAATCCAACAAAACCATTAGAGAGCTTCGTCTTGGAGTGCCAGACGAATTTACCTCCCTCACATTCTCAGCATACTGACAATATTAAGCAAAATAATTACCCTTTTGATTACAATTTTGGCGGAACCTATTCCTAGTAGGAAATTTTGGTCGATCGCAATAACCACACCACTGCGATACCGCACCACTGCGATTTTGGAAACAGATGCCTTACGGCTTGAACTCATTAGCTTCTAAACTACATTTTAGCTGACACGCACTTGATGTAACTGTATCTGCTGTTACTTCTTGTTGATTTTAGCGAATTTCCCCTATAGGGAAGAAGCTATTCCCGTAGGTGGCATGGTAAGACTTAAGCCCGAGACTATGATAACTTTTCGTTTTGATGTCCCCAGATGCCAAAAACACTATTAGTTCAAATTTATATATATGTATATATATATGTATATATATATATATCTATTTATATATATATATATCTATATGTATATATATATATGTGTGTGTGTGTGTCCGTTACCGCGATAACTTTTGAAAGAAACACCCGATTTTGATGAAATTCGGCAAAAATGTGGAGAGTAGCATTTATGACTTTAAGTTCGAAAACCAGATCGATCGCACTATGGGAAAGGGGTTTTATGGGGGTTTACAATTGTCCAAAAAACGTTTTTTGCAAATTTGACCCCAAAATGTTAAAAACACTCAATTTTGGTTCTAGCCATTTTATAGAGCTTAAAAAAACAAATAATTTAGTATTTTGAATCATTAACCTAGGTTAAGTGGTTGCGGAGAAAATCCAAAAAAGCGTGTACCATGTTAATCTTATGGGTAAAAGGTTTTTAGATTTTTCTCAGATAGTTTTACTAAAAACTTCACATTTCTGTTTATTGATGTGTTTAGCTCAACAAAAAAAATTTTGGTGTTTTAATCGTTGTTCTACGTCCAACCGTTGCAGAGATATTCCAAGTGCTAAACACAGTACGTTGTCCAATGTTATCCTTATGGAGAATAAATAAAATTCTATATCTCGATTATTTATGAATGTATATTGATGAAACTTGGTATGTGGCTTCAAATAGGTGTGGTATATTGATATTAGCACAAACAACAAGTTTTTTGTTGATAGTCCCCGTAGCAGCAAACCTGCATACTCGGTCCCCATGTTATTCATATGGAGAATAAGTAAAGTTGTATATCTCCCTTAATTATGAACCTACATTAAGAGAACTTGGTATATAGCTTCACCTGGTTCAGTTGTATTGATAATTGCAAAAAAACACATTACTTATCTTCCTCGTTGCAGCAAACCTGCGTCCTCAACCCTAATGTTATTCTTATGGAGAATAAATAAAATGCTATATATCACTTATTTATGTATGTATTTTTGTGAAACTTGGTAAATAGCTCTATGTAGTAGTGAGTCACATATATATGCATTGGAAATTCGCTGAGTACGCAGGTTTGCTGCGACGGGGGTATTTAAATATATTTCCTTACCTAACACTTGTCAGGTCTAATGTTTAAAATGATGACACTATTTTGACACTTTGAGCGCTGGAGCCGATTGTAAACTTGATATAACGCCAGCGTATGAGCGTGGATCGACTGCTGAATGGTCGGGACGGTTCAAACTAGTCACATCCAGCCCCAAGTTTTATCAAAGCAAAGGATTTATTAGCGCACCACTGAACATTTAGAACACATTCATATTCCTTACACAAAATGTTCCTTGTTTTCAGAGCGAGACTCGACGGCTCATTCCTAACTTATAACTACTGCGCGGCAGCTGTGATGCCACACCGCCAGAGCCCACGCATGCCACTCGGGTGGGGCGGGGCGGCTGTGATTCCACACCGCCAGAGCCCGCACATGCCACTCGGGTGGGGCGGGGCGGCTGTGATGCCACGCCGCCAGAGCCCGCACATGCCACTCGGATGGGGCGGGGCGGCTTTGATGCCACACCGCCAGAGCCCGCGCATGCCACTCGGGTGGGGCGGGGTGGCTGTGATGCCACACCGCCAGAGCCCGCACATGCCACTCGGGTGGGGCGGGGTGGCTGTGATGCCACACCGCCAGAGCCCGCGCATACCACTCGGGTGGGGCGGGGTGGCTGTGATGCCACACCGCCAGAGCCCGCGCATGCCACTCGGGTGGGGTGGGGTGGCTGTGATGCCACACCGCCAGAGCCCGCGCATGCCACTCGGGTGGGGCGGGGTGGCTGTGATGCCACACCGCCAGAGCCCGCACATGCCACTCAGGTGGGGCGGGGTGGCTGTGATGCCACACCGCCAGAGCCCGCACATGCCACTCAGGTGGGGCGGGGTGGCTGTGATGCCACACCGCCAGAGCCCGCACATGCCACTCAGGTGGGGCGGGGTGGCTGTGATGCCACACCGCCAGAGCCCGCGCATGCCACTCGGGTGGGGCGGGGTGGCTGTGATGCCACACCGCCAGAGCCCACACATGCCACTCAGGTGGGGCGGGGTGGCTGTGATGCCACACCGCCAGAGCCCGCGCATGCCACTCGGGTGGGGCGGGGTGGCTGTGATGCCACACCGCCAGAGCCCGCACATGCCACTCAGGTGGGGCGGGGTGGCTGTGATGCCACACCGCCAGAGCCCGCGCATGCCGCTCAGGTGGGGCGGGGCGCCGTCAAGCACGTTGTGCGTTCCCCGCTTATTCACCGCTAATCCAGCGCCATTCCTTCCTTCTCTCTACTCGACACTTCCGAACCGTAAATCAACAGGTCGCTTCCCTCCCCTCCCCCATCCTCTCCCGCCTCCTCATAATTGGTCTAATTGCCGGCCGCGGCGAGGTATTAGCGCCCAATTATTTCACTTTTCTATGAATATTCAGCTCCGGTCATTCCACGTGTGACAAATGGTTGCCGGAAATCCACTGTTCCTCGTTCCTCGCGGCTATTCTTGAATGTCCTTTCACCATTTCCGGCGTTTAGTCGTGCTTTGGTTTATAAAACACAAAAACCGAATGAAAGATATTAAAATAAAGTTTAAAAACAACGTAAAACGTTTCCTCGTCCTAAAATTACATCAAGACATTAGGTTATGAAAATTAAAACAGAATACTTTATGAAAAAAAAACTTGTAAAGTGCACCACTAAGGACTCAATATTTATGAAATGCTTTGTTCATTTTTTTATACTACAAGCCACTGAAAAGCCGGGGCGTTTACTACAGCTAAGATGCAGAGAACTGTAACTAAAGGCCGAGGATGCCATGTCTGATCGGGAAAAATCAAATAATATTTATCGATTCCCTCCGTTTAGCCATTTTTACAGATCGCATATTTTTACATACTTGAATTCACTCCAACAAGAGTGAAAATATTCACCTGTGACGGTGTAGCGCACAATTCTTCCAGTATTGCAATGTCAGATATTGAAAACATTCCATATTAATAACCGAACACAATATTCATATGCATTCATCGCATAGGTTCGTTGGCAGTATAATTATCAAACTTTTTTCCAGTAAGTTAACAAATGAAAACAAACCCGAAGATAGGATAGCCGAACACCGAACTCTCACTCGGGAGAAAACGGCGCTATCAATTGATGGGTCTGGATCGCACGGTCGTGCGCGTGCGCGTGTGAGAGTCCCGCCACCACGCCGTATGTTTAATGTGCACGTGTGTGTTCTCTCCTATCTATCGACACAGTTGTTTAGCGCAGATAACAAAGCAGTCTTGTGTTTTCATATCCCGAGCAGCTGATCCCAACAGTTTATTTGCACTTTCCCCTCACGCGCAAACGATTTGGATCACTTTGGCTCTCAAAGAAAATCATTCGGTGTTGAATGGGGGGCTTAGACGTGTGTTGAACATCCGTGTATGGAGTATTGGAGAGGGGCGATGTGTTTGTGGGTAACCGCAGCTTGCTCGCTCCAACCATCACTGTTTGTCGGTGTAGTTTTGAGATAAACATGTCAACAATCAACTTTAAACTACCACTTTAAATATATTGTTATTGATTTGAATTTCAGAGACATTCTACTGCAATTAAATTTTATCTGAGAATTTCCCGGAGGGGGGGGGGGGCAAAATGATAGTGACCGTAACTATCGTTTCTATACTGTTCAACACTGCTTAAGATCTTGTATATTAATACGCTAAGCCGATTTTTTTTAAGAGAACTCTTCCGTTATTTACGAACCGATTTTAAAGATTGAGGTACCAAAATATTCGTCCTGATTTGTAGTTGTGCATAAAGGTTTTCATTTATCGATATTTTCAATCTGAAGGGCTCAGGCCGCCCTCAAAGTTCGTTTTTCGCCCATAAGATTAACATTGGGGATAATGTTTTGAATTGCAGCACTTGATACACTATGGACAGATTATTAGCAATACCAGATGTTACAGGAAAGGAATTTATTTATCTATATAAATAAAATAAGTTTATTTCCTACATAGCTTTAAGATATTTTAAATTTGTGTTAAAATTTGTTTATCCGTCTGTCTGTTTATGAGCTAAGCGGAAAAAAATATTCTAAAAAACTGCACTGAATGAAATAAAACACTTTGGCTGTTTAAAATCAAAGTACGTCATTAGGGCTATGACCCTTTGTCCGGAACTGCTACAAAGTAGATCTTAAGGTAACCTTTCACAACAGAATGCACCATATTTGTTCTAATGAGCATTTAGCCAGCTATCTTTTATCACAGAACAGAGGTAACACGCTTTACTACTGGTACAACGGTATACTAAACCGTACAAAGTAACGACACGGCAATGATACATTACGGAACACATAATCCCTTGCAACGTGGTAAGCTCAGTTTATCTAGATAGTCATTGTGATTGCAATATTAAATATTGTACGAGTTTTTATTAAGTGCACCATCAATAAGTACAACAAACTACATGAGTTATTGAGCAGATATTTGGAAGAAGATGGGTCCAACCCAAAAAAATATGGGCTTATTCCCGTTCCAATGAGGCTCGGCCATAACGACCACCAACATTTTCATATTAAACATTTACTTCCTAGACCGATTGAGAAAAAATGTGGTAGAAAGACAGCAGGCAATGAGGCAATGCACTATAATCAGAAACGGGTCTATCAGACAGAAACAGACGTATCTGCTCCGTCGGCCTTTAACACTTTAATTTAATCATCACTGACTTTAGTAGTTAACTGGTCCGATTGTGCACACAGTTGTTAGGAGGATTGTTAATACATCAGAATAAAACCTTTGCCTACTCCTGCTCCAAAAATGCTTTACTTTAGGGCTCTCCAAATGTCGGAATTATCAAATTTATGGATTAATAAATGTGTTCTAATCAGGCCTCATCCCTGGAAAAATTTAATTTTGCATGGAAAATTATTCGAAAAACTAAAATTGGGGTTTTGGTTAATATTTGTAAATAAAAACCAAATCATCGTACCAGCTGTTCAAAAGCAACCATTGAATTCTAAAAAAACACGTAATTGGTAAAGTGTCAGGTGATTTTTATGAGAATAAGAATTAGAACCAATGTACACATAGCTTTAAATATACATGATTAGGTTATGTATAAATTGCGAGAACCATTAAACTGAATATTGAATATAAAGCGGACATGTCCAAAATGAAAAGATACGAGCAAATAAGCAAAACCAAATCAAACATGAAGAGGAACCGTGAATATAAGTACTCTAGGCATTTTGAACAAGCTGACTGGCTTCTCGAGCCCAGGTGTTGTTTCTCAAAAGTAATATTGTACTGCGATCGCGAGCGAAGCCACGACGGGCTACTAGTCTTTATATTAACTATAACTAGTTGTTGCCCGTCGATACTCGACGGATACAGCTCCATTCGTGGTGAGAGGAGCGCTAGGCAGATGGTGCGAAACATGTATAAAATGTACTTTTTAAACTTCTATTTCCTTCCAATTATTTTTCTTGTAGCAAATTTTAAGAAGAAAAAATGGATTCGAAATCAGTGAAAATAACTAATATTTTATACCCATAATCTAATTTTTTGGGATATCAATACAGATAGGAAAGAAAGGAGAAAAAACCATTCCCTTGCATAACTAATCCAGTTGCCAACTACTATGAAAAACACTGTATTTTCCTTTATAAATAATAATAGCTTTCAAAGTTTCAATGTTAATCTTATGGAAGAACAGTAATTGATTGAATAATTCTATATTTTACAGCTTTTGATATAGCAAATGCTAGCAAAACAGCAAGAACAGATGTTTCAGGCATAATGTAAATTTACATCTGAAATGGCAACCCGAGGTTGATTTTGAGATCATTAAAACACAATAGGGAATAGGTAACCGAAGAATTATTCTTTCTATGTAACCATTTTAAAAGTTGGTCGAATTTCGACCATTGGTCGGTCTCTAGTTATAATAACTGTTTCTCCAAATTGCCATCTTTGCCACCCACCGAAGAAGCGGATAATGTAGTCAAATTGGTCAGTACAATAATCTACATTTGGAGTAGCCTATAGTTAGTTGTTTTTGCTGTAGGCCGCCCTCGATTGCCTTTGGTCGGTCCTGGCTAAAGAAACGTCGGTCTTCGTCAGTAACAAGGCTAACTTCATGATCATATTAAAGGCGTAGCAAAGCGCGTTGGCGTCTAAAATAGTGATGTAAAATTCAAACTCCATGATCGCTTTAAAATGGTACCTAGTTCAACCAAAAAAGCCATAACGGCAAAGTGTAATTTTGTGTAAACCCGAAAAGTACATTATTTATTTTGAACAACAGAAAGATATATTGGTACCCCTGACTTCGTATTTAAATGCAGATTAGAGAAATGCTTCTGTTTTGTCATGATGGCAACAGAAAATGCTCTAAAAGTTTAACAAATTATTATATTACAACTAGTTTGGGAATTTGATGATGCTGAATTCATAATCAATGATAAACGAGTTCGCACGCAGCACGCTGACGTGAGGGAAGTGAATTTCCACATAAAAACTTGTAAAACTCAAAATCAGTGTAAAAACATACATTTGTCCAATTTTTATTGAAATCTGAAAACATTGATAGTAGGGTAAGATGGAGAGTCCGAGGGCAGGAGGAGTCAGGAGGAGCACCCCCCCCCCCCCCGAGGTCTCGTCTGTGACACTTTGCGAATTTTTTTTTTTGCGAACTTTTTTGCGAACTTTTTTGCGAACTTTTTTGAAAAACTTTTTTTGCGAATTTTTTTTTTTTTGCGAATTTTTTTTTTTTGCGAATTTTTTTTTTTTGCGAATTTTTTTTTTTGCGAATTTTTTTTTTTGCGAATTTTTTTTTTTGCGAATTTTGTTTTTGCGAATTTTTTTTTTTGCGAATTTTTTTTTTTTTGCGAATTTTTTTTGCGAATTTTTTTTTTGCGAATTTTTGTTGTTGCGAATACTAACCTAACCTAACCTAACCTAACCTAACGTAACGTAACCTAACCTAACCTAACCTAAGGTAACCTAACCTAACCTAACCTAACGTAACCTAACCTAACCTAACCTAACCTAACCTAACCTAACCTCGGATCAGATTTCTGATTGCAGATTCTTGTTCGTCTAGTCGAGCCGAGTCATTTGAGTACCCACATCGTACACTTTGGATGATGTTTACAAAAAAGGGGCCCGCACCACACTTTTGACCTTTTTTTTTTTGCATTTTTGGAATCTCCTCGTCAAGCCGAGTATTCTCAGTACCCACATGACATACTTTGGATAATTAATACAAGAGTTGAACAGGGTAACGCTACAACCAACAGAGCTAGCCCATCAGCGCTTGCGGTCAATTGAACTAACAGTGAATGCAAATTTTAAGGAGAATATAATTGCAATGCTTTGAACATATACTGCAAAGGGGGGTGTATCGATACACCCCCCTTCAAGTACTCTGCACCGAGGCAGCTGTTCGCACAACCGACTGACGCGTCCAGTCTACTGTCTGGGAATGCGGATGTTGTAATTTGATACCTCGACTGGAGGGTGCAGGTGTTCACACAAAAAACCGACAAGTTGAGACCTGTCTGGGAATGCGGATGCTGTAATTTGATACCTCGACTGGAGGGTGCAGGTGTTCACACAAAAAACCGACAAGTCGAGACCTGTCTGGGAATGCGGATGCTGTAATTTGATACCCCGACGGGAGGGCGACGCGACCCTTCCAGGAACCCATTATAGTCCGCCCGTATCGAATTCCGAGCAATAAATCACCAGTTGTCAAACACCCACGGTATCAATCTTGTTTTAGGCTTCAACAATTCCTGACGTATGGGGGAGCGAAAATCTCCCCCTAGTAATTAAATCAACAGAACACCAGTTGTCACGGTCTCATGCTTGTTCTAGTCTTCAACAATTCCTGACGTATGGGGGAGCGAAAATCTCCCCCCTAAGCCATTATGTGTTAGGGGGAGCGAAAATCTCCCCCTAGTAATTAAATCAACAGAGCTAGCCCATCAGCACCTGCGAACAATTGAACTACCAGTGAATGCAAATTTTGAGGAGAATATAATTGCAATGCTTTGAACATATACTGCAAAGGGGGGTGTATCGATACACCCCCCTTCAAGTACTCTGCACCGAGGCAGCTGTTCGCACAAATAACCGTCGCGTCCAGTCTACTGTCTGGGAATGCGGATGTTGTAATTTGATACCTCGACTGGAGGGTGCAGGTGTTCACACAAAAAACCGACAAGTCGAGACCTGTCTGGGGTGCAGCTGCGCCCGACCCCAGGAGGGGCAGGAGGAGCAGGAGGAGCAGGAGGGGCAGGAGGGGCAGGAGGAGCAGGAGGGGCAGGAGGAGCAGGATTAGCAGGAGGAGCAGGAGGGGCAGGAGGGGCAGGAGGAGCAGGAGGAGCAGGAGGAGCAGGAGGAGCAGGAGGGGCAGGAGGAGCAGGAGGAGCAGGAGGAGCAGGAGGGGCAGGAGGAGCAGGAGGAGCAGGAGGGGCAGGAGGAGCAGGAGGGGCAGGAGGAGCAGGAGGAGCAGGAGGAGCAGGAGGAGCAGGAGGGGCAGGAGGAGCAGGAGGAGCAGGAGGGCCAGGAGGGACAGGAGGACCCCCCCCCCCAGACGCCTGCACCAACACTTGGAAGAAAATCCTCCTACATTAGAAGGATTTCCTTCTGTTCCCTAACATGAAAAGCTTTTGTGGCCTTGAAAAAGGCCGATTATGATGGTGGGATCAGGTGGAGGCTAAGGTATTGGAAAACGTTTATTTTTTACTGTTGAAAAACGTTGTTACTTCATCAGGGTGCAGTTCATCGATCCGCCGATTCCACCACATTTGAACAAGCATCATGTACTTCTGCTCATGTTCAATGGCGTAGAAGTGCTCCTCTTCAATGGGGTAGAAATCCATCTTGTAGTCCATGTCACGCTGCCAATATTCCCACTCCAAGCCGTCCAGCGGGCAATGGTTCCACATGCTGTTGATTCCCCGTCGTCTGGAGTACAGAGCGTCGTCAAGATCTTGAGTAGTTGAATACATTTTTGGTTCATGAACGTACTTGAACTTTTTGTCAATGCGCCATAGCCTCTTCTTATGGAAATGCTTCAAGGTGCATTCATCGTCGTCTTTTCGGTTGTAGAATTCATCACCTTCGAAGTAATCATCTTCATCGTCAAACGGACTCTTCTTAGTATTGCTTTTCATTGTCGTTTCCGCTGCAACACATACATCCTCCAACTCAACGTCTGTGATGTCACAATCCCACTCGATGTTGGTCATGATCTCTTCGTAGCTGTTGACGCTTCGAAACTCAAGACTAAACTAAACTTTACTGCTAGGGGCGGGCTGTGCGTCGTGGGATGATGGGCGCAGGTGCACAGACAAAAAACCGTCGCGTCACCCTACTGTCTGGGAATGCGGATGCTGTAATTTGATACCTCTACGGGAGGGCGCGGGTGTTCACACAAAAAACCGACGAGTCGAGACCTGTCTGGGAATGCGGATGCTGTAATTTGATACCCCGACAGGAGGGCTACCGACCCTTGCAGGAACCCATAATTATAGACCACCCGCGTCGAATTCCGAGCAATAGTACACCAGCTGTCAAACACCCACGGTCTCATTCTTGTTCTAGTCTTCAACAATTCCTGACGTATGGGGGAGCGAAAATCTCCCCCCTAAGCCATTATGTGTTAGGGGGAGCGAAAATCTCCCCCTAGTGATTAAATCAACAGAACACCAGTTGTCAAACACCCACAGTCTCATTCGTGTTCGGGAGTTTGAAGTGTGTGGCTGTGTAATAGTGTTGCTGTGTGACATTCTGTCAGAGCGATCGCCCGACGTTTTGACCTAACCTACAAAATGAACCACTTAACCGCCTATGTGTTTAATGATCGGCCTTTGTCTGTACTGTTTGACAGCAGCGATAATCCATGGTTCAAAGCTAAGGATGTAGCTACAATATTGGGATACGCTAACCCTAAAGAAGCAATCAGAGCACATGTTAGAGAAAAATATCGCAAAACAATTCCTGAAGTATGGGGGAGCGAAAATCTCCCCCTAACCTATAACGAGAAACATTCAATCTTTCTTAACGAGCCGGGATTATATTCGTTACTTATGAAATCTAAAATGCCCATCGCCGAGAAGTTTCAAGATTGGATCTTTGAAGAAGTTTTGCCATCCATTAGAAAAAATGGTCAGTACAGACTTATAAACGAGAACCAACGGCTGCTACAATCACTTACAAAGTCGCTAACAAATAACCGAAAGCTAGATCAAACAAATTCCGAGTTTAAAACTACAAATGATATATTGTGTATTGAAAACCAATCCATGAATCAAACGCTGATCGAACAGACACCTAAAGTGGCAGTGTTGCCTGAAGATGTAAATCTGAAGCATATATTTTGTGTGATGATTAGGGAAACCCTTCTAGAGCAGTACGGAGTTTGTGAATACAAGTGCATTCGAACACAGAAGAGGAATTTCAAACAAGCCTTGAAAAAAGCAAAGGAAGAAGGATTTACAATGTGCTACTGTAGAGAAAATGTCCCCAACGGCATAAACATAGTGAATAAGGCTAAAGAAGTGATGAAGAGTTACGGCATGCACATTGACTGCAGATACAACAACATCCTAACCTCGCACAATTTCATTAATGTAGTTGAACATATCTTTGACAATGCATAGTTCTGCGCTTGTGGACTCGTTCCAGAACCTTCGACGCTAGTCAGGTAGCAACAGTCGATACGTGCTCCAAAGATGACCAGTGTGGATGACGCAAGAAAAGTAATCACCATATCAATGAACAAAATACGTTATAAACGTAACAACATCCGAGAAAGGCTCGCAATCAAGTTAGTGTTGGATAGAGCGAGAGATGTGTTTGAGAGAAAATATCATATGAAACAGCATACTTATGAAAAAAAAAAAAAAATATTGAATATCATGTGAAAGAATATAACTATGAAGAAAACAAAACAGACTGTTAAATTTAACGAGGAGCTAAATACACAGTACACTTACGAGCCCTGTGAGGATGTACAACAATTAACGTGGACTCAAATCGCAATAGATGAAATGAGATTCCGCAGACCGTTGGAACTGATGTTGGGTGAAAAAATCAAACATCTAACCTATTGCAACAAGATGTGTCACAGCGAGTGCATACAGTTTACTTCAAGGGAGAGCAGACGCACCACCAGTCCGTAGTACGGTAGAAGTCACACGGTAAGGACGTCAACATGGACGCTTACGTTTCTGCGGACGACTATATCAAATCGTTTATTCAGGAGATTGAGGTTATGAACAATAATGCTAGTGATCAGACATTGGCATCACCTCAGACGTCATCTGTAAAACCGATCACTGCCTGCAAGAGACGAAGGAGGCCAACTCTCATCGAAGTGGAAACCAAGAAACCAGGATGGGTGCCAAAACCAACAGATGATTGTCCCATAGTGTCATGGATGGAGGATGGGAATACTTTTGCTGTTCAAAACCCGGGAAACAAAGGACAAATTTTATTGAAAATGAAAATGTACGATGGTACAGATATGGTGTTCATGTGCAGTTTATTTTTGGACAAAGATGGTGAAATGCTCCAAAGTGTTAGACAAGTAGTTGATAAAGTGGAAAACATGTGGATCGATAAATCAACAGGAGTACCGAAAATTACAGGCTTAACTCAAACTGTTACACAACGCAGTGCAGTTTCGCAACCAACGTCGAAGAAGCGAGCTGTGAGGAAGAAACAACGAGTGTCGCCAGCAGTCAATTAAAGCATCAGCATTCCCAGACAGGAGGGCGACGCGTCGGTTTTTTGTGTGTGAACACCTGCGCCCGGCCAACTACTAGAGATGTCGAGCAGCAGCACTTTCAAGCTAGAGTTTCCGAGCGTGAACGGCACTGCAGCAACCGAGAACCTGAGAGCTACCCTCAACAACTGCAAGTCTGACTCTCCGCTCTACACCAGGATAGACGATCTCAGAGAGGAATGCGGCTATCTCATCACTGCGATGGAGCGAGCCACAACACCCTTTGGCGAGACGATCATCGTGATCCTGGAGGGGCAGGTCGGGGACGACTTCTTTCTGCGAGTCTACCTGCCTAGGCGCTTCAACGAGGTCCTGAGCAACACCGACATCGAGCGCTACAACAGCGGGTTTGGAGAACGCCTTCGCTTGGTGAAGCGCAGCCCGAGGGGTTCCAATAGCAGATTCACACCTTTGGAGTTTATGTAAAGCAAGACTTGAAGATTATGTAAATACCTTTGTAAATTAGTTTTCGTAGTCAATACTTATAGTCACGTTCAGAACATAACCACTGTGTTATTTATTTCACTTAACCCCAAAAATGTCCTTTGGTAGTAAGTTTAAGAGCGTGAGTATGGTAACTGTGAGGTGTTTAGCTCATCAGCGTCATCATCAGAATCATCGATATTTGTACATAGATGTAACCCACCGCGTAATGCGATACAATTGATTGGAGCGCATCGTGTGTGAGCTGTCTTGTGATGACGACATCGCACTGCGTTTGTAACAAAATAACGTGTACATTAACACGACGATCACTTTTCTTGCTTAAGTCACGATGGGCATTATGGCGTACGGGACGATTGGTAATAACAGCGTTTAAAGTAAACTGTGCACATTCGTTGTGATACGTCTTGTCACAGCACGTTAGATTTCACATTCTCACATTCAACATCAATTACAATTGTAGACGTAATCTCATTTCATCTGTTGTGATTTAAGTCCACGTTAACCGTTGTACATCCTCACGCGGCTCATAAGTGTAATGAGTATTTAGTATGACAATAAACTTCTCGAATGTTAGTACGTTAAATCGTAGCTTGTTCATTGACGCATCGATCCCTATTCTTGTTTCAGTCTCAATATGCATTATGGCGTACGTGCCAGATGGTACTAACAACGCTTGAAATAAACTGCACACATGTGTTGCGATACATCCAAACACAACAAGTTAGATGCATCATTCAATCATTCAGCATCAATTGAAATGTTATGCGTGGCATCATTTCATCTGGTGTAATTTGAGGGAATAACTCGACTACGAACCTTTATCGTATGTTAGTTCGTTAACAACGTAAATTGTACATTAACACGACGATCACTTTTCTTGCTTAAGTCACGATGTGCATTATGGCGTACGGGGCGATTGGTAATAACAGCGTTTAAAGTAAACTGTGCACATTCGTTGTGATACGTCTTGTCACAGCACGTTAGATTTCACATTCTCACATTCAACATCAATTACAATTGTAGACGTAATCTCATTTCATCTGTTGTGATTTAAGTCCACGTTAACCGTTGTACATCCTCACGCGGCTCGTAAGTGTAATGAGTATTTAGTATGACAATAAACTTCTCGAATGTTAGTACGTTAAATCGTAGCTTGTTCATTGACGCATCGATCCCTATTCTTGTTTCAGTCTCAATAGACATTATGGCGTACGTGCCAGATGGTACTAACAACGCTTGAAATAAACTGCACACATGTGTTGCGATACATCCAAACACAACAAGTTAGATGCATCATTCTAACATTCAACATCAATTGAAATGTTATGCGTGGTATCATTTCATCTGGTGTAATTTGAGGGAATAACTCGACTACGAACCTTTATCGTATGTTAGTTCGTTAACAACGTAACTTGTACTTTGACGCATCGATCACTTTTCATGCATAAGTCACAATGTGCATTACGATGTATGTGACGACTGGTAATAGCAATGCTTGAAGTAAACTGAGCACATGTGTTGCGATACGTCTTGTCACAGCAGGTTATATTGCTCATTTCCCCATTCAACATCAATTACAATTGTATGCGTAATCTCATTTCATCGGTTTTAATTCAAGTCCGCGTTAACTGTTGTACATCCCCACGAGGTTCGTAAGTGTAACGAGCATTTAGTTTTACATTAAACTTCTCGTATGTCAATCCCAAGTAATCGGTGTTTGAAGAAGTTTGCCTTTCCCTCAAGAATTGTCACTAGCATTATAACATACGCGTTTAATAACCAGATCGCACTTGTAATATTTTTGTATACCGATAAAAATTCCAAGTAATCGAGGTTTGAAGAAGTTCGCACATTGATAAAAAAAAAAAAAATCCAAGTAAACGATGTTTGAAGACGTTTGAGTTTTCACCATCACACAAGTTCCAATCTTGAGTAATGTCAACCCAAGAAAATGAAAGCTAACAGCATCACGTAGTTGTGTTAAGTTACGATAGGTATAGTTAGGTTTATTAAGACTGTTTCCAGTTAGAAAGGGGAAACATGGAGAGACTTATCTCATCGTTAGGTTACGATATCCAGTGTAACGTTAGGTCCCTGCATAGAAATAGGAAACGTAGACAGTTGTATCTCATCCTTAGGTTATGTTATGCTCTGTTAAGTTAGGTTTGTGCTTATAGATAGGAAATATTGTCAGTAGTATCTCGTCGTTAGGTTAAGTCATGCTCTGTTAAGTTAGGTTTGTTGTTGAATATACAAAAAAAAATCTGTACCTTAATGTCGGCGTGCGCAATTTAAAAATGGTATAATCATAATGCGCACGCCGACATTAAGGTACAGATTTTTTTTTGTATATTCAACAACAAACCTAACTTAACAGAGCATGACTTAACCTAACGACGAGATACTACTGACAATATTTCCTATCTATAAGCACAAACCTAACTTAACAGAGCATAACATAACCTAAGGATGAGATACAACTGTCTACGTTTCCTATTTCTATGCAGGGACCTAACGTTACACTGGATATCGTAACCTAACGATGAGATAAGTCTCTCCATGTTTCCCCTTTCTAACTGGAAACAGTCTTAATAAACCTAACTATACCTATCGTAACTTAACACAACTACGTGATGCTGTTAGCTTTCATTTTCTTGGGTTGACATTACTCAAGATTGGAACTTGTGTGATGGTGAAAACTCAAACGTCTTCAAACATCGTTTACTTGGATTTTTTTTTTTTATCAATGTGCGAACTTCTTCAAACCTCGATTACTTGGAATTTTTATCGGTATACAAAAATATTACAAGTGCGATCTGGTTATTAAACGCGTATGTTATAATGCTAGTGACAATTCTTGAGGGAAAGGCAAACTTCTTCAAACACCGATTACTTGGGATTGACATACGAGAAGTTTAATGTAAAACTAAATGCTCGTTACACTTACGAACCTCGTGGGGATGTACAACAGTTAACGCGGACTTGAATTAAAACCGATGAAATGAGATTACGCATACAATTGTAATTGATGTTGAATGGGGAAATGAGCAATATAACCTGCTGTGACAAGACGTATCGCAACACATGTGCTCAGTTTACTTCAAGCATTGCTATTACCAGTCGTCACATACATCGTAATGCACATTGTGACTTATGCATGAAAAGTGATCGATGCGTCAAAGTACAAGTTACGTTGTTAACGAACTAACATACGATAAAGGTTCGTAGTCGAGTTATTCCCTCAAATTACACCAGATGAAATGATACCACGCATAACATTTCAATTGATGTTGAATGTTAGAATGATGCATCTAACTTGTTGTGTTTGGATGTATCGCAACACATGTGTGCAGTTTATTTCAAGCGTTGTTAGTACCATCTGGCACGTACGCCATAATGTCTATTGAGACTGAAACAAGAATAGGGATCGATGCGTCAATGAACAAGCTACGATTTAACGTACTAACATTCGAGAAGTTTATTGTCATACTAAATACTCATTACACTTACGAGCCGCGTGAGGATGTACAACGGTTAACGTGGACTTAAATCACAACAGATGAAATGAGATTACGTCTACAATTGTAATTGATGTTGAATGTGAGAATGTGAAATCTAACGTGCTGTGACAAGACGTATCACAACGAATGTGCACAGTTTACTTTAAACGCTGTTATTACCAATCGCCCCGTACGCCATAATGCACATCGTGACTTAAGCAAGAAAAGTGATCGTCGTGTTAATGTACAATTTACGTTGTTAACGAACTAACATACGATAAAGGTTCGTAGTCGAGTTATTCCCTCAAATTACACCAGATGAAATGATGCCACGCATAACATTTCAATTGATGCTGAATGATTGAATGATGCATCTAACTTGTTGTGTTTGGATGTATCGCAACACATGTGTGCAGTTTATTTCAAGCGTTGTTAGTACCATCTGGCACGTACGCCATAATGCATATTGAGACTGAAACAAGAATAGGGATCGATGCGTCAATGAACAAGCTACGATTTAACGTACTAACATTCGAGAAGTTTATTGTCATACTAAATACTCATTACACTTATGAGCCGCGTGAGGATGTACAACGGTTAACGTGGACTTAAATCACAACAGATGAAATGAGATTACGTCTACAATTGTAATTGATGTTGAATGTGAGAATGTGAAATCTAACGTGCTGTGACAAGACGTATCACAACGAATGTGCACAGTTTACTTTAAACGCTGTTATTACCAATCGTCCCGTACGCCATAATGCCCATCGTGACTTAAGCAAGAAAAGTGATCGTCGTGTTAATGTACACGTTATTTTGTTACAAACGCAGTGCGATGTCGTCATCACAAGACAGCTCACACAAGATGCGCTCCAATCAATTGTATCGCATTACGCGGTGGGTTACATCTATGTACAAATATCGATGATTCTGATGATGACGCTGATGAGCTAAACACCTCACAGTTACCATACTCACGCTCTTAAACTTACTACCAAAGGACATTTTTGGGGTTAAGTGAAATAAATAACACAGTGGTTATGTTCTGAACGTGACTATAAGTATTGACTACGAAAACTAATTTACAAAGGTATTTACATAATCTTCAAGTCTTGCTTTACATAAACTCCAAAGGTGTGAATCTGCTATTGGAACCCCTCGGGCTGCGCTTCACCAAGCGAAGGCGTTCTCCAAACCCGCTGTTGTAGCGCTCGATGTCGGTGTTGCTCAGGACCTCGTTGAAGCGCCTAGGCAGGTAGACTCGCAGAAAGAAGTCGTCCCCGACCTGCCCCTCCAGGATCACGATGATCGTCTCGCCAAAGGGTGTTGTGGCTCGCTCCATCGCAGTGATGAGATAGCCGCATTCCTCTCTGAGATCGTCTATCCTGGTGTAGAGCGGAGAGTCAGACTTGCAGTTGTTGAGGGTAGCTCTCAGGTCCTCGGTTGCTGCAGTGCCGTTCACGCTCGGAAACTCTAGCTTGAAAGTGCTGCTGCTCGACATCTCTAGTAGTTGGCCGGGCGCAGGTGTTCACACACAAAAAACCGACGCGTCGCCCTCCTGTCTGGGAATGCTGATGCTTTAATTGACTGCTGGCGACACTCGTTGTTTCTTCCTCACAGCTCGCTTCTTCGACGTTGGTTGCGAAACTGCACTGCGTTGTGTAACAGTTTGAGTTAAGCCTGTAATTTTCGGTACTCCTGTTGATTTATCGATCCACATGTTTTCCACTTTATCAACTACTTGTCTAACACTTTGGAGCATTTCACCATCTTTGTCCAAAAATAAACTGCACATGAACACCATATCTGTACCATCGTACATTTTCATTTTCAATAAAATTTGTCCTTTGTTTCCCGGGTTTTGAACAGCAAAAGTATTCCCATCCTCCATCCATGACACTATGGGACAATCATCTGTTGGTTTTGGCACCCATCCTGGTTTCTTGGTTTCCACTTCGATGAGAGTTGGCCTCCTTCGTCTCTTGCAGGCAGTGATCGGTTTTACAGATGACGTCTGAGGTGATGCCAATGTCTGATCACTAGCATTATTGTTCATAACCTCAATCTCCTGAATAAACGATTTGATATAGTCGTCCGCAGAAACGTAAGCGTCCATGTTGACGTCCTTACCGTGTGACTTCTACCGTACTACGGACTGGTGGTGCGTCTGCTCTCCCTTGAAGTAAACTGTATGCACTCGCTGTGACACATCTTGTTGCAATAGGTTAGATGTTTGATTTTTTCACCCAACATCAGTTCCAACGGTCTGCGGAATCTCATTTCATCTATTGCGATTTGAGTCCACGTTAATTGTTGTACATCCTCACAGGGCTCGTAAGTGTACTGTGTATTTAGCTCCTCGTTAAATTTAACAGTCTGTTTTGTTTTCTTCATAGTTATATTCTTTCACATGATATTCAATATTTTTTTTTTTTTTTTCATAAGTATGCTGTTTCATATGATATTTTCTCTCAAACACATCTCTCGCTCTATCCAACACTAACTTGATTGCGAGCCTTTCTCGGATGTTGTTACGTTTATAACGTATTTTGTTCATTGATATGGTGATTACTTTTCTTGCGTCATCCACACTGGTCATCTTTGGAGCACGTATCGACTGTTGCTACCTGACTAGCGTCGAAGGTTCTGGAACGAGTCCACAAGCGCAGAACTATGCATTGTCAAAGATATGTTCAACTACATTAATGAAATTGTGCGAGGTTAGGATGTTGTTGTATCTGCAGTCAATGTGCATGCCGTAACTCTTCATCACTTCTTTAGCCTTATTCACTATGTTTATGCCGTTGGGGACATTTTCTCTACAGTAGCACATTGTAAATCCTTCTTCCTTTGCTTTTTTCAAGGCTTGTTTGAAATTCCTCTTCTGTGTTCGAATGCACTTGTATTCACAAACTCCGTACTGCTCTAGAAGGGTTTCCCTAATCATCACACAAAATATATGCTTCAGATTTACATCTTCAGGCAACACTGCCACTTTAGGTGTCTGTTCGATCAGCGTTTGATTCATGGATTGGTTTTCAATACACAATATATCATTTGTAGTTTTAAACTCGGAATTTGTTTGATCTAGCTTTCGGTTATTTGTTAGCGACTTTGTAAGTGATTGTAGCAGCCGTTGGTTCTCGTTTATAAGTCTGTACTGACCATTTTTTCTAATGGATGGCAAAACTTCTTCAAAGATCCAATCTTGAAACTTCTCGGCGATGGGCATTTTAGATTTCATAAGTAACGAATATAATCCCGGCTCGTTAAGAAAGATTGAATGTTTCTCGTTATAGGTTAGGGGGAGATTTTCGCTCCCCCATACTTCAGGAATTGTTTTGCGATATTTTTCTCTAACATGTGCTCTGATTGCTTCTTTAGGGTTAGCGTATCCCAATATTGTAGCTACATCCTTAGCTTTGAACCATGGATTATCGCTGCTGTCAAACAGTACAGACAAAGGCCGATCATTAAACACATAGGCGGTTAAGTGGTTCATTTTGTAGGTTAGGTCAAAACGTCGGGCGATCGCTCTGACAGAATGTCACACAGCAACACTATTACACAGCCACACACTTCAAACTCCCGAACACGAATGAGACTGTGGGTGTTTGACAACTGGTGTTCTGTTGATTTAATCACTAGGGGGAGATTTTCGCTCCCCCTAACACATAATGGCTTAGGGGGGAGATTTTCGCTCCCCCATACGTCAGGAATTGTTGAAGACTAGAACAAGAATGAGACCGTGGGTGTTTGACAGCTGGTGTACTATTGCTCGGAATTCGACGCGGGTGGTCTATAATTATGGGTTCCTGCAAGGGTCGGTAGCCCTCCTGTCGGGGTATCAAATTACAGCATCCGCATTCCCAGACAGGTCTCGACTCGTCGGTTTTTTGTGTGAACACCCGCGCCCTCCCGTAGAGGTATCAAATTACAGCATCCGCATTCCCAGACAGTAGGGTGACGCGACGGTTTTTTGTCTGTGCACCTGCGCCCATCATCCCACGACGCACAGCCCGCCCCTAGCAGTAAAGTTTAGTTTAGTCTTGAGTTTCGAAGCGTCAACAGCTACGAAGAGATCATGACCAACATCGAGTGGGATTGTGACATCACAGACGTTGAGTTGGAGGATGTATGTGTTGCAGCGGAAACGACAATGAAAAGCAATACTAAGAAGAGTCCGTTTGACGATGAAGATGATTACTTCGAAGGTGATGAATTCTACAACCGAAAAGACGACGATGAATGCACCTTGAAGCATTTCCATAAGAAGAGGCTATGGCGCATTGACAAAAAGTTCAAGTACGTTCATGAACCAAAAATGTATTCAACTACTCAAGATCTTGACGACGCTCTGTACTCCAGACGACGGGGAATCAACAGCATGTGGAACCATTGCCCGCTGGACGGCTTGGAGTGGGAATATTGGCAGCGTGACATGGACTACAAGATGGATTTCTACCCCATTGAAGAGGAGCACTTCTACGCCATTGAACATGAGCAGAAGTACATGATGCTTGTTCAAATGTGGTGGAATCGGCGGATCGATGAACTGCACCCTGATGAAGTAACAACGTTTTTCAACAGTAAAAAATAAACGTTTTCCAATACCTTAGCCTCCACCTGATCCCACCATCATAATCGGCCTTTTTCAAGGCCACAAAAGCTTTTCATGTTAGGGAACAGAAGGAAATCCTTCTAATGTAGGAGGATTTTCTTCCAAGTGTTGGTGCAGGCGTCTGGGGGGGGGGGTCCTCCTGTCCCTCCTGGCCCTCCTGCTCCTCCTGCTCCTCCTGCCCCTCCTGCTCCTCCTGCTCCTCCTGCTCCTCCTGCTCCTCCTGCTCCTCCTGCCCCTCCTGCTCCTCCTGCTCCTCCTGCCCCTCCTGCTCCTCCTGCTCCTCCTGCTCCTCCTGCCCCTCCTGCTCCTCCTGCTCCTCCTGCTCCTCCTGCTCCTCCTGCCCCTCCTGCCCCTCCTGCTCCTCCTGCTAATCCTGCTCCTCCTGCCCCTCCTGCTCCTCCTGCCCCTCCTGCCCCTCCTGCTCCTCCTGCTCCTCCTGCCCCTCCTGGGGTCGGGCGCAGCTGCACCCCAGACAGGTCTCGACTTGTCGGTTTTTTGTGTGAACACCTGCACCCTCCAGTCGAGGTATCAAATTACAACATCCGCATTCCCAGACAGTAGACTGGACGCGACGGTTATTTGTGCGAACAGCTGCCTCGGTGCAGAGTACTTGAAGGGGGGTGTATCGATACACCCCCCTTTGCAGTATATGTTCAAAGCATTGCAATTATATTCTCCTCAAAATTTGCATTCACTGGTAGTTCAATTGTTCGCAGGTGCTGATGGGCTAGCTCTGTTGATTTAATTACTAGGGGGAGATTTTCGCTCCCCCTAACACATAATGGCTTAGGGGGGAGATTTTCGCTCCCCCATACGTCAGGAATTGTTGAAGACTAGAACAAGCATGAGACCGTGACAACTGGTGTTCTGTTGATTTAATTACTAGGGGGAGATTTTCGCTCCCCCATACGTCAGGAATTGTTGAAGCCTAAAACAAGATTGATACCGTGGGTGTTTGACAACTGGTGATTTATTGCTCGGAATTCGATACGGGCGGACTATAATGGGTTCCTGGAAGGGTCGCGTCGCCCTCCCGTCGGGGTATCAAATTACAGCATCCGCATTCCCAGACAGGTCTCGACTTGTCGGTTTTTTGTGTGAACACCTGCACCCTCCAGTCGAGGTATCAAATTACAGCATCCGCATTCCCAGACAGGTCTCAACTTGTCGGTTTTTTGTGTGAACACCTGCACCCTCCAGTCGAGGTATCAAATTACAACATCCGCATTCCCAGACAGTAGACTGGACGCGTCAGTCGGTTGTGCGAACAGCTGCCTCGGTGCAGAGTACTTGAAGGGGGGTGTATCGATACACCCCCCTTTGCAGTATATGTTCAAAGCATTGCAATTATATTCTCCTTAAAATTTGCATTCACTGTTAGTTCAATTGACCGCAAGCGCTGATGGGCTAGCTCTGTTGGTTGTAGCGTTACCCTGTTCAACTCTTGTATTAATTATCCAAAGTATGTCATGTGGGTACTGAGAATACTCGGCTTGACGAGGAGATTCCAAAAATGCAAAAAAAAAAAAAGGTCAAAAGTGTGGTGCGGGCCCCTTTTTTGTAAACATCATCCAAAGTGTACGATGTGGGTACTCAAATGACTCGGCTCGACTAGACGAACAAGAATCTGCAATCAGAAATCTGATCCGAGGTTAGGTTAGGTTAGGTTAGGTTAGGTTAGGTTAGGTTAGGTTACGTTAGGTTAGGTTAGGTTAGGTTACCTTAGGTTAGGTTAGGTTAGGTTACGTTACGTTAGGTTAGGTTAGGTTAGGTTAGGTTAGTATTCGCAACAACAAAAATTCGCAAAAAAAAATTCGCAAAAAAAAATTCGCAAAAAAAAAAAATTCGCAAAAAAAAAAATTCGCAAAAACAAAATTCGCAAAAAAAAAAAATTCGCAAAAAAAAAATTCGCAAAAAAAAAAATTCGCAAAAAAAAAAATTCGCAAAAAAAAAAATTCGCAAAAAAAAAAAAATTCGCAAAAAAAGTTTGCAAAAAAGTTCGCAAAAAAGTTCGCAAAAAAGTTCGCAAAAAAAAAAATTCGCAAAGTGTCACAGACGAGACCTCGGGGGGGGGGGGGTGCTCCTCCTGACTCCTCCTGCCCTCGGACTCTCCATCTTACCCTACTATTGATTTTTTGGCTGTTCTGATACTCCTGGTTTCATTTACTTGCAAAGCTGGGAATACAATTTTGCGCATTATAGGGTTAGGAGAAGGTCCATACAGGCTTGAAAGTAGGCGTGAGGTTGCTGGGAATAATAAAAGTACTTTAACAAAAGAATAACAGGCTTTTCTAGTGTAAACCCCCATAAGACAACGTACTGTGTTTAGCCGATACACATTTTCTTTAATAGCTCGGTAAATATTTATGCTAGAATGACGAGATATGGCTTAAAACTTTCGCCTCTCTAATTCCCATATTTCTACATGCATTAACTTTACATCTGGGGCTTTTCTGACCCTTTTTGGGCCCAAAAACTCAAAATTTGAAAGATTAATCCCCAAAAAATGGGTTTAGAGTTTTCCGATTGTTTTGCCCAACGAACTTGTCCAACAGATTATAGAAAGGAACGTCCCTACCAAATTTGAAGTAAATCGGGCAAAAAATGCGACCGCTAGAGTGCATACACACACACATATATATATATATATATATATATATATATATATAAATTTTGAACGACCCCCCAAAACGTGTTCAGGGGGTCACGTTAGGAACTTCTATGGTGGTCCCGGGCTTAAGTTTCACCGTGCGGGTCATGCTAATAATTCACTTTCCATAGGAAATTCACTAATAAGAATATTCAAGGTATAACACAGATCAAACAAATGTGTGGGTTGGGTCTAAAAGTGTAACATTAGTTTGGCCCTAGGTGTGTTTGATTTATCAAAAACTCGTACAACGGAACAAACATAACATTACTGGGCGACAAACACAAAAGATGTGTTACAAAGAACAGTACTACAAACCCACACAAGCTTATTACGTGTAAAATAAATTTAAAATATACCCATCCGTTTTTGTTCTATAACTGGGACCGCCGACTTTAAAACATAAGGTACCCGGTCTGCACAAAACCTCAAACCACTCAACCTAAACTGGGCCACCAGGTCTGGAGTACATAGGCTTTGGTACATAGGTTTTGGTTTGGTCAAAGTTGTACACTTTCACCGCTAATGCGCGTGTTTGTTTGTCTGTTTGACCACTCCGACCGCACGTATTATTAACTTAGGAGTGTGTGTACTAACGAGGTCATTAAAAACGTGCAAACATTGTTAGCAAACGTAAATAAGGATAATACAGCAAGTAGAAGCAGTGACGATTATTAGATTAAAATTATAATTTCGAATTCTTGTTGGCTGTAAATACTAAGAAAGTCAATAATATCAAACAATTTTTTACATAAATTAGCGTTACATTAAAACTTTCCGGAGGATTTAACATCGTCTGCTATGTGTTGTGTTTATGTTATGTAATATTCGAACAATTTCCAAACAAAACCACATTTTAGTTGAACCAACAAATAACAACATTATTTATACAAAATATAATGCCAGACCCGAGTCTTATAGAACAGTAATTAGTTTGCCCACATTAGTTTTTAATTGAATTAACTCAGCTATATTTTCTGGACAAAGTAGACTTTAGAAAAGGGCTAACTAGACTTAATATAAGATTCCGTGTTCGGAAAAGCGATAATATTAAAATCTTAGCATTCTCCGCAACAACAAATCAGCGTCTAACACGCACACGCTTGGAAATGTCGAAACTCCACGAACACCACCAAAACTCAACGTCAACACCCGCCCCAAGTAACGGTATACAACAATTTCCTCTCCCGGCGTGCCGGCAATCAGTTGTTTCATCACAGCCGCGTTGTGTTCTACAATAATGACGGCGCGGCGGCGGCGGTCCGGTTGGAAAAATCGGTCACAGAGCCTACAGCTAACCTAAATTCGCGTAATGGCGGGTCTCTAATACCGTCGCCCATTAGACGACACAATAGGCATGTCTGGGCCTGTTGGGAAACAGTAACAGTAACAGCAACAGTAACACTGACGGGCTGAGAGCCTCGTCATTGTATCGTCTGGCTTCTACCCCACTATACTCCGCATCCAACCTTGCGTTGGGGTCATTGAACAATACTGATCCCATTTTCGTAAAATAGTTATATTGATGATTTAGGCGGAAACGTTGGTTTTAAACCATCATACATAAATAAAACGTGTTACGTGTTCACAGAAAAATAAACACATCCAAGTCTCACACACTCTATAACAAACTTAGGCTATATATTTAAGTAATTAAAACGTTGTTACAAAAACGTCGCATTTCAATTTAATATTTAAAATTATAAGGGAAACCTATATTTAAATATTAAAAAATAAGGTTACAAACATACTTTGTCGACATCAAACTATGCTGGTTATATTAGATTAGTAGTTCCGGGACTAGACTGTTCTATACACCATCAAATCTTCATATAACACAAGAATAAACTAAACTACAGTAATACACTTCATAGCATGAATAAACTATATTTAAAGACAAATCATTCAAACACTTATTTAATTTTCAGATGCTCTTACACACTTACAAATTACCTTTGCCTGCTTTTGATTTTTGCAACAACAGTTTGTTACTTCCATTTTTCAACCAACGCTTTATTAGCGAATTTCCTATGGAATAGTGATCAGGGGACCGCGTCAAATTGTCCCCCAGTCAAGTTGTCCCCTTTTGAGGGAGGTGGCAATCTATCGTGGTGACAACATGAAGCTGGGCGTGAAAGGTGATGACGACCTGTCGGTAGGTACCCGTCAAGTTGTCACCTTGGAGATTTTTGATAGTGACAACTTTACGGGGTGACAACTAGACGGCGACCCGCTATCAGCACGGTAAAAACGTAATCCTGGGGCAGAATAAGTCCCTAACATTACCCCCTGACACACGTTTTGGGGGGCCGTTAAACCTGTTTTGGATAATATATACATTACATTGCACTAAGCGTGTGTTTACAATATAACGGTCGCATTTATTGCCCGATTTACTTAGAATTTGATACATAATCTGTTCTATAATCAGTTGGACAAGTTTCGGGCTAAACAATGGAAACCCCTAACCCCCTTTTTGTGGTTTGAGTATTCAAATTGTGAGATTTTTGGCAAAAAAAGGATTAAACAAGCCCCGCGTGGAAAACTCAACAATAGAACGAAAATACCATAAAATCTTGAACCCCCCTCATTATTCTAGCTCAAATGTTTACCGGTTTATTAAATAAAATGTAAATTTACCAAACATAACTAGGAGTACGCTCTTATATCGCGTATAAGGATTGAGTGATCACGTAAAATACAAAAAAAGTTTCAATTGACAATATACCTCATGGGCCCTCCATTATAACTGCAGCTTGACAATAACATACAAATCCAGAACATGACAAACAATGAGGCCTGAAATCTGTCAATCAGTCAGACAAAGTGCATATGAAGTAGTTACTCACCCCTCAGTCTCACTGAGGGCTGTATCATCTAGCCCTCATAATAATATTAGCTGAAGATTTTGATAAAATATAATATCAAAATATTGCCTTTATTGGCGGCAATAAAGGTCACTAATCAGTGAGAGCACGTGGTTTAAAAGTAGTTATTTACACTTTGGTTCCATTGGAGGACCCATCAGGATATTTATTTTATTGTAGCTTAATATTTCTGTAAACATCTATAAGTATAAATACAGAACTTGATGAACAATACGTTTTAAAATCAGTCAATTGGTTTCGAATGCCTAAATATTTTAAACTCTAATCCAGAGGTTTTAATGTAACACATTAACCTTACTGGGGGGAGGGGGCTGTGCCCCCCAGGCCTCCCATTGTTATTGTAGCTTGATACGGTTGTTCAAATACATAGGTAACCTATAAATGCAGAACTTAAAAAACAATACGGCTTAAATCATTCAATTTGTTTTTAAGAAGAATAAATTGCCTCATTTTAAAAAGAAAAGAAAAGTAGTTTCTTATGTTAAATATAATCTAGGGAGAAATTAAAACTCTTTGACCCACTTCTTAGAATCCACGAGTCATTGTGTCAAGGTCCAAGATTTTGTATACATCTTAATATATAAATACCCCCGTAGCAGCAAACCTGTGTACTCAGCAAATTTCCAATGCATATATATGTATCTTAATGCCACATAAAGCCACATATCAAGTTTCATAAATATACATTCATAAATAAACGATTTATGACATTTTAATTATTCTCCATAAGAATAACATGGCGGCTGAGTGTGCAGGTTTGCTGAAGCAAGGAACTCCAAAAATGGGGTTTTATACAAATATCAATATAACTCAAGTAGGTAAAGCCACATACCAAATGTGAATAATTTATGTTCATAATTAAGGGAGATAACATGTTACTTCTTCTCCATAAGAATAACATGGGACTGAGTACACAGGTTTGCTGCTACGGGAACTATCGGCCGAAAAATGTTTTTTAGTGCAAATATCAATAGACCACAACGATATGAAGTAATATACCAAGTTTCATCAGGAAAAGTATATAAATAACCGAGATATACAATTTACCTTATTCTCCGTAAGAATAACATTGGACAACATACTGGGTTTAGCACTTTCGATATCTCTGTAACCATTTGACGTAGAGCAATGATCAAAACACTAAATTGTGCGTCTTTCTAAGCTGATTCCAATGGGAAAAACTAAAATTTGACTTTTTCAACAATTATATGTAAAAAGCTCAAAAACTGGGGAACAATCCGATAATGGCTTGTGACGTTGAAAGCCTTTGCACAAATCACACGTGTTACAGCTACATTAAAAGTATAAATACCCCCGTCGCAGCAAACCTGCGTACTCAGCGAATTTCCAAAGTATAATATATGTCTTAATACCACATAAAGCCGCAAACCAAGTTTCATAAAAATATATTCACATATAAGCGATTTTAATTATTCTCCATAAGAATAACATTGGTAGTGAGTACGTAGGTTTGCTGAAACAAGGAACACAAACAATTGGTTTTTATGCAAATATAAATAGAATTTAACAAGGTGAAACCACATACTAAGTTTCATCAATATTCAATCATAAATAAGCGCTATATAACATTCTAGTTATTCTCCATAAGAATAACATGGGGGCTGAGAAAGCAGGTTTGCTGCAACAAGGAACAAAAAAATGGGTTTTTATATAATTATCAATATAACTCAACCAAGTGAAGCTACATACCAAGTTTTATTAATTTATGTTCATAATTAAGGGAGTCATTACATTTGACTTATTCTCCATAAGAATAACATAGGGGCTGAGTACGCAGGTTTGCTGCTACGGGAATAATCAACAAAAAATCAATTTTTTGTGCAAATATCAATATACCAGTACTACGTGAAGCCACATACCAAGTTTCATCAACATACATTCATAAATAATCGAGATATCAAATTTTATTTATTCTCCATAAGGATAACATTGGACAACGTACTGTGTTTAGCACTTTGAATATCTCTGCAACGGTTAGGCGTAGAATCACAATTTAAACACCAAAATGATTGTTTTGTGGAACTGAACAGATTGGTAAAAGCAAATGTGAAGTTTACATTAAAATAAAGTGAGGAAAAGCCAAAAACCTTTTTCCCATAAGATTAACATGGGAGATTTTATGAGCAGGTTTTTTTGGATTTTCTCCGCAACCACTTAACCTAGGTTAATAATTCAAAAAATTAAAATTGGGCGGAAATACTTCAAGAAATGCGTTTAATCATAAATATAACAACTTCATTGCGAATCATAACGTACCGGTACTATATCATGTCCCATCGCAAAAGTAAAACTAAAACCCTATCAATAAAATAAAATGAGTAAATAAATACATCCTCAACTCCAAAAAAAATGTTTCAAAGAAGATTAACTTGAGTACAGAAATACAATACATGTATAAAAAATGGCACAAGAAAAGAAAACATGAATCTTTAAATAAGCCAACAGAGATGTAGACCTCCTAATGGGAAGAACTGATTAGGCAAGCAGGCGATAATCCTGATGGAAAATGTAACAAGTCGAACGATGAGATGGCCAACTGGAGGAAAATCGAAGTACAGTATAGCCTACTATCCGATCTCAGGCACGGCAATATAAACCTGCTGATAAGCCTAAATTATTTTGGTAATCTGATTATATTAATGAGCCAATATTATTAGAACACATGTATATATGTATAATAATAATACTAATACCCCCGTCGCAGCAAACCTGCATACTCAGCGAATTTCCAATGCATGTATATGTTTCTCACTACCACATAAAGCCACTCACCATCCAAGTTTCATAAAAATACATGAATAAACAAGTGACATGCAGTATTTTATTTATTCTCCATAAAAATAACATTGAAGGGTGAGTACACAGGTTTGCTGCAAGAAGAAAGACGAGAAATGTGTTTTTATAAAATGATTAAAATGACTTAACCAGGTGAAGCTACTGTACATACCAAGTTTTATTAATTTATGTTCATAATTAAGGGAGATGAAACATTACTTATTCTCCATAAGAATACCATTAGGGGTGAGTATGGGTGTTTGCTGCTACAGGTATAATCGATAAAACAATTGTTGTGCAAATATCAATATAACAGTACTAGGTGAAGCTACATGCCAAGTTTCATAAATATCCATTCATAAATAATCAAGATATCAAATTTTAATTATTCTCTATAAGGATAACATTGGATAAAGTACTGTGTTTAGCACTTTAAATATCTCTGCAACGGTTGGACGAAGAATCACAATTTAAACGCCAAGATGATTGTTTTTTAGAGCTGAACTGATAGGTAGATTTAAAAGTGAAGTTTACAGTAAAATTAACTGGGGGAAAGCTAAAAACATTTTTCCCATAAGATTAACATGGGAGATTTTACTAACACTTTTTTTGGATTTTCTCTACAACCACTTAACCTAAGTTAGTGATTAAAAATACCACATTATTTGTTTTTCTAAACTCTATAAAATGGTCAAAACCAAAATTGAGTGTTTTACAAATTTTAGGGTGAAAAATGCAAAAAACTGATTTTAGGAAAATTTTGAAACACCACAAACCCCCCTTCCCATGGTCTGATCTTTCTGGTTTTCGAACTTAATCATAAATCTTACTTTACATGTTTGTGCCAAATTTCATCGAAATCGGATGTTTTTTACTCAAGTTACCGGGTTAACGGGCATATATGTATATATCGTTATATATAACTTTTAATTAATTTAAATGTTTTATGTGTTTTATGAGTATATTTATAATTTATGTGTTTTTGGCATCTGGGGACCTCAAAACGAAAAGTTGTCATGGTCGCGGGCTTAAGTCTTACCATGAGACCTACGGTAATAGCTTCTTCCCTATAGGGGAAATTCACTAATATCGGTATGCAATAGCAATAAACATAGATAGATAACTAACTGTTAGCTCCATATGTATTCAATTCGATTCAATTAGGCATCATCTACACCAGTGATTATAAACAATCTCCGTGGGATGTATAACCAAGACCTATACCAATTTCGAAGTGGATAACAGCGAGAAAAGTTACGCTCCTTTTTTATAACCTCTTTTCAACATAACCTTTATAACAACACGTATGAAAACCTAACCACAACATTGCTCAATACTGTAGACCCGACGATATTGCGCGCTATAGCCGAGTCGTGCGAGTTCAAAATTCAATTGTGAGAAGAGAAAGTGTCAGTAACAATCGATCACTCGCCTGTACATCAACGATATCCGATAGTCGGTGCCGCGCCAAGTGGCGGCTTTATAGCGAGGTCACAAGCTGCAACTGCCGCTGAAATATCGCTTGTGCGATTGCCTTCCCGTTGTCTCCTCTTTCATGTCGCTGCCATAGCGTGATAATCGACGCTTCAATATCAAGGCCACCAACACATTAATTGCATGATTATTAGTCATGGTAATTACCTTATTTTAAATTGGAAAGGGCGCGATACTGTGCACCAAACCTATCGTTAATCCCATGATTAATACAAAAATACCCCTTCAACTCTGCCAAGGAGGGTGGACGGCACGGGTCCAAGCTTACGGGATAGGTATAACTTCTTTGTGAGTTGCAGATCTGATCAGGTGTTTTGCTACTTTTTACCTATCTTTACTGTGTGCGTGTCCTCAAGCACTTTTTTTACAATTTTAAGTTTCAGAAGTTCAAAATATTCCTTAAAAAATCAACAAAACGACACAGATTCAACCACTCCATCCACAAGCTTGGCGCTCGAGGTCTAAGGTACTACTGAACCGATTGTTGTGCTTGACGACTCAATTTTAGAGATCCAGATGTAGATTATACGTTAATCTTTTGGCACATTAACTAATGTTACAGGAATAAACAGTGACGATACTGGAATACAAGGCAGCATGCATTATGCGTTTAAAGGGATGATAAGAATTGAGAAGAGTTGGCAAAAACATTTGCTCGATTAGTATGTAAAAATGTCTGTTTAAACCTAGCGTTTAATCTGACCCTTTTCAATATAATGTATAATATTAGGAGAGGTTTTTGTTACTCATGTATGGTTCCGTTTCTAATTTCCACGTACCGTTTCAAGTTTTATATATATATATTATAGCTCGTTGGAATACAGCCGAGCGTGCTGTTTCGAATTATTCATCGGATTATGTTATTATCTGGCCAAATAAAATGAATTTCCATAAAATTAACATTGATACCACCTTGAAAACACGTACATGGGACGGAGTCCAACGGTAAAATTTAAATAAAAACCATTGATTTTTTCTAGAATAAACCTAAAGAATCAGAGTAGAACATTTTACCTGTCGAGCCAGGAAGTTGTGGAATTAGTGATGAACAGCTTTCGTTTTTGTACAGCATATTATGTATATTAAGAAAAGGACAATAATTGATTCTTAATAATAATAATGATAAATCCAATTTTATACACCAATTAAACTGAAATACTCGACATATTTCTTGTTTATTTCATAATTTCCGCAAACGAATATAATTAATAATATAAAATATTAACGAATTGGTTACGCTTTTATAAATATGTGTCATTGAAGTGTGACTCCGGCGCGGCTAGTGAACGGCGACGGGCGACACCGCGTCTTGTTATCATCATCAGGTGATTAGCGCGATCACACGAGCATTCCTCCAATATCCGGCCTATGATTGGACCGACTTTCCTTCCACACTCGCACACCGCCACCACGCACGATAGGAATTCTATAATTGCCCTTGTGTTCTTGGTCGATTTACAAGTCCACTTTCGTCGATGGCATTTTCCTTGAAAACCATAATTATTGTGTAATTTAAAATAAATGCATTGTGATTCCTCGGTAACTTATTTATTAGGTACATTCAAATATTAGCCAACACCTCGATTTATTTAAATTGCGAAGAGGGTTCCTTAATTCATCGAAAGGCAATGTAGCGACATCGCCTAGGGAAGAAAACACCAGTATTGATAACAAGAATAATGCCTGAAAATAGTCAACACAACTCCGGAAAGTAACTTTAGCTTCTACAATTTACGCGACCAATGAGTAAGAAACACACAATTATTTATAACACAGGCCCAACCGTTTCGAATTTTAGAATTGGAATATTACTTGGTGTTTCGTATAGATTAAATTAAATGAACGTCGCGTCGTCCTTCGAAATGTCGGTTACTGCCAAACTAAAAAAGCACCGAAGTTCCTACCAAGTCAATGTCGTACTGAATAACGTTGGAGCACACTTCTCTAGGCTAAAATATCACGGAACTTGGATGGTAAGATTCTCGTTCAATACCCTCTATAGCTTACTCTGCGGATTCAACACTGACCCGCTGTTTTACAAGGTTCTAGCGTACAACGAGTCGGACAACGTCGCGGCGGCGGCGCGGCGGTGCGGTGACTCAATTGCAATACTAACTACTCATCCGCCTCCATCAGTGTCGTGTAAGTGAATACATCGTTTCTGCTGTCGACAGCGCGATGCGACGTAGGAGCGGCGTGACTTGCGAACCCGTCAATTGAATTACACCGACAACGCTGGATAATTAGCATCACTTGTCTCCGAGGTGTCTCCGCTAACACTAACAGGCGGACTTGTGGCGCAATGTGTGCGACTGCAGTTGCAGTTGTCGCATCACGTCTATGCCCCTGTAAAACGAAACGCCCTGTGCTTACGAGTACTGCGATACATATATAGCTACAGGAACGATGCCTTGGATCCAATGAAGTGTTTTATCATTTGGACTGGCGAGGATATTATGTAACACATCATTTCAACCCCGACCACCCACCGTAACACCTGAGCATTCCCCCCACCTCTCCTACTTGCGTTACGTAACACAATTGTAGTACAATTTAAAAACTTCACTAAAAAATATGAAACATTATTTCATGCATCATTTAAAGGATTTACATAAGCAAAATTGTATTTCCAAAGATTTGTTATTGGCTAATTCAATCTTAGTTTGTAAAAACACACAAGTCCTTAAAGAACAAGACTGAAAAAGCAACAAACTATATTGAACACTTCCCAAAACATGGCGTAAATGTCAACTCTAAAACAACACAAAACAGAGTGCAAGATAATAGCGTAGATACTCATTTTTTAAATAAAAGAATTATGGAAGTATTATTTTACGCTAATTGTAATCTCGATTTAAAAATCAATGTTTATATGCTTTGCATCTTAAAAGTTGTCTAGCATAATATTTAAAATGTCTGTGTTATGTAACGTTGACTCAGACTCACCTTCTCCCGCATAGCGTAGTGGTCTCCATAAATATTGCCTGTTTCAATCACCAGTACATTGTTTGATCACAATGCACATTTCGTTTGTTGGATCCGCTCACTATTTTTACACGTGCAACGAAAATAACCAGTTGTTATAAAACATGTTATCTTTCACATTAATTAAGATATCAACATAAGTAGCTTACTTCTGTTTATAAGGCGGCTCGATAGGCAAAGAACAGCAGAATGATTTGTAAAATCGAAAATTAACAATCCAGTACAAAAATCATGAAAATTGTCCGAGTACATGCCTACCAACTTGCACGCGGTCCAATTTGGTATATGAAAGAAATATGTATACAGTATATATATATGTTTTCAAAGTACCGATAAGCACGCGTTTGGGCGTTTCGACCAGCTTTGGTTAACCGATCCTAACCAGGTCCTTTCTTACCTTTCCATCCAAGATTTACAACAGCCTTCTTTCACGCGGACGTTTTCCAGTATACATCCTGTGAAACAAGAGATAACAATCGATACACATTATTTCCCATAGGCACAGTTCACATGGAAAGACGTTCTTAACGCATAACTCACCTGGAAACGTTCGGCCGCATTGATACCTTGGGAACTAGTTAAATAAAACTGTGGGAATGACGTTAATAACAGTCTTGCACATCTTCCGAGCTTTCTCTTTAAATACCGTCGATGGTGGAGATATGCAAATTAGATATGGCACGTTGGGATTTTCGATTCGTTTTTCAATCTGCTATCTATGTGCAATCAGCAATCGCCGGCCTGCCAGGGAGAGAGAAGTTGTTAATTGGTCACTCTGCTTTTTATAACACGGATACGGTAAAATATGTTACCATATGTACATTTTCAAATTGTAACGAAGAACTGAAGAACATTCTTTACGTGTTTCTTCCATCAATCTAAATTTAAAATTGTTGTTAATAATGTACAAATTAAGAAAGCGATACATTTATTATTACTGGATCGACAAATTTAAAGGAAAATATAAATCAGATGTGTTTCGAATGTTATTTAATGATTTACAGAACCACAAAACAGAACTGAAAAATATTTATTACTAAATGGGACAAATTATATATAAACACTCAAAGTGTGAATTAGATTCTCAACAGACAAAATGGAAAACTCGATATCACAAGAGGGGCGTGGAGGACCTTTCAACCCCGGCTATGGAATCTAGAAGTTAGTGTGATTATTCGTATTTACATCCTAGATACCAAGTCGGACTTACATACAATTTAAGTGTTTTTAATTCAAAGCTTTGCTCACAAATTGTTAGCTCTACTATTTTTATAATAGCTTATCGTTCCTTTAAACTACATACATCTCTATCAAATTAAACAGTCCCAAATATTTACTATTCTCAAAGGAGAAACTAGTTTACATACAATATGTGTCTATGTTTCCAGTTTTGCAAAGCAATGCACTAATAAACAAGAGATTTAATTAAATTAAATTATTTGGCAGCGTCCATAGCAAAAATCATGCGAAATTCCCTAATCCCACCATAATAATTATCTATGTATGCAAGTACCAAATGAATAGATGTTTTAGTACATTAATATTATTTTTACTTTAAAGCAAATCCCGTAAAAATATGTTTTAAAGACATTAGTTCAAATTATATGTTTAAAACCACCTCAAATCAGGTTATAACAATGTTATTATGTGATCAGATTTGGCAATCCACCGAAAATTATTCAGCCTCTGTTGTTTTACACTATATATTTTTCATCAAACTTTAAAACTGGCACCGAATAAAATCCTCGACTTTTCCAGTTATATGAAGCTTCACCGGTTTTTCGCAGATGTAGGTTTTTCCGAAGTCCTAGGTTCACGTTGTGCGGTGACAGTCACAGCCGCTTCCAGGAACCAGCGCCAGCGCCGGCGGAGGATTGCGGATGCCGGATACCAGATGGCGCTGGCGCTGGCCGCCAAATTGCGCCGGGAGGTTAATGCAGTAGACAAACACACGTATAACGTTGCCCGGATTGAAGAGCCCGCACCGTTACACAAAGTAGGGACCTTCACTTCACTGCCGACGGATCTCGGCTAATTGTAACAGTTGCCGGGATTGGATACGTTCGCGTTCGACCACTATTCGGAATTACACCGCACCGCTTTCACGGGAAGCGGGAATACGGTGTTCGGGCTCCGTGTGAATTCGGTTCGTGATCGAGAGGGTAGTGTCTATATAGTGTCCGGTAACTACCGAGCAGCCGCGAATTTCCGGGATAATCCGATATCATCGAATCACCTCGATCATTAGGGATGGTTAAAATGTATTTACGTTCTTGAAGAAACTATTTTATACAACTAAAACAGTTATTAATATTCAATATTGTTTATGTATACAGTACTACTGAATTCCTGCGTCTGCAATCGCTAAAGGTTTTTCCCATTTGTTCTTTAGCAATCACACTAAAGGTCACTAATAAATGATAGCCATTAAGAAACTTCCATTGTACGTTGATAATGTAAATTGTTAATATCCATCTGAAACACGGTTGACACCATTTCGACGATAACGTACGGCTTGTAGTTTTTCTATGGAGTTCTGTTATAATATACAAACATCCTAATGATGGAACTGATGCACTAAATCTCTCATACTCCATAGTTTCCTCGCCAATTAATTTGCATTACAGTTACCTTAGCAAAACACGTCAGCCTGCCCCATTGAAGCAGAGCGAGGCGCCACAACGTGGGCCGGACACTGGACAGAGATGGCCGATGGTCCCGGCGCACGTGAGCGGGGACACAAACCGCGTGTTTGGGTCCTTGGCACAACACCGGTCACACCACAATAACTTGACAAACGCGCTGGCCATCACAACGAGGCAAACTTACTCTTTAGGTTCTTTGGAAACTTTACATACCGGTACGTCAGTGAAACGTCTACGTGATGATATATGCTGCTTCAAGCCGATCTCAAAGGACGCTCAGTGTGTCAGTTTATTTTAGCCTCTAGTAACATTTACCAGACCTTATTTCAGATTCACATAGTTTCTTCGGATTTCTCTCGTGGCAAGCGTATTCAATCTGATAGTTCGCATTCATCTTGATGACGCTTTAGCACTTGCAGCCTTTACTCGCCGTTTTCTTCAGGTAATCACTTTTACTTTGCTAAGTAAAAAAAAATGTTAAACTGTGTGCTCAATCATCCATTATAAAACTACTTGCGTAAAACTACAAGCCCAGGCAGGCTATAATATCGATGTATGCAAGGCCCTGGGAACAGCCTTGGCTGCGAGAGTCCGACGCCAAATTGCCACCCGGGATGAGATGAGAGATGAGAGATGGGAGTTCACAAGTCTCGCTCACGCAACTGCTGACGAACCTCGAATATCGGGACCTTGACTGTACCTTTCACCGCATCATTACAATGTGCCGTGACTGTACATCATATTAGCCTTCTACATCTGAACCAGAGAAAACGAGTCTCATCATTACGTAGCCTCTTTGTAAGCTGTTGTTTGCAATGGAAGACACTGATAGGATGAACCAACGTCAAAGAACTTAGGTGCCATTGTCAGTTTTCAATATGTGTACAGATTTAATTCGTAACGAATTGTATTTCCATATTCAATATGTTTTGTATACCTACATTAGATGCATTTATTACAACACAAGAATCACCGTCAAATTCCAACTTTAAACGAAAACATTTGATTTTAACTTTAGAAAATGTATTTGAAAATGAGTTTTGTCTGTACATTGTTTGGAATTATGAAATTGTTGCATATTTTTACGTTTCATATCATAGGAAAGCAGAAACGCGTCTTATCTCAATTTATGTCTGTCTGTCGATGACGCTCCAGGACGGGCTTTTGTTCGCTTTTCACGGCAAAACGGGTGCACTGACATTGATGAAACTTTGTTCTATACATGCGTGAAAATGTTTCAGGCCACTTTAAACCGGCATACGCCTTTTGGAAAAATAATGGCGGCCGCTCAAAAACGTGATTTCGTGCGATTTTGGACACGTTTTGTTCACTTTTTACAAGGAAACGGGTGCACTGATTTCGATGAAACTTTTTCTATGTTCTATTTGTGCGTTAGACGTTTTAGGTCAGTTGGATTTTTGGAAATCACCTTAGGACTCTGCCCTCCGGAGTTTTAAAGATCCTTTGTTATTCTTATGGACAAGTATTTATTTATATTGAACCAGATGATGACTAAATAGTTATATCTTAAAATATTGTGAACAGCTGTAATGGAATAAAAAACCTACTTGAATGGCAATTCTCGTAATGGAAATAAATACCCCCGTAGCAGCAAACCTGCATACTCAGCGAATTTCCAATGCATATTAATTTATCTTAATACCACATTAAGCCACATACCAAGTTTCATCAATATATAATCATAAATAAACGATTTATGACATTTTAATTATTCTCCGTAAGAATAACATGGCGGCTGAGTATGCAGGTTTGCTGAAATAAGGAACACTAAAAATGGGCTTTTATACAAATATCAATATAACTCAACTAGGTACAGCCACATACCAAGTTCTATTAATTTATGTTCATAATTAAAGGAGATAACACGTTAATTATTCTCCATAAGAATAACATGGGGCTGAGTATGCAGGTTTGCTGCTACGGGAAATATCGGGCAAAAAATGGGTTTTTGTGCAAATATCAATAGACCACAATGAAATGAAGCAATATACCAAGTTTCATCAGGATAAGTTGATAAATAAGCGAGATATACAGTTTTTCTTATCCTCCATAAGAATAACATTGGACAACGTACTGTGTTTAGCACTTTCAATATCTCAGTAACCAATTGACGTAGAGCAATGATTAAAACATCAAATTGTGCGTCTTTTTAAGCTGATTCCAATGGGGAAAAATAAAATTTTCCTTTTTCAAAAATTGTATGTAAAAACTCAAAAAAACCATTTTTGGGGTACAAAAACCCCCCAAAATACCCCTTCGGATAGGTCGATCCGTCTGGTTTTCGAACTAAAAGTCATAAATTCTGCTTTACACGTTTGTACCAAATTTCATCAAAATCGGACCTTTTATACGAGAGTTATCGCACCCACGGACACACACACACATATATATATATATATATATATATATATATATATATATATATATATATATACAGTTTCGAACGAATGGTGTTTTTGGGGTCTGGGGACCTCAAAACGAAAAGTTATCATGGTCCCGGGCCTAGGTAATGCCGACTACGGTAATAGCTTCTTCCCTATAGGGGAAATTCGCTAAAAACTTACTTGAATGGCAACTCAAAATCTTTATTTCGATAGGCGAGATTAGGTGGTATTGGGGAACTCTGCGCGCTCCCCCCCCCGATTTTATATTTTCCTCCCACCCCTCTTAGATTTTATATTTTTATTTTATGTCCCCCCCATTTTATATTTTTGCTCCCCCCCCGATTTTTATTTTTGCCCCCCTCCCCGATATTTTTTTTATTTTTATGGAACTTGAGTTATTTTATTTCTAAAAGCGAATCCAAAGTTTTACGTGTACCGATTTGGAGTCGCAAACCACTCGCCGTTTACTACCCGACAGAGTTCCTCGACTTAGCAACAGTACCAGAACTATCTGCCTGTATATTTCGTTAACTTTCATTTAATTGTACATTAAACATGTAAAATGTAATTCTATTATTGTAAAATCATATGGATTGTTATTTGCTTTAGTTAATCTACCATTTATATACAAACCCTACGAAGGACGGGTACGCAGCTAGTATAATATATAATGATTAACATTAATATTCTTAATTATAAAATAAATGTCTAGTTGACTAAGTTCAATGTACGTGCGCACTCAAGTAACAATCGACGTTATCTTTAATTCACAGAGTGTTCAAATTCTTCACACATTAACTAGCAACTTTAAAAGTAACTTTTGTTCAAATTTGTTTGTAAATATTTTAATCTTACATACTTTTATATCGATCACAGGTGCCTAGAATTGAATGGGGTCACGAACGAGACTGCAATAGCGAAACAACCGCCGCATGAACCCGCTACTGCCAGCGCCGGCGTCGAGGCGTCCGCATGGAATCGCAGTCACTCGGTGTTGGAAATCCGCCAACCAAACAATTCTGCCAGTTTTACTGTTCCAGTACTAGAAATGGACTATAACGTGATTCACTGTATACGTTAACAGCCAATGACCCAATAAAGTATGCTGGGATCAACTAGTGGGTTTCTTGTTATCCCGCGATGGGTTACGCTATATCCGGAGGACTTACTACACCGCCGAGTCATAGTCTGCTCAAATGTTCAAGATGGGTTCATTATATCAGTACCTACTCGTGAAACTGTAGAATAATGCGTTATGTCTGTTTACGCAAACGTTATGCAGACTTTATATCAATGTGCCGGTGCCCAATTTGATTGCTTAGATTTTTTGTGTTTCCGAAAAACTGATGGGGTGCTACCTAACAACAACGGGTGTTTGTCGATAATCGTATTAACTAGCTAGCCGTACAGAGAGTGACGTTAGAGTGTGACGTAACCAACAATGGTGCATAATTAGGCCGCCAAGGGCACAGGAAACAGGGATCGGGGAAACTGGCGGTACTCGACACCTACGGCTACGACTCCAGCACGTGGAGCGCTCGGTGGGCTAACCTTTAGACTGTCTTTTAGATTGCTTATTGTCAAAGTGGAATATTCAGTTGAAAATCTTAATAGAAAGACTCGGTATGGAACCCTTGATTGTTTGCAAATATAAGCTAACGTGGAGATTAGCTGAATACCTGCTCGACCTTTATCGCTAAAGGTACTAAACTGTTATAAACCCGAATTTAAACCTATTTAAACTTATTTATTAATAAGTAATTAAGATATTAAATTTATACAAAATATAACTGATGACGTGCGATACACTAGATAATGCTCCCCATTGTTACAAAGACAATTATTTAGACCGACCAATTTTTAAACATAGGTTTTCAAAGAGTAGGAATACAAATATGAGTTTTTTAATCCGGTGAAAATATCCTTTGTTACGCTAAGAGGGCGCTTCAGTCCAATACTTTTCGCGTATCTATCTGCTTCCCCCATAAGGCCAATGTTAACTTCAAAAGCCCGTCCCTCCTCAAAGATATATCCGAGACAATTGGTTTATTTCTCATGTTAAAGAGCAACAAATTACCTGGAGATTTCAGTGGGCAAAATTTCAATATCACAAATAATAATCGTTTCAAAGACATTAAAAAATATTCATTATTCACGATTTTAATATGGGTGAACTATTTGTGTTATCGTAATTCTGCTGCTCAATAAAATCGTTATATATTTTGTTTTGTTTTTAAATGAACCATAAATCATCGATTTAGGATAATCCGTTGAGAAACATTTTTATAGTTTTTGGTCTTGTGGGAGAAGCAGGTAAGGTCTGGAGGCCCCTCTTACGGAAATTTCGTATGATAAATTGCGAGTTCGCTATCATGAAAGCGTAACGCTGAACATGCTTAAAAATCTCCACACAAGCACATTTAACGCAATTGTACATACCTCCTCTCTATAATTACTATGATTAAATTTCCAAGTGGCGGGATCTACTGTAATAACGCCGGCTGAAGGCGACAATCGCGGCAATATATCAAACCAATAATAAATCAATCTGGCAAGACTGTATCTACTGTGCAATTAAACCCGAGTCAAGGGTCAGATCGAGATAGCACTCTGTTAATTTATACCCACAATACAATACCGTCCGTCGATGCGATAGTCGATAGTCACTAATGAGAATCTATGTCGGAACTGTCGATGTGTCGCTAATGAATAAACGTGACGTTAGGATTCTCTAGCATTGTCTGTCTGGTTAATCGGTTAAAAGAATAACCGATGGATAGTAATCGATACTTTGCTGAATGATGTTTTAATGTCGGTATGATCAATGCAAAGTCAAAGTTCTTTATTTGCCAAATAAAATATCACAATTCATGGGCAAGTGTCATACAGAAATTCACAGAACATATCTAATACCCCGTCACAGCAAACCTGCGTACTCAGCGAATTTCCAACGCATAATGTATATCTTAATACCACATAAAGCCACATAGAAAGTTTCATAAACAAATATATATGTTAAAAAAGCGATATATACATTTTTAATTATTCTCCTTAACATATATTACGTAGGTTCGCTGCAACAAGAAACACAAAATATGGATATCAATGCAAATATCAATATAAATCACGTAGGTGAAACCAAATACCAAGTTTCATCAATATACATTCATAAATAAGCGTTATATACCACTTTGATTTTTCTCTATAAGAATAACTTGGGGGATTAGTACGCAGGTTTGCTGCAACAAGGAACACAAAAAATTGTTTGTCATGCAAATATCAAAATAACTCAACAAGGCAAAGCCACATACCAAGTTTTATTAAATTATGTTTATAAATAAGGGAGACATTACATTTTACTTATCCTCCATAAGAATAACATGGGGGCTTTTGGAACTAAAAAGTAACAGAAGGAATCGAGAACCTGGTAAAGGTCCCCATTAAGATTGAATTATTTTGACTTAATTGTAATTTAATACACGACTGATGTAACTTACCTATGTCAATAAAAGGCTGTTGTGCTGAACTAAATACAAAGAAGATGTTGACTATTACAACAAATTGCTCCCTTATTTTTAATTCTGTCAGTACAAAAAAAATAGTTCAAATTAAAAGCATCCAATACCTTACCGATTTGTGCTTCAAATACATCATTTTATTATTTGTTAAAAAAATCTGTATTAGAATACGGTGGCACATTCCAATGTAAACCCTCGATGAAATACTTAAGAGTTTCGGGACTGTTTGATGTTTTCTGACTTCACTTAGTTATACTTTAAAATCAAGTCCATTTCCCAATTGTTTACAAGCACGTGGATTTCCCTGCCTAACTTAGGTTTCCCAGGATAATGACGAGCGAGGGATCGTAGACTCCCTGAAATACGTGAGTCACAATCAAGCACACTGGCCTGATTGTGACTAGTCGTGAGTTCGGTATTGGCGCACGTTGGTGCATCTCTACCTGGTAACACCGCAGCTCCGGTTTACAGATAACAGAGGAAATTTAATACAGTATTAATACTCGCGCATCATTGTCGGAAGTTCATCGGTCTAACCTGAACTATTTGTTAACATTTCAAACCAAAGACCAGTTGCACTTGTTCACAAATTATGTCGCCTCCTAATCAAAAAGGACCAGTTCATCAGTACCATCTTTAAATTGAAACTAATATTAATTTTCGTTTACGACTAGAAGGCTCACTGCGGCATCTGTGTCGAGCGAGACAGCCATACGTTGTTTATAGCTTATTGTCCACCTCGCACCTCCCCCTCTCCTCTTGCCTTACCATGTTAATGTCTTGTTAGCGGGAAGTATCTACTGATAAACATCACGATAATCTCGCAAGCAAGGCTGAAGTGCAAGTGTTAACTACCTACTTAACGTTTGTTGCGGTTTATCAGATAAGTCTCAGGGAGGCGATATTCCTTGTGATTTATATTTATGGTCGTTCTTTTATGGCTGTATTATAATCTGAACAGTGACCAGAAAATATTGAAGACCTGTGGAAAACGAAAAATGTGTATGTTTTAGAACTTTGGAGAGTTTACTGTATAATAATATTGTGTAACTGTTATTACATGCAGAACTTTGATAGCCAACAACTGGTTTAAATTAAATTATTTTAGTTTTAAAGACATTGGAACAATTAAATTACAGTAATTGTTCCGAACAAATCATAATAAAATTACATTTAAATAAAAATATAATTTTGTCGTTACTACACAGTGTGTACAGTACTAAACAAATACTCAATACGAGCTCCCAAAAGTACACATGTAATAAAAAATACCCCCGTCGCAGCAAACCTGCATACTCAGCGAATTTCCAATGGAGATATAAATGTCTTAATACTACATAAAGCCACTTACCAAGTTTCATAAAAATAATTCACAAATAAGCGATATATGCAATTTTAATTTTCTCCATAAGAATAACATTGGGGCTGAGTACGCAGGTTTGCTGCAACAATGAACACAATAAATGGGTTTTTACGCTTATGTCAATAGAACTTAACTAGGTGAAGTCGTATACCAGTTTTTATTCATTTATGTTCATAATTAAGAGAGACATAGCATTTAATTATTCTCCATACGAATAACATGGGGGGTGAGTACGCAGGTTTGCTGCTACGGGAGCATTTGGCAAAACATTGTTTTTTTGAGCGAATATTAATAGACCACAACCAGATGAAGCCGTATACCAAGTTTCGTCAGTATACGTTCATAAATTAGCGAGATAAAATTTGTTTTTTCCTCCATAAGAATAACATTAGACAACGTACTGTGTTTAGCACTTTCAATATCTCGGTAACCAATTGTCGTAGAGGAATGATCAAAATACCAAATTGTGTGTTTTTTTTAAGCTGGATCCAATGGTAAAAACTAATATTTGACTATTTCAAAAATGATATGTAAAAATTCAAAAACCCCATTTTTTTGTACAAAACCCCCCAAAATACCCCTTCGGATGGAGCAATCTGGCTGGTTTTCGAACTTAGAGTCATAAATGTTACTTTACACGTTTATACCAAATTTCATCAAAATCGGATCATTTTTACGAGAGTTATCGTGCTCACGGACACATCCATGCCGACTACGGTAATAGCTTCTTCCCTATAGGGGAAATTCGCTAACAAGCAAAATATAATAATCTCTCAGTTTTATCACGGGAACAATTCGTCTGTACTGTTCATAGTTCTTGAATTTCCCTTCATTGTTGGATGATTTCAGTCCTAACCTAAAACGTCCCATTGTAGATGTCATGCAATACCATTTTACATCACAGAATTATCAAGATGGCATAAAGTTCCAATACTCCTACATGAGCTAACAAAACTAAATTAAAAAATGCACAACCCCTTTTCAAAGTTAGGGATTTCAAGTATTCATATAAAATACGACAAATAAACCGTTCTGCAGATATACTGTATAAGGTAAACAAAATTAAATCTATCCATCTGGTTATCTATAACTTAAATTTACTTGCCAAATCTTCATTTCTGCAAGGAAACAGCAGAAGCTTACCTGCAATAAAATACTCATGAAAATGGATAAACAAATAAAACAATTAAATGCAAATCAAACACAAACACGATAAAAAAGGAACATACAGTACTTCATTACAACGTATCAATTCCTAAATACCATATACCGAGTTGCAATCAAAATAAAACTAAATTCCCGGAACAATCTTATTTTAAATAAACCCAGCAAGAGTGGAGTTTCCAGTGAGAGTTTATTTCCGTGCCAAAGCCACAATAAAGAACAGTAGGAGGCGGCCAATGTTATGCGTTTCTGGCACGATTTCAGCGGGACATGCAGCAAGGCCCTCAAGACTGAACCAACAACTCGCGCCGAGCCAAGTGTCTCCTCCGCCAACGATTTATGGCACTCGTGAAAACTAAACACCGCGAGACTGCAATAGTGGGTCTCATCGCCAACTGAAAACAGATTAAACAGCCTACAGGAGGGTATATTCGTCAGACGTTATTCCAAGCATAGTAATCCATTAGATGTCCTTTGACACTGTTTACAATTTTGTTTGATATGTATACGATGATAACGTATAACATCAAAGTTTTCAAGATACTAATTTTTGTATTTGTAACTTAATGTAATTAATAAAGGATATAAAGTTAAGAATGTAAGAAACATATAAGAACTTAGCTAGGAAGAATTAATATCTTTCTACGCTGTTTTAGTGCAATTCTTGATAATGGTGACGCATTTTAGTTTAATTAATTAATATTAGTTTCAATTTAAATATGGTACTGATGAACTGGTCCTTTCTGATTAGGAAGCGACATAATTTGTTGATTAGGACGGTGAACAAGTGCAACTGGTCTTTGATTTGAAATGTTAACAAATGTTCAGGTTAGACCGGTGAACTTCCGACAATGATGCGCGAGTATTACTACTGTATTACCTTTCCTCTGTTATCTGTGCTGGTTTGTCATGCATTTAGGATGGACATTAATAATTTTTAATATGTCTCATTGCAAAGCCGTGCTTCACGTAAACTTAATTTTTAAAGTTTATTATTTCTGTCTCACAACTATTAAGTCCGGAATTGTCAAAAATAACGTATACTCGAATGCATCATATCCGAATAGAACCCAAACATTCCCGTTAAGGTTAAAGATTATCCTTAACTTATAGTCTCAAGAAAGAAGAGTTTCAAACGTAAAGAAGGGCAGTTGAAATTGATTTACCTCTGTACGTTAAAAAAAACTGTCGCAATAAATATTTCACAGAACAAAAGTTGCAAAATGATCAACCTCGGAGAAGTATATAAGTCATGAGAGAGCCAGGCAGACCTTGAACCGTATCGGAGACAGGTGCGCCTTTCGCCCTTCTTTGACAATATAATCGTGAAGAACTGGACACTTCAATTATATATTTAAAGGTCAAGATCCAAATACTGCAATAGCGTTTATTTGGGGCGTTATAAATCTACCATATTTAGTAATTTAATATCGTCAGCGAAGTTAATATTAGCTCAATTTTAATGCTGGAAAACATCACAAAATGTAACCGTTTTCAATTTCAGTATGTTATGAGGCCTAACCAAAATTACACAAAATATCAATGGCACAATCCAAGCCAAAAAAAGCTAAAACAGAGAATTGTAAAATTCTTTTTAAATTGCTTTTACAGTTCTTTAGTTTAGTTTTCGTTTTTTTTCCAGCTTTGCATAGATTGTATCATTAATATTTTGTGTCATTTGGTTATGTTCAAGGTATTTTTCTCACCTGAAGACGGGATCAGATTCCAGATCCCGAAACATCATAAAACTTGTTTTTATTTATCAGGGATGGAAAATGTCCGCAATAATAAAGTAGGCCTATCAGTTTAAATTTATTGTTCTTCACAAAAAATCCTACTAATATTATAAATGTGAAAGTTTGGATGTTTGTTTGGATGTATGTATGGATATTTGGAGTTCCATCACGCATTAACTGCTGGACCAATTAAGCTAAAACTTTGCATGAACATAGCTTGCATATCACATATAGACCTCATAATGTCCACATCCAAGCTTAGGGCTCCACCAAGCCCTGTAAGTTCCAATGCAAATCTTATGGAAGGATATCATTTATAAAATTACCAGCTGTACTTGTTTGTCAGTTAGGGCAAAGTAAGTCAGATGGTATCACTAAACAAAGATTCGATTGTGCTGGTCAGGTTAGTATTTTGAATGTCTTATAATTTGTCGCGAGCGAAGTCGCGGGTAGCAGCTAGTGTTAAGATCATTCTAAAACTTAGATTATACACATGCCAATGATAGTCAGGTATACTTTTGGTGTCTTGGATCAACTGTTTGATCAATTACAAAGGACTAATTCTATACGTAATTACTATGCCACGTACATGTGTCTAATATTTCGACCCACCCAAACCTTAGTTATTTGGAAAAAAACTGCAGTTTTAAGGTAAAGTTATTTTGAAGCCTATCAAACTCCACGAGAGTCAATAACAAGGAGTTTCTTCTTTTGCCAGCTTTCTATAACGGGATAACTTTCATTATCTTGTTACACTTTGCACTTGGACATCATTACTCGCGCTTCATTCTCAGCAATATTGTAATGGAAAATCTTAATATCATAACTGTAATATGCTGTTGACAATGTCCCTCTAGCGAGTTAAATGTTGTTACTCTTATCAAAATTGTGTAGAAACACGATACATTCATAATAGAGATTAGGAAAATATCGCTACGGGAAATACGATACAGTTTAAATACGTTGACGAAGATTTTGATATACATTAAACAGGATCAATAAGATAGTCTTACATCACTATAAGTATATTTACACTTATACTGTACTTACATGCAAGACGGTAAAATATACACAAAAGATGGTACAAGCCAAGGTTAGTGTTGTAAGACGGATTTTATTTATACTGTTTAGTTGTAACAACACGTATCATGCTAATAAAGAAATTATTTTATATACATTACTCTTACCTAAATGCTCGACCTTTGCAAGTTCTTCGACATTACTATCTTCTGTCTTAAAGGATTTCCTGATATAGTTTTACACTTAATGTGCCAATGTAAAAATAAATATCGTATTACAAAATCTGTGATACTAAATCAAAAGAACAGGCAATAATTTGTCAACGAACCTATTAGTGGCTAATGGTGAACAGAAACTGTTGTTCCAGTGTATCTAGTACAATCTCACTATCTTGGACTATTCAGGATAGTTCCAATGAATACAGAGTCTTATAAGAAGAACAGGTCCCGTGTTAAAAATTATGTTGCTTATTTGAAGTTGGCGCGCTGGAAATCCGTAGTTTTGCGCCCCGCCGCTGTGAAGCGCCTCTAGCACTGCAGACCGGTACCGAAAACACTAGGTGTTGCCGTAGCCTAGGTCCCTTCGCTCTTGTATTAGGGCGGTGTTGGCTGTAGCGCCGGTCAGGGGGGGAGGGGAGGGAGAGAGGAGTGGCTGGGTAGACAGCGCGCGCTGCCTCGTGGCCGAGCGCAAAATTAGCACGGCAAGTTTAAAATACTGACATACTTTGGTCTTAAGACGTGTTCTTCTTATAAGACTCTGTATTCATTGATAGTTCTTAAAAAATGTTGGCCCCTATTTCCCAGAGGCATCAACATCAATAGAGGGGCCTTTTCTGCGAACGGCGTACACAAAAACTCTGTAAACGGAAGCAACGACGATGATTGATCAGATGGCTATGGACAACAAAAAGGTCTCAGATTCTGGAGTTTTAAAAAAATGTGCCGGTGTCGTTTATGTTATATGTTTTTTATAGATATTTTATCTTCTAACAAGAACTTCACGTTCGCCAAACATGTTTTAAGTTTTAACCAAGGATCCCCGTACTAAGTGTTGATGATGCTCCTGGAAAATAGGGACGAACAAATTAATTGTTCGCGCTTAAGAATAATTCTGAATTGCTCAAAACTGCGTCTATTTACTAGACATACAAAACTATGTTTAATTTTCTCAAGCTAATTGCGTATATTTCCTTCGAAATTATAATACGATACACCATCGCAAAAGAATGGAGCTTATTATGAACAAGTTCTATTAATTACATAACCCTGTGAGCACTACTATTACAAATATTTCTCGCTTCCTCCAATTTTTCAATCGCACAGTGCGAAGCTCATCACGAATGTCGTCACTTTCTCCCCCGCGATCCTCTGGCAGCTAATGACAACCATCGTCTTCATATTCCCCCCACGCTTTCCCTACTGTGGCCGGCTAATTCGCGCTTTGCGGAGTGCCGCAACTTAACCCTCACTTTTACTGTCGCATGGATTTCTCTTATAAATAAGGCGCGGATGTGCGAACAGGAAATGTCATTTACAATCTGGGAACACACTGGGGACAGCCTCATGAATGGATCTGTTGATAACTGGTCAGGTGATCGGATTCAGCGATAAACTCGAAAATGCAAACGACACTACAGTAACATCAGGGCTATACTCCAGGGAGAGGGGGAAAAGAGACCTATTTTAAAATAACTCGCATGCATTTAGCAATGCCAATTAAACAAAAGTTTTAGAATATGTTTAGCCACTGAAATGTTGACACTTGCTGACCATTGGCCCAGCAGTCTACGATCTCTAAACCACTTCCCCCAAAGATAACTGCTATTACATTTCGTCCACACCACACTCGACGTTGAAGGACGATTCCTCTCTCAGCACGACGCATCAGTATTGGCCAACATCCTGCACAGGTTGTGCAGCGGCGGTTCTAGGTATCAATGAAACACAAGAGAATGGGCTCAAGTACGTCCACCACTCAAGGGGACTGCGTTCCTTACCACCAGCTCCGACTTGTATATCCAACAACATTCTATCGTACTTTCACCTCTACAGTTGTCTCAAAAACTGCCGAGTATAACATACTTCATCATAATGAAACATACTGTCTGTTATTTGTAATGGTGTTTCGTACAGAAAATAAGGGTGAATTTTGTCTGGTTATGACGTCATTCCCAATGACGTCATCCAGGTAATACTGCTCTTAATTCTGTTTCAGCCTTACTAGCAGATTAGTACGTAAGTAACAAACCTTAAATAACGATTAAGTGTTTCATTACTTATTATACGTATAACTCTTACGTAAACTTGTAAAGAAGTATGAATTATTATACTATTTTAGCGGTCAATGGTAAATCACACCAACAACAGTACTGAACATCCGTATCCTGATTTTAAAAGTAAAACCTATATTTCCAAAAGTGAAAGATGTATGTCACAGCACTATATCAAGTATACATCATGAGCATTTTCTGACCCAATGGTGTGATATACTGTTAGACATACGTAACACTTATTTAAGGGTGCGCCGTACCTCCCTTCCGCACGCTCATGTAAGGGGTTTGCATCTCCCTCATTGTAGGCTAAATTGTTAACCAATTAAAAATAATTTGATGTTATTTAATTCAATAGATGTTAATCTAGAGATCATACGATTTAAAAATCGTGATTTTAATTCAAAGTAAGTGGTAGGCCATTAGTAATGTTCTCAAATTAAGCGTTTTTCTAAAGATTCCTAACGTATGGAGAAAAATTATTTTGGAGAAAAGGAACCGTATGATCCCTAGATTGGAATCTGAAAAGTGTGAAACTGCAAATATTTTGGTAGAAATCTTTAAAATAACAGTGCGATCGAGGAGAACAAAATGGTCTTCAAGCGTAAATATGCATGGCCCTGTTTGTTGGCGGCGCCGGCCGGCGGGCGCGGCGCTAAACAACAATGAATTCAATCTGGGCAGGGCGCACCCTTAAACTTATTTAATACAGAATAAACTTATCTCTTTTAACGGTCAATAATGATAAGTATAAGTATCTCTTCTTTGCAGATTTACCCGTGATACAAGCTCTGAAACGTATGTAACACTCGTGAAAACGTATAAACGTTCCCTAAAACACAACTAAAATTCTGATTCTGGACGCGTTTTGCCAGTTAGTCACTTTCTGACTTGTAACTCTGTTCGGTTTGGTGATCTGTGGTCAGTGCTCTTGCGTATTGTGTTACTTGTTTAGAGCTCTGTTGCTTATTACTTGTATTACTGTGTTGGTAGTTAGTCATTACTGTGTGACTGATCGCTCTGTTCGGTTCGGCGGTGATCTGTGGTCAGTGCTCTTGCGTATTGTGTTACTTGTTTAGAGGTCTGTTACTTATTACTTGTATTACTGTGTTGGTAGTTAGTTATTACTGTGAGACTGATCGCTCTGTTCGGTTCGGCGATGATCTGTGGTCAGTGATCTTGCGTATTGTGTTACTTGTTTAGAGCTCTGTTGCTTATTACTTGTATTACTGTGTTGGTAGTTAGTCATTACTGTGTGACTGATCGCTCTGTTCGGTTCGGCGGTGATCTGTGGTCAGTGCTCTTGCGTATTGTGTTACTTGTTTAGAGGTCTGTTACTTATTACTTGTATTACTGTGTTGGTAGTTAGTTATTACTGTGAGACTGATCGCTCTGTTCGGTTCGGCGATGATCTGTGGTCAGTGATCTTGCGTATTGTGTTACTTGTTTAGAGCTCTGTTGCTTATTACTTGTATTACTGTGTTGGTAGTTAGTCATTACTGTGTGACTGATCGCTCTGTTCGGTTCGGCGGTGATCTGTGGTCAGTGCTCTTGCGTATTGTGTTACTTGTTTAGAGCTCTGTTGCTTATTACTTGTATTACTGTGTTGGTAGTTAGTCATTACTGTGTGACTGATCGCTCTGTTCGGTTCGGCGGTGATCTGTGGTCAGTGATCTTGCGAACTATGTTACTTGCTCCCAGAGTTCTGTGGTACGTATATTATGCTGTGCTACTGTGTTGTAGTTTAATTGTGTATGGTACCGTAATGCCAATTCGTTTGATCCTAAGTTAAAGTGGATGATCAGAGTGATGAACATAGGTTGTACTTAATACATATTTTCTTAGTACTTAGTAGTACTTAGTGAATACATATATTTTGTATACTTCTACTGATAGCATTCTGTATGTTACAATTATTGTTAGGCAGTAAAATAGATAATCTTATATAATACCATGTTTTTTAGAGGAAAAGATATTTCTTCCAACTTTTTTAATTTGTGTAATAAAAATCCGTTTGAGGTAAAATTTATTTTCCTTATTTACCAACCCGAATGTCCGTATTAAATGTTTTATTGAAACACGAGAAAATAAACCACATTAAACTTATATACAAATTCTTTATCAATTATAATATTAAGTACAATCAAGGTGTTAAAATGTTTTCACAAGCAGCAGTATGCAATAGGACAAAATATCCTTCATAATTTTGACCAAATTGTCTCTTGACTTTGAAATGAAGAAACAACTATTTAAGATTAAATAAGAGCAATGTGCGTGCTTAGATACAGGTTACTTTGTGCATACAAATTGATGATTTATTCAATTATAACGTTTAATTCAATTTAGAGTGAAAATAGAAGATAGAATTTAAGACATGAATACTTTATAACTTTATACTTTATATACTTTATTCTCAATACAGTATATTTAAATTATTTTAAGAAGGCACCCGAAAACTACCTCATTAATATGTTTCCAGTTAAACTTTAATGACACTTTTTATTAATTATGAAATGTAAGTAGCTCAGTTATATATGTGTGAAAAATACTTGATTATTGTATTTAGCTCAATTGTCAATGTGAATGATTCATACTTTAATGAAATATTATGCATTATTTTAAGTCATTAATACAGTACTTTGGAATATACTTGATTGCAGTACACGATTACCTTTAAAATTAAAATAATTGCAAATACATCAAACATTAATCTATTTTAATTTTAGCACAAAGCCTTTGAAATTAATTTATCAAAATGTCAAATTTAAGGTGACAATTGGCAAATATAATAGGGTTTGTTTACCTATTAACTACTTAATTGAATTGTTCAAAGGCATCGTTCCTTTGATCAATTTATGTCTTTACAAATTAATAACTTATGTGTTTGCAGTTATGTTTATTTATATGATAATCGTATTCTGAAAACAACTATATTTCATAATGCGGTGTAAATGACCTACATATGTATAATATTTCAACAAAGTATGATTTATGAGCATTGATAACTGAGCAACATACAAAATTCAAGTATGTTTCACACATAAGATAACTGAGATAAATACGACGAAGTAGAAAACTGATGGTGAAACTTCTTTAAAATAAGTATGTTTCATACACTGAAACATAAGTTACATAAAATAAAACAGGAAAACTAATGATGAATCTTCATTCAAATAAGTATGTTTCTTATAATGTTACCTGTGTTGCATACGACAAAGCAGGAAACCTCATGGTAAAGCTTCAGTAAAATAAGTATGTTTCGTACACTGTCACGTTGGTTACACACAATAAACCAGTGAACAGAATTACGACATTTAATTCAAACAAGTAAGTTGCATGCACTATTAATTGAGTTGGGTACGTTAAAGCAGGAGACGTAATAGTGAATCTGCATTTCAATAACAACGGTTCACTGGTGTGTTAAGTAAGTTTCATACTTAATTGAAGCGAGTTATCTTAAAAACAGTGACGTCACACAGTGTGACGTCACTGACCTACAGTTCTGTAAGTATGTAACATCACTATGCATTTGGAATCAAACAACATGTAGTAACATACTTAAAGAATCAAGTTAAAAAAAAAACATTATTTAAGGGTGTCTCTGCATTATTTAAGTATGTTTTTTCTCAGTGCAGTAAATTGTATTATGTACTATTACATATATAATTTCCCTTCTTTTTTTAACCACACAAAAAACAAGCTAATTTATACAATGAGAAAATTTAATAATTCTTCAACTAACAACAATAAAGATTTCAGATTTTAACTAAGGTGAGAGGTTACAATTCAATTAATTAATTATTCTATAAATTCACCGGCTCTCAATTGGTTTCAATTGGCTAATAAAACAATGAAATTTCCTCTTCTTCCCACCTGACAGCAGCTACCAAACTCTGGCCTACACTGTAGTGGATTAGTGTTCACAAATACATAATAAAACTCAGTTCAAGATTCTTCATTATATGATTAAGTAGGCTATAATTAATATTCTTGATTATAAAATTTCATTTCGTTGATATATCTCTTCTTCTGGATACAATTTTGTTTTTCTGTTTCTTTCTTAAAAGTTCATTTAAAATAAAAGTATCCTATCATTGTTCCATGCCTTGTTTTTACCTAGTTGTCCAAAGTCCTTTCATGTTTTTAGTGAATTTCCTTTGGAAAGTGAACTATTAATATGACCCGCACGGTGAACCTTAAGCCCGGGACCACCATAGAAGTTACTAACGTGACCCTGAACACGTTTTGGGGGGTCGTTCAACATTGTATATATATGTGTGTTTGTGTGTGTGTGTGTGTGTGTGTGTGTGTGTGTGTGTGTGTGTGTGTGTGTGTGTGTGTGTGTGTGTGTGTGTATGTGTGTGTGTGTGTTTGCACTCTAGCGGTCGCATTTTTGTCCGATTTACTTCAAATTTGGTAGGGACGTTCCTTTCTGTAATCAGTTGGACAAGTTCGTTGGGCAAAATAATCGGAAAACTCTAAACCCCTTTTTTGGGGATTAATCTTTCAAATTTCGAGTTTTAGGGTCCAAAAAGGGTCAGAAAACCCCCGTATGTAAAATTAATGCATGTAAAAAGATGGAAATTAGTGAGGCGAAAGTTTTAAACCCTCTCTCGTCATTTTAGCATACATATTTACCGAGTTATTAAAGAAAATGTGTTTCGACTAAACACAGTACGTTGTCTTATGGGGATTGTACACTAGAAAAGCCTGTTATTCCTTTGTTAGAGTACTTTTATCATCCCCAGCAACCTCACGCAAACTTTCTAGGTTGTCTGGACCTTCTCCTAACATTATAATGCGCAAAATTGTACTCCCAGCTTTGCAGGTAAATGAAACCAGGAGCATCAGAACAGCCAAAAAATCACTGTTTTCAGATTTTAATAAAAATTGGAATACATATATATTTTTACACTGATTTTGAGTTTAAAAGTTTTTATGTGGAAATTCACTTCCCTCACGTCAGCGTGCTGCGTGCGAACTCGTTTTTTATTCAAATAACTTTTGAGGTTTAGATTAGTAACATTTATCAGGATAAAATTATATTTAAGACGTTTTGAAAGTATTTTAAATTAAGTTTTAAAAGATTAAATGTATAAAAAAACTTCTTCAGCTTCTTATCCAACCAAATTCTCACCCCCTCCTCTTACTTCCTCTTTACTCAAGAATAGGCACAGCACTCTTGATATTTTTCTGTGATCACTTTTTCATACTTGATGCACTATATGCAAATGATCTGGTAACTGTTACAAGATAATTAATAATTGATTTACATATTAAAACACTAACATTAAAATAAACATAAGTTTAAATTATTATATCGGTTATTATCAAGTAATGAGACAAAATATTCACTTACATATTGCATAGTTTGTATACTTAATATAATTACGAATGTTATTTTCCTAGGCATAACATTATATAAAATCCAAATTATGATTTCTTTCAAAATATTATTATATATTCAAAGGTGTTATACTATTTACATGCATTCCGTTAATTTTCAAAGACAAATAAAACTGCTTGAAGTGTAACAATATTATTCATCTATTATTGTTTACTACCTTTCTTCACTCAACTGTCCTGTTATTAGCTGGGCTCACTCTAGCAGACACCTTCCCGCGATCTCAGTTTGTGGATTTTTTCTATGGTATACACTTGCCTAAATATATTTTAGCTTTTTTATTCCATTGCAAGCATTTAATAACTAGGCCAATCTATACTATTTTGGTTATTAACTTCTTCCCTATCTTACTAGAAATTATGTTTTACACTCCACTGTCTTTTTTAGTCTTGTTAGGTATATAATATGGTTGAAAATACAATTTGGCTAAAATTGGTTCTGACATACTGAATTAGATGGGATATTGCTTGCTTGAAATACTTAACGTTATGTAGGTTAGTGTTTCTTTAAAATAATACATATTCATTTAAATCTTAAGGTTAGCTCCCATAGTCTATAACAAAAAATATATATAACTTTGGATAAAAACAAAGTTAAGGTCTTGGCTAGGCCTAGTTGTAACTGCAGGTTTGTATTTAATTTCGTATATTCATATTTATATTATATTACATGTATTGTTTATGATTATTTATTTTAACTTAGGTTAGGATAGATTGTTTTGTTACAGTACGACTAAAAAACTATTGTAGAACAAAAGCCCGCCATTGAACGTAAAGAAAGGGAGACCTTTATTGAAGTGCCCAGTTTGTCAGATTATCTCGTCAATAGAGCGAAGGGCGCACCTGTCTCCCACAGTTCAAGGACTGCCCGGTCACACTCCCATGATTCATATTCCACGGCACAACCACCACGGTTGCTGCCGTTTGCTCCACCACTCAACTTTCACACAAACTGTGTGAATACAAATATAATGACGTTCGTACTAGTAAGATTTGCAAACTGTGTAAATACGCTTGTTGCACAACTCTCTGTATGAATTAGTCTTATATTCCTGATGACTGTTATTTTACAGCATTTGCTAAGTACTGAATTATGTAATGGTAGATGTAACAACGCGTAATAGCATCTCCAATTGTATGTTCAGTACCGCGAGTTTTGATGCGTTGCACGAATTGAAATAACAGTAAACTAACTCGTAAGCTATATACACGTTTATAGTTTTACTATTCGCACAACAGCACGAAAACGACACTGATCACAGATTTATTATTTCTGTATGATGAAAGTGTTGGTATAAATTTTGAATGGAAGTTGATGACAGAATTGTTTACAACAAACCTGCGAACACAACAAATTCTACCAAATCTTGTGACTTTAACTCTTATAAGGGGTTCAGTCATGTCCAATATTATAACATAGGTACCCTAGTTATATTAATATTATGATGAGGAAACAATAATTAATATTCTGCACAGGTTCCCTTCCGGGGAATATAAAGTGCAGTACTACGCTCATAATACAGAAATAAACCCACTGGTTGATCACATCAAAAAGTGTCAGGGACTTTTCGGACTTCCTGAGAATTTGAACTGTAGGCTAAAACAAATTATTCAGAAGGAATAATGCAACCTGCAAAAAGATAATTTTCAGAAGACTTAGTTCAGACTTAATTAAACAAATGCTCATGGAAATGCAAATTGACACTACTATAAATACTGAAAATAGTACCGAAAATGTACGCTTCCAAATAAACATCTCCTTCTTGACATAAAATGTGTTTACTGTTTTATAGTGTTAAAAACTATTCATAATGCAACATACTCAGTGGAAAAATGGACTAATTCTTAACTCAAGGGCGCAGTGAAACACATTTTTTTGAGTTGACTACACAAAGTATCGTTTTCTGCAGAGTCGTAATATCATTGTTTAGGTGATTTGAACAGTCGTTACATTCTGGTTGTTTGCTGATCACTGTGCAATAACAATGGGGAAATTCTCAAACCATTGCCGATAAAATCTCAAATTGACTTTTAACTTTTTACAAAAACATTCAATGTCATGCAGAAATAAATCCCAAGTTACTTGGAATGTGGGGGAGGGTTTTTAAACAATGAAGTATGGGAATAAAAAATTGTTTTTAATAATAAAGAGTAGTTTTATTTACTGAAAACATGCTATAACTAACATCTTCAAAACTGATCTTTCATAACGTAACACATTTGTATTAACTAGGCATTGTCTGAACTCGGCACGCAAGAATGCTCAATAACAGCAGTTTCCCTTAGATTTTTCGCAAATATATTTTGTACAAGTATGACTGTGAAAATTATTCTTAATTTCAAAGGAATACAAAGTTTAATTTTAAACTTAGCCTTTCTAAAGTTGTTGCTGTCTCACCACGGGTTTTAATGTTTGAAAACTTCTTGTTAAAGCGAATATAGGGATAAAACGTTACACTCACCAGAACAATGTCTTGTACTATTAACATCAGACTTGTTAATTATTCTCATTAACATTATCAAATTTTAAAAAGAATAACGGCATTATTAATGGAGTATATAAATACAACTACAACGTACTTGGTATTTTGACGTGTTAACCACATTCAGAATTAAATTTGAAAATCCGTACACCACACTAGGGCTAGTTTAAAAAATACTCCATAAACCCCGTCACGACTGGATGAAATTAAATAAATACCTCCATAAAGTGCAACCCGTCTACTACACACATCACCGCATTCTCTCCTGGTAAAATAAAACGCGAAAAGAGCGTCAAAATCCCTCTCACGTTCCAGAGAAGGCCGAAGGACTTTTTTCACAAAAGATCCTCTCCTCGCCTCGTACCCTTGACCCGGGGTTCGGTGGCGTGCCAGCCAGGGACCTTGGGTAAAAATGTCAGCACGCTGCTTTTTGGTCCCCTCTCCACCCAAATTTGCATAACCCTAGTCTAGCGGACCGCCGGCGCCTCGCTGATCTATTAGCCCGGCTAATGCCGAAACCGAAGCCTCAACTCAACGCTGGAAATACTCAGCAACCGTCTAAACAGTTCCATTGCCTGCGATTTCATTGGCAGGGATATCTCTATTTCGTTCTTCTAGGAATATGGTTGATTTGAACCGAAGTTCAAATCTTTTTCTTTTGGGTCTATTGTGAGGTAATGCCAAATTTGAATTGAATTTAATTTGGCGAAGCTGACAAAAGGACAGTTATTATTAGCAGGAGTAACGAACTAAGTGAGAAATATAAATGGACTTCACGCGTATATATTCAACAACTTTAGGACATTTTATATGCAATCCTGCATGTCTATTGCGAGGACCATTTTCTTCGTGTAGTCCCAACCAAACTTATTTCGTTGTATAAACAATGATGGCATAATATCGGTAGTAGATAACTTCAAGGTTAACTAGCAGACCAATTTCAACTACAGTATAGCCTATAGGGACTTGCCAATTGCAGAGAATGCTGGGATGCCAGCCAAGAGACAAGGACGCGACGCTGATGCCAAGCTGTCACTCTCTTATCACTGACAGTCTGATGGATCTACTTCTTATCTTTACTGCTCTTCTTATCGTTACTCCACGCTTACCACTGGCCTCGTATGCGCAGGGTTTCTCAAATATTATAAAGTAATATCGAGATTGTTCTTCACGACAAGAAACACCTTCAGTGTCAAAGGAAAGCCTCTGCAGTTGCACACCACTGCGTCAAAACAATTGCTTTCATTGTAAAGCTTTTATCTTTTTAAACAAACACTACTGTACCTTTGGGTAAAAACATACTTTTCCATACTAATTGTTCCAAAATTTCCTATGTGAATAAAATAGTTGCAGAGGTTTTTTCAATTTCAATTTAATGTGACCATCAATTTTCTTGTATGCCTCGTAAACTCAATATAAATTATGCTGCAAAGAACTTATTAAAATATACTCCGCAAGTCTCCCTGGAAAATAGAACCCCTTCAGTGGACATTTTAGCCTATGGTCAATTGTATGCAACTTTCTAAACGAAACTATTCATATTTTATAAGTACATCAAATTATATGGACTTTCCAGGATGTCCACTTTCGAGGAACATACAACGATTCTCAAAATAAATATTCACTATAGTAAGTATTTTATGGATACTATTAGCATCTAGAACTACGTATAAGTATCTATTCCAAATTTTTAAATAATCCTATATAATAATAGCATGTACAAGGCAACGTGTAACCACCTATTCCAAGAACACTACTAAACGCAGTAGGGCCAGGTTGGTGTCAAAAGGTTTCCCTTAGGCCAAGCATGATGACAAAATCGATATCCTAAATTTACTCAGTTATAAGTTTGCAATTTACAAAAAACAACAGTTTTTATTTTGGCAATGTTTCAGCAATCATTTTGTTTACCGTGCCACGAGTTCACTTTCCCTTCTTTGCATACAAATTCAATGTGGCAGTTGGGTAAAGTTAGCAAGTTGAGCAAGTTGTGTTTGTAAACAAAGCAGACAACTATCCTTAATTCAATTTAGGTTTTTGGATTGAAATTGGCAGGCAATAAGCAACACAAATTATATGCTAAGCGGAAATAGAGTTTATAATACTGTATGAATGTGGCAGAAAAATTAATTGTAATTAAAATTCAGATTTAAGTGTTCTATATTCTCTATTTAAACTTCTAATTCGTTTCCTTTAATGTTGCAGTAATAATTGTGTTTTATTACTGATAGATTGTTCCTTTGTATAATCATGGGTCACGGAAATTATTACGACAAAGCGGCATTATAGCAGTTCACATCTGGTCTTTGTTGTTGTTGCAGTTTAGGTAGTTTTTATTGTTTTGTGTACAAACAATACAATCAAAAGATTTTTGTAAACTACGATGATGACAGACATTATTCTTTCTAAAGTGCGATTTGAATATGAGTAGGCTATAAAACACCATGATTAAAGACACCATTATACACGATTCAACAACACGTAAATCGGGGGGAGAGGGTTATTTGTTATGCTGATGATAAAATGCGAAGATAAAAGGCAATTTGTATAATTCAATAAACAATTTTTAAGTCCAAAATTCAGTTTGATTTCACAGAAACATTCTCCGCTATATATTCTTTTGGGTTATTTTTTGTGCAGGCGTAATAAGTCTTTCGTAAAAATAATTTTGACACATTCTAATGCATATTTTAATATGCAGTATGCTTTGTTCCAATAGCATCTTACAATTTCGCACGGCGATTTCCCATTTGATTACATGCATTTCAAAATTAGCGTTTTAAATAACTAACATATATTTAGTTATAGATTTGTAAAGAACAATTTTGAAGCCATAACATTTATTTGATTACTAATGAAAACTATATGATTCGTGTTTTAAGTCCGTCATTTTTGACGGGCTGATAACTGCTAGTCTATATCTTATATATTATTTCTCTAGCCTGTTTTTCTGTCAGTCCGCGAGATCTTCCTTATTCTTACACTTCCTTACTCTATTTCCACTCAGCATATAATTTGTGTTGCTTATTGCCTGCCAATTTCAATCCAAAAACCTAAATTCAATTAAGAATAGTTGTCTGCTTTGTTTACAAACACAACTTGCTCAACTTGCTAACTTTACTCAGCTGTCTCATTGAATTTGTATGTAAAGACGGGAAATTGAACACATGGCACGGTAAACAAAATGATTACTGAAAAATTGCCAAAATAAAAACTGCGTTTTATGTAAATTGCGAACTTATAAACTGAGTAAATTTAGGACATCGTATTTCATCATCCTTGGCCTAAGAGAGACCTATTGACAGCAACCTGGCCTCCCTACGTTCAGTATTTTACTCGGAATAGGTGGTTACACTTTCTTATACATGGGGATGGCGAAAAAAGGCAAAAAACTGTTTTTTGCCTATTGCAAACGTGTAACTGAGTAAATTTAGGATATCGTATTTGTTTCATCATCCTTGGCCTAGGGAAATCTTTTGACACCAATCTGACCTCACTACATTTAGTAGTTTTCTTGGAATAGGTGGTTACACGTTGCCTAGTACACGCTATTAATATACTGTATAGGATTTCTCTAGCCTGTTTTTCTGTCACTTCGCGAGATCTTCCTTATTCCTTTATCAAATTCCATTATTAACCCCTCATTTTAAAGCTTATCGTGCCGGCTATTGACGAAAAATAGACCCTCGGTCTAAAAATGTACCGCTTCTCGGAAACTTGAATAATATGAAAGATAAGTAAAGGGAATATTTGTTTTGACAGGAGCGAAAATGTAAACAAAAGAAAATCTGATCAGCTGACAAGATTGGTTCGCAGTGCGGAATTCCGCACGGTCGACTAGTGTTATCTTAATCTTAAATATGTTAAAACGTAATGGATTTAAAGCGAGAATACTACAAATTTCTTTAATTTGAAACGCCTTTTTACGCTTCTGGCCCTAGTTGGTGGTGGGGACATCGGTACTGCTTGTTTTTATTCTTCTGTGGCCCTTGTTATTATTCTTCTGTGTTCACTGGATAAACCGGAGCTTCATACACTAAAGTGGGGGAGTTAGGGGGAGATAAGACTGAAAGAGTTCCGGTGGAGGGAAAGAAGAGAATGAGGGGATCTTTATATGGGGTTGTGAAGGGGGAACTTACCTGAGAACTGTCCTGTTGTCGTAACCAAGTATGGAATTAATATCGCATGATTACTTGTTTGCGAGGTCAGATCTGGTGCCTCATGCGAGTGTCGCCGATTGATACTGCTCACCTCCATCACGTCCGAAAGAATTGTTCGATAACATGACCACCTCAAAGTGATTATTTGCAGCGAGGGGAATGACTCTCAGACGCTACTGTTGACGTTGTGCGACGCCGTGAGAAGGCAGGACCGCACCCAGGGCGGCGCCCACGGGACCCGGGACAATGCCGCGTAGGAGCCGGGGAAGACGACCCTCTACAGTCGAGAGCGTTCCTCCGACGTTACTGCGCAATACCACAAACCACAATAGCAAAACACCAACACTTGTTGGACATTTAGAGCGAATATCAAAACAATCGAGAGAAAATTAGTAGTTAACATTGTAAGTAAGGAATACCAACTACATCAAATAATTAGTGGACAATGATGACTATAACCATTGAATATACACCCCACTACAGTATTCCAGATTATGGATGGTTGTAATGGGTGTAGGTTTTCGACTATCCGACCGCCAATCTCAATCCGTGATCTCGCGACCATATCTTGACCTGTCTCGGATAATTCACGTAGGCGGGTACACACGGCAACATTCTCTGTCTCTTTATTGTGAGAAATACAATAATATCGTTAAACTATGAAACTTGAGTACTTTTTTAAAGATTGTTACTATTTACTTTAAATTCTCCAAATTGTTTAAATCTTTAAGACCTAACATTGTAAAATGAATCCAGTGTCATGTTTTCCCACCTCCAAGCACAACGATATTAATATAAATTAACCGAATCTAACTGTGAATTTTAAATAACAATAATTCATAGCATACGTATTATTCAAATATTAAAATATCCAAGAAATGTTATGTTTTTATTCTGATGTGGAAGGCACTGTCGACGCCGATGTAGGGTGTAATCTGTTACGATTTGTAACAGATCACTTTTAAATCTGGCATCTAGGAAAATACTTCTCGTAGATTTGCAAGAAAATCAATTCACATACTCTATTTATCTATTTTACTGATTGAATTGTAAACTTTTTATTGAATGCACTATGTACAAAATGTAAATTAATGATAAAATAAGTTAGCAATGCTCAACTATATTAATTTGAACATCAAATATTAATTATTGCTTTCTTGTATCGAATTTCTTTGTTACCAATTTATACCTGTCTGTCTTTTCCAAAAACTATTGCAGAGTATTTATAACTTACTTTTATCAATTTACTGCAGGATTTTCAAATGCGAGTTCTAGCTATAACAATAGCTCAATATATTTATTGAGGAGTCACGTCAATGGGTGTCAAGTTGACTACCCTTCTTCTATGCAAAATGTCAAGTAAGTCAGTTTATAATCAAGTAAATGAGATGCCCAGATGTATAATAAAATGAATGTCAACAGGAAATGGTTCATACCTTTTAATGGGTCTGAAATTAAGTCAGATCATACACTGAGAATACGTTTTGTAGAAATTAGTTTTTAAATTCTTTGAAAAATAAATTACAATTTAAAAAGGATACGATTCTACGAAAAAAATAATAAATGGATTAAGGAGATTGCGATAGATTATTGATGTTAAGATAAATTAGTGAAGTCAACAAATTTCAATATATTTATAGGCCTACTTATATAGGATCAAAATTAAACTGGGGAACAATAGACAAATTAATTCAAAACTGCAACTAAAACATCCGTATCGCCTTCTAATCCCACAAATTTGCTGGTCTATCAGTTGTCGTCGAGAAGCAAATCACGTACAAGATCCCGAACAAGACGAATTGGTTTCGCGCACGTATAACCTCGTGTTTTACATGATCTCGGCCCGACACAATGGTTAACGCTACCCGCGACATGCGCCATCAGAAGGTAGCGGTCGTGGAAAGTTGTGGCCATATTAGTAAGGAAATAGGCAAAAAATCTGTGGTTCCGAGGCGGTGCATGCCTTCACGTGACACGCGCGTCCGTTACCCGCGCGCCGCCGCCAAACTGTGGCGTTATAACCAAAACCGGGGGCGCCTAACGGACGACCGTCTGTGCGAAACGCGCGGTATTAGGACAACACGTTACAAGGGAACACTTGATGTAACGAGTAACTTACGGAAGAAAACGCACATCGAGCTTGACGACGGATGACTACAATCAGAGTAGCGAAGAGTAGGCCTAGGTTTCGCATACAGAGGTATATGCGGAGACCGCAGGGCACTGAATGCTCTAATCATTTAACCTAAATCGACCATAGTTCGAGAACACATGGACGGGATTTTATGGGTGGAGGTGTCAAACTACGTTCATAGAGTCGCTAAACTACGTTCATAGATTCGCCACGATAAAGCAAACGAGTTATCAGCTCTAGGTCTCAAATGCGTCAACCCTCCTTTTCAACACTGGGGTAAATTCCAGGTGCCATGTAAGCAGAAATATATATTTTTACCCTCCTGGTTTCCACCAAATACTGATTTGTATGCAGAATATATTTTACCCTGCACAATGTTTGGGTTCAAGCGTAAGTTTGGGAATGGTTTGGGATGATGCGAGTTTCTGCGTCCAAAATCACCAGGTTTGTGTCGCAACGTAGGATGAGGTGGATAACATTAACTATCAATTGGTGCAGGATACAAGCTGCATTCTCATACTCGAGGACGACGGTTCAAATAACAACTGGATTTCGTAACTTTGTTGCGCATCGCATCGACTGTATTACACCATATGCATAAGTTTGCGCATCCGTAAAATTGCATACAAATTTACTAAATCTGCGGAACATTAGTGGCCAGATCACAATATTTATAATTTTCCAAAACAGTATAGGTACGTTTACGATCAAAGTATTTGAAGTAGCGTTTACAATATTTACGGAAAAAATTGTACTAATTGGGCAAACGCTCATAATCATTATAATCTAAACCAATCCACGGATTGCCACCAATCGTATCATGTTTCTTAGAGTTGTTACCGTTACCGTGACCTCGCTGACGTGGGGTCAGGGCTCAGCCTCTGTTTGTTACCATCAAAAAATATATAAATAAAAATTAAGAGGAGGCTCAAGGCACCTGATTCTCCCTTAAGGGGATCTGCCATGGGTATTTCTATGAATATCTGATATGCATTTTTATGAATATCTGACCATATTTTGTATGCTACACTCAGCGATCATATAAGACATATGGCCCGAAAAGTGAAGCCAGTTTTTGAGCGACAGGGCCCACGACAAGATGGCTCATCGGAGATGATTTATCATGTGACGCTCCTGTTTAACAAAGGAAAGATGCGCAGTTTGCGCGTTAAATAGTAAACAAAACAATGTCAGGCTGTAGTTAGATAATTCTTATTTCAGCTGTAAATTTCATTCAATAACTATTATAGCGATCACGGAAAGCCGTGAAGTCTTGTTCGACGGCACCTGCGGTCACGACCGCGGCTGTGAAATTGTCGCCGCTCGTCCACCTAAACCCAACACTCGAGATTGTCTTTACTGCCTACAAACATAGCCGCTGATACCTATTTTCAGCAGTTTTACTATAGCTTTTAAAGGCGGCAACTTTCAAACCATCGTAGGAATAATATTACCATCTCGAGAACTCTCGCCCAGAAAGCATAATGACGAATTACAAGGTACAAAGCTGCGACATGATAATGTTATGCACGGGACTCATGTGACACAAACCAAATAAAACTCTCCTCTATATGAATAACATGGGAACTTGGGAGTCCCGTGGGTCAGAGCTCTGGAACTTTTCTAATCGGCAAAAGGCCTATTACACTCCTGGGTACATAAGGTTATATTTGTGAAAAATGCCAGTAGAATTGGTCCAGTAGTGTTGGCATGATGGGACAACAGATAGATAGATAGACAGATAGACGACACGACCTAATTTGTGTAATAACAGTGATGATTTGTCTACAGAACCGCATTATGACGTCCAGAGAAAACCCTGTAATTGTTATGATATAGCCATCTTGTTTATGGTGCATTACACGTCTTTTTACATTGATGAGCAAAAGAAAAAGAATCACTCAATTTTGATAAACACTTCTAGCAAAGACTTAAACTAAACATGAATCGCTTGAGGGATCTTCACCATAAAAATACAGTTTCGCAATTTCAATACAAAAATACTAATTCTAAATGACCTAATGATGATGAGGAAGGGTTTATGAACAGTTTTATAAAACTGTTGTTTTGTTATACCGTTTCGTTACACCGTATCCACGGACGCAGCCCAACAAAGCCGTTCACAGGCCATCCCCCGCAGTCGCTACAGTACGCGATGCCGGCAAGCGACTAAATGTCAGAGAGGTGAAGGCAGTGTTTACTTTCTCCAGCAATGGCATTTCATTTTCCCACATTTCCGACGGCACCTGCGGTCACGACCGCGGCTGTGTAATTGTCGCCGCTCGTCGCACCTAAACCTAACACTCGAGATTGTCTTTACTGCCTACAAAACAACCTACTGATACCCATTTTCAGCCGTTTTACTATAGCTTTTAAAGGCGGCAACTTTCAAACCATCGTAGGAATAATATTACCATCTCGAGAACTCTCGCCCAGAAAACACAATGACGAATTACAAGGTACAGAGCTGCGACATGATAATGTTAAAGCACTTTGATACTTTGTTGTAATGATAAAATAGCAAACTTAATCTTAAGAAACACACCAACTAACTCGCAAAACTAACGAAGCAACGGCGACGGCATGCTGGCCTTTGGAAATTTAGCAGATCATAATATCCACTACTTGTATCGATAACTAGCATCAACACACTTTTATGTACAACACACTTTTTATCATTACACAGAGTAATTTTGAACATGTCAAATATGCATGTTATTCTTCAGATTTTGGGATGTAGTTCCAAGTAATTTCGTTCGCAAATTTATAATTTTAAAATGTAAATTGAAACCAATATTTATAATGCAGTGAATTTTTCCCCAATTTCATGACATAATCCTGTTTTTGGTTGATCATCCGTTCGATGATCAAAAATAAAATGTGATGCAAAGCTTAAGTACACGTATACCCTCTACTTCACGTCGCCGCGCACGCCGTGGATGGGCTCAAATAAGTATTCAAGTTGTCAATAGATTAGCAACCCCACTTACTGGACATTTTTATTGTTTAGTTCCGAAGCCTAAGTTTTATTTTCGGTCGTAGACAACCAAACAAATGCTAATGACCGAAGCGATCGGAATGCAGAGAAAGGTGCTGCGAAACCATCAAATAATAGAGAAGACCTTTTGAAAGGTTGTCTGCCAACTGGATTAATTAACCGGGATCGGCCGCGCGGCATTTGGCTGAATAGAGCCCGTTAGCCGTACAAAGGCGGCACATGGAAGGCGCCGGGTACAATTAAACCGAGGAACCGCTATCAACATTACAGCTATCGCCCGTCATATGTGACTCAGCGCTGAATGCCAAACAGGCTGTGGCGATATGCGCTGGTGGCTGGCGGTGGCTGGTGCTGGAGCCCGGACTGGGACTCGCTGGTCATTGGGGACCTGAGCGCCGATAGGATAAAGCGTAACCGCGTGGCAAACATGACAAGAGTGTTTTAGCAAATATCTAAGACACCGACCTCAGATTCATCACTCAAACTGACATGTATCTTGCAAACCTGACGTGCGTCGTCCACAAACACGATTATACAACTGATAACGTATCTAATGGCTAATTTCAGGTGTATAGAATGTTAAAAAATACCCCCGTAGCAGCAAACCTGCATACTTAGCGAATTTCCAATGCATATATATTGATCTTAATGCCACATAAAGCTACATACCAAGTTTCATCAATATACATTCATAAATAAACAATTTATGACATTTTAATTATTCTCCATAAGAATAACATGGCGGCTGAGTATGCAGGTTTGCTGAAGCAAGGAACACAAAAAATGGGGTTTTATGCTTATATCAATATAACTCAACTAGGTGAAGTCACTTACCAAATTTCATTAATTTATTTTCATAATTAAGGGAGATAACACGTTACTTATTCTCCATAAGGATAACATGGGGCTGAGTACGCAGGTTTGCTGCTATGGGAGCCTTTGTCAAAAAATTGTTTTTTTGAGGAAATATCAATGGTCCACAACCAGATAAAGCCGTATACCAAGTTTCGTCAGTATATGTTCATAAATAAGCGAGATATAAAATTTTTATTTTCCTCCATAAGAATAACATTAGACAACGTACTGTGTTTAGCACTTTCAATATCTCGGTAACCAATTGACGTAGAGAAATGATCAAAATACCAAACTGTGTGTTTTTTAAGCTGAATCCAATGGGAAAAAATAAAATCTGACTATTTCCAAAATTATATGTAAAAAATTCAAAAAACCCATTTTTGGGGTACAAAACCCCCCCAAAATACCCCTTCGGATAGAGCGATCTGGCTGGTTTTCGAACTTAAAGTCATAAATGTTGCTTTACACGTTTATACCAAATTTCATCAAAATCGGATAATTTTTACGAGAGTTATCGTGCTCACGGACACATATATATATATATATATATATATATATATATATATATATATACAGTTTCGAACGAATGGTATTTTTGGGGTCTGGGGACCTCAAAACGAAAAGTTATCATGGTCCCGGGCCTAGGTCTTACCATGCCGACTACGGTAATAGCTTCTTCCCTATAGGGGAAATTCGCTAAAATAGGTGTACAGGTGTACAAAAAAAAATACCCCCGTAGCAGCAAACCTGCGTACTTAGCGAATTTCCAATGCATATATATTTATCTTAATGCCACATAAAGCTACATACCAAGTTTCATCAATATACATTCATAAATAAACAATTTATGACATTTTAATTATTCTCCATAAGAATAACATGGCAGCTGAGTATGCAGGTTTGCTGAAGCAAGGAACACAAAAAATGGGGTTTTATGCTAATATCAATATAACTCAACTAGGTGAAGTCACTTACCAAATTTCATTAATTTATTTTCATAATTAAGGGAGATAACACGTTACTTTTTCTCCATAAGAATAACATGGGGCTGAGTACGCAGGTTTGCTGCTACGGGAGCCTTTGTCAAAAAATTGTTTTTTTGAGGAAATATCAATGGTCCACAACCAGATAAAGCCGTATACCAAGTTTCGTCAGTATATGTTCATAAATAAGCGAGATATAAAATTTTTATTTTCCTCCATAAGAATAACATTAGACAACGTACTGTGTTTAGCACTTTCAATATCTCGGTAACCAATTGACGTAGAGAAATGATCAAAATACCAAATTGTGTGTTTTTTTAAGCTGAATCCAATGGGAAAAAATAAAATTTGACTATTTCCAAAATTATATGTAAAAAATTCAAAAAACCCATTTTTGGGGTACAAAACCCCCCCAAAATACCCCTTCGGATAGAGCGATCTGGCTGGTTTTCGAACTTAAAGTCATAAATGTTGCTTTACACGTTTATACTAAATTTCATCAAAATCGGATAATTTTTACGAGAGTTATCGTGCTCACGGACACATATATATATATATATATATATATATATATATATATATATATACAGTTTCGAACGAATGGTGTTTTTGGGGTCTGGGGACCTCAAAACGAAAAGTTATCATGGTCCCGGGCCTAGGTCTTACCATGCCGACTACGGTAATAGCTTCTTCCCTATAGGGGAAATTCGCTAATACTAAATCAAATAAGTGTAACTCTGCAGCGGGGACTCCATTCTGACTTTCAGCATTAGCAATCGAATATAACAACAATAAAGCCTTCTAATTTGATTTATTCCCCGGCTGCCACTTGTTCGGATTATAAAGGCCAAAGCCGGGTGTACCTAGTGCACCGTTAATTTATTACAGACGTGATGCAACCACGAGGCGGAAGGAGGAGACATAAAGCTGAGATGAACGTGCTGTCTACGCGGCACACGCGCAACCTACGTGCCCCCTGACAAGACCTACTTTGACCAGCTGGCCAGTGTCGCGTATTGCAATTTAGAGAAACAACAGTTGGCTGACATAACCGACGGTCATCAGTGAGAGACGTGGATACGTGAAGCACTTCATTTCCCTGTGTGATTAAAAAAATTATGATAAAGGCTCATTTAAGTAAACATGTGTGAGCCAACTCTTCTGTCAATCGGGTCTTTACCAAATTAAAATATTCTCAAATACAATAACACATTTAATTAGTATGTCTAGTGCTGTGATTTGAAAAACCCTTTTTCATTTTTTCCTGTAAGCTACAGAAGACTTATTAATAAATAAAAATATTCAAGATGGGGTTTAAAACTAGCTTACTTATTTCTGTTAAACTAGTAAGAATCGGGTAACCTTATGGCCATATACCGGACATTTACTCCAATACTCCGGACCACATACTCCTGTTACACCTGCAACAACCATTATTGCACTTGTTTACTTCCCCGCGTTAATTAAGGGCTGATGCCAAGGGGAGGCGTGGCCTCTAACCCCGAGGCGTCAACCCTATCACGCCCTTCGCCCGGTATTGATGGAATGTTCAGGGCTAAAGTGCTTTTAACGTGGCCTAATGGATTCCGAGAGGCACTCCCGAAAAGTTATAGTCCTCAGCAGGCTTCCCTTTATCAGATTTATTTCCCAGTTCCAGCCACTTTTCTCAGATTTCTCTAGTCAAGTGATTTTTCAAAATATATAATAAACAATTACTGTATATTTCGTTTTAAACATTTCTCACGATATTTCCAAAAGAGCAACGATGGAACAATCGAAAAATGTATACAATAGTATATTTCACAACTAGTCACGAAAGTGGCCCCGAAATAGGACTATTTGACAAGGAGTGAACGATACTTTTCATCACGATGCAAATACAATATTAAACTTGAGTTCGCACGCAGCACGCTGACGTGAGGGAAGTGAATTTCCACGTAAAAACTTTTAAAACTCAAAATCAGTGTAAGAACATACATTTGTCCAATTTTTATTGAAATCTGAATACACTGATTTTTTGGCTGTTCTGATGCTCCTGGTTTCATTTACTTGCAAAGCTGGGAATACAATTTTGCTCATAATAAGGTTAGGAGAAGGTCCAGACAGGCTTGAAAGAAAGCGAGAGGTTGCTGGGGATGATAAAAGTACTCTAACAAAGGAATAAAAGGCTTTTCTAGTGTAAAACCCCCATAAGACAACGTACTGTGTTTAGTCGATACACATTTTCTTTAATAACTCGGTAAATATTTATGGTAGAATGACGAGAGAGGGCTTAAAACTTTCGCCTCTCTAATTACCATCTTTTTACATGCATCTGGGGCTTTTATGACCCTTTTTGGGCCCAAAAACTCGAAATTTGAAAGATTAATCCCAAGAAAAATGGGTTTAGAGTTTTCCGATTGGTTTGCCCAACGAACTTGTCCAACTGATTACAGAAAGGAACGTCTCACAAATTCAAAGTAAATCGGACAAAAAATGCGACCGCTAGAGTGCAAACACATATATATATATACTAGTTGAATGTACCCGTTCTTCGCACGGGTTAGTAAGGTAAGTTAGCTTGAAACAGCTGTTCTTGCTTCTGCTCTTTAAGCTGTCAAATGGAAGTGTCCTCAGCTGTTTGCATTACAGTTTCTGAATGTTTACTTTCTTCTGAAATGTAAACAAAGGAACTTAGGACGTTCACAGGGCGTAGCCCGAGGGGATTTTAAGGAAGTGAATAGGCCTATGTGTTGCATGGGTTCAAGATTTACCTTTGTGTAAAGTTTCAGCCCAGTCGGTTCAGTAGTTTTTGCGTTCACCCGGAACATCAGACAGACAGACAGACAGACAGACAGAAACCACCTCTTCTTTATAATATTATAGATATATGTCTATATAAAATTTTGAACGACCCCCCAAAACGTGTTCAGGGGGTCACGTTAGGAACTTCTATGGTGGTCCCGGGCTTAAGTTTCATCGTGCGGGTCATGCTAATAGTTCACTTTCCAAAGGAAATTCACTAATGATCTGATATTTCATAGTCTAGTAATTTTGTATAAGTAAACACAACACGGTTTAGAATTCATTTTAGTGTTAAAGTCAGCTGTTTGAACACAGAATTGTCAAAAATAACGAAATCACACTGGTGCTCCTGTTGAGTAAAACGGGAACTTCAATTGTTTAGGACAGGAAAAGTTTTATTTGGGACAGACAATGTATTGTTTGGGACAGGAAAAGTAATGTTTAGGACAGGCAAAGTCAGCTGGAAATTTTTTTGTTTTGTTACAAGGAAATCGATAATTTTCGTAAACCTTCAGCTGTATATGGGCTAGTGATGAAAAAACGTATTATCTATAATAATTTATTAGGTAAGATAGTTTTAGATTTTTAGACGATCTATTACAGACAAAAACTGCGGCAAAGAAAGTGGTCAAACGGCGAACGATAACAATGAATATCACTCATCCAAATGCAATTGTAATCAGTCATAATATAGGCTATTAAATTAAAAATGTTTGAGGTTATCATTTCAGACCATCGTTATAGCCAGAGTTATCTGAAGTCAATGTAATTAATGGGTCGTTTGCGTCAAAGACGTTTATAAATCGTAAATTATAAGATGCAATTATTAATCTAACCCAACAAAGTGCCTCAATGTTGCAGGCAACGTATAAGGTTTACAAACAATGCGCACATTAAAGTTAATACTAACCAACGTTTGTATTAGCCTACACGGCTTTATTCTGAACATGCATAAAATGCGAATTTGGGAAAAACGATTTTTGTGTTTTCTGATAAATTTATTGCGTAAAAGAGAAGGAATGGTTTAAACGTTACTTGCATCACACTAGAGGGGTCTAAAGCAGCGTTTCATAATTACCCATTCGCTATTTCCGGGTAGAAACACAAAACATTTGAAGTTATCGACACGGGTGTTGTCATCTATCTATATCCTTGATTAGTATACCTTACAGTATGCACATCACCCATTAATCAGGGTGTCTGTATGCACATCACCCATTAATCAGGGTGTCTGTATGCACATCACCCATTACTCAGGGTGTCTAAGTTAAGGATGTTTGTTCCTGTTCTGTTCACTACCTGGTGGCCGCGGCTTACCGGGAACAGCACTGTTCACCGAGGCAAGACAATTCGCTTCCCTCATTCGCTTTCGGGGCATGCGAGCAGAACACGATTATGCAGATTTGTGTTAACTACTGTAAAGAAAGAGAGCAGACGTGCTCCAAGTTATGTAATTACAAACTCCTCTAACACTTTAAACGCCGCGCCTCATAACCCAAGCAACCACCTGCAATAGCGCGGAAGTGGACCGCACAAGCGGCGGAAACCTAGAAAATGTCTCAAATAGGATTGCCATCGAAGGACTGACAGGTTGACAGCTGGTCGGATTCATTCAACCACCGTAAACTCCCAACATAGACTGTCTGAGCGGAGTTGCCCCGGTCATTCATGAGACGGCCCGCTGCACTATAGTGTACAAGTCTAACTGTTCAACGATAACAAGTGTTGAAAACCTATTGAATGAATGAATATATCTTTATAAAAACCTGGCAAAAAATTATTTAATTATTGTGATAATCGAGGTTTTTAAATCACAAATTGAAATATCACGTTAGTATTTATTGCATCTTGATTTTGTTAAATGAAAATGTTTAATATGTTGACAAGTAATATACCTACAAGGCATATGCACTATACTTTGTTTCAAAAATTGTATTGTTAAATACCCCCGTAGCAGCAAACCTGCATACTCAGCGAATTTCCAATGCATATTAATTTATCTTAATACCACATACCAAGTTTCATCAATATATATTCATAAATAAACGATTTATGACATTTTAATTATTCTCCATAAGAATAACATGGCGGCTGAGTATGCAGGTTTGCTGAAATAAGGAACACTAAAAATGGGCTTTTATACAAATATCAATATAACTCTACTAGGTAAAGCCACATACCAAGTTCTATTAATTTATGTTCATAATTAAAGGAGATAACACGTTAATTATTCTCCATAAGAATAACATGGGGCTGAGTATGCAGGTTTGCTGCTACGGGAACTATCGAGCAAAAATGGGTTGTTGTGCAAATATCAATAGACCACAATGAAATGAAGCAATATACCAAGTTTCGTCAGGATAAGTTGATAAATAAGCGAGATATACAATTTTTCTTATCCTCCATAAGAATAACATTGGACATTGTGTTTAGCACTTTCATTATCTCAGTAACCAATTGACGTAGAGCAATGATTAAAACATCAAATTGTGCGTATTTTTAAGCTGATTCCAATGGGAACAAATAAAATTTTACTTTTTCAAAAATTGTATGTAAAAAACTCAAAAACCCATTTTTGGGGTACAAAACCCCCCCAAAATACCCCTTCGGATAGGTCGATCCGTCTGGTTTTCGAACTTAGTCATAAATGCTGCTTTAAACGTTTGTACCAAATTTCATCAAAATCGGACCTTTTTTTCAAGAGTTATCGCACCCACAGACACACACACACACACACACACACATATATACAGTTTCGAACGAATGGTGTTTTTGGGGTCTGGGGGCCTCAAAACGAAAAGTTATCATGGTCCCGGGCCTAGGTCTTACCGTGCCGACTACGGTAATAGCTTCTTCCCTATAGGGGAAATTCGCTAAAATGCAGGTTGAGCACTTGTTTTAATAAGAAATATTTTTATTTTCTTAATGACTTGAATTTTAAAGTTTTTACATTAAAAGATTGACTTATTTAGCAAAACAACAAATCTGGTTTGATGATAATCCACAACTATTTATACAATTCAATTTTTAAAAATCGAACAGAAATCAACCAATTGCCAACAAAATATTTAAATATTTAAGTAAGAAGTGGGCATAGTTTATGTACATACTTTATGCTGGAATCTGAAGGATTTCGATTTACTGAGATGACTTACCTGGAACACAACAAAAATGTTATTAGCCAAACTAGCAACACACCAGTAGTTATAGACAAACGGAACTGAAATAAACAAAGCTAAAAATATCATCTTATTATATTTAATACCTGTCTATTTAATAGTATGGGGGCTGAATATCGAACAGAGAGTGTTGATTATTTTTCATTAGGACAGTAGGCCTAATACAATTTTTTTTCACCATGATACACGATGAATGAAGTCACTTCCTCGCGTGTGGTGATATTAAATGATGATAATAATTTCATGTCGTTACCGCGTATGTTTACTATCGTCGAAAACCAGTGTTCATAATTTCTTCGTTTCTTCATCGGATTATCCCTGATAAAATAATAATCGCTGTCGGTCACAAGTGATGATAATTGTCCAATAAAACTAAAAAATTATTAAATGTTTGTTATCTTAAAATTCTTCTTAATGGATTAACTATTTTTGCATTTTATGTCATAAATCAACGTTTTCAGATAATCCGTTGAGAAGATACGTTACCTAACTGCCTTGATCATGCAATTTTTTCGTGACTGGAGTCCCCTTTCAAGAACAGGCTACACGCCGGCGCCGATATAAAAACAAACCAAATAAAACTTAATTCAAATCAACGGTATGAAAAATAAACAAACTTTACAAACTTAGAATCTGTTTATACAACAGTAGAATAACATTACATTTAGTTTGGTCTGTCGTGGAGGGAGTTCTCCGAAGACCTGTTATCCATGTTTGGCCTGTAGGGGAGGGAGTTCTCCGAAGACCTGTTATCCATGTTTGTACTTTCGTGGAGGGAGTTCTCCCTAGACCTGTTATCCATGTTTGGCTTGTCGTGGAGGCAGTTCTCCCTAGACCTGTTATCCATTTTTGGCCTGTAGGGGAGGGAGTTCTCCGAAGACCTGTTATCCATGTTTGGCCTATAGTGGAGGGAGTTCTCCGAAGACCTGTTATCCATGTTTGGACTGTAGGGGAGGGAGTTCTCCCTAGACCTGTTATCCATGTTTGCTTGTCGTGGAGGCAGTTCTCCTAGACTTGTTATCCATGTTTGGCCTGTAGTGGAGGGAGTTCTCCGAAGACCTGTTATCCATGTTTGGACTGTCGTAGAGGGAGTTCTCCCTAGACTTGTTATCCATGTTTGGATTGTCGTGGAGGGAGTTCTCCCTAGACCTGTTATCCATTTTTGGCCTGTAGTGGAGGGAGTTCTCCGAAGACCTGTTATCCATGTTTGGACTGTCGTAGAGGGAGTTCTCCCTAGACTTGTTATCCATGTTTGGACTGTCGTGGAGGGAGTTCTCCCTAGACCTGTTATCCATGTTTGGACTGTCGTGGAAGGAGTTATCCCTAGACTTGTTATCCATGTTTGGCTTGTCGTGGAGGCAGTTCTCCCTAGACCTGTTATCCATGTTTGGACTGTCGTGGAGGCAGTTCTCCCTAGACCTGTTATCCATGTTTGTCCTCTCGGTAGATGGGTTCCGAACCACCGGGTCAAGGCGTAATCTCATTCCCAAGAGCCATTGGTGATTGGCAGGGATCGAACCTGGGACCTAGCGAGCCACTGTCTCGCGCTTAACCCACTATATCTGGCTGTGCCCCACACGTATAAGCAGTGAAATACGTCAATAAACAACATTCATGTAAAGCAAGGGAAAAGGGGGGAATATCAATCATAGCTCGGAGAATAGGGTCGCTAATAACAAGTGGTAGAGGGATGGGGTATTGAAATGGGGGAGCCCCTCGGTGTGTGTGTGTGTGTGTGTGTGTGTGTGTGTGTGTGTGTGTGTGTGTGTGTGTGTGTGTGTGTGTGTGTGTGTGTGTGTGTGTGTGTGTGTGTGTGATGACGGGGCTATTGTGGAGAGGCGCAGACAACGCGAGCAAACAACGCCATGTTCGTAGTTGGCAAGTGCCCATTCGTTGTTAAATATAGAACCATCACAAATATGCAAGGTGTAGCACTGGATTCAAAAGTTAAGTAACTTGAAAAAATCACCCTTCAGTTTGAAAATGCATGCACCTATCAATTTATTTGGACAGGCAATAGTAAAATGAAAATGACCTACCTCAATATTTGTTTATAATTTTTTAAACCAATGAAATTTGAAGAAGATTGCAATTGTGTGTCCCTAGTCCAACAGCATTAGGCCTATAATGAACGTTGACGAAAGTACCTACCTAATGTGTTTGCTAACCGGGAATCGCACAAGCAAGCAGTGTCCGAGACGCTATTAGTTTAGCTAATTATTTTTTCCCGCAACACTGTGTGAAACGAGTAGCCTATGTTTGAGTTGTACACGTATTAGTATATATATTATAGATCCTAGTAGAAGTAATAACTATGGGTTCGCATTGAAAAACGTGTATAGGTTCAACAAATATTAACTTTGAATGCCGAAAGGGCTAAGGTCAATTGGATTCCCTTGTGAGATCCACACTTCAGCCACGGTCTACACTACTATCCAGTATCCAGATACTCATACTGCTAACTGTTCCAGTGCGAAGCCCCACAATAGCGACACCGAAGCGAAGCAGCAACTATTCCGAGAGCCGAGAGTCAACGACACCGTGCATCGGTTAACAGCCATACCGAGAAATTTATGAGACTCGTAACTTCCCCCCAGATCTTAATGTCAGATGGAAACTTTTCTAACTTTGCTACAAACACTGATACGCTGCCTGCTGAATATTCTGTAGGTTTTCGTAAAACAAGAATACGTTACGGGTTTTAAAATATAGAACACGTGATGCACAATTATTCTTGATGCCACGACTACACAATGTTTTGTTAACTTGTATAATCTAAGACGCCTTGCATAATCTATTCTCTAAGTAAAAGCTTAAACTATCCAATGAAAATCCAAACGCAACATGTATGTGCTATTAAATACCAAAGTAACAAAATAGCCCAGTCGCAGCAAACCTACGTACACAAGGGAAATTCCAATGGATATAAAAGTATCTCACTAACACATGAAGCCACTTCCCAAGTAAAATACCCCCGTCACAGCAAACCTGCATACTCAGCGAATTTCCAATGCAAATATATGGGTATCACTACTACCTAGAGCCACTTACCAAGTTTCACAAAAATGCATTCATTAATAAATGATATACTGCATTTTATTTATTCTCCATAAGAATAACATTATAAATGAATACGCAGGTTTGCTGCAACAAGGAAGATAAGATATGTGTTTTTTTCAATTATAAATATAACTCAACCAGGTGAAGCTACATACCAAGTTTTATTAATTTAGGTTCATAACTAAGGGAGATATAAAACTTTACTTAATCTCCTTTTGAATAACATGGGGGCCGAGTATGCAGGTTTGCTGCTACCGGGAAAAATCAACAAAAAACTTTTTTGTGCTATTATCAATATACCACAACTAGTTGAAGCCACATATCAAGTTTCATCAATATACATACATAAATAATCAAAATATAACATTTTATTTATTCTCCATAAGGATAACATTGGACAACGTACTGTGTTCAGCACTTTGAATATCACTGCAACGGTTGGACGTAAAACAACAATTAAAACGCCAAAATGATTGTTTTGTAGAGCTAAACTGATTGGTAGAAAGAAATGTGGAGTTTTTAGTGAAATTATCTGAGGAAAATCTAAAAACCGTATTCCCATAAGATTAACATGGGAAATTTTATGGACACATTTTTTGACTTTTCTCCACAACCACTAAACCTAGCTTAATGATTCAAAATACTAAATTGTTTGTTTTTTCAGCTCTACAAAATGGCTATAACCAAAATCTAGTGTTTTTAAAATTTTAGGGTAAAAAGTTCAAAAAACTGATTTTTGGAAATTTTTAAACCCCCATAAAACCCCCTTCCCATAAACCGATCGATCTGGTTTTCGAACTTAAAGTCATAAATGTTACTCTCCACATTTGTGCCAAATTTCATAAAAATCGGGCGCTTCTTTCAAAAGTTATCGCGGTAACGGACACACACACACACACACACACACACACATATATATATATATATATATATATATATATATATATATATATAAATTTGAACGAATAGTGTTTTTGGCATCTGGGGACCTCAAAACAAAAAGTTATCATGGTCTCGGGCTTAAGTCTTACCATGCCACCTACAGTAATAGCTTCTTCCCTAAAGGGGAAATTCGCTAATAAAAATATTTATACATAAATAATATATATATATATATATAAAACATTATATTTATTCTCCATGAAAATAAGATTGGGGCTGAATACGCATGTTGCACGTTTCTTTCACAAATAACTCAACAGATTGGTTGCTATACAAGTATCAATAAAACTCAACCAGATAAAGCCACAAACCAAATTGTATTAATTTACTTTAATAAATAAGTAGATATGACATTTTACTTTTTCTCCATAAGAATAATAGCATTAGTTCTGAGTACGCATGTTTGCTACTACGGGGGCCATAGACAAAATGGTTGTGCTCTTTCCTATGAGAGGAACTTTGCTGAAACAAACCTCTTCTCTCCATTAACGGAGAAGAGCTGATAAAGTAGTACATGTTATCACAAGTTTTAAAGGTTATATATAACGTCAGAATAGATTAAACTTATAAATAGATGTATAAAATATGTATGGTCCCCGACTTTTGTACTACGCGATAGACATTAACTTGAATTCATTTACTAGCTGATCTCGCAGCTATGAACTAACGAACGCAGTACTGTTTCAGTTTCAATATTAGCGGCGTTTCAAACAAGCCTGTTATCTCCACCGGTACTTACGACTTCCTGTGAAGGTGATCAGCGTGAAATTTTATATTATTGGCTATTGCTACGCATGCCAACCAACTTTAGTAATAATAAGTTTACGAAACGTGTGAGACCCTTACAAAAGATTAAATAGTATATCAGAGACTAAATTGAATTGAATCAGTTTTCGTTTGCTATCGGATTAATGCGAAAAGCAAACATGATTTACGTGTAGGCGACAAGTTTTAAAGACGCGATGTCTTTACAGAATGAAAGTAACATTATCTTTCCTTATTTCCGGCAGCCGGAGTGACAGGCCTATATAATACCCTCGTAGCAGCAAACCTGCGTACTCAGCAAATTTCCAATGCATATATATGTATCTTAATACCACATAAAGCCACATACCAAGTTTCATCAATATACATTCATCAATAAACGATTTATGACATTTCAATTATTCTCCATAAGAATAACATGGCGGCTGAATATGCAGATTTGCTGAAGCAAGGAACACAAAAAATGGGGTTTTATACCAATATCAATATAACTGTGCATCTTTTTAAGCTGATTAACTAAAATTTAACTTTTTCTAAAATTATGTGTAAAAACTCAAAAAGCCCATTTTTGGGGTACAAACCCCCCCCCCAAACCACCCCTTTGGATAGGTAGATCTGTCTGGTTTTCGAACTTAAGTCATAAATGCTGCTTTACAATTTTATACCAAATTTCGTCAAAATCGGATTATTTTTACGAGAGTTATGTGATCACAGACGCGCGCGCGCGCACACACACGTGCGCGCACACACACACGTGCGCGCGCACACACACACACACACACACACACACACACACACACACACACACACACACACACACACAAAACACACACACACACACACACACACACACACACACACACACACACACCGCACGCACGCACGCACGCGTGCGCACGCACACACATTTTATATATATATATACAGTTTTGAACGAATGTTTTTTTTTTTTGCATCTGGGGACCTCAAAACGAAAAGTTATCATGGTCCGGGGCCTAGGTTTTACCATGCCGACTACGGTAATAGCTTCTTCCCTATAGCTAAAACAAATTAATTACTTCGCAAAAACTTAATTCACTATATTAAAAACTTGACTTAATTCGCTAAAACAAAATTAATTAAATCCAAATTTGAACTTAATGTGCTAAAAACAAACATCAACCAAGGACGGCCAATGTCCCCCAGAGAACCAGAACTTAATTTAAAATCATCCGATGTACTCGAGGGTTAGGGAAATTTGTAAATCCGTTGTCGGAATGAATTAATCCACAAAATAAGGTGTTCAAAACTGTAACCAGGCGTTGCGAAAATTAACCTTAATGCACAGTAATAGAAAAATAATTATATCGGTTGAAAACATTGTCACTTTTTTGAAGTAATATACACAAAATAACAAATTCACCCAACCAAAGACATAGGTTGGTGACCCGCCGCGCCGCCGCATTGGCTTGCAGACTTGCAGAAGAACCACCGCTAACGCTCAATACAAGCCAGGCGTCCGGTACATCGTAATTGCACATCGGCTGCGTGTTCGGCACTCGTCATCCGAGGTCCGGCCGTCCGGTGGTGCTCCAATCTCCTTCGGTGGGTTTCGCTTGTTAAAAGCAATCATACCAAATTTGTGTCCAACTAAATAAATATGTATTGGAAAAATCGCAATGGACCACATTTCTTCCAAAAAGAGCAGCATTTTACCGGAACCCAGTTCGGAGCTCAAGGAAAGCCACCAACTGGGTGAAGGACGGCGCATTTTTTTCCTCGGATCGTCGATTTATCTTCCTACAGCGGACCGGGAATTATGTGGTGTGAGGGCGGGGGGGGGGGCAAAACCAGTTTTTGGAATATTAACAAGAGGTGCAGGTGCGGACGTGGAAGGTTCTGCCAAAACCCGCATTCCTGGCTCCACCGAGACGAAAAAGCGGCTAAAGTTCTCTTTGAGGAAATCCCTAATCCAAGGTAATTTCTGATGAAATTATATTCTAAAAACTGGTACTTTAGTACAATACAGTTTTACAACATTTTAAAAATGTCACCCAGAACAGATTTGTTTAACGTATTTATAAACTGTCATGTAATAGTTAGGGCTTGATTTTTATGGCGTTATATTGTTATAGAATTTCTTTTTAGCGAATTTCCCCTATAGGGAAGAAGCTATTACCGTAGTCGGCATGGTAAGACCTAGGCCCGGGACCATGATAACTTTTCGTTTTGAAGTCCCCAGACCCCAAAAACAGCATTCGTTCGAAACTGTATATATATATATATATATATATATATATATATATATATATATATATATATGTGTGTCCGTGAGCACGATAACTCTCGTAAAAATCATCCGATTTTGATGAAATTTGGTATAAACGTGTAAAGCAACATTTATGACTTTAAGTTCGAAAACCAGCCAGATCGCTCCATCCAAAGGGGTATTTTGGGGGGGTTTTGTACCCCAAAAATGGGTTTTTCGAATTTTTTATATATAATTTTGGAAATAGTCAAATTTTAGTTTTTTCCATTGGATTCAGCTTAAAAAAACACACAATTTGGTATTTTGATCATTTCTCTACGTCAATTGGTTACCGAGATATTGAAAGTGCTAAACACAGTACGTTGTCTAATGTTATTCTTATGGAGGAAAAGAAAAATTTTATATCTCGCTTATTTATGCACGTATACTGACGAAACTTGGTATACGGCTTCATCTGGTTGTTGACCATTGATATTTGCTCAAAAAAACAATTTTTTTCCAAAGGCTCCCGTAGCAGCAAACCTGCATACTCAGCCCCATGTTATTCTTATGGAGAATAAGTAACGTGTTATCTCCCTTAATAATGAAAATAAATTAATGAAATTTGGTATGTCACTTTACCTACATGATTTATATTGATGTTTGTATAAAAGCCCATTTTTTGTGTTCCTTGCTTCAGCAAACCTGCATACTCAGCCGCCATGTTATTCTTATGTAGAATAATTAAAATGTCATAAATCGTTTGTTTATGAATGTATATTGATGAAACTTGGTATGTGGCTTTATGTGGTATTAAGATACATATATATGCATTGGAAATTCGATGAGTACGCAGGTTTGCTGCTACGGGGGTATTTTGGTATTGTAAGTCCTATAAAAAATGACATGATAATGTCGGAGAAGAAAGATTCAAATCGGCAGTGATATAATACATAACGAAATGCCGTATTATGCAAAGACCCGTATTAAGGCCTTTATTTTTATTATATAAACGTCAATGATCTATGCAATGATCGTCTCGTTGAAGGAAATTTGACAGCATTTGCAGACGATACTACTCTGGTCTTAAACTGCCTTGGGAATAACTTCAAGATTCTTTTCAATATGACTATTACAATATGACCTCAAACAAAAGCATTTGTTTGAGCCAAGTAACATGATATCAAGCGAAAAACTACATACAATATACTAGAAGGTGTTCCTTTCTCCACGCTGGAATCCAAGGCGGGCCTTGGGGAATTCCGCAGGCATAGGGTCTGATGTTTTAACGATTTAGCATTATGCTATTTAGCTGATTGGCTAAATAAAATATAACTTCATAAGGAATAAATTGGAACTTTAAAACAACATGGGGGGAGCCCTGAAAGTGAATGATTGCCAACCCCCTAAAATGCACATCTTGAGAGTAAAATATTCAACAACTCTTATTCAGATCTTGAAATCTGACATAAATTAACTAAATCAGTAAAATTAGACATTTCTCAGTGCTCAGTCAAATGCTGGGCAAAACATGATTATAATTATTTACCACCATTATGGGTATGTAATAAACTGTCGGGGAGTTAGATACAATTTCCCCAGGGTATGGGATTGGGTATAGTGTACCCAATATTGACTCTATTTGCACTACGTGAGCGAAGCAGTACTTTGTAGCTACAGAAAAACACGGGTACTAGAAAAGATATGGTAGGGACCATAAACATAAACAATTGACGACTTTGGATCAAGTAGTGAGGAACGATTATAAATTCATTCGATAGAACAAGCAAATAATCGGTTGATGACATTGTTCGATATCGAAACAAACCATATTCGCGATATTGACCGCTACAGTTAATGTGCTAGAATAATGTGCTCACCTTTGCCATATCCATGGGTAAATAAAAATACCCCCGTAGCAGCAAACCTGCGTACTCAGCGAAGCTATTACCGTAGGTCTCATGGTAAGACTTAAACCCGAGACCATGATAACTTTTTTTTTGAGGCCCCCAGATGACAAAAAAACTATTCGTTCAAATGTATGTGCGTGAGTGCGTGCGTGCGTCCATGAATGCGATAACTTGAGTAAAAACGTCCGATTTCGATGAAATTTGGCTCAAATGTGTAAAGTGACATTTATGAATAAGTTCGAAAACCAGAAAAATCGTACTATTGGGAAGGGGGATTTATGGGGGTTTTAACATTGTCCAAAAATCAGTTTTTTGCATTTTTTACCCTAAAATTTTTAAAACACTTAATTTTGGTTTGGACCATGATACAGAGCTTAAAAAAAATAATATAGTACTTTGAATTATTAACCTAGGTTAAGTGGTTGCGGAGAAAATCCAAAAAACCCTGCTCATAAAATCTCCCATGTTAATCTTTTGGGAAAAAGGCTTTGCCTCAGTTAATTTTAATGTAAACTTCACATCTGCTTTTACCAATCAACTCAGCTCCACAAAACAATAATTTTGGTGTTTAAATTGTGATTCTACGAACAACCGTTGCAGAGATTTCAAAGTGCTAATCACAGTACGTTGTCCAATGGAGAATTTATTTTTCCTTATGGAAAAAGTCACACGACGATATTTACAAGTATTTCGCTCCTCATGATTTATTCGACTCTAAAATTCACACGACGATATTTACAAGTATTTCGCCCCTCATGATTTCATTGTGAACTGAGTCGGTCGGTGAACTCACACTACACAATCAATACTTTGTTACCTTTTCTTTCTGTCAAAAACCAAAGTTGTACGTGTAACACGCCACACCGACGCCGACGTACGGTCACCTCTTCAGCACGGTCCAGTAGGCTCGCGCCGACAACGGCGATACTGATATCTTCCCACACCTCCTCAATGACAAACAGACCGAGAACCGAGAACCTGCCCCTACGACTTCTCACTTCCTACAGGCCTGGTTTACACTCCGCGCTGCTAACGTTCAGTACTCCTAACATAGGGTTATGTTTCCCGACAATCGTTACATATAGCACAATAGAAGCAACGTTATAGAAGCGATTGTCCCATTTTTTGCCTATATACAGTTTTACATAACAAAGGTTGGTCAATTTTAAACTTCAAACGACAAAGTAAAAAAACAAAACCAAAGCCAGGGCTTTGTTTTATCGAGGTCAATTACAAGAATGAGATAAGTGTTAACTTTGTGAGCTCGATGTGATAAGAATAATTGGACCGATAATGGTCCCGCCTTAGTCACAATTCTCTAGGTTGTATCGACTTTGCGAGCGGGCCAAGTAATCGAAAAGGTTTGCCATCTGGATTGATAAGACAGTACTCTAAGTAAGTTAATTAAATAAATTTATTCCCCGAATCAAATTTTTATCATTAAGTTGTGAACAGGTCAAAATGAAAATGTTAATACATAAGCCTATTAAGTATATCAACCGTCAAATCTTAAGCATTCAAAAGAACGACAGGATAACAAAAATATTATGAAACATTTTACGTTTTCAAATCTCAACCAATGTTAATTATTATTGGTTTATTTTGACTTTGCAAGTGAACCCTATTTGTATAACAGTCATGAATTTCAAAAATAAAGTGAGTTTTCACATCAAATTTGATTAGCCTACTTAATTCGCAAACACGTACTGTGTTAAAGCCCTCTGGTGTCCTTTTAAAGAGTTGAATGAGTTTTCTTCAATTTTAATTAGGTACCTAACTTTCTTAATAAACTGCAGTTTTTTTTCAAACCATTAAACTTTTAGAGAATAACGTGTTTATGACAACTGTGGCATCAAAATGATTGAATGTAACATGAATAACAATAACGAAAAACATCAATATCCACTAACACGACCCTGCCCTACCCTATCTTGTGCAGAGTAACTTAGCTAAAAGCCTAGACCTAATTTACATTGACCAAATAACCTGATTTTATGAAGAGGCAAAATTAACTTTTACGAACTCAGCTAAATAGATTTTGCCCTATACTATACAAGGTCGTTGAAAACATCGATATCGGAGCCTACATTCAAACTTTATTGTGTTCACGAACACACACATAAATATATTACAATTCGAACGACTAATTTGTTTGGCAAATGGAGGCATAAAAACCAAAATATCATAATGAGATCGGCCTTCAGGCCTGGCTTGTATACTCACCGTGCCGACTACATTTCAAGGGGTCATCAGGTAGTAGTAAGCACCAACCTGGGGTGAGTGGGGGTTGGCCTACGGTGCACTGATTGGCGGAGGAGGGTCCAATGGTCAATGTTACGTAACTCACACATGTATGTAATTTAAATACAGGTATATTTTCTATCTTCCTACAAAATATCAGATCCATCGGTTCAATAGCTGATGTGTGCTCTTTAGTTAAAACGGGAATGAAAAAGGTCAGCTGAAGCTGGAGCGCGGAGCTCTATACAACTACAACGTCACCTTAAACCCTACCTAGTTTAATTGCACATTTACAGCATTTTAATGGGAACCACCAAGCAACAATTAAGTTTCGCTAGCATTGTCTTGTTTACAGTTATTACTTATTAGTGAATTTCCTTTGGAAAGTGAACTATTAGCATGACCCGCACGGTGAAACTTAAGCCCGGGACCACCATAGAAGTTCCTAACGTGACCCCCTGAACACGTTTTGGGGGTCGTTCAAAATGTGCACTCTAGCGGCCACATTTTTTGTCCGATTTACTTAAAATTTGGTAGGGACGTTCCTTTCTGTAATCAGTTGGACGAGTTCGTTGGGCAAAACAATCGGAAAACTCTAAACCCTTTTTTTGGGGATTAATCTGTCAAATTTTGAGTTTTTGGGCCCAAAAAGGGTCATAAAAGCCCCAGATGTAAGATCAATGTATGTAAAAAGATGGGAATTAGAGAGGCGAAAGTTTTTAAGCCCTCTCTCGTCATTCTAGCACAATTATTTACCGAGTTATTAAAGAAAAAGTGTATCGCCTAAACACAGTACGTTGTCTTATGGGGGTTTTACACTAGAAAAGCCTGTTATTCCTTTGTTAGAGTACTTTTATCATCCCCAGCAACCTCACGCCTACTTTCAAGCATGTCTCGACCATCTTCTAACCTTATAATGCGCAAAATTGTATTCCCAGCTTTGCAAGTAAATGAACCCAGGAGTATCAGAACAGCCAAAAAATCAATGTTTTCAGATTTCAATAAAAATTGGACAAATGTATGTTTTTACACTTATTTTGAGTTTTACAAGTTTTTATGTGGAAATTCACTTCCCTCACGTCAGCGTGCTGCGTGCGAACTCGTTGTTGTTGGTGGTGAATGAGCGATATTTGGCAAGTATAAATTGGATAATAAGTTTGATAAGTACCTATGCATGGTTGCTGTGACGGGAGTGTTGTGATATACATAAACAAGATTCTATAATACGGTACTGCCTTGGTTGGCACCATCCAACTAGTTTTAATAACTTTAAATTTCAACGACAAAGCGATAAGTTATGACACAAATCTATACAAATGCAATGCAATATAAAGTTTTTTTTATTTTTTTCCCTGCAATGTTACAGGTTTAGATAATCTGTATCTTAACCTAAACTGTATTTGTATCCGTCTGCCATAAACTAACAAAAACAAATATTTAGAGGAGGAACGTATGCCGATCTTCTTAGATTAAAACCTCGAGGATGTTAAAAACAAAAAACTTAAAATGATGCCTATCAGGTTTCAAACCTAATATTTGAATCTCAAAATAATTACCCAGTTAAAGATTTTCCGGAAAGTCAGTCGTAAACCCGTTGTTGGCCGAGTTCTTTAACTTTATAGAACAAATACTCCAAAGCAAAAATAGACCGCTTTACATTATAGACAAAAACTGACATCGCCTGAAATATGTTTATGCAGGTACACCACACTAGTAAGTTTGTCCCACGACAGCACCACCGATTCGACAAAAACTCTGTAATGCAAGACAGCACAATCCCGCTTTATTCCCTCAATAGGTATATGCGACAAAATATAAACGCACATTTAGACGAAAACAAATGACGACACAGGATCAACGAAGAAGCTACGGCATGGCGAATGCGAGATATCAGTGAGTGTAGGATACGAGATAGCCCGGAGGTCGATGACCCCACATTCCAAAGCCCTGTAAATGACTACTCCAGAGGCCGAGCGCCTCCCCCCTCGACCAAGCAATATCAGCTGACAGTTTATCACCTTTGTACACCATACTTCGGCTGCTTTTTTTTTGTGAAATAATATTTTTACATACCAATATGAAAGTAATATCTGAATATAATAATTGTAAATGCTTAATTTAAGTAACATGTTTAAAAATCGACATTCGCTGATTCGCTACAAGACTCACATCTTTTCTTTTAGGCTTCGCCTATTACTTTATTTCAGGTTTTATAAATTAAATAAAAAATTGCTCTATTAAAGCCTAATTGAATTTTTGGAATTCCGTGGAAAATAGCCATACAATCTTACCCCAACTGAGTTGACATACAAAAAAGTAGGGTCCAATAACGACACATGGCCCTCATGGGTTACTTTCTCCATTTTAGTCCAACTGTAATTAATAAAATCATAGATTAAACATACTCAAAAACTTTATTTATACTAAATATAGTAGGCTATCATGTATATAAAATCTCATACAAAATTTTTTTTCAGACCACTCACATCTGATTTTAATTTCAGGGAGCACCAAAACAAATATTACCACTGTAACTCAAATTCGAAAATGCTGACAAGAATAATATTTTCTCCATATGGGGGGAGGGAGGAAGTAATATTTATACAACATATCAACTCACGATTTTTATACAAATAGGGTTCACTCGAAAAGTCCATATAAATCAATCATAAGTAACAGGTTGAAATTTGAAAATGAAAATTGTTTCATTAGGTATATCTTTGTTATCTAGTGGCACGGTCGTGTCACGTCGCCAAGTCCACCACGCGACCCGTGCTATATTAACACACGAAGCAGAATGAGGCGATTTTTCACTTCTCAAAATAGCGTAATACAGCCTTAAGTGAATGTGGCAGGGCATTTATACGCTAAACCCTTTCAATAAACACGAAACATTGCAACAGTTGGTTTAAAAAAGATCTGAGAAGCGAGAAATTAACGTATACAAGTAGCCTAAATCTTGTAGTTTTGGCACTTTTCACAAATCGTCCACTTCATTTTGTTCATTAAGCTTGAGAACTTTATTTCTCATTAAACTTGAACGAAATTTCGCACAGACTTCTATTTTTACTCACATATTTCACTTTTGACATTAAATTATAAGTTTGCAAACGCAATATTTTAAAACAAATAATATTAAATTATACTTTCAAAATTGTTACTGAATGTGGTGTCTGCTTTGTTTACATTTACTACGTAAACAAAAGTCAAAGTATCACATGTGTTACAAAACAACTATCTGATCAGCTGTACTTGTAAATTCAAATTAAATCATTGATTGAATTTAACCAAACAAAACGATATAGAGGTAAGGAAAATCATTTAATTCGTTTAAGGTAGACATACTATAATACATCGAATATAACATAATATGCAATAAACATAATATGAAATCTAAATGTACAAAACAAAGTCGGGTTGGTTATATAAGTCAGTTACACCAAACAGCTGTTATAAAGATTACATATAAACATACTTAAAAGGCATAAATATATGTTTATTATGGAAATACAAAATCTACTTGAATGGCATTTTAAGTTCTTTTTTCGATGCCGAAGTTAGTTCCATATATATATAAATAGGCGAGTGAGTGTAGCGAACGAGCTCAACCTGGAGGCAAGTTAGCAAAGCGAGTGAGCTCATATTGAAAATAAACGAGAATATTCTCACTAAATGAAATAACTCCATAAGCACAATTGAAATTTAAAAGTCCGTTCTCGAGGTTAGCTTTAAAACGGTGTTCTTGCTTCTTTACTGTGTTTGGTAGTAACAACAGCTGTTAAATGTTAAATTTAAATTTATTTTAATTTTTTCATAATTTTAACATTGTAACTTTGAGAGCTAAAGGAGTACGATACCTAAAAGACGGTCTAAGACCGAGATCTAAAGGAGGACGGTCCTAAGACCTGAAGGAAGACGTTTTCCAAAACCACAAAAGTCACATCTAGTCGGTAAGGGTTTTCAAATAACACACAAACGATCATTTAGTACATAATAGTTTCGCCTATAAACTTGTCACCAAAATTGGCTTAATTTTTAATAAATATATTTTTAGTAAATTTGTTTATTTGTACTATTTTCAGTAGAGAATGCAATTTGGAGATAAAATCAGATGTTATGATCTGTTGTTTTGCTTGATACTGCTGTATCCTTTTAAAAACAAAAACTCCAGCAAATGTCTAATTAAAGCATAGATTATTTTTCTAGAATGTAATAATTATTTAATTTATTTAATTTTCTGGTTGTAAATAAGGTAGATAGGCATTATTTTATTTATAATCTGGGAAAATCAGTAAAGAATTTAATGTCAGCAGTAATTTAAATCTACAAATATATATATATATATATATATATATATATATATTTGTAATATTTGTATATAAATATATATATATATATATACAGATAATCTTATATATTATGTCTCTAGCCTGTTTTTCTGTCAGTCCGCGAGATCTTCCTTATTCCTTTATCAAATTCCATGATTTACCCCTCATTTTAAAGCTTATCGTGCCGGCTAATGACGAAAAATAGACCCACGCGCTAAAAATGTACCGATTCTCTGAAAATCGAATAATATGAAAGATAAATAAAGGGAACTAGCAAGGGTCCTGTTCTCCGCACGGGAATCTCGCAGGCACAGGGTCAGATGTTTTAAACTGTTTACATTATAATCAGCTGTTTGGCTAAATAAAATATATAACTTTTTAGATTAACATTGGAACTTTAAGAGCCATTGAGGTGAAGCCCTGAAGTTGGATATTTTTCAAACCCCCAAAAGGCACATCTAGACGGTAAAAGCTTTCGATTGATACCAAATATGTATATCAAATAATAATTTTAAGGGTCTAAAATCGCCAACAAAATCAAGAAATTATTTTAATAATATAGGTAGTTTTTTTACGGGAGCGAAAATGTATACCAAAGAACATCTGATCAGCTGACAATATTTGGTTCGCAGTGCGGAATTCCGCACGGGTCGACTAGTAAATATTTATTACGTCAATTTTAATGAAGGATGAAGTTACTTCATTCGCACTCATCTCTTTATAATAAAAATGAATTATACACTTAAATATTCTTTACCACGTCTCTACTAAAAGAAATGGTAATATCCTACCGCAGAAATTACCAGATTTTAAATTCTATAGATATTAGAAATCAACTAGGAACACCATTTAATACAAATGAACAAGACCGTGCAGAATTTTTAAATTGCCTTATTTCGAATCATCAACCCCTGGAATTTCAATTCAAGGACTCAATAGAACTAACCAAAAAATGTTCAAACTGCAACCACAGCACAACCAGCTACGACAGTAATTTTATATTCCAAATTTTCATTCCTAATCATCTTAAAGAAAAGCCAATTTCGATGAACTACTCAACAGTCAATTTAATGCCTGATTCCCTATTGCTGACTCTACATGCACAACTTGGAAAATGGTAAATATATATTTAAAAAAATCCATCACCGTTACAAGTAACTTCATCATTTGTTTAACTGCAACTTTGGCAAACACATTATAACAAAATTACAAGTCTAACAATACCCGGTCTGCAAAGTACAAATATCAAAATTAATGGAATTCTGTACAAATAAAAAATGCGTTGTTCCATCTAGGAAACAGTATAGCATCAGAGCATTACATAGTTTACATTCAAAACAAAAATAAGTGGATAGAAGCAAATGATGAGCAAGTGAACGTCAAGAAATGGCCATATGGTGCAAATATATATACATATATATATATATATATATATATATTATAATATTTAAAAAAGTGCCTGAACATTCTAAAAACTATCTAGGAAAAATTAAGGTAAATTTATCTTAATTAATGTTCATTATATTTTATTACATTTTAAAATTGATATATATTTTGTTTTATTTCAACTTGAAATCTCATTTATAACAATTTACAATAAACAAGTATATAAAAAACAAATGATATTATACCCAAAAACACAAAGTGTTAACGGGTTGCCAAGCCCTAAAATTATATGATATCAAAATGTATTCCAAGTCAAAGATAGCACCTTTGATCTGACATTGTTTATCATCACAAATTACTTAAATATGTTAAAATAACAATGCTCGAAAGATTGTTGGTTATTTTTTATCTGTTCTTGGCCAGCAGCTTCACGGATGCAGAGTCTTTATTTTGAAATTAAAAAAATCTAAATAAAGTATAGTTAACAATTATAATAATACATTATCTGCTGGCCAATAACAGATAAAAAATAACCAACAATCTTTCGAGCATTGTTATTTTAACATATTTAAGTAATTTGTGATGATAAACAATGTCAGATCAAAGGTGCTATCTTTGACTTGGAATACATTTTGATATCATATAATTTTAGGGCTTGGCAACCCGTTAACACTTTGTGTTTTTGGGTATGATAATATATGTACCAGTACAACATTTTTACATACTATCTGGTACCCGCGACTTTGTATTTGTGGTATTTCCTGGCCATCATTATTCCAATTAGTTCCTAGTGATAAAATAATGTTACCATGGAAACTAAAAAAAAAAAATGTGAACACCAGTAGGGCCACAAGAATATTGCCAGAACTGAAGTAGACACTATGTTTGAGTCTCATACCTATCTTTTTACCGAATTTCAGCATGTCATTACTAAGCATGTGATACCTAATAAACATAATTCTGAATGCCAATATTGGCTATATATATATGTTCCTAACCAATTTCAACTCCATCAGTTCAGTAGTTGGTGTGTGATGGTTATCATGGAAATAAAAAAGACCAACTAGGGCAGTGATGTAAAGAATATTTTGTTCAGGAGTAAGCTTATGTGTGATTTGAGTTCAACCGAACTATCTTCCCAACGAACTTCAGCTCCATCAGTCTAGTCTAGTAGGAGACATTATATTATTATATATACATATATAAATTTGAACGAAGAGTGTTTTAGTCATCTGGGGACCTAAAAAAAAATTGTCATGGTCTCGGGCTTAAGTCTTACCATGAGACCTACGGTAATAGCTTCTTCCCTATAGGGGAAATTCGCTAAAACAGTGAGAAAAATAATTTAAAATTGTTTGACTGCACAGCTTTAACGGCCGTAGCTCGCGTGGCAATAGTCCGATTAGGGAAATAAATGCACGGACGTATTCAGGGTGAAATTCCGCACATTTTCAATACCCACATGACAGAATTATAAGAAAAAAATATTTTCCGATTTTTCGAGGTTAGTACGACTTTTCCGCGGAAAAACTATCATTTCCATAATCAGCGTCAAATTTCCATCAATTAGGAAACAAACAATTTAATTTGCGTGGTGTTTATCGATTTACCACCTAGGTTAATAAAACTTGGTCTGTAGTTTCACCTGTTTGAGTTATTTTGATACTAATTGCAAAAACACATTTCTTATATTCCTCGTTGCAACAAACCGGCGTACTCAGCCCTAATGATATTCTTATGGAGAATAAATAATACCCCCGTCGCAGCAAACCTGCATACTCAGCGAATTTCCAATGAAGATATAAATGTCTTAATACTACATAAAGCCACTTACCAAGTTTCATAAAAATATATTCACAAATAAGCGATATATACAATTTTAATTAATCTCCATAAGAATAACATTGGGGCTGAGTACGCAGGTTTGCTGCAACAAGGAACACAAAAAATGGGTTTTTATGCTAATGTCAATATAACTCAACTAGGTGAAGTCGTATACCAGTTTTTATTCATTTATGTTCATAATTAAGGGAGACAGAGCATTTAATTATTATCCATAAGAATAACATGGGGGCTGAGTACGCAGGTTTGCTGCTACGGGAGAATTATGCAAAAACAATTTTTTGGAGCAAATATCAATAGACGTCAACGAGATGAAGCTGTATACCAAGTTTCGTCAGTATACGTTCATAAATAAGCGAGATAAAAAAATTTTCTTTTCCTCCATAAGAATAACATTAGACAACGTACTGTGTTTAGCACTTTCAATATCTCGGTAACCAATTGACGTAGAGGAATGATCGAAATACCAAAATGTGTGTTTTTTTAAGCTGAATCGAATGGTAAAAACTAAAATTTGACTTTTTCAAAAATTATATGTAAAAAATTCAAAAAACCCATTTTTGGGGTACAAAACCCCCCCAAAATACCCCTTCGGATAGGTCGATCTGTCTGGTTTTCGAACTTAAAGTCATAAATGCTGCTTTACATATTTATACCAAATTTCGTCAAAATCGGATCATTTTTACGAGAGTTATCGTGCTCACGGACACACACACATATATATATATATATATATATATATATATATATATATATACATATATATATATATATATATATATATACAGTATCGAACGAATGGTGTTTTTGGGGTCTGGGGACCTCAAAACGAAAAGTTATCATGGTCCCGGGCCTAGGTCTTCCCATGCCGACTACGGTAATAGCTTCTTCCCTATAGGGGAAATTCGCTAAAATGCTATATATCACTTATTTATGAATGTATTTTTGTGAAACTTGGTAAGTGGCTCTATGTATTATATATATGCATTGGAAATTCGCTGATTACGCAGGTTTGCTGCGACGGGGGTATTATTGTATAGAGTTCCATTGTCAATTCTAATTCATAAAGATTTTATTTCATTAAACATTAATCAGTACTCAGTTATGTATAACCATTCCTTCAATGCAGCACATACAATGGTGGAGTAAATTCACCATACGGGTATATAGAGAAATACCCCCGTAGCAGCAAACCTGCGTACTCAGCGAATTTCCAATGCATATATATGTATCTTAATACCACATAAAGCCACATACCAAGTTTCATCAATATACATTCATAAATAAACGATTTATGACATTTTAATTATTCTCCATAAGAATAACATGGCAGCTGAGTATGCAGGTTTGCTGAAGCAAGGAACCCAAAAAATGGGGTTTTATACAAATATCAATATAACTCATGTAGGTAAAGCCACATACCAAATTGCATTAATTTATTTTCATAATGAAGGCAGATAACACGTTACTTATTCTCCATAAGAATAACATGGGGCTGAGTACGCAGGTTTGCTGCTATAGGAGCCTTGGGTAAAAAAGTGTCTTTTTGAGCAAATATCAATGGTCCACAACCAGATGAAGCCGTATACCAAGTTTCGTCAGTATAGGTTAATAAATAAGTGAGATATAAAATTTTTATTTTTCTCCATAAGAATAACATTAGACAACGTACTGTGTTTAGCACTTTCAATATCTCGGTAACCAATTGACGTAGAGAAATGATCAAAATAGCAAATTGTGTGTTTTTTTAAGCTGAATCCAATGGGAAAAAATAAAATTTGACTATTTCCAAAATTATATATAAAAAATTCGAAAACCCCATTTTTGGGGTACAAACCCCCCCCCCAAAATACCCCTTCGGATAAAGCGATCTTGCTGGTTTTCGAACTTAAAGTCATAAATGTTGGTTTACACGTTTATACCAAATTTCATCAAAATCAGATAATTTTTACGAGAGTTATCGTGCTCACGGACACACACATATATATATATATATATATATATATATATATATATACAGTTTCGAACGAATGGTGTTTTTGGGGTCTGGGGACCTCAAAACGAAAAGTTATCATGGTCCCGGGCCTAGGTCTTACCATGCCGACTACGGTAATAGCTTCTTCCCTATAGGGGAAATTCGCTAAAAGGAAGTAACAAAAAATTGTCAAAGGCACCTAACTAAAATTGTTTATAGCGGGCTTCCTTTGATATAATATGTTCAGAAAACACTAGCTAAAACCGGGACCGATTCATAACGTCAAGGTGCATAAAGTGGGTATTCTTCTTCAATTTTGTTATTTAATGATATCAAATCGTAAAGTTTCAAAACGTCCATTTCCTAATTATAAAGTCCAGTTTTTTACAAAGTAAAGTTTCATAAGAAAAAGCTCCATTTAAATTTATATAGCAGTTCAGGAAATAAAGTCGCATAAAGTAAAGTTTCATTAATTTTAATGTAAATAAAAACAGGTGTCATAATGTAAAGTTTCATAACGGCCAGTTATAGAGCTCACTCCAGTTCGATCCAATTTTTCCTGTGCTCGATTGGAGTGAACAGTCTTTGGAGTTTACGGCTACAGCTTGAAACTTTACTTTGTGAAACACCTATAATATTTAATTTGTATTTAAATCCAAGCTTTACCTTTTGAAACTGAATGTTATGATACCTGTTTTAGTTTAAATTAATCAAAATGAAAATTTTAATTTAAGCTACTTTACTTTCTGAACTATTATACTAATTTAAATACAACTTTACACTATTAAACTTTACTTTGTGCAATACTACATATTTACGACATTATAATTCTTTTACTTTCCGTTATAGACTTTATATTTTGAAACAGGTTGTTTTTAAAATACAAACTTTATGTTTTGAAATTTTAGCTTATGAAACACTGCATCACAATAATATTAAAAATACTTTAATATTATTACTTGACTTTCTGAAACTTTACGTTGTGAAACACTTACACATTTAATTTTGATCAAAATAGTTACTTTACCTTATGAAACTTTACGTTCTGAAAACTGTTTTTATTGCATTGTATGAAATGAAAAACTTTACGTTGTAAATTGCTGCCTTTTTAAAAATGGAACTTTACGTTATATGTTAAGTTATGAACTTTAACGTTGTGCAAAGGACCTGCTAAACCATTGTCATGCAACCAAGACATGTTAAGCAGTCTGATCAACGTTCATGTGGTTAGAAGTTGGTTTAACTTTGTAGGCTAGGCTAATTATTTTGTTTAGCGAATTTCCCTTATAGGGAAGAAGCTACCTATTACTGTAGTAATCATGGTAAGATTTATGTAGGGTAGAACGGAGAACAGAGGAAATAGGAGTCATGTTTTTGAAATTTGGATTTAGTCGAGTTCAAGCCTTTTTAAGATTTCAAACTGTCCGTATATAACAGGTTTTGTGTAGTTTTTTGCCATCCATCATGTGAAGTTTTGTGGGCCTAACAACAACAATTTATCTTTTTCCTAGAAAAACACAAAATAATACCCCCGTCACAGCAAACCTGCGTACTCAGCGAATTTCCATTATGTGGTATATGTCTTAATACCACATAAAGCCGCATACCAAGTTTCAATAAAATATATTCACAAATAAGCGATATAAACAATTTTAATTATTCTCCATAAGAATAACATTGGGGATGAGTACACAGGTTTGCTGCAACAAGGAACACAAAATAATGGGTTTTTATGTAAATATCAATAGAACTAATCAAAGTGAGGTCACAAACCAAGTTTCATCCATATACATTCATAAATAAGCGATATATGACATTTTAATTATCCTCCATAAATAACACATGGACCTAGGTACCTAGGTATGCTGCCACGGGAACCATAAGCGAAAAATTGTTTTTTTCTTGTGCAAACAACAACAAACCACCACCAGATAAAGCCATATACCAAGATTTGTCAGTGTATGTTAATAAATAAGCGAGATATAAAATTTTGATGTTTCTCCATAAGAATAGCATTAGACAACCCATGTGGAAAACTTTTCTGGCCCAGTACTGGTCCAGTACTGGATTAGTACTGGTCCAGTACTGAGCCAGTACCGGCCAGTTCTGGGCCAGTACCGGCCAGTTCTGGGCCAGTACCGGCCAGTTCTGGGCCAGTACCGGCCAGTTCTGGGCCAGTACCGGCCAGTATTGGGCTAGAACCGGCCAGTACTCGCCAGTACTGAGCCAGTACTGGGCAGTTCTGGGCCAGAACCGGCCAGTACTGGGCCAGAATCGGCCAGTACTGGGCCAGAAACGGCCAGTACTGGTCCAGTACCAGACACTTCCGACCAGTTCTGGCCCAGTACCGGCCAGTACTGCGCCAGTTCTGGACCAAAAATATAATTTAAACTTGTTTTAAATCATGTAATTCATGTTCCCGTCACCACACCTGCTTCATTCTCAGTTTGACAGAAAGTTAGTTTAGTCGTACCTTAGCTCATGATTAGGGATGGACGGGTTCCGAAATTTCGGGAAATTTTCAGGAAAAATAATCATGTTTTTTGGTCAGCATTTTTTTATCCTGGGATTATATTACCAAACCGGTCACCTGTGGTGCAATCGTCTTTTAATATTGTTAATATTTTTTGGACCAAGGTAGGTTGTATAAATTATATTAAGTTATATTCATATTAGGTTAAGTTATATTATCCTAGTTATATTATATTATAAATCTTAATACAGTACAAAGATTTAAAAGGGTACACATGCAGTTATAATTAATTTAATATTAATTACCTTAATTATATATTAATATATATATATATATATATATATATATATATATTAACATTATATTTTTAGTGATTATTAAAATTTAAATTAAATGGGCCTGTATACTAATCTGCTAGCAGTTTTATCATATCTCACAACATGGCAAAATAGATACTTATAAATCAAATGAACCAAATTATTTTTTCCAGCTTTTATTACTTTTATTCCAGTGATGTGCATGAGTATAGATTCACTTCGAATAATCAAACTAAAGTATCATCCAGGCGTATAGGTGAATACTATTAGTAATTTATATACCCCACTCCATCTTGATGTTTTCAAGGTCAGAACGGCCGCGGGGGTTAAGGCGTGTGTCTAGTAAGTCAAAGATCGTGGGTTCGAGACCCGACCTGGTCATGACATTTTTGCAACTAAAATCCTTTTTAAAAATTTGTATTATTGGTTATCAAACTATTCAATTTTAAAAAATCATAATTTAAAACAATTAAATTAATTATTTAAATACAAAATTATAGTTCTGGGCCGGTACTGGCCAGTACTGGCCAGATCTTGCCAATTTTGGAAGTATCCCAGAATCTGGGCCAGTACTGGCCCAGTAAAAATTTTTTCCACATGGCAACGTACTATGTTTAGCACTTTCAATATCTTAGTAACCAACTGACGTAGCGTAATGATCAAAATACCAAATTGTTTGTTTTTTTAAGCTGAATTCAATGGTATAAATTAAAGTTTGATTTAAATCAAAATTATATATGAAAACCCCAAAAAAACTCATTTTTGGGGTACAAAACCCCCCCAAAACTCCCCTTCGGATTGTGCGATTCGTCTGGTTTTCGAACTCGTTCAAATAAATGGCGCTATACACGTTTGTACTAAATTTTACTAAGATCAGACCTTTTTTAAGAGAGTTAACGAGCTTATTGACATACACACACACACACACATATATATATATATATATATATATACATACAAATTTGAACGAATGGTGTTTTTGGCATCTGGGGACCTCAAAAAAAAAGTTATCATGGTCTCGGGGCTTAAGTCTTACCATGAGACCTACGGTAATAGCTTCTTCCCTATAGGGGAAATTCGCCAAAACTGCATTACCTCCCCAATAGCCTTTTAAGAGTTATGACCTTAATTTGAAGCATAGTCATAACTCTTTAATGTTATTAAGTAATAAATGACTGGGGCTTAAAGTAGATATACTCTGGACAAAATTTTACAATGGATTTATTTTATTCACGATAATCTACAACGGGCTTCGATTTGGTGCCACACTTTAGTACCAAAATTAATAACTAATGACTGGGGGCAGCTACGGTTCTCTCCGCTAGGGGCGCGGACCGACTATTAACCTATCCAATACCTCTAAGCTACGATAGCGTGATGGCGTGATATCGGAACGGAACCAGCACGAGATTCCTACGCCAATGGATCAAGCATAATCCTGCTAGTACATGGACTGTGCTGCAAGGCAGGGGTAGGTCAAAGCCTTGTGAATATCATGCATTAAGTATGGTACGGTACCTGAATGATTTTCCATAAGTGTATAAGTGCAAATAAATGTGGGTAAAACAATTTAAAAAATAAATGAAGTTACGCCGGATACAGTATTGTCTTATCTTAAGACAGTCCTTGTTAATTTACAAAATGAAATTAATCTTCTAGCAAATTCTAAGAATTACCAACATATTCATAGTAGGTATGTAACTTTTATTGTTGGACTCTTGGCTATTTTTGAAGTAGCCAGTAATAGAATCTCAGCTAATGACCTGTTAGCGAATTTCCCCTATAGGGAAGAAGCTATTACCGTAGTCGGCATGGTAAGACCTAGGCCCGGGACCATGATAACTTTTCGTTTTGAGGTCCCCAGACCCCAAAAACACCATTCGTTCGAAACTGTATATATATATATATATATATATATATATATATATATATATATTCAAATTTAAGTTCACAAATTAGGGCTACTTTTATTATAAAAATTAAATAAAAACAATAACCAGAGTACCCTCTTATTTGAAACATTTTGTATTTCTTTTTTAATACAAAATGTTTCAAAAAAGAGGGTACTCTGGTTATTGTTTTTATTTAATTTATATATATATATATATATATATATATATGTCCGTGAGCACGATAACTCTCGTAAAAATTATCCGATTTTGATGAAATTTGGTATAAACGTGTAAAGCAACATTTATGACTTAAAGTTCGAAAACCAGCCAGATCGCTTTATCCGAAGGGGTATTTTGGGGGGGTTTTGTACCCCAAAAATTGGTATTTTTGAATTTTTTACATATAATTTGAGAAATAGTCAAATTTTACTTTTCACCATTGGATTCAGCTTAAAAAAACACACAATTTGGTATTTTGATAATTTCTCTACATCAATTGGTTACCGAGATATTGAAAGTGCTAAACACAGTACGTTGTCTAATGTTATTCTTATGGAGGAAAAGAAAAATTTTATCTCGCTTATTTATGAACGTATACTGACAAAACTTGGTATACGGCTTCATCTGGTTGTGGACCATTGATATTTGCTCAAAAAAACAATTGTTTGCTAAAGGCTCCTGTAGCAGCAAACCTGCGTAGCCCTATGTCAGCCCCATGTTATTCTTATGGAGAATAAGTAACGTGTTATCTCCCTTAATTATGAAAATAAATTAATGAAATTTGGTATGTGGCTTTACCTAAATGAGTTTTATATTGATATTTGTATAAAACCCCATTTTTGTTTTCCTTCCTTCAGCAAACCTGCATACTCAGCCGCCATGTTATTCTTATGGAGAATAATTAAAATGTCACAAATCGTTTATTTATGAATGTATATTGATGAAACTTGATATGTGGCTTTATGTGGTATTAAGATACATATATATGCATTGGAAATTCGCTGAGTACGCAGGTTTGCTGCTACGGGGGTATTTTAATTTTCCTAGCTATTTATTTCAAAAGATGGTTACTCTTCATGTATAATTAATTTAGCTACCTTACATAATAAAATTAGAATGTTGCATTAAATTTGGTATGTTCACTTTAATTATTAAAACAGATAAAAATGAAACACAATTGTTCATGTTATTTAGCAAACGTTTGAGACTGTCATGTCCTTAGCAATGGCTAATGCTGTACATTGGCTGTAATGCTGAAATATTTTTTTAAAATTGAGAAGATTAGCCAGGTGGAAGAGAAACCTACGGTCAGCGACTCGGTGCGACTTTCTAGACACCTGTCCCCGGTTGAGTGAAAGTGTACAGCTGTTACATGTTGTGGTGTCGTTGACCAACAACTGTAGCATACTGGATAGCTCTTGGTTAATGAGATTCAATTTACATATTGAATGGTAATACATTACCACACTTGCGCAATGGTTTTAATATTAATATATTTTTAAAATGAAGCTTAAGTGCCTCTTTATCTGATATTTTGTTAACTAAAAACTTAGTTGGTAGACTATCATAAACATTTAATGGATATCATTATTAAGTTTTGAGTACCGGTATTCGATATGATGGTACCGTATAGAAAGTCACAAACAGTTAGCCTAAATATTTTCAGATTTTTCTGGTTCTGCACAATGTAACTCACGACTTCAAAACTCTCTAAAACTTAGTGAAAATATGAAGAAAATTTAATTATGATTTAATACCATTCTCTTAATTTTTTTAATAAAACACACGAAACAGAATGGAAAAAACAATTTGAATAAGTAGGCACTCTTAAATCGGAATATGTAGTTTTGCTATCAAAGTTAGCGGTCATCACAAAATAAAGAAATTAAAATGCATAGGCCCTAATAAAAACTGAGTTCAACAAACTAATCAAAGTACAGATTGCCAAAGAAAACAGAACATAAATTCCGATAAAATGTATGGGACGATCAGTTAAATTTTCTTTGTTTTTGCAGACCTAGACTTAATTCCTGTACATAAAACATTGACCTTTATGGTCTGATAAAACGATAAGAGTGACTATGATCACTGATTAACGCCACCACCGATTACCAAAAAGATGAAACATGGCTGCCTATGTTACACAGCAAAAATCCAGTCATGCCACATTCTCTATATCTCAGACCACTTGAGCCTACATAACATAATTTTTTTAATGTAGGTACTAAGTGAAAACCTGGCTAAACACCAGCACTAGCAAATGCAACATCAACAGAAACACAGATATTAGGCCCCTAGATAAATCAAATCTTCATAATGGGCGTATGACAGTTTAAGAAACAAAATTTGTTCAGCAATACAGTTAGCTCAGTAGCGCAGCCAGAAATATTTTAGGTCATACTGACATGCTGAAGGGGGAGCTCTCTAGGATACAAAATATTAAAATTGTTCCTATTATAACATGATTTAAGATATAACCCAAGCAATATAAGAACTTGATAGGCTAACCAATTTGTTTACAAATTAGTGTATCTTGAGTTAAATTAAATTAACTTAAATAAACTTATGTTTTTATTTAATTTGATCCCAATTCACAATACCTATATAAATAATTAGAATATGTTGAGTAAATCACAAACAAACATAAAATGTACTAAACATTACCTATATGGTTATTCTGCGTTGTTATCCCATGCATATCTAGCCTAAAAAGAGAAGTCAATCGTACAACTAATCGATATTGCAAGATACAAAGACTATCATTTATCCGAGGCAGACGATTCATCGCACACAACTCACAGTCCTAATGTAGGAACAAGGTATTTCATTGCAATACAAGCAGAAACAATCTATATCTAAAAAATGTGAGAACAGTCTAAAATGGAAAGCACCACCTATTGAAGTAAATGAACCAATTCAGAGTTAAGTTACCTACCTAAGCAATTAATAAAATAGGTGCAGGGATGTTAAAAACCTACATTAGTGAGCGAACAGCACAGACAAACTGTCAAACAACATTTTGAGAAGGTACAAAACTGGACCCAGCTTTAATTAATGATGCTTTCTAAGAATAGGTCGACCATTGATAGTAACAAGACCATGGTTTGGACCGTTCCCTATCAAAACACTAAAAAATGCCACTGGCTTAGAAACACAAAAAAAATACAGGTGACGTGTTTTCAGGTTTTTTAACCTACAAATTTTAGCATTGAATAAAATCTGGAATATTTTGAGCTAACTTTGACCCAAGTTGCAAAGAGTTTTGCAATTTATCTTGCTTTTAGCGAATTTCCCCTATGGGGAAAAAGCTATTACCGTAGTCGGCATGGTAAGACCTAGGCCCTGGATCATGATAAATTTTCGTTTTGAGATCCCCAGACCCCAAAAACACCATTCGTTCGAAACTGTATACATATATATATATATATATATATATATATATATATATATATATATGTATATATATAAATATATATATGTGTCCGTGAGCACGATAACTCTCGTAAAAATGATCCGATTTTGATGAAATTTGGTATAAACGTGTAAAGCAACATTTATGAGTTAAAGTTAGAAAACCATCGCTCTATCCGAAGGGGTATTTTGGGGGGGGTTTTGAACCACAAAAATGGGTATTTTGAATTTTTTATGTATAATTTTTGAAATAGTCAAATATTAGTTTTTACCATTGGATTCAGGTTAAAAAAAACACACAATTTGGTATTTTGATCATTCCTCTACGTCAATTGGTTACTGAAATATTGAAAGTGCTAACATAGTACATTGTCTAATGTTATTCTTATGGAGGAAAAGAAAAATTGTATATCTCGCTTATTTATGAACGTATATTGACGAAACTTGGTATAAGGCTTCACCTGGATGTGGTTTATTGATATTTGTTCAAAAAATTTTTTGCCAAAGGCTCCCATAGCAGCAAACCTGCGTACTCAGCCCCATGTTATTCTTATGGAGAATAATTAAATGCTATGTCTCCCATAATTATGAACATAAATGAATAAAAACTGGTATACGACTTCACCTGAGTTATATTGATATTAACATAAAAACCCATTTTTTATGTTCCTTGTTGCAGCAAACCTGCGTTCTCAGCCCTAATGTTATTCTTATAGAAAATAATTAAAATTGTATATACCGCTTATTTGTGAATATATTTTCATGAAACTTGGTAAGGGCTTTATGTAGTATTAAGACATTTACATCTCCCTGGAAATTCGCTGAGTATGCTGGTTTGCTGCAATGGGGGTGTTAAAATATCCCAGACATGTTACTTGTATGTAAAATCCTCCCCTAAACTTTTTCAGATTTCAGGGGGGAGTGTATCCTGAAATCCTCTTCTGCTAGGCTACATGCAAGTTATCCTGATCCTCGCAAAAAGACTCATGGCGGCTGAGAGCTTAGGATGGGCTACTGGGCTCCTACCTACTGGGCTCAAGGCACAGTCGGTACAATTTTTTCTCATTCCGCCATAAAGTGTAAAAATACTGTCATTTTTGTAATCTGCATCAAATAACAAGAACTTGATGTCCAAACACGATATAATTGCTATGCTATTAAGAGAAATCTATCTATGCCAAGGAAAGGATGCTATGTAAAAGAAAGGAACAGTATGTTCAAATTTAAAGACATCGAAAAATGGTTCATGGAAGCTCTTTGCACTGTAACACCCGACAAATGGGCGAATTATGTGAAATTATGTTGAGAAAGTTGTAGATAATGACTGGACAAGTGAGGGACTGAGTGATCGCAGTGTCCAAGAAATAATAATTAACGTATTAAACGTAATTAACGTATGCCCTGGCAACAGCGATGACACCAAAGGAGACACTGGGTCCGAAGAGGAAGAAATTGACTGTAAATGCATTGACATTTCTTTTGGATTGAAAGGTAAACGCTTGTGAGGTGCACTATAAAAAACTTACTATTTAAATGATTATAGGTACTGTATTAATAATCATAACAAATAAAAATAATTGGTTTTTTGCAATAAAATTTATATTGGTAAACGTTTAATCCATTGAACAATTTCTCCAAATGTTCTTAGTTATAGGCCTATAATAATAAAATTAAACTTGATGCTAAAAGTTGCGTACCAATTTGCAATGATAAGAAAGGCAATTTACTGTTAATGAATTATTTAAATACGATGTTAATAAGTTTGTTACCGTATTGTTTGTAAGTTTGAATTTATATTTTGTCTAGGCCTACATATAATACACATTTAATGTGCCTATTTAAAGAGCACTAATCAAGCCACAAATAGTTGATAAAGGACACATAAATAATCAACTAATATACAATTGGCTAGTAAATAGTCAAAATTAAGAAAATCTTATTTTACTTATCACTTTATTTGATAATAATTAGACTGACAAACTACATGTGGCTTAACAGATTTTGTTCAGGGATATGGTTTTTCACCTTCAGCTCCTGAGAATCTGGATTAACACTTCATGTACCCTACAAAATTGTAAATAGCTAGTTTGAAAATAATCTTAAATAACCTATATTATATATTGTTCTGTTAACATTATTTTAAAACAAAGTGAATGTAATAGCATTGCATTTATATTGTGTTTGGACCTAATGTTTTTGTTATTTGATGCAGATTACAAAAATGACGTTATTTTTACACTTTATGGGATGGCAAAATGTAAAGAATGTAGGGTCCTACCGACTATGCCTTGAGCCCAGTAGGTGACTCATGACCAAAACCCGGAGCGGCCGAGCAAGGGCTAATTAAGCTTAGGGGTACAGAGACACCTCCCCGACCATCCTAAGCTCTCAGCCGCCACGAGTCTTTGTGCGAGGTATAGTTTACCCATAGGCCTGGGCTGGATTAAATTGTTTAAATATATAGATATTTTTAGGGTTATGACATCAACCTTATAGCAGACAAAACGTGTAGGCTTTCTTAATTTGTAACATTTCATTTAGAGTAAATATGCCCTAAAATTGTTTACAAATTATCAATACTAAGAATCAAGAACTTTGTTAGTAGCCATTGAATCTATATTTATAAAAATTGATGTTGGTTTGTTTGTTTGTTTGTATATATCTAATATATATATATACAGCCGCATGTGTAACACACCCAGACATATGAATTCTAGACCACTTCCAGACGATCTAGAAACTTGAAATTTGGCATGCAGGTAGCTTGTACCTAGAAACCCCGAGGAAAATTGCCGAAAGTTACACTTTTAAATTTTAAAACCACTAATTTTTATGTTGAAAATTGGAAATTTTAACATTGGGCTTATGGAGTTTCAAATAAAAACAAAAGAAATAATATCTGTAAAAAATTATCCAGTAAACTGTCAATGTAACTTTCACATGGTAAAGTGTAAACAAATGATAGGTTCAATGAAAAAATATGCCATCTAGATTCGCTATTTCCCAAATGAATCAAAATAGTATACTAGGGCCTATATAAAAAATACTTGAGAGGGGCATTGAGTTATAATAACAAACTGGAGCGACCCCTAACGGGGGTCTGGGGGCGGAGCCCCCCAGCGAGCAAAGCGAGTATATATATACGGTATATATGAAGATTATGGACTCGGATACCGTTGAACCGTTAGCCATGAAACTTCTAAGAATATTTGTAAAATTTCACCGAGAAGGTTTTTAAGCCATCCATTTCGTCCTTACTGAATTGGGTTCCTCGCAAGAGGTCCAAAAGGGTTCCCATATAAACCTTATGGGAAGATATTGATGTTTACATAAAATCTAATGACATGTTTACTTGAACAGGTGATCTTGGTGATATTGGTTTTAGTTGGTAATAGTCAAAGGCATGACAACGTCTGCCGGGTAACAGATAGTACAGTTTAAAAACAGTATTTAAGTTCCAACAGGCTTTGTCAAGGGATTTATACATTAATATTACAAATTTAAGCTAACTTTCATGTCACATACAGTTTCAGACTTATAAGTTAGGCTACTACTTATATCTAGATAGTGAATTTGAATGTTGAAGCTCAGGTATTAATTAACAGGCTACTATAAAATGCTTGTTATTTGAGCAGATTTGACACTAGTACAAATGTCCTCACAACGTGAAGAGCTTAGCATACTACCAATGGATGTGACTGTATTAAAATCAACCTCTCTCCAGGTGAACTTAAGTGCATCAAAATTATCAAAAAAAAGGTCTACAATTATCAAGTAAGTCAAGGTATGCTGGAGTATTAGTACTAGTATTGACTTCAGAAACATTATTGGATACATTGACAAAATAACTATTTATTGTGTCCGAATCAAGACTAATCTTAGGAAAGGATTGGGTGCCATGACCGGACTCATTACTGATGATTTTCCAAGAGGTTTTAAATTTGGTTGTTGAATCTTAGAATCTAATGTTCTGTTATAAAGCTTCTTGGCAGCAATAATGACAACACATTTGTTTTCTTGTACTGTAAGCAAAAAGAGAACAAGCAGGCATATTTAGCTCCATGACCACATTTACAATGACTTCACAACAATCCATAGATTGGGAAGTCATAATATGGTTCTTCCCCATCGGGGTTGACGAAGTGAGCTCATCTTAGATGCTTGTAAGTGTGAGCTTCTATGTATTCGTTTATGGTGTAATGCGGCCTAGTAATGAAGAAGTTTTTGTACAAATGTAGTGTGGTTGATTAGTAATTTTAAGTGATCAGGCAAAAGGTTGTAGAATTGTGAACCTTGGTAAAATGGTGTATTGGTGTACGGTATTTTGATAATCTGTGTTACGGAAGATTAATTTTTTCTAATGATGTGTATTGTATGAGGTACATTTGCCTGGAATATATATAGCCTACCTATGACATAAGTTACCGGTCATTACCCCATGATCCCATATCATTATGACATGGGCTAAGTTAGGCCTAAGGGTCTATGACAATAATATGATAATGGTAAACTTTGAATAACTTACCCTGTTGCTTTCCAGTGCTTCCGCACTATGTTCTTCTTTCTGGCGAAAACAATTTGTACACTTTGTTTTGTTGAATATATTTGGGGCAAATTTTCTGCACTCGCCGGACCTCAGTAAGGGGCCAGACATTTTAAACAAACGAAAAAATGAGTTACAAAATTGGTTCACTAATTTAACATAATATCGAATTCTTAGAACAGGAATAATTTAATAGTGGCCTCCCGGCTGTTTCTTCAACATAGGCTTACATGACGATGGTGATCCACATACACTGCGCAGATAACCCTAACATTCTACTCACAACACAAATGTAAACATTGTTTCTCATCAGATCGCCTCCTCATATATAAAGAATGTAGTGAGCGTTCTATAAAGATGATCTACAGACTACACAATTTAACATTAAAAGCAAGTCACAGACGTCACAAATAACTGACCGATTCTAAATAACAACTACTCAACTAACCTCACCTCAGGACTGGGAAAAGAAAACCGAGCGAGACTGATAGACATGGAGGGGGGTTGGATTGGTGGTTGGGGTATAGAGTAGGGATAAAGTAGGAGGAAACAAAACAGGACCTGAGGCTGAGACAGTCAAATGGATACGTCAAGTCTTGGGAAGACCATCAAGTCATCAAGACTACACTCTGCGCATTCTGTCGATATTCCCACGAAGCTTCTTTCACTATACAGTGTTGACAGAGGCACTGCAGTGTTGCCAGATTGAGGGTTATTACCCGAAAAACGGGTATTTTCAACACTTGAGGTTTTTTTGGGGGGATTCTTTTATTGAGGGCTTTTTGAGGGTAATCAACTTTATGGCATTTTTTATTTTCCACATTGGACTTTTATAAAATTATTACTACAATAGTTTAGTGAAGATTAGTTTTAAATTAAGAAACACAATGTTAGTTTTATAGCCAATCCTAAAATTGATACTGATGTAGTACCATAGACTAACTACAGAACAGTACAGTACTGTAGTTAGTCTATGGTATTATACATACTAAAACTGTGGGGAACAACAATCAATTATTTAACTAAACACTTTTTAGGAATATTACATGATTTGTTTAAGACAAATAAAATGCTTGAAGATAACTAAAAGAATAAAAGTCAAGACATGGTTATAGTCTATGTTATCAGATACATTAATAGTAGGGTTGTCATGTGGTAGTGCGAGGAAAAGAGTAGATTTGAGATGGCAACCCCTGAAAAAAGAGATTTTGCAATAACCCCCATGGGGGAGGGTCGAAGGGCCAGGGGGTGCCTCCCCCCCTGGAAAAATATTGAATATCATGTTTTTAAAAAACGCTTGTTAATGCTCTTTAGCATGTAAAATCAATTATAGAATCATATCATTTGCTAATTTTATATGCCTGCACCTGCAGTTCCCAAATATAGCGGGAGGGATAAAAAAACAATTGAGTAAACTTTGTAGGAAAACGTATTTATTACATTTTTTATATTTAAATCGTAAATCTTACAAAAGCTATATAAAAATATAACAACTTAAATGTATAGCCTAAAACAATATAGGCTACATACTTTTCAGATTATAATTTAATAAACTGCAGAGAGCCATAAATCTTCATACTGAGTTTTAGTTATTTTGTGTGCCTGGTTCTGAGGCAGTTGCAGACTGTGTGGATTTGTAATATTTTTAAGTGTATTAAGCTGTTAATTAGTGTAAAAACGGATTGTCAAAGTATAAAATTAACAGCTCTCCTTCGTTGAGGGTATTTTTCATCTCGAGAGGTTAATTTTCTTGATGTCTTGTGGCAGCACTGAGAGGCAGGTATTTTGTATTTTAGCCGATTTTCGGAAATCTACAGGTATTGCGGGTGTTTTTAATACCTTCTGTATAATAGACTAGGACCATGGCCGCCCTGAGGGCAGGGCGACCGGGGCAATCGCCACGGGCGCCACGGCCAAGGGGGCGCCGCGGCCGTGTAAGGGAAAGATAAAAAATGTCGCCCCGCGTTATGGAAGCACGAATTTTTCACTGGAAAAAGTCGTAATATGTAATTCATAACAATGACAGTTCTAAAAATAAGTCGTTTCATAACTTTGGTTTTATACATAAATTATAATTTAAAACTCAAAACAATAATAAGTTGTAGATGAGTACCCATATCGAATGATTCACAGCGCAAGTAATTCGTAAATCATGATAGTATTGCGTTTGGCTGAATACGTAGGCCAACGCCTTTGCTAGGTATTGGAAAATAATTGGACTCGTCTGTCCACTCGCGCTCCGCGGTTGCGTACTGTAAACTGCGCATAAGCCCACTTTCGCACATTTCTAACTTTAACCTCAAACTCTCACGTCATTTCTTCGTCGTGGTGTCCGTATCGTATACAATGAGCTCTATGTAATCTGGAGTCACTCTTGGTTAAAAAAAACGTGCCGTTGTGAAAGCCAATTTTTGCTCAGTTATGTTGGCAGTAAATCTTGTGGGATGCTGTCAAAATCTCCCATTTGATTCAATGTAAAAACGGTGATTTTCAAAGTCTATATTAATATTTTGTCGAATTTTAAGATAAATATATGTTAAACTTAACTTTATAATCTTCACACATATTTTAGATGGAATTGGAGCCTTTATTTCGAAGCAAAGTTATTTTTTGAGTTAAATGAAAACACCCTTGTAATGTGGCTTTGGAAATAGTGTTGTAAACAATGTCGAATGACAGCGTCCCACCAACAAGATGACACCACAACGTTCCAAAATATGAAATACGGATCCAGAAAATCCATGCTTTTTAGTAGTGTGGGTTTGCGGGTTTTGCGCCGGAAGTGACGTCATCCGGTCACGTGACCGGATGCGCTGAGTCATGAAAGACGTCATCTGGGGCTGAGCCAGTGACGTAGGCGGTTTTGTGACGAAATGAGTTAAAGTTCAAAGTTCAAGGTCACGGGGAGGTAATTTTAAAAAAGTACTACCTCGCACGCGTAAAATCCGATTGTGATTCGATAGTTTTAATTCGATAAAATATCGAATGAAAATTATCGAATGAAGCAATCGAATGATACGAGTGCGAGGTAGTACTAATACAAATATTACTTTATTTTATTTACAATAATTCATATTACAAATATTACTTTATTTACAATAATTCATGTTTACAATAGTTCCCCGTTGTTGGTTGTCATCGATGTTGTTGATCCGGACGAGTTGCGGCCATCACTTCGCTTTCTGAAGAAAGACGGTAGATACTTCGATCCCTGCGCAGAGTCCATGTTGTGTTTTTGACACCTATCTGTTCTGTTAGGTGTTTGCATTTCATTGCTGTCAGGAGGAAATAATACGTGACGGCAATGAAATAGAAACATCTATCAGACCTTGAGTGAAATGATATTGTTATTTTGTGAAGAGCGTCTTGGAGAGCTCGATGTTCACCGGTCGAGAGCCGGAGGTGTACTGACTATTCGCTAGCTAGCGTTCTGGTATCAAACAAAATGGTGGGGGTAAAAGTGTAGTAGAACGAAGCAGATGGTTGGTGGGAGGTGGCAGGCGGCAGGTGGCAAGTGTGCGGCATATGGTAGTCCCCCCACTACACCAGTCCCCCCACTACACCAGTCTCCCCACCAAGTTTTACATCGCACAATAACTAGTTTACATGTGTTAGTTAGGGTTTAGCTCTTAGACTGTCAAGACCTTAGCTCCGTAACTAAAAACTTCAATAATGTTTGCGCTTCAACGCTGTATAAGTATAACAGCTACTATGATCTAAACCGGTGCATGTATTCATATGGTTCTTTTTGCGAAGCAAACAACTAGCTAAAAGTGTTTCAACCTCGATTATTCTTCGACGAAACCGCTCATTGTCCACTAAAAGTGTAGACCTTCTGTCTTCATTGTCAGGGAAGTAGAAAGTAGTGTCAAGGGGACTACTGAAGGTCACCTTCCTCATGTTCCTGTAAAACTGCGACATTTTTCAGATCCTCTAGGTAGATGTTTATCCGTCAAGAGCTGGAAGAATAATGATGGAGCGTTATCGTGTATGATAGGCACCTAACCCTCACCACAACGTTACCTTGTCCTTCAAACCATCGTTTTACGCTACAGATGCTATACTGTTGGTTAGATTTAAATTTAGATTGCACCTTCTTGTTTGTCTTGGCAAGCCGCGTAATTGAAGTACCCACATGTTATACTTTGAACTAAAAACAAAGAAGTTATTTAGGTTTGTCCTTGAAAATAGGTGTTTTTTCGCTGTTGCTGCTATACCCGTTGTCAGATCTGAATTCTGTTTGCACTAACTTGTTCGTCTGATCAATCCGCGTAATTTGAGTACCCACTTAATATACTTTAAACCGTAAATAAAGAAGTTATTTAGGTTTGTCCTTGAAAATAGTTGTTTTTTCGCTGTTGCTGCTATACCCTTGGTCGGATCTGAATTCTGTTTGCACCAACTTGTTCGTCTGATCAATCCGTTTAATTTGAGTACCCACATGACATACTTTGCACAAACTTTGTACCCCCCCCCCTTTTTGGGTCATGTTCAAGGACCTTGGGACTTAGAAATTTTCACAAAGTGGGCTTCACACAAACATAAGACTAACAGTCTCCTGCCTATGTACAGGCCAAGTCCCTAACTTGAAATGCTTAGGGTGGTCCTAAAAAGGACCGTTTACGTGCTGAGGGATGGTTTGGTTAGGAATGGTTGGTCTAGGGATCGCTGCTTAATTTAAACTTTATTTTTTAAAACCCACTTTACCCTCCCATCTTGTCTCATGAAGTACAACTCCTGGGTGTCGTTTATCAGAGGGGGTGGTGGTGGACAAGTCTGCGGCAGACGCACCTCGACGTAGTGGTCGGTGTGTTGGAAGAGGAACACGTGGTCCCCGTTCCTAGCCACAAACTTGTACTCCGTCATCCGCTTCAGATTCCGGAACTCGGCCTTGGAGGTGTCGATCGGCGTCACCAAATCATTGATCCCCATCACTCTTGTCCGCTCCATCACCTCATCTACAGTTAGTGGTGGAGTTGAAGGTCGAGCTGTGGACGTAGAAGGCTGAGGCTGAGTTGAGGGTCGCTGGTGAAAATATAATGGGTGACACCGAAAATCACGTCTAAGAGCAGACTTAAAAGCTGAAGGTTTCTTAAATCCGCTTCTTCTTTCCGTCGACTTCTTCAAGGACTCCTTCAAACGTTGAAGTTTTTCGGGAGTCAGAGGAGAAGACATGGTGTTGTTGGATGGAAGGGAAAATGAATAGAGCACGTGTATACTGGCTGAGAACCAAAGCTGGAATGAGGTGCCAGACAAAGTAAAGCAGGTCGCAAAGGATAACCTTGCCCTATCAATATATAGATAGCAAAGCTGGGTACTAATTAGAACCGGTTTACATCCGGCCCCCCCCCCCGGCCAAGTTCAAGCCCCCCCCCCCGGCCAAGCCCCCCCCCGGCCAAGCCCCCCCCGGGCCAAGCCCCCCCCGCCGGGCCAAGCCCCCCCCCGGGCCAAGCCCCCCCCCCTTTGGGTCAAGTTCAAGGTCAAGGTCGAGGGATAAACTTTTTAGCAGAAAGGGACAAATTCCCGACAAAATCCCGCAACGAAGTAGGGTTATCCCTTATCCCGTTTTCCCCTAAATATCCCTATTTCCCATTTTTCGCCTATATAAGCCGAGATTTCGAGCGTCTCCGCGCAGTAGCCTGCCGCCCTTTAGGATGAACGTCCCACTGGGTTGCAGTGCCTGCTGCAGCGTAGGTCTCTTGAGTGTGTGTGGGCCCAACGCGCAATTGAGAGACCATGCGCATTTGCATGTGTAGTTAAATATATTTAAGGGGATCTTGGTCAGGGGATTATTGTACTTCGGTTCGTAGTATTCTGAAGCCTACACAGTGATGAACGTCCTTGCGGTTTCAGAGTGCACGACTGTTGTAAACTGACCATATTTTGATGCTTTATAATAACATTGTAGATGGAATGTGTTTCCTTAACATTTAATGTTTTGTAGTTTGCTTAACACTTAATGCTTTTATCTTCAACGTGTCCTTGACCTAGATTAGGACTTAGAAAATATTCAAGAAACATTCAATGTACACAACCACGTTTTAGCACAAAATTTATGGAAGGGGAAATTTAATATATACTGCAACAGCGTGGTAAAAATCATCATATCGCTATGGAAGCTGTAGGTGTAAACACTTGGCTTGTTCCTTCCGAGCTTGCTATTTCAGAAGCCTTTCTGTCCATCCTTACTTATGAGTTTCGAGGCATTAAATTAAAAGTAAAAATAGAGCTGAGACCGTTGCATAGAAATGATATGCATTGTATTTTGGTGGAATGGGAATCGCCCTCCGGCATTAATCTTTTCCATTTTATCAAAAGATCGTGCAGGGAGTTTTGCGTAAAACGGATAACAGTCTCCCTTGTTTAAACGTAGTACAGATTTCTTCCAAAGTAAAATAGCAAAGGTAACACCCCCCCCCCCCGATATATTCCTATAAAAGCGGGAGCAGCCCGCAGAGGGTTCGCAGTCGCAGGCCGACAGCCTAGCTAGCTGTTTGCCCGCGCTGTCCGCAATAGTATCTCTAGTATAGAGTTGGTACCACTATATATTAGAGATGCTACCTTAGCTTAAGGCATGTCTGTGTATTATTAAGCATGTTAGAATAACGCTTGTAGTTTGCTGCTAGTAAATGTAGTTAGTTTAACTGTAGTTAGTTTGGTGTTGGTTTTAAAGTGTTTTTGAAGTGTTTTTTATTTACTAATGAAATATGTACTTTTCTTTCACGCTCCCATTCAAAAAGGTATGGCACGAAAACCGACCTTATGTCTTTAAATATCTCAGGGGGGATTATGTTTCTCAAATAAACACCTTTCCTAACCCCTTACAAAAAGGTATGGCACGAAAACCGACCTTAAGTCATTACGGCGCGCAAACCGGATGACTTTACCTATCTTAACCCTTACTCACGAGAAACAGATTCAGTCAGTTTGATTATTTTTGGTTAAATTTAAGGGGACCTTGGTCAGGTAATTATTGTACTTCGGTTCGTAAAACTCTGACGCCTACACAGTGATGAACGTCCTTGCGGTTTCAGAGTGCGCGACTGTTGTTAACTGACCATTTTGCTTATCTTGGAGGATACATCATCGGGGAAATAAACTTAAGGGGACCTTGGTCAGGTATTATTGTACTTCGGTTCGTAGTACTCTGACGCCTACACAGTGATGAACGTCCTTGCGGTTTCAGAGTGCGCGACTGTTGTTAACTGACTATATCGTTTGTGTGTTGGGTGAATAATTTTTCGGGGGAGAGGTTAGTGTTCCGTTATCAGGTTTATTTGCCTATAATTGCGAGCTTTAAGCTAGTCCTCTTCTCCTAATACAGAGCGGGGAATAGAGCAGTTTGTGGTCCAAGTGAGAATCACTTACTGCTCTATTCCCCGTTTTGGCAACATGTTCAGATGACCTTGACCCACTTCGGGACTTAGAAAATTTTCGTTTAGTAAAACATTACAACAATATTCCTTCCCTAACCTCTAAAGCCCCCCCCCCTCTACAACTGGGTATAAAAGGAGGGTTTTCACCAGTGGTAAAATCATTCTGCTGCTTACACATCACGAGTGCAGTTCAGTTCCCGAGATGTCTGACCGTAGGAAGCAACTTTTGCCGAGGAAGGTTGAGCACTCTTCACCTGCTCCGTCATCTGCTCCGCCAGCTCCTTCCATCCTTCGGCAGGCGTTAATATTATCATGCATTGTTCCTGAGGAGCCTGCACCACGACCGCAACCACTTCAAGAAAACCTCGTTGCTCCCCCGTCCGCTTCTTCATCTTCTTCATCTTCTTCATCGTCTTCGTCGTCTTCATCTTCTTCGGCTACTTCTCGCTCACCTTCTCCATCACCGAGGAAGGATGAGCAAACAACTGCACCATCTTTGGCTTCACCAGCTCCTTCGCTTCTTCAGCAGGCGCTGGCAAGCATTCTTCCACCTTCTACACCAGGCTCTTCAACACCATCTGCAAGTCTACATTCTTCTTCTCCTACCAAACCTTCTACACCTTCTGTAAGTGTCCTTTCCCGTCCTTCAGTGATCTGTATTAACAACGAATCTCCTTCAGAGAAATTTCAACAATTAAAAACCTTGAGAAGGCAGTCTATACTTCCTGCACCAAGATGCAGCTACAGTTTTAAAAAAGGTGCAAGGAAAGGGGAACGTTGTGCTAAGTCTTGTGTTTTAAATGAAGAAGTATGCAGATCACATTTAAAACAAAATCACAAGGGCACCGTTTCTCTTTCTACACCCCATCCAACAGTGAGACCAACCAAAATTCGAATTAATAGGCTTTGTAGAAATAAACGATACTTTTTTGTTAAATCAAAGGGCTTTGCAAAGGTGGTGGTTCAATGTGAAGGTAAATTGTACTATGTAGAGTTGCCTAGAGGCATGGACCTCCACGTCAAAGAACTTACCAAACAGAACTATTTAATTCGAAATGATACAGGTTTCAGTGTGTGGAAAACATTTAAAATAAAAAAAGATTAAAAAGTGTATTCCAAATTAAAAATAGTCTTTTCCAAATTAAAAAAAAAAGTGTGGACAACCTATTTACAATTTGTAGCATATGCTGCAGAGTGTAAATAGGTTGTCCACACCTTTTTTTTACAATGCTACAACGACCTTGACCTAAATAACGGACTTAGATATATTGTACTAAGTCAAAGATAAAACTTAAATGGAAAAAGGAGAAATATTATATTAACGACATTATTCAACAGTAAAGAGGGGAGGGGGTAAGCGGGTATTTAAGCGAGAGATTCGGAATATAATTATTAGTTGTATCGTCATGAGTGTCAACAGCAACACATGGGGAAAGGAAATTAGCGAAGAGGAGTTGTACGCGATTGTTGAGGCTGCTGAAATGACTGAGGTTTATAAAATTAATAAGGTTGCAGAAAATGGTGCTCAGTCTCAACCGCAACAAACTACATCACCGATGCAGTCAACAACGCAACAACCAAGACCCTATCATGTTATCCTGGAGGAGTACAATGAGGCGATGAGGTACGCCTTTACTAAGTGGTGTGGTCAACCGCGTTCTCCTGAACAATGGGAGGAGCATGATGCAGACTTTCGCCTGGTTGCAGACTTAGAACTTGAGCTTCAAAGAACAAAGGCTGCTCAATAGTGAGAAGAGTTATTGTTTACTTTAAAATACAGAGCGGGGAATAGATCAGTTTGCGGTCCAAGTGAGAACCACTTACTGCTCTATTCCCCGTTCTGGCAACTGGTGTAAATGACCTTGGGACTTAGAAAATATTCGTTTGATAAAAAATAATGAAAGATCTTCTTATTTCTCACAACAATATCTTTTCCTAACCCCCACCACTACCTAAACTAAGTATAAAGGAGGTTCTCCATCGCTGGTAAAAATTAGTACTCTGCTGAAAATGAATGCATCCACTACTTCTATCTCTGCAGCAACTATAATAGTTAGCAGACGGGTCGAAAACATTGATCAGGTGCTTGCTGTAAGGAGATTACTGCTACGGTATCTTGATATAGAGGTTAGTTGTCAATTGTACATGTGGAGACCAACAGGTGAAGTTTATAGTAGTGAAAATGAAGCATTTGAAACAAACTACAGTAGAAAGTTATATAAAATCTTTGGTAATATGGTAAGGTTAGTCGATAAAGGATGGAACATTAATATAACATTTTATATTGTTCCAAACCTGTAATTAAAGCAAAAAAAAAAACAAAAAAAAAACGATGGGTATATAAGCCCGATGTTACAGAGACAATTATCACTTTGGTTCTGAATTGCGTCAAGAGAGCACCTACCATGGTATACCTCCACTATATTGACTCTACTGCTAAAGCGGATACTTTTATCCAGCGTGTTTACCAACTGTTAACGGAGTACCAACATGTTCAGGTCAAAGGATTGGGTATTCGTGGAACAGAAGAAGTAAAAATAGATGTAAAACCAATCCCTTTGAAGAAAAAAAATTGTCCAATTATTACAAGAAGGCTACACACTGTGCCTTTATTACACAACCTCATAAACTAAATAAAACGCCAAAGGGGGGGGGGGAATACAGAACGGGGAATAGATCAGTTTGAGGTTTGAATAAGAATCTCTTACTGCTCTATTCCCCGTTCTGGTAATAGGATAAGGTGACCTTGACCCACTTACAGGACTTAATCATTTGTGTTACAATAATACCTCTTCCCTATCACTTTTCCCTACCACTTGCACTTTCAACACTTACCCCCACCACCTCCGAAATCATGTATAAAAGGTGGTTTCGTATTAGTGGTAAATCAGTCTGCTACTTGGAATCATGTCGCCCAGAGATAACATTTTCCCTTCTAAGAAGACCATACTAGAATTGATTAAAAATATTCCATTAAATTTAAACGAAGATGAAGACGATGATGATTCAGAGATGGAAGGTGAACTATTTAGTGATCTTGAACTACTGAGTGAGTTTGCTAGCAGTGAACCATATCTTGGAGAGATGGAGCTGTTGGAGCTGTTGACTGACGACGACGATGTCGATAATAATGAACCGGAATTTCATCATCAGTTGCTTTGCTTGGAGGAAATGGACCTTGTTGATAGTGAAACCCCTCCAAGCAGTATTAATATCGATGATGTAGTTCTAGATCCAGTCACAGGGAACTTTTGTGTTCGTCGTCGCTTATTTAGTGATATGAGCTCATCATCATCATTATCATCGGAAGAATCTGAATAAGTTTTTGTTGTCTTCAAATAGTTTACTTTAAATACAAAGCGGGGAATAGATCAGTTTGTGGTTATAGTGAGAATCACTTACTGCTCTATTCCCCGTTTTGGTAATATCGTTGTATGACCTTGACCCATTTACATGATTAAAAAAGTGGGGTAACTTATACATTTAATGGTGGGGGAACGTCTATTTAAAGACGATGCAACAGTGTATATTTATCATATAGACATGATGAACCCACCAGGAAACTCCGTTTGCTACAGCTTTCCCCTCATCGATTCCGATGATGTGATAAAACTTACATCAATAACAAAACGGTTCGAACTCGAAAGGCGACTCATAAAAGTCGACGTAATTCCACAAGATCTTCGTTCGGCAATGTTGACTATTGAATATGTTAAAGATGAATCTACAACTGAAGATCCCTATTGTTTTATGAAATTTTTAGTTGATCAAGATGCAATGTGTACAATCCAACTTCACATCCGAGTTTAAAATTTATCAAATGTTTCTGTTGGAGAAAATTGTCTTAGTTAAATACAGAGCGGGGAATAGATCAGTTTATGGTTTAATATAAAATCATTTACTGCTCTATTCCCCGTTTTGGTAAATTTGTTCAATGACCTTGACCTAAATACAGAAATTTGTAGCCTCCAGCTACAATAGTAAATATAAAATGCAAAAAAAAAAAAAAAAAAAAAAAATAGTAAACTTAACGTAATACGTACCCCCATTACTTTTGCTAGGGTATAAATAGAGGGGTATTTGCAGTGTTGTTCATTATTGCCTTGACCCTTGTGGAGATCGCACCTACATTATGCATCGCTGCGATATTTGCAAGTCTTCATTTAAGGATGAATTTATTTTAATGATACATAAAGAACTGAAACATAACAAAAACCAAAATGAAGAATATGAAGAAGAAGAATTGAAAGAAATAGATCAAATGTTAGCTCAACACCAAAATTCCAGACCTAGTGTTATTCAATATGCACCATCAACATCGACTTCTACCTCTGCTATGTCTACACTTCACCGTCCTTCAACATCATCATCATCATCTGCATCGACTTCTACGCCTGTTCTGTCTACACTTCATCATCCTTCAACATCATCAGCTGCATCGACTTCTACGCATGCTCTGTCTACACTTCACCGTCCTTCAGCATCAACAGCAGTAAATGTAGAACTACATGCCCGAGCACTTCCGGGTAATGTAGTAACCCACTTCAAAATTGACAATGCAAAATTACAACTCGAAGAGTTTTTAAATAACGCAAAAGGATTGGTAAGCAACACTTTGCAAAATGAATTAAAAAGATTAAATTTTATTAAATTTGGACTATTAATGGATGCTTTATTTACAAACATTCAAAATGAAACTTCACCGAGAGGGTTTTTAACAAAAAACCGAACTATTATGTTTTCGTCAGATATTGATTCAATCGTATCTGAATGTTTTGAAGAGCTAATGACTAAAATACAAGAACATGAAGGAAGAGGCTCTGGATGGAATTTGTTAAGCATCACAGGGCTAGACTTAAGAGTACACAAACACGGCTATGGAATTCGAGGAAGTAGCTACATTCCTCTACCAACAAAGATTAGAAATACCTTATCCTGCGTCAACGTACAAAATCAAGATACTGAGTGTTTTAAATATGCTATGTTGGCCAAATATGTAACAATTCATCCGGAAAGACCAAGTCACTATTATGAAGAAGTACAACATAGATATAATTTCCAAGGGATGACTTACCCTGTTGCAATAACAGACGTTTCAAAATTTGAAAAACAAAATCCTTCAGCTTCTGTCAACCTCTTCGGATTGGATTCGACAAACAATTTGTACCCCTTGCGTATAACACCAAATGAGCGCAGAGATCATACCGATTTGTTATTAATTACTAAAGGTGATATTTCACACTTTGTGTATATCAAAAAATTTGAAAGTCTTGTTTCTAATCAATTATCTAAGCATAAAAGAAAGATGACAATTTGCAAAAGATGTTTTTGTCACGTGAACAAAGAACTAAGAAGGGGAGGGTCTGATTGGTTAGTAGAACACCAGCGGTTATGTAATGGAAACTATGAAGTAAGAATTAAATTGCCGCATCCTAGCAGAGCGCAGATAAAATTTGACAAAGTAATACAACAATACCGTGTACCTGTTGTTGTTTACGCTGATTTCGAGTCTTCTTTACATCCGCTTGAACAACAAGAAGAGGACGTTACAAGAAGAAGCAAATACCAACTTCATTCACCAAACAGTTATTGCATACTAATTAAATCCATGTTGACTGAAGACCATCTTCAAAAATATGGACTATCATCTTCTCCAAAGATTTATCGCGGTGAAGAAGCAGCCAAATACTTTGTCGATGATTTGTATGACATAGCTGCAAAGGTAGAAGAACTGTATGGAACAAAGGTACCCATGTCACCTATGGAAGAAGAAGAACTTCAACATTATGATTCAACAACAACGTGTTATTTGTGTAATAACACCTTTACACTGGATAACGTTAAAGTTCGTGACCACGATCATCTTACGGGAGCGTACAGAGGTGCAGCCTGTAACGCTTGCAACTTGAACTACAAACTACCATATTTTATCCCCGTAGTTCTGCACAATCTGAGTGGTTATGATTCGCACTTCATAATCCCCGAACTAGGAAGAGATAATGGAGCAATAGACGTTTTGGCTACTACAATGGAAAAATTTATAAGCTTTTCAAAAAAGGTGGGTAAAATTAAATTAAGGTTTGTTGATTCATTTAGATTTATGCCTTCAAGCCTCATGAAATTATCTGAAAATCTAAGAAGAACAGATTTGATAGAAACAAGCAAAATTGTACCCAATAGTAAAATGGATTTGGTTCTTCGAAAAGGAGTCTTCCCCTATGATTACATCGATGGACTGCATAGATTTGATGAAACATCACTACCTTCACCAGAAAACTTCAAAAACAAACTTAATGATTCGGAAATATCACTTGAGGACTATCAACACGCACGTCGAGTATGGAACGAGTTAGATATGAAGACCTTAGGAGATTACTCGGACTTTTATGTCAAACTAGATGTAACTCTTCTTTGTGATGTAATGGACGAATTCCGAAACACCTGTTTTGCTGCATACGGTTTGGACCCTCTACATTCGTATACTTCACCAGGATTAGCTTGGCAAGCCATGTTAAAAGAAACAAAATGCAAACTCCAACTTTTAACAGACATTGACATGGTTTTAATGGTTGAAGCTGGAGTAAGAGGCGGATTGACCCAAAGTGTTACCAGACATGTCAAAGCCAACAACAAATACCTACCCGATTACGATGAAACCAAACCGTCAACCTATTTAGGATATTTCGATGCAAATAACCTGTACGGATGGGCAATGTCAAACCCACTTTCTTTTGATAACTTTAAATGGATTAATCCCGACTCTATTGGCGATATTTTACAAATTCCGAAACATGGTGACACTGGATATATTTTGGATTGCGATTTTGAATACCCAGAAAATTTACATGATCTTCATTATGACCTTCCACTTCTTGCTAAAACAGAAATTTCACCAATTGGAAAACACCCCAAATTAATGATGACATTAAATAATAAACAACGCTACGTGGCTCACTTTTGGGTGGTTCAACAAGCTATCGAATTAGGACTACGTCTAACAAAAATTAATAGAGTTTTGGAATTTTCTCAATCATGCTGGTTGAAACCCTACATTGATTCAAATACCATCAGAAGAGCAGCAGCTACATCAGACTTTCAAAAAGATTTCTTTAAATTAATGAATAATGCGATATTTGGAAAAACATTGGAAAACAAAAGAAGACACAAAAATGTTAAACTTGTTACCGACGCAAAAAAATTACAGAAACTAGTACAGCAGCCAAATTTTGGAACATCTATAATTATTAATGAAAAACTTGTAGCAGTGTCCATGAAGAAGACGAGTGTGAAGATGGATCGTCCTTTGTATATAGGCATGTCAATCTTGGACATCTCAAAAACACACATGTACGATTTTCACTACAACAAAATGGTGGCGTTCTACGGAAGAGAAAATATATTTATTACATATATGGACACTGACGCTTTTATATATCGCATAGTAACATTGGACATGTATAAAGATTTACGTACATTTATTTACAAGAACGACTTTGATTTCTCCGATTATCCAAAAGATCATCCAAACTACGACAATGACAGACACAAAAAAGTACTAGGCAAATTCAAGGATGAGGCTAATGGTGTTCTGCTTGAAGAGATTGTTGCACTGATGTCTAAACTATATTCTTTGAAATTCTATAATGAAAAAGAAGAAGAAGAAAAGAAGAATAGCTATATTAAGAAAGCTAAAGGTGTAAAGAGTTTATATTTAAAGAAGAAAGTGCATTTTGAACACTACAAGCAATGCTTATTTGAGGATAACATCATTACAACTAAATTCAACACCATCAGAAGTTTTAACCATCAGCTGTACAGCGTGACGGAATTTAAAAAGGCGCTATCCTGTAATGACGACAAAAGACAAACCCTTCCAGACAACATCCACACTTTACCATTCGGTCACTATTCCCTCAACCCTATTGACTAATAACCCTTTCATCGTCCTAGATCCTCTATCCTTTTCCTTTCCGTAAAAAAAGGGGAAACACAGCAATGTTAAGCTGTGTTTCCCCTTTTTTACACAAGTTTTGAATGACCTTGAACTATATGTATATATATATATATATATAAGCAGATTTATACAAAAGAATATTTAATACCATATCAGCTGCCTTCGTGAAACCATCATGTCAGACCTGAAGGAGAAGATTATTAATGAACTACACAAACCTGCAAGAATAAAGTTTCCAAGAAGAAATACTGTTATAAAAGGGATAAATGATATATATCAAGCGGATTTAATTGAAATGCGACCGCATAGCAGAATAAACAAAGGATTTAAATATATACTCACAATTATTAATTGTTTTACAAAAGTTGCAGACGCTTTGCCTCTAAAGGACAAGACTGGTAAAAGCGTAACAGAAGCCACGGAAATAGCCATAAAAAGAGATAAAAACAAAATTAAACATTTACAAACTGATGATGGAACAGAATACTTTAATACAAACTTTGCACAGTTAATGAATAAATATAAAATAAATCATTATTCTACAAATTCAGAGAAAAAAGCTGCTATTGTAGAAAGATTTAATAGAACCTTAAAAGGAGCACTGTATAAACAATTTTCAAAAAGAGGTTCTTACGTATGGTATGATGTTTTACCACAATTAATAAATGATTATAACAACAGGTTTCATAGAACTATTGGTATGAAACCTAACAAAGTAAATAGAAGAAATGCAAAAGATGTATTAAAACGCATAAAGAAAAATACAAAGCCTAAAGTAGAAAAAATGCAGCCAAGAAAATTTAATGTAAGTGATAAAGTACGGATTAGTAAATATAAGGGAGTGTTTACCAAAAAATACCTTCCCAATTGGACGAATGAAGTTTTTACAGTGTATAAAGTGCAACCGACTGTACCTGAAACGTATATCCTAAAAGATAACAAAGGAGATTTGTTGCAAGGTGCATTTTATGGACATGAAATGTTAAAGTCAACAGTAGGTGATGTATATCTTGTTGAAAAAGTGTTACAAAGAAAAAAGGACGCAGTTAAAGTGCGGTGGTTAGGGTTTAACAAAACTGAGGATTCATGGATACCTATAAAGGACTTGGTTTAATACAAGCAACTCATTTCATCGTTAACCTTTGAGCAGGATGGAGATTATTCACCATAAAGATCGATTCAATATTAATAACATAGATGATTTAACTGTGGATAACGTTAAAATCAACAATGGTAAACACGGTAGTTTACTTCCAAACACTGTTCGATGTATAGTAAGTGGCCCCTCAAACTGTGGAAAGACCAATGTTGTCTTTAATTTGATCACTAATCCGCAGGGATTAAGGTTTAGTAACCTATATATTTTTTCAAAGTCTCTACATCAACCAAAGTATCAATTGCTGGATAAAATCCTATCTGATGTGTCTGATGTTAATTTTTACAAATTTAACGCTAGTGATAGCATTATGCAACCAAACGAAGCGAAACCGTATTCTGTATTTATATTTGACGATGTATCTTGTGAAAATCAGGATACTATTAGAAACTACTTTGCCATGGGAAGACATAATAACATCGACAGCATATATATAGGACAAACTTATAGCAAAATCCCAAAACAACTTATCAGAGATAATGCAAATATTCTAATTGTATTCAAACAAGATGATACTAACCTAAAACATATATATAACGATCATGTGAATGCGGATATGCCATTTGAAAAGTTTAAAGAGCTTTGCGGAAAAGCATGGGCGGAAAAGTATGGATTTTTGGTTATTATGAAAGATCAAGCTATAAAAGATGGTCGTTATAGAATAGGTTTTGATAAATTCGTTTTAATACACTGATTAGCGGTATTACTGTACAAGTCGTCAAGGTGTGAAGATGGTTAACCAGGAAAAGCTATTAAAGGAAATAAAATCACTTAGTGATTCTATTAGACAAAAAAACCGAGCTTTAAAATCAGGTATAAATGAAAGAGAGCAATTTTTAGAAACAACATTCAAACCTGTTACTGAACCTTTAAAGCGATTAGCACAAAATATGGAAAGACCTTCATTTCGCTTCGAAGGAGACAAAATGCTACCAATTTCCAAATATGAAGAAGAATTTCAGAATGATGAAAGTTCTGACCAGTTACAAACATCTGAAGAAAGCGACGAGTATGAAGAAAGCGGAGATATAGGAGATTTAAGGGAAAAGAACATTGCAGGAGATACAAGTACAGAAGATACAAGTGCGGAAGATACAAGAGCAGAAGAAGAGGATATCAACCCATCCAACTTAAGCAAATTAGGCACAGATATTATGTTTAAAGGAACACTTGGAAGAAAATATACATTAAAAATGTTACATGGCACACATGCTAATCGAAATTATCATACATATGGAGCTAGAATAGAGGATAAAGGATTAATGATTGGAGATAGAAAGTTAGATATAAACGAAAATGATGATATAGTTATTGGTGATAAGAAATATAAAGGTACAACAGGTTTGTTTGAACTCATCTTTAAAAATAATCCTGGTAAATTTACTAAAAAGGATTTACAATTGTTTAAAAATATACTAGAGTATACAAATGCACATAGAAAAAAATATTCCAAAGAACTACCTATTCATAGAAACAGGTCAATAAAATACACAAACATTATATCTAGTCTTTTCCCCTCGAAATCAAATAAAGCTCCAATTAAAAGAAGAGCTTTGTCTTCTGCTGAATTAAATGTTTTGCATAAAAAAAGAAAAACAACTGATCCTACTACATCTGGAAGGGGATTATTAAAAAATTTGTATAAAACCAATATAATATATTACAACGATATAAATAAGTTAGTTGATCGAATGAGGTTATTACATGAAGCTATGGAAGCCGGGCACACTGGTTTAGAAAACGAATGGGTAGCTTTGGTTGATGAACTGCGAAAACGAGAAATAATTGTTCAGTAGACGTATATATATATATATATATATATATATATATATATATAGTAAGAACCTAAACGATAGCGATTCAGTTACATCATGAGTGTGGACAAGTTTGGACGGTATTCCGAGTTTGGAGTAAAATCTGGATATAGTGAAAAAAGAGCTGGGTTTCCGTTAACACCTGATGGTAATTATAATTTTGAAGGAAAAGTAATTCAAAATGTTGGTGATCCGCTTTTGTCTTCTGATGCGGTTACGGTACAATACATGGATAAAAGAACCCCGATTGTACACGAAGACCATTGGGGATTTTCCGGTAAAAGGTTAAGCAATATAAAACATCCCATTTATGATGGTGAAGCAGTAAATTTAGCGACTTTAAAATTGTTAACGATTTACAAAAAGAATGAAACTGATACAAGCTATGATGTAAAAAAATTAAAATTGTCAAATGTAGGTGATTGTGAGCAGGATGGAGACGCTGTAAATAAGAAAATATTTGATATAGTACACAAGAAATGGACTACAGAATATGAAAAACATATGGAAAGGTTTGGTGCAGCTTTATTTAATTATATCCATCGGGCTTCAGGAAGAGCTGTAGCTTCAGATGTTGACAGCCACAATTATTTAGACTGGAAAAAGATACACAATCCAGAAAAACCTAATCAATTAGATAAACCGTCTGAGCCTTCTAAAGTCAAGACATTAGGAAAGGGGGATAAAGTGAATGTGATTAATGAACCAACAGAAAACGATGAAGATTATATAAGAGAAAAAAGAATTTATATACCCATGATAAGGGATAAAGCATCTACATTTAATTAATTAATCCATTTCTATATAATAAATGGATTTTAAACAGTATATATAATACAAGAAGCCAAGACTAATATTACATTCATTGTAAAACATTTATAGAGTGCACCTACTGATTGTAAGTTTGGCTATAAATAGTCATGCCGAGGGCTAAACGCATCAGTCATAATCGAGAGAGATTACAGAGAGGAAGGGGAATAGCATCAACAGCATTTTCTCTATTAAGTAAACCGGTTGGAGCTATAGTTAACAAGGCGATTGATTTATTACCTGTGGAATTACATTTACCTGGAGGATATCAATATTGTGGTCCTGGAACCAAATTAGAGAAACGGCTTGCTAGAGGAGATCCTGGAATAAATAAGCTTGATCAGGCTTGTAAACAGCACGATATAGCGTATTCCAAATTTGGTGATACAAAAAATAGATCAATAGCAGATAGAGCACTTTCTGAGAAAGCTTGGCAAAGAGTAAAATCTAGTGACGCGAGTATTGGTGAAAAAGCAGCGTCTTTAGCAGTAACAGCAGCAATGAAAGCAAAAACTACGTTTGGAGGAGGAGGAAAGAGAAGAAGGCGTGGGAAAAGACCCGCTAAGAAACAAGGAGGTAATATCAGAAGAAAACGTCGATCTACTAGTGGTAAAGGTAAAAAGAAACCAACAATATGGTCAATGATAAAAAAGGGAGGAGGACTATACCTAAGACCGTATCGTGTGTATTAAATAAGAAAGAGCAATTAATAATTAAAAACAAAGAATTAACCAATGAAGAACTGATTACATATGCTTCTTGTTTGAAAATCCCATTTTTTAGAGGAGTATTTATGAAAGATGAATTACCGGTTAAAATGTGGAAAAATGAGACTGGTATAGTAAATTTGGATAATAGTGAAGGATTAGGCACTCATTGGGTGTGTTACAAGAAACTTGGTGAAACGATTTATTATTTCGACAGTTTTGGAAACCTTCCACCACCGAAAGAACTTCAACAATACTTTCGTGCGGCAGAAAATGTTTTTTACAATTATACAAGAAAACAACCTGATGATACATCCATTTGCGGTCATTTATGTTTAGACTTTTTAGCTAAAAGTGTTAGTCAACTTTAAGATGTCTTCGTATACAGTGTCATTAACCGGTAACTCATGTACTTTGCGCAGTATTCTGTTTCCAGCGCTACGTTTGCAAAAAGGAAGACTATGGGAAGCCGCATTATTGGATTTAACAACATATAACTCTATTCCAAACGTTAGTGAAGGAATTAATAACAAAATACATTATTACAAGACAAAAGATAATAAAGGAAAATATTCAGCTTTGGAAGAATTCAGTTTACCAACAGGAGCTTATGAAATTGATAATATAAATGAAGTTATACAAAAACATATGGGAAAAGAAAATATAACGATAAAAGGCAATAACAATACAATGAAAGCCGAAATTACTTCTAAGTATTATATTGATTTTGGCCAAGAACGTTCAATTGGTAGTTTATTAGGGTTTTCTAAGGAAACAAAGGTATTAGAACCTAATACAACTCATTCTGGGAATAGAACTGTGACGATCATCAAAGTAAACAGCATAGACATTACATGTAACATTATACAAGGATCCTACAGAGATGGAGAAAATCGGCATATATTACACACATTCTACCCATCAGTCGCACCGGGTTTCAAGATAGTAGAAAAGCCTCAAAACCTTGTGTACCTACCGTTAAACACCAGTTTCATTTCAGACATCGTGCTGAACATAGTGGATCAAGACGGAAACCTTATTGACTTTCGAGGAGAAGCTATTACTGTAAGAATACATATAAAATCATCCGCTTAGATAATGGGGTTATCATTTAAAAAGAGAGAGCCAACCAGCAAAGAGGTCAGTAGCTCATCAGCTGTAGAAGGATTAACAAGTGACAACATTCGTTTTCTAGAAGAAATTGGATTAAAGGTCATTAACAATGGATATACTGGATATAGCGCAGGGCCCAACATTCGACGAGACCTTATGGGAAAAGGAATATCACACGCACAACCCTTACGCTTCGTCCAAATTAAACAATAACGATGAAATTAGGATTCCTATACAACAACAAGACATTTATACTCTTCCATGCGAAAGTTATTTATATATTGAAGGAAAAGTAACAAAAGCTGACGGTACTGTTGGAACCACTGTTCCGTTCATAAATAATCCTATGGCATTTTTGTTTGACGAGATTAGATATGAAATTTCAGGAGTTACAGTCGATTCAACAAAAAAGGTTGGAATTTCCAGTACCTTAAAAGGATTAGCGTCTTTAACACCAAATGAGAAGAATCTGTTAGCTGTTGCAGGATGGGTTGCACCAGACAAAAGTATAATTACTCCTGACGCTTCGGGAAACTTTGATTTTTACGTACCTTTAAGATTACTTTTAGGATTTGCTGAAGATTACAGAAGAATAATAATAAATGTAAAACAAGAACTAGTTTTATTAAGGTCATCAAACGATAATGATATTATTAAAGCATCTGCTGGAACAACTGAAGCCAATTTAGACTGGAAACTAACATTAGACAAGATTGTTTGGAGAGTACCACATGTGCGACTAAATGATGAACACAGGATTACATTATTAAGAAAGTTAAAATCAGATCGAGACATTGTAATGCCATTCAGAAGCTGGGAGTTTCATGAATACCCCGTTTTACCTTCAACACAACGGCATACATGGACTGTAAAAACTTCTACTCATTTGGAAAAAGCGAGATATGTAATCTTTGGATTACAAACAAAGAAAAAAAGTATATTAACTGAAAATGCTGGTGAATTTGACCATTGTAAATTAACAAACTGTAAAGTGTTCCTGAATTCACAATTCTTTCCCTACGACAACTTTAATATCTCTTTTGATAAAAAAAGGTACAGTGTTTTATACGATATGTACGCTAGGTTCCAAAATTCATATTACGGCAAAACAAACACACCTCTACTATCTCCCGTACAGTTTGAATCGAAAGCTCCGATTGTTGTAATTGATTGCTCCAAACAAAACGAATCTGTAAAATCGTCTAGTGTTGATATAAAAATAGAAATGGAATTTCAAGAAAACGTACCTGCAAATACATCTGCGTATTGTTTAATTTTGCACGATAAAATTGTTACATACACACCGTTGACTGGTATCGTAAAGACGGTATTGTAAAACGTTGTACCACCACCGGCACCGCCACTGTCGCTAACCTATAAATAGCGGAGCAACAATGCAGGTCTTCAGTTGATCGTCTATCATCGCATGGGCAACATCTTCTACAAAATGAGTTCTCCATCTGTTGTACAAGGTGATGCAGAGGTAGCACCGTTATTGGAACGTGATAATACTAGTGAAGAAAAAATCATCAAGGAAATAACTGCATTTTTAAAGTTTGGTAAAAGAGATAGAGAGGAGGAAAGTAATGCAGACCCATCAAAGGTAGTACCAAAGAGGAAGAAGAAAGTTGAAGAAAATATTCCTCCTCACATTTTAACTGAAGTTTTTTTGCGAATCTTTTACCCCATCTCAGCATGCATCAGTAAAAGTGTATCAGTTGGATTGATGAAGTCATTGGATTATTCCCCCTACAGTAATACTACACCATGGAACAAAAAAGGTTTTATTTTCGCAAAATGCTTGGGAGTCATTTTTGAAACATGTACATTTAATAGAATGTTATTTAACTAACAGTTTGTGTGGAAGGAAAACACATATTCGACTTTTGGATTGTGACAATGAAATCGATATTGTTAAACATCGTGGACAACTACAAGTGCGAATTAGAGACTTGACTCAACATGAAAATAAGATTCTACTGTCACATGAAGAATTCTACGTTTTAAACTACGCAACAGAACCTATTACAAGGTACATGAGACAGTTGGTATTTGCAAGCGCTATTATTAAAGAATATTTGGTCGATACTTTGGAAAAACAACCTGATAGCACCATCGTGTACGGACCTGTGGATACATCTATTTTTAATAGAATACCTCATGAAGTTTGCATGTGGAGAAAGTTAAAGGATTTTGAACCACTTGTAGAAATCGCTACAGAAGCTACAGAAGAAACAACACAGGAAGAAGAAACGGAGAAACAAGAAGAAGAAGAAAACGAAACACAAGAAGAAGAAGTTAAAAAAGACTAAAGTTTGACTTAGTAAAGAAGAACACACGTGGGGTAGGCCTATTGGGGACGGTGCCCACGTTAAATATACACCAACGCGCCTGCAACTGTACGGCCTGGTATTTAACCTACCGTGGTGTGGAAAACAGTTTAGTTGATCGCTAGGTGCCATGATGAGCGGAGGGGATGAAGAAGTGAGTGTAAAGCCTTGTGTAATAGAATTTCAAGCATTTCGAAATAATGATGATAGGTTTATTATCAAGGAATTAGTAATTTTAGACTTGCTTACATTTGTAGCCTACCCATTCACGTTTGATGCTCCTTTTTCTTTTAACAAACTTAACACCAAAGCAAAAAGTACAAACAAATGGATAACAAACTACTTTCATCACATACATTGGTATGAAGGATTTATAAGCTACAGTAATCTGCACAGTATTATGTTTAACTTTTGCAAACAATATTCACATATATACACAAGAGGATTAGAAAAAAAGAACTGGATACAAAAGTACACGCACGGTGATGTTTTCGATATAACTATCAGTAAGAACTTTAACATTAATCTCGGTAATATTTGTGTCGCTGCAAAAGATCTTAAACACGGCCAAACAAACTGTGCATTGTACAACGCGTATCGTTTGGCTGCTTACTTGAAACAAACGCAGGAATGTGGTGGGGGTAGCGGAGAACAGAAATGTGGTGGGGGTAGCGGGGCCTATAAATACGAGGAGACAGCACCGCTCCAGCACGAGTATTATTCGAGACTCCGAAGAGGCAACATCACAGAAGACACCACAACCACCACTGACGAAGATGGCATCACAACAGTTTCTACAAACACTGGTTGATCAATTCAACACTCATTCAAAATCCGACCTTCTGCTAACTAAAAAGTGTTCAGAACTAAAAGAACAAAAACACTACATTATTCATAACATCAAGGAAGTGGAAACCACACATGGAGAAGCAATTCTAGTTTCATTGAGCGAAGGACCTTTCACTCCAGGAGATGAGCCGAAGTTTCAAGTATTTCTTCCAAAACGATTTGTTCAACTGCTACAAAATGAAGATTTGCGAGATATTCAACCGGGGACGTTGTATTTGGTATCACACGGTGTAAGCGGCAACAACTCGACGGAACTCACTCTGCACATCACGCATCCTTGTACATAATGTCTCTGTTTGTATTTTATTGTTTGTATTTCTAGTTATCAATGTTAAACTTAAGTTTATTGTATTGTAAGATGTTTGTTTAATAAAGAAAATATAAAAAAATAAAATAAAATAAAAAATAAATAAAAACAGCAACACAGCAGTATATTATTTTATATACTGCTGTGTTGCTTTTTTTAAAATTCAAATGGATGACCTTGAACTTTCATTCAGGGTTAACTTATGAAGAGGTATAAAAGAGAGGGAGCAGTGAAGTTAGTCTCAGTCTTGTCTAACACACGCTGCAGCTAACATGTCGGTGTCACCTATGAAAAATTTATTTTTCGATAACAATTTGAAGACATATTGTTGCGAGTTACAATGTTTTAAAATACCAGGCGATCAAGTTGACGGGAAAGCTTGTCGTAAGTGCAAGTGTTTCAGCTATTGCATATGTAGATGTAAAACGTATCAAATGAACCGACAAGATAAACTACAAGAATTACGCCGAAGGATTGCATTACTGTGGCGGCGAATGTAGTAGCAACCAGCTGCCACCTGCCGCCTGCCATCTGCTGTCCGCCATCTTCTCCGCCCCACCATTTTGTTTGATACCAGAACGCTAGCTAGCGAATAGTCAGTACACCTCCGGCTCTCGACTGGTGAACATCGAGTGCTCTTCACAAACGTAAAACATTGTATTAAAATGTCCATTAAAATTAGGTGTATTCATTATGACTCTATTCATCTGGCGACTTTCCAAGACCTCGAGGTTTTTAATGAAGAGTTAAGACTTCTCATTGCGTCCGGTTACGATTTATCTTTGGAACTTTACGCATCAAAAAACAACATGGACTCTGCGCAGGAATCGAAGTATATACCGTCTTTCTTCAGAAAGCGAAGTGATGGCCGCAACTCGTCCGGATCAACAACATCGATGACAACCAACAACGGGGAACTATTGTAAACATGAATTATTGTAAACATAACTTATTGTAAATAAAAATAAAGTAATATTTGTATTAGTACTACCTCGCACTCGTATCATTCGATTGCTTCATTCGATAATTTTCATTCGATATTTTATCGAATTAAAACTATCGAATCACAATCGGATTTTACGCGTGCGAGGTAGTACTTTTTTAAAATTACCTCCCCGTGACCTTGAACTTTGAACTTTAACTCATTTCGTCACAAAACCGCCTACGTCACTGGCTCAGCCCCAGATGACGTCTTTCATGACTCAGCGCATCCGGTCACGTGACCGGATGACGTCACTTCCGGCGCAAAACCCGCAAACCCACACTACTCTTTTTGAAGGTAAATTGACAGAGAGTAGAGACTCCTGTTTATATTAACTCATAATTGGTCTATATACATTTACATTGTTTCTAGTTATTTTGTTTATTGCAATGCGTTAAAGGTTAGTTCAGTGCTGTGTGAACTAAGACTATGTTTTACGAAAACAATATAATATTATATTTGACATTACAATTAGCAAGTTGAAACTTATCAAAACTTATCTTCGATCTACGATGACTCAGGAAAGGCTAAAGGCTTTTGCAATTTTATCCATAGAGAAAGACATTTTATAATAACTTATTTTGCAAAAGCCAAGGAGAGGAAGATAAACAAAAATTATTCCTTTGAAGGTTGAAAGTATTGACGAATCAGACTGATTATTTTTAAGTTGTTCGTAAAATCAAAAGTTTTGTTAATAGAAGCTTTGTTTGTTATATTTCCTACATAATATGTAACTTTTTTGTAAATATAAACACAAAATAATAAAAATAATAAAAATTATGTGTTGTGTTTCTAAATGCATTCTTATAAAAATATTTAGAAATTCCCTTATTGGGGGGGGCGCACATCAAAATCTCTCCCCAGACACCTATTAACCTCGGGGCGGTCCTGACTAGGACAATTAAGAAAGTCCTATCTTGCCTTGAAAAGAGGTTACATGGTTGCTGTTAAGGCAGCCAAATCAAAAAAGGTTCCTTCGCATTTGATTGAATCGGACAATAAATCTAAAGCAGTATGGAACATAGTAAATGAAATGATCCCTAACAAGTCTTCCAAACCTTACAAAAAATTCAGATAATGCATGATGGAAAACTTACTTCAAACCCACATATTTTTGCTAGCTCTTTTAACAAATTTTTTGCCAGTGTAGGTAATACCAATGCTTTAGGTGACCCTATTGCTGTGAACCGTTGCTCCCAGTTGCCAAGTTGCTGCTCCTCTCTGTTTTTATCTCCTGCTACCTGTGAAGAGGTTATAAGTGTTGTTAAGTCACTCAAAAATAGTAATTCGTTTGGCAAATATGGCATTTCTTCCAATATTTGAAAGGAGGTAGCTGATATTATCGCTTTTCCACTGACTTATATATCAAATGTTTCATCTCAGTACGGTATATTTCCTTCAGCTCTTAAATCTGCAGTAGTAAAAACCTTGCTCAAAAAAGGAAATCCTATTCTTCAAAACAATTACAGTATAGACCAATTTCTCTTACTTCAAATTTTTCCAAAATTCTTGAAAAGCTTTTTTTGAACCGCCTTAATCCATTTTTAATATCCAATAATACTCTCTTTAATAAACAGTTTGGTTTCAGGAAGGATTACTCAACTGTGGTTGCTATTTTTGATTTTATCAATAATGTGTCTAAAGCCCTTGACAAGGCCTTGGAAGCCTTGGAAGGCGTTTTTGGAGTTTTCATAGATCTTAGTAAGGCTTATGATATGTGCATGGTATGTGATATGTAGATATGTGGTGAACCACAAACTTCTTATAGACAAACATTACCATCTTGGCATTAGGGGAAAATCGATTGACTGGGTTTCTTATTTCCTCACTGGTAGAACTCAAACTGTCGAGATCTCATACATCAAAGAGGGCAGGCTTCTGTGTCAACATCAGTCCACTGAAGTTGTTGTTAATTCTGGAGTGCCCCAAGGATCGGTCCTTGGGCCGATCCTCTTTTTAGCGAATTTCCCCTATAGGGAAGAAGCTATTACCGTAGGTCTCATGGTGAGACTTAAGCCCGAGACCATGATAACTTTTTGTTTTGAGGTCCCCAGATGCCAAAAACACTATTCGTTCAAATTTATATATATGTATATATATGTGTGTGTGTGTGTGTGTGTGTGTGTCTGTTAACACGATAAATTGAGTAAAAAACGTCCGATTTTGATTAAATTTGGCTCAAATGTGTAAAATGACATTCATAACTTTAAGTTCGTAAACCAGAAAAATCGGACCATGGGAAGTGGGGTTTATGGGGGTTTTAAATTTTCCAAAAACCAGTTTTTTGCATTTTTCACTCTACAATTTTAAAAAATCTTAACTTTGGTTTTGACCATGTTATAGAGCTTAAAAAACAAATAATTTACTATTTTGAATTATTAACCTAGGTTAAGTGGTTGCGGAGAAAATCCAAAAATACCCGCTCATAAAATCTCCCATGTTGATCTTATGGGAAAAAGGTTTTTGGCTTTTCCTCAGTTTATTTTAATGTAAACTTCACATTTGCTTTTACCAATCTGTTCAGTTCCACAAAACAATCATTTTGGTGTTTAAATTGTGATTCTACGCCCAACCGTTGCAGAGATATTCGAAGTGATAACACAGTACGTTGTCCAATGTTATCCTTATGGAGAATAAATAAAATTTGATATCTCGATTATTTTTTAATGTATTTTGATGAAACTTGGTATGTGGCTTCAAGTAGTACTGGTATATTGATATTTGCACAAAAAATTGATTTTTTGTTGATTATCCCCGTAGCAGCAAACCTGCGTACTCAGCCCCCATGTTATTCTTATGGAGAATAAGTAAAATGTAATGACTCCCTTAATTATGAACATAAATTAATAATACCCCCGTCGCAGCAAACCTGCGGACTCAGCGAATTTCCGATGCATAATATTTGTCTGAAATCCACATAAAGTCGCAAACCAAGTTTCATAAAAATATATTCACATATAAGCGATTTTAATTATTCTCCATAAGAATGACATTGGTAATGAGTATGTAGGTTTGCTGAAACAAGGAACAGAAACAATTGGTTTTCATGCAAATATAAATAGAATTTAACTTGGCGAAGCCACATACTAAGTTTCATCGATATTCAATCTTAATAAACGATATATGACATTCTAGTTATTCTCCATAAGAATAGCATGGGGGCTGAGAAAGCAGGTTTGCTTCAACAAGGAACAGAAAAATGGGTTTTTATATAATTATCAATATAACTCAACCAAGTGAAGCTACATACCAAGTTTTATTAATTTATGTTCATAATTAAGGGAGTCATTACATTTTACTTATTCTCCATAAGAATAACATGGGGGCTGAGTACGCAGGTTTGCTGCTACGGGAATAATCAACAAAAAATCAATTTTTTGTGCAAATATCAATATACCAGTACTACTTGAAGGCACATACCAAGTTTCATCAACATAAATTCATAAATAATCGAGATATAAAATTGTATTTATTATCCATAAGGATAACATTGGACAACGTACTGTGTTTAGCACTTCGAATATCTCTGAAACGGTTGGGCGTAGAATCACAATTTAAACACCAAAATGATTTTTTGTGGAACTGAACAGATTGGTAAAAGCAAATGTGAAGTTTACATTAAAATAAACTGAGGAAAAGCCAAAAACCTTTTTCCCATAAGATTAACATGGGAGATTTTATGAGCAGGTTTTTTTTATTTTCTCCGCAACCACTTAAACTAGTTTAATAATTCAAGATACCATATTATTTGTTTTTTTAAGCTCTATAACATGGTCAAAATCAAAGTTAAGATTTTTAAAAATTGTAGGGTGAAAAATGCAAAAAACTGATTTTTGGAAAATTTAAAGCCCCCATAAACCCCCCCTTCCCATGGTCCGATTTTTCTGGTTTACGAATTAAAGTCATGAATGTCATTTTACACATTTGAGCCAAATTTCATCAAAATCGGACGTTTTTTACTCAAGTTATCGTGTTAACGGACACACACACATATATATATATATATATATATATATATATATATATATATATGTGTGTGTGTGTATATATGGTTACATATATATAAATTTGAACGAATAGTGTTTTTGGCATCTGGGGACCTCAAAACAAAAAGTTATCATGGTCTTGGGCTTAAGTCTTACCATGAGACCTACGGTAATAGCTTCTTCCCTAAAGGGGAAATTCGCTAAAACTTGGTATGTAGCTTCACTTGGTTGAGTTATATTGATAATTATATAAAAACCCATTTTTCTGTTCCTTGTTGCAGCAAACCTGCTTTCTCAGCCCCCATGTTATTCTTATGGAGAATAACTAGAATGTCATATATCGTTTATTAAGATTGAATATCGATGAAACTTAGTATGTGGCTTCGCCTAGTTAAATTCTATTTATATTTGCATGAAAACCAATTGTTTCTGTTCCTTGTTTCAGAAAACCTACATACTCATTACCAATGTTATTCTTATGGAGAATAATTAAAATCGCTTATTTGTGAATATATTTTTATGAAACTTGGTTTGCGGCTTTATGTGGATTTCAGACAAATATTATGCATTGGAAATTCGCTGAGTCCGCAGGTTTGCTGCGACGGGGGTATTGTTATTCATAAACGATATTGCCTGCAGTGTTCCATGGCGTCGATCTGTGTTTGTTTGCAGACGACACTTTATCTGTGTATCGAACAAGTGTAAAAGCACTCTTTAAATTAATCTGATAATCAAAAGTTGTCAGATGTTACAATGGTTCAACGATAACAATCTTCGTGTGAATGCTGAGAAAACACAATTTGTCGATTTCAAGCTAAAGATTCCTGATAATGGACCTGCTAGATCCTGTGTAATTATTGACGATGTTGAAATCGAGTCTTGTCTTCAAACTAATTTTACGGGGCCGGTTATTTTGATTCATGCCTGAATTTTTCCTCACACATTGATAAGGTGTAAAAAAAATTAAGTAGCTGTCCTTTCATCCTCCGGAGACTCAAGTTCTTTGCTAACAGAGAAATTTTGTTTTCTGTTTATTATAGATGCTTTCTTCCTCACCTAACATATGGAGTTGCTATTTGGGGTGCCGAAACGGCGAAGCACAGGGAGCTTTTTCGTTTGTGGTTGATCTCCGGTATGAAAAGGTCTGACTCATGCAGAAGAGGTTTCAGTTCTAATAACCTTTTAACATTCCCCTGTTTGTATATCCTAGATTGTTTAACCTTTTTAGCTAAGAATCAGCAAATGTACCATTACAGAAACTCTACACAGTACAGTATTCGAGAAAATTCTTTGCTCTCCATTCCATTTCATAGAACCTCATCTTATGATAAGCAAACATATTTTTCTTCAATCAAATTATTCAACTCCCTTCCGATTTACCTTAGACAAGAATCAGACGTTGGCAAGTTTAGATCGAGGTTGAAAGTGCTCCTCCTGGAAAGGGAATACTATAGTGTACAAGACTATATTAATGACAAGTTATGTTAGAAGTATATTTTTTATTTTACTGGGCAGATTATGTAAATTGTTTTTATTCCATATAATATTATATTGTTAGTGTACTACTATGCAAATATTATACCTAAGTATGAGATTTATGTCCTGACCCATTGTCAATGCTATATATAGTCTGATGACAATAAATGATTTGATTTGATTTGAAACTCTTTATAAAAGAAAAGCCTACATGAATAAGAGTAGTTGTTGTTCCTCTGAGCTCTATGTTATATCTGGCTGGAGTAGTGATGTGCGATACGTATCGTATCGTATCGGAATATCGCGAAACGCTAGGGCCGATACGATATTTTTGAAACAATACGTATTATATCGCCTAAAACTATACTCGATTTTGTATCGACACATAGAGACGATGATATTTCGATATTATTTTCTTGGCAGTAAAACAATGAGGTTATATCTATATTCGACAAGAATTCTTCATAAGTCTTCTTTCTGTGGTACTGCAATTAAAACAAGTGTAAATACCTCGTTGGCCGTATTTTTAACTGCAGTGTATGATACGATATACGTTGTATCGTTTATGCACAATATGTTAAGCGATACGATACGCGTATCGCGATACACAACACCGATACGATATGGCCGATACGATATCTGACTCCGATACGTATCGTATGGCCATATCGCGATACACGGCCGTATCGCACATCACTACGCTGGATCGCTGGATTCTGTTCTGGAGTGAACAAGCGTGCCGCTGTGTTTGTGGTCGTTATGTTGGCAAGATGTGTTTTTGACATTTTGGTGGTTTAGTTATTTTATTTCCTATTGGTTGAAATTTTGACATCGTCCACCCAATGCATTCTGACTGGTCCAGTTAACGTCAAAGTGGCAAAGAGCAAAATGTCTGTGTTGACGGCACGTTTTTGGAAAATATTTGGTCAGAGAGTAGTGACTCGACTCCAGATATAACATAGAGCTCAGTGTGTTGTTCAAGACAAACCATTGCATACAGGTTTGCCAACTCACAAATATTTAGCATTATACAAAATCATGACAAAATCTGAGAACAAATTACAATGAGCTAATGAGTTTTTCTGCTACAAATTTAAATTACTTGAAATGAGAAGTGTAAATTATTTTCCCTTAATTTTTTAGATTTTTCGGGGGAATATATATCCCCCCTCCCGATTATGCCCCTGATTCTAGGAACTATTTTAAACATATCCTTGGATTGATTGCAATGCGTTAGTTAAATTTGATACTGAAAAGTTACTTCTGACTAGCTAACTAACCTCTTACTTTTGAATGTTTATGTAAAATGTCTCACATTTTTAAACATAAAATGTGAGTGGCTATTATACAAAATATGTATGCAGGGAATTACACATACAAGATCTAGGGAAATGCAATAATGATGTTGGGAAGTATGATCAACCAAAGTTGTCATGCGTGAAACAATTCAGACAGCCGCCTGCAGAACGAATATTACTACATGATGCACGACGATGTTGAACCGAGAGACCTAACCAAGATCAGACTTCGGTGTTCACATAAAATAAACTCTAAATACTGTATCGTTAACCAAATAAAAGCAGTTTGTCACATTTTGTATAAATCCCATTCATTTTAATTTAAAAGAAGGCATTTAAAAAATTCCCCCCAAAAATCAAATTTCCCCGCTAAAATCGAAAAATCCCCTTCAAAATAAAATTGTATAGCACAACCCGCGCTATCATCCCCCCCCCCTTGTGGGCACCCCTTTCCCTTACATTCTTAATAATTGATATAGGCCTAAACATCCAAGACATAACCATTGATATAAAGTAATCAGTAATTTGTAACAGGACTAAAAATTACTTGTATCAGTTGTAATCAGTACTGGAAAGCTGGAAAGTAATCGTTAAGCTAGAGTTGCTAAGTCACCAGATTTCCCAATAGATTACCGGAGTTTTAAGATAAAAATATAGCTCCAGGGAATTTCCTTGAAAAATTAAAAATTTCCCCTTTTTGAAATTGTTCCCAAAAATGTGTTCAATAGAACAAATTTTGTGTTGAAATCCTATCTGTGAACGAAAATTTATTTACGTTTGCAACTTCATCGTCATGCAATGATTGCCAAATAAGCTAAACCCTTATTTCCCTGTTCACTCTAACCTGCTCTATTATTTGTTACTCTTTGGCTTCATTTCGTCGGGAAATATCGTTGATTTTAACATATATTTGCGGTTATAGAACGCTGAAAATCAGTATAATCAGTATTAATGGCTCCCTGCAGTTAATTAAATTACACATGTGAAGCTAAGCACATCACTGCTCTACCAGACATTCTGGCACGATTTCAGTGGACCCACGAAGGTTATTAATTGGTGGGTGTGCGTCTTCAAGTGCGCGAGAAGAGGTTTTAGCGCGGGAATACATTTACAAACACCCGCATGAACCAACCACGAGGAGAACGAAAAATGAGAATATATATTTATTTATAAATTAATTTTTATTATTTATTATGTGAATTTATAAATGATTAAGTGAGAATAATCGAGACGTACTCTTGTTAGCAATTTGCTAGATTCAGTTGTCTGCTTGACCGAAGGTTGCGCTGGGCCAACTGTGTATACATACTTTTCAAAAGCAAGACTAAATAACCAAATATTATGTTCCAGCCTGACTCCAACTCAGACAAATCGTAACGACTTCTAGTTTACACGTTCCTTCTTGCATGCAACGATTTTTCGTTGCAGATAAATCGTTACGTTTTATCGTAGCGTGTACACCTTAATACCAAGAGACGGGATTTAAGAGACAGTTTAATATAAAATAATGAGACTTAGTACATGTTAATCTATTTGAGGTAAGAATTACATACAAATTTACTTTTCCTACTATTTCCTGCTTCGAAATGGTGGCAGGTTAAAGGTTTTACATGTTAAATTCACCACCAGCTATATTAATTAACTACCTAAAAGATCATACAAATCACCTTCACCTTGCCGTCAGTCTACTGGGCAACAGTGAAAGTGCAAATACCCTCCGTTGCAGTAAACCTATGTACTCAGCGAATTTCCAATATACGTATATATGTTTCTCCCACTACTACATAAAGCCACTTACCAAGTTTAAGTTTCAAAAGAATACATTTATAAACGAGATCGCACGCAGCACGCTGACGTGAGGAAAGTGAATTTCCACATAAAAACTTTTAAAACTCAAAATCAGTGTAAAAATATATATTTATTCCAAGTTTTATTAAAATCTGAAAACAGTGATTTTTTGGCTGCTCTGATGCTCCTGGTTTCATTTACTGCAAACCTGGGAATACAATTTTGCGCATTATAATGTTAGGAGAAGGTCCAGACAGGCTTTAAAGTAGGCGTGAGGATGCTGGGGTTGATAAAAGTACTCTAACAAAGGAATAACAGGCTTTTCTAGTGTAAAACCCCCATAAGACAACGTACTGTGTTTAGTCAAAACACATTTTCTTTAATAACTCGGTAAATATTTATGCTAGAATGACGAGAGAGGGCTTAAAACTTTCGCCTCACTATAATTCCCATCTTTTTACATGCATTTATTTTACATCTGGGGCTTTTATGACCCTTTTGGGCCCAAAAACTCGAAATTTGAAAGATTAATCCCCAAAAAAGGGATTTAGAGTTTTCCGATTGTTTTGTGTTTGTTTCCAAAAAGCCATTATGAAACTATTAAGTTCTAAGTAAACACTGCACTATTTCTAAGATTGTATTAACTTTACAAATATTGCAAATATTTAATCTTAAACAAACTCTAACATTTAAATTAATTTAGATATAATTTAACATGTCACAATGGGTTGGTTATTCATGATTATAAACAATTCAACGGTTTACAAACAGACACACATTGTAGTAGTGTAACATTTATATTTAGCGATTAAGTAAAATGCAATGGCATTACATACAAAATTAAATATATGAATGTGTTTCAACAACTACGTTAGGCACAAGATGTTTTACAATAATTGGTCGTTGCGAGGTTGCCATCATCGTGCGTAACTCGTGTAATGGTGGAAGTTAGAGGCCGCCATGATGGTTAGCCAGTTCCATAGTTAGCGAATTCCGTGGCTTGAAACTTTTGAGTTAGTGGGTTCCAGAGTTAGCCAGTTCCAGACTCTGACGGTTAGGCAATTCCGTGGTTAGTCAGTTCCAACATAGAATATGGGCTAGCGAGTTCCGCAGTTAGCCAATTCCATCGTCTCGTTTTTTTGTTTTTAATATAGTTTTGTATAGTATGATTTTGTTGTCTTTCTACGACCAGAGTTTAAAAAGAGGAAATGAATTTGGCGATATTGGAACGGCGGTGAAAAGTGAAAAGTAGGGCTGGTTGCAGTGTTGCCACTTTTAGGGAAATTACCCTTTTTTATGGTAATTTTACTGGTCTTAGGGTAATTTTAGGGTAAAGGAGTTTTTGGGTAATTTTAGGGTAAAATCTAGAGCCTCTTTATAATTTAAATACAGATGTTTTGGCAATGTAAAATACATTTTCCAGGAATTAAAACATTTACAAGTGCTGGGTAAATTAAAGTATTATAAAAGAGATATAACTAGCATGTACATCCGATATCCTATTCAGTATTAGACTAAAGATGCATGTAATCACAATGAATACAAAGTTTAATTTTCGAACAGATACAATTGAGGAACATTATGTTATGTGTCCAAAATTGGGCACAACATAATAATATAGAAAATCCTACACAGTAAAAATATATCGGGTTAATTTGGTTAAATATAGGTTGTTAGATTTACAGGCACACATTTGTATGAAGGAACTATTTTATGCCTGTGAAACCCGCATGGTGAGCCAGGTGAGCGCACATAAAAACATCACAACAAGGCATAACATGTGTGATTTGGTTTATTATTGCAATGAACCTATTGATCTAATCAAATAGTAATAAGATTATAAACATTCTCTGGGCATTATTATTTCGAAAAAATAACATTAACAAATTTGAACAACTGAAATAAGTTTATACAAAAATAAAGTACTCCGAACAACTGTTTATAACATTTATCAACAAGTTTATACTATCAGCGATACCTGTACATTAAGTATAGCGCTGAATATTACAACAGAATATTTATTTGAATATGTTAATACATATTTCGTTTTATGTGTGATATAGGGCCAAAGACGAGTATTAAATGCTATGTTATTTTACTTTTCATGCCTTAATCATGTTTTAAAACCAACCTCGAGTGTATTTTGAGCTTTTAGAGAAGAAAATATACTCTTAGGGTAATTTACAAAATGTTTAGGGTAATTTCATCTCACGTTTAGGGTGAAATTTCATCTAGCTGGTGGCAACACTGGCTGGCTGGCAAGTGAGTAAGTGGCGAAGTGGCATGGCGACGTTGTGAATTATAGTTATTATTACTGAAGTTTGCTGTAATTGTTTGTGTTGCTGTACGTAACTCTTTAAACTCACCTTGATTCATCAGTATTTAGGTAATATGGGAGCGTATCTGTCAGAACCGAAAACTTCTAAAGACAGTAGCGATCACGAAGGAGATGGAGTTAGATGCGGTGCGAGTTCAATGCAGGGATGGCGAATTTCACAAGAAGTAAGCATAATAATTATAATTCCAGAGAAGTAAATTGTGTTAAATCATGCAAGATTGTTAACGATTCTTTGTATAATGGCATTTTGTTTTAATCCTTCTGAAGACATCTAGCTTAGCCTAGCCTATTTGGTCTTCTGTAGTGAAGGACTGAATAAGCAAGTTAAAACAACTTTGGCCTAGGCTTTGATTGCAAGCCTAGAGTAGGTTTAAGACTTAACATATCCACTGTGACTATCCAGTAGAACATGGGAACCACCACTCGGATGTCCATGCCCTGGACCAGGTCACACTGTTATAGGCTACTGAATTATCTAACGGCCTTTAAATCTCGTTGATTAAGATAATTATTCTAAGCTACTTCCTGGAGATATTATATTGCTAGTGTGGTTTTTAGAAACTTCCCACCCAACTGTGAAAACCGTGAATAAGCCGTGAATTTACTTACTGTGAAAAACCTGGAATAAGCTGCAGGTATATATCAAACCTTAATCCTCCAACTGCCTATTATAATGGTCCATACTGTTACAAGGTGATTTTGACCGTCGTGCAAGCTTTTGGGGGGGTTGCACTTCCGCAGAAAAACTTCCGCGGAGGAACAAACGAATGAAAATAATCTATTTAAAATATAGATAAAGGTTCATTAGGAGCTCTCTTAACCGATCCCTAAGGGACCAGGTCATGATCTAAAATTTCTATAGGGTAGTATGCATATGGGTTTTAAATGTAGTTCCTACACATTTTATTTGTTATACAACTTAAATCAAGATTACTTTAATTAATTTTATTATTTTTATCAATATTAATACTGTAAATCATTTTTCATTTTAGTGTTCAAATCCAATCCAAACCCAATCCAAATCCAATCACAATCCAATCAAAATCCAAATGGCTTGTGTCATTTGTGAAAAACATTTGAAGAACTGCATGACTTTTCTGAAGATGTAATTAATTTTAGGGTTCCTCATTAAACATCGCGTTTTAACCCTAGCAGTGGCCAATGGCCGAGAATCGATGTGAAACTGGCAATAGAATATCCATAAAACCCAACAATAGGGTATTTAAACTGTGACATCACTAACCCCCGATTGAACAGGGTATTTAAACTATGACGTCACAAGCCCAGCTGTTAGAGTAACAAAAATGGCTGCCACATTGGTATGCACCTAACCTCAAAAAGGCATTTCCCGCCGTTTAGCAGACATTAGGCCAGTCAGCTAATAACAACCTTCAAAACAAGATGATAAAACTCATAAAAACTAACCTTCCGAATGTAGCTTAGCACGTACAAACCTTTTAAAGCCGGCTCTACACTCTCGCCGATGTTTGCCGAGCGATGGCGAAGGCAAGAATACGCCGAATGCGGAGGGCTAGTTCCTCCAAGTTCTATACCCGAACTGGCACTGTGGATACGCGCTAGCCGTGGCGGCTGGGGCCTATCCACAAACAGGTCGGGATGTAGAGTGACGTCACAATAATTCAGTCCGATCAGTTCCCAAATCCGTATATGCTAGTGCTAAAAGGACTGTATTGAATCAAATTGTATTACGTCACTCTTATATTCGTGAGGTCATGGATCTTACTGTCAGCCGGGTGATGTCACTAATCGCTCGTACACTGGCAACCACCTACTTTCCCGCCATTAGCACTAGCAGACAATCGAAGGGACGGACGATCTAGTTATTGCTAGCCCACTCCTACAAGTAAATCGTAAAATTAAGCAACAATATTGACGTGTAACTATTCTTTATAAGTGTGTGTAACAGAAGAATACATGGAAGGTAAACATACAGACTATTTAGAGTCGCAGCTGACGGTAAAAAACACCGTTGAGGCGCTGGATGGTGTAGGTTATCAAGTTATTGCTAGCCCTCTCACTCGTTTACAAATTAATTTTAAGCAACTATATATACGTTTTTGTAAGCTTTATAAGTGTGTGTAACAGAAAAATACATGGTCGGTAAACGACCAGACGTTTTAAGGTGTCAATCGACGGTAAAAAATGCCGTTTTGGCGCGGGACGGGGTAGGATATCAAGTTATTGCTAGCCCTCTCAGTCGTTTACAAATTAATTTTAAGCAACTATATATACGTTTTTGTAAGCTTTATAAGTGTGTGTAACAGAAAAATACATGGTCGGTAAACGACCAGACGTTTTAAGGTGTCAATTGACGGTAGAAAATGCCGTTTTGGCGCGGGACGGGGTAGGATATCAAGTTATTGCTAGCCCTCTCAGTCGTTTACAAATTAATTTTAAGCAACTATATATACGTTTTTGTAAGCTTTATAAGTGTGTGTAACAGAAAAATACATGGTCGGTAAACGACCAGACGTTTTAAGGTGTCAATCGACGGTAGAAAATGCCATTTTGGCGCGGGACGGGGAAGGATTTCACGTTATTGCTAGCCCTCTCAGTCGTTTACAAATTAATTTTAAGCAACTATATATACGTTTTTGCAAGCTTTATAAGTGTGTGTAACAGAAAAATACATGGTCGGTAAACGACCAGACGTTATAAGGAGTCAATCGACAGTGAAAAATGGCGTTTTGGCGCGGGACGGGGTAGGATATAAAGTTTTTGCTAGCCCTCTCAGTCGTTTACAAATTAATTTTAAGCAACTATATATACGTTTTTGTAAGCTTTATAAGTGTGTGTAACAGAAAAATACATGGTCGGTAAACGACCAGACGTTTTAAGGTGTCAATCGACGGTAAAAAATGGCGTTTTGGCGCGGGTCGGGGTGGGCTATCAAATTATTGCAAGCTCTCTCACTCGTTTACAAATTAATTTTAAGCAACTATATATACGTTTTTGTAAGCTTTGTAAGTGTGTGTAACAGAAAAATACATGGTCGGTAAACGACCAGACGTTTTAAGGTGTCAATCGACGGTAGAAAATGCCGTTTTGGCGCGGGACGGGGTAGGATATCAAGTTATTGCTAGCCCTCTCAGTCGTTTACAAATTAATTTTAAGCAACTATATATAGGTTTTTGTAAGCTTTATAAGTGTGTGTAACAGAAAAATACATGGTCGGTAAACGACCAGACGTTTTAAGGTGTCAATCGACAGTAGAAAATGCCGTTTTGGCGCGGGACGGGGTAGGATATAAAGTTATTGCTAGCCCTCTCAGTCGTTTACAAATTAATTTTAAGCAACTATATATACGTTTTTGTAAGCTTTATAAGTGTGTGTAACAGAAAAATACATGGTCGGTAAACGACCAGACGTTTTAAGGTGTCAATCGACGGTAAAAAATACCGTTTTGGCGCGGGTCGGGGTGGGCTATCAAATTATTGCTAGCTCTCTCACTCGTTTACAAATTAATTTTAAGCAACTATATATACGTTTTTGTAAGCTTTGTAAGTGTGTGTAACAGAAAAATACATGGTCGGTAAACGACCAGACGTTTTAAGGTGTCAATCGACGGTAGAAAATGCCGTTTTGGCGCGGGACGGGGTAGGATATCAAGTTATTGCTAGCCCTCTCAGTCGTTTACAAATTAATTTTAAGCAACTATATATAGGTTTTTGTAAGCTTTATAAGTGTGTGTAACAGAAAAATACATGGTCGGTAAACGACCAGACGTTTTAAGGTGTCAATCGACGGTAGAAAATGCCGTTTTGGCGCGGGACGGGGTAGGATATCAAGTTATTGCTAGCCCTCTCAGTCGTTTACAAATTAATTTTAAGCAACTATATATACGTTTTTGTAAGCTTTATAAGTGTGTGTAACAGAAAAATACATGGTCGGTAAACGACCAGACGTTTTAAGGTGTCAATCGACGGTAGAAAATGCCGTTTTGGCGCGGGACGGGGTAGGATATCACGTTATTGCTAGCCCTCTCAGTCGTTTACAAATTAATTTTAAGCAACTATACATACGTTTTTGCAAGCTTTATAAGTGTGTGTAACAGAAAAATACATGGTCGGTAAACGACCAGACGTTATAAGGAGTCAATCGACAGTGAAAAATGGCGTTTTGGCGCGGGACGGGGTAGGATATAAAGTTATTGCTAGCCCTCTCAGTCGTTTACAAATTAATTTTAAGCAACTATATATACGTTTTTGTAAGCTTTATAAGTGTGTGTAACAGAAAAATACATGGTCGGTAAACGACCAGACGTTTTAAGGTGTCAATCGACGGTAGAAAATGCCGTTTTGGCGCGGGACGGGGTAGGATATCACGTTATTGCTAGCCCTCTCAGTCGTTTATAAATTAATTTTAAGCAACTATATATACGTTTTTGCAAGCTTTATAAGTGTGTGTAACAGAAAAATACATGGTCGGTAAACGACCAGACGTTATAAGGTGTCAATCGACGGTGAAAAATGGCGTTTTGGCGCGGGACGGGGTAGGATATAAAGTTATTGCTAGCCCTCTCAGTCGTTTACAAATTAATTTTAAGCAACTATATATACGTTTTTGCAAGCTTTATAAGTGTGTGTAACAGAAAAATACATGGTCGGTAAACGACCAGACGTTATAAGGTGTCAATCGACGGTGAAAAATGGCGTTTTGGCGCGGGACGGGGTAGGATATAAAGTTATTGCTAGCCCTCTCAGTCGTTTACAAATTAATTTTAAGCTATTATATATAGGTTTTTGTAAGCTTTATAAGTGTGTGTAACAGCAAAATACCCCCGTAGCAGCTAACCTGCGTACTCAGCGAATTTCCAATGCATATGTATGTATCTTAATACCACATAAAGCCACATACCAAGTTTCATCAATATACATTCATAAATAAACGATTTATGACAGTTTGATTATTCTCCATAAGAATAACATGGCGGCTGAGTATGCAGGTTTGCTGAAGGAAGGAAAAAAAAATGGGGTTTTATACAAATATCAATATAACTCATGTAGGTAAAGCCACATACCAAATTTCATTAATTTATTTTCATAATAAAGGCAGATAACACGTTACTTATTCTCCATAAGAATAACATGGGAGCTGAGTACGCAGGTTTGCTGCTACGGGAACTATCAGCCAAAATATGGTTTTTAGTGTAAATATCAATAGACCACAACGATATGAAGCAATATACCAAGTTTCATCAGTATACGTTCATAAATAAGCGAGATATAACATTTTTGTTTTCCTCCATAAGAATAACATTAGACAACGTACTGTGTTTAGCACTTTCAATATCTCGGTAACCAATTGACTTAGAGAAATGATCGAAATACCAAATTGTGTGTATTTTTAAGCTGAATCCAATGGGAAAAACTAAAATTTGACCATTTCCAAAATTATATGTAAAAAATTCAAAAAACCCATTTTTGGGGTACAAAACCCCCCCAAAATACCCCTTCGGATAGAGCGATCTGGCTGGTTTTCGATCTTAAAGTCATAAATGTTGCTTTACACGTTTATACCAAATTTCATCAAAATCAGATAATTTTTACGAGAGTTATCGTGCTCACGGACACACACATATATATATATATATATATATATATATATATATATATATATATATACAGTTAATTTATAAGACTGCCTCATGGAAAGGTGTTATTGTACAAATCATTATCAGTTTTCCCCGTATAGTGTCCAGTGGGTTACCAAAATTTCCCACTTTCTGTCACAAGTGTACAACAGCGTATTTCTCAGACCCCATAACACCGGATGTTGATAAGGTCTATTGTTTGTTGATGGACCTGGCTGCTCCCCTCCCCCTTGCGAGGGGGTGAGACGGGTCGACCTTGAGGGGAGTAGTGCAGACAAAGACGAGAGTTTCGCACACATTTAAATATCTAGAGAAATTTACAAGTGAACAAATAGTAAAGTCCTTACTTCCAAATATAAGCTCCTTGGTTGCAGTCGATCATTATTTGCCGCTAATAGTGTCACAACCACAGATATGGATTAACACCAGTTCAGACTTTTATAATGTACGAAAAGATAACAAAATTAAACATTTAAATATAACAACCTATGTAAATACATAACTATAGTTTAATAAATGAATTTGTTAACCTTAAAATTTATAAATAAACAAATACGTATCCCTCCATCATAATTCCTAAGGATAAACTAAGAATTCACAATTACACGATTTGTCTGTATTCAAATGTACCGCCACACTGCGTGTATTACAGCTAAATAACCCCCGTCGCAGCAAACCTGCGTACTAAGCGAATTTCCAATGCATTTTTACTTTTCTCACTACTACATAAAGCCACTTACCAAGTTTGACAAAGATACATTCATAAATAAGTGATTTAAAACATTTTAATTATTCCCTATAAGAATAACATTAGGACTGAATACGCAGGTTTGCTGAAAAGAAGAGGATAAGAAATGAGTTTTTATGCAATTATCAATATAACTGAACCAGGTGAAGCTACTTACCAAGTTTTATTAATTTATGTTCATAATTAAGGGAAATATGAAACTTTAATTATTCTCCATAAAAATAACATTAGGGCTGAATATGCAGGTTAGCTGCTACGGGGACAACAAACAAAACATTTATATTTTGTGCAAATATCAAATTAATTTGTACACGAATGAGAGGGCTAGCAATAACTTGATATCCTACCCCGTCCCGCGCCAAAACGGTATTTTTTACCGTCGATTGACACCTTAAAACGTCTGGTGGAGGGCTAGTTCCTCCAAGTTCTATACCCGAACTGGCACTGTGGATACGCGCTAGCCGTGGCGGCTGGGGCCTATCCACAAACAGGTCGGGATGTAGAGTGACGTCACAATAATTCAGTCCGATCAGTTCCCAAATCCGTATATGCTAGTGCTAAAAGGACTGTATTGAATCAAATTGTATTACGTCACTCTTATATTCGTGAGGTCATGGATCTTACTGTCAGCCGGGTGATGTCACTAATCGCTCGTACACTGGCAACCACCTACTTTCCCGCCATTAGCACTAGCAGACAATCGAAGGGACGGACGATCTAGTTATTGCTAGCCCACTCCTACAAGTAAATCGTAAAATTAAGCAACAATATTGACGTGTAACTATTCTTTATAAGTGTGTGTAACAGAAGAATACATGGAAGGTAAACATACAGACTATTTAGAGTCGCAGCTGACGGTAAAAAACACCGTTGAGGCGCTGGATGGTGTAGGTTATCAAGTTATTGCTAGCCCTCTCACTCGTTTACAAATTAATTTTAAGCAACTATATATACGTTTTTGTAAGCTTTATAAGTGTGTGTAACAGAAAAATACATGGTCGGTAAACGACCAGACGTTTTAAGGTGTCAATCGACGGTAAAAAATGCCGTTTTGGCGCGGGACGGGGTAGGATATCAAGTTATTGCTAGCCCTCTCAGTCGTTTACAAATTAATTTTAAGCAACTATATATACGTTTTTGTAAGCTTTATAAGTGTGTGTAACAGAAAAATACATGGTCGGTAAACGACCAGACGTTTTAAGGTGTCAATCGACGGTAGAAAATGCCGTTTTGGCGCGGGACGGGGTAGGATATCAAGTTATTGCTAGCCCTCTCAGTCGTTTACAAATTAATTTTAAGCAACTATATATACGTTTTTGTAAGCTTTATAAGTGTGTGTAACAGAAAAATACATGGTCGGTAAACGACCAGACGTTTTAAGGTGTCAATCGACGGTAGAAAATGCCATTTTGGCGCGGGACGGGGAAGGATTTCACGTTATTGCTAGCCCTCTCAGTCGTTTACAAATTAATTTTAAGCAACTATATATACGTTTTTGCAAGCTTTATAAGTGTGTGTAACAGAAAAATACATGGTCGGTAAACGACCAGACGTTATAAGGAGTCAATCGACAGTGAAAAATGGCGTTTTGGCGCGGGACGGGGTAGGATATAAAGTTTTTGCTAGCCCTCTCAGTCGTTTACAAATTAATTTTAAGCAACTATATATACGTTTTTGCAAGCTTTATAAGTGTGTATAACAGAAAAATACATGGTCGGTAAACGACCAGACGTTATAAGGTGTCAATCGACGGTGAAAAATGGCGTTTTGGCGTGGGACGGGGTAGGATATAAAGTTATTGCTAGCCCTCTCAGTCGTTTACAAATTAATTTTAAGCAACTATATATACGTTTTTGTAAGCTTTATAAGTGTGTGTAACAGAAAAATACATGGTCGGTAAACGACCAGACGTTTTAAGGTGTCAATCGACGGTAAAAAATGGCGTTTTGGCGCGGGTCGGGGTGGGCTATCAAATTATTGCTAGCTCTCTCACTCGTTTACAAATTAATTTTAAGCAACTATATATACGTTTTTGTAAGCTTTGTAAGTGTGTGTAACAGAAAAATACATGGTCGGTAAACGACCAGACGTTTTAAGGTGTCAATCGACGGTAGAAAATGCCGTTTTGGCGCGGGACGGGGTAGGATATCAAGTTATTGCTAGCCCTCTCAGTCGTTTACAAATTAATTTTAAGCAACTATATATAGGTTTTTGTAAGCTTTATAAGTGTGTGTAACAGAAAAATACATGGTCGGTAAACGACCAGACGTTTTAAGGTGTCAATCGACAGTAGAAAATGCCGTTTTGGCGCGGGACGGGGTAGGATATAAAGTTATTGCTAGCTCTCTCAGTCGTTTACAAATTAATTTTAAGCAACTATATATACGTTTTTGTAAGCTTTATAAGTGTGTGTAACAGAAAAATACATGGTCGGTAAACGACCAGACGTTTTAAGGTGTCAATCGACGGTAAAAAATACCGTTTTGGCGCGGGTCGGGGTGGGCTATCAAATTATTGCTAGCTCTCTCACTCGTTTACAAATTAATTTTAAGCAACTATATATATGTTTTGTAAGCTTTGTAAGTGTGTGTAACAGAAAAATACATGGTCGGTAAACGACCAGACGTTTTAAGGTGTCAATCGACGGTAGAAAATGCCGTTTTGGCGCGGGACGGGGTAGGATATCAAGTTATTGCTAGCCCTCTCAGTCGTTTACAAATTAATTTTAAGCAACTATATATAGGTTTTTGTAAGCTTTATAAGTGTGTGTAACAGAAAAATACATGGTCGGTAAACGACCAGACGTTTTAAGGTGTCAATCGACGGTAGAAAATGCCGTTTTGGCGCGGGACGGGGTAGGATATCAAGTTATTGCTAGCCCTCTCAGTCGTTTACAAATTAATTTTAAGCAACTATATATACGTTTTTGTAAGCTTTATAAGTGTGTGTAACAGAAAAATACATGGTCGGTAAACGACCAGACGTTTTAAGGTGTCAATCGACGGTAGAAAATGCCGTTTTGGCGCGGGACGGGGTAGGATATCACGTTATTGCTAGCCCTCTCAGTCGTTTACAAATTAATTTTAAGCAACTATACATACGTTTTTGCAAGCTTTATAAGTGTGTGTAACAGAAAAATACATGGTCGGTAAACGACCAGACGTTATAAGGAGTCAATCGACAGTGAAAAATGGCGTTTTGGCGCGGGACGGGGTAGGATATAAAGTTATTGCTAGCCCTCTCAGTCGTTTACAAATTAATTTTAAGCAACTATATATACGTTTTTGTAAGCTTTATAAGTGTGTGTAACAGAAAAATACATGGTCGGTAAACGACCAGACGTTTTAAGGTGTCAATCGACGGTAGAAAATGCCGTTTTGGCGCGGGATGGGGTAGGATATCACGTTATTGCTAGCCCTCTCAGTCGTTTATAAATTAATTTTAAGCAACTATATATACGTTTTTGCAAGCTTTATAAGTGTGTGTAACAGAAAAATACATGGTCGGTAAACGACCAGACGTTATAAGGTGTCAATCGACGGTGAAAAATGGCGTTTTGGCGCGGGACGGGGTAGGATATAAAGTTATTGCTAGCCCTCTCAGTCGTTTACAAATTAATTTTAAGCAACTATATATACGTTTTTGCAAGCTTTATAAGTGTGTGTAACAGAAAAATACATGGTCGGTAATCGACCAGACGTTATAAGGTGTCAATCGACGGTGAAAAATGGCGTTTTGGCGCGGGACGGGGTAGGATATAAAGTTATTGCTAGCCCTCTCAGTCGTTTACAAATTAATTTTAAGCTATTATATATAGGTTTTTGTAAGCTTTATAAGTGTGTGTAACAGCAAAATACCCCCGTAGCAGCTAACCTGCGTACTCAGCGAATTTCCAATGCATATGTATGTATCTTAATACCACATAAAGCCACATACCAAGTTTCATCAATATACATTCATAAATAAACGATTTATGACAGTTTGATTATTCTCCATAAGAATAACATGGCGGCTGAGTATGCAGGTTTGCTGAAGGAAGGAAAACAAAAAATGGGGTTTTATACAAATATCAATATAACTCATGTAGGTAAAGCCACATACCAAATTTCATTAATTTATTTTCATAATAAAGGCAGATAACACGTTACTTATTCTCCATAAGAATAACATGGGAGCTGAGTACGCAGGTTTGCTGCTACGGGAACTATCAGCCAAAATATGGTTTTTAGTGTAAATATCAATAGACCACAACGATATGAAGCAATATACCAAGTTTCATCAGTATACGTTCATAAATAAGCGAGATATAACATTTTTGTTTTCCTCCATAAGAATAACATTAGACAACGTACTGTGTTTAGCACTTTCAATATCTCGGTAACCAATTGACTTAGAGAAATGATCGAAATACCAAATTGTGTGTATTTTTAAGCTGAATCCAATGGGAAAAACTAAAATTTGACCATTTCCAAAATTATATGTAAAAAATTCAAAAAACCCATTTTTGGGGTACAAAACCCCCCCAAAATACCCCTTCGGATAGAGCGATCTGGCTGGTTTTCGAACTTAAAGTCATAAATGTTGCTTTACACGTTTATACCAAATTTCATCAAAATCAGATAATTTTTACGAGAGTTATCGTGCTCACGGACACACACACATATATATATATATATATATATATATATACAGTTTCGAACGAATGGTGTTTTTGGGGTCTGGGGACCTCAAAACGAAAAGTTATCATGGTCCCAGGCCTAGGTCTTACCATGCCGACTACGGTAATAGCTTCTTCCCTATAGGGGAAATTCGCTAAAACTTTAAAATGACACATCGATTGTCAAAATCGGTTTACAAATAACGACGTAGTGTCCCGAAAACCATAAAATGTAATTATAAATAATCTTAGGGCAATTAAAGTTAGGTACATTACTGGATGAAATAAGCTAAAATTTGTCATATTAATTTATAAGACTGCCTCATGGAAAGGTGTTATTGTACAAATCATTATCAGTTTTCCCCGTATAGTGTCCAGTGGGTTACCAAAATTTCCCACTTTCTGTCACAAGTGTACAACAGCGTATTTCTCAGACCCCATAACACCGGATGTTGATAAGGTCTATTGTTTGTTGATGGACCTGGCTGCTCCCCTCCCCCTTGCGAGGGGGTGAGACGGGTCGACCTTGAGGGGAGTAGTGCAGACAAAGACGAGAGTTTCACACACATTTAAATATCTAGAGAAATTTACAAGTGAACAAATAGTAAAGTCCTTACTTCCAAATATAAGCTCCTTGGTTGCAGTCGATCATTATTTGCCGCTAATAGTGTCACAACCACAGATATGGATTAACACCAGTTCAGACTTTTATAATGTACGAAAAGATAACAAAATTAAACATTTAAATATAACAACCTATGTAAATACATAACTATAGTTTAATAAATGAATTTGTTAACCTTAAAATTTATAAATAAACAAATACGTATCCCTCCATCATAATTCCTAAGGATAAACTAAGAATTCACAATTACACGATTTGTCTGTATTCAAATGTACCGCCACACTGCGTGTATTACAGCTAAATAACCCCCGTCGCAGCAAACCTGCGTACTAAGCGAATTTCCAATGCATTTTTACTTTTCTCACTACTACATAAAGCCACTTACCAAGTTTGACAAAGATACATTCATAAATAAGTGATTTAAAACATTTTAATTATTCCCTATAAGAATAACATTAGGACTGAATACGCAGGTTTGCTGAAAAGAGGAGGATAAGAAATGAGTTTTTATGCAATTATCAATATAACTGAACCAGGTGAAGCTACTTACCAAGTTTTATTAATTTATGTTCATAATTAAGGGAAATATGAAACTTTAATTATTCTCCATAAAAATAACATTAGGGCTGAATATGCAGGTTAGCTGCTACGGGGACAACAAACAAAACATTTATATTTTGTGCAAATATCAAATTAATTTGTACACGAATGAGAGGGCTAGCAATAACTTGATATCCTACCCCGTCCCGCGCCAAAACGGTATTTTTTACCGTCGATTGACACCTTAAAACGTCTGGTCGTTTACCGACCATGTATTTTTCTGTTACACACACTTATAAAGCTTACAAAAACGTATATATAGTTGCTTAAAATTAATTTGTAAACGAATGAGAGGGCTAGCAATAACTTGATATCCTACCCCGTCCCACGCCAACACGGCATTTTTTACCGTCGATTGGCACCTTAAAACGTCTGGTCGTTTACCGACCATGTATTTTTCTGTTACACACACTTATAAAGCTTACAAAAACGTATATATGGTTGCTTAAAATTAATTTTTTAACGAATGAGAGGGCTAGCAATAACTAGATATCCTACCCGGTCCCGCGCCAAAACGCCATTTTTTACCGTCGATTGACACCTTAAAACGTCTGGTCGTTTACCGACCATGTATTTTTCTGTTACACACACTTATAAAGCTTACAAAAACGTATGTATAGTTGCTTAAAATTAATTTGTAAACGAATGAGAGGGCTAGCAATAACTAGATATCCTACCCCGTCCCGCGCCAAAACGGCATTTTTTACCGTCGATTGACACCTTAAAACGTCTGGTCGTTTACCGACCATGTATTTTTCTGTTCCACACACTTATAAAGTTTTCAAAAACGTATATGTAGTTGCTTAAAATTAATTTGTAAACGAATGAGAGGGCTAGCAATAACTTGATATCCTACCCCGTCCCGCGTCAAAACGGTATTTTTTACCGTCGATTGACACCTTAAAACGTCTGGTCGTTTACCGACCATGTATTTTTCTGTTACACACACTTATAAAGATTACAAAAACGTATATATAGTTGCTTAAAATTAATTTGTAAACGAATGAGAGGGCTAGCAATAACTTGATATCCTACCCCGTCCCGCGCCAACACGGCATTTTTTACCGTCGATTGACACCTTAAAACGTCTGGTCGTTTACCGACCATGTATTTTTCTGTTACACACACTTATAAAGATTACAAAAACGTATATATAGTTGCTTAAAATTAATTTGTAAACGAATGAGAGGGCTAGCAATAACTTGATATCCTACCCCGTCCCGCGCCAACACGGCATTTTTTACCGTCGATTGACACCTTAAAACGACTGGTCGTTTACCGACCATGTATTTTTCTGTTACACACACTTATAAAGCTTACAAAAATGTACATATAGTTGCTTAAAATTAATTTTTTAACTAATGAGAGGGCTAGCAATAACTAGATATCCTACCCCGTCCCGCGCCAACACGGCATTTTTTACCGTCGATTGGCACCTTAAAACGTCTGGTCGTTTACCGACCATGTATTTTTCTGTTACACACACTTATAAAGCTTACAAAAACGTATATATAGTTGCTTAAAATTAATTTGTAAACGAATGAGAGGGCTAGCAATAACATGATATCCTACCCCGTCCCGCGCCTAAACGGCATTTTTTACCGTCGATTGGCACCTTAAAACGTCTGGTCGTTTACCGACCATGTATTTTTCTGTTACACACACTTATAAAGCTTACAAAAACGTATATATAGTTGCTTAAAATTAATTTGTAAACGAATGAGAGGGCTAGCAATAACTTGATATCCTACCCCGTCCCGTGCCAAAACGGTATTTTTTACCGTCGATTGACATCTTAAAACGTCTGGTCGTTTACCGACCATGTATTTTTCTGTTACACACACTTATAAAGATTACAAAAACGTATATATAGTTGCTTAAAATTAATTTGTAAATGAATGAGAGGTCTAGCAATAACTAGATATCCTACCCGGTCCCGCGCCAAAACGGCATTTTTTACCGTCGATTGACACCTTAAAACGTCTGGTCATTTACCGACCATGTATTTTTCTGTTACACACACTTATAAAGCTTACAAAAACGTATATATAGTTGCTTAAAATTAATTTGTAAACGAATGAGAGGGCTAGCAATAACTTGATAGCCTACCCTGTCCCGCGCCAAAACGGCTTTTTTTTACCGTCAGTTGCGACTTTAAATAGTATGGACGTTTATCGTCCATGTATTCATGTGTTACATACACTTATAAAGTATATACGTACGTAAAAATAATTGTTAAATGTGACTTCTTCCTCGAATGATAGGGCTAGCAATAACTTTATGGAAAAAGGGTAGAAGCTTTGATCCCGACCTGGGCTTGTGGATGGGCGCCAGGCGCCGCGGTTAGCGCCTATCCACCAACCAAGGTCGGGATCACAACTTCGGGGAACTAGCCTTCCACATTCTTGCGTTCGCCATCGCTCGGCGAGAGTTTCAGATGTTTATGTGTGGTCTGCTACGTGTTAGTTTTTATGTTTCCAGGACTTATATCATCTCGTTTTGAAGGTCATATATGTATTAGCTGACTGACGGGAGTCAGTTGTCTGCGAAAGGGCGGGAAGTCATTTTGAGGTTATGTACATCCCGATGTGGCATCCATTTTAGTCTCTCTGACAGCTGGCCATGTGACGTCATAGTTTAAATACCTTGTTCAACAGATGGCCTGTGATGTCACAGTTTAAATACCCTATTGTTGGGTTTTATGGATATTCTATTGCCAGTTTCACATCGATTGGCCGAGATTCGGCCCTTTTCTGTGCAGCCTACTGTGGCAGGGGCCGAAAATCGGCCATTCGGGACCGAAAATTTTATAACATAAAAAAAACACTAATAATCTACTCAAAAAAGAACAATAATATTATCATTCGAAAGATAATATTCTGAACTTTCATTTTATTACATAAACAAACTCTGTAGTAGCTATACAACAATGTCACGCCGGTTAGAAATCAAATGAATTTTTGGCGCGATTCGATTCTTGCAGCCGATGGAAAATGTCAAAACACGACTTTTTTGAAATTACTCAGCTCGGGTAATTTTTGTCGTGGGAAGTTGCGGTTGGTACCAATGCACTGCTAAAGAGTTGCGCTTTATTTTGGTATTGATTTTTTGAACGAAATATTGATTAGACAGATCATATGATTTTTTTAAAACAGGTGTTTTCTGTTTCTTTATACAATGGCAGATGGCCGAAAGAGGGCCATCAGGAAAATAGGATTTATATGTAGTGTAAGTTATAGTTACTAGACAAATAATATGTTATTTTGAAGAGGAAGAAATGTAGAGTAATTTAGTTTTGCCGTTGGCAGCACTGTTATTCTGGCTTCATCACCAAGGATTTGGTATCACTGTAAACAGCAGATTTCAGGCTTTCTTCTTATATCTGTCTCGATGTGTTGTGTTTTTGTTGACAATAAGACATGACATCTGAAATATGCAATGTCCAAGTCCCAGTCCAAAATGGCGCGCTATGTTATTGTTTGACCGCTGTCAGTTGTGTTTTAGTTATTTATTTAGCCAAATTTACGCAAAAATGGATTGTAGTGACATTTGGGGTGCTCTTGAAGAAAGTATTAATGACATTGATGACGATTTAGAGGGTAATATAGGCAATGATATTGAGATGAACGACTTTCCTGATGTTGCGTCTAGGTGTTATAGGCTAATTGGATTATTTATCTGGTAGGCTAGTGGTGAGTTATATATTTATATGTATATTCCTATGTATTCTATGTATAACATGTTATATATTTCTGTGTAGGGAATTGAATATACTACAACATGTTTATATTGATTTGGGGGTAAAACATTTGACAAAAAAGTTATATACTAAATACTTTGAAATTTTTTTTACAAATACCTACACAAAAATACCAAAACATTCACCATATTTACAACGTACTAAATAATTCTGTTGTACATTTCCCTATCTGAAAACAAATGTGATATTTTCTGATAAGATATTTTTTTATTGTTTTTCAAGTTTGATATATTTTTAAGGTTTGATATCAAAATTCACGGCTTATTCCAGGTTTTTTCACGGTATACAAAATTCACGGCTTATTCAAGGTTTCACGGTTGGGTGGGTACCCTGTTATGGACATTCAATAATATACATGAAATCCAGTTATTATTTCACGATGACAGATTAAGAAAAGCTTATTCATAAGAGAAATAGGAAAGCAATATATGTTGAGATGGGAAAGTTTTATTTTTTGAGGTTTTGGTGTTAACTTAGGGCCCTTACAAAAAACTTTGACCCATTAGAACTTTACGTTTAGAGCTATCAAAAAACTCACGCGTGATCATCCAATTCCTAATCGTTTCGTAATGAGCATCTGTTTCCTAATCGGCAAACTCTCCCCGGAAACTTAAAGAATTCTTCCTATGGGGAATAAAAAGTTATATAAACCTACAGAGTTTGTAGAAAAATCTTCCACGTATATGTTTGTTTGTTCTTTTTTAGCGAATTTCCCCTATAGGGAAGAAGCTATTACCATAGGTCTCATGGTAAGACTTAACCCTAGACCAAGATAACTTTTCATTTTGAGGTTCCCAGATGCCAAAAACACCATTTGTTCAAATTTCAAAATTATCTCGCAATTCTGGATATACCGTACATAAATAATATATATATATATATATATATATATATATTTTTAACACTGCGGAAGTGTAACAGGGTCCTCACCCAACCGTGAAAACCGTGAAACCTTGAATAAGCCGTGAATTTCGTATACCGTGAAAAAACCTGGAATAAGCCGTGAATTTCGATATCAAACCTTAAAAATATATCAAACTTGAAAAACAATATAAAATATCTTATCAGAAAATATCACATTTGTTTTCAGATAGGGAAGTGTACAACAGAATTATTTAGTACGTTATAAATATGGTGAATATCGCGTCGTCTGCCTACTTGCAGATTGCAGCTGTGAAGATTGGTTCTGGTTTCCACGATGTAAAGGAACTCGGGCGATAGTTGTTAAGTTGCTGGTGTTCTTTTTACTGTCATCTGACTGCTGACACTTGTGTAAGACCGTTTACGTGTCTTCTTTACTGTATGTTATTTGTTTTGTATTAGTCGGTGACAGTAGACATCTACTGTATCTAGACTGTTAACTATACAACTGTCACGTCAGTAACTCGCCCATTTCGTTTACATGGTGCGTAGTCAGCGTTGCCACTTCGAGAGAAATTACCCTTGCCGGTGAAATTTTGAACTTCGAGGGTAAAAAGGGGTAATTTTACTAAAGCCTTTAAAAATATACAAATTTATATTATACTCTGTTATATACTTATTATATATTCACTGATGTTTATTTATGATTAAATTAGGCCTACTACATTTCTCTACTTTATCGACCCTTCCGATTTTCTTGACTCTGACGAATACTCACGAACTCCAAGACAGAAATCAAGCTTGAGTAAGGATTACATGTACAGTGATTGTCTCATGTTAAAAACGTGAAAGAGCCACGAGTGATAGAACGACAAGAAGTCGCTAAGTTGCAATAATGTCTGCAAGTTTTAACGTCAACCAGACAATAAATAACAAAAATAGAAAATGGGGATTATTGTCACCTGTCTCCGCCTACCTAATCCTAGCAGGTGATAGACTGAAAGATAGACAGCGTTAGCTGTTTTATAATTGACGTTTATGGCTGTAAACAAAATTGCATCAGCCGTTAGTCATTTATATACTGTGATTTTTTAAGCAGTAAAATAAATTCTGAGAAAAATCCGTTATATCTCGCATAAAAAAATTGAGACAAAAACTGGCTGGCGTATGCAATTTCTATTTTCATTCTTTATTATAAACTTTAAAATTAATTATACATCAGTGACATCTATAGGCGGCTCCTCAAACCTATCAAATTTCAAGCACATTTCCTTTATTTCATTAGGACTCTTTACTCAAATACAGGAGTTTAGATTTTGAGGGTAATTTTGACGAGGATCGAGGGTAATTTGGGAAAAAGTGATTGGCAACACTGAGCGAAGTAGAAATCATCAGCAACTGATAACCGATAGACTGATGACATGACTCACGACAACAACAAAACAATAAGAAACTCTAAAATACTTCTTATTTTTTTTAAAAGTTCACTTGGGATATATGGTATGGTTTTATGGTTCTGTGACATCGTAATTGGAATGTTGGTAAGTTTTAACCAGTATTTGACCGCTACGCTGCGTCTGCGTTGTTGTTTTGCAACCGGTATAGGTTATATTTTTTATTATTTCGACCATGAAATTGACAATTTTTAGACCTTGAAAACCGTGAAAACCCCATGAATTTGATCATTAAGTTTGAGTGGGAACCCTGCATAAAGAAAGCAGCTATTTTCTCAATTTATCTTATTCATACCAAAATAACTGGATTACATGGCACTGGTTAAACCAGACAATGACAGGCTAAGGACTGATTATGTTTTAATCAGTACCTATTTATTTTTATATTTGTCATTTAGGCAAAAAACAAATCTATAATACCCCCGTAGCAGCAAACCTGCGTACTCAGCGAATTTCCAATGCATATATATGTATATTAATACCACATAAAGCCACATACCAAGTTTCATCAATATACATTCATAAATAAACGATTTATGACATTTTAATTATTCTCCATAAGAATAACATGGCGGCTGAGTATGCAGGTTTGCTGAAGCAAGGAGCACAACAAATGGGGTTTTATACAAATATCAATATAACTCATTTGGTTAAAGCCATATACCAAATTTCATTAATTTATTTTCATAATGAAGGGAGATAACACGTTACTTATTCTCCATAAGAATAATATGGGGCTGAGTACGCAGGTTTGCTGCTACGGGAGCCATTGGTAAAATTTTTTTTTGAGCAAATATCAATGGTCCACAACCAGATAAAGTCGTATACCAAGATTCGTCAGTATACATAAATAAGCGAGATATAACATTTTTATTTTCCTCCATAAGAATAACATTAGACAACGTACTGTGTTTAGCACTTTCAATATCTCGGTAACCAATTGACGTAGAGAAATGATCAAAATACCAAATTGTGTGTTTTTTTAAGCTGAATCCAATGGTAAAAACTAAAATTTGACTATTTCCAAAATTATAAGTAAAAAATTCGAAAAACCCATTTTTGGGGTACAAAACCCCCCCAAAATACCCCTTCGGATAGAGCGATCTGGCTGGTTTTCGAACTTAAAGTCATAAATGTTGCTTTACTTGTTTATACCAAATTTCATCAAAATCGGATAATTTTTACGAGAGTTATCGTGCTCACGGACATATATATATATATATATATATATATATATATATATATATATATATATACAGTTTCAAACGAATGGTGTTTTTGGGGTCTGGGGACCTCAAAACGAAAAGTTATCATGGTCCCGGGCCTAGGTCTTACCATGCCGACTACGGTAATAGCTTCTTCCCTATAGGGGAAATTCGCTAAAAATAGAGAAACTACTGTTTCAAATAACTATTACGGTAAGAAAGCGCCTTCCATTCTTGTACTTTCTTCTGTTAAATTCATAGAATGGAGACATTTAAAATCATAACCTAGCTACATAAGATTATGCCCTCGTCTTTTTCATTGCATTTCGTAATAATGGGTGATTGGCTCCTTCATAATATGCACGCACGCAATTAAACACATTACCATGCTGCACTCAGTCTACTAATACATGAAGGAGAAACATCAAAACAGTGAATGACGGGTACGTTAATCCCCTTAAGGCAGTTTCTATTTTGCGTAGTGTATTTACTCTTGGATTACCCAACTAAAATTTGGCCCTTGGATAACTCACAATAGCCTTTGGTAGTCACTATAGTTGCATTCTCAAATTCTTTACGTTATTAGTCATGACCCGCACGGTGAAACTTAAGCCCGGGACCACCATAGAAGTTTCTAACATGACCCCCTGAACACGTTTTGGGGGGTCGTTCAAAATTTTATATATATATATATATATACTGTGTGTCCCAAAAGTCCCACCCCCCTATTATTTTTTTAACGACTGCATATATCGAGATTATCTTACGTGGAAGTCTTAGTGACCTAAAAAGGAAACTTTTGATGAGTCAGAATTTTCAACCCCCTCCCCAAAAATAGGTGTTTTGGGGGGTAAGTCAAAAAACTTAAATGGTAACCCCCCTTGAGTGCTATATCATTTTAAAGGGCGTACAAAAAGAAGAAGAATGGCACAAGTTAGGGGTTTCTAGCTTTGTTCTATCAAACACAGCGTTCAATTGAATTTTAGAATTTTAAAACGTCATTTTGTATTACTTTTGCATAGCAGTAATTTAAATTCACAAAAAACATCTCAAAATAATAAGATTTTAAGTAACCAAGCCATTTATCTTTTAGTGAGTGAACAAGTTTGGCCCCATCCCCCAAAATAGGGTTTTTTTGGGGCTAAGTCAAAATGTTAATATATAGCAACCCCCTTACTGAGTGATACCTCTTTTTAAAGGTCTTAACTGAGTGATACCTCTTTTTAAAGGTCTTAATAAAAGAAGATGAATGGTGCAAACTAGAGGTATCTACAATGATCCTACCCTAAAACTTAAATGGTAACCCCCCTTGAGTGCCTTGAGTGCTAACTGTATATGTCCATCAAACATTCAAGGTCTTGTTTTGGGTAAAATCACTTACTGATATTCAAAACGTTTTTGAGTGTTGCTCCTTAAACAATACATTGACTATTTAACCATATACGTAGTTTATAATCAACCAATACATTTATGTGTTAAGCTAAATGATAAATTTTCGTATAGATTCTTTAGCTATGTTTGGGTTTTTACAGGTTTTAGGATTTCGCCAAGTACAAAAATGTCTAATCTAAAGGTGTAAACATCATCTATGGCTGAACAGATACAGTTTGCAGACAAATAATAAGGCATTTATGGGCTACAAGTATAGGATAAAATGGTTTATTTTTATGGCTTTAAATTTATACTACAATTTGATAAGTAAATGTTTGCACAACATCGAAGCTGCAGGCTCTAGCACCGTACGACCACAGCGCGGCAGCTGGCGTGGCATGCTCACTTGTGGCCCAGACTGTACCTTGGAATTGTGAAACCTTCGATTTATGATATTCTAGACATTTAGTTGAATTTTAGAGACCTCGGAGTTTTGAAACCTCGGAATTGTGATAAAGTGCAATATTATATTAAACTAAACATACCTTGGAATTATAAAACCTCGGAGTAGTGATAAATTTAATATTTAGGCCTAGCTGTTTTTTACAGACCTCGGAATTATGAAACCTCGGAGTTGTGATGTTTTTAATACTTAACTAATTTTATAAAACCCTCGAGTTTTGAAACCTCAGAACTATGATAATTTTAATTCTTAGTTGACTTTTAGAGACTTCGGAATGATGAAACCTCCGAGTTATGATATTTTAAACATTTAGTTGGTTTTTACAGACCTCGGAATTATAAAATCTCCGGAGTTCTGAGACGCTCCTATGAATGACTTTGGGTTTGAAACTTAGTTTGAACGAACACACTTTACTTCATATCAAAATTAAAACACTGCCTTGCGAATTCCCCTTTAGTGGCCTGTGGGGTCCCACTTTCGTGGCCTGGGGGCCTCCCTCAGGCCCGGGGCCCCGGGCGCTCGCCCCATGCGCCCTTAGGGAAATACGGCTCTGGTCAGGGTACCTGTGTTAATTGCTGTTTCAATTTGATTATTAACATAATATTGATGGATTTTAGCCTCCGTATTACTGTATAATACTTAAAGTGCTTTATATAGCTGCATTAAGTAATCCAATTTGATGCTTCATGCAACCGGTTTCAACTCCTTGGAGTCATCATCAGGCCGTTGGTACAAGGATAAAACAATCTCTTCATTCGAAGGTTGTCATTACGTTCATCACAAAAACGAAAACACATGTGGACATGTATATCTTGATGATGACTTCACGGAGTTGAAACCGGTTGCATGAAGCAACAAATTGGATTACTTAATGCAGGTATATAAACCACTTTAAGTATTCATATAAGTATGTCTCCCTTGCCATTATTGACCAGATTACATGTGTAAAAAATAAGTTATAGCTGAACAATTAATGAAGATTGAATGAAGAAGATCGAAGATTGAACACCTGTAATTTCGTACCTGGAATCTTTCTGTAATGTTGAGCACGAACATCTGCTCCGGTGGATATACTATAATCCAATGTAAGCCAGCTGAGCTTATTCTAGGACCTGGTAGGTTTGCAACACCAACACGTTTTTGAGTGTTAACAACTTCATTTTCCACTGGGAGAGGAGGATTGTCTGGATCAGAATCGGGCTCTGGAGAACTACCTACACCTACCTGCCTACCTGCACCTTAATCACTGGGGCCTACAACTTTATATCTATGCTGTGAATAACCAAAATCGGTAATAGATGTGTCTTGAGTTTTCATCATCAGTATTAGGAAAATACACTTCACCATTTCTGGAAGAAAAATTCATCAAAGATACATCAGACAAATAATCTTCAACATCTGTACCAATGTCACCATCCCCATTCGCACTTCATTTTCACTTTGCAAGTCTGATTCTAGAGGATTTTCATTTAGACATGCTCTAATTGCACTGGAATTACTTAGTTCACCCATAATTATATAAAACTGTATTCATTAAAAACTGTTTAAAAACATTCAAATTAAACTATAACCACAAAAAAGCGCAGATTACACAATGTTCGTAAACGAAAACAAACAGCCGACTATCAGGTTTGCCAACAGTATTTTCACAACGCTAATTTACTGAACCTATGATGACATGATAGTGTATTGTTTCCTGACTGAATCCAGTTGGTCCATTCCGACAGATCAGTTTGAAAAATTGTTACATCATCAACAAAAAGAATAGTATGAGAAGTTACGTTCAAATCTAAATCGTTTATCATTATGAGAAACAGAAAGGAACCCAGTACCGATCCCTGTGGCAGGCCCTAACGCACATAAACTTGAGAAGACCATCCGTCTTTAGAAAAAACCTTTTGCTGCCAATCAGTGAAGTAAGACTTGAAAAAAGAATTTTCGCTGCCAATGATTCCATAAAAAAACATTTTTTTCAATATGATCTCATGGTCGACTCAGTCAAAGGCCTTGCTCAGGTCACAGACCACTGCCGATGTAACAGCGTTGGTTTCTAAGCCATTTGCTATTGCCGAGACAAGAGCCCCAACTGCGTCTCCTGTAGACATCCCAGGCTTAAAACCATACTGTTTGAATTAAATGAGATTTCTTTCAAAGTGGGTTTCAAACCTGAGCTTTGAAAGCCGATTCAAAAATCTTAGAGAACACTGATACCACAGAGATCAGTCTGTAACTGTCTTAATCTGTCTCTGGAACCTTTATTATGGACTGGACTTATTTTAGAATGCCTCAATAGGCTAGGAAAATTTCCTTGTGTCACACAAGAATAAGGCCTAATGCAATTTGCCAAAGGTTGAGCAATTACTGAGATTACTTTCATAATGAGATAATTTGAAATATCATATAAATCTTTTGTTTTGGAACTTTTAAACTTATTAACTAATTTTATAACATCTGCAGCAGTAATGTCTGTCCATGCGGACTCCGGAATGCTCAGCTGGAGATTCTTGACTAGGTCCAAGGCGTCCATGGTAAATGGTAGTAAGCTAGCTTGTATCTCCTCAACAGCAGTAGAAAAATACTCCGAGAACTCCTCAACATCCGGTAATTTCACGTGACGAGTTGTTGATCCCATTTCCTTCTTGGGCAATTTGCCACGCGGTTTTCATAGTATTTGCTTGATGGAATGTCATTGTAAACTCTTCAGTAAATTTCCAATAATTGGATGTTATGAATTTTCTTTAGTAAATTTTATAGTATAGTACTGTACTAATGGATTATACAGAATACCATTTTACAGCACGCTGTAGCAATCGTACTTCCTGTTTCCAAATTCACTCCCATTCATTCAAGTTCGGGTGGTAATCTGCGGCAATGAGTACCAGTAGCATCTTTCACACCAAATGGTCCTGTTTCACTTTATTTATTGTTTAATTCCCTTGTTGATTTATAGGTTTTCGCTGTGGTTTGTGTCGTAGCTATGAGCATAGAAAAATAAAGCAGGTATAGAAGTGTCACGTAATGCTAAAATTTGCTAACACAAAATTGTTAATTCAACCGGCCAGATCATACGAGCAAAACCGGCCAAGCGACGTTGCCTGTCTGTGCACTCCAGCCGGCTGGCCGGCCGGCCCAGCCGGTAGGGAAAAATTCCCTCGCCCTGCTTGGCACTTGTCGTATTGAGTGCAGTGTTTACGCGCTGGGTAGACTTTCATAAGTGGGGCCAAAAACAGCCGAATGAAAAACATCGAAATTTGTAATATCGATATTTTATACCCGATATATATCGATACGATACGATATTATATAACATTCAATTGTAAACAGAAACAAAACAAATAACTTTATTTAAAAAAATAAGAATATAAGGACATGGTTCAAAGAAAAAACTATAGTCCTGGATATAACATTTTAGTGGATTTGATGAAATGTACGAATCCATCTTCGTCCGTCATCTTTACTACACGGCGATAAAGATACTCGCAAAGGTGTTCTGCAAGGTACTCGGATCTGATTTCATTTTGTACTCTGTCGGCGTCGACATTCAGATTGTACACTTGTGGGTCCTTTGACATAAATTTTCATTTGTCTTCCGCATATGTCACAATCGGGAGTTTTAGGTATCAATTCTACCTCTTGCAAATATGAAAAACATCGGAAATCATCCTTTAAAGCTAAATTAGAAAGCTTACAAAAATTGAACGTCATTTGTATACAAAAATTAGTTCAACTTTGTTTATTTACATTTTTTGTTAAAATATCATATGTTTTAAAATTATTATTCAAAATCGATTATTAATATAAATATATCGATATTACAAATTTCGATTTTTTCATTCGGTTGTTTTTGGCCCCACTTATGAAAGTCTATCCTACGCGCTCTTCGCATTATCTACTTCTCTGGTTAGTTTTCTATTCAATGATGCTAAAGATTTTGCCTCAATGTTAATTTATCGATTTACCAACTTTAAAAATACATTTAAAATCTTCTGATATACTGGTACGTTTAATGTTGACTGACGATTTCTTTAAACATTTTTTAGTTCGAGGTTAGTTTTCGTGTATGGGTTCATCGCGTCAATAATAAGATTAAAAGCTTAAGCTCTCTCTGTATGTTTTATAAACATACCCTGATTTATAAATAAAGGGTTACAGAAAATAGGTAAAATCATAATTTTAAAAGTAAACTATGTTTCACGATTAAATTGTAATGCATTTTATTACTGAATTTAATATTTTACAGTAACTTGTTCCTACGTGAAGAGCTAATTTCTTCAGTGAATTTATAGTAAATTTGTATGGCATCGGCTGCTAACATTTCAACATGTTATATACACTCTGCATTTTATGTACAGTATTCTCCTAAAGAACAACATTAAAGGCTGAGTACGCAGATTTGCTGCATCAAGAAATATAAACAATATGTTTTTGTGCAATTGTAGCGGGTCACATATATATATATGGCCTAATAAAAAGGATTTCATATAAAATATAAATAAAATGGTCAAAATAGGCTATAGGCCTATTTAGTGAGATTAAAAGATTAGCCTATTAAAAAAACTTTTTACATACCGGTAAGTCCAAATTGTAGTAAAGAAATGAATTAGTTTAGGAAATATAGGTAGGAAGAGAAGAAATGGATAAAATTTACAATGTAATTGCAAACCTATTGAGCAACAATTGATCGATAACAAATGACGTGATTAAGGATAAACTAACGGATAAAATCAAAATTGTTAAAGGATAAAAGAATCTCAAAATTACATCTATAATAATAAAATATACTGTTAATAGCACAAAACGTAAATAATTTAATAAATTAAATTACATAACCTTAAATAATTAAAGGCAAGAATTGAAGTTCAGATGAGTGAAGGAGGTTACAAGTTGAAAATAGGGATATAGAAATTATAGTTTCGGACAAAATATAGATGAGTGAAGGAGGTTATTAGTTGGAAATAAGGATAAAAATAAGAGAAATCTTGAAATATAGTGGTAAAAATCATAGTAACTCGAGTCTATGTGTATTCCAAAAAGGTGAGTTCTCCTTGGAGTCAAGTGACAGACTCAACCAATGGGATTGCGAGGATTCATTAGATGCCTAGGGGGGTCTTATTAATAATACAAATTACGATGCAAAGGGACATTTCTTTGATGACGAAGGCTTTTAGACAAAGGATTTAGTAGTTTCGCCATTTTTCTTGATACCAGACTCATGAGCGTGAAGGAAGCTTTTGTCTTGCTTCCACTGCCATGAAGTGAGGACGTATGTCCTAGCTCTTGAGCAGGCTGAATTGTTTCACAACATAATGTGATTTTTTAATTATTGGTTTTCTTAAATATATTAACCAGTGAGTTAGTGAATAATAATAATCAACAAATATGAATCAAGAATAGAAGAAAAATTGGCGTAAGTAGGAAACCGGATCAGGAGACTTATTGCACAATGTCCCAATAATCATTATGAACCGATAAACGTTTAGTAACATTCTAAATTGAATTAAAAAGAAAAGGATAAACTTCAAAGTAAGAACTAATATTGATTTGTATCAAAATAACATTTTCTGATAGTTACGACATAACTTCTTTGTTTCCTTTCCTATAGCCTAAAAACTAGGAGTAGGATAATTTGTATGTTTCCTATCCCTTTTTTAATAAGTAAGTTTGTATTTATTATTTTCTAACTTGAAATCATTATAGAATTTTGATTATTGAAATGACTTTCATTCATCTTACATAGCTCCCACCACGCACCCATAAAAAACGACCCTGAGATAAGAAGAAAATAGGCCTATCAAATTTTTAATTGTAGAATAAGATATGAATTAAAAAATATTAATTAATAAAAAAGGTACAAGTTACACAATTATCAATATAACTTAACCAGGTGAAGCTACATACCAAGTTTTATTTTTTATTTATGTCCAGGGAGAGATAAAACTTCATTTATTCTCCATAAGAATAATATTAGGGCTGAGTATGCAGGTTTGCTGCTACGGGGACAATAACAAAAATTGTTTATTCAAATATCAATATACTAGTACTAGGTGAAGCCACAGGCCAAGTTTCATCAATATACATTCATAAATAATCGAGATATTAATTTAGAATTATTCTTACGGTACACATTATTTAGATGAAAGATGCATATGTTTTTAATAATTTTAATAGTTTTAGCGAATTTCCCCAATAGGGAAGAAGCTATTATCGTAGTCGGCATGGTAAGACCTAGCCCGGGACCATGATAACATTTGTTTTGAGGCTCCCAGGTGCCAAAAACACCATGTGTGCGTGTGTGCGTGTGTGTGTGTGTGTGTGTGTGTGTGTGTGTGTGTTTCCGTAAGCATGATAACTTTCGTAAAAATGCCTTTTGTATAAACGTGTAAGGCAGCGTCTATTTTCATGAGTTGGAAAACCAGACAGGTCGCTCTATTTTAAAGCTGGTTTTGTACCCCAAAATTTGTTTTAACTTTTTACATTTAATTTTTTATAAACCCAAATTTTAGTTTGTACCATTGAATTCAGCTTACAAAAACAAACAATTTGGTATTTTTATCATCACTCTACGTCAATTGGTTACCAAGATATTGAAAGTGCTAAACATAATACGTTGTCCAATGTTAATCTTATGGAGAGAGTAAAATGTTATATCTCGCTTATTAATGAACATATATTGACGAAACTTGTAATGTGGCTTCATTTGTTTAGGTTTTACTGATATTTAAACAACTTTTTTTTTCGTACTGATATTTGCATTTAAAACCAATTTTTTGTGGTCCCCAAGTCTGCAAACTTGCGTACTCAGTAGCTATAATGTTATTCTCATGGAGGATAAGAAACAAGTGATACAGTAGAGCGTCAAAAATCCGAACCAATTGGGACCGTAGGTGGTTCAGATTACCGATTTGTTCGGATTTTCAAACATAACCTAGAAATGCCTCTTAGACACATAATTAGGCCTACACTATTAAATATGCAGTTCTAGGCTATAGTAAATGAAACAAAAACAATAGTTTTTTTTGTACTTACGTATATTATGTACATTACTGCAGTTGGTTAAAAATAGACACGCCCAAGGTCATTTACCTGGCTCGGCGCGCTCACTCATTCCCCCGCCGGGCGCCGGCAGTTTGGCTCGAAGTTTTAAAACATATGTCGCTTCCGTGCTAATTCAATACAGTACAGTATTAATAACATCCTCAGGAGAGGTTCGGATTTTTGACGTTCGGATTTTCGACGCTCTACTGTATCTTGCTTGTTTATGAATATAAATTAGTAAAACTTGAAATGTTGCTTAAAATGTTATGGTGATCTATTTTATTTGTAAAAAAACAGATTTTAGTTGTTCTTGATGCAGCAAACCTGCATACTCAGTCCTAATGTTGTTCTTATGACTAATAAATAAAATTTCATATTGCACTTATTTATGAATATGCTTTGATGAAAGTTGGTAAGTGGTTCATGACGTAGTGAAGTACCATTTGAAATTCTCTGAGTATGCAGGTTTGATGCAACGGGGGTATTTTATTGTTAATCATCATTGCAATTTATGGAATTTAAAAGGTTGAATTTGTCTAATGCAGTTCTTTTTTTATCCTTCTGTAATAATAACATTCCAGAAATTTAATAAATACCAGATCAGTTCAAAACGAGATTTGTGCACATCCTCCACTTCCTGTGCATACAACGGGAGAGTGATTTCCACTGCCACACAGCCACACGTTTATCAGATCAGCCTTACCGCCTACCGATGCCGTGGCCGTGGCGGAAGGGACCGAGATTGCTCCCTGCGGGAATTTGGGAATCCCGCACTGCCCGACTTGGCAACAAGGCACCGATAACTCAGACTTGAACGATGCGACAGCGCCTGCATTTCCATGATACCCGTGTACGCTTTTTCCCTACTTCGTGACACTTCTGTACCTGATTTATTTTTCTATGCTATGAGTGAATGAAAACTAACCCAAACAACATGGCACACTGTAAAAAGTGGCGCTCCGTATAATGCATAACTATGACATATTTCATATTCTGATGTTTGAATGGAATTTTAATATATGTCTATGATTTATTCTTTTGCAGGACGCCCATAATTGTATCCTACATTTTGATGAAAAATCATCTCTTTTTGCTGTTTATGATGGGCATGGAGGCCATGAAGTCGCTGAATACTGTTCAAAAAATTTACCGGAATTTATAAAGCAAACAGAAAGTTATAAGAAAGGAGGTTTTGAGCAGGCTCTGAAAGATGCTTTTCTTGGATTTGATGCCACTCTCGCAACCCCAGAAGTCATTGAAGTATTAAAAAAGATTGCAGGTGGAAAAGATGGAAATAAACCTGGTTCAGACGGAGGTAAGTCATTATTTAGGTATTATTCAAGCTATATTTTTTCTTCTTCCTTATTTATTGCTGAAATTGACACTCAGGCAAAATTATTTTAAGAGGTTTGATTACATAATTCTCTTTGTAGGATCATTTAAATCTCAGCAACTTAAATCGTATATAGTAACCTATCCTCCTATAATAACCTGTTAACCCTTCCCAAGCGACGACTGCGGGGTAAAGCCCTCTTCTCAGTACACTATATTTTTTGTTGGTGTAAAAAAATAAATTTTAAAATAGTATTTATTTTTTCCACTTCTGCCTGATAGTTAAAGTAAATTGTTTTTACTTTCATGATAAGAAAAATTACAAGTTTTTTACCATATATAGCGTGGCGTATGTGTGTATGTATATATATATATATATATATATATATATATATATATATATATATAGTTAAAGTAGACACTCTTGTAACTGGCTTGTTTCGGACCACGGCCATGCCGGATAATAGAACATATTTATCGTTTTTAAGAGGATATTGAAGATAATAAACTCTATAAAACCTAAATGATCTAAACTTATGTTGTTACGTGACAAAGTTGTGCAGTAAAGCAGAGAAAATACTGTAAAGTTTAAACACTGAAAATGGCGCACTCAGTCCAGTGCATTGGTGGCTAAGGCTAATGACAGTATAGGTCTATGAGCACCCAAAAATAACCAGAAAAAGCCAATCGTGAGTGGCTCGGCTGAAGCAGATTGGTAGAGTGTGCCGGTTCTTACAAAGCCGGATAAAATAGTGTCTACTCTAATCATTCACTCTGAACGTCATTTTGAAAAATAACACAACACAGTCTAATGCATAGAAAACATTGTGCAAAACATTTATTAGCTTCTACTTTACATAACAGCATGTAAACAACTGACTGAACATAAACAAACTGTCTGTTTGTGCATAAAGACAATAACAAAGGATTGCATCAGCCGGCCAGTCTATGGCAGCTGTTGTGAAAACAGAGTTACCAAATAGATGAACCGAATGAAATGTACTACTAAAATAAACTAAAATGGCTCAAAGGCTTAAAGTAACTGAAAATAACACGGAAACAACTTTACAATATTGCCTACCTAAATTACATTTACATGTTTGCATGTAGGGCCTATATTAGTTATACGATTTTAAGTTTCAAACTGAGTTGCGTGTATATACATCCAACGCTTGGGAAGGGTGAAGTTAGTCAGCTTTCTAATAGTATTTGTACTTTAGCTCCTACTGCAAAATATTGTTAACTCATGTTATTAAAGTAGGTTAAGTTTGATTACCTGGCCTATATAAATACATTATGTGATCGAACATAATGCAAACCATTACCAAGCCATTGAATTGCAGAGGATGGCTCAGAGTCAGAAGAAGAAGAGATGATCGATAACCTGGTACAGGAAGCTACTATGCCATTGGATGAAGTAATAGCCAAGTACCGAAGTGCTGGGCCATTAGGGCGTTTGAAGGGAGAGGGCAAGCCACCAGTGTCACCGATGCTGAGAGCTCGCAAGTCGACTGCTGGAGCCGGCCCTTCCTCCAGTGGTGCTAGCTCCTCTAAAAGTAAAGTTGAATATCTAAAGTTATTTATATTTTCGAGGTCATTTTCCTGGCCTAAAAGATAATGATGCTGATAATATTTTATTTCAAAGTTGATTGTAAAAATTCAAGTGGTCATTTAGTGTTGAACACTTTGGTTTTAGTGAATTCCCTTATTAGGAAGAAGCTATTACCATAGTTGGTGTGGTAAGACTTAAGGCCGGAGACCATGACAACTTTTTGTAATGAGGCCCCCAGATGCCAAAAACACATTTTGTTTAAATTTATGAATATAGTCCTATACAGGGTGTCCAGCCTAAAGTGTTCCTACTTTTTTATTTTATGTCGGATAATTAACTTCTTATGGGGGACCCCTTTACTTTTCTTGTTGCATTTTGAAGTGCTATTCAATTTTTAAAAAACTCGCCTTTTTTCTGATATGGCGGCCAACCTTAATTTTTACCTGAATTTCCTAAACGGTTAGGTTTAGGAAACAAAGAAGAATAAATTTGTTTTTAAATTATATTTTCTACTACCCTCATTAAAAAATAATATTAGGAGAAATCTATTTTCAAATAATTTCCGTAATTTTCCATAAGAATGGTGGCCAATTTAATTTTTTCCAAATACCGCTAATTTTATTCTTGGATTTGGTTGAAAATGTAAGTTTTAAACATTTTTATTCTTGGTTTTTCTTTCCTAAACTATAGTAACTGTTAAGCCTCCAGGGCTAGACTTAAGGCGAGTTGGGGAGTCTTGTGGTAAATACAGTAAAAATCACTTGAATAAGTAGCTCTGGATAGCAAAGGGTTACTTTTAAGGAAAAAATACCAAGAATAGAAAAGTTTTATTTTTAATTAAATTATTACTTATTAAAACAACAAAATTAGGGGTTGGCCTAGGTTCCATAAGAAAAATTTAAGCCTTATGAGAAAAGTTTAATGTAATGATCTTCCTCAAATAAAATAACACAATAACAATCTTTGGGCTACCTCATAGCCTTTGCTTGCAAGACAAAATGGCCTATATTGCAATAGTTAGTTGCTTATTTAGGTCTTACTACTTTATGGTAAAAACTTTAGCCTATTGCATTTCATTTAAAGGTGGAGACGGTGAGGTAAGCAGCTCTAGCAGCCACCCAGAAACCTTAGGCTTGTGTAACGGAGACGCCCATGTCAACGGGGAAGTGGCAGAGGTGGAAGGTGAGGGCAAATCAGAAGCAGATGTCAAAGTAGACAGTAGCGGAAAGTCTGAATTAAAAGCTGTGAAGCCAGAATCAAACAAAGGCATTAGTGCGGAAGTGACTGAGAGTGAGAAGATTTCTCGGACAGAGCCGGATAGTTCGGGAATAAGCAACGGTGAAACACCCGACGTTTCTAGTTCCTCAGAGAAAGGTGTGGGCAGTTCAGCAAATGAAGCCATTAGCAGTACTAGTCCACCTAAGAAGAAGAAAGTGTCTTCGGTGGAAATCTATCAACATCTCCTTCAAGATGATTCTGATTCGGAAGAAGAAGATGAAACTTTTACAGCTGATGCTGAAAGGTACAAAGTTTCTCTTGAGCTTGATTTGACCATATAAATATCAGAACAAAATAGACCTAGATTCTGATGGTTGTATTTTGAGCATGAATACAATCCACTTTGTAGATTTTTAAATATTAGTTTCCAAATAAAGCTCTAAAAGGTAATTGTGTACGGTAGTTACAAATTCTCTAAGAAAACTAGAAAAGCCAAAAAATATCTTATTACTAGATTAACGGATAGCCTACCAAATTAAAAATTACAGTAAGCATATCTAATTTGTTGCAAAATAAATTCTGGAGGCTCATGAAGACTCAACTATTAATACCTATGTTGCCACAAACATAAAACATGGCTGTGGTTTACCAAGTAGTTTGTGGCTTTTATAATTTGTATTAAAACATAACACATTACTTAATAAGAGGTTAGATTTGGATAGGGCTATTTACCAATTTATCAGGAAAATATGGATAGGACAAGCAGGCTTACTTTGGAAAGTTAAGCATCCTACTGATAGCACATTGACACTACAAAATGCACATTAAAGCTTGTGTGTTTTGTAGTATCAGTGTGCCTATCAGTAGGGCCTATAATTTCTAAGGTAAGCCTGCTTGTCCTATCCATGAGATAAATTACTTAATCAATTGCCTTAAATCCATTTTAGTAAAAACAATTTAAAATACAATTTTTGATATGAATATTATATCTGATCTGTAATAGTGGATTTTTATTAGGGGTGTGCGAGTACTCGAAACTTCGAGTTTTCGGCCGAGTATTTTAATACTCGGATCTCGACTCGAAGTTTTGAAAACTACTCGAAAGTTCGAGCGAGTATTTCCCGCCGATTTCCGGACGATCGCTAACGATTGCGACCGGCCATAACGCGTAGTAAAGGCCGCAAAAGGCAATCGCATCACGTAAAATCGGCCGAAAATGACGATCGGACCGCATAATTTCGGCCGTGACTAACGTTTTCGTCATTTAACATTGATTTTAAGCGATGTCTGGACCAGGTGAAATTGGCCGGAAACGAATGTCAATACGTAATCCAGTTTGATTGTACTGGCCAAAACTTTGTATTGCTACTCATGTATTAGTTAGAAACCATGTTTAGATTATCAAATCCAGGGTGGTATCCAAATCCCATTACACTATTTAAAACTACTAACTGATGGCAAATACTCGCTCGAAAATACTCGAAACTCGAAAATAATTGGCACTACTCGACTCGATTAAAAAAATCACTACTCGCACACCCCTAATTTTTATAAAGACTAGCGATCTCCCAGTAGTCGAAATTTGACTGAAAATAATTGTACGTAAACCCAAAGCAGCACATACGAATATTGGCTGTTTGCGTGAATGTTTTTCCACATCCTGCGTGAGTAGTGAAATAAAATGCATTTGAACCATTGCCCTTATACTAAGCTTCACGAATAACCTCTCTTTCTTTCCCTCCCTCTCCCCCCATCCCCTCTCACCCTCCATCACGCCCTCACACTCAGGTTCATTTTTTTAATGTGGAGTTAAAACGGATAGGAGAAGGGTGTTACCATTCCAGTAGTGAGAGTATTTTTTATTTACATTAGTCCTGAAACATCAGTTCTTGCTGTTGTGCTAGCATTTGTTATTATATCAGCTGTCAAATATTCAATTTAATTGATTATTATTCTTCCATAAGACTAACATTGAAATTTGAAGGCATGTGGGGTAAAGCCCTGAGTGCTTATGCAAATTATAAGGGGTTTTTGCACATCTACACAACAATACCTTTCTAACAAAACAGAATGCGTGAATTTCTCCTATGACGCACATAAGCTGAGAAAAAAGGAGGGACAGATTTGTGCTTGCCTATTAATATTATGATGATTGATGACTTATTGTGTACAGTGAGGATGGCTCTAGTGATGAAGTGAACAATGAAGTTGAGGAAGATGATGAAGATTCTTCTCTCGATGATGAAGAAGAAGAAGAAGACGATGAAGAAATGGAATGTCATGGATTGGATGATGTCAAAGAGGAGGTTATTACTACTTAGTTTAAAGAAATTTATCTTTTGAATTAAAGGCCAGTGAAAATAGGTTTTAGAAATAAAAAAATGCAAGCAGAAATATTATTGCTGGAAAATATACCTTGAGCTATATTGGAAAATGGCAGACATGATTTTTGAATGTTTTGTTCCATAAAAGGTTAACCAAATTTTGGCTAAAATTTGGAGTAAACGTGTAAAACTATCATATTTTGAACTTAATGAAACCATAATCCACATTTCAAGATCCGAATAGTATTTTGATGGAGCTTTTCCATTAAAAATGTTGTTTTTTATATATTTTAATATATTTTATAATAATCCTTGCCTTCATGTATAGCTTAAAAAAAACTAATATTCTAAACATTTTAATTATGTTTTTATTCTAAGCGGTTCTGGAGAAAAGTGAGGAAAGCATACTGTTGCAAAATGCAGCAAGTTGTCCATCAATTAAACATTCCTTGGCACTAATGTAAAGCAATTTAAGCAATTTTCAATAGTAGGGGAGAGAAGATTGAGACAACGTCCTGTATTTATCAAATATGTATTTTTAAACTTTTCTGGAATCAGTTATCGTATATAATGATAATTATTTTTAAAAAATTGTAGTTTTTAAGCTGGTTTCAATAAAAAGCTATATTTAAACTAATTAATAAAAATATGAGGATTCAATTTTTAAAATCTATGAAAGGAAAGGGATGCCAGAGAACTTACCCATTGAGAAGAAGTGTGAAGAGTCAGCAGGAAAGCTGGTGAATTAGCTTTCCTGTTGTGACTCTACACACTTCTTTTCAATGGGTAAGTTCTCTGGCATCCATTTCCTTTCATAGTTTTTTCTGTATCATAGCCTACAGCCACCTAACCTAAAACCAATTTTTAAAGTGTGTGTTTTTGGTAGGGTTGTGCGAGTAGTGTTTTTTTAGTCGAGTCGAGTAGTGCCAATTATTTTTGAGTTTCGAGTATTTTCGAGCGAGTATTTGCCATCAACATGGTTTCTAACTAATACATGAGTAGCAATACAAAGTTTTGGCCAGTACAATCAAACTGGATTACGTATTGACTAACAAAACAAGGTTTGATATTCGTTTCCAGCCGATGAAACAGGAACCTATTGTCATTTGGCCAATTTCACCTGGTCTAGACATCGCTTATAATCAATATTAAATGACAAAATCGTTAGTCACGGCCGAAATTGCGCGATCCGATCGTCATTTTCGGCCGATTTTACGTGATGCAATCGCCTTTTACGGCCGTTACTACGCGTTTTGGCCGGTCGCAATCGTTCGCGGTCGTTATTTTTGGCCTGTTTTACGTGATGCGATCGCCTTTTGCGGCCGTTACTAGGCGTTTTGGTCGGTCACAGACATTCGCAGTCGTCATGTTCGGCCGATTTTACGTGATGCGATTGCCTTTTGCGGCCGAAATTGCGCGGTCCGATCGTCATTTTCGGCCGATTTTACGTGATGCGATCGCCTTTTACGGCTGTTACTACGCGTTTTGGCCGCTCGCAATCGTTAGCGCTCGTTCGGTAATCGGCGGAAAATACTCGCTCGAACTTTCGAGTAGCCAGATCGCTCCATCTGAAGGGGTATTTTGGGGGGGGTTTTGTACCCCAAAAATGGGTTTTTTGAATTTTTAACATATAATTTTTGAAATAGTCAAATTTTATATTTTACCATTGGATTCAGCTTAAGAAAACACACATTTTGGTATTTTGAACATTCCTCTACGCCAATTGCTTACCGAGATATTGAAAGTGCTAAACACAGTACGTTGTCTATGTTATTCTTATGGAGGAAAAGAACAATTTTATATCTTGCTTATTTATGAAAGTATACTGACGAAACTTGGTATACGGCTTCACCTAGTTGTGGTCTATTGATATTTGCTCAAAAAAAATTTTTTTGCCAAAGACTTCCGTAGCAGCCAACCGCGTACTCAGCCCCCATGTTATTCTTATGGAGAATAATTAAATGCTCTGTCTCCCTTAATTATGAACATAAATGATTAAAAGCCGGTATACGACTTCACCTAGTTGAGTTATATTGATATTAGCATAACAACCCATTTTTTGTGTTCCTTGTTGCAGCAAACCTGCGTACTCAGCCCCAATGTTATTCTTATGGATAATAATTAAAATTGTATATATCGCTTATTTGTGAATATATTTTTATGAAACTTGGTAAGTGGCTTTATGTAATATTAAGACATTTACATCTCCATTGGAAATTCGCTGAGTATGCAGGTTTGCTGCGACGGGGGTATTTTATTATACCTATGACAAGATAATTAATAACAAAACATACTGTCTACATTTGGTAAAAATTAATTAAAACCTATACTGCTTATGAGCAATTTCATAAGTAGTAACGTGCATTTCTATTTCAAATTGAGGGAAAATCCAATGTGGCAGTGAAATATCATGCCACTCAAAGTAGAAAACTTGGTAGGCCTATTTGAATAACATTTCCCAGCAAAAATATTTCTGCTCGCAGTTTTTCCATTTGTATCCTATTTAATCCTAATTTCCCTGGCCTATTATTATGTCTCAGTTCACACACTGTGTTTACTTGTCTTTCGGCGATTGGGAATGAAAATCGGTTTTCAAAATTATCATTTCCAGAATCATTTTTAGCGAATTTCCCCTATAGGGAAGAAGCTATTACCGTAGTCAGAATGGTAAGACCTAGGCCCAGTACCATGATAACTTTTCATTTTGAGGCCCCCAGATGCCAAAAACACCATTCTTTCAAAACTGAATACATATATATATATGTGTGTCCGTGAGCATGATAACTCTCGTAAAAATTGTCCGATTTTGACGAAATTTGGTATCAACGTGTAACGCAGCATTTATGACTTTTATTTTGAAACCCAGGCAGATCGACCTATCCGAAGGGGTATTTTGGGGGGGGTTTGTATCCCAAAAATGGGTTTTTGAGTTTTTTAAATATAATTTTTAAAAATGTCAAATTTTAGTTTCTTCCATTGGAATCAGCTTAAAAAGACGCACAATTTGGTGTTTTGATCATTGCTCTATGTCAAATGGTTGAAGAGATATTGAAAGTGCTAAACACAGTACGTTGTCCAATGTTATTCTTATGGAGATTAAGAAAACTTTTATATCGCTTATTTATCAACTTAGCCTGATGAAACTTGGTATATTGCTTCATATCGTTGTGTTCTATTGATATTTGCAAAAAAAACATTTGTTGGCCGATAGTTTCCGTAGCAGCAAACCTGCGTACTCTGCTCCCATGTTATTCTTATGGAGAATAAGTAACGTGTTATCTCCCTTAATTATGAACATAAATTAATAAAATTTGGTATGTGGCTTTACCTTATATATTGATATTGTATAAATATCAATTGTATATATATATATATATATATATATATATATATTGTATATAATTGTATATATATTGTATTGTATATTGTTATATTGATATTTGTATAAAAGCCCATTTTTAGTGTTCCATATTTCAGGAAACCTGCATTCTCAGCCGCCATGTTATTCTTATAGAGAATAATTAAAATGTCATTACTCTTTTATTTATGAATGTATATTGATGAAACTTGGTATGTGGCTTTATGTGGTATTAAGATACATATATATTTATTGGAAATTTGCTGAGTACGCAGGTTTGCTGCTACGGGGGTATTATTTATTGTAATTTTCTTATACAGAATGGACATCGTCAAATACAATATCATAAGAAGAAAATATTCAGTAATAATGTCAGTAAGATTAACATGAAACATAAATATAATACATTGCAACACAATAATACACAGTATAAAATTAACAATAAATATCCTGCTCTGAGTTTAAAAATTCATTTACAGAGTAAAAAGCATTAAGTTAACTATAAGATATTTAGAATTTGTTTTCTTATAAGTTTCTAAATCTAAAAAATCCCTATGTTTCGGGAACTGTTGAACAATTTAATTTGTAAATATTTATGGCTCTTATCTATGAGTATACGTCTCCAATCTTATAGTGGTTAAAACTAAATTTGGCATGTCTTGTTTGATAATTATGTATACTAATAAGGGCTGCTTTCCCCAAATACAGTTCTAAAACTTAATTTTATGAGAAATTTCGCTTTCCCAGTTTGTTAAGGGTACTTTAAACCTGGTTTATGTTAAACCTATAGAGAACACTGTTTAGTTATTTTATTCTATGAAAACATTACCTTGAATCCTGTAAATAAATAGTTGTTTTAGCGAATTTCCCCTATAGGAAAGAAGCTATTACCGTAGGTCTCATGGTAAGACTTAAGCCCGAGACCATGGTAACTTTTCATTTTGAGGTCCCCAGATGCCAAAAACACCATTCGTTCAAATTTTTATATATGTATATATATATATATATATTTATATATATATATATATGTGTCCGTAAGCACGATAACTCTCGTAAAAAAGGTCCGATCTTAATGAAATTTGGTACAAACGTGTAAAGTACCATTTATTTGAACGAGTTCGAAAACCAGACGAATCGCACCATCCGAAGGGGGGTTTTGGGGGGGTTTTGTACCCCAAAAATGGGTTTTTCGGGGTTTCCACATGTAATTTTTATTAAAATCAAATTTTAATTTTCACCATTGAATTCAGCATAAAAAAACAAACAATTTGGTATCTTGATCATTGCTCTACGTCAATTGGTGACTGAGATATTGAAAGTGCTAAACACAGTACGTTGTCTAATGTTATTCTTATGGAGAAAAAGAAAAATTGTATATCTCGCTTATTTATGAACATAAACTGACAAAATTTGGTATATAGCTTCATCTGGTTGTGGTTTATTGTTGTTTGCACAAAAAAACAATTTTTCACCTATGGTTCCCGTAGCAGCAAACCTAGGTACTCGGTCCCCATGTTACCCTTATGGAAAATAATTAAATTGTTATATATCGCTTATTTATGAATGTATATGGATGAAACTTGGTATGTGACTTCACTTAGCTGAGTTCCTTTGATATTTTACATAAAACCCCATTATTTTGTGTTCCTTGTTGCAGCAAACCTGTGTACTCATCCCCAATGTTATTCTTATGGAGAATAATTAATATTTTAAATATCGCTTGTTTGTGAATATATTTCTTATGAATCATGTTAAGTGGCTTAATGTGTTATGTTTTAATTCATTGGAAATTCGCTGAGTATGCAGGTTTGCTGCGACGGGGGTATTTAGTTAAACTAGAGGTTAAACAAACAAAATCACTTGAAAGACATTGTTAACTTGATATTTTGTGGATTAAACTAAAGTGGCTGGATCACATTAGTTTAACTAGAGGTTAAACACACAACAAATCACTTGAAAGACATTGTTAACTTGATATTTTGTGGATTAAATTAAACTGGCTGGATCACATTTTTGGGTAAACGAATTGTGCCTTAATCTCAAGTTCAAAATAACCTCAGGTTTATTTTAAACTACAGTTGGGGAAAGCGGCCATAAAGCTAAGAAATGTTGTAATATTTTCTCTCACATAGATTAAATTCTGAAAAATGAATATACTAGGAACAGTCATTATGTTGTAATTAGTAAAATAGGCCTTGCAACTGTCCCTGTACCCCAAACCAAACAAAATTCTTACTGCCTTCTGCCACAAGAAAACTTTCGTTTTACCTGAATCCGAGGTACTGACGAGTTAAGATTTTGGTTAAGCTCATTTTGGCATTGGTATTCAAACCCAGACATGATGTGAAAACCAAGCAGAATATAGCTAGGGATCAAAATAAGTATCACATTGCCTAATGCCTAATGTAATTCGTGTGGAGAAAAAGTGAAATTGTATACCTATCTCATTTACTTGTGGACTTATATTGATAAAACTTTGTATGTTGTTTAATCTGGTTGTAGTCTATTGATATTTGTATAAAAGCCCCATTTTATTTGGTCCCCACAGCAGCAAATTTACATATTCAGTCCAAATGTTATTCTTATGAAGAATAGGTAGATCAAATGTTATATTTTGCTCAGTTTATGAATATATTTTGATGAATCTTGGTATGTGAACTATCCAATTAATGCACTCAGCAAAAATTTACTCTACTACTAAGTTTATATTGAAAGTCATTTCAATATTCATCCATTATCCAGCCTACTTTATTAGTGAATTTCCTTTGGAAAGTGAACTATTAGCATGACCCGCACGGTGAAACATAAGCCCGGGACCACCATAGAAGTTCCTAACATGACCCCCTGAACACGTTTTGGGGGGTCGCTCAAAATTTTATATTTATATACAGGGTGAATCTCGTAAGTTGTCCAGTATTGATTTCAGACAAACCGTTGGTCCTACGATGATGAAATAAAATTATTTCCCACTAAACCAACCCCAAGGAATAACGTAAAAATATTTTTAACGATTTTTAAATACAGAGTGTACCAGAAACTGAGGGTCACTAGTCCAAATCTACGAAATATCAAATACAAACGTATATCATGTTATACATCAAATTAAAGCTCTTTTCAATCCAAACCATTTGGCGGAATCGGATTTTGATTATTATTGATTCATTTCAAAATGGCGGCTGTTTTTGTGAAAAAATTAGTATTTTTTTGAATACCCTGTATTTTTCTTAAAAATGCAGATATCTTTATTCTGATTCAAATATCGCATTCCTTATGAGCTAAGCTTTATTTTGATATGCAACACTTCAATATTATCTCAAAAACAAAAAGTTTCAAAAATATCAGTTTTTGAAAATATGTACATAGCCAAAACTCAAAAATTTCAAATAGCACCATATGTCAAATAGCATATTATTTTAAAGGTATTGCAATTCTAAGAAACTTTCAAATTTAAACCTTATGCGTATCTATTTTGGTTTTCGAGTTATCAACAAAAAACATGTTTTTCCACATTAAAACGCATGTTATTTGTTAAACATGGTGGTAAAGGCTGACTATTACCACCATGTTTAACAAATAACATGCGTTTTAATGTGGAAAAACATGTTTTTTGTTGATAACTCGAAAACCAAAATAGATACGCATAAGGTTTAAATTTGAAAGTTTCTTAGAATTGCAATACCTTTAAAATGATATGCTATTTGACATATGGTGCTATTTGAAATTTTTGAGTTTTGGCTATGTACATATTTTCAAAAACTGATATTTTTGAAACTTTTTGTTTTTGAGATAATATTGAAGTGTTGCATATCAAAATAAAGCTTAGCTCATAAGGAATGCGATATTTGAATCAGAATCAAGATATCTGCATTTTTAAGAAAAATACAGGGTATTCAAAAAAATACTAATTTTTTCACAAAAACAGCCGCCATTTTGAAATGAATCAATAATAATCAAAATCCGATTCCGCCAAATGGTTTGGATTGAAAAGAGCTTTAATTTGATGTATAACATGATATACGTTTGTATTTGATATTTCGTAGATTCGGACTAGTGACCCTCAGTTTCTGGTACACTCTGTATTTAAAAATCGTTAAAAATATTTTTACGTTATTCCTTGGGGTTGGTTTAGTGGGAAATAATTTTATTTCATCATCGTAGGACCAACGGTTTGTCTGAAATCAATACTGGACAACTTACGAGATTCACCCTGTATATATATATATGTGTGTTTTCACTCTAGCGGTCACATTTTTTGTCCGATTTACTTCAAATTTGGTAGGGACGTTCCTTTCTGTAATCAGTTAGACAAGTTCGTTGGGCAAAACAATCGAAAAACTCTAAACCTCTTTTTTTGAGGTTTAATCTTTCAAATTTAGAGTTTTTGGGCCCAAAAAGGGTCAGAAAGGCCCCAGATGTAAAATCAATGGATGTAAAAAGATGGGAATTAGAGAGGCAAAAGTTTTAAGCCCTCTCTCGTCATTCTAGCATAAATATTTACCGAGTTATTAAAGAAAATGTGTATCGACTAAACAAAGTACGTTGTCTTATGGGGGTTTTACACTAGAAAAGCCTGTTATTCCTTTGTTAGAGTACTTTTATCGTCCCCAGAAGCCCACTTTCAAGCTTGTCTGGACCTTCTTCTAACCTTATAATGCGCCAAATTGTATTCCCAGCTTTGCAAGTAAATGAAACCAGGAGTATGAGAACAGCCAAAAAATCAATGTTTTCAGATTTCAATAAAAATTAGAAAAATGTATGATTTTACACTGATTTTGAGTTTTAAACGTTTTTTATGTGGAAATTCACTTCCCTCACGTCAGCGTGCTGCGTGCGAACTTGTTATAATTTTTTAGCAGTACCGGTAGCCTTTTTTGTTTATGTTAAGTTATATAAGTGAAATCTTTAAAACTGTGCACTTTAATTGGTTATATTTCAATTTAGTTTTGTTGGCACACATTATATGATACAGAAAAGTTAATGCAATCAAAATATAGTCTTTTAATTAAGTTTTGTTTAAAGTCCATTATGAACCTTAATGTTTTTTAGTATAACTGCTGTGTAAATTATTGATAATGTTTGACAGCCTGGCCTAGACAGCGGTTGCACAGCCGTAGTGGCACTACTGGTGGGCTCTGAGCTGTACGTGGCCAATGCGGGAGACTCACGGTGTGTCGTCAGCCGTGAGGGGAAGGCCTTGGAGATGAGCAGCGACCACAAACCAGAGGATGAACCTGAGAGAGAGAGGATAGAGAATGCTGGAGGAAAAGTAACAAATGATGGCAGGGTCAACGGTGGCCTAAACCTTTCCAGGGCAATAGGTAAGTCATTCATTTATTCTGAGTTTTTGTTGTGGGGTTTGTTTTACTAAGCTTGTTAGGAAAAACAGTTTTTTCCAAAATGAATTGTCTTGCTGGCCTGAAATTGTTAAATTTTTTAAGGCTTTGTTCACACAAGCTCGCTGCATACTCCGTCATTCATCATTGTTGCGGATTAGGAAACCCCAGCATAGCTGCTAGGCACATCTTCCATAAGCAGGAATATTGCGCAGGTTACTGGAAGGATAGGATATAGCAGGAAAGGAAAGAGTGGGGTGGGGCGGCAGCCAAATCGACCCTTCAGAGGGCCAACTTCCGTGCCCCTGTGACAGCTGGGATGAGGCTCTCAAACAGGGGACCCGCATTCTGCCCTTCAACTTGTCAACTCAACTGTGAGCCACGCCTCCGCACCCGCACCCGAGCGAACTATGAGCTGGAAACATGCTCCCATGGAGACGGGTGAGGGGCGGCTCACAGCCCTACCTAACAACCAGGAAGGCCGTGGAGGAAAAGTTTAGAAAAACACACTGTTGAGAGGCACCATACTGTAATTCAAACATCATAAAAATACATGTAAATTCAACTCCAACATTATTACTCACGTAGTTTCAACCATAAGTTCCACCTGCCATTCTAGTTTACAGGGTTTTGAAATTACAGTGCAACAACGTAATCACAAAACATTCATTCTGTAAGTGTCAAAATAAAGTGCCAGTTCAAAACACAGATTTTAAGATGATTTTTTCCAAAACCTTTAAACAAATTTACAGTGTATTTTCTTTTCAAGTTAAATCTCCCAAATTCATAATTAAATAAATAAATGAATAAATAACCACGAGACAAGAAATGCAAACAGACGTTACAATTACAACTAAACTTGACGTTAAAACAATTCAAATCAAATCAAAAAACTCTTTATTCAACCAGTACAATTAGTACAAAGAATGGTGTCAAAGGTACAAAACAAATTTATCTTAATTACTCAGTAATGTTAAAAAATAATAACACCTTCAAAATAACATTTATCTCCCAGCCTCAAAACCCTTTCAATTTCAGAATTCCTGAACAATCAGAATTCATCAAGGGAGTATAAAACTTTAGCAGTGACCAATTGTTTCACTTTGTTTCGAAAAATTTCAAACTTATTTATGTTTTTTATTTGTTGAGGTAGTGAATTAAAGAATTTTATTCCATTGAAGGTTGGAGTTTTTGTGAAAAGTTTTGTCCTGTGTGCCATTGTCAATAAATCATTTTTGTTCCTTGTATTATAATTATGGATTTGACCATGTTTAAAAAATGTTTCCTAGTTTTTCTTTACATGTGAAACCGTTTCAAGTATATATAAACCATAAACTGTAATTATTCCCAGAGTAGCAAAATGCTCTCTGCAAGAAGTCTCAGGACTTAAATTTAACATAATACGAACTGCTGATTTCTGTAGTTTCAAGATTTTATCTAAGTTATTTTTTGTGGTTGAACCATAAATAGCAATTCCATAAGCTAAATGAGAATGGATGTTTGAATAGTAAATCATTTTCATTGCATCCATGTCTAAAAAATGTTGCAATTTTCTCAGAGAAAAAATGCCAGAAGAAATTTTGTTACAAACTTTATTAACATGTAAATTCCAATTTAAATGGTTATCTAGATACAATCCTAAAAACTTGGTTTCACTTGATAGTTCGAGTTCCTCATCCATAATATTAATACTATTAAACTTTGGACGAGTCTGTGGGTTATAAAACTCCATAATTACTGTTTTAGAACAATTAAGCAAAAGATTATTCTCAGCCAAAAAATTGTGATATTTTGTATTATTAAATTTGTTGATTGATTAATTACATTTTGGTCTTTGCTGGAAACTGAAAAACTGATGTCATCAGCATAAGTACAAACATTTGATCTATAATGGATGTTATTTTGAGGCTCAGGCAGTCCTCCCAGACAGCAAATAAAAAGGAAAGGACCCAAAACTGAACCTTGTGGAACAGAGTATTTAACTGTTCTAAAGGAAGATTTTGCAGTTTCTATAAACTTTGTTTTATCATTTGTATATGTTATGGACACATACTGTCGACGCCCAACCAAATAAGAGCTTAGCCAGTTCAGTGCTGTATCCTTAATTCCATATTGTGATAATGATTGAATAAGCGTTGAGTGGCAGACACTGTCAAAGGCCTTGCTCAGGTCCAAAAAAGCACCGACAGGTCTCTCCTTTATCTAAAGCTTCTATTACAGATTCTATAAATTCAATGGATGCTGTTAAGGTGGATCTTCCTGATCTAAACCCATGTTGATGATCACTAAGGAGTTCATTGTTTTCAAAAAAAGTTAATAATTGTTCAAGATAACATTTTTCAAATATTTTTGAAATTGATGATTGGACAGAAACTGGTCTGTAGTTCGATACGTCGAAAAACTCCCTTTTTTATGTATTGGAACAATTTTAGATATTTTTAACTCATTAGGGTATATACCGGTTATAAAAGAAGCATTTATTACATGGGTTAAAGGCTTTAAAAGGGCATATTTTGCATCTTTAACCAGCTTAATTGGGATTTCATCGCAGCCTGATGATAATTTTGATTTACAAGACGTTATATGTTTTAGGACTTCATTTTCAGTAATTTGTTTAAGACGAAAAGAAGTTTGTAAATTAGTGGAAGGTTTTGAGGCTGTTACATAACCACTCCTTGCAATGTTTGGTAACACTGTTTCTTCAACCATATCTGAGAAGTAATTATTAAATATGTTGCTCACCGTAACTTGATCATTTTGTATTATATTATCTGTTGCTAAATAAATTTGATTGTTCTTATAACTAAGCCTACTTGTGGTTTCTGATTTGACAATATCCCAAACCGTTTTTACAATATTTTGTGAGGTTCTGATTTTGTTATCAAAGAATCTTTTCTTTTTATTAAAAACCAGTTTTTTATATCTCTTTTTGTGTTCATTAATTGTTATTTTTCCTGAATCAGTCTTCCTTAAAAGTTTTACTAAATATATTAAGTTTTCCCTCTCAGATTTTATTTCATCATCTACCCACTTTGTTTTCCCAGTTCTAATACGGGACCATACTCTAGGAAAATGTTTATCAAAGTAGTATAGTAATGTTGTGTAAAATTCATTAAATTTATTTTCCGGTTTAGCAAAATACATATTTTCCCATGTTTCATTTTTTAAATCTATTATAAAGTTGTCAGTATTATTTTTGTTAAATTTACGACCTATTTTATTTAATTGCCCATTCAAATTTGAACTTTTTTGTATACTTTTATACGTTATTTCAAACAATTGACCGTCATGGTCTGAAAGAGCTGTTATTAGACCTGATGCACTGAAACGATTTTGGTCTAGGTTAGTTAGGAAATAATTGGCTTGAGTTTTAGTTAGGGGCTTCCAAATAAACAATGAATATATAATTAGCTGTGCTTAAAACTAAGTAACAGTTACTCAGTTGGTTCTCAGCAGTCCATAATTCTCACAGCAATAATAAAAAAAAACATTAATAGAAAAAATATTATCCAAACTTGCGGCAGGCGGATTACTGGGCGGGCCGAGAATGTTCACCACCGGAGGGGCGACGAGACAGGCAGGAGAGGGGGCCAGGATCCCAAGAGGCAGCCGAAGTGGAGGGGGGGGAAGGCCCCCCTGGAGTTCCCTCTCCGCCGAAGCCCAAGATGTCCATGGGTGGTCGCTCCCATCCGGGATCCAATCTGACTCGAGCTGCTCGTCTAAAGCATCATTATGTTGACACAGAAGAGCACAGAAATAAATAAAAGACGAACGTCAAACAGAATTTTACAAAAACATGGAGACAACAGTAAACGAGGTGCTTTCCTTGACAGCCACACATCCTATGAGTTGCACATCACATTGCACACCGGCAGTGCAGAAAAGTGGCTTACAACTCGACGCCCAGGGGCTCTGCACATTGCATGCAATAGCCGGGCGACGTCAGACCAACGACAGAGCGAAACAACACTATAACAAATACGACAGCTACAAATGAGACGTGACACACACACGGCGGAACATAGCCACGGCTCAACTGACAAGGTATCCATGTACAACAGCCAGGGACCATCCATTCTCAGGTTGGCAGGTTGGGGACCAAACCCAGAGATTCTGTCCCTAGCTGCTGCAAATGTAGGGACCAAAGGTGAAAGGGAAGTTTGTCATAATGGACAGCCAAAAGACCTTCATTTTCTGTACCCAATTCGCTGCATACTCGCAGATACACAGTCCACAAGAGCAATCTATTGTTAGTGACATTGTTGTGAGCGTGAAAATTTCCACCCACACTCTCCTCCCAATTTTCACTACTTGTTCAGTCCAAACCGAAACATTAGAAGTATCAAGACGGAAACGTGTTGCAGGGGCATAATGGATGCAACTTTCTTGAAGCTTATGCAGTTTCTTACAAGTCGATATGAAGCATTAGTTGACATAACTGATAAAACAACAGCAAAGGCTGGAACAAATCATTCATTTGTTAATACATTTTAATGTAATATTTAAGTTGTGGACAAAGTATACTCTTTACTAATTATATATTTCAAAATATGTAACCGCAGAATTCGAGGTATCCTACCTGTGAGAGAGTTTGAGAGTAATATCGGAGATACAATTTTTAAAATAGTGTATAAAACCATGGTGCCACTTGGCCATCTGAGTTCCGTTCAGTTAAGTTTATGTTGGTCACACAATACGTTATTAGAGATATATCAATAACTAGAGTCGCGGTCACCAAATTGGGCGGGTGAGTGATTTTGCGATGTTGCCAGATTTACAGAGACAGCTGGTGTGTATACATCGCTGCTCGCCGTACTTGAAGTTGTCACTGGCTCTGATGTAAATATTTACATCATAGTCCCTGGCATGTTCATCCTTCTCCAAGAATTAAATTTGTTTAAACTATTAAAACACAAAATATAAATACGCAGCCCGCAGCGTACACTATGTATTAGGAAAATGCGTACACTATGTATTTTTGGACTGTGAACCTGCACAAAATAAATAGGCCTTATGTAGAACTTTCAAAATGTTACTTTCCTTATAAGCTCATTTTTTAACGTTTTGTGTACAAAATTCATTAGCCTATTTTTTTAAAAATACATTAAAATTATGATGTTTACCTAAAACTTGACTAAAGTAGTATATTCGTCTTTTATTTTGGTGTTGGTCTAAGTTCCTTAAAGTTTATAAAATGGTGTCTATTGAATAATTTGTCTAGCAGAACAACTTTGAAATTAACCAAAAAGATTCAGGGATTAAAGTTAAAACAACTTTCTGACGAGGAACAACTTTTTTCTAATATTAGTAATAATTTGTAGAATTTATCAATAAATGTAAGGTTAGAACAAATCTATAATGTTTTATTTTACTTAGCATTTTGTAGGCCTAGTCAGTTCTAATTTACATCTAACACAAGTTTGAATTATAATATATGGCAAATTAAGTTATATTAAAAAACACCAAACTTAATTTGAACCTTTGTAGTATGACAGTAAAACATTTTTAAATACAAGAAGCACCAAACATGAGGATTCAAGAAATGAATTAGGCTCAAAACAAGCATTGAAGGCTATACAAATATAATGACAATAGCAAAAATAGAATTAATTAGTTTTGAATAGCAATTCTGGATATACCGTACATAAATAAATATATATATATATTTTTTAACACTGCAGAAGTGTAACAGGGTCCTCACCCAACCGTGAAAACCGTGAAACCTTGAATAAGCCGTGAATTTCGTATACCGTGAAAAAACCTGGAATAAGCCGTGAATTTCGATATCAAACCTTAAAAATATATCAAACTTGAAAAACAATAAAAAAATATCTTATCAGAAAATATCACATTTGTTTTCAGATAGGGAACTGTACAACAGAATTATTTAGTACGTTGTAAATATGGTGAATACCGCGTTGTCTGCCTACTTGCAGATAGCAGCTGTGCAGATGATTTAAGATTGGTTCTGGTTTCCACGGTGCAAAGGAACTCGGGCGACAGTTGTTAAGTTGATGGTGTTTTTTTCACTGTCAACTGACTGCTGACTGACACTTGTGTAAGACCGTTTATGTGTCTTCTTTACTGTATGTCATTTGCCTATTGTTTTGTATTAGTCGGTGACAGTAGACAGCTACTGTATCTAGACTGTTAACTATACAACTGTCGCGTCAGTAACTCGCCCATTCCGTTTACACGGTGGGTAGTCAGCGTTGCCACTTCGAGAGAAATAACCCTTGCCGGTGATAATTTTGAACTTCGAGGGTAAAAAGGGGTAATTTTACTAAAGCCTTTAAAAATATACAAATTTATATTATACTCTGTTATACAGTAGAACCTCGATAACACGACTCTCAAGGGGATCTCTAAAATAGTCTTCTTATCGAGGTGCACTTGTAATTGAGGGTCGTGCTATCAAGGTGGTTTTCACAACAAAACGTGTTATCGAGGTCACAGACTTTTTGCTATACCAAGCAAATTTGTTATGAAACATTTCTTATAAGTTGTGTTTTAAGTAGAAAATTACTGTATAAATCAGCCATACATAAAAAAACACACGTACAAGTAAAACAAAATTCTTTATTATTGTCATATAAAAATACAATTACAGTAATTAAAACAAGTATTAAAATTGATTGAAGAATAATAGGCCTAGTAAAGTTTCTAATTAGGCTGCAATATTCATTTTACAAAATTCATGTTACCGTAAATTGTTCATTATAGGCCACTACTGTGATAAGTTTTCTTACTCAATATAATACTATGCAGAACTTACGGCAGTAAGAAAAAAAATTAACCGACTCAGTTCATTAAAGTATTGACTTAATAGGCTCAAAATACAGTACCTTAACCTATTGTGAAATACTGATATGACCCGTGATAGACAAGGAAAGGCCGGAATGGGAAGGGGGTAGGGAAGGGGTTTTCCTGTTGAGACCTGAGCCCAAGACGTTGTTGTTTACTTCAAAATATCCGTTCTAACCGTGGGAAGTATGCGTGAGAAAGGTTTAGTCGTGCTATAAAGGTTCCGTAACGCAAAACGGCACGATGTTGAGGTTAGAGTCGTGTAATAAAGGTTCACTTACCCAAAGAAGCGTGTTATTGAGGTGGGTGTCGTGCTATAGAGGTTCAGTTATTTGAAAAGACGCGCTATAGAGGTTTATTTATTAGTAATATGAAATTACAAAAAGACGTGCTATCAAGGTATTTATTTGAAAATGAGTCGTGTTATAGAGGTATTTATAACATTGAGCGTTATGGGAGATTCATGGGGATTAGAAAATCAGACTCACTATCGAGGTTTTTGTCTTATCGAAGGTCGTCGCAGCGAGGTTCTACTGTATACTTATTATACATTCACTGATGTTTATTTATGATTAAATTAGGCCTACTACATTTCTCTACTTTATCGACCCTTCCGATTTTCTTGACTGACGAATACTCACAAACTCCAAGACAGAAATCAAGCTTGAGTAAGGATTACATGTACAGTGATTGTCTCATGTTAAAAACGTGAAAGAGCCACGAGTGATAGAACGACAAGAAGTCCGCTAAGTTGCAGTAATGTCTGCAAGTTTTAACGTCAACCAGACAATAAATAACAAAACTAGAAAATGGGGATTATTGTCACCTATCTCCGCCTAACTAATCCTAGCAGTTGATAGACTGAAAGATAGACAGCGTTAGCTGTTTTATAATTGACGTTTATGGCTGTAAACAAAATTGCATCAGCTGTTAGTCATTTATATACAGTGATTTTTTAAGCAGTAAAATAAATTCTGAGAAAAATCCGTTATATCTCGCATGAAAAAATTGAGGCAAAAACTGGCTGGCGTATGCAACTTCTATTTTCATTCTTTATTCTAAACTTTAAAATGAATTATACATCAGTGACAACAACAACAAAACAATAAGAAACTCTAAAATAGTTCTTATTTTTTTAAAAGGTTCACTTGAGATGTATGGTATGGTTTTATGGTTTTGTGACATCGTAATTGGAATGTTGGAAAGTTTTAACTAGTATTTGAACGCTGCGCTGCGTCTGCTTTGTTGTTTTGCGACCGGTATAGGTTATGTTTTTTAATATTTCACCGTGAAATTGACAATTTTTAGACCTTGAAAACCGTGAAAACCCCGTGATTTTGATCATTAAGTTTGAGTGGGAACCCTGTGTAACAATGTTTTTATTTTTATTTATTCTCCACGATCAAAAAGTATTAGCACTGTTCGCCGAACAATATCACAATCAAAGTTATTCAACATACTTCAAGTTTGATTATTTTTATATTTTTCCCTAGGTGACTCAAGTTTTAACTTGTCAGGCGGGGACAATTATTTTGCTTCTTGGTTAGGCACCGAACATAAGCTTACATCGCACATTTTAGCCCTTCACTCTTGAATTTTTTAAGTCTACGGGTTTTTTTAACTCCGGATAGGCCAAATTAACAGACGATACTCAAAACATTTACCGCACAATCACTGATTTCGTTTGACTGACCAGATTATTGCTATACACTCCCTTAAGTCTTCGTTTTACTGGGGTTCTGTTTATTGGCTGATAAATTAAATACATCTCCAGGCAATTAAGTGAAACACTCAGGATCATCCCGCTCATTTTCCATTTTGAATTAAACCCCGCAATTCCAAAAAAATATGGCAGGAACTTTAAATAAATACAGAAATACAAAAGAATGTAAACCACGATTTGTTTACTAATTTCAATAAAGTTGTAAACAAGGTTAAGTCGCAGCTGATTACAATGAACTAGCAACGCTGCACGCTCAGAGTTGCCAATTCGTGTGTTGAGGTAGGCGATTATCGACCTTAATTCTCATCTTTAAAACCATGTGTGGCAATGTCACAAAATCACTCACCCGCCCGATTTGTTGGCCGGGGCTCTAGGCATGTATAAAAGGAGTTGACGCATACTTCAAAAAACCAAAGTGGGGGTGTGAATACAACAGAATGGCCCCATCACAAGACCCAGAGGTAGGCAGAGCCGGAAAAGAACGATGTCATCATCAAGAAGAAGCATGGACAGACGCCAAGCGAAGATGGAACGGACAGTAGTAGCGTCAGCGGCGGTGGCCGGCCAGCTTAGACAAGATGATGTGACGCTGAATAGATGGGAAGGCCCTCCACTGATGTAATCGTAGAGAAGAATGATGAGAACCAAATCGGCGACGTTTTACTCACACTCGCACAAATAAAATATTTACTTTGTGTTAAAATAAAATAAAACTGCCCAAATAATGGTCTACATAAGTTTATGTAACTATAATAAGAGTTACAACATCAAATAAAAATAAAAAATCAAATAATTTTGAATGCAACAGTTTATAGGCAAAGAAAGATAAGTCAATTAAAATAACGAGAGAGTGACCAGATGATCTGGCCAAACGATAGAGTAATGTGGTCGACAATACTTGACAATTCACGGTTTTCATGACTAGAAGCGACTGGCCCTTCCTACCGTGAATAAAAGGAGACGGCAGTACAAAGGGCTCAGCTAATCGGCATCGCTTATCGCGAAGCGGAATGCTGCTTATCTCTCCCTACATCTGTGCATTCATTGTACAAATTGAAAGAAAATACGTTCTTACTTTCCTGTAGAACATTGGTTGGTTTTATTATAACAGCTTCTTCCCTATTGGGGAAATTCGAAGTTGGGAAAATATACTACCAACTGCAATTATGAATTTATTAAAATCAAATAATGAGAAATGTCATGTGGATAACTTTGATCTACATCCACTAATGCCAAATACCCTTAAAATCCCATAGCTTATATCAAACAACCTTATACCTCAATAATGTACTTTTCAGCGTTTTTGGTACAAAAACAGCATCAGAAACTCACTGAAGGATATTTAATCTAAGATAACCCATGGTTGCAGCAATTGCCAAAATTGAAAGTTATAAGTAATTGCTATTCATAAAAATATTGACATTGAAACTGGTGGTAACCATCTCAACACTGGTAGGAAAAGCTTGAAATCACGAGCGACTGGCGAGATGTGTGCACTGCCCAATGCCTCTACTAGTCCTCCTTCATCGCCAGCGGCGATCTCGTCCATGTATGAATCATACTATTTGTTTCTTTGGTCTGCTTCATTGCGCTCGCGCGTGATCGTATCAATCTCGCCAGTAAAATTTGCTCGTGTGAACCGTGAACCGAGCCTAAACAACAGCTAAAATACAAAACAAGTTCGCACGCAGCACGCTGACGTGAAGGAAGTGAATTTCCACATAACAACTTTTAAAACTCAACATCAGTGTAAAAACATACATTTATTCCAATTGTGATTAAAATCTGATAACTGTGATTTTTTGGCTGTTCTGATGCTCCTGGTTTTTATTTACCTGCAAAGCTGGGAATACAATTTTGCGTATTATAATGTTAGGAAAAGGTCCAGACAGGCTTGAAAGTAGGTGTGAGGTTGCTGGGGATGATAAAAGTACTCTAAAAAAGGAATAACAGGCTTTTCTAGTGTAAACCCCTCATAAGACAACGTAATAACTCGGTAAATATGTATGCTAGAATGACGAAAAAGGGCTTAAAACTTTCGCCTCACTAATTCCCATCTTTTTACATGCATTAATTTTACCTACGGGGCTTTTCTGACCCTTTTTTGTGCCCAAAAACTCAAAATTTGAAAGATTAATCCCCAAAGTAGAGATCTAGAGTTTTCCGATTGTTTTGGCCAACGAACTTGTCCAACTGATTATAGAAAAGAACGTCCCTACCAAATTTGAAGTAAATCGGACAAGAAATGCGACCGCTAGAGTGCAAACACACACACATATATATATATGTCTATATACATATAAAATTTTTAACGACCCCCCAAAACGTGTTCAGGGGGTCACGTTAGGAACTTCTATGGTGGTCCCGGGCTTAAGTTTCACCGTGCGGGTCATGCTAATAGTTCACTTTCCAAAGGAAATTCACTAATAAACTCTATCAGAAGACTAATACATGCTTTCTCCCTTTTATCCCCATTCTAATCAATAAATTCCTTAACTTTTATTAACCCTAGAACCGGCAAGCACCGGATATACGGCGCGAATGGACACGGCCGAAATGGCAACGCTGGATATACGGCGCCAATGCAGGCGTCTTTATTTACTATTAAAAAAATATATATATATCTTTTAAATTTTTTTAAACTTTTTTTATTTCCATGTGTGTAGTTAAATGTGCATAGATACTGTTTTGTAGATAAGTTCAGGGATTACGTAATAATAGTGCAGGCGTAATCAACGTTATTTTTTACAAAAGAGCTGTAAAAAAATAACAAGCCATAACTATATATTTTTAGAATTCTAAATAAAATTATTAAACAAGCCATAGCTATGTTATTATTTATAATTTTAATGATGGTTTAAAAATTGTGTTGGGTAATGAATAAAATCCCTATGCCAGTACTGCGTTACACCACTGCTGGTCCTAGGGTTAATTAATTAATAGAGTTTAACCCATTAAGGGAGTAATTTTATTCTATTCGCAATAGCATATTACGGGATTTGATTGATGCTGCATTCTAGTAGCAACATCTGTAACTAATGACAGCGGGTAACGACGCTAGGCCTTTGGTCGTATTAGCTGAGTTGGCTACGTCGTGGAAACACCTTGGGCAGGTGTGGATACAATGTTCATGGGTTCGATTCCCGCTCGTGACCAAAACTGACCAGTCTTGCAACTCTCAATGAGTTAACCGGTCTGTGGCAACGTTGGTGGGAGAGCCCAAGTAAAGTAAACGGTGGCAGGATTGCTTAGAAGTTAATTCTTTGTGAGTTGCTCATGGTCAACACTGATTTTGCTACTTTTTACTTATGTCTACTGTGTGTGTGCAAATGTGACTCTTTAAACTGAAAGTAAACAATATTTTAATTAAAATACGCCATTAATCCATTCAAAAATACAATTTTGACCATTCCAATTCATAAGTTTAAAAAGTGAAAAGTTAGGAACGGCGCTAGAGCGTCATTTTAAGCCAATGGATTAAAGTAGGCTACATCAGAAAAGTCTATCCAAATCCCTACATTGAAGGAACTATAGGGTCGGACATTCGCGAAACGCAGTGGTTTTAAAGGGTGAAATCCCCCCTCCCCCAGCATTAGGTGGCATCATAACCCAAAATTTCCTATTGGCCATTTTTCCCTTAACCTACATACCAAGTTTTAATTAGGGTTGTACGAGTACTCGAAACTTTGAGTTTTTGGCCGAGTATTTTAATACTCGAAGTTTTGAAAACTACTCGAAAGTTCGAGCGAGTATTTCCTGCCGATTTCCGGACGATCGCTAACGATTGCGACCGACCAAAACGCGTAGTAATGGCCGCAAAAGGCAATCGCATCACGTAAAATCGGCCGAAAATGACGACCGCGAACGACTGCGACCGGTCAAAACGCCTAGTAACAGCCGCAAAAGGCGATCGCATCACGTAAAATCGGCCGAAAATGACGACCGTGAACGATTGCGACTGGCGAAAACTCGTAGTAAAGGACGCAAAAGGTGATCACATCACGTAAAATCGGCCGAAAATGACGATCGGACCGCGTAATTTTGGCCGTGATTAACAATTTCGTCATTTAATATTGATTATAAGCGATGTCTGGACCAGGTGAAATTGGCCAAATGACAATTGGGCCCTGTTTCATCGGCCGGAAACGGATGTCAAACCGTGTTTTGTTTGTCAATACGTAATCCAGTTTGATTGTACTGGCCAAAACTTTGTATTCAAATCAAATCAAATCATCTTTATTCACAATATGCATGCATAATACATGAGAATAGTGCCAAATTCCAAACTAAAAACTAAAGGCTATGGACTACGAGTTATAAAACTCCTCAAATGAGTATAGTTGTTTTTCACATAGATAATTTTTTAACATTTTCTTAAATTTTTTGATATTTTCAGTTTTTAACAAAACGGGAAGTTTACATAAGAATTTTGATCCAATATATGAAGGTTTTTTTCATAAAATGTTAATCTATGGTGAGTGGATATGATGGTATTTTTATTACTTTCTCCCCCTATACATAGTATATGGAGAAAGTATTGTTTTCGTAAAAATTTTCGAATTCGAGTTGTTAGTGGAAATATTCGTTTTGGTGCTCCCTGAATCCAAAAAAGTGGTTTTTACGTGATGTCTGTCTGTGTGTGTGTGTGTGTGTGTGTGTGTGTGTGTGTGTGTCCGTGTGTGTGTGTCCGTGTGTGTGTGTGTGTGTGTGTGTGTGTGTGTGTGTGTGTGTGTGTGTCTGTGTGGATGTGTACAGAGCTAGAGCCCTAACCAATGGGCCGATTCTTATGAAATTTGATATGTAGGTACTAATCCACGATATCTCCAGGCGTTTTTTTCATTTTTTTGAATTTTTGATTTTTAAGGGTAATTATCCCCCAAAAACCGCCAAAAAACATGAAAAATCAAAATTTCTCAAAAACGGCTCTAACGATTTTGATTAAACTTTAGTCGTTTGTAGAACTTTAGTTTTCCAACAAAATGACACCACCCGCATTCTTGTAAAAATTCGGGTTCAGAAATTACAGGACTTAAAACATCAAAAATTCAGTTTTTTGGATTTTTCATAAAAATACATAAATGTAAAAAAATATTACTATTCACCATTAAAAAGAGCTCAAAAAACTAAATAATTTAGTAATTTGAATTACTGTTCTACGATTGCTGGTTTCGGAGAAAATTGAAATTTTCGTTTAGCGGTAAACGCAGTACGTTGTCCAATGTTATTCGTATGGGGAATACAAAAATTACTATTTCTCTCTTATTTACTGATCAATTTCATTCAAAATTGATATGCTTGTCAATTTAGCATTGACCAACAGAGATAATTCGAAATATGTTGCCCCTTAAAAACCCTGGGGGGGAATAGGGGGCATTTCCCCTCTTAAAACCACGAGTGTAGCAATGGATTCTGTAGTGCCTCCAAAGTAGGGATTTGGGTGGATTTTTTTTTAAACAACTTGTTTACAAGATTTTCTGTACATTCAACCGTGCTTTGTATTCTATATTTAGTAAATAAAAAGTAATTTATTCATTAAAGTTGGGCTAAAAGGGAGAAAGTATGTGTCAGTTTCCTGATACCGTTTATTTCGAGTATTATATTGATGAGACTGATCATATTTCTGTTTTAAAGGATTTTGAACTGTTATTAATACCGTATCATAAATATATTGTCTATATACAGTTAATATTTTTAAAGTTTTGAAATGTTCTTTTGCAGAGTGATCAGGTTTCAGATTTAAAATTATTCTAACAGCTTTCTTTTGTTTCTTCAAAATGTCATTTAAGTTTTCTTTTTTTTATTGCTACTCATGTATTAGTTAGACCATGTTTAGATTATCAAATCTAGGGTGGTATCCAAATCCCATTACACTATTTGAAACTACCAACTGATGGCAAATACTCGACTCGATTAAAAAAATCACTACTCGCACACCCCTAGTTTTAATGAATTGATCAGTAAAATAGAAATATTAATAATATTTTTACCCCCCTTAAGAATAACATTGGACTTCTTATTTTTTTAGCCTATACGTTGGTCGCCAAATTCTTATTTGATTTTCTAATTAGTGTCTTACTTAATTATTTATGATTCTAAATTGCTTACTCTTAACTAATTGTTTGCTCGGATGTGCTCAGTAAAAGTGGATATAAACAGTGATGCTATCGGGATCTGAGGGCAATGGCTGCCATGTGCTAAGCCTAGCTTCTCTTTACAAAAATCAGTGTTATTACTTACAAAATTCCCTAGGCTATTTAAATATAGCTCACAAATGATCTTCTTTGACTTGATAATAAATATACTTGTACTTGTGGTCTCCTTTACTTTATTGTAGTGAGTAGAATGTGTTTTGTATTTATTCTGGATGTCAACAAAAGGTAGGTGTACAATTTCTAAGATTTCTTTAACTATTTGAATAAAATACAAAGTTACAGAGGAACAATACAATATTTATTTATCTATTAGTACAATTATGTTTCAAAAGGTTCTCAATTAAAGGGATTTACAATAATATACAACTCAGGGGGAACAGTTACAATGTGTGGCCTAGCCTAGAAGATAAATGACAAATATACTGGTAGGCCTAAAACTAAATGTTCATATTTTGGGTTCTAAATGGGGTTTCTTTACAAATGAGGGCTCTTTTTCTCAGGGGGGAAGTATCGTGCTGACTTGAATAACATTTGGGATGATATTTGAAAGAATATTAAGTCCAATTAAGCTGATGTGTTGAAAAATTACAACAATGGAAATTTTGGTTGTTGTCCAAAAGGAGAGTCCAATGGTTTCACTGACTTGATGAATGGTTAAAATACTCAAAATTAAATTTGGAAAGATAGTTCAATATAAAAATACTCTCTTGAGGTTACTTTAACTTTCAGAACATTATGCTTGTTCTATTTAAATGTCTGTATTCTTTCCAGTCCCTAAATAGAATACAATGGAAGGAGTTTACCAATCTGCTTACAAATGTTCTTCGCTCAAATACCAGTTTTTGGGGAAAATCAAATAAAAGGAGTGAATTTAAAGATGGTATTAATTGAGCAGTAAGTCCCTAATAAAATGAGCACCAAGCAATGCAAAACTTAGGCCATACTGGGAAATTTAAAATAGGAACTGTGTCCTTCACAGATTCTAGGTCTTAACACTATGGCATCTGGAGCAAGAAGAAAGATCTAGTAGAGATGAGGTCTGGAAGCATGGTCCATTGTTGAGAAGCACATGGTCACACAATTGTTAACACTGGTCACTGTAATTTAGATTCCTTAAGGACTATTTTTGAAAAGTATATTATATTAAATTTTAATGTTATTGCAATCCTCTCACATAAATTATATCTAAAATATTATTATTAACAAACATATTAAATTAAGTGAGTAGGCCATGGGGATTATGGGGATAGGCTATGAATAATTATTGGTGATTAAATTAATGAAATACATATTATTATACAATTGCACAGATAAATAAACATTAAATATATAGAGGGGAATGGCTTTCTGAGGAGTGATGATAATGATGATTATGGTTAGGCATGGACATAGGGCAATTAACACAAATAACACATTTAGGGGAAATTAATTAATTAGTACATTTATAGGGAAACTTAAATATAAAATAACACATAATAGGAAAATTATTACTAAATGATGAATGAATGACATGTAATACTATAGACTGGTATACTGCTAAATTAAAATTCCAATTTTCTCCGCACAAATGTTAAGTAGTCATAAAATAATAGTTCAAAATAAAAAATCTATTAATTTTTTCACCATTAACTGGTAAATTTTATTCTATGTTTATGTTTTATGAAAAATCCAGAAAATGGAACATTTCAGGTCCTACATTTTCCGAGCCCAATTTTGTCTATAATTTTTGTCAATATTTCATTAGGGACATAAAATCAATATAAACCTCCAAATTTTAAATAAAATCGTAAGCCGTTTTTGAGAAATGTTTACTTATTATGTTTTGTAGTGATTTCTACCCAGGGGATACTTACCTTTCAAAGTAAACAAAAATAATAATAAAAATGCCTGAAAATTCTATGGGACCTACATAGTAAATCGTCAAAATCGGTCTAATGGGTCTCTAATGTCTAATCGATCTAATGTCTCTAGGTCCGTAAAAGACAGAAGACATCACTTAAAAAACCATTTTTTGGGGGTTCAGGGAGTACCAAAATGAATATTTCCACAGATAACTCAAATTTGAGCATTTTGATGAAAACAATGCTTTTTACTTATGCTGAAAACAATGCTTTTAGCGAATTTCCCCAATAGGAAAGAAGCTATTACCATAGGTCTCATGGTAAGACTTAGGCCCGAGACCATGATAACTTTGTATTGAGGTCCCTAGATGCCAAAAACACTATTCGTTCAAATTCATATATATATATCTATATATGTGTCTGTTAACTTGATAACTTTCAAAAAAACATCCGATTTCGATTAAATTTTGCACAAACATGTAAAGCGACATTCATGACTTTAAGTTCAAAAACTAGAAAGATCGGACCAGGGGAAGAGGGTTTTTGGGGGGTTTGCCATTTTCCAAAAATCAGTTTTTTTAATTTGTTACCCTAAAATTTTTAAAACACTCAATTTTGGTTCTGACCATTTTATAGAGCTTAAATCAAAACAAATAATATGGTATTTTGAATTATTAAGCTAGTTTAAGTGGTTGTGGATAAAATCCAAAAAACGTGTTCATAAAATCTTCCATGTTAATCTTATGGGAAAAAGGTTTTTAGCTTTTCCACAAATAATTTTACTGTAAACTTCACATTTTACTAATAACAATTAGTTCAGCGCTTCAAAACAATTATTTTGGTGTTTAAATTGTGATTCTACCTCCATTCGTTGCAGAGATTTTCAAAGTGCTAAACACAGTACGTTGTCCAATGTTATCCTTATGGAGAATAATTGAAATTTTTTATCTCGTTTATTTATGATTGTATATTGATGAAACTTGGTATGTGGCTCCAACTAGTACTGGTATATTGATATTTGTACAATAAAATTTTTTTGTTGATTGTCCCCATGCAGCAAACTTGCGTACTCAGCCTTAATGTTATTCTTATGTAGAATAAATAAATTGCTATGTATAACTTATTATAAATGTATTTTTATAAAACTTGGTAAATAGCTTTATGTGGCAGTGAAAAACATATACATGCATTGGAAATTCGCTTAGTCTGCACGTTTGCTGCGACGGGGGTATTTACTTATGCTATGTATAACCCCCTAGAAGTAAAAACTAGCTCAAATTGTCTGTAATTTTTCTTTCAAAATATCATAATTTTTATGTTAATATTTTGTCAGGAATAACCAAAATAAGCATAGTTATATCATTTATTTAGGAAGGGAATTTCCTTAAGATTAAATGTAGTATTTTACTATTGTTAAATATTGGTTTACATTGTTTTAATAATGTAGATATCGGTAGTCACCATTTTTAAACTCACCCTTAAACTCACTACTTTTGACATGTTCATAATCACTGATTATGTTGTCCACTAGGAGACCACTCATACAAGCAAGTAGCGCCACTGCCTCCTCAGAAGCAGATGATCACGGCACTTCCAGATGTGCGGAAGCTCTCTGTAGACCCAGATAAGGACGAGTTCATGGTCCTGGCTTGTGACGGCATCTGGAACTCCATGACCAGCCAGGAGGTCGTAGACTTTGTGAGGATAAAGTTGGAACAAGGGACCAAGAGGCTCAGTCAGATCTGTGAGGAGGTTAGTTTCTCGGACATTTCATAATTCATGCAAAAAATTCTGTGACACGTTTGTCTGTAGGATTAGGTAGCGTGGTTCAATACCACCAGTTTTGTTTGCTCCTCCTCATCCTCTTCAAAACTGGTTTTGGAGACTCATTATGATCATATAATCAGGATTTAAACGAGGTTTATGTTGGTATTATCACTGTGATCAGTGGCGGATAACGTGAGTTCAAACTCAGAAAAAATGATTTTTGCATTATTGCTCTCACTTTTTATATTTAACTGACATAACTACTTTTACATTTGTTTGCATTCTAAATGTTTGTGAGTAGGACCTACTGCTCAAACTCGAGCTAATGTTCTTCTCATGTTTCTGAATTTACATCACCCTCTTTAACCCTTTTCACCGGGGCAGCCCCGGCCACCGCATTTTGCTATGTTGTCGCATGCCGGGCCTGACCCGCACATGCGTTTTTTATTTTTTGTTCCCCCATCAACTTTATGAAAATAAACACACAAATGTCAGATTTTTTAACAAAAAAAAAAAAATAAGTGACCAGCTGTGATTTTAAATGCAGCTGGATAGGAATAGGCAAGTAAAAAAATGAGAGTGGAAAGGGTTAATGTGTTATGCATTGTTATTCCAATATCCACTATTTATACAATAACGTCTGAAATACCTGTTCTTGCTATTGTGTTGTTTCTGTAAATGTGTCAACAGGTATTAAATATAACATTTAATTGATTTCTATTCTTCTATAAGATTGACATTGAAGCTTTGAATGTCTTGGGGCAGAGGCCTAAAGGCAAATGTAAAATATAACAAAATTTGTATAATTTAGGCTACTCCTTGACCTTTTTAAACAGTAGTTTCTTGGATTTCACTCTTACAAAAATCCTGCTTGTTTATTAATTATGGGTGTGCGAATAGTAATTTTTGGCTCGAGCCGAGCTTTTTTGATGGGAATTTCCTCTAGGGATGTGCAATATACCGGTAGTGATTGTCTGACTCGAGCCAAGCCAGGCAAAATTTGTTCAAAGTTCTTGAACTTTGAACATTTTTGATTAGGCCTATTTGTGTTCTTTATTTCTGTTAAGTTTAAAAGAACAAACATTTTAATCACTATGGTAATATAAAATAATTTTTAACTTTCAATATTTGTCACCTTTCATTTACTTCTTCTATATTCATTTTGTCTTCGTTCAATAATTAAAGGCCTACAGTAGGGAAATAACAAAATAAGGGGAACATTTCATAACCTTCAGGTACAGAGCGTCAAGGTCCTTTTTTATTTAAACTTAAGTTATTTGGCTGTTTCAAATTGTCAAGGTACAAAAAGTCAAGGTTCTTATTTATAATGTTTTTAATTTAGATGTTTCAGAAAGTTAAGGTACAAAACATTAAGGTTGTATAAACAAATTAGATGTAAAACCACTAGTTTCAAAACGTCCAGGTCAATAACTCGCTCGCTTTCAGTCCAACTATAAGAGAGTCCATTATTATATTTATTAGTAGTTTGACCGGAGTGGATCCAGATGTGGTTTGGAGTGAAATAGCATATTCAGCGTTTACGTTTATAACAAATACTACCTTGAAGTTTTGCACCTTTACGTTTTGAAACTAAGAGGTTTTGAAAACAGTCTTATTTTACATTTAAATAACTAAGACTTGACGTTATTTACCTTTACGTTCTGAAACCATGCTTTATTTTAAATAGTACCTTTACATTTTGCACCTGGACGTTTTGAAACGGACCCAAAATAAGTAGGCTACTAGGAAAATTTATTGAGACCACTTGTTTGGTAGTAACGAACAATTTTTTTTTTCAATATAAATTAGGTAGCCTTCATAGGAAAAAATAGTGTAAAGGAAGAGAACTACAAATTTGTAAATGGACTGATAAGCCCACAGGTTATTAACTAATGCAGTTATTACCGCATTTATTAATGGCCATAACAAAGGGACTATATGTCAATATGTAATCTCCATGGGCCCTAGCCTAGGGAGTTGCCAAAACCCAGTAGCCTATCTCTCATTCAACTGTTTGTAAATAGTAAATTTTAGGTTATCCTTTAATAAATATAAGTTAGTTAAACCAGTCTTTATATCTTATTGTACTCACAGAAATAAGTTGTCCAATAATCGTAGGCCTAGCTTAAGTTGTGTCTAACCTATTAGCTAATGGACTTAACCTAATATATCTGCTTCTGAAACAGAAAGTTTCAGAGGCAGAAGGTGGAAGAGGGTCGTCAATGCATTCTTCCATCACTGCTTTAACAATTTTATAGCATACCATACAATTACAAAATGATATGCTTTCTACTGACGTTTATTCACAAATTCAAACAATCCCACGGAGTTAACAATATGATTTAATCGCACAGCTGTAGCATAACAAAACTGCAAATTTTTGATTGCGTCTTGCTCTTTGTTAGGGGTACATTGAATGTAATAAACCTTTTAATAATATGACCACCGTAGTTAAAAACATACCATGTTTATGCGTTAAGTAACCATTTCGAATTTGTATAAAATCCTTAGATTTTGTGAACCTTGCAATTAGTGATTTTGAAGTGTAAATTATTACAACATTGATGTGACACTAGTTATTGTTAACTTTAACAACTTCAGCATTATTAAAGTTGTATTTCTATTCGCTTTATCTCAAAATACTTTAGATGCTACCGTAAACTGACGATTTGTTAACAATCAAATTTTTGGAGAGTACTATTTCGGCTGCACACTACAACGCCATCATGATTATTTTAGACGTTCATCACCTACAACCTTGTCCCTAGCTATTGGTCACGCTAAATCATTACATTATATCCATCTTCACTTTAATGTCTTAAGGCAGTTCGCAAAGTGGGTAATGCCAACAGTGTTGCCAGACGTAATTTCAGACTCCAGGGAATATAATTATTGTGTAATGTACGAAGTTGTTAGTTGTAGAAAAGACTGTACCGATGCAACAGTTAGAAAAATTGTTAACATGGATTTTAGTTTTTTTTTCTGGGTTACTTTTTCTGGAGCAGTACGATTGTTGTATTAATTATTATTAACCGTAAAATATTGCACATCTCAACTGGGCAACGGCAACACTGCACTGCAAACAGAATAGTTTGATATGTCCACTTGATTGAGCGTAGAGAAAGTAGCTCCATTGTGTTGGTTGATTAGGTTGGCAGTTAAAAATATCACAGTATACTTTAATACTCGGTTATTTTGAATAAAAGGTCTAGGGGTGTGCGAGTAGTGATTCTTGTAATCGAGTCGAGTTGAGTAGTGCCAATTATTTTCGAGTTTCGAGTATTTTCGAGCGAGTATTTGCCATCAGTTGGTAGTTTAAAATTGTGTAATGGGATTTGGATACCACCCTAGATTTGATAATCTAAACATGGTTTCTAACTAATACATGAGTAGCAATACAGTTTTGGCCAGTATTACGTATTGACAAACAAAACACGGTGTGACATTCGTTTCCGGCCAATGAAACGGCCTGGTTGTCATTTGGCCAATTTCACTTGGTCCAGACATTGCTTATAATCAATATTAAATTACGAAATCGTTATATACAGCCGATTTTACGCGATGCGATCGCCTTTGGCAGCCGTTACTACACGTATTAGCCGGTCGCATTTGTTCGTGGTCGTCATTTTCGGCAAATTTAACGTGATGCGATCGTTTTTTGCGGTCGTTACTATGCGTTTTGGCCAGTCGCAATCGTTCGCGGTCGTCATTTTCGGCCGATTTTACGTGATGCGATCGTCTTTTGCGGCCGTTACTACGCGTTTTGGCCGGTCGCAATCGTTAGTGATCGTCCGGAAATTGGCGGGAAATACTCGCTCGAACTTTCGAGTAGTTTTCAAAACTTCGAGTCGAGTTCGAGTATTACAGTACTCGGCCGAAAACTCAAAGTTTCGAGTACTCGCACACCCCTAAATAGGACCAAAATTATTAGCATTGCTGAATGATATTTTTTATGGAGCCCTACCGACGCTAACTACGAGAATTCCAATATTGATTCTGGAATGTTTTTGCTTTAAATTTAATTTTGTAGACTACTCTTTTCACTAGTCGGGGTTTTAAATATTCGGCTCAAACTTCGAACTATTTTGCAAATCTCTGCTCGAAAAAGCTTGAAGTTTGAATATTCGCACACCCCTAGTATTAATTTATAGGATATATAAATACATACACTAGTAGGAACTACTGTCCTTCGAGTAATAACCGATTAAACAATGTCTAATATCTCTCCTTGTTGCTGAACCGAGTTTTGTTAAAAACGTTAAGAGTTTGTATGTCAACTTATATACAACTCATTCAATTTCTATTCTTCCTTATGATTGACATTGAACCTTTGAAAGCATGTGGGGAAGATCCCTTACGACGAATGTAAATTATAAGGGCATGAGTATATCCCAGCCTACTCTTCCTTCAACCTCTTGAAATTGACTCATCAAAAAATTGGTTCCGAAGCAGAAGTACCTTAGATCTAGCTCTTTCAAATAACCTGTTGCGTATTAATATAATATATAAGATAACTTTCAAAACATATAAACGTTCATGGATAGAATCAATGTTGTTTGAGGCAAAGTTTGGCGGCTCAGTCGTAGTTAATGGCCAATTATGTTACTTGGTCCGGTTGTCAGTTACATCAGATATTTTGTATTTGCTTGTCATCTACGGCCAACATTTCGCTATCCTGTTAACATTCACTAATGATATTTTTAGCCTGGTTAACAAATACACCAGTGTTATGCTCCAGTGCAGCACTTAGTGCTTTTACTATGGGATACAAGCAGAACTGATAGAACCGGAACTGAGACTTCTCCACAGTTATTGATTTTTATAAGAAGCAATGGGACGGGATACTGAAACTTGAGAAATTTGTATAGCTAACGTTGGGTCCTAAATACACCTTATTAGACAAAGGGGGAATTATTCAATCCGCCCTGAAGTTCAAAGCAGGATCTGTCTCTGACTATTTCAAAATCAAAATCAAAATAATCTATATTCATAAAAACAGTACAGTGGTGTACATATGAATAGTGTCTACATCATAATCAATTTTCTGTTATTCATTAAATTATTATTTTACATTACCATCTTCTTATAAATTAAAAAATTCATCAATAGAATAAATAGTGTTTGAGATGATATATTTTTTAACTTATTCTTAAATTTACTTGTATTTTTTCGTTTTTCAATTCTCCAGGCATTCTTTTAGTTTTTGTAGAACTTTGCACCTGCATAGGTTTTTTGGTATAGAATTGTAACCTATGATGAGTGGGTATGATTTCTGATTTCTTTCTCGTATGAATGTACTATTGAATTACCCATTGGCGTGTTGTACATATTTAAATTTTGTATACCATAACAGTGGCAAAAATATACTGACCATAAACTGTTAAAATTTTGAGATTTTTGAAATGTTCCCTACAAGATACATCTTGGTGAAGGTTCTTAATAATTCAGATTGCTTTCTTTTGCTGTTTAAGAATTTTATCAAGGTTATCTTTCGTAGTGGATCCGTAAAGACAGATTCCAAATGAAATGTGAGAATGTATGTAAGAATGGTATATCAATTTGAGAGTCGATTCACTGCATAAACATGCCATTTTTCTTAACCCATTGGCGTAGACATACGAGCAGGTCTCGTTCCTTACTTGTAATTTTATTAACGTGTGAATTGGAGTATAAAATTGGTGTTTTTAAATGGATTAATGGCATATTTTAATTAAAATATTGTTTTCTTTCAGTTTAGAGTCGCATTGGCACACACACAGTAGACATAAGTAAAAATTAGCAAAATCAGTGTTGACCATGTGCAAGTCTCAAAGAATTAACCTATCCCGTCAACTTCCAAGCAAGCCTGCCACCGTTTATTTTACTTGGGCCCTCCCACCAACGTTGCCACAGACTGGTTAACTCATTGAGAGTTGCACAACTGGTCAGTTTTGGTCGTGTGCGGGAATCGAACCCACGAACATCGTATCGCCACCTGGCCAAGGTGTTTCCACGACGTAGCCAACTCAGCTAACACGACCAAAGGCCTGGCGGCGATATTAAGTGTTTTCAGTCAGTCCGCGCCCCTAGCGGATAGAACCGTAGACGCCCGCGGTCATTAGTTACATATTTTGCTACTAGAGTGTAGCACCAATCAATTCCCGTTATAGGCTACTACAAATAGAATAAAATTACTACCTCAATGGGTTAAGGCATACAATCCTGAATTAATTTTTTATACAATTTTGCCTACATGTTCATTCCAATTTAGGTTACTATCGATCAGCAGACCACAAGACATTTAGTGCTGTGAATAAGTTCAATGGGTTTAGAATCAATCAAAACCATGGGTTCTGTAGTGGTTTGTGACTGAGCTGTTTTAAATTAAATGTAATTAGTTTTTTCAATGTTCAGGCCTAGATTGTGATTTTGGAAGAATTGGACAATACTTTCTAATTCTATGTGTGATAAAATTGCAATAGGAACTATTGTTTTATCTGAGATTTTAAGGTTTGTATCATCAGCATATAGACTTATATTTCTCTTTCCAGTGTTTCATTAGGAGATGTTTTTTAGATAGGAGTGGTCCTAATATTGAACCTTGTGGGACGCCAAATTTTTTCTGGTTTTAATTGTGAATCATAATTTGAAATCCTGTTATTGGAAAAATGAGTTAATTGGACGAACTGGTATTTGTTTTCAAGGTATGAGCGAAACCAATCCAAAGAAGAGTTATTTATTCCGAGTGATTTTAATTTACTAAGAAGAGTTGTGTGATTTACACTGTCAAATGCTTTTGACAGATCCATAAAGATTCCTAGGCATGGGTCCCCTGCATCAATTGAGTCAATTATTGATTCTATAAAAGAAACATTTGCTGTAATTACTGATTTTCCACAACAGAAACCATGTTGAACGCTATCTACCAAATGGTTTTTCCCAGGAATTCTGTTAATTGACTATAAACTGCCTTTTCATAGATTTTAGAAATTGTTGGTAATAATGATAAAGGGCGATAGTTTGATGGATTTTTTCGTCGTTTTTGTATATATTGGAATGATTTTAGCAATTTTCAATTCATCTGGAAATAACCCAGAAACAAAAGATGAATTTACTAGATGACTTAATATGTAACTGATCTCACATTTAACAAAAATATAGGTACTTCATCATACCCACTCGAATACTTATTTTTAAACGAGCTGATAATTCCTTCTATTTCTTTCATTCCTATCTCTCTTAATCTAAACATTGGTTTCGTCTGCCAACAACCAGAGCTTAACCTAATATCATTATCTTCTGTAAAATTATTTAACATTAACATATCAGAATTATCTTTAATTACACTTAAAATAATCAATAAATACATTTGATACTTCAACTGGGTTGCAGTGAAGCTTACCACCCTCAATTAAATTTATATTTTGTGTTTTTTTGCAATGTTTGTTTCCCACTTCAAAATTCATTATACTCCAGATTGTTTTATTTATGTTATTTGAATTTTCAATCTTATTATCAAAATAAGCTCTTATTGATTTGTTTGCATTTGTTTTGTAAGTTGAGACTGTTGTCTCTGTTTGTTTAAAAAGTTTTTTATTCCTGATATCTCTTGTCAGTCTAATTAATGTACTTTTTTCTTCTTTCAATTGAGGTGATAAACAATTATTATGTTTTATTTTCTTAGAAACTCTTTTTTGGAAAGGCCGTATTAAAGTGGTATATAAAATTTTCAAAAAAATATGTTGTAGGCCTACTTTCTTTCAGCGGGTGCAAGAAATACTTCAACCCATGTCTCATTCAGTAATTAATGTTTAAAGAAGCTGATATTCTCTTGACTAATATTTCTTCATTCTCTTATTATAAAGTTTTTCTTTGTAGGAATGGAGTTTGGCAGAGTTATTTCTAAGCACTGACCATCATGGTCAGGCAATAAAGTTATCAAGCCATTTACTTTCATCAAGTTGCTATGAGATCTTGTGACTAAAAAGTTGACAGTTGCTGTTTTTGAGGTCCTAGAAATTCTAGTGGGAAATTTTACTAAATACTCCATATTAACACTTTTTAGCATATTTTTAAGCATAGTATGTTCCTTAGACTTTGCTAATACATCTATATTACACAATAATACATTCAGACTTATTATTAAGAAATTCTAAAAGTATAGTTAATTTATCTAAAAAAATTCCACATTTGATTTTGGTGATCTATAAACAGCCACAACAACTATTTTAAAGTTACCAATCGAATATTTGCAGATACAAAACTCAAATTGTTTTTCTTCTAATAATTTATTTAAAAAAAATTGGGAATCCAAACTATTTTTTGTTTCACTTCATGATTGCATAAAAGCATTACTCCACCTACGATAAAGCATGATAACCTACGAGTAAAATATGAGCCAATAAAATAATTTCCAAAATTTAAGCGTTCAATTTCTTCATCTTTCATGTCATGTTCTGTTAGAATTACAATATGTGGTTTTACCTCATCTAAAATTATTTGCAAAGACTCAATTTTTGATTTCAGATGCTCAATATTGACTTGACTATAATGGCTAAATGAAATTGTAAATTTGATCGTATTAATGTGGTTTTTTGTAATCAACAATTAATAAGGAAATTCCTAGAGAACAGATTTGAGAGTCCTGAAAGATTTACTGTATAGAGAAGAAACTATTAAGAAGAAAGAAAGTAAGAAAGAAAGTATTTATTTCTATTCAAGTACATAACATTGAATTCACTTATTACATAAATAAATAACAAATCAATAAACAACAAAATGATTCAACATAGAGTCTTAACCTAACAAAACAAAGATAATTAAGTGCTAGTTAATAATTAAACAAAGTACCTAAACAGAAATTAGGTCCCCCAAAGGCGAACCTGTGTCGGGGTGACCATCATTTTAATAAGAAAGGGATGCAGGCCGGTGCATTACAAAAACTGAATTAACAAAGTAACAGTAATGACAATAAATAAAAAGTGCTAACTATCGTAATAAAGAAACATATATCGTACAAATAATAAACAGTATCAGGCATAATGACATAATACCGAACAATTTTAACAAACTAACTTTACCTGGCCAAAGCGCTATACTCAAACATTGAATTCAAAAAGAATATTTATATCTGGAATATCAAATAGCCAAATAATTATTGATTTTTGAAACTTCTTTAAACTAAAACAATTCCTTATGTGATTTGGTATTTTACTGAACAAAGTTGGACCAATGTATTCAAAAGAATGTCTAGAAAATTCTAACCTAGGCAATGGTATAAAGAATGAGTTCGATCGTTGGTGCCTTAATTCATAACCTCTTTCAATTGAAATCCATTTTTGAGATTTAATAAAAAAAGTGCTTACTATTCTAAAAACGTATAAGTGTTTTAAGGGGAGGATGTTTAACGATTTAAAAAGAGGAAAAGAAGGTTCCATCATAGTTTTTTTTAGCATGCATCGAACAATTCTCTTTTGTATATTTACAACTGGTTTTAATAAATTTGAATAAGTATAGCCCCAGCACACTATTCCATATTGAATTTTAGAAGCTATTAGACCAAAATACACATTTTTTTAAATATCAATCGAACAAAATGTTCTTAATAAAAATATCTTCCTAGTCATCATCAAAAGAGATTTTTTCAGATTTTCCAGATGAAATTCCCATTTTAATTTATAATCGTAAGTAACTCCTAAATACTTCATATCAGATACCTGTTCAATTTTGAGACAGTTAACATTACACAAAGAATCTGTTTCTAGGCAGTTTGAACATTTATATAAAAGGTGGTTGTCAAACGTGATTTTATTTCGCAAACTGAAGGTCATAAATTTAGTTTTAGAGCTAAGAATAAAACCATTTGAATCGAACCAATACTTTAACTTATTTAAATCGTTCTGAATTTGTAAAAATAAATCAAACTTTGATGAGGCAGCGTATGAAAAAGCCGTATCGTCAGCAAAAGCTGTTAAGTTGCCATTGAAAACACCCTGACACAAATCATTACAATAGATTAAAAATAAGATGGGCCCAAGAACTGACCCTTGGGGCACACCACAAGTTACTTTAACAGGTGAACTAAACACGTTTTTAATTTTGACAATTTGACTTCTGTCGCTTAAATAGCTCTTGAACCAATAGAAAGCATTTCCTCTGATACCGATATTTCACATCTTTTGCAACAGTAAATCATGATTTACAGTATCGAATGCTTTGGTGATATCAACGAAGAGGCCAGCTACAAATAAATTGTTGTTTATACCATTGTACAAGAAAGAACAGAACTTGATCAGCGCATCTTCAGTAGATCTACCAGAAATGAAACCAAACTGATTTTCACTAAAAAAAGAATGTTTGCTTAAAAAGTTTAACAATCTAGATTTCATTAGTTTTTCCAATACTTTAGAAAAAAATTGGTAACAAAGAAATTGGACGATAATTATTCAACAAAATTCGATCCCCTTTTTTATGAATAGGAACAATGATAGCCGATTTCAGCGGATTTGGGACAACTCCCTGTATGAAAGACAAATTGAATAAATAGCTCAGCACATCAGCTATATGAGGAGAAATTGACTTTAAGGTGAAAACTGATAGACCATCAATACCTACAGACTTTTTATTTTTCAAACTGTTAATAACATTAATAATTTCAAATTTATCCGTTGGAAAAATAAAAAATGAATCTAAGTAAGAAAGACCAGGAAAAAATTTCTTATAACGATCCACTGTCTGCAATGAACTTTTAATATTTGATGATTGAGCTGCATTTTGGAAAAATGCACTAAAAGCATTAGCTATATCAGTAGGATCTGTCAAAGATTGGTTATTAGCACATAAATTAACTGCTTCAATATCCTTCATGTTTTTCCTACGTCCACAACCAATTATTTCATCAACGTAATTCCACTGCATTTTAACATTATTTTTATTTTTTGAAACAATTTGTTATAGTAAATCTTTTTTTGTTCTCTCAAGTCAGAGTTTAAAGTATCACGATAGTTTTTAAAATACCGTTCCAAAGCCTTATTGTTTGGTTGTTTTAAAAATTTATGGGATAAAAAGTTTTTTCTAACCACTCGCCTGCGTAAAGTCTCAGTCATCCAAGGCTTTAACAGTCTTACGCTTCGTTTCCGTTGTGAAAATGAAGAAGAAATGCTAATAACATCATTCAAGGCGTTCATAAACTGTGCAAATGCAAGACAACAATCTGTTTCACTATAAATATTCTTCCAATCATAATCAGCTAATAAACCATTTAAAATATCATAATTGATCTTATTAATATAAATACATTCATTTACCTCCTTAATTTCAGTATGCATGTCGCTCAATGTTACATGATTACATATTACTGTTGATTGCATGGTACCCTAATGAACCTTTGTAACCTTTTTGTTTTGAGGTCTCAAAATGCCAAAATACAATTCAATAAAATATTAATACACAGATTTCAGAACTTCTCAAAATCTTAAGAAAATTGTTCGTGAGATCAAAACGATCAAAATATTTCACTTAAAAATGTTTTATCTCAACAAGCTATTTATAGGCCCTATATATATATATATATATATATATATATATATATATATATATATATATTTATTTATTTACAAGTACTGTATGATCTTCAATGAACAGATATAAGAAATGCTTATTAAAATGAAGGTTGTCATGTGAAAAATCTCTTAATGATCCTGTCTATTTGTTTAGCTGTTTGACCATTGCCTGGCCCCGAACACAGCAGGAGATGGAACAGGATGTGACAATATGACTTGTGTCATCGTCCAGTTCAAGTCCCCGGGAACACCATCTGAGGCTACTTCGGGGAAGAGAGCAGCAGAGGGTCTTGAAGAGGAACCCAACTCCAAGAGGAGCAAAGTCGAAGAACAAGTGACACAAACATCTTAAATCAACTGGCATTACATTCATTTTTATCCCTTGTCGGCAAAATTACAACTGGTTTTACGATTCTGCTGTGGATAACTCGATGGTATAGATAATTTATTATTTGATATGGTAATTTTCAGGCTGTGTTACTAAATTTTTCACTGATTTCACACCAAAAATTGGAGGGTTTTAAAATCAATATGAAATTGTTTCAATAATAGATTTTCAGTGTAATATTTATTTATTTTTTAAGTGTCGCAGTATAATATTTGTAGAATTTAAAAAATCTTACTATAAACGATAAACAGTAGTTCTTACATACATTAGTTAGTAGTTTTAAATTGTTGACAATGGTTGAAAGCTAGGTCTACACTTTTGTAATTTTGCCATTAGAAAACCTAAAACTTAATAAATGCCATTTGTAAAGTGGTGTGTAAGAAAAATGTCCACAAAAGCGACAGATATCCAATAGTATACTAGTCAATTATTTGATGCTTTCCTCTGAAATGTTTCTAATGTGAGCTTTGTCCTTTAATATGTAATTTCTTCTTGTATAACATATCACTAAGACTGCTGTTTTATAAGTTCTTGAAATTAGTGTAAGGTTTTAAAAATTGTATAATAATTTTGTTAGTTAGGATTAGTCATTGAAATATTGGTATGTTCCATACAGATTTGTTAATAATGAATAGTGTTCAATCTAATTTGTTTTGCAAAGGTTTTGTAACTTTTCTATTTTTCAACTCATGCTTAGGTTACATTTTAAGGGATTTATTTACAGCAAACTATAGAATCAGTTATTTTAAAGAAGAATTTGTATTTACAGTTTAATATTTTACATTACTTCAAAATACACCATTAAGTCTGATTGTTTTGTGTTCTGAACTAAAATGTGGTACCTCATCTCAAACCGAATTGATATTGATGTAGGCAACAACAAAATTCAACTAAATATGAGGGAAAATTAATTGGAACTTAAAATGTTTATTTGGAAACTAAGTATACGGGTAACTACTTGATATGGGTAACTTAAAAATTTAATTAAATAAATATACTGGATTTCTTCCTGAAACAAGTGGAAAAGTCTGGGAACTTTGCACAAAGTGTTCAGGATATTATAGTTTTAGCATAACATCTTAATACTTGAAAAAGTCCTTAAGCTTTAATAAGTGTTTCATATCAAGAAAAAGATTATAAATATTCTTAGTTCTAAGCCACAATTTATTTAAAAGAAGAACACTATAATTTTAAGAGGTTTGTTAGTACAGTTAATGACTTCAAGATGATAGTAGACATCTGTGTAAGACTGCACAGTGTTGGGATAAGCTTTTGTGGACATTTTCATGTGGCCTTAACGGTTTGCTACTTACAGACACTCAATTTGGATCTAGATTTCCGATACACAACCACATCTGCTGTGATATGTGTATGGGTGTGTGGAATTCAAACTCACTTGTAAATATGACTGTGTGAAAGTTAGACCTGTACACATTAATGTTACTTATAAGTGAATTTTATAAATATATTTTGTGTAATATTGAATTGTAAGCTGTTATTAAGCTAAAGACGTACAAATTAATTACTACTTAGGAAAAACTTAGACTTAATTACACATACCAGATAAGATAGACTGTATATATTGCATCAGCTGTAACTAGTTTCCTTGAATTTTTGTACATTTTGCTTGTAGGGGAATCTTTACAGTCTGCAATATTTGTGGAGATATTTTTCCTGAGATGAATCACTACTAACCTTCTCATGTTTTTATAGCTGATTTTAATTAGCCTTAAACCTGAAAGATAGTTCAGTTCTTCTCCGCTTCCTATGTTTTGACTTATAATTTTAATGTAGATTTATAATATTGTTTCCAAAACTGTTATGCAGACTTGTCAAACAAATTACTTAATTGGTTCACATTACAGATTTACCAGATATTTCAGAACAGTTGTTGCATTATTTTTGTTAAACCCTGTGATTATTAATTGATTCCCCATCAGAAAATATTGTCACTATTTTTGTGTATGGTGAGACACATTTCTCATCTTTAATTTTGAGCACTGTAAGGTGTTTCAAATCATACAATTCAATTATATCAAATAAAATTGCAGCAAACCTGCATACTCAGCGAATTTCAAATAGTACCTCGCTACGTCATGAAGTCACTTACCAACTTTCATCAAATCATATTCATAAATAAACTAGATGTGACATTTGATTTATTCTTAATAAAAAAACCATTAGGACTGAGTACGTAGGTTTGTTGCATCAAGGACCACAAAAATCAGGATTTATTTAAATACCAATGAACCATCACCAGATGAAGCAACATACCGAGTTTTACCAATATATGTTCAAAAACAAGGAAGATATCACATGTTTATTATTCTCCATAAGAATAATGGAGCTGCTGAGTACGCAGGGTTGCTGCCATGGAGACAAAAATACCCCCGTTGCAGCAAACCTGCGTACTCAGTGAATTTTCAATGAATATTTATGTCTTATCACATTAAGCCACTGACCAGAATTCATAAGAAATATATTCACAAATAAGCGATGTATAAAATATGAATTATTCTTCATAAGAATAGGATGAGTACGCAGGTTTGCTATAACTAGGAACACAATAATGGGTTTTTATACAAATATCAAAAGAACCATAGATTAAGCATACTCCTTAGGAGATAGCCCATCGTAACGGGAGGAGTGTGTACCGTCTGCTTGTATGGTGAAGTGTAAGGTGGACCTAGTTCGTTCCTATGCTATCGCCGCACCATCGTCGCTGTCCTTCAACTCCCCCCCTTCGCCCGCTCACCCGTCTATTCCGTCCCTCCGCTACACCCTCTCAAGCCAAACTCCCAACGGCCAACACACACGCACACCGCAGCCTACAGCCTCACAACATCCCCCAGGCCGCGACGCCTCGCTGAGCTGGCCTATTGCCTGAAGCTGACAGACGCATGGGCCTTTCGATTATAACATTTCTATAAGAATTTAATTACCGATTCTCAGAAAATGTACCATTCACAAAAAAACAGCAATGTTATATTCATAATTAACAGATGAAGACTGAGAAAAAATATGTAGGAAATTGCCTTACAAATTTGATTTATGATTGTGATTACGATTCTACAGCTTGTTTGATAGTTTTCCGCTAAACTCATTAATATCAAAACATTAAAACCCAAGTGAATATTGGTTAATTTATGAATTTTGTTTAATTGTCATTACAAGAAATAAGTAACAAATTAACCTATACCTATGACAAAAAGCTATACACTTTGTCTTTGTGTAATGGTGTTTTTTATTTCCCTTTAATTTTTACAGCGTTGAGTTCATTTGTATTGTATATGTATATAACTGTAGGGAATGCTTAAAGGATAAATTTCAGATCATGATTGTTAGAATTTTTTTCAAACCATAAATTTAAACTATCAGTTTTATGGTATTTTACTAACGATGCTATTGCTTTAAAACATTGTTAACATTGCGGACCAGTTTTAAAACAAGTACCGAGTCAAGAGTTAGTGTATGTCTATTTTACTGTCATTGTTATAAATTCTTATAATAAGTCTGATACCTTTAAAATATATGTATATTTTGTATTACACATCTTTGCCTGATTACATCTAAGTCGTCGTTATTATGTAGTCATCAATTATCCTTTCTAGCTTCGGGTAAGTTAATATATTTAGTCATTATGCGACAACCACTGATATGTTATGAAATGTGATATGATTGGATAGAGCGCTGTCGTAGTCAATGTTAAGGCCGCTATATACTACTCAAGGCGCTCATCAACCGTCAATCTGGTTGATGAGTGACCAAATTGCACAAATATCGCCATGTGTGTGGGGGCTTTTTGATCAGATTGAAGGCAATTTGTAGGTTGCCAGGCGACATTTTGATTTCTAGTGTAGCACTGAAAATCTGTTGGTTTCCGATCAATCAAATTATCGCCAGGCGAGAGATTTCTCGAAAAACTATGGTGTGTAGGGTTCAGCGACTAAGTTGATCAACTAAAGTCGGCTTGGGCATGCGCAGTACTACTAAAATCGAACTGTCAAAACAGTTGATTTACGTGGTCTCTTGCAAGCTGGTGGTTTTTCTCTGTTGTTTGCGTTTAGTTATTTTTTAGACTGCTCGTGTGTGTGTGTTCGTTTTGATAAATGAATGAATGAATATTTTGTTAAATGAATATTTTTGTTTTGACGAATGAATATTTTAAATACCAGTCTATAATATATATAATCTATAATATAAACATCCCAGCTTATAAAAACTTTACTTTTAGGTTTGTTTAAACAATTGAAAAATACCTCCATCGCAGCAGGCGCGGATCCATGGAGGGGGAAATGAGGGAGATCCCCCCCCCCCTCAAGGCAAAAGGTTGGAGTTGCGCGCGAACCCTCACACCAGCGCTACGTCTGCCCTGCAGCGTCATCATGACTTGGACAAGTCAACACTGACTTGTCGTCTGATTGATGCGTCGTCAGTCAGACTTAAATGCCTGTAAAACTATACTACAGGGTGTCCACAGCCTGAGATTTCCAGGAAAATCGGATAATTATTCGGAGTATTTTTTGCGAGGAATATACGGGAATTTCGGTGAAAATCGTCGGCCGTTCTCGTTAATGCGGCTCGGGTGTCGTTTCCAGCCAATAAAACACGTTTTTGTTGTTATTTTCAGCCAATAAGAAACATTGCTGATCGTCATTTTCGGGCCATTAAATGCAACTAAATTCCTGTTTTTGACCCAACTGACACAACGCGGAAAAATAGGTATTCATTAGCGATAGAACGGGGTTGAATCGCCGGTTGTATTCGTAAAAGTATGTTCCGGTTGTCGTTCGGGCCTTTAAAATGCGATCCGCCTTTAGTTTTTGCTGAGAAAATGTGCTCTTATTGCCAATTTTGTTTGATTAATCCAATCACGGTTAGATTGCGATTTTAGGCATAGGCTATATTGAGGTTCAGTCGTCATTTTTGGCTGATAAAACACGCGGCCGTTGATTTCGACTTTAAAATGCGAGGAACAGTTGTTTTCGGCGAATAGAAAGCTGTGCACTAGCCTATTTTGTTTTATGAAGTTTATGTTTTAGTTCGTAAATCTTTTCTGTAAAACGCGCTCTGGCAGTCTTTTTTGTTCAGTAAAATGCGGCCTTAAATTTTATTTTATTTATAGTTGATGTTTTTGTCCTACAAATCGCAGTATGGGTTTTTAGGTCAATTGCCTTTTTCAGACGCTAAAACTAGGTTATATTCAAGATATTTCAAGATTCAAGATATTTATTGCAACATAACATTCACACAGTTTACAAACAATACATTATTTGCAAAGTAAACAGGTTGCTCGTCAACATCTCTTATAAAATAAACTAATTCTATACATGAACAAGATATCAAATGAATTTGTTGTTTAGACCAACTCCAATGTATTGTCATTCAACAAAATCATGCACTTTATACCTTATCAACTAACATTTCTTTTAAGTCACACTTAAATTTTACTAAATTTAATTCCTTAAAATGATTTGGCAATTTGTTGTAAAACCTTAAACCCATATAGTGGGGAGTATTTTCATATAACTTTAGTTTATGTATGGGATATTGGATTGATCCTTAGGCCGTGTGTTATAGCAATGAACTACTTGCCTATCATAAAAAGTATCAATTTGTTTATGTACAAAAATTAAACATTTAAAAATATACAATGAAGGAAGAGTTAAAATATTTAATTCCCTAAAAAAAGATTTACAAGATTGGTTGCGTTTTAAAAACATCATCGTTCTAATGTATCTTTTTTGTATTCTAAAAATTGTCTGGACCTCAGAAGAATTCCCCATAATTCTACACCATACTGCAATAAAGAACCAAAACAAGCATGATATACCATAAGCCTGACTTTTAAGTCCACAGTTTCTCTTAAAATATACATCTGGAAACAAATTGAACCTAATTTTTTACTTAGCTTTTCTATCAGTGGCCTCCCAAGTTAATTCATTATCAATATTTATACCTAAATTATTTACATTTATGACACTCCCATCAACAAATGTGTCACTGTTGTTGTACTTGTTTTTATTTTGAAGTGTTTGCAATTTTAAAATATCAGTTTTTGAACAGTTCAACTTTAATCCATTAACGTCAAACCAACTTTTTAGCTCCGTTAAATTTGTTTTCATTGCCAAATTTAGATCAATATTATTTGCACATTTTAAAACCAATGAAGTGTCGTCTGCGTATAGTATTATTTTGGCATGAATAATATTTGTTGGTGAGTCATTAATATAAATATTGAATAACAGTGGGCCCAAAATTGAACCCTGCGGTATCCCACGATTAACATCATTCCAATCTGATATGTATTTTTGATCTTTTCTGTTTAAAATAACTCTTTGTTTTTGATTCGTCAAGTATGATCTAAACCAGTTAAGAGTTCTTTTAGTAATACCATAAAAATGCAGTTTCTCTAATAAGATTTGGTGGTCAACACAATCAAACGCGTTGGACAGGTTACAGAAAATACTTGCAGTACTTTGTGACCCATCCAAAGCCTCAGTCACATGTTTTATCATCTCTGCAGCTGCATCCACAGTACTATGCCTCTTTCGAAATCCATATTGATTTTTACAAATGATTCCTTCCCTATTTAAAAAATTACTCAGCTGGTCATTAGCATATTTTTCAAAAACTTTTGATAAAGCTGGTAAAATTTAAACGGGTCTATAGTTCTCGGGATCATCTTTGCTACATTTCTTGTGAAGGGGTATTACATTTGCATATTTTAATTGGCTTGGGAAAACTCCCTCACAAAAACACTGATTCATTATCAAGCTTAAAGGAAGTGAACTGCAATCTGCAGTTATTTTTAGCATCTGTATTGGGATTTCATCCCATCCAACTGATTTTTTATTTTTTAGGTTAAGTATTATTTCAATCACCTTATGTCTTGTAACTGGATTAAATTCAAATTCATTGTCTGGCTCTCCAGCGTTGTTTAGAAATATTTTTGCGGGCTCATTATCAGGTAAGATGTTTAATTCACAGGCTGCATCCACAAATTATTTAATAAAATTAAAAGCAATTTTGCTCCCTTCAGTAATTTCATTACCACAGAATTTTAACTTCTCAAAACTACTATTTACAGGCCTTTGCATCCCTAATTCAGACTTAACTAAAAACCAAGCTGCCTGGCTTTTATTTTCAGCGTTTTCAATAAATTTACTGTTTGCCATTCTTTTAGCTGCACCACAGACCTTTTTAAAAACTTTTTTGTATATTTTAATATATTGTAAAACTGTTTTGTCTTTTGAGGTTTTAGATAACTGATGGGAGTTCTCGTTTACGCATACTAGAGATACAAATTCCATTAGTAACCCATTTTTTGTTGACAAATTTAGAAGTTGTACTTGTCTTAATATGCACAGATTTTTGTGGAAAGTACTCAAAATTTGTTTTGAACAATGAGAAAAATAAATCAAAATTTTGTTGAGATGATTTTTCCTTACTGTACTCCCAATTTATTTGTTTGATAGCCGTTAAAAAATTCTTCATGCAAAATTCTGTAAAATATCTTTTGTTTACAAAATTCTTGTTTATTCGGCTTACATTTTTAGGATTTCCAAAGAGTGAGATTAATAAAGCTCTGTGATCAGACATGCCAAATTCAATATTCATGAAATAACTTTGGCACACAAGCTTATAGAAATAATATTGTCTATACAGGTTTTTGACTCATTTGTCACCCTAGTTGGTAAATGGAAATTTATATCTAACCTATATATTGCTAGTAAATTCATAAGATGGTTCCTTAAAACCATGTTTCGACATTTATTCAAAACATCAATATTTAAATCAGAGGCTATATAATTTTTGTTTGTTTTAGATTCTTTTTTCAATAAACTAAACAATCTTTCCAACTTATACAGAAAAATATATTACTAACTTCTGTATTATGATAAAGAGAAACAACAACATGACAAGTTCCATTTTGATCAGAAAATTTGATTGCACTAATTTCAATCACACGGTCTTCCTTTAAATAAATCATTAAATCCTCTCACAATTCATACTGCAAATTATTTCTAACAAAAATCCAAGAGCCCCCCCCCCGAATACCTTTTTCACGACAATAGAAAGCTGCTAACTTATAATTTGTCAAATTCTGTATTATAAATATTTCATCTGATTTTATCCAATGATTTATATATCCAGCCCACATATTACAGTAGACGCTCTTTTATCCGGCATGTTTGGGACCACGCCCATGCCGGTAAATCGATTTTTCCGGATAATAGAACTTTTTAGTTATTAATGGGAATACAGTAATCTGAGAGTCTGTCATCTCGCTACAGTAATGAGCTGTGGTCGCGTGCGTTGGTTGACCTTGGCACTGCTCCGGAACACCTGCATTTGTGGACGGATAGACAGACAGACAGACGGGTGAACGGGTGGACAGACAGCCGGGCGGAAGTTGGCGTCTTAAAATAGGTTGAATACAGTAGTGTACTGAGCAAAGTTTACGAACATCACTGAACGTTACTGCTTGAGACGTAAACAAACAACAGGTGACTAAGAAAAAGGCGGGAACAGTCCAGCGCATTCGCAGTACGAAACGGAAACGACCGAAAATACCTGGAAAAACCCGGGTCGCCTGGTGCCGGTTAATAGAATGTGCCGGTTCACAGAATGCCGGATAAAAGAGCGTCTACTGTAATTGTTTAAATGCTTCTATTTTTTCCCTTGACCTCAAACCCTGAACATTATAATGCAATAACCATGTACATTTTTTTTCAAAGTAGTATTTTTTTCTACAGCCGCTATGTTATTTATGAAGTTTTCCTTGCATGGTAGGTTACTAATAATAGTATATTTCGTCACTAGGATCAAAAGTGGATCTTTTTAATACAAGCTCCAGTTTAACTGCCGAGGCGAAGCCGAGGCTGGGTAATGAGCGAGTATTAAAAAGACACTTTTGATCCGAGTGACGAACTATATTTTTCGTCATACTGCCAAAAAACTTAAGGTTTAAATAAAAACAAAAGTAAAATTTACGTACTGTGTCTTCATAACCTCAAATGTTTCTTTCAGCTTGTCTCTTGAAACAATCAGCTGTTGCACATGCATAACTTCGGTTCATTCATATCTATCGGTTGTTGAGTCGATCACTTCAAACCAATCATTGTGGTTCTAATCAATCGGTTGTTCTTCAAATAACAATACAACAATGAATGTTTCGATAATAACAATGAATGTTTCGATTATTTATAATCAAATGAATTTTAATCGATTTATGACGACCTCGAATCAAAAGTATCATCAACAATGATCTTTTTAGTACTAGTACGATAATGATCATCAAAACATATGTTATTATCCAAAGACTAAAAAGAAGAACTTTTGAATCTCAACGCATCTGTCAAAAACAGATGTTTTTGAAGCAGTATGACGAAAAATCATTTATATACAGATCCGGATATTCTAACATTTCTTGAAATTAGCCAATGGCTTATACAATTTAATTTCTTTATGAACCAAAATACAGATAGGTTTACGTAATATTCTACCACACCGTTATCTTGAACATTGACAGTTGGATTTGCTTGGCTTTGCCTTTCTACATTTTGTAAACGGATCATTTTTTCCTTAGCTCTAAAAAACACTCATTCACTACACTGGCACACTCCGGAGTTGAACAGGTATCAACTCTGGGACACAGTTGGACTCTTGGGCTGGACTGGGGTATCTTGTGAGTAACAGCTTCACTCTCAGCTACTGCCGGTTGTGATTCCTCTTCTTGCACCGGTACTGCTTTCTCTCCCCGTTGATTCAAGAGCTTGGTCTTGGGTTGATTCAAGACCAAGTGTAATGGTGGGAAGGAGTTCATATCTTGAATACATGACGTTAACCTGGATGTTTTAGGTAACGGTGCATCAATTGAGGTTCTTTTATCAATTGAGGGAAGAAGCTATTACCGTATGTGGCATGGTAAGACTTAAGCCACCTATATATACATATATATATATATATATATATATATATATATATATATTTATTTATATATCTGTCAAATCAAATCAAATAACTCTTTATTTACTCAATACATATCATGTACATAAATAGTGTCAGATATCTTACATACTAAATACAAAATACACAAAGTATACCAGTACCCAAAATACCTACTTCTTTGACTGATATCATTACACGTTAACAAGAGATTTTTAAAAATTCATTAAATAAGTAATGGGGGTCATTGATTAACATTGTTTTTAGACTCCTTTCAAACTTGACATGATCCGGTTCCTCTTTTATGTCAGTAGGCAGAAAATTCCAAAATTTCGCCCCCATATAAGTTGTTTTTTTTTAGTAAAAAATAAAAGTCTGTGTTTTTGAATGTTGACATCATTTTTATTTCTTGTGTCATGAGAATGAATTTCAGAGCGCAAACTCTGATTTTGGGAATTATTTCTTAAATACAAAACGCAATCAAAAATATATTGATCGTAGATTGTCAGTATTTCTAAGTTTTTAAAATGGTTTCTTACATGATCATCATACTTTAGTTTTAACATTACTCTTATTGCCCGTTTTTGAAGTAAAAGAATTTTATGTAAGTTATAGATATTGGTTCCCCCATACACACAAAGACCATAAGCAATATGACTGTGAATGTGAGCATGGTAGATTATTTTTAATACAGATAAGCTGCATAGCTGTGACATTCTTTTTAATATATATAGATTAAAGATCCAGATATATATAGATATATATAGATCCAGAATGAATTTTTTTGACACACTTTGAATATGTAAATCCCAACTAAAGTTACTATCTAATTCTAGACCCAAAAATTTTGTATTGTTGATTTTTTCCAGGCAGCGATCTTCAATAGCAATACTAGGCGCAGTTATACTTCTATTTTGTTTTGTTTCAAAACCACAAAATGGTTTTATTTAAATTAAAAAACAAATGATTATTTTTTTTTAATTCTTGAATGTTTGATAATTGAGTTTGGCTTATTTTTTCTAAGTCATTTGGATTTTTTGTTGAAATAATTAAGTTAGCGTCGTCGGCATAAAGAATGAGCTCACTTTTAATTCCTGTGATTTTATCCAAGATTTTAGGAAACCCTTGAATATAGCAAAGGAATAATACAGGCCCAAGGATTGAACCTTGGGGGACTCCCTGCAACACCTTTAATTTCTCAGATTTGACCTTAGTAACTTGATTATTTAATGAAAATGGAATTTCCACATACTGAAACCTGTTTGAAAGATAAGAATCAAACCAATTTAAATGTCTTCCTGAAACACCAACTGATTCTAGTTTTTGGAGTAAAATACTATGAGAGATGGTATCAAACGCCTTAGAAAGATCCATGAAAATGCCTATGGGTCGTTCACCCTGATCTATTGAGTCAATTATTGATTCAGTAAAGCCAACCAGAGCAGAGGTCACTGATTTGCCTTTTCTAAAACCGTGTTGCTCCTTATCAAAAAGTTTGTTATCCTCTAAGAAATTTACCAACCTATTTAACATGACTTTCTCAAAAATTTTTGATATGGAAGGAAGCACTGATACAGGCCGATAGTTATTTATTTCAACTTTGCTTCCTTTTTTATAAACTGGCACTACTTTAGAAATTTTAGTTCTGAAGGAAAGACACCAGTTACAAAAGATGAATTAAGTGAACTAATGGTTTCAGAAGTCGTTTTATAGAAACTTTACTAGTTTGATTGGAACTTCATCGTACCCACTTGACAATTTATTTTTAAAATTTTGGACAATTTGCATTACCTCTTTTTCATCTGTGGGAACGCATATAAAATTTTTCGTAAACAACTGGTTTTCTTTGATTTTAAACTCCATTTGATTTTGTTCAACGTTTGATTTAGTACTATTTTTTAGTAGATTTTGTACTGTGTTAGTAAATTGCCAATTAAATTAATTAATTATTTTATTTGGATCAGAAATTTGCTCATCACCCTCTTTCAAAACAATATTGTCCACAAAACTGACTTTAGAATTTCCTGTTTCCAATTTTATGATATTCCAAGTGGTCTTCCCAACGTTGGTGGAATTTCTAATTTTATTGTCAAAATGCTCTTTCTTACGCTTAATCAAATCAAGTTTAAATTCTTATTTCTTAATGTTACAACTATGTGCAGTTCCTTATTTTTACTGATTCTAGCAATCTTAGACTAATTATATAATATTTTTCTTTTTTTAAATCTTCAGTAATCCATTGTTTTTTAGATTGATACTTTTTTCTGGTTTGATTCGGAAATGAAAGATCAAAATAATACATCAAGATTTGACAGAATGTTGGCTACTTTAAATCCACTGTTGCATCAAACACATTTAACCAGGTTTAATTTTCCAATAACTTTACAAAAGTTTCCATATTATTTTTTGAAAAGTTTCTACATTTGAAAGATAAACTCTTATTATTTGTTTTTCTACCATCTACTGGATTATCCAACATGAGCTCCAGTACCTGTGCATCATGGTCCGATAGGGCAGTAATCAACCCAAATACTCCTATTTCAGATCTGTCTATATTGGTAAAGAAATTATCGATGCAGGTTGATGTTGTAGCTGTCACTCTCGTCGGAAAATCCACCAGATAATACATCACTTGACTTTTTAGAGTGTTTTTTCAGGATCTCTACTTCAGGTAAAAATGGATTAAGTATATTAATATTGAAATCTCCTCCAACAATTATATATTCCTTCTTTTCTATCAAAAAATCAAATAATAAATTTAGCCTATTCAAAAATTCACAATTTTGCAGTTGTGGCTTTCTATAAACTCCTGCCAAAATAATTTTCCTGTTGTTAATTGTTAATTTAGCTATACAGCACTCATTAATTGCCTTGCCTTCAAACCTCCCTCCACAAGAATCACAACACCTCCCCCAGAAGTTGCTGTTCTAGAATATTGACTTATGATTAAGTAATTAGTAAGGTGGAATTTATTTACCTCCGGTTCAGTCATATTATGTTCAGTTAAAATTAAAACATTGGGCTTTATCTCGTCTAAGACTATTTCTAGGGATTCTTTACGACTGTTTATATCTTGAATATTTTGATTAAAAACTTTTAATTGGTTATATTTGAAAGATTGTAAAGCTGATTTTGTTAGTTTTGACACAAGATGCTGTATTTAAATTGGAGGCTGAGGAAAATCCTGAAGGGAGTTTAAAGGCAAAACATACATTTCATTACATGGTTCCAGTTCAATATTAGAGTCAAAAGAGTCCAAAGACGAGTGTCTGCTATTGGTTGCTGGATCCTCAGCTTCCTTCGGTAAGACTCCCTGTCGTGGTGAAATTGAGCTGTCGACTACAGTCAGTTTATTGCATCTCACAGGAGGTAGTGGTGGGAATGACTCCACGCTCTGTATAGACAAAAGGAAAGGGGAAAGGTGTAGAGTTCAGGCTTTCACATTGTGCTAGAACATCTGCTTGACTGTTCTGTTCTCATTGATGCTGCCGTCAGAGTTTCGCGATGTTCTTGAATTTGTGTTTGTGATATAAATTCATTTTTAGACTGCTGTTCTTGAATGAATTCAGTTTCTTCAATTAAAATTTCTTTCAGTTTTTGTAGAAATGTTTCATCATTCAAGCCACTTCTCAGATGTCTTTGTGATTTCTCATTGTAAACTACAACTGTCACAGATGCTCTGGTATCTTGGCGGAAATATTTAATGTTCTTTGTGAAATGTTGTAGTAAAATATTATCACGAACACACCCCATTGGAAAGCAAACAAGGTGTTTTAATTTTCTTCTTATGTCATTCTTCAGTGAGCTGCTGAAACGCTGAATCATAATCATATTTTGATGGTTTGGAGTTGAAAGTTGACTTTGTCAGTAGGCTACATATAGCAGCGCCTCCATCGATTTCTTGGAAAGCTAAGTGATCCCTCACATAATCTCAAGCTTTAGGCTTTCCAAACTGTTGCTTAAAAATAGTAGCAACTCCAGCACTCCCTCTCTGCCTCAAAATCTGCAGATACACAATGGGAAAAGGCAACTGATGGGTCATGTTGAAACTCTTCAATGACATTTCTCATATCCCCCTCAATGACACGCACAGAAGAATTTGCATAGCTATGGTTAAACTGGCTGTTTGATACAAACTTAGTAGATATTGAATCACTATGATTGACACTCTCCAGCAGCTGAAGTAGCATAAATGATAACTTCTTTCCACGATAATTTAAATGTAGGCCCTGGCGTGTGAAGTGAAATCTCTGCATAATATCTAAGTCGACAATGTAAACATTTTTCTTTCTGGCCATCAGTTCTCGTATATAGTTGTTTGCCAAGGCCAGATCATCATGCAGTGGGTCCTCATGTCTGATGTCAGATCTCGGAGGAATAGTTGTTATGCACACTATGTTACTTTCACTTGTGTCAAGATGCTTTTCAAGATTGTTATAAATATTTACAGTTCTTTGCTTCAGTATGTCATTTGTCCCTGCAATTATGATAGAGTGAGTACTCTTTCCTTTTTTTACGTGGCAGAGTCATTAAACTCAATTGATTTAACAAATAATTGTGTGCCTTTTGGTGTTTTGTTATATAACATTAATTTTACGGAATTAGAGATGTATCTATATGACAGCGCCAGACAACCAATACGACACAGTGGCTGGCCTAGGATAGTTGGTTGCTGTTTACGGTTAGGTCCGATTTCAGCATAAATTTAGTTTATAAGACAGTAGTAATAATACAAACGTGGTTTAGTTAACTAATACTATATTTCTTTATTAACATTATTTTTATGAGAAAAATACTCCATTGCCATCCTTAAAAATGAATTATATGCACAAAAAACTGTAGAATAAATTAAGTTTAACTGAATATTTTGTTAAAAATAGAACATTAATAATTTAAAACAGCAGCTCAAAACAAAAAAAAAACATGTAGCAACACCAACAGCGACTTGTACAAATGAACATTATGCGGTCACTTAAGTCACTTACACCGGTTCATCTACCACTTACAACATTTACATCACTTCATCACTTTCATCACTTACAACATGGCCAGCGAAAAAACCTAACAGCGACAGCTCAAAGCAACACAACTTGCGTGCAATCACCGAAGCAAATGACGCTGATTCGTTCGTTTCCTTGGCACCAGCTTCTTTAGTCGTGCAATCACCGAAGCCAATGACGCTGATTCGTTCGTTTTCTTGGCACCAGCTTCTTTGGTCGTGCAATCACCGAAGCAAATGACGCTGATTCGTTCGTTTCCTTGGCACCAGCTTCTTTGGTCATGCAATCACCGAAGCCAATGACGCTGATTTGTTCGTTTCCTTGGCACCAGCTTCTTTGGTCGTGCAATCACCGAAGCCAATGACGCTGATTCGTTCGTTTCCTTGGCACCAGCTTCTTTAGTCGTGCAATCACCGAAGCCAATGACGCTGATTCGTTCGTTTCCTTGGCACCAGCTTCTTTAGTCGTGCAATCACCGAAGCCAATGACGCTGATTCGTTCGTTTCCTTGGTACCAGCTTCTTTAGTCGTGCAATCACCGAAGCAAATGACGCTGATTCGTTCGTTTCCTTGGCACCAGCTTCTTTAGTCGTGCAATCACCGAAGCCAATGACGCTGATTCGTTCGTTTTCTTGGCACCAGCTTCTTTGGTCGTGCAATCACCGAAGCAAATGACGCTGATTCGTTCGTTTCCTTGGCACCAGCTTCTTTGGTCATGCAATCACCAAAGCCAATGACGCTGATTTGTTCGTTTCCTTGGCACCAGCTTCTTTGGTCGTGCAATCACCGAAGCCAATGACGCTGATTCGTTCGTTTCCTTGGCACCAGCTTCTTTAGTCGTGCAATCACCGAAGCCAATGATGCTGATTCGTTCGTTTCCTTGGCACCAGCTTCTTTAGTCGTGCAATCACCGAAGCCAATGACGCTGATTCGTTCGTTTCCTTGGTACCAGCTTCTTTAGTCGTGCAATCACCGAAGCAAATGACGCTGATTCGTTCGTTTCCTTGGCACCAGCTTCTTTAGTCGTGCAATCACCGAAGCCAATGACGCTGATTCGTTCGTTTCCTTGGCACCAAGCTTCTTTAGTCAAACAGATATTAGCGCCAAAGTAACCGGTAAAAAACATTCAACAACTCTAGCTCTTACTATCACCATAAGTCACACATAAAGTAACAACATATTCCAAATCTGTTGTTTTACTCAAAATTTAATGTACATTAAGAAACTATATACATTATATGGAGATTACATTTAAAAAAATAATATACAAACATAACATCCAAAATATATGCAGTGATATTAGCCTGGCGCTGAACAATGGTGAAACGATGTCAAAATGGCTCATGTCATTGATGCTAGCAGACTGTAAACAATCACAAAACTGGACTGTCTGTAGTCAGTAAAAAGACCAGAATTTCTTTACAAAGTCGTTAAATCATTTCATCTGTTAGGAGTCGACTCAAGGGAGGATCTAGGAATTTGTTGAGGGAGGGCGTACTTGAGATTTTTTTCTCACTAAACGATAACGTCCCGCAGCAACGGGGGGCAGTTGTTAGTACTCGCTAAATTCAATTAAATCATTATGGTAATAAATAAAACACCACATTGTAATACTTATTGCGCAATGAAATGTGTAATATTGATGTATTTCACTGGTACAATAAACAGTAGGTACATAAATATACACATTTTATACAACTACTGTCTCAAAAAAACAAAAATCTTATACTAATGTATTTACTTTCACACACTACTAAAGGCTAAACCAACGCACACAAAATGGTAAGGTAGAACGCAAAGGTTTCAGAAAAGAAGAAGATTGAGGAAGACTGCAGGGTCGGTGCTGCGGTGTGTGCCATTAGGGCAACCAAAGGCAATAGTCCGGTGCTGTGGTGCGTTACCTTAGGGATGCTCGGCCCAAGCCCCTAGGCCGGTGCTGCGGTGTGTGCCACTAGGGCAACCAAAGGCAATAGTCTGGTGCTGTGGTGCGTTACCTTAGGGATGCTCGGCCCAAGGCCCTAGGCCGGTGCTGCGGTGTGTGTGCCTAGGGCAGCCAAAGGCAATAGTCTGTTGCTGAGGTGCGTTACCCTAGGAGATGCTCAGTCCTGGCCGGTGCCTTTACCTTACATATATTAAGTTGTGTTTGTCGTATGTAAGGAGCTCAGTGACTCCCTAATTTTATGTATCGATCGGCAACTGTTTGTTTACCTTACAAATGTTTGGATGCAGTAAGTTACTTAACACACATAAAGGACGTATCGTTAGATGGTGACTTGGTTCCTTACCGTCCTACCAACGGGGTTCACTCTCTTGGCCTACACATTCCATGATAATTGTATTGTTAAAATTATTCGTAGCGACCCGTCATAGGGTGGGCTCCGTTTTGTAGAGCATCGCCCAGTAGGTAAGACGTGTTGGTGCAAATAATGTATTTGCAAATATTAAAAACAAAAACTAGTACAGCGACAGACAGCGGCCTAGACCCCAACCCTATTAACGCCTATTGTCCTTGGCTGCTCTAGGAGCTCACACCGCAGCACTAGCCTAGGGGCTTGGGCCGAGCATCCCCAAGGTAACGCACCACAGCACCAGTCTATTGCCCTTGGCTGCCCTAGGCGCACACACCGCAGCACCGGCCTGGGGGCTTGGGCCGAGCATCCTTAAGGTAATGCACCACAGCACCGGACTATTGCCTTTGGCTGCCCTAGGGGAACACACCGCAGCACCGGCCTAGGGGCTTGGGACGAGCATTCTTAAGGTAATGCACCACAGCACCGGACTATTGCCTTTGGCTGCCCTAGGGGAACACACCGCAGCACCGGCCTAGGGGCTTGGGCCGAGCATCCCTAGGGTAACGCACCACAGCACCGGACTATTGCCTTTGGTTGCCCTAGAGGCACACACCGCAGCACCGGCCTAGGGGCTTGGGCCGAGCATCCCTAGGGTAACGCACCACAGCACCGGACTATTGCCTTTGGCTGCCCTAGGGGAACACACCGCAGCACCGGCCTAGGGGCTTGGGCCGAGCATCCCTAGGGTAATGCACCACAGCACCGGACTATTGCCTTTGGTTGCCCTAGAGGCACACATCGCAGCACCGACCCTGCAGTCTTCCTCAATCTTCTTCTTTTCTGAAACCTTTGCGTTCTACCTTAGCCGTTTTGTGTGCGTTGGTTTAGCCTCTAGTAGTGCGTGAAAGTAAATAAATCGGTATAAAACTTTTGTTTTTTGAGGTAGTAGTTGTATAAAATGTGTATATTTATGTACCTACTGTTTATTGTATCAGTGGAATACATCAATATTACACATTTCATTGTGAATAAGTGTTACAATGTGGTGTTTTATTTATTAGCATAATGATTTAATTGAATTTAGCGAGTACTAACAATTGTCTCCCGTTGCTGCGGGACGTTATCGTTTATTGAGAAAAAATCTCAAGTGCGCCCCCCCCTCAACAAATTCCTAGATCCGCCCCTATCAGAACTACGTGGAGAATCCCACGTCTTTTGTTATCAGACGGGCCCATAAGGTTTTTAGACTAGTAAAGATATATAGTCAATACTATTATCATTAATTACACATTTTCTGAGTCCAAGGGGGGGGGCGCGCGCCCCCCGCGCCCCCTGGCTGGATCCGCCACTGAGTCGACTGAGCTGCAGTGTATTACGTAAACACTTGCGAATTCCATCAGTTTTCTGACAATAAGAGGACAGTGACAAACTTAATGCGTCAGAAAACCGATGACATTGGGAGGATTAAGTCAAATTAAACAATAAAAGAATAGTGTCATTTAAAATATATATTATAATTAAATCTCTTAATCAGAAAAAATAACAATTACAACACATAATATCACTACAAAGATAAACTTAATTAAAAGCAACAAATAATTTATGTACATAATGTTATTCTGGAATGGAAGACATTTTTGTATTGTGCTATGCACAATTTTTTTATATTTGGTTTTTAAATGTAAGACACTGTATGACATGATTATGGAAGACTAAATCACTTGGAAGACAAACTTGTATCACAGAATTATTTTGTAATAAGTTTACTAGCTGATAGGAACCTAAAGCACAGGTCACTTTAGGTTGTTACCAGCTGCTAGCAAAAAATGGGAAAACAGCTAATCTGATCACACAAAAGCTGATAGTTCTGATAAAACAGAGATATGTTGGAATGGGCATACTAAGCTGGTTGCAAGCAGTGGTAAATTATTACAAGGGCTATAACCCCTAATAGATGGTTGTGTAAGTGGATAATCACAGCTGATCATTAGTTCATTTTGCTTGTTAACACTTTCGCTGCTGCAAACATGTTTAAACATTAAATTTGCCTAAGTTTCTATATTGAGAAAAAAACGTGATCGGGGTCCACAGCAGCCAACGTGTTAATAAAAACACTGTAGTGATATTTCCATAACAAAATCATTGGATCTTTGAAGTCCAGTGGGGCGTGGCCCATGTAATTTTTGACATTACTTATATTTTTCCCACCGTCCTAGGCCCTCAAGCTTTAAAATGAATCGTCATAACCTAACTTAACTTATTCCTAGCTCGAGATATTTTGTGGGAACCGATTTGCTTACAAAATTAAATATATAGATATGATGTTTCAGCTGATTCTGTCAGGAAAATTTTAACAATTTTGTAAACAAATAATAGTTAAGACCAACAAACTTAGTTTAAAAGAAAATGTTTGGTTTTTTATTTGGTGTTAGATATTCATTATAGATTTAAGTTATCTAATCTTAAAAACACTTTATTTAAATACAATATATAGTGTTTATGAAAAGTTACACCATTTATTTCTGTATGGGTAACGGGTTGTACAGTACATAAATTGCAGATAACACCATTTTATAGTCTGTGGTTAGTTGGATTACTAAAGGAACGAAGGGTGTATAGAGAAAATGGCAGCCACCACATAGGCTTCACTTTTCCTTGGTGATTAACATGTGCTTGCTCTAGATATATTAAGCTCGATGGTTAAGATCTAATCCAATGGGTTTGCTGGTGATTTTACTAACATGACAGCATTTGGACATTTCAAATATTTAAGTCTACTAATTTTACTTTTGACCTTTGTTTTATTTAATTATATATGTAAACATTTAAATTAAGAAATCTCGATATTAATATCAGTTTGAATGAAAGATTGATAACATGCATAACTAGATTTCCAAAGAGAAGGTCACATACTTTGGCAAAACCAGTAATTCGTTTTACCCACAAAACAAGCTGTTGTGTAAAGTTCCTATTGCTGAAGGTGACATGAAGGGATCTATTTAGAAGTACAACCATGATTTTCACCTTTATACCAACAAAGACCTGTCGGCAAGTTGCATATCTATAAATTTAATTCCGTAAGCGAATCGGTCCCCACGAAATATCTCAAGCTAGGAAGAAGTTAAGTTATGACGATTCATTTCAAAGCTTGAGGGCCAAGAACGGTGGGAAAAATATCAGAAATGCCAAAAATTACCTGGGCTACACCCCACTGGACTTCAAAGATCCAATGATTTTCTTATGGAAATATCACTACTGTGATTATCCACTTCTATAAAAACCATATGTTAGGGGCTATAGCCCCTTCAAGCCACTAGTTATAATTTAAACCATCTGAAAGGTTACATTAAGTACCAACATCAACCGTACAAGCCAACCAAAACAGCAACACCACGACACGTCCAATGCTGTGTGGGCCATCGCCCCTCGGCTGCAACAGCAGTGACATGAAGGCCTAAACATCTTGAATCGACTCTAAAACATATCAGGGAAATAAGGATAGGACTCTAAAATATGTTATATATCACGTATATATTGAAATCATTTTGTTGTAGCAACCCAATATTAATTTAGAAAAAGTGTAAGGTGATTGTGGCCTAGATAGAACTCAAAATGTTATTAAATCGTAAAATAGTTCTTAAAGTTTCCTAGTCTTATATTACATTAATTTTAGGCAAAGCCTTAATTAACTTATATTATTCAACATAATATTGCAGAGTAAACAGACGTATAGATCTATTGCTCTGTTTCTACAGGTACTACAGGTACACAAAGCTGTAAGTACCTATTCATTGTCCAAACATTTATTTAATACAAAGTAATTGTAATGAGCATGAATAAATTTTAAACTGCCCAGTTTATTCAGATTAGTATTTTTTGGATCTGTTCTTATTTAAGATATTATATAAAACTCAGATGTTTTAAATTAACTCTGCTGTCAAAACACATTTTATTTGTATATGAAAAGTAAAGAAAATTTAAATATTGATGATAGCTTGGACATGTAGTAGCTTGTATTTTTTTATTCAAAACACTACTTTGATATCAGCTGTTTTCGTTATGTTTATCACCTGCGAAACTTCATATTTTACATACAGATGTCAATGTTTACAGTGGAAAGTAATGTTTACTGTAGAAAATTTTCACTTTCCACTCTTGTTATCAAAGTAGTATGGTGAAAAGTATCGTTCAAAACTCGAGTGGAAAGTTTTTTGCATGTTCTCGACCATTTGAAGTGCTCGACAAGTCTCGCACTTCAAACATATGGCCTCGAATATGCAAAATCCCACTTTCCACCTTTGTTATGAAATATACTATTTTTATTTGTTTATTTTCTTTCTTAATAGCTGTTGGTAACCAGCCTAGTATGACAAGTTCTTATTAACAAAATAAATATTTATACAATAATGCAACAACCGCTTTTAGCGAATTTCCCCTATAGGGAAGAAGCTATTACCGTAGTCGGCATGGTAAGACCTAGGCCCGGGACCATGATAACTTTTCGTTTTGAGGTCCCCAGACCCCAAAAACACCATTCGTTCGAAACTGTATATATATATATATATATATATATATATATATATATATATATATGTGTCCGTGAGCACGATAACTCTCGTAAAAATTATCCGATTTTGATGAAATTTGGTATAAACGTGTAAAGCAACATTTATGACTTTAAGTTCGAAAACCAGCCAGATCGCTCTACCCGAAGGGGTATTTTGGGGGGGTTTTGTACCCCAAAAATGGTTTTTTTGAATTTTTCACATATAATTTTTGAGATATTCAAATTTTAGTTTTGACCATTGGTTTCAGCTTAAAAAAACACACAATTTGGTATTTTGATCATTTCTCTACGTCAATTGGTTACCGAGATATTGAAAGTGCTAAACACAGTACGTTGTCTAATGTTATTCTTATGGAGGAAAAGAAAAATTTTATATCTCGCTTATTTATGAACGTATACTGACAAAACTTGGTATATGGCTTCATCTGGTTGTGGTCTATTGATATTTGCTCAAAAAAACAATTTTTAACCAAAGACTCCCGTAGCAGCAAACCTGCGTACTCAGCCCCATGTTATTCTTATGGAGAATAAGTAACGTGTTATCTCCCTTCATTATGAAAATAAATTAATGAAATTTGGTATGTGGCTTTACCTACATGAGTTATATTGATATTTGTATAAAACCCCATTTTTTGTATACCTTGCTTCAGCAAACCTGCATACTCAGCCGCCATGTTATTCTTATGGAGAATAATTAAAATGTCATAAATTGTTTATTTATGAATGTATATTGATGAAACTTGATATGTGGCTTTATGTGATATTAAGATACATATATATGCATTGGAAATTCGCTGAGTACGCAGGTTTGCTGCTACGGGGGTATTTATAAATAACCGTGTATGATAAATGGCTCATATATGGCACACTTTGCTTTAGCACATTATTTTTAGTTTCTGCATACCGTAGCTAAAAAGTCAATAAATGAAAAATTATAATGACTTGGATTAAAATATTACCTAGGATATTAATATGACTAGGAGATGAACTGTTCATTTTCCCGAAAAAAGTTTTCTCAGATCACTTAAGAAATTTGTTGAAAGTTTTTTCTTGCCAAGTGTTTAAAGTAATTTTCAAAGTTACAAATCTTATAATAAAATGTACAATATTACACTTGAAATTTTTAAATTATAGTACATTTTAAAATAGGAAAATTCTTAAATATAAAATATACAGAAACAAAGACATTTTCCATCACACTGTACTGAAATTAGCTATTTTCTGTATCAGCTTAGAGTACCAAAGTGGTACTTTCCCACTCTCGATCGGGAAAAACAGCTGTAGAGAGTTCCCACACTGTTATCAGTTATGCATTCTGACACCATTAGTGCTAGGAGCCAGTTGCTTCTATCAATAGTAGTTATGCTTTCAAAATCAGCTTTTTTTACTATCAAGTTCAATGCGGACCCCTGATATGAGTTTTTTTAACATTAAAACATATGTGGGGGTATGTGTTTAACACCATTGGACGTGTTAATTTAGTTAGCAGTATAAACGTAATTGCAATGTGTGCATACAAAATCAGTTATTCTTATTGATCTAGTCAGCAAATAAACGTAAGAACAATGTAAACACTATTGTTGTCATCATGTTATAAGAAATATTTCTCTGCAAAACCTGATAAAAATGTTGTAAAAGATGTGTCATCACTACTATTATTTACAGTGTGATGAAAAGTATAGTTCATAATTCTACAGTACCTAAAGTATTATTCTGGTACTTAATCAAATTTTATTGATTGTAAACATGATTGCGCTTTCAGTACTAGTGATGAAACATACTATTTTGACAACCTTGATTTTTTTCAAACATTCAGCCGTTCATTTCTTTGACGACTTGTCGAAAAATATCGAGAAAGATATCAGCGTGGTACGGTTGGAAAATGAGAGCTGGACGGAACCTTATTGCAAAGTCCCCACAGCCTCCAGCTTGGACACCTGGGAAACAGAATAATCCATCAAAGTAAAGCCCTGATGATAGCCAAATTGATTTGTTTATTCCAATAATAATAATTTTAGTACTTTGATATTTCACAATTTTATAGCAAATAACAAGTTTTTAAAGGTGTTGCCCCTTCCCCCCAAATCTTAAAATTATTAATTTGTATTGTATTATTTAGGCCTACAATGAAAGTTTGAATAAATCCTAAAGACAAATTAAGGAGCAAAATTAAATTTAAATAGTTTTTAAATTAAAATATCATAAAAATATGCTACAGACATTACGTAAATAAAATTACTATTGGAATGGTAATCCAATATAAGATATTATGACGGGTGTTGCAAATTCAGATGCATGAGAAAGAGCATTTACAATCTGCCCCCTTGAAAACAATATTACCATCTCCTCCTTCAACAACGCGAAGGATATTGAGAGAATCATCAGAAATTAAATAGTAATAACAAACTATCACATTTTGAAAAACAGCAAAGTAAGTCCAAAATAAACAACAACAAATTAACTACAGGTTTTTCTGTAACACTTTTAATACAACCTTATATTATGTATGAATGAATATGTTCAGGAAGAAATCATCTACAAATTTTAAAGGAAGTATGGTTTAATATTTTGTCATTTGGAAAATGTATAGCGGAAAAACTAAAATCCCTTAAAAATTTGTTATTATTTAGTAGTTTTTGCTATAATTGTGAGGAATTTAGTGGGTTTAGTTACAAAAGTGTGTATTCAACAACCCAAGTAGTATATAAATAATTTTTAATATTTTCAAAATAATTTCAAATGGTTCTGAAATAAGTTTATGTTTAAAATGAGCTAAAATTATTTTAATATAATTATAACATGGGTTTACAATTGATTAAAAATAACTTTGAAAACATATATTAAAGTAATTTCTATATCAGTTTTAATATTATTATAAACAAATGTTACAAAACTCGTTCAAAATAGTAAAAATAATAATTTAAAATAATTAAAAAATGTTATTAAAATAATTTTAAATTATAAAATGTTAAGCGTTTTTTCATTATATAAAATCATTTAAAATCATTGTTTCGTCGATAAAAAATTATGAAGAAATCAAAAGTGATAGTAAATTTAACATAAGTTTCAAAATAAGTTTAAATAATTTTGAAACTACTTTAACATATGTTTAAATTAGTTTCAAAATAACTTAAAAATATTAATATAAATTGTTTATATATTGTTTTAAAATTATATTAAATAACTTTTTAGTAACTCAATTAAAAATCCTAACCAAATCTTTAAAAATAATTTGAAAAAGAAATTATAATAGTTAAAATTTGTTTAAATAAATAAATTTTAAAAATAAGCTATGTTTATAATTATTAATATTGATTTTTTTTCACTGACTGAAAGTTAATAAGAAACATGGAGTGCTAAGCAAAGAATTTCTGTATTAGTTTCAAAACTGTTTATCTTTGGCCAAAATGAGTTAATGTAGTAATTCGTTTGCAGCCTCAAAAATATTATATAAATGTACATTTCATTTCCCGAGGATTTGTGTGAACTCTGTTTTGAGTACCATATTGTTCAACATATATATCCATGGAATATTACAAGGTTTGTTTCTCCAATGTTACAAATTACAAGATGTATACAAATTACAGTGTTTACCAGCAACAACAAAAGCAAACAAGGAATGCTATATTTTCACCAAGTCCCCGTGGGTTATTTTATGTTGCCAGCCCAACCATCCATTACCATTACCATTATTTATCTAGGGGCGAAGTGGTTGAGAGGGTTAAGATGTGTGTTTAGTCATCAACAGATTATGGGTTCTACCCCCAGTTTGGTCATAATGTTTTTGAAACGTAAAATATATTTCATAATTTTGATCAATGATTTTCAAGCGCATTACATTAGTCAGATTGTGGAAATAAGTATAAACAGTATTTTTTCAGTAAATATTGTTTTTATAATTTTTAAAATTATTTTGAAAGAATTTAAAATTAATTTTAAACTGATTTATAAGTTATTTCAATATTATTCTAAAATAAATTTTAAAATGATTTGAAAATATTATAACATGGATCAAATGATAGGAAATCTGTTTGTAAAAAAATCATTTTATAGTAATTTTAAAACCATACAAAAATCATGTTCAAATTATTTTAAAATTGATTTTGCTGTTACTAATGCTACTTGGGAACTGTTATAGAGACAATTTATTAAGGAACAAAAGTAGACCTTGCTTAGCTGGTATTGATTAATAGTGCAGAGATATAAACAATTTGGTAAAAGTTAGCATTTACTGGATTGGGGGGGAGGGGAGCACAAGTAAGAAAACCAGGGGCTTGTGTGAAAATACAGCTTTATGGGAATAGTTGGTACCATGAATCCTTTATTGACTGGACTCTAAAGCAGAGCCCTAAGGTTTAGGAATTTGAATAATGGTTTGAAACCTTTCTAGGGTTAACCTGAACTACCATGCAAAGTTTCATCGCAACCAGATGAACGGTGTAGAAATGCATAAGGAAGAAACAAGGAAATATGAGTTTCTAAATATAGAGATGAACACCTTATTAAGGTAATTTTTTACAATGTAAAATTCAAAGTAAGTTATTCAATTAAGGAATACAAATATTTCAATTATTTTTCTATAGTGTAAATAATTGCTATTTTAGGCCAGAAAGTTTAGAAATATTTGTTATGATACCAAACTATCACAAACTTATTCATATTCCATAGAAACTCATTCATGTATACCATTATAATTTTCGACCTTTATTACGAGATCCAGTCGTCATTTTTGTCCGATATTATGTTTTCCGTCGTCATTTATTTACGTGGTCCTGTCGTAATTTTCGGCCGATCTTTACATAATGCGATGGCCTTTTGCGGCCGTTGCTACCCGATTTGGCCGGTCGCAATCATTAGCAATCGTCCGGAAATACTCGCTTGAACTTTCAAGTATTTTTCAAAACTTCAAGTCGAGTTCAATTATTATAATACTCGGCTGAAAACTCAAAGTTTTGAGTACTTGCACACCCCTATTCAACAAACATACAAGTGAAAAATAAGTAACAAACAAGCCCACCTTTTTTCTTCAACCTAGAAATCATCTCGTCCCGCAGTTTAGATGATGGAGCATTTATGGCAATAAAAGTTCCTTTTCCTCGTAGAGAGTTGAGAAGATTGGGGAACTCCTTCTGTAGGGAGCCGAGTCCATCCATCAGGGCTTTGCCCGAAGCTTGAACAGTCGCAAGGAGATTGTCCCGTTTGATCACTTCCAAAATGGCCTCCAGCAACACCACCTTGCCTGGATCACCCATCCAGGTGTTGAAAACCCGAAAAGCCTGGGGAGGTCTGAAAACAGTGTATCAATCAATCACTGAGAAAAACTACAAGTGACGGTAAAGCAAGACTAATGCTGTCAATATATTTAACACCGAGTGAAACACTATAAACGGAGTAGAGTCATGCTTACCGAACCATATGTTTAAGAACTTTAACATAATAACTTTTACATACCGGATGTAATAAAACATGCATCATCAAATCAGCCTTCAAAGTGTTTGCAAATCTCAACTCATCCAATCCTAAATCCACACTCCAAATTCATATATACTTCATAAAATTAGGTATTGACTTTCTACCTCAAACTATATTACTGTAAAGTTTTGTTAGGTCCCTAAATTTATTGAAAAATATTTTCTTCATCCATGGAAAAAGTTAGATATGCATACACTATATCGGGTGTTTGAAAAAGAACTCCCTACTCTCGAGAACAATTTTAATGGTGAAACATAAAAAATCTTACATTTACGAATACATAGTGTGAAAGAGAACATCTTCAAGTTTTGGTTTTGTCCTAGTAAACTTCGACGAGCGCATCATTAGTTGTTCTACATAGATCAATACGATTTTCCACTTCTCGCCAGGTATTTGCCAATTTTGCAGGTGTGACTGATGGCAACTGCTCCGATAATCCTTTGTTCTGGCCACCTCGAAGCCCAGATTTAACACCACTGGATTTTTTCTTTTGGGGGCATGTAAAGCATGTGGTATATGATGAAAATAACTGTGACATTGACCATTTACGAAAAAGGATCATCGGAATATTTCATCAGTCACACTGTAATGTTGGCGAATAACTGCCGAGAAGTGAAAAATCGTCTTGATCAGTGTAGAGCAACTAATAGTAAGCACGTAAAAGTTTACTAGGACAAAACCAAAACTCGAAGATATTCTCTTTCACACTGTGTATTTATAAATGTAAGATGTAGTATATTTCACCAATAAAATTGTTCTCGAAAATAGGGAGTTCTTTTTCAAACACCCGGTATTAGTATTTTATCATATTTATTAATATACCCCCCAATAACGAAAAATACCCCCGTCGCAGCAAACCTGCATACTCAGCGAATTTCCAATGGAGATATAAATGTCTTAATACTACATAAAGCCACTTACCAAGTTTCATAAAAATATATTCACAAATAAGCGATATATACAATTTTAATTATTCTCCATAAGAATAACATTGGGGCTGAGTACGCAGGTTTGCTGCAACAAGGAACACAAAAAATTGGTTTTTATGCTAATATCAATATAACTCAACTAGGTGAAGTCGTATACCAGTTTTTATTCATTTATGGTCATAATTAAGGGAGACGGAGCATTTAATTATTATCCATAAGAATAACATGGGGCCTGAGTACGCAGGTTTGCTGCTACGGGAGAATTATGCAAAAACAATTTTTTGGAGCAAATATCAATAGACCTCAACGAGATGAAGCTGTATACCAAGTTTCGTCAGTATACGTTCATAAATAAGCGAGATATAAAATTTTCTTTTCCTCCATAAGAATAACATTAGACAACGTACTGTGTTTAGCACTTTCAATATCTCGGTAACCAATTGACGTAGAGGAATGATTGAAATACCAAATTGTGTGTTTTTTTAAGCTGAATCGAATGGTCAAAATAAAAATTTGACTTTTTCAAAAATTATGTGTAAAATATTCAAAAAACCCATTTTTGGGATACATAACCCCCCCAAAATACCCCTTCGGATAGGTCGATCGGTCTGGTTTTCGAACTTAAAGTCATAAATGCTGCTTTACATGTTTATACCAAATTTCGTCAAAATCGGATAATTTTTACGAGAGTTATCGTGCTCACGGACACATATATATATATATATATATATATATAGATATATATATATATATATATATATATATATATATATACAGTATCGAACGAATGGTGTTTTTGGGGTCTGGGGACCTCAAAACGAAAAGTTATCATGGTCCCGGGCCTAGGTCTTACCATGCCGACTACGGTAATAGCTTCTTCCCTATAGGGGAAATTTGCTAACATACCATTGTAGCTAGATACAAGACCCCCGTTGCAGCAAACCTACATACTCAGGAAATTTCAAATAGTACTTCACTACTTCGCTACCCACCATCTTTCATCAAAGCATATTCATAAGTAAGCGAGATATGACAATTTATTTATTCCCCATAAGAAAAACATTAGGACTGAGTATGCAGGTTTGCTGCATCAAGGACCACAAAAATCGGGTTTTTATGCAAATACCAATGGATCACCAACAGATGAAGCTACATACTAAGTTTTATCAATATTATGTTCATAAACAAGCGAGATATCACACGTTTTTTATTCTCCATAAGAATAACATTATAGCTGCTGAGTACGCAGGTTTGCTGCTACAGGAACTATCGTAAACATTTTTTGTTTCTACAAATAAAATAGACCACAACTAGATGAAGCCATGAACCAAGTTTGGTCGGTATACGTTCATTAATAAGAGACATGTAACATTTTACTTATTCTCCATAAGATTAACATTGGACAACGTAATATGTTTAGCATTCTCAATATCTCGGTAATCAATTGATGTAAAGTGATGATCAAAATACCAAATGGTTTGTTTTCTTAAGCTAAATTCAATGATGCAAACTTAATTTTGACTTTAAAAAGAATTGTATGTAAAAAGTTCAAAAAACCCATTTTTGGGGTGCAAAACCCCCCTTAAAATAGTTTGACCTATCTGGTTTTTGAACTCATGAAAATAGATGCTGCCTTGCACGTTTATACCAAATTTTATCAAGATCAGACTTTTTTTACAAAAGTTATCATGCATACGGACACACACACATATATATATATATATATGAATATGGTGTTTTTGGCATCTGGGGACCTCAAAACAAAAAGTTATCATGGTCCCGGGCCTAGGTCTTACCATGCCGACTGCGGTAATAGCTTCTTCCCTACAGGGGAAATTAGCTAAAACTATCCAGAGAATCCCTATAACAAATATGCTCAGTAAAACTCTACAAGTTTCTTAAATTTAAACTATTGAACTAGTGACAATTAAGGTTATATTAATACACAACATACACAACTACACATATATATCAACTTACACAAATTCGGACTTCAAATAGTAACCACCAAGCTGCATTTTCTTGCTGAAGGTGACAATGTCAGGTGGAGTAGGCAGATTGAAGTGCTCGTGGCACCAGAACTTCCCTGTAGGCCCTCCGCCCGTCTGAACTTCATCTATCAATAAACCTGCCCCGTTCTGGAATTTTTTGAAGTTATAAAGTGTGATAATTTAATTATTAAAAGATTTGAACACTTATACCCTGTCCAACGTTCACTGTGCAGTGGAGGTCTTATGGAAGATGACCATGTTACCATCTGAGCTGAGTACATCGTTATTTAGCTTGCATTAACTGTCCCAGCAGCATGTGTGAGGGTACTAAAGTAAATGTTTTCAGGACGGCTAGTACAGTTTGAATTGTCATTTGATATATACTACTACTGGGTACCCCATACTGCACGGTGAAGGTAGAACATTGTATAGGATAACATCTAATCAACATAAATTATAGACAGATTACATCACAACCAGTATCTTTACGAACATAACTCTTTAGCATAATGCTAACACATTAACAAAATATTAGGGTAAGTAAATTATCTAAATTTTAGCTTTAGAAAGTTGTAATGTGTATTTTTAACTTTGCTACAAATTCCTACAGAGAGTTTTAACAAAATAAATTTAATATTAAAAATCAACACTGAACATGGTTGAATACTCGATTAAATAATAAAATGACTACTGAGCGACTTAAACAAATAGTGTTTTTTACCTATAAGAGCCACAAAATAAAAAGTTATTATAGTACTGAGTATAGTAATATAATTAGTATTATAGTACTGTAATCTTTACAGTACGGTAATAGCTGCTCTACTAAAGATGTATTTACCTCTTTTGCAATGGCCTGAAGTCTCTGGAAGAACTCTGGAGAAGCATGATGATCACCACCTTCCGACTGTATTGGTTCTACAACAATGCCAGCCACAGGCTTGCCAGCTTTGTTGTATTTCTCTATCAGTTCTGATACCTGCAACAATTACGAGTTTGCATGGTTCTATGAATATAATGCATGAAAAACAATGTCACATATTCAATAACTATAAAAGAAGTTCAAGTTTTTGCACATAATTAGAGGTGTGTGAGTACTCAAAACTTTTGAGTTTTTGGCGGGGTATTTTTATACACGAACTTGATTTCAAGTTTTGAAAAATACTTGAAAGTTTGAGCGAGTATTTCCGGCCGATCACTAACGATTGCGACCGACCAAATCGCGTAGTAACGGCCGCACAAGGCAATCACATAACGCAAAATCAGCCGAAAATTATGATCGGGCCACGTAATTTCGGCCGTAAATTACAACGTGAAAAATAATATCAGCCGAAAATGACGATCGGATCGCGTAATTTCGGCCGTAAATGACGACGGATAACATAATATCGGCCTTTATTACGTGATCCAGTCGTAATTTTTGGCCGATATTATGTTATCCGTCGTCATTTACGGCCTTAATTAAGCGGTCCGATTGTCATTTTCGGCCGTTATTATGTTTTTACGTCGTCATTTACGGCCGAAATTATGTTTTTACGTCGTCATTTACAGCCGAAATTACGCAGCCCGATCGTAATTTTCGGCTGATTTAACGTTATGTGATCACCTTTTGCGGCAGTTACTACGCGATTTGGCCGGTCGCAATCGTTAGCGATCGTCCGGAAATACTCGCTCGAACTTTAATTCAAATTCAAATTCTCTTTATTCATTCATGTAAGTTTGTTACAAGAATAGCATCACATATGTACATAAACAAATAATAATTGTGAAAAACTTAAAATTAAGTATAAAATTACAAAATTTAATTTCTCCTATGAAGAACATAAAGATAATATTATTACACTTTCAATCAAGTAGAAAATAAAAGCCATCCCAGCCACAATAGAAACACATTTTTATTATGTGGTAATATTTAAGTTCCAAAAATCATCAAGTGAATATAAAGATAAGGTTAATAAATAATTTTTAAGTAAATTTTTGAAAGTTTTAAAATTTTGTTCTTTTAAAATGTTATTAGGTAAATTAAATAAAAACTTTGTGCCTATGAAACTAGTCTTCTTTTCAAAGAATTTTAATTGATGTTGTTCCACATACCTATTATTTCTGGTGTTATGGTCATGAACATGTGGATTCTGAGTTGCAATATTTAATTTTGTTACATACAATATAGATTCAAAAATTTACAAATCGTATACTGTTAAAATACCCATCTGAGAAAAATATGGTCTTACAGACTGTTTTTTCTTAATATTAAAAATTATTCTTAATGCTTTTTTTTGTTGAAGAAGAATTCGGTCTAAATTTTTCTTTGTTGTAGCTCCATGGCTATACCATAAGACATATGTGAGTTTATTAATGAAAAATAAATTGTTTTCAAGGTGTTAAGGTTACAAACCCTTGACATTTGTCGTAAAGCATATAAACCGGATGACATTTTTTTAACCACATGATCTACATGTTTATCCCAACATAAATGTTGGTCAAGTACAAGTCCAAGGAATTTTGTGTTTTCAACTTGATTCAATTTTGAATTGTCTAAATACATCTGGTTCTAATTTAGATCTTGTTTGTTTAGTACAAAATGATATAAAATTTGATTTATTAAAATTTAATGAAAGATTTTTCTGTCTGAAAACTCTTTAACACTTAAAAGACTCAGAAAAACTTTAAATTCAATATCGTCTTGATTTTTGCCTGAAATAGTAATATTAGCATCGTCGGCGTAGAGACACACTGAGCCTCCTGCTTGTACCACACCAGGGAACCCCTTCAGATAACAAAGAAAAAGTAAGGGACCCAGTATAGATCCCTGGGGGACACATCGTTTAACTATTTGCAGATTTGAGTAAAAATTTGGAATATACTCATATTTATTGTTGGGATAACTAAGTTTATGTTGAATTTGTACACATTGTTGTCTGTTTTTTAGATATGACTTGAACCATTCATATTCTTTATTTGTAATATTCAAACCATTGAGAACATTAAGCAATTTCTCATGTGACACACTGTCAAAAGCTTTGGAGAAGTCAAGCAAAATACCGATTATTTTTTCATTTTTGTTGATGGAGTCAATTATTGATTCAATGAAATTAATACCCGCAGTTATTGTAGATTTTCCTGGACGGAAACCATGTTGCTCATCATCTAATAATTGATTCCTCTCTAGATAATCCAATAGTTGATGATAAACAACTTTCTCAAAAATTTTTGAAAAAATAGGTAGCAAGGATATTGGCCTGTAGTTTGTGGGGTCATTGATGTCCCCTTTTTTGTGGATAGGTATTATTTTGGCAATTTTTAATTTGCATGGGAAAAACCCTGATATTAATGATGAATTAATTATATGGGTCAATGGTTTTGAGATAAGTGGAAAGCACTGTTTAACCAAAGTAACAGGAATGTCATCGATTCCTGTAGAGAACTTGTTCTCAAAAGCCATTACTATTTTTTATATAATCAGTTCATTGACTTCTTTGAATTTGAAACTACTTGAAACTTGAGGCAATTCTGAGAAGTTTGTTTTCCCTACAGTATTTGATTGCAAATTAAGAAGTACCCCATCATCAACTGCATTGATAAAACAATTATTAAAAATATTACCAACCAGAATTGGTTCTGTAATTAATTTGCCATCATGAACGATGTTTATATTATTGATTGTTTTTTTCCATTGTTCACTTCGGATTTGATAAAGTTCCATGTTGATTTTGATTTATTTGTAGATTTCATAATTTTATTGTCAAAAAATTGTTTCTTCTCATTATTTATTTGAATTTTGATCTCACTCTTTAATTGATTGATTTTTTGCTTTAAACAGTCAGTTTTTAAAGTTCTGCACTGCCTTTCCAATTGCTCTATTAGTTCTTTTTTACTTTTTACAATTTCTGAAATCCACAGATCATTTCTTAGCGTTTTTTCAATGGTCAATAATTTGGGAAAACTAATTTCAAAGGCATACATAAATATTGAGTAAAATACATTGTATTTAGTTTCTACTGTGGCTTGGTAAACTTCTAGCCAATTTTCGCATGCTAAGAGTTTCAAAAATAAATCCATGTTGGATTTTGAAAATGTTCTACAATACCTTTTGTTGTCACATCTTAAAATACTGTTTTTACTCTTAACGCCAATAATTTCAAATAGCTGCCCGTCATGATCTGATATACATGTGATTATTCCTGAGATCTTAATTGTGTTACATTTTATATTAGTTACAAAATTATCAATGGCAGTTTCTGATTCCATAGTGACTCTGGTAGGAAAATTTACTTTATATTCCAAATTTTATGAATTCAAGATATTAACAAAATCTCTATAGGTTTTATCTAATGACGACGGTATACATAATAACGGCAAAAGTGGCAACCGGGCCACTTAATATCGGCCGTAACTAACGATTTCGTCATCTAATATTGATTATAAGGGATGTCTGGACCAGGTAATAATGGCCAAATCACATCCGTACCATGTTTTATCGGCCGGAAAAGAATATCAAACCATATTTTGTTTGTCAATACGTAATCATGCGTAAACCATGTTTAGATTATCAAATATGTTTAATCGAAATCCCATTACACTATTTGAAACTACCAACTGATACAAACACTCGCTCGAAAATACTCGAAACTCAAAAATAATTAGCACTACTCGACTCGATTTAAAAAAATCACTACTCGCACACCCCTACACAGAATGTAGCACAAAATAATGTTTTAGGTCTCCATGACCTTACCTGTGTAACTGAGATCGCCAGGCCTAGTTAATGATTAAAACAAACTATGCTGTTCTGAAAAAAAATCCTTCATAAAAAAGTAAGGAAAACGAACAAGGATTTTAAAAATAAAATTTATATGTTTAAAAAAGAGTACTGTAAAGAAAAAATAAATTCTTCCTCAAATGATCGCAAAACTTCTTGAAAAATTATGAATTGTGAAGCTGGGAAAACTAAGTTTGTAAACGAGGAAATACATTTAAATATTGATGGTTCTTTAATTTTTCACCCGAGATATGTTAGTAATGTTCTGAACAATTTTTTCACTGATTTAGTTGAGACCTCTGTAATTCCTAATTTAGACCTATCCGATATAAATGATTGTATAAATGTAGAAAACAATCCCTATTATTATCTTAGAATCAAGCCTGTTGATGAGAAAGATGTAAGTAGCATAATAGACAGCTTAAAAAATTCATTCAGTACACTGGGTTTGATGAAATCCCTATGGCTCTTCTTTTGAAAAAATCTAAATTACTAATAGCACAACCTTTACCTCATGTAATCAACTCATCGTTTGTATCTGGAATCTTTTCTGATAAATTGAAACTGTCAAAGCTAAAGCCACTTTTTAAAAAATTACCGTCCAATAGCACTCCTTCCTACTATATCAAAAATATTTGAAAAGGCCCTGTACAATCAGTTGATAGAATATCTGGAAATCACAAACTTTTAGATGATTGCCAACACGGTTTTAGACGTGGAAGGTTGGTTTTAACAGCACCCACTGAATTTACTGCGTCTATCATTGATTCCCTAGATTAGTAAAATAAAGGTAGTGGGCATATTTATGGGTATCACTAAAGCTTTTGACTCGCTAAACCATGACATTCTTCTATCAGTTCTGTTAAATCTCGGTATTCGCAAAAACGTCCAAATTGGTTCAAATCATATTTAGATAATAGGAAACAATATGTAGAAGTAGTCCATTTTAACCCTCCATCGGGCGCATATTGGAGGTTACCTCCATATTGGTGAATTTTTCGCTATAAAATTCGGAAGGGTGCGGTCTGAGGTCGAATGCTCACCATACCTCACGCGTCTCTTTCTAGGAACTGACTCATCGCCTAATTTTGCCGCCGCGACCCAGTTTAGTCAGTCTCCCAGTGTGTTTCTGGCCGGACTGGAGGCAACCTCCAGACGCGCCCGATTAAGTGACTGCGCGGAGGTAGCTTCCACTTGCGCCCGATCACGACAGTGAATTATAGCATTTTGTGTCGTGTTTTTAGACTATATTAGTGTTTTTATTACTGTTTGAGACTTCTAATGATAGTGCAAATCCCGCCAAATATTTTAAAATGGTTATTACATATTATTTCAACGTAGGCCTATGGTAGTATAATCCTGCAGTGCTAATACTTTCGGTCTTTCGTAAAAAAACCAAACATTAAAGTACTGCAATATTTTAAACTGCCGACCTGATCAGTGATCAACCAACGAAATGGAGCTACTTTCTCTACGCTCAATTACATCAAGTGGACCTACCACACTATTCAGTTTGCAGTGCAGTGTTGCCGTTGCCCAGTTGAGTTGTGCAATATTTCACGGTTAATAATTAATACAACAACCGTACTGCTCCAGAAAAAGTACCACAGGAAACAACTAAAATCCATTATAACACTTTGTCTAATTGTTGCATGGGTACAGTCTTTTCTACAACTTACAACTTCGTACATTACACAATGATTATATTCCCTGGAGTCTGAAATTATGTCTGGCAACACTGTTGGCATACCCACTTTGTGAACTGCCTTGGCAGATAGCTTGAAGATGGTTATTATCATGTAATAATGATTTAACGTGACCAACAGCTAGGGACAAGGGTGTACGTGATGAACGAAATGAGTAGAGTCAGTGTTCACCCTTACTCCACTCATCTTGGGTGATGAACGCCAAAATAAACATGACGGCGTTATAATGTGCAGACGAATTAGTACACTCCAAAAATTGCATAGTTAAAAAATTGACGAAATGCGAGGTTCACAAAATCTAAGGATTTTATAAAAATTCTGAATGGTTACGTAATGCATGTTTATAATGCCAGTGGTCATACTATTTTAAAGGATGATTATATTCCTTGTACGCCGAAGAACCTAACAAAGAGCAAGACGCGACCAAAATGGTGGTTTTATCAAGCTATGCTACAGCTGTGCGATTAAAATCATATTATTAACTCCGCGGGATTGTTTGAATTTATGAATAAACGACAGTAGAAGTAGAAACCATATCATTTTGTAATTTTATGCTATCAAATTGTTAAAGTTGTGATGGAAGAAGTATGCATTGACGATCCTCTTCCACCTTCTGCTTCCGAAACCTCTGTTTCAGAAGCTGATATAATAGATTAAGTCTATTAGGTAATAAGTTAGATAGAACATAAGCTAGGCCTATGATTATTGAATTATTTCTGTGAATACAATGATATAAAGACTGGTTTAACTATCTTATATTTATAAAAGGATAACCTAAAATTTACTATTTACAAACAGTTGAATGAGAGATAGGCTTCTGGGTTTTGGCAATTCACAAGGCTAGTTCCTAAGTCTTTGGTTTCATAGAGAGTATATTGACATATAGTCAATTATTATTATGGCTATTAATAAATACGGTAATATCTGCATTAGTTAACCTATGGGCTCATAAGTCTAGTTAAAAAATTTTAGTTCTCTTCCTTTACGTTATTTGTTCTCTATGTAGACTACCTACTTTATATTGAAGGACAAATTGTTTGTAACTATCAACAAGTGGTCTCAATAAATCTTCCTTTTTAGGAGCCTACCGTACTTATTTTGTTATTTTACCACAGTAGGCCTTTATTTATTTGACGTAGGAATAATGAATCTAGAAGAAGTGAATGAAAGATGACAAATATTGAAAGTTATAAATTATTTTACTTTACCATAATGGATAAAATGTTTATTTTTTAACCCTTTGCACTCCGCGGTCCGATATATCGGACCGCGCCGTTTGTGCCAAAAACTCCGTGGTCCGATATATCGGACCTTCACAAAACGTGCTAAAAACTCCACGGTCCGATATATCGGACACAAGTTTAATTAATTATACTGGCTTTATATAGTATCCAAACACGCTAATTTTTGGATTCGTGCAAGCCAGAGAGTTGTAGAGTATTATTACTCTATGTTTTTTTTGTTTCGTATCTGTTTCCGTTCTTCGCGGGCATCGTAGGTTGCGTGCGCATCAGATGTTTCCCGCGTATCAGATGTTTCCAGTGTCATGTTTCGCGCGCTTTATACTCACTGTCTGTTTTGTTATTGTTAGTGAATGTTGTTTACTACTGCAAAGTATTTTATTACAGTTGTTTTATTTATGAACTAAACAGGTTTTATTTAGTTTATTTTTATTCAAAATGAGTGATTCTGATGACGAAGTGCCTTATAATCGCGGACGTTCACCCGTGAGTGAAAACACAATTTTTAGAAATCTTAGTGCATTTGGTGATGTACGTTATGTTGACGATGACCTGAGTGATGAGTATGTTGAAAACATTTCTGAATCTGAAACCTCTAGTGATTCTGAAACTGAAAGTGAAAGTCATGGAGTTCTACCGGGATTTGATGATGATACGGATGAAGACCCTGATTATGTGTTATCAGACGAATCTACTTCAGATGATGAACCTGTTGCTAGGCCTACTAAGAAAACTCGTCCTCCTCCTGGGAACTTCGTAGAAGACAGTATTGAGTTTGTATTTGCAAATGCAGGTAGCCCTAATTTAGCTTCAACTAGTAATTCAGTCGAGTCTACAGCTAACCAGCCACAACTGCGCATAGATGTAAATAATATGACCCTGAATGTAAATAATGACATAAACTTGCATGTAAATAATGATATCAACTTGAATGTAAATAATGATCCAAATTGGAATGAAAATAACGATGTAGATATGGTCGAAGATCATCTAAATGGTGCCCCTTTCAGCACTATTGTTGATACTATTGATTATGTAATCACAAATTCAGAAAGATGTAACACGCCTGACCCCGAACCTGATATTCAACCAAACATGGACCCTGATGACGATGTATGGATAGCTGTCAACGAAAATGATGACCCTGGCTTTGACCGCAATATTTCTTTTTTTGAAAACCCTGGTCCAAAACACTGCCCTCCTGTTGATTCTGACCCAATTGAGTACTTTTATTTATTTTTTACTATAACTATCTTGACTAAATTTGTAAGAGAAACAAATAGATACACTACACAGTATATTGCATCGCATGCTCACAATCTTACTCCCAATTCTAGAGTCCATAAATGGCGACCGGTCACAGTGGCAGAAATGAGAGCATTCTTTGCTGTGATTTTGAACATGGGGTTGAACAAAAAACCTACAATCCAAAGCTATTGGGCAACGTCAGATTCCCAGCACACGCCTTGGTACGGAAAGATGTTCAGTCGGGCTCGGTTTGAATCAATTATACAATTCTTCCATATGGTAGATAATGCAAGTTTGCCCAAAATTGGGGAGCCTGGCTACGACCCATGCGCCAAATTTTCGCCTCTGCTGGAAGCTGTAAATAGATTGTTCAGGCTTTACTATACCCCACACCGAGAACTGTCAGTGGACGAAAGTTTAGTTGGCACTAAATCACGGTCACAGCTTTTGCAATATCTCCCTAACAAGCACCACCATAAATGGGGAGTAAAATTATGGATGCTCTGTGACTCAGTTTCCAGGTATTGCCTTGCATTCTACTGTTACAAAGGAACTAAAAGTACAGGACACAAAACAACAGGTCTAGCCTATAAAGTAGTCAATAAATTACTTGAAATAGGCCAATATTTTTACAAGGGCTATCATGTGTTCATTGATAATTTTTTTACCAGTATTCCTCTAGCAAAGAGCATGTATGAGAAACTCACCTTTATTACAGGACCTGTCCGAAGAAATAGGAAAGGTATTCCTGTTGAATTGAAAGAACAGTTTGAAGTTGGACAAAAAAAGTACTTACGCAGTGATAATCTTTTGTTTTTGGATACAGGGAGAAAAAAAGTCAGACAAAACCTGTGATTTTATTATCAACAAAACATACTGTTAAATCCGTAGAAAATGTGAAAAAAAGAACTAAAGAAAATGTCGTAAAACAGGTTCCTGACATGATTGACGCATACAACCGCTTCATGGGTGGTGTCGATGGCAACGATCAAATGTTGTATTGCTATCTAGATGAAAGACGCACCTTGAAATATTGGAAAAATTGTAACTTTTAACATATTTGCCAGAATAGTACTAACTCATACATAATTTACTCGGAAAACACTTCTGGAAAGATAATGTCTAGATATCATTTTACCATATCAGTTGTTGAGGCATTGTCGGCGCAATGGTATACAGAAAGGGATAATGCTCAAAATGGTGGCGGAGGTGATGGACCACACAACAGCCCCCGACCTGGAATTTGAATTTCACCTGGAATCCAAACATTACCTGGAAAGAAAGAAAGGAACTGTTGTGTGTGCAGCCCTTTGAGCAAGAAAGCAGGTGGCACAATGAAAAAGAGCCGGACGGGCGTGTGTACGGTGCGGGAAGGGTCTGCACGGTTTGTGCGCAAACAAACATATATGTACATAGAGATAAGTTGTACATGAATCCTGTTTGTAAATAGTTATTTTTTATTGTGTTGTTTTATGACATTTGTACTGTGTTGCTTTAGTTGCAACAACAAAGTTTAGTTGATTTACATACTTGGATCGTAAAAAAATTGTATTTCATTATTTGATTTTCGGAAAAGTTAGTAAATAAAAATTGTGTGCAAACATTTTGAGGACTGCTATAAATATTTTTAAAATTAGTTTACTTATTCAGTACAGTTTTACAAGGCTATGTTTTATATCTTGGAATGAAAAAGTAACAAAATTACTGTGATTTGTTCTCTGATGAAGAAAATACCTAGAATATTGAAAATATGGGATTTTTGGGGATTTTGCATAAATTTGTAAAATCGCCTACAACTTCTTTGTTTATCAAGGTAGGGTAGGTAGATGCATACAATTTGGTGTGTTTTGTTTAGAAATAAATGGGGAATGTTATAATACTAATAGTATATAAGGGTTCAATGTGTTTTTTTTTAGTTATAACCGTTCAAAGTTATAGTTATAATTTTTTTTGTTTATATTTTTTTTATTTTATATAAACGTAATATATCAAAGTATTTACATATATCTTTATGTACAATCTCATAAGAAACAAAACAACAACAAAATATTACTCTATCTCTTACGGTTGAAAAAATACAAATTTTTTACTAAACCCTTACGAAATTGACTAAAATGCCCTGGAGTTTTTGGCTTGTACTTTCTGTAAAGGGCCTGGAGTTTTTTGCCAATGCAACAAAATTTTCCGCGGAGTGTAAAGGGTTAACCCATTGGCTTACCTGAAATTTTCCACCTGACAAACCGTTCAGTTTCCTAAGAAAAATTACATAAATGTAGACTTTTACTAAAACTGTCACTATTGCAACAATTATTGCTCAATTTACTTAATTTTTGAGCTAATCTTTAGAGAAATAAATTATCTACAAGAAGAAGATACTTTTGACAGCATTTATATATGGTAAATATTATACATATATATATATATATATAGTTTATAAAAAAACATTAATTTTAAAAGGAGTTGCATGTAAAAAACAAAAAATGTTTCAGCCCAACAACTATTATGTACTTGTAGGTTATTTATTTTTCTACATGAAAATAAAAAATGTTAGTGATACATATTTATATTTTACCTAGATATAACATATTTTCCAAAATCATATTTTTCCTAAATTTTACTAAGTTTCCCCAAGTATGGGCATATGCATAAAAAATACATACAAACAAAAAATGAAAACAACAAATAAACAAAAAATAACAAATTTAAAAATTAAAAAAAATTTATAAAAAAAGTGCTATCCCGAGTATACTCAGGGTTGCACGTCCGGGCTACTTTCGGCGGCCACGAGTATACTCGGGGTTGTGAGCCAATGGGTTAAAACATAATATAAATAAAGAATATATATAGGCCTAATAATCAAACATGAACTTTGAAAAGATTCTGCCCGGCGTGGCTCGAGTGAGAAAATCACTACCGGTATATTGCACACTCCTAGAGAAAATTCCCATCTAAAAAAGCTCGGCTCGAGAAAGTTCGAAGCTCGAGAACTTTGAAAAAAAGCTTGGCTCGGCTCGGCTCGAGCCAGAAATCACTATTTGCACACCCCTAGGAAAATTATTAGCAAAATAGACCACATTAAGTTTTTGGGATTAGAAATAGATAACAACCTGGCATGGAATGTACATGCAGGGAAAGTTATTACAAAAATATCATCCGGAATTTTTGCATTATCAAGATTGAAACTTGTTTTGACACTGATTCTCTAAAATCTGTCTACTTTGCATATATACACTCAATAATTTATTTTGGATTATCACTCTATGGGATGATGTCAATTAGCAATCTAGATGCTATTTTAAAACTACAGAAAAAATCCATACAAATAATTTTAAATCTAAAACCAAGAACTTTAGTAAAAGAGCATTTTTCATCTTTAAACATAATGACTGTTTATGGGATGTATGTTTTTGAAACAATCCAATTGCTACAATTTAAATTAAATGATTTGAAATTAGTGGGAAATACCCATAATTATAAAACAAGAAACCGGAATAACATTGCTTTAAATTCACACAGATTAGAATTATATACAAAAAAAACCAACATACATAGGGTCAACATTTTACAATAACTTCCACAATTTATACGGAGTTCAGGTGGTTAACCAGAATTTAAGAAGAAGAAATCGCTCATCAACAAGGCATTGTATTCCCTAGATGAGTTTTAGTTTTATTTGAATCTGATCAGTCTTATACATTGCTTAGTTATTTCTGTAGTTAGTTGATGTATTTTCTGATTAAATTGTATCAAGTAATTGACACCATTCCTGTATATCCATGTATATAATGAATAAATAAGTTTTGAATTGAATTGGATTGAATTAAAAAATGTATTCAGAGCACTTATAAATAAGACAACAAATAACTTTTGTAAGCTTTTATGATTTTTGAACATTTTGGGTGCAAAAATATTTTTTAATAGAAAACATTTTATCATCAGCAAAAATACTTAATGAGGTTATTTCCTGCCTAAGAAGTGCTGGCATTTAAGCAATGATTACTAGTTTACAATAAGAGTGTTTTTAAGAATATGAGAAATTGTAAACATAGTACTCAGTAATCACATGGATGGATAGATTTCAAATTAGCTACATACCTCAGCCAGACACTTGTCATCCTCTGCCTTGTTCTCCCGCGTGTTTTCCTCTAGCGGGTACTTGTACTGTGGGAATGTTGCTATCGGCCAATCAAACGCCGGGACGTCGATCTTGTGGATGTACTTGGAATGGGTCGTGGAGAGCACTCCAAGAGTCCGGCCGTGAAACGCTCCTACTCAAAACAGTTGCTTGACATGTTAAACATATAGCTAAAGATTTAAAACTATATTGGGTTAAGCATGATTTTTTTGGGCATATTTTTCCCTTGAATCCTAACTTTAAACTCAAATATGTTGATTAAATAGAGTAAAAAGTTCTGTTTTGATCATTTGGTATTTTTCAGATTGGTTTTTGACTGTGTGGTGGCCTGTGATTTCAGAACATTTGTATGATGATTTATTACGTAAACATTTTTCAAGAGAGCTCGCCTATGTATAAAGATAAGGGTGCGAGGTCATAGAGACCACTAGTATTGCTGTGAGGGTATCGCCCCACTTGTTCAGGGACTGTAAACAATTTAGACTAGCTAATAGTAACTTATGCTCTTTATATTTTTTACCTTAGATATGAAAATTCTCTAAAAATTGCCTTTAGTCTATACACAAATAAAAAATAAAAAATGTACTATCACAATTCACCCTTGAACGAGAGCACAGAGAGGGGTGGAGCACCCGGTGACTGGTTGATCATACAGGAAGCAATTTCCTCCTCACTGAAGCTTGTGCTGCCACCACGCTGTCGTAGTTGGTACCAGATAAACATGTTCTTGAATGCATTCTCGTTGGAACAAGATCCACACATCATCGTCGTCACATGTTTCAGACCTTGAGGTGCTACCTACAGAATAACAACAAAATGGTACTGTCTTAAAATTCAAATCATATTCTATTTATAAAAGAGTATACAGTTTAATAACATTAAAAGTTACCATATACAACAAGATTACAGTTTGTCATTTGGGAAATGTGTCCACATGGGCGGATGCCTGTGACTAGGTACAAGTTGATAATTTTATTACATGAACTGGGGAAACCGAGCCTTGCTCGTTGATATTTAATTAGTTTCGTGGGTGAAAAATATGTCTACATGCAATCTTTATTCAATGGCTCTAGTTACTGTTTTGAAGAAATCATGTGTTGATACTTTGCCATAAGTGCTACTTTGATAGTTTACTGGTTAATTTATTCACAGCTATTATAATTGTTTTGTTTTGATTTGATAATCCATAATTAACACATTAGTTAACACTAGTGGCTTGAAGGGGCCGTAGCCCCCAACCTTGTTCTAATACTCTGCTTCAGCTGATTTTTTTACTATTTACATGTTGGGGAAAATTCGTAAACAAACCATTCACGTAATCACATGTTTTAATGTAAAAAAGGCAGACTTTTTTATCCTCATGCTTTTCTCATGGGGAATGTTTTACATTATTTCTCGTTTGCAGGTAATCTTTTATAAATATTGCTATTTTTCCTGAGTCCCTGGGATTGAGACCTTTAATTTTAGCCATCTACCATCATCCTGCGATTTGCCAAACTCCCAAAATTTTGACTTAGGAAACTTCTTTTAAGATAAAATAAATAGACATATGACTTTTATATTAGTTTTAGTTTCATAAAACATTGACTAGGGCTAGGAGGAAGATAGCTGGGACTGTCTGATGATCGGTATTGTCAAGGTCAGGCAATCCTGTAACCCCGAGGTTATAACATGCTCTGCACCTTCCCTTCCGATTTCTGATAACCAAAGATTTAGATACTGCTTAAACCAACTAACTGAACCTTGGAAATTCATGATGTCTGGAGGAATATTTCCATACAAAATATAAGCTATGTGAAAGGAGTTTGTTGTGGAAAAATATTTATGAAGCTGAAATATTTCTTCAATGTCGTGTGAAATGATCGCGTGAAGCTAAAACTAAAAATAAATTGTGAGTATTTTTTAGAGGTGTGCGAGAAGTGATTTTTTTAATCGAGTCGAGTCGAGTAGTGCCAATTATTTTCCAGTTTCGAGTATTTTAGAGCGAGTTGCCATCAGTTGGTAGTTTCAAATAGTGTAATGGGATTTGGATACCACTCCAGATTTGATAATCTAAACATGGTTTCTAACTAATACATGAGTAGTAATACAAATTTTTGGCCAGTACAATCAAACTGGACTATGTACTGTCAAACAAAATATCGGTTTGAGATTCGTTTCCGGCTGATAAAACACGGTCCAGTTGTCATTTGGCCAATATCACCTACATTGCTTATAATCAGTATTGGATGACAAAACCATGAGTTACGGCCAATATTAAGTGGCCTAGTCGCCACTTTTGCCGATATTATGTATACCATCATCATTTTCAGCCTTTATTACGTGATCCAGTTGTCTTTTTGGCCGATATTATGTATTGATGTCGTCATTTACAGCCGAAATTACGCGGTCCGGTCGATTTTACTTGTTGCAATTATCCGGAAATCAGCGGGAGAAATACTCGCTCAAACTTTCAAGCATTTTTTAAAACGTCGAGCTGAGTTCGAGTATTAAAATACTCTGCTGAAAACTCAAATTTTCGAGTACTCGCACACCGCTAGTATTTTTCAATCAGAATTAAAATGGTTTTATATACAACTGCCTGATTTTTAAAACGCCAAAAATATTTAAAAGATTATCGGTTGGGAACTGCCTCCCCTGGTCCAAAGCAGCTTTGAGTATTGACTTAAGTATAAATTGCAAAGGTTCAATAATTTACTTTAACTCCTCCCCCCCAAGCTATTATTCATGCCAAAAACAACGACTTGACAGTAATCGTAGAATGCTTGCTTTAACTTAAATAAATTCAAAACCTCGCCAAGTTGCCTAAAACCATAAATTAACTTTCTAACTTTGATTTTCTAGTAATCAGAATGAGCAGACCACAATTGCATACATTAGTCATATAATTTTCACATGACAAGATCTATTGAAATAAGATTAAATTGTAGATCAGATCTCAGTAAAAAAGAGATTGGCATACATATTGTATTTTTGAAATAATTAATCAGTCTATTTTTATCAAACCACTTTTTAACAACTGACAACTGATTTTGAACTCCCTCCCAACTTTTAACATCAAACAAAATTCAACATTAACTCAACTTAGCCTAACGTTACTTATATATGTCATTACCGGTACCTCTTCCAAAAACCATATGGATTAATATCATTGATGGTTTTGAGGTAAAACTTGTATTTTCGAGTGTGACTTGAAGTAATACTTACACTGAGAAGAACATTTTGCAACTTGCTCGGCCAATCTGCACCGGGGAAAACTCCAAGAGCTGGTCTGTTCATGATCGCTCTCTGCAACAGTATTTAATACATTACTTTTGATACCCTTAACGATTTCTTGATGATTATTTATTTCATGAAGAAATATGTGTAGAATTTTGTTTTACTAGTCTGATAGCCAGGAGTGTTTTCGGATGAATCCATTTCACTAGATAAAGCATAACTATGATCGGAAAGAACACTGAACTGATTTTGTTTACATAGTTGTGAAGAACCCAAGATGTACCTTTGGTGTTTAGGAATTGAAACCTTTGGCTGGTTTACATTTTGGAAAGACGAATATGGTTCCTCCTCTTATTTCTGTTGCACCAATATTACTTAGGATTTCAACAAAGAGATCTTCGTTATTAAAGAACTTGTCTGAACTCCTATCTTTAGGTTTAACAAGAGTACATTATAGTCTTCTGACTCATTATTGTTTTGATGTTATATTGTTGTTTGAACAAAGAAGGGTTTTTATGTAATGGAGCAATTACTGAAATTATATGTTTTAACATGTTAGAAAAGTGTTGGTAACAAGTTTATAAGAAAAATAAAACCTACAACTAATAAAGTGTGATTCAAATTAAAGACAAACCAAAACCAAAGTCACTGTAATATATTACCAGTTGTTTACTTCTATGAAATTTGAATTACGATACACCAATCAGCTGTTTCCCTTAAACAAAACTCGTTTAGGGCTCCGCCCCACTATTCTTCAAAGTCCCCATGTTAATCTTATTAACATTACAATCCACTGAACCGATTGAGCTGAAATTTGAAAGAAAGATAGGTATCAGAATCAAATATAAGCCCACACTTGCTCTGAAAATGTTATTGGTCTCATCCCCTCTGGAATTTAAAATTCTTATATTATATTAACTATCACACCCAAACTAACTGACTGGTTAGCTAAAATTTGGTAGGAAAATAGCCAAGGATAGGTTTCAAAACTATAAAACTGCATTTTGCGGGCAAATCTGCAGTTAAAGTTATGAACTTCACCATGAAGAATTACAATAAACATAGGTTTTTCAATAAATAAGCAGTAAGCAGATAAGTTTCTCTGTGTTTACGATATTTATGAATGTATTTATATTGCAAGGAGGCCTTTGTCTGCACTGAGTGTATTAGAACTGGCTACAACATTTTTGCTAAATCGTTCGGGAGTTGGTGCGTGATGGTAAACATACAAATTTAAATGCCAGTGGAGCGGAACCTAAGAAGTTTTGCTTTTTTCAAATTTATTCATATTGCCTCTATGATTGAAGTTTGACTCAGAATAAAGCATGTTTCTGTACCTTTCCGTCGTCAATCCTTTGATTTACTAGCAGATAACTAGTTTCGGGACTACTGTCCCATTAGCAAATCTGGCGTTGATAAATTAAAATATGAACAAATAGTCACAATTTATATAATAATATAACACAAACGGACGGTACGATTAAAACAATCATTTAATTGGTTTTGTCGGCGAAGGACAGATCCAGGCAGCAGGACACGAACACGCGGAAGGCTATAACTTGACTAGCCTATGCCTCAAGGCATTAAATAAATGAATAATTTATATATTGTGACTATGTGTTCATATTTTAATTTATCGACGCCAGATTTGATAATGGGACAATATGCCCAAAACTAGTTATCTGCTAGTAAACCAATTAAAGGATTGACGACAGATAGGGATGTAAACCTGATTTATTTTGAGTTTTCTTGAAATATTTTCAAAATTATAAAAATATTACTAAACAAATAGGTAGTGAAACTTGTATCCTTCCACAAATGTAAACCAAACAATACAATGACAACGTTCAGAATACATAAATCCCTGTTGGAGACAAAAAATAAAACAGCTGTAAACAACATAAATCTAGCTTTAACCCTCCGAGTGATGCGAAAATTTTACCAGGTGTGCTGTCGGTGACACACAGTTTTACCAAGGTTTTTTTGAAAAATTCACAGCTAGGTAAGGAATAGTGGAAACCTATTGAACCTCACATTCTTTTTATTTGGAAAAGAAAGAGGAATTTAAACAAGGCAAAATAAGATTTTTAGATGAATAATTTTTAAGATAAATATAAAAAATTGAAAAAAGGTTTTTTTTAATATCAAAAGTAAAATCGTACTACATCCATGCTGATTTTTTTATGATAAAACCAATATATACCTAATTTGTAGAATGTATTTCCTTACGTAGAAATGTATAACAATCATAACAATAAAAAATGTATTTATGTATTACATCGAATAATAAAAAAAAATTAAAATAGCCATTTGTGATGCAATCAGTTACATGAGCCAAAAAACCAATATCAATAAATGAATAAAATAAAACCTAACTTGCTTTGAAGGATATAAAATTATAAATACAAAGATATAAGAATGAACAGTGTAAAAAACCATATTCATAACATTAATCAAAATTTAATATAAACATTTTTCTAAAAAATATTTCTTTACTATTCAAAGTTAGATAAATTTGGTTGTACACCTAATAATCCAAATTGAGCTAATTAATACAATTCTTTGATCATCTTCCTACAAGAAATATATAGTGACGTATAAATATATCTAGAAATAAAATTATTATCGCGTACTTTATAAGAGAGGATTGTTTATACAGTAGAATCTCGATAATTCGAACCTCAGGGGGAACGGGAAAAATTTGAGTTATTGAATATTTCGAAATATCGATGTTCGACTTATCAAGGTGTTTTTACACAGACGTTGACTTATTGAGGGTCACGGTAACGCAATAATAGATGCGTCGTGGAAGGGTAGAATCCTTACATCATTTCGTGCTTTGTATCGTAAATAACAATAAATAATTATTACTAAAATTAAGAAGGGTTTGAACAATTTTGAATGTCTAAAATCAGCCCGGAAATGCTTTGTAAAGCTTCTTTGGTTAACATAGTAATGATATACTTAATTCAGTGAAAATAATGTACAGTAGGAAAGTAGACAAATAATCACTCACAGTTCGGTATTTTGGTGTTGTTTTCCCCGTACGACCACTTCCTGTCTATTTTCTAGATGTTTTTTGCTCACTTCTTATCACCTGCCCCAAAGAAATCCCTCCCCATTACGGAAGTCAGTTCTGACCAACTGTGCATCAATTTAAATTTATCTGAACATCAAATGTTCTGTAGGCTAATAAAATAATTTGCAAAACTAAAAGGGAACAACACATGATAACAATTAAAATTGCAGAGCATTGTTGGAATTTGAATGAGGGTGAAGCCGTACGCCACTTATTTTTGTTTTAAAATTGTCGACAGTGTCTACTGGTGTTTCTAAACATCCTGATATCATTTATTATTTTTCGTGTCAACAGCCTAAAATAATCTTCAACTTTTTCCCTCATAGGGTGGAGTTTTGCCAACACGTTTTGCCAAACTGCAAACACTTAGTAAAAACGCAACCTAAAAACTATCCAGAACCTCTAAACTCACACTAACTGACACCGGACACAAATCTAATCAAATTAAAACCATTTTATTCAAGAAAAAGACATAGTTTGCAACAACATGAGGCTGTTCCATATTTATGAAATGAAATCCTCACATATGTGAAACCCGTGCGTGAGGATGAGTGTGTTTGATATGTGTGTTGCTCATCAATATAAATTTGTCGGTTGTTTTACCGACACCAGGAGCACCCAGAAAGAGATGTAGTGGGGAGGGAGGGTTGGAATTTCCGGCTGCAAATAAGTCACTGGAGGTTTGGTGAATGAACAACTTCGACTTATAAAGGTTCTCTAGTCAATACTTCGACTTGTAGAGGTACGGAGATTGTAATTATTCGAGTTATAGAGGTTCTACAGCTAAAACTTCGACTTATAGAGTTGCGGCGACAGGCTAAGAATACTGCACAAATTCGAGTTATCAAGGTGTCTCCTACTAACCCTTCGACTTATAGAGGTAAAATAACATAGCATTAGGTAGGCACGTTCAGTGGGAATGATAAAAATTCGAGTTATCAAGGAATTCGACTTATAGAGGTTTGAGTTATCGAGGTTCCACTGTAGTAATAATCCAAATTGAAATAGTAATATATACACACTTTATAGTAATATTTACCCATAAATAATTCAATAAATATTACTACTGGATTATACACAACACTACACTAAACTAAACATATTTTATAACACACACCGGGAATTTGCCCCTAAAACCTGAATAAACATTACAAAATAAATTCAATTACATTGACACACGTTACACATCAACATGGAAACAACATCGACACAGTTTCCGGTCAGCTGTCAGAGCGGACTCAATTTTTGTCTGGGGCTACCAACCAGACTATTAGTGATAAGTTACTACTTCTTTCTCTCTTTCCAATAAATATAAAATCAATATATCAAACAGATGTTTCACATATATAAATCGAGTTTTGCCGATCAACGACTGCTGTTGGTGTTATCACTTCCAGTAAACGTAAAAAACTACTCATTTCTCATTTTACCACGAGTCTATCTAGAGGTATTTTGTCATTATATCGTATACGATGACAAAGGAGATTTCCTAGTCATTCCAGTCCTACCACTGGCTTTCGAATAGAAACAAAATTGACCTCGCTCTGATTTGTTGAAACGTCATGTGCTTGGCGATTTTGAAACACAAACAAGGCGTAGTCGACTCCCGTGCAAATTTTCATTCAAATGTAACTCTCAATTACGTTCATATATTGCTTCTAGAAGGTTCATTAATATAATAAAATAGAAAATTAGAATGTTATATTTTGATTTGTATGTAAATTATCTGGTTTCAAGAGCTTTTCCTACTTTTTTTGTGCATCTGAAAAAAAATGCGTCGGATATCGACGGCTGCCGTCGTCTATCAATTCAACGATGCACCTGGATATCGGTGGCTGCCATCGCTCATCACTCGGAGGGTTAAAAGTATTGAAACTATTCTTCCAAAAAATTAATAATGAAAATTAAATGGCCTGCAGAGAGAAAGGTAAGCAGGAGATGATAACAGACATGGGTTATTTGGGCATGTAAGCTAGGCCATACAAAATTTTAGCTCTATCTGTCCAAGAGTCTTTTTTTCGTGTGATTAAGTCACAAATAAACAAATATGGGCCCCTACATTCAGATTTATAATATTAGTAGGAATTCAGATAGAAAAACTGAAATTTTCCAGAAGTATACGTATATAGGTTTTGTTAATTAACTATAATTATCAACCACACCTTTGTTTCAGTGTTTGTTATCGCTGGTCTAATCACTTAGGTATGAATTTGTTCACTGATACTATAATAAAAAATATCTGACAAATATTATTGAGTGTTATGCAACTAACAAAATAATCCATAAATAAATATTAAAAGTGTACCATTAATCTCTATATGGATGGGATTAATATACCCAAGATATAAGTTGATGTAGGATTATACAGATAGGTGCTTATTCTTGCTCTACTATCTCTCACAATTCAAATGTTATCAACAGAGAGTGGTTATTATTAAACATTGAAATGAAAACTCTTGCAGACTGGCCAGTATTTAAAAGCAATTCTTGGGGTACAAACACACAGGACGCGGCTCGGCGCATCAAAAACAAATCCATGTTGGACAAAGGGGCAAAACACAGCGTGCGGCGCGGTACGGCACAGCGCGTCTTCACTTGGAACAGTTGAGTTTGATTTTTTGAAGCGTCATCACGCGTCTTGCAATGTATGGTGGGTTCCTGAAAATTTAATTTGAGGCTAAAATGTGAATAATTACACTATTTTTCCCCTTTACCGTCATCACCATTTTTCTAACCTGTGGTAAACAGCAAACTGCATCTGTAGTAGCCAATATACAAGCAAAAACTAACCTAGTAGGTAATTATCTAACGTGAAACAAAATCGGACAGAAGACCAAAGGTGATACGAATGGGTGAAAGGGAGGCTAGTCTAGCCTGAACTTGTTGGCAGTTGCCATCCGTCTTCGACACAATTTTGTTTTCGTTCTTTTATAACTATCCGTCATATCCATGTTTGTAAAAATCGTTCTCATAACGCCTAATTGTTTTTTTTCATTGATAGGCGTTCGGAACAGAACTTTTTACTTTCAAAATAAATCAATTTTGTTTTGGATTATTTAAGTGTAATAAAATTTAAAATTATGTTATTCATTTTAACTTGTACTGCACATTAAAAGCTAAATATTGGAAATATAATACCCCCGTCGCAGCAAACCTGCATACTCAGCGAATTTCCAATGCATATGTATCTCACTATATCTCTATGTATCTCTATGTGTCTCACTACTACATAGAGCTACTTACCAAGTTTCACAAAAATAAATTGATAAAAAAGTGATGTATATCATTTTATTTATTCTCCATTAGAATAACATTAGGGCTGAGTACGCAGGTTTGCTACAACAAGGAAGATAAAAAATGTGTATTTTTGCAATTATCAATATAACTCAACCATGTGAAGCTACATACCAAGTTTTAGCGAATTTCCCCTATAGGGAAGAAGCTATTACCGTAGTCGGCATGGTAAGACCTAGGCCCGGGACCATGATAACTTTTCATTTTGAGATCCCCAGCCCCCAAGAACACCATACGTTCGAAACTGTATATATATATAGGTGTGTGTGTGTGTGTGTGTGTGTGTGTGTGTGTGTGTGTGTGTGTATGGACTCATCTTACTAGGGGGCCCTGTGTGTGCATCTCACCAGACTCGGGGGTCCGCACGAATTGTGGGGCATTACACAGGGCCCCCGAGTTAAAATCGTACTATTGGAGTTCTGGCTCAACAACGATCATTTTTCGTAAATTTAGTGAAGACCCCACATTCTGGTTCTATGCATGTGTTCTTACGGGGCCCTACGTACGCTAGCGCTCTGTTGCGCTGCGCGCCATGGCGTCTACGGGAACTACTCCCACCGCCGCTCGCCCCCCGCTCCCCTCTCCATGGCATTGTGAATTCCCGGAAGCGCTTCCGTTCTCTCGCATTATTTCTATTTTGTGGAGAACTCTAGCTATGGTTTCGATAATTCAGACTTCAGAGCTGTCCCTACAGTCTTTATCCTTACTCGAGACTCTAGGAGCTGTGAGTGAGGGTTTGAGTCGGCATCTAGTCTAAAGTAACTTTTTGCTGAGTATTGCAATATAAACCTTGGTGGTACGTAAACTCTTATCGTCTATTTTCCAGTGGTCGATAACATGGAATATAGGAGGCAAACATGACGTATCAATTATTGTATACTAGTATTAAATACTTACGTCCTACATTATTATCAAATCGGGGCCTACGGTAAAAATAGGATAAGTAACTGGCCTCTACACATTTTTGGTCATGTCACTGGTCATCTTGAAGCTGTAAATCACTTTGAATGTTTTATAAAAGTATATTTTATTGTTTTTCTCATCTTTCACATAGAAATATACGGCTGAATATACAAGTTAAGTATCTTTTAATCTATGAAACGCCCAAGAAACTTTTTCTGCCGTATTTTTAATTTGTTCTAACCATTTTGATTACAATGAGGTATTTTATGTATTAATGCACAGTTGAAACGCTGATATCTCAGTGGCTATCGAAACGATTTTGAAGGTTGATGTGTCAAATTAAAAAGTATAATGCATAGGTTTGCCGAATTTCTTTCGAAACTTTTGTTTGTCCATCGGTACTTCCTACAAACCTTTAAGTTTCATTCAATACAATTCTAATGGAAGAATATAATTCAATTCAATTCAATTAACACATGTTGATGCATCAACAAAACATAGGATGGTATCGAGAACAGCGTAGTCAACATTTTTAAATAATTTCAATGCGATTGTAAGTGAAGCTGCAACAGTAATCTAGTAAACACAATTAATACCCTGTTTCGTACTATAATTCTTTTTATTATTTTGCTATCTTAACATTTTATAGAGAGCTGTACGTCATCAAAGTTTACTTTTCAAGGTCGATGATAGTCCATACTTGAATAAAAGTTAGAAAATATCAGATCACCTGCTTTCAACGTTTATCATACTAAACAATAAAGTACCTGACAAATTCTAACAACGATTACAATTTTATTTTAATGGTCAAAGATCCGAGATCGAAAAAAGCTAAAAGAGTCTCGATTTTCAAATGTTCCCCAAGAGTTGTTTCCTTTATCAGAATCTGTTATAGTAAATTGTAAATATGTAAATTTATAGTTGTTAAAAGTAGTTTATTCACAAACGAATACATGTCGAGGCTTTATATTTCCATTAATATACATATTGGCTATGGATAAAACCATTTTTAGGTTAATTTTCCTTCATTCGGCTTTTAATTCGATATCAAATAAACACAGATTACGGGTAATTTTTGGATCATATTAAAACATCTCTAATAATCTCGATTTAACCCTGTAACTCGTTAAACTCGTCTTGTGGTACTGAGTAACGTTACTTTTTACTTTAGATCCATTGTCTGAATGTGATGATACCCAATGATTCAATGATACACTGGGTACCCGTACTGTAATGTGCCGTGCCGGCGCGGCGGTCGCGGGCGCAGGCGCCTCGGTTGAGGTGGAGTGACGTTCGCACGCCTGCGAACATTGCATGCTTTACGATAACAGACTACTGATGCATTTAATTTCTTGTCAGTTCTGTTTCGTACTAACATATTCATTATGTTACAAAACCAATACCAATAAATCTACACTTAACGCTAGGGGTCTTTTGAAATCAGAGCTCCTAATATAGTTCTGAACTAATTTTAATAAAGTGTCGTTGGAAAGAGCTCGCCGACAAGTTGTGCATATCATAGAATTTATGAAGGTCAAACTTAAGGGCAGAGGTCTAGACGCCCTTAAATTTTGATATTTGTCCTTAAGATTTACCTTTTTAATGGACATTTTAAGCAACAGCTGGATTAAATTACAAAATTAATTGATATAAACACAGTTTTATCAGCAAAATCATAATTTTATAACTGTAAATATAACCATTGACTATTGGTACTGAAAAGATTTTCCATGTCAGAGGCTTAGTCAAACTGGGTCCACTTCAAATGTTGTGTTAAACTAAAAGGGGCACGTCTTAAGAAGGATAGTAAAGTATTCCTTCAGTTAATTCTATAAAGCAACAGATAAAGAGGTTTGTATACGTTCGATTAATTAATAGAAAATGAAGATTGATCAATTATCATAAAGTCCAGCACACGGAAAAATTTGAAATGTTGCTAATATTGTTTATTTTTGTCAAATTATAAAAAAAACCTTACATCTTCAAATCAGAAATTATTATTTGGGCTGAAGTTGATATCACCCCAAATTCGATTTTGTTGTTGTTTCAGGGTCCAAAGATGAAAAAAGTTGAACGGTTACTGGGTTTATATATTTTTTATATTACTGTAAAATGTAAAAAATAATATTAAAACTTGACTTCAGTAAGAAAAATTCAAGGACGAATCAAACGATAACTTGATCAATATAAACAGATAATATACAGCCAAGTTATAAAGAATGATTATAGTCTATTAGCTGTTGTACCCGTTATTCGCACGGATTTAGATAAATAACCGGGAAAATGGCAATGTTTCCTATGGAAACCAAATAATACCCCCGTAGCAGCAAACCTGCGTACTCAGCGAATTTCCAATGCATATATATGTATATTAATACCACATAAAGCCACATACCAAGTTTCATCAATATACATTCATAAATAAACGATTTATGACATTTTAATTATTCTCCATAAGAATAACATGGCGGCTGAGTATGCAGGTTTGCTGCTACGGGAGCCATTGGTAAAACATTGTTTTTTGAGCAAATATCAATGGTCCACAACCAGATGAAGTCGTATACCAAGTTTCGTCAGTATACGTTAATAAATAAGCGAGATATAAATTTTTTTTTTCCTCCATAAGAATAACATTAGACAACGTACTGTGTTTAGCACTTTCAATATCTCGGTAACCAATTGACGTAGAGAAATGATCAAAATACCAAATTGTGTGTTTTTTTTTAAGCTGGATCCAATGGTAAAAACTAAAATTTGACTATTTCCAAAATGATATGTAAAAAATTCGAAAAACCCATTTTTTGGGGTACAAAACCCCCCAAAATTCCCCTTCGGATAGAGCGATCTGGCTGGTTTTCGAACTTAAAGTCATAAATGTTGCTATACACGTTTATACCAAATTTCATCAAAATCGGATAATTTTTACGAGAGTTATCGTGCTCACGGACACATATATATACAGTTTCGAACGAATGGTGTTTTTGGGGTCTAGGGACCTCAAAACGAAAAGTTATCATGGTCCCGGGCGTAGGTCTTACCATTCCTACTACGGCAATAGCTTCTTCCCTATAGGGGAAATTCGCTAAAAATCACCAAAACACAATAAATTAGTATAAAATATGAACGAAAGAAGCTCACAGGACGTAGCCCAAAAAGAACGGGAATAGGGCACAAACCTTCCCAGGCATAGAACCATTTCCCAAAGTTTCACGGCGGCAGAGATCGGATGAACGGTTTAGTAATGCATAAAGGACGAACAGACAGACAGACAAGAATTCGTTTAAAAATGTAAATAGATTTTTGACCAATTCCCGTGCTTGATGATGGTATTATGTTGCTATGGAACGAAAAATGTTACAGAAAATAAGGAAAACTAATTATAATACAAATACGCACAGGCCGAGATGCTATACTAAGCAAGATAGAGGAACTTTGCTTATTTTTACCTAAAAAACTAAATTATTAAGTTTGGTACCGGAACAGACGAGACGTCCTCCCAGTATATTAGAATGGGAAACCGAGCTCCTGATCGAAAGGGAAGAGCAAAAACTACTTTTGTTTCGTTGATAAAATAAAAAACTTTCCTTTTTCTGAATAGTTATGAAAGCCTACTCTACACTATAACTCCTTTGTTATCATTTTTTTAAATTGAACATTCAGTGTGATTTCTGGACCAAAACAAGCAACATGTTTTCTGTTTAATTACATGTTTTATTTGGAATGTTGTCTGGTTTTTAACTTTTCACCACAACATTTGTATTTTTTATTGGTTTTTATTTTGTTAACCCCGATGAAAGCAACAAATATAACTTTAAAAAAAGTTTTACTCGATCATACCTTAAACCCCTGCATTGATTTCCCATGAAACCCCTGCCTTGATGTCATTCCTGCTGTCGACAAAGGCGCTCTTATCTCCAGGAGAGGTTCAAGGATAGATAGTGATAGTGATAATGAGCGGTCCTAGCTCTACCTACCTCCTGCTCTCACTCCGACACGTGACTCGTGTCCAGGGGCGGCCCGTCAGTTTTTCAGCGCCCGTGCAAAGACCAAATTTGCCGCCCCCCGCCCACCACCATCAACCAAAACCTTCCTACCCCATAGTTCTGAGATATACTGACACGTGCGCGCCTCACTCCCTCGCTTGTTGTTGATGCGTTTGCGATGTTTCTGGTTCCATGCTATGCTGATCACCTGAAATGACAAGCTATGGAACTCATTCAGATAAGAGAATTGTGTAGTTCAAAATCATGATTTCATATATTATCGTCCTGGAAATGTATCTCATTTTCGATCTTCGCGCCGCTAAAATGTTTGCAATAAAAAAACTCAAAACCTCAAATAATTAAAAAAATATAAATTTTTAAAAACCACAAATGTGCACAATTGTAGTCAACGTATCACAATACACTGTGTATCATAAAACAATTACATGTTTATTTAAGAAAAATAATAATGAAAACAAACCCTTAAAACTGAGTAGGAACGGTGAAGTACATACTGATAACAGTACATCTGTTCTGAGCGTGGGAAAGATTTCGTCCAGGGAAACCAAAACAATAATGAAAACGCTTATCAAAACCGACAGCGATTCTGACGGTTCCTAGCTGATGTTCGCGATGGATACAGCAAAGTTTGTTGTTAGAGTTTTTTTTAACTAATTTCTTCTGAATATAATTTTTATTTATTGGTTCTAATGCACAACACGTTTTTCAGTTATACGGACTCTATCTTCGAGTATTTAATCTTTAAGGTTTAGTGTAGCTATAAACCTTATTTTTATTTGTCTTTATTCTGTGATATATTGAATCTTATCTTCTAAAAGTGTTTGGATCAATTAAGTTTAATACCAATTACTCTAAAAACTCAAGTTGGGTGCAAACATGTTTTTTTCGTTAGTACTATACTGTGATATACTGTCGCAACTTATTTAAAGTATTGCTAATTTGTAAGAAATACAGATGATTAGTCACCCCAGAGCTCAAATAATCTTAATCTGTAATGAGAAGTATATGTTTAATTCTTAACATTTCCCACTCCATCTCCAATACTCCTAAATGACTCAGTTAATAAATAAGAACATGGTTGAAATGGTTACTAAACAGACGGAACGATAAACTATATTTTTCAAAGTAAGCTAAACGAGTGGACCTTACAAGTGACGATGTAAGGGGGCGCCAAAATCTGAGGAGGGTGCATCATATTTCCCCCTTATTTCATATGCATTAATACTAAACTCAAATATATCAAATACCTATTCAATACTCTCCAGTCTCCAAACCATATAATTTCTTCATCTACAGGAACTAATTTAAAAAATCGAAAGGGAGGATTAAAACAATTAGTTGCATTGTGTTACTTTATATTTTAACATTGCAATTTTTTTGCATCGTATTGCGAGTTTTATTCAAACTCTCAATACCAATCAAAATACCCTGAAGTTGTCACAAACCGATGGAGGTCAAAACAACTGCTCGTTTTGGAATAGAGGGGAACAGAAGTTTTATTATCTGATAAGTAAATTTAATGTTTAAGTATGATGAGGTGCAAAACATGGTGGATACTCATAAATTTCTTTCAAATATTGCCTTTCAACAACTTATAATACTAATATACAACAATTTACAATATCAGTTTGGTTTTAGCGAATTTCCCCTATAGGGAAGAGCTATTACAGTGGGTCTCATGGTAAGACTTAAGCCCGAGACCATGATAACTTTTTGTTTTGAGGTCCCCAGATGCCAAAAACACCATTCGTTCAAATTTTTATATATGTATGTATATATATATATATGTGTGTGTGTGTGTGTGTGTCCGTAAGCACGATAACTCTCGTAAAAAAGGTCCGATCTTAATAGAATTTGGTATAAATGTGTATAGCACCATTTATTTGAACGGGTTCGAAAACCAGACGAATCGCACCATCCACAGGGGGGTTTTGGGGGTTTTGTACCTCAAAAATGTGGTTTTTGGGGTTTTCACATGTAATTTTTATTTAAATCAAATTTTAATTTATACCATTGAATTCAGCTTAAAAAAACAAACAATTTGGTATTTTGATCATTACGCTACGTCAATTGGTTACTGAGATATTGAAAGTGCTAAACACAGTACGTTGTCTAATGCTATTCTTATGGAGAAAAATCAAAATTTTATATCTTGCTTATTTATTAACATACACTGACGAAATTTGGTATATGGCTTCATCTGGTTGTCGTTTGTTGTTGTTTGCACAAAAAAAATTTTCGCATATGGTTCCCGTGGAAGCAAACCTAGGTACTCGATCCCCATTGTATCCTTATGGAGAATAATTAAAATGTTATGTATCGCTTATTTATGAATGTATATGGATGAAACTTGGTTTGTGGCTTCACTTTGATGAGTTCTATTGATATTTACATACAAACCCATTATTTTGTGTCCATTGTTGCAGCAAACCGTGTACTCACCCCCAATGTTATTCTTATGGAGAATAATTAAAATTGTATATATCGCTTATTTGTGAATATATTTTAATGAAACTTGGTATGCGGCTTTATGTGGTATTAAGACATATATTTTGCATTGGAAATTCGCTGAGTACGCAGGTTTGCTGCGACGGGGGTATTTATATGTGTACAAATACTTTATGTTAGCGGCCTATGCCCCCCACCCCGCACCAGGGGGGGGCGTGGGGGGCGATCCGCTTTGGCATAGGCCCCAAATTTTGAAAAATATTAAAAAATCTGAGCGTATCTCCTGCCGATCTCCGGAGAATCGCTACCGATCTACTGTCGTATTTTCGGCCGTTATTACGTAGTAAAGTCGTCATTTTTGGACTGTATTTTGTTTTCTGTCGAAGTTTATAGCCGATATTACGCGGCAAGGACGTTAATTCCAGATTATATCATCTGTAACGTCTTCAATTACGGCGGATAAAACGTGACTCGGTCCATTTACACAGTAAGGTTGTTTTTTATGACCGATTCATGTGTAATACATAATGTTAAGTCTCGTAACTTTCGGCCGATTTTACGTGGTCCGATCATCTTTGGCAGCAGTTTACTACGTGATTTGGCAGGTCGCGATCGTCCAAAGATTGGCGGGAAATACTTGCTCGAACTTTGGAGTATTTTTCAAAACTTTGAGTTCATTTGACTATTTAAATACTCACATTTTGAGTACTCGCACGCCCCTAATACATCGTTTACACAAATATGAATAGGCCCCGAGGAGCCTTTTTTCTGGGGGCCCCATATTTTTTGAGGGCCCCTTATTTCTTGGGGCCCTTTATTTCCTGGGGGCCTACTATTTATTGGGGGCTCCGTTTCGCTTGGGAGTTTCAATTCACCCGGGGGCCCATTTTCGACCGGGGCCCCGGGCCAAGAAGAGCGCCGAAGAGGCCTCATCGGGCTCAAAGCTTGTCCCCGTGCGCCCCTATGTAAAAATGGCCCTGAACCCCCATGTAATGTTTTAAAACACATTTGTTTAAGTCCCCTAGATTTGGTTCGAGGAACACGTGTGTTAAGCCCCCCAGTATTGTCTGATGCACAGTGTGTATAGCCCCATAATTTGGGACAGGTGTTAAGCCCCCCAGTCTTGTCTGATGCACAGTGTGTATAGCCCCATAATTTGGGATAGTGCACAGATGTGTTTGGCCCCGATATTTGGTTTCATGCAAGGTTGTCTTATTAAAATGGTGTGTTTAGAGAAACAAATCATGTACTAAAACTTGTCTCCATCTACACGTTAATAAACCGTATATAACTCTTAGGACCCCACAATTGGGTTTAAGGACAGGACCCCATAGCAAGTTAGGGACGTGTGTGTGTGTGTGTGTGTGTGTGTGTGTGTGTGTGTGTGTGTGTGTGTGTGTGTGTGTGTGTGTGTGTGTGTCCGTGAGCACGATAACTCTCGTAAAAATGATCCGATTTTGATGAAATTTGGTATAAACGTGTAAAGCAACATTTATGACTAAGTTCAAAAACCAGCCATATCTTATATTTTTAGGTTGTTTCTTGGGATCAATTTAGTGGGATGTAATTTGAATTTATCCTTAATACTTATAAGTACTTTGTCTTCAATCTGTTTGTGACATCTTATGTGAAACACCCTGTATACATAATTACTGTGTGCTTCCTTGCAATACGTTATAGGCACAAATAATAATTGATTGTTCAAATACAATCCCATGTTATTTAATAGTTACAAATTATCCACGGAATGACCATTAGTGATTAAATAAATTCTGCTCACTGAAGTCGCTGGGTACTTTTTTTAACGATACTAAGTCCAGGCGCGGATACAAGGGAGGTTTATGGGGGTCATGACCCCTCCAAAAGCCTCAGACCTTCACATATTTTATCCATTGTTCACCGTAAAGGTAATTACATTTCATCAGTTGGTCGTTTTTGGAACACTTATGGCCGTTTTTAGTACTTAATGAGTGAAAAAGACTTAGAACTCATGATCACTGAATGAACATTCCATCGCTAGCTCTCGCATTATTGCAAGTCAGTTGTTAACCCAAAATCTCCAAATAACAAATTAAATATACCAATGACCAAGGAGGTCTATTGGTTAGTAACATTGTATTTGTTGATTTGTTCATAGTTTATTCCATTTCATTGCGTGTGAAGCAAGCAAACAAAATTAATTTCCTTCAATTTTGATTACTTTTGTTACACTGATTTGAATGACCAGAATCGTTTAGAAGAATCCATTACTGCAGTTCAAAGAGCGAGATTATTTTATTTATTTCTCACAGATGGACACTAACCTAACCAAATCACCGACTGACTTTTTTGACGCAAATCATTAGGCAGTGTTGTCTCCAATGGACATCCTTGATAATAATCATACAACGTCATCATACCTTTAGGTTAGGCCTATGTATGTACAATTTAAAATTTATTGTTCTATGAGGCTAAGGAGGGATTCTATGAGGCCCTTTGTTGAAGGATTTTTCTCTTTATTAAATCTAACATTGTTTTAATCATAATCGCTAGGGCTGGTTGTCATTGCATATTGCATCCACTGAACTGAGTTCATATGAGTCAAGTTAGTTCTATAATATTTTTATCTTTTCTAATGTCGTTTATTAACTTTTTAAATGTAGGAAATAATAGTAGTTATTAATTTTTAACTATAGAAAATAATAGGAATTACATAAATATATTACAAGTAATACAATTAATTCAGTAAATTCGTAACTTCTTTTAATAGAGCCGTGAAATAAACTTCTATGGCCTAAAACTCACATAACTTTATGTATTTCACGACCATTTATTATGGTCCCCATAGAAGGATTTTCCAATTATTTTCCTTGACTGCCAAACCCCCTAATAAAAAAATGCATACTCAATACCAACGAGCTTAATGCATCTAGAGTTCTCTTCTGGGTTGAAAAAGTGAAGCCTCACTATAGAAGATATGTTTGTAAAAAAACAGAAAACAATGGTCTCCAGCAAATATTTGATCAAAAATGTGTTTTATATAAACTTTGTATTCAAAAAGTAAATTTGTCTCTCCTTGCGTTCCATATTCATTAACGATTCAAGTGATTTAATCTTAAACACACCAATTTTAAAATGTAGTGTTCAGTAAAACCTTGTTATTGCTTGATGGAAAACGGTTGTCATAAATTGCAGAATACGTTACTTTATGGTCTGTGGTTAGTTGTTTTGCCGTAGGAACGGAGATTGCAGAGGGGAAAATGGCGCCACCACGTAGGCTTCACTTTTTTGGAGACTAATATTTGCATTGCATGACAGCACTAGATGTATTAAGCTTATTGCTCGATACTATGATTTTCACTCACGACCTCATGACCCCTCCTAAAAGCTTTCACATTCTGAAGCTTTCAGTAATCTGTGATGACTGAATGATGTGGTGGGCATGTGGGGTACCTAGTCTGTATCCGCCACTGAATAATTCAATGATGTGGTGGGCATGTGGGGTACCTAGTCTGTATCCGCCACTGAATAATTCAATGATGTGGTGGGCATGTGGGGTACCTAGTCTGTATCCGCCACTGAATAAGTCAATGATGTGGTGGGCATGTGGGGTACCTAGTCTGTATCCGCCACTGAATAAGTCAATGATGTGGTGGGCATGTGGAGTACCTAGTCTGTATCCGCCACTGAATAAGTCAATGATGTGGTGGGCATGTGGAGTACCTAGTCTGTATCCGCCACTGAATAAGTCAATGATGTGGTGGGCATGTGGGGTACCTAGTCTGTATCCGCCACTGAATAAGTCAATGATTTTAGATAATCCTTTGTGGACGATGGGACAGGCAAAATAAATAGTTAACAAACGGCAAACTAAAGTGAATAATATAAGTTTATTGGTCCTAGGAAGCACAGATAGAAAGGTGACATTTTTTTAGACTTGGGGCATGACAAGCTTCACAGAAATATACACAGGCGAAAGCAGCAGTCAAACTGTTAATAACATTGTAATGTCCGTTGTTAAAGAGCAAAATCTATATGTTTGCCTGGTATCAATGTGGAAATGCAAGTAATTTAAAACAGGGGTGTGTATAAGGGGGGGCCCATGGGGCCCAGGCCCCCTCCGTATTAAAAAAATTAACTAATCTGAATTATTATTAAGATAACGCACGAGAGAAAATAGCTATACAACATCAGTAGTGAGCGGGTAGCAGCACAGAACCTATGAATAGATCTATATTATAGGTCCCGTGGGGCAGCGGTTTTTTTGGTATGAATTCACCGGTGCCGGTGATCTTGGGGCTCTGCTGGCGGTAAGGCATTTTAGCTAGAGGCGATCTGCACATGCACGGATATTTTAACTACAGGCGATCGCAGAGCGCTCGCCTCCACTGGCAGTAATGTACTATTCAGTGGCAGCCATTGTTTGTTTACATTTTGTCAGATTATCTCTGATGTACCAAAGTACAATCGTGTATTATTTTCAAGCATTATAGTTATGCGTAAGTGAGTTACAGTCATAATGAAAAGACAACCTTTTAAGCCAGACTTTTTCGGGGAAAAAATAAAGTGTGAACATGGTTGCAGTGGCGGATCCAAGAGGGGGCAAGGGGGGCGATGGCCCCCCTCAAGCTCATAAATGTTTGTAATATAGGTACTGTATAAAAATAGTGCAGTTATTTAATTTGCATCTGGTTAAATGTGGTTGAATAATTCTTTATCGCCAATCCAATTTATGCATTACCTACCATAGGATATTTTTCTAAACGGTATGTATGCATATTAAAGTTGTGGAATCAAGCTAAACAGTTAGTGGGAGTGATCATTTCGTTCTTATGATGCCTGAGAGTTGGCTGCACTGACGCGAGACACAACTGCCCTTATCCTGCCTCCTTTTTTACCCACGAAACCACCGTCGTGTTACTTGGGTGTGGGAGCCAGCAAACGTCAAGATTAATGTTGTGTTGCGTTCATACTGTTGTGAGTGTCAATGTGTCAATCAGATCTCAGATACAACAGCGGTAGCTCGAGTGAGCGGGCGGCGAGGTGCAGGCAGAGTAGTGCCTACATGATGTTATCATGGCAACGTGAGTTTGACCGTGCATCCACTGTGTCCACGTGATATTACTAGTCATCACACCCTTACACTGCGCATGAACGCTGTTCTGCCTTTTCTTAGATCAGTTTACTTCAGTACATGTTGGGTTTAATTGTTATTTTTAGTATTTAGTTATTTTTTGTTTTACAATTTATTATCCGTAACAATAAAAATCGGGGGGGGGGGGGTATTCAACCACTAAGTTCCCCCCACTGACTCTAATGCTGGATCCGCCACTGTATGGTTGCTGGTGAAAGTCCTGAAGTTACCTTCTGAATTTGGCCACCAAAACTAATGTAAAAGATTGAGTGACACTACTTTACTAACAACAGTAATATTGGTCTTGCCCCTCCCCCCCAACATATTATCTATATTTACCACTGATTTAAGACTTATAAGAAAAAACTTACAAGATTCTCCGGTTTCTGCAGGGCTTTGAAGACATCGGGATGATTATACCCAAGGGGAACAGATGAAATCTGGGTATAAATGTCCAACAAAACATTGCCGTCCACATCTATTAAGTAGTTTCCGATAGATTTGTCGTAATCTCCAAACAGCTGTACTGACCCTGCTTGCTGAAAGAATTGTTTTTAAGTTAGTAAAACATTTTTAAGGAAAAAGTAAGAGAACCATTTTTGTTCATAGGGGTATTTGCGAGCTCATCGTCACAGCTCATTATATTACACCATAAAAAGTATACTCAACTACCCACTCCTAGTATAAATATACATTAGGTGAAAATTGCTAAACATTTCTTAAAATATAATCATATAAAGGAGGATTATGTAACAAAATTAATTTTATGGCAACAATAAGCAATACAATACAGACCCATATGTTTCAATCTGTATTAAAACAAAATATTATCCACATTAACATTATTAAAAGAATTTCTTGATTTTTGTTTGGCAATTTTTGACTTCTTAAACTATTATTTTGTATACATGTTTGGTATAATTCACAAGCTCTTACTCTCTAGATGTGTCTTTTGTGGGTTTGAAAAATATCTATCTTCAGGACTTCGCCCCATAGGTTTTTAAAGTTTAATTAGTAATCTTATGGAGTTATTTTATTTAGGTAGTCAGCTCATTATGTGTTAATATTTCAAAACATCTGACGCTATGCTTGAGAGATTCCCTTGCGGAGAACGGGGCACTTGCTAGGGGCACCAGCTAGGGGCACCTGCTAGCGGCACCAGCTAGGGGCACCTGCTAGGGGCACCTGCTAGGGGCACCTGCTAGGGGCACCTGCTAGGGGCACCTGCTAGGGGCACCAGCTAGGGGCACCTGCTAGGGGCACCAGCTAGGGGCACCTGCTAGGGGCACCTGCTAGGAGCACCTGCTAGGGGCACCTGCTAGGGGCACCTGCTAGGGGCACCTGCTAGGGGCACCTGCTAGGGGCACCTGCTAGGGGCACCTGCTAGGGGCACCAGCTAGGGGCACCAGCTAGGGGCACCAGCTAGGGGCACCAGCTAGGGGCACCAGCTAGGGGCACCTGCTAGTTTCTTATAATTAATGTCTGATATAGTTACCCTCAAGGTAAATTCAACTTTAACTGAATTATGTATTTACAACAAAATTGTTTTACATAACAATTTTACCCAAAACTAAGAAAGACGATTGTGGTATCTGACATTTATCAGTGAACCTTAGTGCATTATCACATTATCGAATCTCAATAGGCTACTAAGTGTTCCTTGCTCAACATCAGAATATATATTATGTACATGTACATATTATTATTGTAAGCAGTGTTTATCTTTTTAAAGTAAATAAGCAGCGTACTCAGCCTCTCTAAATTAAATATATATGATAATTCTATTCTACAGATTAAAATAAACTGGTGTTTTGTTTTAAAAGACAGAAACAAATACAAAATCAGTTTTCATATTTTAAATATTTATTCATCTTAAAACCAAACAAATCCTCATAACTAAATGTAGTTGACTTCAGATTTAAAAGAAGGCCATTCCTGAAATCATGCCATATGAGTTGCAGGCAAACCACAAACACCACCCCCTAAAATGCTATTTGAAGGTGACAAATATGTAGCCAATAAGGTTTTAAAATTAATTTCTTGCTTTAAAAATATATTAGTGTATTTTAGCAATAATTTGAGAACCATTTGAGTTTAGGTTCGACATACAATAAATTCGTTTTAATGCAAACAATTATTAAGAAAATGGATATTAAATTAATAAATTAATCCCCAGAATATATTTTTTTAATTCTTTAATAATATAATACTTATATAATGTCATTACTTCAATATATGTTTAGTAAGAAATTAATTAAATTAAAGGAAACAAATAATTTGGAAACCAACAATAAAGAATATACCCCCTGTATTAGTGGGTATTTGGAACTCCTGGATGTTCTTGCCAGTTTCATGATGATTAATGATAATTACTAAAGCTTGTTATTTATGATACTTATTAGGTACTAAAATTGAACAATAAGCTACCTTAATCTGATCACATATTACAATTTTTAGTCTAATTTCCAATAGTAAGTGAAATACTTTACTAAAACACAATTTGGTTATTTCAATTTTGAGAATGATTTGCAAATTCATCAACACTATAACATCCATTTTCAACCAGATATTCTTCTAAAAGATTATGAACTTTTAAAATAGTTTAAAGTATTGTTGAAGAATTACGGTAATATGCTTAGAATTAAAAACATTATGCCTGAATGTAAAAACTCTCTAGAAAAAAAGTTACATTAACATGAGAGTGCTTGTGAATGTCTTAATTTTAGACCCCATATTAAATTTAGTTACTTTTGAATTTATGCTACCTGAATTTTTTCTAACTGAGCATACAGTTCCTTCGACTTGGGCCCAGGAATCTCCTGAGTCTTCAACACTGGTTTCTCAGGCTCCCCTGCGACTGCGCCTCTAAAGGTCCCCATGCATCTTGCTGGAAATATTGATTTCAAATACAAAAATAACAAGTGTAGTGTGTGTGTGCTTCACTTTCAAGAAGCCTAAGAGGTTGACAATAATAAACGGAAAATGTTTATATCAGTTCCTAGCTCCTAGTTGTCCAAATCCTCTGTTTAACAACCCTTCCATTGTAATGCTCTCGACCAGTTGAGCTGCCGAAATCCACCCTCACTACTCTGTGGTTGGAATGTTTTGTCCTCTGTCTAATGCGACCAGAATCATTTGAACCATTGCATTCTCATTAACAACCATAGCCCATTTACATTGTCTTGATTAAAATAATCCTACAATTCCTACAATAAAACTTGAATCACAGTTGTAACATTCCCTGACCAAGGGTGTAGCCAGAATTTTATTATGGGGGGTGCTGAACCAGGGGGAAGGTTTAAATAAGGATGTAACAGATAGTAACAAAATTCAAATTCATTAAGATAACAAGAACGAACAAGAGACAAAATAAGGTTTATTAAGGAGGTTAAAGAAGTCATTGTTAAAAATGTAATTTGATGGTAATTTTGGGGGGTGCTAGAGCACCTTCAGCACACCCCCTGGCTACGCCCTTGTCCCTGACTAGGATAGAATAATTTAATCATTCTGGATACACATGTTGGTTTTACTATAGGAGCTCTTTTAGCGAATTTCCCCTATAGGGAAGAAGCTATTTTTGTAGGAAACTCAGGTAGGATGGAGTGAATGGGCGTTTCGGGGATAATAGTTGTTGCGTACAAACAGAGAGTGGAGTAATCACATTTTAAATCCATCCTGTCTAATAATATATTCCTTTGTTTTGCACAACTTGTACTATCTGACTTTTCTTATTTTGATTTTATCATCTGTTTTTATTTTATTGTTTCATTTGTTTTTGTTTTCAAACAATCAACATGAGTTCTTTATTATAATTTTTGATCCCTGAATACAAATCTTTCACCTTATATCAAACCTTGATCAAAACAGAACGGAATTATGTGAATTGGACAATCTACAACGCGAGTGAAATATGAACTTGGACATGGACAGTGTTGGTGAGTGGTTGCCAGGGGCGGATCCAAGGGGGGGGGCGGTAGGGGCGGTCGCCCCCCCCAAACCTGAGAATTTTTGTGTTTTATTTTATTATTCAGGCATACGATGAATGTTTGAATAAATCCGAATGAAAATGTAAGCATTAAAACCCTCCCGAAACCCCGTTTTTCGGTTCCGAGAGTCAAATTTTACTTCTCCCTACAAGGTTACATTAAAATTCAAACTAACGAACCTAAACGTTTCTTTAAATAATGAAATAAAATGCACACCATTAGACAGGTGAAATTTTAAACTTCCAGTTTAGAATATAACACATCACTTAGATCCATGTATTTAACCTAAAAGCGTCTTATAAAAACATGGACATTTCCGAGTACCGCGAAGTTGCTGCAGTTTTGCCAGTTGACAGACCGAAAATGCAGTGTTTTCAACATGGTCTTGGAGATAAATTTTAGCGGCAAAGGTTGCTACAATTGTATTCGGTGATTATTTTTTACTGGATTTCGCCCGCCTACCGTTGTTTGCTGTAAGCGGTGTTTTGTTTACAGGTTAGGTTTGATTTTTGTTTAAAACCGCGTAATTCGTTGCTAGGCAATAAATATCCAGTGGCTAGGATAGAAGCAAAAAGTGCCTCGAATTATATGTAATAAAATAATAGGAAATAAAGATTAAATTGCGTGCAAACAGAAACTCATACACCAAGTATTTTATTTTGTAAAAATGTGGTACGACATTTTCATTTTTCAAGTGGTTGACCTTGGCTGTCAGCCTCATTCCTAATTGTATCTTCGCGTAGTATAGTTCAGTATTGCAGATTTCAATTACGTTATTAAATAGTTTTTCGCGTGGGTAAATACTAAAATAAATTGTTTATTTAGGCATCTTACTTGTTCTTAGACGCCTACAGATGACGTAGAAAAACGTGTAATGCCTAAATATTTTATTTTTATTTACGGTCGGGCGCAGTAGAACTAAAGTTAATTTTTGTTTAGATTGTTTTTTTCTTGGGTACAAGGTTATTGATATATTATGTTAACTTCCTTTAATTCGTTGCATAATTTCATATAGTTAAAAACAATAATGGGGGTGCCAGGGACGTGCTACCGGGAAGGGGGAGGGGTAACTTTCGGTGACCGCCCCCCCCAAACATGACCTCTGGATCCGCCCTTGGTGGTTGCAACCTTTAGATTAATTTTGTGTGCACACCAAGTTTTGTATAATATTTATATCCGTTTTGTTTTGAATATACTTGTCTCTTGTTCCTATATTAACCGCATCTAATTTAATAAATAAATCACCTTTCCTGTCAGCGCAATATGTGTTTAGTTTTTTTTTTCTTTCTTTTGGGAATTTCAATAGATTCCCTGGTCCTCAATCTATGTGAATTCACTTTAATTTTAATTGTTTGTTTTTCCTTAAGCTACCCATATCCCCCAATAGTTTTCACACTAAGTTGAGTAAAATTAACTGATTAGCAGGGGGTTGACAAGCCAGTTATTCCGTCAATGAGACGTATGTTTCGACAATCAGGAAGTAATCCAAAATGAACCATGAATCCGATCTGATTATGGGAACATATACATCGGCAACAATAACATTCCATGTAAAAGCACGACAAAGTCCAAGATTTAAGGTGAGAGTTAAACTCCCGTAAGTATGGCGTTCCGCAAGATAAGAATGAGGAAAGCAACAGAAGTCAGAACCTGTATCAAGAAGGAACTTACGGTTGATTGTGGGGTCTGTGACGAGTAGGCGTCGTCCTCCAGTTGGGCAGTCGGTCAACGCCGTTATTGACTGCCGTTCATGTTTGTCGACTGAAAGAGCAGGGTTGGACACACTTGTTTGCTTGCTGGCCGAATCTGTGATGACACCAGCAGAATGTGTTCGATGAAGAGTTGGTATGAGGGCTTCGACTACGACGGCGACGATCGTTTGGAGCTCGTCTTTGCGATCTTGAATGATCGTTTAGCAGTGATTGAAATTTGTCGCGAAAGAACTTCAGATCGGTCTGCATGACAGATAATTGTCGCGAAAGTTTGATGCTGACTCCGTTTCGTTCCGGTGGTAGGATCTGAGTGGCGTCATGAGCAGCTTCTTGTTATAATTATTGTTCCTGCTGCGGTGGCTGTCGTTGCTGCTGTTGTTGAGTCAAAGCTAGCAGTTGCTATTTTAATGTCGCTAGGCGCCCTTTAAGCTCGAAATTCTGGAGCCCAAGTTGCTCTTCTGACATGGCAAAACAATATGATCACATCAGGGTCACCAATTGTGGGGTTACTAAAATGATTGCCAGACAATATGCCAGTAAGATGTGATTTAGAACTCCAGTTAGAATGTAAATATAAACAAAGAAAATACAAATTGACAGCTGATCTTTTAGAATAAATTAAATATAGCTCGGTCGCCACACACACATATATATATATATATATATATATTATATACAGTTTCAAACGAATTATGTTTTTGGGGCCTGGGGACCTCAAAACTAAAAGTTATCATGGTCCCGGGCCTAGGTCTTACCATGCCGACTGCGGTAATAGCTTCTTCCCTATAGAGGAAATTCGCTAATTAATAAATAAATAAATTCCCTTGAAAAATATAAATAAAACCAGTTTTAAATTCAAGTACATTATTTATTTTTATTTTTTTAACAATTCTAACAAAATTTTCTATTTTCTTAAAATCGGCTTAAATATTGAAAACATCAAAATCTACTGATAGCTATGTTTCAATTATTGTCCATTTCACTATACTCATAGCAGCCCTAATGCAATGTATACGCATTGTTATTCTTATGGATAATAAGTACAAGTAGTTGTCCTGTTGCTCAAATCCGTAACCTTTTGTTGGGTACAAACTTTTGGTTACTTCAGTTGTAAACCAAGTATAAGGAATAAGTATAATGTTATGACTCCCATAATTATGAACATATATTAATATAACTTATAGCTTCACTTAAGTGAGTTACCCTATGCAAAAATGATTATGGAGTATTATTGAATACAACCAAAAATAGTATTATAAAATATTATTTACAGTATTGTTGAGTACCAATAATATTCAAGGCGTAAATTTGACAATGATACCTGATATTACTATAGGAAGTATCAAGTATCATTAAAAGTGTTATTAAAATTCTATAATACTCAATACAAAATTTCAAATTTTAATAATACTTAATGATACAAAATATAAAATCTGTAATAATGAACTATATTATTTTATTTATTGATTATTTTAGTTTTAAATAGTATGATTTTTTCAATTAAATTGCTTAATAAACCAATAATATAAATTTTAAAAAAGGGTTTTAGTTGCAAAAATGTCCATGACCAGGTCAGGTTTCGAACCTACGATCTTTGTCTTACTGTCCACACGCCTTAACCATTCTGACAAGTGGCCGTTCTGACTCATGGGAAAACTAGGACGGAGTGGGATATACAATACCAATAGTCTACACCTACACGACTCGGACAATACTTTGGTTTTATTTTTCTAATCGAATCTGCTTGTGCACCTCACTAACATAAAAGTAATAAAAGTTGGAACAAATAAAATAAAATTCCCTCTAGCCAATTGATCACTGCACTTCTGAGATTATTTAAAAACATCGAGTTCCTTGGTTGACTGGCGCCCTAAGCTGCAGCCTACTCAGCCTAAAGGTTAACCAGGCCCTCGAGTTCCTTGGTTGACTGGCGCCCTAAGCTGCAGCCTACTCAGCCTAAAGGTTAACCAGGCCCTCGAGTTCCTTGGTTGACTGGCGCCCTAAGCTGCAGCCTACTCAGCCTAAAGGTTAACCAGGCCCTCGAGTTCCTTGGTTGACTGGCGCCCTAAGCTGCAGCCTACTCAGCCTAAAGGTTAACCAGACCCTCGACTTCCTTAGTTGACTGGCGCCCTAAGCTGCAGCCTACTCAGCCTAAAGGTTAACCAGGCCCTCGAGTTCCTTGGTTGACTGGCGCCCTAAGCTGCAGCCTACTCAGCCTAAAGGTTAACCAGGCCCTCGAGTTCCTTGGTTGACTGGCGCCCTAAGCTGCAGCCTACTCAGCCTAAAGGTTAACCAGGCCCTCGACTTCCTTGGTTGACTGGCGCCCTAAGCTGCAGCCTACTCAGCCTAAAGGTTAACCAGGCCCTGGTTTTCATTTGTGCAACACACTGTATTTCATTGTCGCTGACTTACAAGTTTGATAGTAACCTTCTAAATAAACAATTATTTATTAAAAATTACTATCTTCCTCCTATAAATTATCATACTAACTAATTAACTATCTATAGAGCTATTTCATTACTAATTCCCAATTACATGATTTAAAATGATATGTACTACACTAAATATCACCCTGTATAATTCAAACTATAATTTAGTATTATAACTTCAATGATGCATACTACACTTAATAATACTCTTTATAATACCAAATATCATATAATAATAGTACAATAATATGTATTTCACTCAATAATACTGTATGATTCAGTTTACTGGTATTATAACAATTTCCTATAGTACTTTCATGTTTATAATACCCAATAATATATACCTTCAATGATACATATTTAATTTAATAATACTGTATAATACAGTTGACTGGTATTACACAATTCTCAATAATACTAAATTTGTCATTATAGCCAACAGTACAGTACTATTAAGTTACTTCTCAGAGATATCATAGACCAAATTATTGAATATTATAAAGTATCATTAATGTATTAATAATACTCAATAATCATTTTTGCATTGATATTTTCATAAAAACCTATTATATTTTCCTTGACACAGCAAACCTGCTTTCTCAGCCCCAATGATATTATTATGGAAAATAATTAAAATATTATATAGTGCTTATTTGTGAATATATGTTTATGATACCTGGTAAGTGGCTTTATTTGATATTATATATGCATCGGAAATTCATTGAGTACGCAGGTTTGCTGCGATGGGGGTATTTTAACCATATTGTGTATGATGGTGGCAGATGATTTTTATACTAAATTAGAACTTGTAAAATGTTCTTCCAGAAACAGTTTTAAACATGATTGTAAGTGTTTTAAGAATCGAGTTCTGAAAATAATATTCTGGGTTGGCTTGGCTTTGAAAACATATCAGATGATTTTGCAGCAAAGAAATAATACAGAAACAAATGAACTAAGTGTCTTTTTTTAGAATAATGAAAGACCATATATGAATATTTAGCCTACAAAATCAGACAACTGTACAATTAAAGTAACTAGCGATCGCCCGGAGGTCGAAATTCGACCAACAATATTCCTACACTGACCATAATAAGCAGTACATATTCATAATGGCAGTTTGCGTGAATGTTTATCCACATCCTGCATGATCAATTATACCACAAATATTTTCATCAGTGTACATAATGCTGAACTTCACGAATAACTAAATCTATTAGATCTAGTGCGTCCTTCTCTCACGCTATCTCTCTCACACCATCCCTCCCCCTCTCTCTTTGCCCCTCTCCCTTTCTCTAGATTTACTATGAAATGTATTCATCCCTCCAATAGGTACATACCGGCACCTATATACATGGAATAATACTGTACGATTACAGATAAATAACAAAATACTGTGTTGATGATTATAAACTCATCCTCACAGGCTGACAAGAAACAGCAAATAGTAAGCACAAATCAGTTATTTAATTTTGAAACAAATGTTTTGGTTGTTTTTGTTAAGGTCTACGTTTATTTACGAGATATTTCAGTAGTTTCTCGGCTTTCCCAGGTGCCAAGCACCGTGAACCGAACTGTATTTGTTTTTTAATCTAAACATTTCAACAATTTTTGATAAATTGAATTTTAACTCATGTTAAAAGGATAGTATTTTATTTATTTTATCCTAAAATCTATAAATAGGTCCATTTTTTAGTATTTTCTTGTAATTCCAAAACAATATTTTACTAGGCCTACTATCTCGTACTTTACAAACAGTAATTTTGTCCAATGCTTTATTTTATAGAAATTTTAGAACTTTTATATGTTAATTAATAAAAAACGGCCAAACGAATGTGTTCCACTTTTGAACTAGAAGCGTGAAATGTAGTACTGGAAAACATTTGTGTAAAATCTGAAAACGATCCTTGTAACCTTTTTGCCGTTATTATGTTACGAACACACACACACTGACGGACAACGAATCATTGTCTCTACTAATGTATAGATTCCTCCACTTCATTCCCTCATCAATTTTACAATCAGTCAATGGTCAGTGGTCAATAGTTATGCACTCTCCGCCTGGGGCCTCAGAACCCTAAAAACGGCACTGGCTACACCAAGTATGCATCTTTCATGATCCCTCAAGACCATGTACCTATTATTTCCTCTTTTTTATTTATAATTGATTTTTATCAGGATAAAATCTTATTAGGGAAAACTCACTTTGACTTAATTATACCCAACTTTAATTAAAAATAAACAAATATTACCCAACTGCATTGTACTCATTTACAATATTTTTAGCAGGTTTTTTATTTCACGTTACTGGGAAGTATTGTCTTTAATTTTGAATTTCATTAACAATTAGGACCTATATATGTAAAATAAGTATTCAATATCATGCTAATTTTTGTCAGGGGAATTTTCTGTATTAAATTGAAACTTAAAATGAGTACCTAAAAATGAATGTTTTGACTTAATTATTATTTATTAATTAAAATAAATTATTGTTATAGGCAATTTATGAATATTCGCTATAATGTAAGCCTAACATTTAAATTAATCATACAACATTTATTAATGATTGTACTATATAGTCAATACATAATACCTGATGAAGTCAATACATTCTTGTAATGTGTATGACGACAAAAAAATTTCTGATTTCTGATAAAAACCAAATTTTACTGCTTTATTAGTAACTTCCAAATACTACAAATTACTTACCGAAATTCCATGGAAGGAGATGGCCGTGATTCTGTTTTAAAAGAAGGCCCGCAATTTTGCTCACCGCCATAACACGGTATAAACAAACCGCCACTCACAACTGACAAATAACACTTAGCCTAACGCCTGAGCTGCGACTGAACTGAACGAACGAGATAATAGAGCGAAGTGGTTACTATCAATTGACCTTGTTGTACAGCGAGACAGTTTTTGAGCGGTCCTAAACTAATGAAATGATCGATCGCCCTCGGTTGTAGATTGTCGACTCCCAACCCAACAACTAGGCTTGGGCTTGGGGTTCGTCTCCAGCGAACGGTGAACAGCTGTTTAGTTCACGGCTGGAATGCTGGAAATCGTCTCATCTGATTGGAGGATCGATAAAACGCGGACAACCCCACGTTCAACCTACCCCACGTTCGGGACAGGGGGACTAATCGGGACGTGGTAAGGCGATCAAATAGTTTATTAGGGCCACAGAGTGAGAAATCGTTATTATGACTTCAATTTAATTTTTTAAAACGTATTAATAAAATTACCTACATCGACAGTCATACAAATACAGAGTTGAAACAATGCAAAGTATTACGGTATGCAGATAATTTAATCTGGTTTAAAAATAGTACTTGAACTTTACGCTGAACATGTCAACGCAAAATATATTAGGGTACTCCAGTCCTAAACTATTCCGGGCAAATCTTTGGTAAAATATCCCTGCTGTAGGGTAAATTACAAAGAGAACATTAACATTCCATACACCCAGGCCCGGCTCAAGGGGTGGACGACCTCTGTGCCGCCTACGGCAGATTTTAGGGAGGGGCGGAACATTTTGCGAGTTATCATTATAATAAATATATGGATACATAAACATAATTTTTACTTAGACCAAAAAGCTAAAAGCCATAAACAAACAACTACGAATATCTAACTTAGAAAAACACGTTATAACATTGATTCTTTCTTTAGATAAAAATAGGCTAAACATTTTAAACTTCAAAGATTCCAAATTTTCGTAGATTACATTAGTAATTCAAAACATCTGATGTATTAATTCAAAATATCTTATGTATTAATTTGTTTAATAGTTTTAAATAAATATATAATTGCAAATACATAAAAAAAATGCTTTAATTAAATGTATTTAATGCATTTTTCTGGTGTAGAATATATTTATAGGGGAGGGGGAGCAGAAATTTGTAAATTTTGCTTGGGTCGGCAAAACTGCTAGGGCCAAGCCTTGCATGTATCCAAGGCGAAGGGAGCACATAATTTTGAAATACCCCCGTAGCAGCAAACCTGCATACTCAGCGAATTTCCAATGCATATTAATTTATCTTAATACCACATAAAGCCACATACCAAGTTTCATCAATATACATTCATAAATAAACGATTTATGACATTTTAATTATTCTCCATAAGAATAACATGGCGGCTGAGTATGCAGGTTTGCTGAAATAAGGAACACTAAAAATGGGCTTTTATACAAATATCATTATAACTCAACTAGGTAAAGCCACATACCAAGTTCTATTAATTTATGTTCATAATTAAAGGAGATAACACGTTAATTATTCTCCATAAGAATAACATGGGGCTGAGTATGCAGGTTTGCTGCTACGGGAACTACCGGGCAAAAAATGGATTTTTGTGCAAATATCAATAGACCACAACCAAATAAAGCCATATACCAAATTTTGCCAGTTTACGTTCATAAATAAGCGAGATATACAATTTTTCTTTTTCTCCATAAGAATAACATTAGACAACGTACTGTGTTTAGCACTTTCAATATTTCGGTAACCAATTGACGTAGAGCAATGATCAAAATACCAAATTGTTTGTTTTTTTAAGCTGAATTTAATGGTATAAATTAAAATTTGATTTAAATTAAAATTACATGTGAAAACCCCAAAAAACACATTTTTGGGGTACAAAAACCCCCCTTCGGATGGTGCGATTCATCTGGTTTTCGAACTCGTTCAAATGAATGGTACTTTACACATTTGTACCAAATTTCATTAAGATCGGACCTTTTTTATGAGAGTTATCGTGCTTACGGACACATATATATATATATATAAATATATATATATATAAATATATATATATATACATATATAAAAATTTGAACGAATGGTGTTTTTGGCATCTGGGGACCTCAAAATGAAAAGTTATCATGGTCTCGGGCTTAAGTCTTACCATGAGACCTACGGTAATAGCTTCTTCCCTATAGGGGAAATTCGCTAATACAGTGAAGATAATATTTATTCTTCTCCTCTACTTTTGAATGAAAATGATTATGCAAATCCTATCTAACAATAGCAAAGTGACTATAACCGCACCTATTCAGAATAAACTCTACTGATCGTAGAGTGGCCAGGTTGGTGTCAATAGATTTCCCTTTAGTCCAGCAAGGGTGATGAAAAACAGGATATTCTAAATTTACTTAGTTGTTAGTTTGCAATTGATAAAAATCACAGCTTTTTTAACAATTTTTCATAAGTTTTGACCATTTTGTTTACCGTTACATGTGTTTCCTTCTATCTGCATCCGAACTCAGTACAACAGCTGAGTATAAAGTAAAATTTGTTTTCGTAATGGTATTCGAGGAAATGAAAGGGCTGACACAGCGGCAAAAAGTGCATCTCGTATTAAAACCCCCTTCAATCCATTCAGCAGTTAGTGAAGTATATAGAACAAAAATTCTCAATATTATGCAAAAAAAAGCAATACGGATCATAAACAATCTACATTATCAAGAGCATTGCAGGCCTCACTTCATCAGTAGCAGAATCCATCTCTCTGTACATCTTTGAAGCCATAAACCTAACCAAATCCTTTCTATTCCAAAACTAAAATTAAATGCATAATTACAAACACTAAAATTTGAATCTTCCACATCAAATGCTCTGTCAAACTGAAAGTTTTCCAATTTATATCGGCTGATTTTTTAAAATTTTTTTTCCAATTGAATTAAAATTAATAAGCAATAGAAAAATGTTCAAGAAGAGGCTAAAACTTTACCTTATAGATAGGCCTTACTACAATTTGTAAGAGTAGTAGCCGACAGACGTTGTCCTGTCCTAATGTCATTGAATTTGTTTTATGTCAAATACTCGTTCATTTTCAAGATGAGCGCATTAGCTTTGCTCACTCGCCACCCGGATTAGCTCGTTCGCTACGCTCACTCGCCTATCGAAAAAAGAGTTTGAGTAACCATTCAAGTAGGTTTTTTATTTTCATAATGAACGTATGTTTATGCCTTTCAAGTATGTTTACAGCTGTTTGGTGTAACTAACTGAACTTTGATCAAATTAATGGGAACTTTGAAGGACTGTGGGACAGAGCCCTTAGGTCGGATTACAAATTTTCTTTTATAAGAACCTCGTCCTGACATTAACGAACACAACAACAAATAATTATTCAATATGGTGTACTCATTCTCAAGTGATGGCGTGACCAAGGGAAATAGGCATTCATTCTTATATATTATTATAAGATATTGAGGAGCATAGCTTTCCTGCCCAAAATAGATAATTAAATATATTTAGACCAATTAACACCATCATTCACATATGCACACATATATACATCGAATTGGCCCCAAAGTTTTGGGAAAAAATTGGACGATTCCCCGATCTCAAAGGTTGTGGAGAAGAAGAGGATAAGTAAGTATAAGTAATCAAGTAAAGTAAGTCCTTCCTGTGACTACAAATTTCTATTTAGAAAAGAACATACTAAAGATGGCAAGGAGAATAGAATTGTTCTGGTGAATCAAAAGGAAATTGAATTTTTAATTAAAAACCTGTTGTACCTTCTCCCCCTTTTGGTTTACACCATATGAAAGACACCGTAAACATTTCAACATATGGCAGGGTCAGATTCGGACATACGTTTTCAAAAAGGAAATTGTTTAAAATTAACCTGGCAACTAGCCCTGAGTGTGAATGTGGGGAATGGACCATTAAATATTTTCATGTAGTTTATTTAATGAAGAAAATAGATAGCAAATGTGCAAAGAACTGATTAAATTAAAAATTGAATTTCCTATTAATGTTATGTCTATTCTTACAAGTGATAACTTCTTATTGATTTTCTTACTTATTACTTAATTACTTATGATTCTAAATTACTAACTCTTAATTAATTATCTGCTTGGATGTGCTCGGGAAATGTGGATATAAAAGTGACGCTATCTGGTCGGTGACAATGGCTACCATGTGCTAAGCCTAGCTTGTCTTCACAATAATGAGTGTTACTATATACAAAATTCACTAGGCTATTTAAATATAGCTCACAAATGCTCTTACTTGACTTATCAATAAATATATTTCTACCTATGGTCTTCTTTGGTTTATTGTAGTGAGTATAATGTGTTTTGTATTTATATTTAATCTGGATGTCAACAGAAGGTAGGTGTACAATTTCTAAAATGTCTTTTAACTATTTGAATGAAATACCAAGTTACAGAGGAACAATATAATATTTATTTATTTAGTAATACAATTATGCTTTAAAAAGTTATCAATCAAAGGGATTTACAAATAATCTACAATTCAGGGGAAACAGTTACCATGAGTGGCCTAGGCTAGAAGATGGATGACAATAATACATGTAGGCCTAAGACTAAAATGTTCATATTTTGGTTCTAAATGGGTTCTTTTATAAATGAGGGCTCTTTTTCTCAGGGGGGAAGTATCGTGCTGACTTGAATAACGTTGAAATTATAGGTGAAAGAATATTTAGTCCAATTAGGCTTATGCTGTTTACAAATTGCAACAATGAGAAATTTTGGTGTTGTCCAAAAGGAAAGTCCAATGGTTTTCAATGAATTTACTGATGATTAAAATACTCAAATTAAATTTAGAAAAGATAGTTCAATGTAATCAAGGTTCGTAGAGCTTTCAGACAAGGTGTGCTGAGTCGATCTATTTAAGGTTTTCTGCTTTACCGGAAGAGACCTCGTAAAAACAGGTGGAAGGTCACGTGATCACCAATCCAATCTGCAGTGTTGCTGGAAACACGGTATTTATCGTACGAGTACCATATTTTTCTCACCGTTGTTAAAATGACATTGTTTAAACGCTTGCATATTTTTATCAGCTGTTATTTAATGAAACTAATATATCGTTTTGATTTACTCTCATTATTAACTTAAACTGCATATAAAAAACAAAACCTAACAGTGAAAAGAAACGTGTTTTATTTCTTCCCAGGATTAAATTGATATTTTAAGTTAATGTTAATATTTAAGTTATTTACTTTTGAGTGTTGAAATTATTTGACTTTATGAAATTCCGTACGTTTTTCAAAGTCTACTTTACTGCTGTTACTTTTTTACTTTCTCCCCCTATACATAGTATATGGAGAAAGTATTGTTTTCGTAAAAATTTTTGAATTTGAGTTGTTAGTGGAAATATTCGTTTTGGTGCTCCCTGAACCCAAAAAAGTGGTTTTTACGTGATGTCTGTCTGTGTGTGTGTGTGTGTGTGTGTGTGTGTGTGTGTGTGTGTGTGTGTGTGTGTGTGTGTGTGTGTCCGTGTGTGTGTGTGTGTGTGTGTGTGTGTGTGTGTGTGTGTGTCTGTGTGGATGTTTACAGAGCTAGAGCCCTAACCTATGGGCCGATTTTTATGAAATTTGGTATGTAGGTACTAATCCACGATATCTCCAGGCGTTTTTTTCATTTTTTTGAATTTTTGATTTTTAAGGGTAATTATCCCCCAAAAACCGCCAAAAAACATGAAAAATCCAAATTTCTCAAAAACGGCTCTAACGATTTTGATTAAACTTTCGTGGTTTGTAGAACTTTAGGTTTCCAACAAAATGACACCACTCGCATTTCTGGAAAAATTCGGGTTCAGAAATTACAGGACTTAAAACATCAAAAATTCAGTTTTTTGGATTTTTCATAAAAAATCATAAATGTTAAAAAAGATTACTATTCACCATTAAAAAGAGCTCAAAAAACTAAATAAATTAGTATTTTAAATTACTATTCTACGATTGCTAGTTGCGGAGAAAATTGAAATTTTCATTTAGCGGTAAACACAGTACGTTGTCCAATGTTATTCTTATGGGGAATACAAAAATAACTATTTCTCTCTTATTTACTGATCAACTTCATTAAAATTTGATATGCAGGTCAAGTTAGCATTGACCAACAGATGATGATCGAAATGTGTTGCTATTTAACCCTGGGGGGGCAAGGGGGCATTTCCCCTCTCAAAACTACTGTGTGTAGCAACGGACTCTATAGTGCCTCCAAAAAAGCAATTTGGGTGGATATTTCTGAAAACAAATATTTTAGACAATTTTCTGTACATTTATCTATACTTCATATTCTATATTTAGTAAATATCAAATATTTTTGTCATTAATGTTTGGCTAAAAGGGAGAAAGTATGTGTCAGTTTCCTGATACCGTTTATTTAATTATGTGTTCGATTGTTTAAATTTTCCTTTTTGCATGACTAATAATTCGGCATTAAATAAATATCCAGGCCTATGTTTTTTATTTTATCTTCACTGACATGCCAGGGATGAAATGTGTTGTTTTAAGTTGCAAAAATTACATAACAAAGACAAAAAACGACCAATTGAAGCATATTCAATACCACGTTTTTCCTAAAGATGAAGCAATTAGAAAACAATGGATAGATAATTGTTACACGTGATTGTAATGTAAACAATTTAAGAGTTTGTTCCGTTCATTTCACGAAAAAATCTTTTCATGAGTATTTGACAGGAAAAGTACCTATAATGTCCAACTAAAAGGAAACTGAGACGCACAGCAGTGCCGACCCTATTTTTAGGCCATCAAGCAGCAGAAGTTTCTGACGATGAGAAGAAAAACAATCCTGAAGTATCAGAATATGACGAGCCCTCAAATGTTAACACTCCAAGTGGTAAGACTGATCAAATTCTAGTAGTGTCTTGGTCTTGTGTTGGTATACAGGAGCACGAAAACCCGATACCCGGTGTCCATGGTTAAGAGTAGTTCATATTAATTTATTAACAGACAATCCATTTGTATGTTGGTAGGCTAAGAACAAATAGCAATATAAGATAGTAGTAATATTTTAAATATACTCTATATTAAAATACATAATTGGTAAATGAATAAGATTTATAGGATATACGTTAGTCAATTTCCGAACTTTACTAAACATCTCTATAGCCTACATACTATTCACATTCTAGTGATAACATTAATCTTAGGCCTATCATTATTTACTCATAAAGTGATATAAAATTAAACTAAACAAAAGATAATACCTTAAGTTGTTAAATCTAGTTTGAAAAATGAATAACCTCAATTTATTAAAACAATAAGGAAGGCCTAATAATAACAATAATATTATTTTTTATTACTACCCGATGTCCATGAACAATAAATTGTATTGTTTAATATTAGGTACCAAGTTTAAGATGAATTCCATTTACAATGAAGGCTTCAAATTATTACACTTAGACAAGATTGACTAGTTAACTTAGTTATTTTTTAATTCTTGGACACTTATTCTTGTAAACAGTTCTAAATACCAACAGCTTTTAATTCAATTTGTTCTACGATTGTAATAACAATTACCTAATTAGCATTATTCAAGTAAATACGTAAAAGTCATGTACCGAAAGTCCACTGTCCAGTGGCTATTTAAAACTAACTGTAACTGTACCAATATTATACTCTGTAAGGTTGGCTACACTTTATGGTATGTTGTGGATTTATGAATCAGCTGGACGACCTCGTAAGACCTCTTTGCTGCGAACATTGCTCTTATGTAAATCAGCACACTTTGTCTGAAAGCTCTACGAACCTTGCAATGTAATAATATACTCTTGATGTTAATTTAACTTTCAGAACATTAGACTTGTTCTATTTAATGTCTGTATTCTTTCAAGTCCCTAATAGAATACACGATGGAAGTGGTTTACCAATCAGCTTACAATGTTCTTCGCTCAATACCAATTTTTGGGGATAAAACAAAGAAAAGGGAGTGCATTTAAAATGGTATTATACTGAGCAGTGAATCCCTAATAAATGAGCACTAAGCAATTCAAAACTTAGGCCATACTGGGTGAATTTAAGTAGGAACTGTGTCCTTCACAGATTTTAGGTCTTAACACTATGGCATCTGGAACAAGAAGGAAGATCTAGCAGAGATGAGGTCTGGAAGCATGGTCCATTGTTGAAAACACATGGTACACACAATTGTTAACACTGGTCACTGTAATTTAGATTCCTTAAGGACTATTTTTGAAAAGTATATTTTATTAAATTTTAATTCTATTGCAATCCTCTCACATAAATTATATCTAAAATATTATTATTAGCAAACATATTAAATTAAGTGAGTAGGCTATTAGATGTGGATAGGCTGTGAATAATTATTGGTGATTAATTAATGAAATACATATTATTTTACAATTGCACAGATAAATAAACATTAAATATATAGAGGGGAATTGTTTTCTGAGGAGTGTTGATAAGGATGATTATTATTGGGCATGAACATAGGGCAATTAATACAAATAACACATTTATAGGGGAATTAATTAATTAACACATTGATAGGGAAACTTAAATATAAAATAACACATAATGGGAAAATTATCACTAAATAATGAATGGATGACATGTAATACTATAAACTTAAAATTGAAGTTTTGGACATTATCTTTCATTTTATTATCGGTGAAAACATCAACTTATAAAGTCCTCTTGTGTTTTAGCAATTAGGAAATATTACTCTTGATTACTTAAAATTTGATTTAATTTTAGATATATAGTGAAAGAATATTTGTATACAGGAAGAGTTTTTAGACCTACATATTTTAATGAAAATTAAAAATTGTTCAAAGTATATATAATTTGTGTTATGATCATGGTCTTTGTAACCTATTGCCAAAATAAAGAGCAGATAAAACTATTATTATTTAAGGAGATTGAAATTTCCAAGCAATAAGCAACAAAGATTCTATGCTGAGTAGGAATAAAGTTTATCTATATGTAATTTTGTAAGGCAAATTCAATTGTATCAAAATTTCAAGTACTACACTTCACCTACAGCCTTCGGAAAATGACTCATTTTAAAGCTTGAGGGCCATGGACAGTGGGAAAAATATCATAAATGTCAAAAATTACCTCGGCTACGCCGCTCTGGACTTCGAAGATCCAATGATTTTCCTATGGAAATATCACAACAGTGTAAATGAACTAATGATACTGGATTTAAGCTTCTGTTTTGTTTATGTGTTAACATGTGATCATACTCCCCTGAGAATCTATTTTCCCTAGCATGCAAATAACAGTAGATTAAAACAAAACTTTAGGGGCTGCAGCCCCCACAAGCCAGTAGTAATCGAGAAACAAACACCGCCACGTGCCACGCATTTTGCAAGATCTTCAACTTTGGTTCTATATACTTTCTGTCATATCTCATTCCCTTCACTCTTAGGTAGCGCTAGATTTTTTAAATTCCAGGCTATTTCTATACTTTTTTGGTGGTTTTTAGTTTCCAATTTAGTACTTACAGGCTTGATATTTGATAATACCCCTGTCACAGCAAGCCAGCATACTCAGCGAATTTCCAATGCATATAAAAAAAGTATGTCTTATTGCCACATAAAGCCGCTGACCAAGTTTCTTTAATACATTCATAAATAAGCAATATATAACATTTTAATTATTCTCCATAGAATAACATGGGTACTGAGTATGCAGGTTTGCTGCAACAAGGAACACAAAATATTGGTTTTATGAAATCAACAATATATCTCAACTAGGTGAAGCCACATACCATGTTTCATCAATATAAATTCATAAATAAGCGATATATGCCATTTTAATTATTCTCTGTAAGATGACATAGGAGCTGAGTTCGCAGGTTTGCTGAAACAAGGAACAAAAAGTGGGGTTTTATGAAATATCAATAGAACTCAACTAGATGAAGCCACATACCAAGTTTTAATAATTTATGTTCATTATTAAGGGAGACATTGTAATTTACTCCAAAGACTATAGTAAATTTATCGTTGATGCAGAAAGCTTATTTTCAATTTCAAGCTAATTTGTTAATGTTCAAAAATAGTGTGGTTAAGTGCAGTGAAAGTGTTTTCAGTTTACTATAAAGAAAGTGTTCTCTAATTTGAATCTTATAATATATAAAGTCCATTCGACGAGCTTATTAGCACTGCAGTAACATTTGTGACATTCGGGAAACATCAGTTAAACTGCCCAAATCGTCACCTGCCCAGGGTCCTAGTCCTGAAGTGGCTGTCGAGAGGGGCGCCACTATGGATAGACAAGACAATGTGTTATTACATCCGCACACAATAATCTGATATCACTAGACCACAAGTCGAATTGCACTACATAAATTAAGTGACAAAAATGTTGTATTGTTATGTAAATCAAGTGAAAGTGCAAATTTCTTTATTTGTTATGCATATCACAATCTGAGCTATGGACTTTCTCTCAAGAAATGTGTGGGTTTTGTATTGGTCTCATGTAAAATTGTACTTGACCTGAGAAAATAACATTTGATAACTGACATATATACGAAGGTAATTTATATGGAATTGCTAGTTTATATTATATAAAACATTGCTAATAGCAATAACAAAATATTGCAAATGGTTTTATTCAAAACTAGTACAATTTTTAGAGTAAATTTAGCGTCTTAAAACAAATATTTTCTATTTATTCTTGTGTACATTTCAGCCGTCTTCCATAACTACTGTGATTTTCCAAATGTTCAAAATAAATATTTATAAATTTGTTCTCACCAAATTTTACGCACTACAGGCTGTTAGTCTCAATTCATATTTATGTTTACGAGAACTTAACATAAATGAGACAATGAGGATATGATGCAATATCCTGGTAGTCTTTGTTGTATAATCGACACCATTTGCTACAAAGTAAACTGATTTCATATGTATGGCCTGCTGTGCCTTTTAAAACTTTGTTATTTCCAGATTTGATTTACTATAATCTTTTTTAACTATTTAATTTGAAATAGATGCATTTTTGTTTGCTGCCATGGTCAAGTTTAGTACCCATTTTTACCTTTTACAATTACATGAACAGCGTGTGCTTAAATACCCCTGTCGCAGCAAACCTGCATACTCAGCGAATTTCCAATGGAGATATAAATGTCTTAATACTATATAAAGTCACTTACCAAGTTTCATAAAAATATATTCACAAATAATCAATATATACAATTTTAATTATTCCCTATAAGAATAGCATTGGGGCTGAGTACGCAGGTTTGCTGCATCAAGGAACACAAAAAATAAATTGTTATGCTAATACCAATATAACTCAACTAAGTGAAGTCATATACCAGTTTTTATTCATTTATGTTCATAATTAAGGGAGACATAGCATTTAATTATTATCCATAAGAATAACATGGGGCTGAGTACGCAGGTTTGCTGCTACAAGAGCCTTTGACAAAAAATTGGTAATGCACCACAACTAGATGAAGCCATATACCAAGTTTCATCAGTGTACGTTCATAAATAAGCGAGATATAAAATTTTTCTTTTCCTCCATAAGAATAACATTAGACAACGTACTGTGTTTAGCACTTTCAATATTTCGGGAACCAATTGACGTAGAGGAATGATCAAAATACCAAATTGTGTGTTTTTTTAAGCTGAATCCAATGGTAAAAACTAACATTTGACTATTCCCAAAATTATATGTAAAAAATTCAAAAAACCCATTTTTGGGGTATAAAACCCCCCAAAAATACCCTTTTGGATAAAGCGATCTGGCTGGTTTTCGAACTGAAAGTCATAAATGTTGCTTTACAAGTTTATATCAAATTTCATCAAAATCAGATAATTTTTACGAGTTTTCGTGTTCACGGACACACACACACACACACACACACACACACACACACACACACACACACACACACACACACACACACACACACACATATATATATATATCTACAGTTTCAAACAAATGGTATTTTTGGGGTCTGGGGACCTCAAAACGAAAAGTTATCATGGTCCTGGGCCTAGGTCTTACCATGCTGACTACGGTAATAGCTTCTTCCCTATAGGGGAAATTTGCTAAAAACAAGCAGGTTGATAATTAATTTTAAGTAATAAAGATATTATTTTTGTAGTTACACTGAAATTGTATGATTAACTTGTTTATGTGATATTTAGTATTATAAAACCAGTTGGTTTTGTTCTTAAAATGACAAATTTCATAGTTTTTCTTTGGTATTACTTGAATAGTCATCCAAAACACTATAGGATTACTGCTATCAATTTTTACCTTCTGAATGTCAGACCATCTGCCCACATCATATTTCTTCTTGAAAGGCTAGTTTTTTGCTTTTCTGAGAGAAATGAACAGTACATTAACAGCCAGGAAGGAGAAAATAATAAAACAAAGTTCAACACCATACCATATTTAATAATTATAATAGTATCATTGGACATGTAACAATCATCCCTCCAGTAAGATCAACAAAATTAAGCCTTAAATGATATCGTAATAGACTTATAAACTAAGCTGTTGGGAAAGTTGTGTGGATCTGTTAGTCTAATATGCCCATTTATTTTTAAGTTTATATTGAAATCCTCCTTATTGCATATTAAACTAAGCTGAACTTTATAAAATTGAATATTTAATTGAAATTAAGTAATAATGAGATATGCCTGATGCAATAATAAAAATAGTTAACATATAGTTTCCGTTAGTGTTAACATCACACGCTATGCTTCATAACGTGTTGCTAATTAGTAAAAGTCTTATTTATTCATACTGCCTACCTACATACATAAGTGGGTAGTTAAAAAAATATGTAATGTAAGGAACAAATTAACTAGTGAAAATTCTTGTGCATTTTGCCATATGTGTTTTCATTTCCAGATTTGACCTTCCCAACATGTGAAAGACCGGGTAGTGAGAGAATGGAACTCTCGGTCTGAGAAGTTTTCAAGGCCTCGCTAAGCACTCATCTCCTTGAGCACTTGTTGGTACCGGTCTAACACTATGTTGGCATGGTATGTTGTAAACGTCAGTGCAGGTCGGAATCTGATGCCTCTGCTACCACAGCCTCCACTATGTATTCCTAAAAACAACCACAATTATATACTGTTAAGATTAAAATTTTGTGAAATGTCTTTGTTAATTTTATAGGTCAATTTATGCTTAATGAAAAACAAGTATCGTAGTAATCCTAATTATATTTTACCTTATAAATATTTTTGGTAACAACCTTAAATGATTGGCAGTTTACTTTGGTCAATCACATTTTTCTACTTAAGGCAATTTTCTATTTTCATTTAATCTCCTCCAGTAGGAGGATCAAATTCTATTTTCCCCACTCTCGACCTGCCTCGTGGCTAACTAATTTTGCTCAATCACCCGTCTTTTGACAGTCAAATTAGCAGAGAATTACAAAAGACATTTTAGATGTATGGTTTATGATCAAGTTCAATTCACTTAACAAATTTTACTTTTCAGGAGATGTATTCATCTTCTTATGATTGTAAATTTCAATGTAAGGTATATAGGTTGTTCAGCTAAAACCAATATATACCAAAACGATTAAAATTTGAATGATTGAATTCTTTCCTATTAAAATTTGATTAAAAGAAGTAAACTAACGCAAAGTTTTCAGAAAAATTAAAACAGAATAAAAGCAAATTTGATTTATGAAAGAACAAAATTTACTGAGGTTTAAATCTGAGGCTTATTTGAATTAGTTCTAGAGTAAAGCAGTCACACTGAAAATCAATAAAAATCCATCGACTTTTCAATCAAACTTTGTTTATAAACATTCAAACGTATTGGGAACATTAAATATAAACAAAATTATTACAGGAAGCACGATACACTGTTGATCTGCTGTGATAATCAATGACATGCGATGGGGAGAGAGTGAGAGAGAGAGATAATGGTTTCAGAGCTAGCCTGTACCTGGTTCATCGCTCTTCCTTATAGTTACCTGTTTGTTTGTTCCGAGGAGTGGGATTTAAATTTTGTACTCTGTATTGTATAACATCAGACACCAGTATTGGTGTGTTAAACTGTGATCCCTCTGTGAGTTTGTGGATAAATCAACAACCTACCTTAGAGTGCTTACTGTAACAAAATTGTATTTTATTTTTGAAGTTTTAGAAGTTTTGTAACATGTACATACTAGGTTTTTTGCCACAGGTGAACAGAAAAAGTTGAATATTTAAGTTGAAAGAACATGGATTTTACTTGAAGTATAAAACAGAACAAATTTGTAAGATCATTCAGTTGCCTAGGATATTGGGAATGAAAATTTTTAAGTGTTTTTGACAAAATATAATTAACGAATATTGCAATGGCAGTTTTAAGAGATTTCTGTGATATGTACAAAACTCATTCAAGTAGGTCGGCACAATCAACGCCACCTCAGTCAAATTCAGGTTATCAGCCGCGTTTTCGTAATGAGCGGCGCTTTCTCTCTGATGAAGTCCGGGGAAGTAAACAGTTCAGAACTTATACTACCAGTGAACAAATGCTCGGTATTTTACACAAAGATAAAAAAGTTCCTAAGGATTTTTCTCGCTATACCAGGCTTCCTGCGATTGGGAATCCAACAGTGGAATATTCTTGCAAGCCATCATTCAATCGACAACTAACATACACAGTTTTCAACCCTGTTTATGTAAAAGGCCCTACAGAACCTGCAAAATGTGGTAGAAGTGTTCAGCCTGAAGTTAAAAAAAGTACACAAAAAGTATTAACGAAAAAGAAAAGGTTACTTCCAAATCGAAAAAGAGCTCAAGAGGACATCGCCAAAGAACTGGAGGAAAGGAAAAGAAGAGTGCAGGAAAGGTTTTCCAGAAGTGTTCATGGAAATAGAATCCAAATAAGTGAAGACTTAGTTGATCCAAACAAAACTAACAAGGAAGGTGGCTCAAACAAAGCAAAAGGTTTGTTTTGGATTGAATTTTAAAATGTTCAACAAATTGAATGGCGAATGGATTAAATGGTATGTCCTAAACCAACGGAGTTAACTCTGTTTAACGAATAGTGTTTCTGCTGAATTTCATAATATTCAATATAGTCGTAATAAATTTATTTTCTTAAGATATGATTGTAATTTTTAATTTCATAAACCTGTAGTGCTACTATCATGAGTTAAGATGGTTACAATTGTATTTTTAAATCCCATAATGATGGGTTGATGTATTATGGATTTGAATTTATTATTGATTTATGTGGACTTTACCTATCACTTCTAGTGTTTAAATGAAGGGCAGTTAGGTGACTTGATAACGGGAGGTATTTCCTTACCTCCCGAAACATAGTGTAGTTTAAACACTAGAAGCGATAGGTAAAATCCATACAAATAAATAATAAGTTATTACAGTATACTAAAAAGTATAGAATATTTTATAATTAACATTATGTCTGAATTAATTTCATTATTAGTGGAAAATCACAGATTTGTAAGAGGACCTCGGGAGATAATTTTTAGAACTCTTTGTTTTGTGTGTCTTCCTATGCCATTGGCTTTTTTATGTTTAAAAGGGAATGGCCCAAAAAAAGGTATTTTTTTTTTGTATTTCAACGCCAACGACATTTTTATTATGAGATCACACAAACACTTTTAGGGAAAGCGGTCCAAACCCCCCAAATTTTTACCATCATCTAAGGTCAACATAATATTCAGAATTTGCTCAGAATCTATATCTAGCATATCTCAGATTATGATAAATTTTCTTCTAAAAAATTAGCAATTTATAGTATGGTACCTAACACTGAAAAAATATTAATCAAACTCTTAATTTTATAACATAGAAGACAGGTTTCCCGATATACTTTTGTCAGTAAGTGTGATTTGAGTTACTGGTCACGAGTGACCAAGTCGCTGCCAATACAGTTTGCACTGCCACCTGTGTTTCATCTGATGGGCCACACCACACGTTTACATTTTACATTATGACTGCCAATGTATTTTTAGACTATCACAGTAGCTAATTTGTTGTACTATGCAGCCAGTGGTAACTTGGAAGTATTAACACGTTCTATGCGGGTGCAGCACATTTACCAGATGGCTCAACATTGAAATATATTGGATTTTTATGTTTAAACATGTTTGCCCCACCAAAAAGTGTTAAAGGGTGAGGGCCAATTTGCATGATTCAAGTCTTAATATTTATGCCTCAACTATTATTTAAAGTACTTTTCTATTTTGCCAGTTTGGTCCGCCTGCCTAGTGTCATGATGCCCTTGAAAAGAGAGTAATAATACCATTTTATTTATAAAGATGGATATATGAATAAAGAGGGATTTCTATCCCTAGGTTTGGTAATTCTCGTCTGGCCGGAATCATCAACTTTGTGTTAAATATTTCTATTTTATCGTGCCTCGTACTGTTCTAAATGTGTTGTGTGTTATTTGAAACTATGACAACCTTCGTCATGGAGTAAATAGTTTTACATCAAGGGTTTGATAATGGCCTTTTAAGATTGAAACTCGAGTCACCATCGTGTGTATATAAGAATCGAAGACGGATTTAGGTTAGTAACCTGTTATATTCATCTTATTTATTTGTGTTCTACATTTGACTGTGTAGTAATACTTAAGAGCTGTCAATATTTTAGGCTTGTGTTTGATGGGGCAGTGCGGTATCCAAAAAATACAGCTAACCGTCTTTAGTAAACACATAAACCAATGCAACTTTACAGGGTTATGCCTCTACTTTAGTTACCGACCATTTGATAAATATAACTGTCATGTATTTCTTTGGAAGGACTACATACCTCATAATACTACATAGTACTACATACTACATAGTAAATTTTAAAATTTATGCCTAATTTGAGTTATAGCTCGGTTTAAATAATAATAATAATAATAATAATATCTTTATTTGTCTTTGAACAAAAGTTACATTGTGTAATGGACATCGTCTGATAATGGCAATTATTGTTATAAACAATAATAAAAACACAGTGATCATAATAAAAATAAAAAACAAAATTATCCAAGAAAATAACAGTTCTTAACCAAAATTACCCCTAAAATCTAGAAAAGCCTTTACGTCATAAAAAACATTATTAATGAGGAAAGTATTAAGTTTGCGTTTAAAAGAATTGAAAGGCAATCTACGAAAATTTAAAGGCAATTTATTAAACATTGATATTTGCAAATATTTATAGGAACTTGAAAATTTTTGTAAACGAGGTTTGCTAATATTTAGATTTTGGCAGTTTCTGGTTTCATATCCATGGACCTCGTTCCTCAATGAAAATTGTTCATTATTCTCTTTTACATACAGAATATTTTGCTAGATGAAAATATTTTGCACAGACATGATTTGAAACTTTTTGAAAAAAGGTTTGCAGCTATCTTGTTGAGGAATAGCTGCCATAATACGCAAGGCCTTTTTCTGCCACAAAAGTACCTGCCCAGCTCCGGAACTATTACCCCAGAATATGTTGCCATATAAAAGGTGACAATGAAAAAAAGCCAAAATAAGACATGAGCATCATCTTTTCAGATACAGAGGATTTCAATCTTCTGAGAAGGAAACATACCCGAGAAAGTTTTGAGATAACCTGGTTGGTGTGGGCCACCTATGATAACTTTGGACCCATGAGAAGACTTAGTAATTGTACAGGTTTTTGTTCAATAGGGGACTTCCTGAGAGAGAAATATATTTGTTCTGTTTTTGAATCATTGATCTCCAGACAGTTTGCTTCAAACCAATTGGTAGACTCATTAGTGATACTTGTTGCAACAGATTCAATCCTATCACCGGATACGATAAAAGACGTGTCATCTGCATACAAGACTGTTTTACAGCGCATATTACTAAGAAGATCATTTATGAACAAGATGAACAAGAGGGGACCCAATACTGTTCTCTGGGGTATTCCAGCAAAAACATCTTTCGGACATGAAATTTCATTACCAATAGCGACTCTCTGTTGCCTGCCACAAAGATACGTTTAAAAAAACGCAGATGCTGATTTGAAATTCCATACGAAGATAGTTTTGACAGAAGAATTTTGTGTGGAACGCTGTCAAAGGCTTTTTTTAGATCCACCAAAGCCAAACCTAAATACTCGCCTGCTTCAAAAGAAGACAAAATCACAGAAATAACACTTTCCAGAGCCGCAATAGTGGATGAACCAGGGATGAAACCAAATATTTGACGGACATCTCTAAGACTTTTGAGAAAACCGGCACAATCGAAATGGGTCTATAGTTTGAGATACAATCCTTTTTTCCTTTCTTATTCAGAGGAATCATCTTTGAAGTTTTCAGACATTCCGAAAAGCACCCCTGGGTCAACGAAAGGTTAAGAAGAAAAGATAACGGTTCAAGAATGACAGGAGCAATGAACTTAACTGTCTCATTTGAAAAGCCAAAAATATCTTCGCTCTTTGAGGATTTCAGGTTCCTAAGAATGTCATACAACCCAGGGACCGAGACCAACTGAAACACAAAATCCTCAGAGGAGGTAACATAACAAGGCATGTATTTAAGGAAGTCATTGCTAGAAGATACACTGCATGATTTAAGTAACTGCCTTCCATAATCTGAATACCAGTCATTAAATTCATCAGCTGAGAAAGGTGGTGAAGAGTCAGTACCAACATGGACTAAACCAGATTCTGGCTTAATGACTTGCCAAGCGGCTGAGCATTTATTTTTTGATTTCTCAATAAATTCCTCATTATACCTTACTTTAGTCTCTCTTATACTAGCTCTATATCTTTTCCTGTAGTTGACTGCAATCAGTTTCAAGTGTTGATTACTACAATAAATTGGTATTTTTAACCAAGAATAACACATTTAACACATAAGAATCAATGTGTTTTTTATTCCTTAAAGACGCGTCAAACCAGGGTTTGCATTTCCTTACTTTATTTGAACTAACTAATTTTGTGAACTTAGGACAATACTTGTTATATAATTCTAACATAGTAGATATAAAGAAAAAGCTTCATTGACATCATTAATGCTGTAAAGGGGACCCCAGTTAACATTACTCAAATTGGAACAGAGCAAAGTTAAGTTCTCCAAGTTAAGCTTCCTAAAAGAAACTTCTTTTTTCCTGACCTGAACAGATACCCTTGTGCAGAATTCAAAACAAACAATTAAATGGTCAGATATTTTTTCCCTCCAACATCTGTCTGTAATCATCAACATTCCAGTTTGTGATAACACTATCTAGACAACTTTTTCCCCTAGTTGGTTCTTTATTAACACAATATAAATTAAAAGACTTTAAAATATTCAAAAACTGATCTGTTACATTATCTGCTTTTAAAATGTTGATATTAAAATCTCCTCCAAGAATTAGGAAACTATTTTTTTCCTTTGTTATAACTTGAAGTAGATCATCAAGAGCCTTAAAAAATTGCTTAGTGTCTGAGTTAGGAGTTCTGTACATAGAGACCAAAATAGCATTAAAATCCGTCAAATACAAACAAACAGCCTCGAGAATCTCAACTTGATATATCGATAACTTCAAATTTAAAATTGTTGCTAAGTAAGATACAAGCTCCTCCATGAGGGTCAGACTGCCTACAAAAGGCCGATGCAAGTTTGAAATTTGCTGGAATATAAAATGGCAACTCATCACTGAGTAACCAATGTTCATTTAAAAAAACAATGTTGCAGTTGAAATCCTCTAAGACCACTGAGAGCTCATCTAACTTATTCCTCAAAGACTGACAATTTACGACCATCAATTTTACCCAGTTATCAGAATGACTACGAACTACATTATAAGAGGTCTCTGAACTTGAAATATTGGCGGTATTTGGCACTTCCCTAAAAAACTGAACTTATTTAAAGAACTGCACTCACTGACACCAATTAGGGAGGATGTAACCAGGATGAAGTGTTGACAGATGGTGGGGGGCCTGATGATTGCTGCATCAGAGGCCAGGAATCAGCCGCTGGTTGAAGATATCCACCAGACAGGACCGGCAACTGCAGATCAGAAGTGGGTGACGAGTTGGGTGGTAGCCGTGATGTTCCCTGGGAGACTATAGCCTGAGGAAGGGTGCTCAACAATGGTTGTTGGGAAGAAACATCTGGAGAAGTCCTTTTAGTCACTTCACTGTAGAGGTGGTGGCCGGGAGAGACTACGGGTCCGCTGTTGAAGCTAGGTGATCCCAAATGTGACCCTTGAGGTACTGTAGCTGACAGATTTCCGTTGTTAAAATCGTTTGTATTACATGACAATACTGGAGGTAGAGATCGACTTACATTCACAGTATCAGTGGTTCTGTGCCTCCTTCCAACAGGCGGTTTGCATAGGATGAGCTCAGATCGAGGTTGCTGTGAACTGGATGCACCAGAATTATAACATCCTGTCGAAGACTGAAGGTTATCCAGATGAAGTCTTCCATTTGCAGATGAAACTATCATTATTACAATGGAAGCTGCCAAAGTCCTGCCCTGATTTCCAATATGCAACCCATGTTTTGTATGGTGCTGTCGCAACAAATAAATGTGTAAGTCCAGAATACGAACATGAGGATTATTACTACCCAGTGCATGGATTGAGTAGTTAATTTCATCAATCATTTGATTTTCTCTTGAGAATTTGTTTAGGTCATACCGCTGTGGGATTGTTGCTGAAATTAAATTTGTATGCGTGTAGAGTTTTGCTTCTTTCTCCAGGAGCTGTATAAAATCTTGTGGAAATCTCCCAGTATCTTTAGTATTTATGTTGGCAACATTGTTAGTTCCCTCTATCCACACCAAAAAGTCCTTTTTCGTATAGGTCTTGTAATCCTCATTATTGGCCGATGACTCGGTAATAGCTTCCATGGGGGCCCCATTTTGCACATGACCGTAGATCTCAAAATCAGATCCCAAAAGCCTTTCTAAGGAAAAGGCAAGTTGCTTTCCCAGACTGTCTATATCCACCTATATTCTTATAGTATAGCACTAGAAAGCCAGTAAGGCCTCATGCTACCATAGACCATTCCACAAGTAATCATCAGTCAATGGTCCTTGCTGCTTACGATTGGCGGCAGACTGAGACAGCAGACCACAGACTGCCTTAACACTAACAACGAACTGTCAAACAAGCCTGTACAAAACAGTCCATAAAGCCAAGCCTTAATAACCTTCAATCATAACAATTATTCCATACCAAGCTACCCAATTAATAATATTTCTTGAGAGGAAGTACATATTCCATAGTGATATAATTCAGTGACAATAAACATCTAGGACACAGTGCAATTAAAAATAACAAAGGCTTCTACAACCACAGCCTGTACACGGTAAATGCACGTATAGACTATTTTGAGGCAATAAAATACCAAATCTAAGTACTAATATTTTTAAATAGCACTAGTTCTCTGTAAAATAAACCATGTGAGTCCATAATTTAAGTGCAACCACTGGAAAATCAACTTATTCACTCCGAGCAAATACTGTATGAACATGTACCTTATCGAAGAATCCTTACGAAGACATTTTACGCCTGCATGCAAAATAGCCCAAAAGGGTTTTCAATGGTTGAGTTTAAACTTGTTGTTAGTTTAGTTTTGGATGTTGAATCAGATCCATCTTTGTGTCAGTTCAAACCAAATTTTGTTTCTTAAAAACTGCAGTTAAATGTTAAAAGAAGTTTAAATATTTAATGTTTAAAGGTTTGGTCATTAGTTTCAAATTTGTGATAAAAATTAACCTAACTACTTTCACTTAAACGTCTTATGATAGACGGGATGTAATAAAAGACGTCTTACAACACTTCAGATATATTTACACTTATACTGATTCACAAACAGACGGTAAACATATATAAAAGATGGTACCAGGCTGTGATTGTAGATTGAAAATGAACATTTTAAACTCTAAAGCACCTGTAATGAGGGGAATCCCAAAAATCCATAAGAACGTACCAATCAGACCTCTAGTAAACTTCAAATGTGCTCCTACATACAATGTATCAAGAATGATTGCAAGTCGACTTAGTAATGAATGATCTAGAGCTTCCTTCCTAAGTGTATAAATACAATGTAAAAAATAGTTATGATCTTGTTGATAAAGTTATGGAGGTTAATGTTAGTGAAAATAGTAGGTTAGTTTCATTTGATATTTCAAATTTATATAAAAATATTACTGTGAATGAAACGATTGAACTAATCAAAGCTAGACTCATACGTAATAAGTTGGATAATGACTATGTAAATCAGCTTGTAAAATTGCTCAGAATCGTATTGAAACAAAACTATTTTATGTTTAACAATCTATTTTATACACAAACTGATGGATTAGCCATGGGTAACCCCCTTTCATCAATATTATCAGAAGTATTTTTACAACATAATGAGGAGATCATTTTGGAAAAGTTGAAGAAAGAACATGAAAAAATAATGTATGTCAGATATGTGGATGATATACTTGTTACAAGGAAACCGAAGGAAAGGAAGCGGAACAAATGATGAGATTATTTAAAGGTCATCATAAAAACTTAAACTTTACTAGAGAGTACAAAGAGAACGGCAAGATAAATTTCCTAGATCTCACGATATCAAGAAGAAATTATGAGCTAGAGTTTGATATATACAAGAAGCATACGCAGACTACAATCAACAACAAGTCTCTTCATCCCACCAACCATAAGACCGCTGCATTCAGATCGATGTTATATAGAGCCTTCAAGACTCCTCTAAATGAAGATAACAGAAGAAGAGAAATAACAACTATAAATAAAGGCGATTGCTCGAGCCAATGGATTCAACCTGACAATAATAGATGAAATTGGAGCGAAAATACACAGGAAAATAAAGAACAAAGAAAAACTGCATAGAATAACAATGTTAGATGGAAGAAAAGAAACATCAAGCAATTTTGCAACGTTCAGCTTCACAGGAACTAAGATATAAAAGGTCGCAAATCGATTCAAGAAATATGGAGTCAATATAGCCTAAAGAACGCAAAACACCATAAACAAAATACTAAATCCCAAGATAGAAGATTGTAACAAATTCGACATGCCCGGCGTTTACAAAATTAATTGTAACAACTGTGATCACTTTTATATTGGTCAAACTGTTAATTTTATTAAAAGATTTAAGAACCATGTATGAGCTTGGAAGAACAGGAAACCGGAAAGATCAAATGTAGCGAAACATCTTTTAGAAAATAGCCACACCATAGGGAAAATAGAAGAAAACCTCAGCATCCTCAAGAATTGTACAAAAGGAAATGAAATGAATGCGTGGGAAGAATTGTTTATATTTAAAGAAAAATGTAAAGATAGAGATGAATTGATTAATGAACAAGTTAACTTTGACTCTGGTGGCACATTTAGGAACCTGTATCCGGAACTTCCGGTAACCAATAGGATATAAGCAGGGACGCCATTTTGATTCTGTCAGTTCTCTCATTGGCCTGATGATGACCGGTGTGACTGGTCGAAATCGACAGCCTAGTACCATCTTTTATATATGTTTACCGTCTGTATGTGAATCAGTTTAAGTGTAAATATATCTTAAGTGATGTAAGACGTCTCTTATTACATCCCGTAAGTAATAACAACATGTAATATGCTAATTATGGTATGCTAATTATGCGGTATGTGGTAAAAAGTTGCTTTAGATAGAGTAAATTGCTGTAAAACAACCTTTAAAGAGTGTGTTCAATAATATTATTATTCATAATGATAGTGAATTAAGAGATTTTACAGTTTTTCTGATTAAATTTGACTGCATCTTTCACTAGCAATCTTTCTGACTAAATAGTACGTTGAGGATCTGTTTCATGGCTCTGAGTTCTGCTCACAAAGACCTTCCAATTGAGGTCTTTGAGGTCAATTGAGGACATCTTTATACCGCCCCCCCCCCTATTATTTTTTTAACAACTGCATATATCGAGATTATCTTCTGGGGAGTCTTAGTGACCTAAAAAGGAAACTTTTGAAGAGTCCAAATTTTCAACCGCCTCCCCCAAAATAGGGGTTTTGGGGGTTAGTCGAGAAACTTAAATGGTAACCCTCCTTGAGTGATATATCATTTTAAATTGCGTACAAAAAGAAGAAGAATGGCACAAGTTAGGGGTTTCTAGCTTTGTTCTATCAAACATAGTGTTTAATTGAATTTTAAACGTCATTTTACATTATTTTTGCATAGCAGTCATTTAAATTCACCAAAAAAATCTCGAAATAATAAGATTTTTCGAAGGGAACGTTTTAAGTAAGCACGCCATTTATATTTTAGTGAGGGAAAAAGTTTGGCCCCATCCCCCAAAATAGGGGTTTTTGGGGCTAAGTCAAAAATGTTAAATAGCAACCCTTACTGAGAGATACCTATTTTTAAAGGTCTTAATAAAAGAAGATGAATGGTGCAAATTAGAGGTCTCTCTAATCATAACAGTTTATTAAATATCATTGTAAAATTTGACATTTAATAAGCTGCCATGTTTTAGGGGAGGATCATCGTAGAGATCTCTAGTTGATTTTGCCGACTCATGCCCACACACATGCTTAAGCCCTTGTGGGCATATTCCTTAATGTAAAATAAGATGTAGGTCTAACAAAATTATAATAAATAATTATTATAAATTAAGAATATCTTCAAATATACTTTTACTTATTTTAAGAAAAATATGTAATCCTACCAATGTATATATTTTTTGAATAAAATTATGTGTATGTATGTATGAATGTATGCAAGATTTAGTTACAGCTACATTGCACTGAACGTTTCACTAAAGGTTTCATTGATAGTTTCATGGTTGGCTTTGATAGGGGGTAACATTCCCCTCGACCCTTTGTTTACTAGCTGGCCATCAAGTCATCTCCTAACGGTATGTTTACCTGTTTGTTTGTTTAGAAATTAACAATCGGTAACCAACCTTTCATCCTAAGGCGCTTTACAAGATCGTCTCTCGCTTCTGTAGTTGGGGCATCGATGGAAATGAAGGTTCCTCGACCTCGCAGGTTACTCACTATTGCCGGGTACTGGTCCTAGATTAAACAATTATTTGTTAATAACGAATAACTTAAATTAAATCATGTTGAGGATTGTTTAAGTCTTTTAGAAATTTCTGGATACATTTCCTGATGTTCAATGAAGACAATGTTTCACACTAAATTGTAAAATCATTGATAACTTTAAGTCTATTTGCTAACTGTTTAAATGGATTTACAAGTTTGACGTAAAAGGGATATCTCGGGTAAACAAATTGTATTAACAATTGCAGGTTGTCTTACCAGTTAGCAATTGACAAACAAGAAAAACCCTATAGATTTTTCAGAAATGTGCTTGGTTTGGGAAATGAGACTGCCAACTGGAACATTAACATTATACCTGTCAACCCCAGGTAGGTTGGATACAAATATATTTTACTTTTATTTTGTCCATTTATGATAGACGTCTCGGGTCATTCTGATACCTAATCTCTCAATCTCACTGTAAGACGCCGTCACAACTAGGGCGTATTTTAAGGCGGACATGAATGAATGGTGAGTGTAGAATGGGTGAGATGACTTGAGTAGCCTTTTGTTACTGACCTTTGGTTGTTACTGACCTTTGGTTCCTAAGCCAGGCTCATTGATTAATAGCCCAATGACCAATGCTAAATCCAGTTATATATTTAAATAATGGAATAGATTTAAAGTTGAGTCAATTATTGAAAGATTTACCTGTAACTCCTTCAGCCCTTGCATTAGCACTTGTCCTGACTCTTGTACAAGAGACAGCAAATTGTCCCGTTGAATCACCTTCAAAATAGCTTCCAACAGCAATATCCTTCCAGAGTCCCCCATCCAAGTGTTCAGTATTCTAAACGGCATCTTGGGCCTAGTTTCACACATAACAATGTGATTGTGAGTATATCATATAGCAAAATGTACCATAAAGAATTTATTTTTGAAGAACATTCATTTTATACCTTTTAGTATTATAAAAAATACATTTGCCTAGATGTGTGTGATTATTTACATTAGATTTTAGTAGTATGGTTTTTTATAAAAAAAATGTAAGGTAAATTCTTGAAGTTTTGAAATTAAATTGAATAAAATTTGTTTATAAATATGCTAATGTAGTGAAATTATGTTTATAATGTGTAGGTTATGTGGGTGAGTTTGATACGTTTTTCACTAAATTTACTTAGTAAAACTAGGTACTTTATTTTTTCCTCTTAATTGGTTATTCTCAATTCTTTGTGCTATTGCCAAAGGCAAAACCAAGAAAAAAACAGGTTAAGGGAGAGAACTTGATACTAAAGGTCCTTGAAAAAGCAAGAGTACAGATCTTTTCATAGTATGTGGAACTTGTTTTACACAGGCGCAGTAATGACATTCCTCCTACATGCGCCTAGTAAGGTCTTATGAGCCATGAATTTTGTTGGCATTTAAATCTGATACCTAAAAACAAGATTAATTATGGTATAAGCAACCATACCATAACTGCTCTGTATATGCTCTGAGTCTATAATATGTGGTGTAACCTAGCAGAAAAAATGTAACCAACATGTCTAGCGCCTATAATAACACAAGGTACAGTTCAGCAGCTAGTCTGATCAGTCTCTGAGCGGTCTAAGACGCTATCCGGCCAGAGGTTAGCAATTGGATTGAGGGTTCGAATCCCGTTTTGGTCGGTGGTTTTTATGTGCAACTTATTACGGAGGGTTCCCCTGAATGTGGCGTAGTTGCATAGGGCATAGGGGAGGGCAGACGTTAAGCAAATGGTGGATGGCTTGGACCCAAACTGACGGAACGGGTGGATTTTTTGTGTTATGTGCATATTTACCAATCCTTACTGTGTGGGTGTCCACCTGAAGCTTGTTATTTTACAATTTAAAACTTCAGGCATCCAAAGTATAAAAAAATACCAAAATAACACAGTTTCAACTGGTGTATACATAAGCTCGGGACTCAAAAGGTTTATGAGGAAAATTGTATTCAAAGCTAAATTGTTTATAATGAAATTAATCTTATCATGTAAATTATTTTTTCTTGGCAAGGACAATAATCAGTATATCAGATATGCTAAATACTCACATCATCTCTTCAGTATAATAGAAGCCACCAATAATCATCTTCTTGCTAAACGTGACAATGTCTGGCGGAGAATCAAGGCCAAAATGTTCATGGCACCAAAACTTTCCAGTTGCCCCTGCACCAGTCTGGACCTCATCCATCAGTATTGCTATTCCGTTCTATATCAATAATTGAATTCAGTACCGTAAATAACTACACAAAACTTCTTCAAAGATTACTATCAACAAAACAACTTCATTTTGTAGAGGCAATGCAGTATTGAAAAGAGTCACTTTGGAAAAGATTAAGAAGCTATATAATACAATTCTGTAGGTTACTGATATGTATACCGGGTGTCCACAAAAGAACTGAAACATTTTAAAGGCAAATACTGATACCAAATAAGAGACTATGTTTAATGTTTTATATATGTATTTAAAGCTAAAATTCTTAAGTTTTTTTAGAAACTTAGTATAACTCGATATGAGCACCATTAGTGGCCCGGCATAAATCTAAGCAAAATTTGACCTCTTCCCAGGTTTTCGTCAGTACTTCAGGGGATATTGCACCAAGAAATGCAACTATTCTCTGTCGGAGGTGATTAAGATCCCGAATCTGCACCGAGTAGACGTCATTCTTTACTGCCCCCCAAAGGAAAAAGTCCAGAGGAGTCAGATCTGGACTCCTAGGAGGCCATTGGACGGGCCCTTCCCTGCCAATCCACCGATCGTCGAATTGAGTATCTAGCGCTCCTCGCACATGCAAACTGTAGTGTGGTGGCACTCCATCCTGTTGAAAATAGACAGGGCCATTCTCCATCTCAATCTGATCCAACTGTGGGAAAACGTACTCGTCTAACATGTCACAATAAATGTCACCATTTATATAATTCGCAACAAAAATGAAAGGTCCTAGAACTTTATCGGTCATGAGGCCACACCAAACATTCAACTTGGGAGAGTCACGTTGATATTCAATGAACTCATGAGGCAGTTGTGCGCCCCATATCCTACAATTGTGACGATTTACAATACCACTGACATGAAAAGTTGCTAAAGTTGCTTCATCAGAGAAGACTACAATGTTCAAAAAATTATCGTCTTCTTCATCAATCTTGTGTAGCATGCTAACAGCAAATTGAAGCCTGATGTCATTGTCTCTTGGTTTGATTCATGTAACAACTGGATTTTGTAAGCTTTTAGGTGAAGTCTTTTCTTCATCACCTTTTGAACAGTTGATTTTTGTATCCCCAACTGAAGACCACGCCTTCTCAACGACTTTTTGGGGCTTTGCTGACAAGAAGCACGAATTTGGTCTACATTTACTTCTGAAACACGAGGTCTCCCAGTCGACTTAGCTTTCCGCACACTAGCTGTCTCTTTAAAGGAACTCCCCCAGTGATGGATGGTGTTGTATGCATGCGCTTGACCAACATATTAACGTCGAAAGTTCCGTTGGACTGTAACAATAGAGCCACTTTCCACAAACCATATAACGCACTGGGCCTTTTGCTGTGGAGTTGCAATTGCACTACATAAACATGTCTAGTTGTCTACTTGAACTCATAATAACAGCTGATTTATGTTCAACAATTAACACACAGAACGACAATGAAGCCTGTGCAAACATTAACGAGGGGTGCCAACAGTTCAGTAATTTAGAATAAAATATCGTCCAAAATTTGAAAAAAATGTAAAAAAGTTAAACAATGGATGTTAATGCCCTAGTGGTGCTCATATCGAGTTATACTAAGTTTATAATGAAACTTGAGAATTTTAGCTTTAAATGCATATATAAAACATTAAACATAGTCTCTTATTTGGTATCAGTATTTGCCTTTAAAATGTTTCAGTTCTTTTGTGGACACCCGGTATTTTTTAAAGACCTTTTTGATTTTTGTTCTGCGGTATTGGTTTTGGTTAGGACGGTTTCGACCCCTAAAACTATTATCTTGTATACATGTTTGGTATCAATTATCAATGAAAAGCTCTTACTCTCTAGATGTGAATGTGCATTTTGGGGTTTGAAAATCCTCCACCTTTAGAGCTTTGCCCCATAGTCTTTCAAGAGGTCATATCCTGTGGAATAATATTAATGGAGGTCTATCCTGTATTAATCGTTTGATTAATTATTAAACAGTCTCTTTCTTCAGGAATCAAATTTAACCATTTTAGTTATGTCCACATTAAGATTTGTTCAGTTTTAATTGTAAATAAAGCTTACAATACTTTATGTCCTTTTAACAATCCATTATATCTATAAACCTAACAAGTGGATTAAAGTCATACCTTTTTAGCAATTTTCTGTAACTTCTGAAAGAAATATGGGGAAGCATGATTGTCACCTCCTTCTGCTTGGATCGGTTCTGTTATTATTCCTGCCACTGGTTTTCCGTTTTTATTATATTTTTCTATTAGCTCCTCCACCTAAAGCAGAAATTTGTAAAATACAGAATATTTTATTTTTGCAGTCATAAACAATCCACATCACCATTCCTAGTTATATTAAGTTGGTAAATACTTGGATGATAATTATATAATTTTAACCTTACATAAGCACATCTCTCGTAGTTCATCATTACTTTATTCTTTATAAATAGTAGATAGTGGAAAATTATAAAGGAACAGTTAATTTATATATGAAACATAGTTTAATAGAATTATTGTATTAAACTCTTAATAAACCAACCATGCAACTCTTAATTCAGAAACCAATAAATCTTTACCCTTGCACCATTGTCTGATATATGTTTAAAATGAGAAAGAAATAAAATCAAGAGGAAAAATTCATAATTCAAGATTCAATTTTTCAAATGAATCATATAACCCTTGTAGTTTTAGTAACCCTGTAATACCTCGGCAAGACTCGATTCATCTTCCTCTCGATTCTCCCGTTCATTTTCTTCAAGAGGATATTTGTATACAGGAAATCTTGCTTTAGGCCAGTCCACAGATGGTATGTCTATCTTCTGCACGTATTTGGAACTTGTACATATCAATGCACCAAAAGTTCTTCCATGAAATGCCCCTGTTACATAAATGTTTCAAGATGAAAATAAAGGTTAAATATATTCTTTATACTCATGTTGATTGAGACATTTTTAGATAAGAATTTTTAGTACAAAATGAGGACCATCTGTTATAATAAGCTGGAACCAGCAATTGTTAAAAAAATCATAAATTATAATATTGGTGCAGGATTAATTGGCCATCTGATATGTTCAGACGCTGTAAATTGATCAAATCAATGTAATTTCTGTCCAAAAAACTTATTTAGTTAATCAGTTCTAACAAACGTATTATCCGGTGATAAGGGTCAAGTTTGATGTTTAATACAGAAGCGTTCACCCTTTGTGCCACTATGGAAGGGCTTATGTGACTATTAACGACTATGATATACATGTATTCATGAATTGTATTTATACAAAATAAAGATTTTTATTTGAAGAGTTGTACCCCACCAAATTGAGCCTAAGGTGGAACTAAGTACACTTGACACAGAATATCTTGTCCTGTGGGAACTGTTTTCAGTTCAAACAGTTGAAGTAAAGCAAGATTGTCATCTGTTGTTTCTATCATCTGCTCAGTGAAACTGAAGCTCAATAAGGCTGAAACTGAGGTGGGTCAATATAATATGGCATAAGCGTTCAAATGTCCAGCCAAGATAAAGAAAATCTTGAAATTTCATCCTACATGTGTTTATCCAAAATTAATCAATTTCTTAATACAAACAACCTTTTAATAAATCCTAATAAAACAAAATTATATTAATTTTTCATCAGTGCAAAACAAAAATACACAAAAATACGGGTGTGTTAAAATTTTATATAACATTTTAATTGATTGCCAAGCTTTAGAGGAAGTACAGTCCACCAAATTCTTGGGATTAACCATTGATAGTTTATTATCTTATAATATACATGTTATAAGTATTTGTAAAACATAAGTTCTGGGCTTTATGCACTGAGACAAATGTCAAAAATATGTAGCTTAGAAACATTAAGGATGATTTATTTCTCCTTGAAACATTCCCACATATTATTCGGGCCATTCACTATAGGGCAACATCACACAAAAATATAAATGACATCCTTCTTTTGCAAAAAAAAAACAATAAGAATTATAAAAAAACTAAATTGGTTACAGTCTGCAAAAGATTATTTTCAGGAATTAGAGATTTTAACTGTTTTTGGTCAGTATATTTATGAAACAGTACTTCATGTAAATAAACGGTATCAGGAAACTGACACATACTTTCTCCCTTTTAGTCCAACTTTAATGAATAAATTACTTTTTATTTACTAAATATGGACTACAAAGTACGGTCGAATGTACAGAAAATCTTGTAAACAAGTTGCTTTCAAAAACATCCACCCAAATCCCTGTTTAGGAGGCACTACAGAATCCATTGCTACACACGTGGTTTTAATCATTTCAGTGCTATGGACCGATATATCGGTTTTTGAATCTGTTATCAATAAACACTGTTACTGCTTCATAAGCGATTGTACCGTTATGCGCTCAGTCTGCAGTCTGAGTCTGACATGTGGTGAAACCTGGTAGACACGAACTGAACTACCTCGTCCAGCGCCTAGTCTCTATAATACCAACTGATCTACTGCAGCTGCTAGTCTGATCAGTGGCTGTGCGGTCTAAGGCGTTACCTTCCCGGCCGGGGGTAACACTTGGATCGAGGGTTCGAATCCCGTCACAGTAGATGGTTTTTATGTGCAACTCATGGAGAGTTCACCTGTCTGTGGCAGAGTTGAAGGGGAGGGCGGACCTTAAGCAAATGGTGGACGGCTCGGGTCCAAGCTGACGGGATGGGTGGATTCTTTGTTGAGTTGCACATCTGATCAGGTGTTTTGCTACTTTTTACCTATCCTTTACTGTGTGTGTGTGTCCAGCGGAAGCACGTTTTTATTAATTTTGACTGTTCAGGCGTTCAAGACATTTAATAAATTAACAAAACATCACAGATTCATCTACTCCTTTCAGAAGCTTAGCACTGAAAGGGTTAAAAGGGGAAATGCCCCCTATTCCCCCCCCAGGGTTGTTAACGGGCAACATGTTTTGAATTTCCTCTGTTGTTCAATGCTAACATGACAAGCATATCAAGTTTGAACGAAATTGATCAGTAAATAAGGGAGAAGTAGTAATTTTTGTATTTCCCATAAGAATAACATTGGACAACGTACTGTGTTTACTGCAAAATGAAAATTTAAATTTTCCCTGCAACCAGTAATTGTAGAATAGTAATTCAAAATACTGAATTATTTAGTTTTTTGAGCTCTTTTTAATGGTGAATAGTATTTTTTTTATATTTACATTTTTTAAGTAAAATCCAAAACATTTTTTTGCTTTAAGCCCTATAATTTCTGAACCTGAATTTTTACAGAAATGCAGGTGGTGTCATTTTGTTGGAAAACTAAAGTTCTACAAACGGCTAAAGTTGAATCAAAATCGTTAGAGCTGTTTTTGATAAATTTTCATTTTTCATGTTTTTTGGTTTTGGGGGATAATTACCCTTAAAAATAAAGAATTCAATAAAATGAAAACGCCTGGAGATGTCGTGGATTAGTACCTACATACCAAATTTCATAAAAATCGTACCATTGGTTTAGGCTCTAGCTCTGTACACATCCATACAGACAGACAGACAGACACTCAGACATCACGTAAAATCACTTTTTTGGTTTCAGGGAACACAAAAAAAATATTTCCACTAACAACTCAAATTTGAAAATTTTGACGAAAACAATACTTTCTCCATATACTATGTATAAGGGAAGAAAGTCAAAAGGCTGGCAAATATCTACCTACTTTTGGTTCAACTCATCACTATAACACCAGAAGTTGTAATGAGCCAGCTTTTCCCTGTCACAGGTTGGAACTATTTACAAAGAAGCCAACATATGCGGGAATAAGATTTCTTGGTCACCTCCCTAATGCCATTACAAATTTAAAAAATATAAATGTTTTTAAAACCAAACTAAAAGAGTACCTGGTAAATAAAGCACTGTATTTTTTCAAGAATTTTTTAATGTCAATTCAATCTACAAGTTATATGATTAGGTTCTGTTCTTGAATTTGCTGTGCAAATGCAAAACAAAGTATGTAGTGATGATTTTAATTTAACTGTTTTATGAGCTACTATAGTTTTAGTTCAACTTAAATTAGGCTACTAATGTTAAATCAATGTAGTCTGACGCCATTCAAATTGTACAATGTACTTTTAATGAATAAAGATTTGATTAATTGATTGGTCGATGGCCCAGCTGGTTATCTCAGTCGCTCCGGCAGTGTAGTAAGCCACAGACTAAGGCAGCCACAGGTATTCCATGTGAAGTATACAACTCTGCTCGATTAAATAAGCAAGTCCCCAAAATAGGAAAGTAAGGTAGGTTTGATAATCCGGAAGATCTGTATGTGTATTTTGTGTAAAAACTGTTTCCACTTTCGTAACTCATGACTTCCACTACTCTATTCAATTTCTGTGTCCACAACTACTCTTTAAAATCCCGTTCATAAACTTATCCTAACTTTTTTAGTTAGTTGAACTTGTTGGTGAAAGATAGCGCCACCATAAGTGAGAATTTCTTATTAAAATATCATATGATTGCCGTATATGTAAAATATCAGGGCAACAAGGTTATTTATTTATAACAAATTTTAGGGGAAGGAGGGGTATAGAGTAATGTTATATTAAGTTACTTGGGGGGGGGGATCAAGATAACTAACTCAATGTATCCTTTTACACGTGATAAACTCAAAGTTATTTTATACTGTATAAAAAACTACTATATCAAAATCAAACCTAATACAGATTTCTATTAAAATTCAATCAATTCTAGCATAACCTGCCTTTGAACGAGAGGATGGACAAGTTGGGTGAGCCGGGAGGACTGTTCCGTAGACAACTCTCGATCTCCTCTTGAGAGAAGTTGTCGTGACCGCCTCTCTTCTTGTGTTGGTACCACCCAAACACCAGCTTCAAGGCATTCTCGTTGGCACAGGAACCACACATCATGGTAGTTACTCGCTGCAAGCCCGGGGGCGCTACCTGTGGTCCACACCATCAGTTATAATACCCCTCAAGTACAGAGGTAGACTAAAGTCACTTAATTTATTTTATAAAGTTGCTTGTTTGTAAACGATAACATTGTACTAAATTATTGAACTCGGGCCTCCTAAAATACATTATTTTGATTGAAGATCTTATTGAATTTTTATGTAAGTTAATTTTCATTTAAGTTAGTCAGCATATGTTTTAAAGACCCCAAGAATATTTTGGAGCAATTATTAATAAACCCTCTTGCTTACAATGCTATTTGAAGATAAATCATGAGTACATTGTCATACATCAGATCTAAAAATAGCTTTGATTTTATATAAGTTATAATAAGCACTTTCATCAGTGTTTTATGTAAAACTAGCTGTTTCCCAACGTGGATGGGCTTGAGATTACGGTATAATATTGGTAGGATACCGGGTGTTTGTAAAAGAACTCCCTATTTTCGAGAACAATTTTAATGGTGAAATATACTACATCTTACAATTATGAATACATAGTGTGAAAGAGAATATCTTAAAGTTTTGGTTTTGTCCTAGTAAACTTCGACATGCGTACTATTATTTGCTCTACACAGATCAAGACGATTTTCCACTTCTCGCCAGGTATTCGCCAACATTGCATGTGTCCGGTGAACTGATTCGATGATGTAGTAAATGGTCAATGTCCCGGACCCCACATTCCACATCCCACAATCTTTACATGTCTCCAAAAGAAAAAGGTCCAGTGGGATTAAATCTGGGCTTCGAGGTGATCAGGACAAAGGATCATCCAAGCAGTTATGTCAGTCCCATCTGCAATTTTGGCGAATATCTGGCGGGAAGTGGAAAATCATATTGATATGTGTAGAGCCACTAATGGTGAGCTCGTCAAAGTTTACTAGGACAAAACCGAAACTTGAGGATATTCTCTTTTATACTATGTAGTCATAAAAATGTAAGATTTTGTATTTTTAGTGAATTTCCTTTGGAAAGTGAACTATTAGGATGACCTGCACGGTGAAACTTAAGCCCAGGACCACCATAGAAGTTCCTAGCGTGACCCCCTGAACACATTTTGGAGGGTCGTTCAAAATTGCATAAATATATATATATATGTATATATATATATATATATATATATATATATATATATATATATATATATATATGTGTGTGTGTGTGTTTGCACTCTAGCGGTCACATTTTTTATCCGATTAACTTCAAATTTGGTAGGGACGTTCCTTTCTGTAATCAGTTGGACAAGTTCGTTGGGCAAAACAATCGTAAAACTCTAAACCCCTTCTTTTTGGGGATTAATCTTTCAAATTTCAAGTGTTTGGGCCCAAAAAGGGTCAGAAAAGCCCCGGATATTAAATTAATACATGTGAAAAGATGGGAATTAGTGAGGCAAAAGTTTTAAGCCCACTCTCATCATTCTAGCATAAATATTTACCAAGTTATTTAAGAAAATGTGTTTTGACTAAACACAGTACGTTGTCTTATGGGGGTTTTACACTATAAAAGCCTGTTATTTCTTTGTTAAAGAACTTTTATCATCCCCATCAACTCACACCTACTTTCAAGCCTGTCTGGACCTTCTCCTACCATTATAATGTGCAAAATTGTATTCCCAGCTTTGCAGGTAAATGAAACCAGGAGCATCAGAACAGCCAAAAAATCAATGTTTTCAGGTTTCAATAAAAATTGGAATACATGTATTTTTTATACTGAATTTTTGTTTTAAAAGTTTTTATGTGGAAATTCACTTCCCTCACGTCAGCGTGCTGCGTGCAAACTCGTTTAACATTAAAATTGTTCTCGAAAATAGGGAGTTCTTTTTCAAGCACCCGGTATACATAAATGAAATTATTAGAGTATATTTTCAAAGTTTTATTTTTAAAATAATGAAAATGTTTGATTATGGAGTACAACCTAAATTTGAACACAATGCTCAATTGGTCCAGACTATGTACTTATTGTCAATGCGATCGGTAATGTAATGTGATCGGTAACCCTTTAAGTTATTGTATAAATAAATGCCTTCAGGAAGGGAATTTCCCAGATCAATTAAAACTATCTAGAATCTGTCCTGTATTTAAGAAAGGTCAAAAGGATAAGCCAGAGAGCTATCACCCTATTGCAATAATACCAGTCATTTCCAAATTAATAGAAGTTCTAGTACACGGTCAAATCAGTAAATATTTCGAGGAAAATAATCTGTTCAACCCAAATCAGTTTGGTTTCCGCAAAAACATGTCCACAGTCCATGCAATAGATAAATTGGTTCGCCATGTGCTCTCAGCATTTGAAGAAAAGGATTTTGCTCAGGCCACCTTGTGTGACCTGAGCAAGGCCTTTGATTGTGTAAATCATGTCGATCTTCTGAAAAAGTTGTCCTTTTATGGCATCAAGGGCATGGCGCTAAAGTTTTTTAAATCTTATCTCTCAAATCGTAGGCAGAAGGTTTTCGCTAATGGACAGTGGTCTCAGGAGGTGGAAGTTAACATTGGAGTTCCCCAAGGATCGGTGTTAGGTCCCCTTCTTTTTCTAATATGCATAAATGACCTCCCAAATGCAGTTCCTTCAACCACAATTCTTTATGCAGATGATACAACTTTTTTTAGCTCAAATAGTGATTTTAATTCTCTTGAAGAACTCAAACAAAATACCTTACTTGTTGCATCCAACTGGTTTAAAGATAATGGTTTTCTGTTGAATGAAGCTAAAACACAATCAATTTTTTTTAGTTTAAGACCACTACCTCAAGCACCACATCTGGATAATAGTTCTGATTCAGTCAAATTCTTAGGTATACACATAGATAATAATTTAACCTGGGGGCATCATGTTGACTTTATCACAGCTAGGTTGTCTAGAACTGTCTACCTCCTGAGACGTCTCACACACTGTGTTGAAATCAACCATGTAAGAACAGCTTATTTTGCATACTTCCAGTCAATCATTAAATATGGTCTGCTACTGTGGGGCAACTGCTCGAGAGTTAGTGAAATCTTGCTGTTGCAAAAGAAAACCATCCAAATTCTAACAAACTCTAATCCCATAGATCATTGTAGGCCACTTTTTATTCAGTCAAAAACTCAAACTGTAATAAATCTCTATTTATTTGAACTCATTACATACATAGTAAATAACCCACAGTTGTTAAAACTTCCTGAACATGTATACAGCACTAGAAACAAGGACAAAGTCTTAATAGATTATTGCAGGTTGAGTAAATCGCAAAACAGTCACGTTGTAATGTCCCTTAGGGTGTATAACAAATTAGTAGGTTGCATTAGTAAATATAATTCTAAGATTCTAAAAAATAAGTTTTATGACTGGCTCCTTCAAAACCCTTTTTATAATGTAAGTGAATTCCTTGGAAGCAATGTTGACTTTTAAGAGCTACATCCTATGTATTCTATAGGCCCACTGTCTTTATTGTATTGTACTGTTTATGTTAGCCTATTATGTACAGCCTGTATATATGTTAGCCTCATTTTGATTAAGTATTGACTTTGGCTGTTGCTGTAAGACTGACGTTGCTGATACATGTATTATTGTCCAATGGAAAATAAAGATTTATTTATTTATTTATTTTATTTATGGGAATTTTGGAGGCCAGTGCGACAAAGCCCGAAATGATCAAACCTTTACAATGTCTATGTTTGAGTGTGGTGTACCTATCATTCTATCTGTTCATCAGAACCAAACAACAATGATCAACACAATAATTTGGCATCAATGAGATTGACAGAGGGATTTTGTGGGACATTGGAGCAGAGTCTGGGAGAATTGTTTGTACAGGTGTGGATATATATTTGATTCTGAAGTATTACCCATCTTCCTACATGTTTTTAACTTAATCAGCTTAGCACGCGGAATGGTGTAATCAAAATATTAGCTTCTTATTACTTAGATTTGATATATAAATTATACAACTTTAACAATATTTTATTTATTAATAGGTTGTGCAATATAAACACTACTTACGCTGAGCAGCACAGATTTCAATAGATGCGGCCAGTCTGCCCCTGGGAATATCCCCAGCGAGGGCCTATTAACCAGGGTTTTCTGAAAATTATAGAAATTATTACTATAAACTTGTCTACCAATAAAATATGATTTTTCATTGGTTTAATAAATTTATCTAATACAAAAGTATACTATGGGCAAAACATTTTTAAGTCTTAAAGGAGATCTTGCTTGATCAGTAAGAAAAACACTTTGTCATCCAGTAACTTGTGAAACTTGCGAGTTATATCTCAGGTTAAAATGTAAACTTTCAAACTTGCAAATAAGTTGTCATACTAAAGAATGTAAAACTTACAGCTTGTGATACAAGTCATACTCACATGATTACTGATTTGTTTAGCTTTAGGTACAAACCATGATCGTCTACAACTACTACAATTGTATTACATAATCATAAAAATAAAATAACGATTTAGATAGAGTTGTATTTTGCAACGATGAATTAAAAAAAGTCCAAAACCTCTTCATTTATAAAATATAGTAAAGACAGCATACATAATGGAAATTCAACCATAAAATTTATAAGGTATCAATAAAGGGAATCTCTTGACTTTGTCGTACACATTAAACAAAAAATATTAAATGGTCAAGATCTGTTCCACAGTCACATATTTTTTCTTAACAACTTGAATTTTATAAAGATAACAATCAGTTTAAGTATGACCAGTTCTCGTTCTGTTAAAAGTAGAGATAACCTTCTTTCGTTTCCCTTAGTTTGGTAATAAGGTGGAGTGAAAGCACAACTTTTAAACTACAGTAGAACTCCAATTATCCAAATTAATTGGGGATCGGGCCAATTCGGATATGCAGAAATTCGGATAATCAGGTATACCTCGGGAATTAAGCAAAAAACATCACCATACATAAAAAATCAGAATTTTATCGACAAAGTTATTATAAATGTAGTGAACAGAAAGTGAGCGAACTGTATCAAGAATATACGTCATAAAAATTAAATTACACGAGTTAAATTGAATACAGTATATACAGTTGCTCTTATCAATAGGCCTACATACTGTACGTATTTCACTGTTCAATGTTGGTTATTTCACTTGAACATCTCGAGCAAAGTGAGTTTATCACTTAGCGAAAGGACAACACGTTTACGTTTTGTACTCATTTCGAACGATAATCTCGGTGAAAGAACAGTAGCGACTGATGATGAGCAGGGCGGGAAGGGGGTATGACTCATTGTTCCCTGCAAAAATATCGTACGGAAGGTAACAGCGCAGGCTTTTATTTTAGCGCTCACGGCGCATTATCGCTACACGCGCTCCTGCTGTTATTTTCTTGATTGTTATATTTCTATTATTTCACTCAAAATCGATTCGGATAATTGGATATTCGGATAATTGGATTTCTACTGTAATACATTCTGTTTTCCTTTAATTTTAGAGGTAGTTACCTAATTTTCTTGTCACATTTGACTCGATTTTAAGTTGAATGACCTTATTAGATGAAAGAAAGAAGGTGCATAAGAATTGTTCATAGCAGAAGCATTCTGATTGCTGAATCAAGGCGAGTGATAGCATTACTGATTACTGATTACATGCAGCAAACCTGCATACTTAGAAAATTTAAAATGCATATATATGTACCTCACTATTAAATGAAGCCACAAACCAAGTTTCTTAAAAATATATTCATAAATAAGTGAGATATGGCATTTGGTTTATTCTCTATAAGAATAACATTAGGACTGATCGAGTAGGCAAATACTAATCAAGATGCAAATTGCCTTAAGTTAATTTTTATTTGCTTAAGAAAACCAGACATACCACGTTCCTGGGATCAGAGAACACCCGCAGGACATCCGGATGGCTGTAACCAAGAGGGAGGGAAGAGACTTGTTGGTAAATGTCCAACAAAACGTTACCATCGACATCAACGAGGTAGTTGCCCACCGACGCGTCATAATCTCCAAACAACTGGACACTCCCAGTGTGCTGCATAAACAACGTTCAAAATTAATCAAGTTTTATTTTTAATCAGAAAGAATCTTTCACTTCAGATGAAAAGAGGAACCACTATAGTTTAATAGCAACATTTAGAACTCATTTTACTCGTAACCCAACAAACGTTTGAACACTTATCTGCAATACAGTAAGATATGAAGATTCCAAAACATTTTATAAAAACTAATAGTAACTTGCATGTTCATAAAAGGTCAAATTACCAACACACTAGCTTTACAGGATTAATATGTAGAAAAAAATTGTGAAATAAATAGAACATTATGGTTAAGATTATAAGTAGGTACCTGGATTTTAGAAAGATCGTCAAGAAGTTTTAAGGACTTCGGTCCAGGTATGTTATCTGTCAGCACAGAAGGACCTTTTGGTTCTCCAGGTAAACCTTCAAGGTTCTGGGTAAAAACCCTGGCTGAAACATAAAATAATTATCTTTGTAGACTATAACTAATGTAGTTAACAATTTATTAGAACATCAAACCAATTATTTTGCTTCACACATATATTTAAAAATTAAATTACCTGAATGTCGAATTAGCACCGCATTTTTAAAAGCAGTAATAACCTTCGTTAGCCTGTTATTAGTAATCAGCATTCTCTAGTGACGATGGTTGGAGGGGAATTGACGTCTTCATACGTCCCAATTGAAGCCAATGGCAATGAACATCTGTCGTTAACGAGCTTTATAAAGTGTATTTCAGCTGTGGATTAGACTTGACTGATAACACACTGCGTGGAGGAAAATTACTGGTAATAAATCTTTATCTCAGCGGGTTTACACACTTAGGAATGGTGTGCAGCTGATCATGTTCCGCCCAGATAGTTCTTGTCTGGTAAATCGAGGTTCCCCAAATCAATCCTGATAAAAAAATTGGAAATGTTTGACAAGATTCATTACTGGACCCAGTTGTCATTTATCATTGGGCACTTAAATTGTTATGTTTTCTAAGAACAGGCCTCAGAAATATAAATGCAAACAAGACCAGGGTATGGACTGTTGGTAATGGCACAACACAGCATTGACACTAGGTTGTAATTTCAGATCAATTGGTTTAATACTTTTTAATATTTAGCTTTGAAAAATAAAAATGGCCACCATTTTGAAACGGTAAAAGTTAGGTACATCAAATTAACTGCCAAAATATCAGTTGGGATACTTATTATAAATCATGCCAAGTTTTTAATAAATATCTTTAACGGTTCAAAAGATATATTGAATTTAATAAAACACACATACAGACTGACTGACGCTAAATGGAGTGATATTTAAAAAACTTCTATTCTGAATTTTTTTGTTTATTATTTTTATAGAATCCGAAAATATATATAGCCAGTGCACATGTTTTGTGACACCTTGTATATACAGGGTGTTGAAATAAATTGTTTCATGAATTCGGGATATGATTATTTATGCACAAATAAAGACAAATTAATATTCCTGTATGAAGGTATGTCTTAAAACGCTTCCTTTCACGTCTGCCTGTCTGATGGTGTATTTTTAACATAATTAATCATATCTCACGAACTTCTAAACCCATAAACTTCGAACTTGGTGCATGTGTGACTACTAATAAGTCCTGTCTCAGTATTGAGTGTCACGTTTCTACTTTGTACCACTTCAAAATGGTGTCCGTTTTTTGTTTTCAACGCCTAATATCTCAAATAACATAAATTTTTCAAAAGGTTTATAAGACACATAAAAGTTGCACTATGCCAGCCCCTAAACAATGATGCAAACATTATTAGTCCCCCAACAACTTGGTATGGTCTGGGTGCAGAATTGAGGAGGCTTTTTCACAATATTTTGGAGTGCTTGTTTTTTCATAAAAATAACATGGCGACATTTAAGCCATGAAGGAGCCTTAAGGTCGAAGTTATTAAAAAAGTATCAAAATATTATGGATCAATTACAATTGGCTAAAATCGCGTAAATACAGGAAAGAATAATATGGCAACTTGGCCAGGGGCGGAGCCCTAAAGTTGGTGGAGGCATGTATCCAACGTCGGGGCATCTTTCAAGAGTTGCATCTTTGTAAAACAAACCCAAAGAACCATCACTCGTCAAAATTGGACAACTTTAAGAGGAAGCCAGTGAGGCAGAGCCCTGAGGCCGGGAAAAAAGAATCCGCAGTATTTTAGTTCCCCAATAATCTGGTATGGTCCGGGAGCAGATTTGAAGAGCTGTTTTTGAGCTATGTAAAGAAAACCTTTTCTACATAAGAATAACATGGCAGCTTTTGGTGTCGTTGGGGCGGAGCCCTGAGGTGTCAGGGAAAAATAAAAAACCTATCTAAAATTGTATGGACCTCTACATACATGCACAACTACTTTATTAGTATAGATTAATTTGGTAAAACGTAGTAGTTACAAACGAGTTCGCACACAGCACGCTGACGTGAGGGAAGTGAATTTCCACATAAAAAACTTTTAAAACTCAAAACCAGTGTAAAAACATACATTTATTCAAATTTTATTGAAATCTGAAAACATTGATTTTTTGGCTGTTCTGATGCTTCTGGTTTCATTTACCTGCAATGCTAGGAATACAATTTTGTGCATTATAAGGTTAGGAGAAGGTCCAGTCAGGCTTGAAAGTAGGCGAGAGGTTGCTAGGAATGATAAAAGTACACCAACAAATGAATAACATGTTTTTCTTATGTAAAACCCTCATAAGACAACGTACTGTGTTTAGTCGATACACTTTTATTTAATAACTTGGTAAATGTTTATAATAGAATGACAAGAGATGAATGACAACTTTCGCCTCACCAATTCCCATCTTTTTACATGCATTAATGTTACATCCGGAGCTTTTCTGACCCTTTTGGGGCCCAAAAACTCAAAATTTGAAAGATTAATCCCCAAAAAAGGGTATAGAGTTTTCCGATTGTGCTGCCCAATGAACATGTCCAACTGATTATATAAAGGAATGTCCCTACCAAATTTGAAGTAAATCGGACAAAAAATGTGACCGCTAGAGTGCATACACATATACTATATATATAATTTTGAACGACACGCCAAAACGTGTTCAGGGGATCACGTTAGGAACTTCTATGGTGGTCCCGGGCTTAAGTTTCACTGTACGGGTCATGCTAATAGTTCAATTTCCATAGGAAATTCACTAATATAAACCGGCAGATTATTGTCGGCATCAAAAGTTGTTGACAGAATTTTAAAGAATTTGTCTCCGACTTTTGTCCGCTACTTTTGTCTGCAACATTTGTCCACGACTCCAGTGTAAACGCCTTAAGGTTAACTTGTTATTTTAATTTAGTTTTGTAATGAACATGAAGACCTGATGTTTGTATATAATATTGTTAGAATGGTACTTATTTTTATAGCAATTGTAGTAATTGTGTTTTTGGTAATTGACTTGTCATATATTTACTCTTGTAAATTTTATTTGACACAATAAATGGATCTGAATCTTAATCTGTTCTATTGGTGCTAAAATATTAAGCAATACAAATTTCAAGAACCCATACCTAGATTCTCTAAGGTACTATGACAAACTCTGATGTATGTTCTGGAATAAGATATAAACCTAAAGTGAATAATGAGATCCGTTACATAACATACAATATACATAAATTATTAGATTAGTATTTATACATAAACCTTTGATCACAATTATTGTTTAGGTAGTCGGGACCAGGTCTTGTGATTTTTAAAACCCATAAATGGTGTAGATTTGGCTGTCTTATCAGCCAGGAATGAAGCTTCTTCTTCAGGTTTTCTCCATTCAGGGATCTCAGGTCTAGTAAAGTAATCAGGTCAGCAGGTTTCTTGGTCTTTTAATTGTGCAGTTTCCATCCATGTACGGAAGGTTCCTCTCAATGAAGGTCTTTTTACTGTATTGGTAGAATGTATTTTGTCAATGACTACATAAACTACAATAAGACAGACAAGCCTTATGGAAATAACTCAGCCAGTTGGCGCTAGTGGCAGCGGGCGATGGCTGTACTACTGATCTCTTGGTGCGGACTGTATGAGTACCCTCTCTCTCTACTTCACCCTACTAGCTGATCAACCACCACGGCGCAACTCGCACTAGACCGGGCTAGCGATAGTATGCATGAATGTCAACAGGCAGCTTACCTCCGATAAATTAGAGTTCAGATGTTTACTTTCTGTGCCTAAGCTATCAAGAATGTGGCTATCCCTATAGAGTATAAGGATGGCCGGGTTGAAGTGCCGGGTTACTTCGGGTGCAAAACTCCTGGTCCTCACTTTTTTAGGATTCCAGTGAGCGATAAAACGAGGTGAGATAAGTATTTGTGGTTCGTATTATAAGTGTAACAGGTTGCTATAGTTTAAACTAAATGTATCAGTATTATAGTTCGTATTTGTCTGTGGCTCCGTGTGTCCGTCTGTCCGCGGCTGTTTCTCGAGCTGTAATGGCTCCCAAGGTACGAAAAGATATTTTTTAGGGGTAAACGAGGTCGGGGAAGCTGCACGAGGTTTTTCTTGAAAAGCAACCTTATTTGACTTACGGTAACTTTGTGCTGGTTTCAAGCCATTTTATCATATATTAGCGGAGCCGGGAGTCTTCAAGTTTTGTTCCTGAAACAGCTGATTATTTGCTGTGGTCGCGATAGCGGCCGCCAATACTAGTAAAACATAACAGGAGGGTTTAGACCCCAAAAACGGTTTTATTTTTATTGAAATCAAATTAAAATTGACATTATTGAATTCACATCTTAAGAAACAAACAGTTTGGTGTTTTATTTATTGGTCTACGTCAATTGGCTACCGAGGTACTGAAACTGCTAAACACAGGACGTTGTCTAATGTTATTATTCTTATCGAGAAAAAGAAAAATGTTATATCTTGCTTATTTATGAACATACGCTGACTAAACTTGGTATATGGCTTCAGCTGATTGTGGTCTATTGTAATTAGCACAAAAACCAAAATTTGTACTGATGATTCCTGTAGCAGCAAACCTGCATACTCAGACCTCATGTTATTATTATGGAGAAAAAGTTAAATATCATATATCCCTTAAGTATGAAAATAAATTAAAAACACTTGGTATGTCGCTTCACATTGTTCAGGTCCATTGATATTTGCATATTAATCTCGTAGCAGCAAACCTGGGTACTCAGCCCCATGATATTATTATAGAGAATAATTAAAATCTTATATATCACTTATTTATGAATGGAATATTACAACCATAATAGACAAAGAATTATGTGTGAAGTGCAAGAAGTTTATAGATTCCATATCATGAAAAACCTTAACAAAAGTAAGCGATCATTACTCATTCAGACAAACAACTATTAAAGTAATGAAATTGAAAATCATAAAAATGTTCCATGTAAGGCCTACATGTACAGAATTGTATAAAAAACAGAAAATTAATTGTACCTAATTGACTTTAGTTGAATTGAACACACAAGCGTACATCGTGATTACCCGTGTTTCCCGCCACAGCCCTGGTCTTAGTTGAGGTCCAAAGTTAGACCAGGAGTAGGATAAACCCCGTCGAGAACTCCGAAACTTGATTTTTAGACCAGGTTTAATTTAGTCCGGGTTTAACTGTAACAGAAAGATAAGTAATCATCACTGGAGTACCAGCCGTACAGTCAATGGCCCCGGCATTCCAAAGTAAGTCATTCTGAAGTGTTGCCGTAGTGCATTAAGTATGTAATTATATTTCACTGGTTGCAAAGAAATAAATATTAAGTAAACAAATAATTTCATATTTTTTTAGAATGTATCAGCTGATCGGAGCAATAACAAGAGAATTAATCAACCATGGTTTTAGCGATCTCTAAGATCGTTCTTAGTATTTTTGATGTTGTTTCGAAAGAACTAAGAGATTGCGTTGCTTAAATCCATGATACAGGAACTTACTGACTTTTTCATGTAATCCTGTTACAACTCTCTAATATTTTCATTATTAAAAATTACACATAATTTTAAAATAAAATATATTTATACTGTTAGATGCAGAAACTCATGCAGAAAAGGAATATATAAGTTTCATTGTAGTTTTATTATTATTAGGATGTTAAAGAGCGTGTAAACGACAACGCGTTCACCGCTCGGGATTACTCAGTTTTGCCGGGTCCTAGCGACTAGCCGAACCGTTTTCTGTCTATTTGGCGAGCTCTCCATGGGCTACGGCTACATGGAAATGGAGTATGAAATGAATGGTATGGAGCATGAAGGAGTATGACATGGGCGCAAGACTGAGAACTGGACATAAATATCAGTTCAAGCGCTGATTTGATACATGCAGTGCTACTAGCGGCGGGTTGCAGAGTTACCGTTTGGCGTTGAATTTTTAACACGGCGCGTAATCGTCTTATTATAGTTTATGTAGTCATTGATTTTATGGTAAAATTTAGACTGAAATGCATTATTACTTCCATTATGGTGGAAGGCTGATACAGCCATGATCCCTGGGCTTTTAAATCAATCTCTTCAACTCTACCTCAGTTGAATGTTGAACTCTTTAAGCTTTCTTCTGTAGAACCAGAACTTGGTTTAAATATTGAGTTAAGGAAGCACCCTAAGCTGTCAGGCCTTATGTTATATGTCTATTAACAAGAACAACATAACTATGGGGACAAGCCATCAGGGCAATTCGGCGTTGGGGCTATGGTAGTCTCTCGCTGGGTCCCGTTTAGCGGAGCCAATCAAACGCGAGCTCGCCGCAACGATCAGAGCCAATCAGCTGTTAGTTCGCCGAAGCACCTGTCAGTTGAGGCTTACTATATTTTCATTGATAATTTTTACACTCTGTTCTATGAGTACAAACATAAGCACTGGAGAAAAATATATCTCTAATTAGTTTGGCAAGAGAATGTTTATTTTGTTATTTTAAAATGATAGTGCGTTAAAAGAAGAACAAACATTAAGATAATAAACAAGTTAAAAGAATAATAGTAAACAGATTATTGTAATAACAAATATAACCTAGTTCATACATCCATGATATGAGTAATTATATCATGTCATAACATTATTTTACCTGATAACTTTTTAATCACAGTTAGTGTAGTAAAGTGCCTAGTTTAAATTTGTTGCTCTATAATACATTTTATGTCATATAATGTACCAGGCATTATACCTATAGTTATGAATATGTTAGCTATAAGTAAAAGTAACGAAACAAAGCTATCTGTTAACGACACCGAACGTTTTTCATTCATCATCGTTGCCCCAACGCCAAATTGGCTGAACGCATGGTTCCCATAACTATTCTTGCCAATACTATATAGGTCTCTAAAAAATGTAATTCACAGATGTACAGACGTTTTTAAAATTTTATAACTTACGATATAAATGTGCCAGGCGCGGATACAGAGGGAAGGTCATGGGGGTCATGACCCCCCCCCCAAAACCTCAGACCTTCACATATTTTACCCATTTTTCACCGTAAAGGTTATTGTATTTTGACAATTTATATATTTGTTCACTCATGACCCCCCTAAAACGATAGTCTGTATCTGCCACTTGAATAATATGTTGCTAACAATACTGCTAACATGCTGTGTAATACTCAGAACGAACTATAGCCAGAAGAGAAAATGAATGTGACAAATTGTAATCCCTTTTCATATGTTGCCTAGTTAGTGTCATTTTGTTTTATAGCAGAGTAACACTAAAACATACATACAGTGAGGACATTTCCATTACTGTACACATAAACAATAAAATATCCCATCACAGCAAATCTTCTTACACAATGAATTTCCAATGCATATACTTTAGGCTCACTACCACATCAAGTTCATAAAAACATCCATAAATTATATATATATATATATCAAATGCTTTTTATTCTCCATAAGAATAACATTAGGACTGAGCATTCAGTTAATTAAGTTATTCGTAAAGTTTAGCATCATGGAAGTCATTTAAATGTTTTTTGTTTAACTGCTCATGTAGGATTTGGCAAAACCTTCATACAAATAGCCATGTAGTTCACAAAATAATTTTAGGTTGAATTCCGCCTACTGGGTGAGTGCTAGTAATTTCACCTCACTAAAAACAGCATGTAATTCAAAAGTAAGATTACTAGTATAATATATCCATTTTGTGTATGAGAGGTTTCAATAGTGTCTTTGGGTATCCAGGGAATAAGCGTATATTAAAGCCAAGTTGTCACTTATTGTCATGCTATTTGGAAGTGATAAAGTTATTTAATCTTATCTTTTCCATAATTCGATAAATTCCATAAGCTTTCACTCAAGCCTCTTTTAATTAATCACGTTTTGTCTGGATTAAACACCCTGATAATATTTACTTAACAATTAGTTATCTATCGGCAAAAATAAATAATTGTTGTGCAATAATAAAGAGTCTGAATTATTCATTCTGAAGTACCTCTTATTACAATTATTTATTTATTGAAATTTTATTTATAATATTGTAAAATACCTGGTTATTAAAAACTCAGGATAATCACCCAAAATCCATAAATACCCAGGTATTCTGGGTATTTATGATATTTACATATAAATGCCTAATTCAAATCTACCCTTACACCCTTGGTTATTAACAATATGTAACATTTGAGGATATTTTATTGATTACATGTATTAATTGTTTTACTAATAAATAAATAAGTAACAATATTTTTTGGCAATTTTGGCAAAACAACCTGTACAACAAGTGTACAAACCACACCTTCACCAAACTATAAAGAAAACTGGTTAAATAAGAGATATTCTTAAAAATATAATTTTATAATTGGTCAAAATATATAACAAAATCATAATTTAATTGAATCATAATTCTTTTCCTCCAAAATCTATATTAAAGTAGATTATTTCTGAAGTCAACAGTCAACCAAAACTAAATGCTTGAACCAAAATTAATTTACAATTTTGCCAATGGAACAGAGTTTCAGTGATGTCACTGCTACTATGTGGTAAATGTGGGTAAAAAAATCCCTTTAGACTTCCTATCTAATCAGATTGGTAAACGTAAACTATATGTTTTAAACCATATTTTATTGAATTCATAAAATCAATCACATTCTAATACATATTTATAAATTAATCTTTTTGAATATAGTTTTGAAAACAAATCAAAACTAATGTTCGTCTTTTTGTGAAAGAAAACAACATTTATTTTACCTTACCTGAAAGGTTTATTTTTATATCATTGTAAAATAACAATTATAAATATTATTCTAAATAAACTTCTATTACAAATTTGCAAAATTTGTTTGATCATAATAATGACAAAATAACATGATTTAAACCAATTAATAAACTATTGAGAGTATAATTAAATTATGGACATTCATACAAATAAAATACCGACACCCTTATGTTTAGATTCAGAGTGTTATTATTATGAAGGTTACAAACGCCAACATAAATGACTTGGGAACTCAAAGCACAAGACCATCCCAGGGCCTTGTCTCAGGCTGAGGATGAACACTTAAAAATATATGATTTTTAATTTGACCAAATTTATAAACAAATATCAATTTAATTGAATTAAAATAATTTTTTCTAAAAATTACATTAAAATACCATACTTTAGGCATGATTATTAAAATTAAACATATGTAGATTATATGTATGTAAATTAAATGTAACTTATTTATTCATCTCTTGGTTCTAGACAAGATTATTCCAAAATTAATGTTAATTACCAATGCAATGTTTATTGCTATATGACAAATAAAGCTATCTTCTTATTAGTATTAAACCATGCAAGTAGTAAATACCGTGAGTTTGGGTATTTATCTCGATCTCACTCAGTACATGCTTGTGGTAACCATGTTATACCCTTAAAAACAGTTTCAAACATCATTTTATAATCATTACAGCATGGAAATTGCAATGAACCTAATAAAAATCCTCTAAATTTTGTAACGCGTTGGGCATTTACATGGGCCTTGGGGTAAATACCCAGTTTTTATTTACCTACCCGCTGGGCATCTACCCGCGAGGGCCCACGCCACTTGTTATTTAATAAAATTTGTGAATTTGTTGTGCTTGCTTAATTGTTTTAATTTGGATTTAGAGGTGCTGCAGTTCCGTGTCCCAGCCCGTTGTGTAAAATTAAAATCTACTTACACAGTATATATAAAATATACATATGTGTGTCCGTGAATGTGATAACTTGAGTAAAAAATGTCCGATTTTGATGAAATAAAGCTACCATAGATTATGGTATACTTGTCGGCAGCACCTGATTTATGAACCGTGGGCCCCTCTGGGCACAACCAGTACTGTGGGCACCCAGCAGGTCGTTTTTTTTTTGTTTGAGGCTTTTGTATGTGATTTTTGTGTGTTGCGGGCCTCTAGTCGCGCACCTCAGTGGCGTAACTGCCGGGCCCGCAGGGCCCGCGGTGCGGGGAGCTCGCGGGCCGAAGGGGCCCGCAAACCGAGGCGGCGGGGCCCGCGGGCCGAGGTAGAAGCTCTGGTGGGCCGGCATAATGGGATGACATTATTATATTTAATTTTCAAAACATTTCAAAATAGCAATAATGTTGTTAGCAAGGTAAATCTTTAAGAATTGTGTTTTTTAGCCTGGTAATAAATCTTCCATACGTTGTGCTTAGTGTTTAATAAATTTTTTTATTTTTTTATTTTTATTTTTATTTTTTTTACGTAGGAGGAACGCTTAATGCGCGAACCCAAAGGAACAGTGTGGGACTCCCTCTTACGAGGTATACCCACTAAACCTCCTACGGAGCCGCGGGGGAAAAACCAGGCCGGAACCCTTATCGGACAACTTCGGCACTGGCCCGCGTGTCTTGCGCCCAGACGGGTCACGTCACCGTTTCGGGAAACTTAGAGGTCACCTAAGCATCCCTCGTCTCGCTTTCCCCGAAGAACGGATTGCACGAAGAGCGCAACCGCTCTCCAGGAGTCTTCATCTCGAAGCATCGCCCCCACCACGACGTCCGGGGACAGATCGCCGACAGCAGAGACGAGCCTCCTCCTGTCTTCAGCGAAACGACTGCACCGGAAGAAAGTATGATGAGCATCATCCACCTCCTCCGGGCAGTACCTACACTGAGGTGACCTCACCTTCCCCATGCGGAAAAGGTATTCCCTGAAGTACCCGTGGCCCGTCAGGAATTGACACAAGAAAAAGTCAATTTCCCCAAATGCACGGCTCAACCACGGGCTTATGTCTCTGATGAGACGAAACGTCCATCGCCCTTCCAGTCCACCGTTCCAACGCTCTTGCCAAACTCGCAGAGTTTCGAGTCTGGCTTCCACAGCAGCTTGGTCTCTTCCGAGATCAGGAGCACGGCGAAAGATGTTCTGCCTCTCAGCGGCGAGCAGATCAAGGGGAAACACTCCAGCCACAACCATTACAGCCAGTCCAGACACAGTGCGATACGCACAGGCAACCCTAAGAGCCACCCTGCGCTGAACGGAGAGAATTCTCTTGCTGTGTTTTTTGACTCTCATGGCACCCGCTCACACTTCTGCGCCGTACAGGAGAGTCGCGTTGACAGTGGACATGAGAAGTCGCCTCTTGCTGGACCTCGGGCCTCCGACATTCCCCATCAATCTGCTGAGCGACAGAACAACCCTCGTCGCCTTGTTGCAAACCGCCTGGATGTGCTCCCACCATGTGAGGCGGCGGTCAAGCACCAGTCCCAGATACTTCGCCGCAGTCTTCGTCTGGACCTCCACGTCACCAACAGTCATAGGGATTACTGTTTGGATCCTCCGTCGCGTGAGCATGACGATCTCGGTCTTGGCGACCGCCAGCTCAAGTCCATGACCGCTCATCCATCTGTTGACCCGAAACATCACCTGGTTGAGGCGAAGCTGGGCTAACTCCGGATTCCGAGCCGTGATGACTGCGGCTACATCATCTGCGTAGCCCACGAGATAGGCTTGTGGTGGCATCTCGAGGCGAAGCACTCCGTCATATGCCACGTTCCAAAGGTCAGGGCCAAGGATCGACCCTTGCGCCGCGCCGGCGGTGACCACTTTGGAACGGACCCCTGCTTCTGTGCTATATAGCAGCAGTGGCGGATTTAAGCAATTGCCGCCTAAGGGCTATTAGGAAATTTGCCGCCCCCCTCCCTATATAATCTTTGTCCTTTTCGCCGCCCAGGTTTACCCACATGTTATATATCTTGTTTGGTTATTTTGTGATAGTATCTAAAGAAGTTACGAATTAACTGAATGAATAAGTTTAAGAAATTTCTGTTATTTCCTGTTTGAAAAATCCAGGAAAATAATGTATAATTGACTTGATTTACATTAACACAGTTTAATATTCAATATAGCCTCCTCCAATGACAATCAGCCCTAGAGACAAATGTTGGTGTTAAAAGCAGTGAAGCAGTGCTAGTGCTACTTTTAACAAGAAAATCCTTCAACAAAGGCCTAAAAATCCCTTCTTATACTTCATCAAAACATTAATTTTTACACCAACGCATTGACTACTGAAAATTATAATAAATAACCAATAAATAAGATATGATGACACTGCAGCCTTAAAATTCGTAATTCGGACCATTAGCCTCATAATTCTGACTATTTTAATCCTGAATTAGCGCTTTTAAATACAGTTTTTCAGTCATTTTGCAATTTATACTTTTATATAAATAATTGTTTATATGTTTTATACGATCAAAATATAAAATTAATTGACGTAGGCCTAATCTTTATAAAACTTTACACATTTTCAAACACTTCTTCTAGTTTCACCTCCATGATGTAGTAGATCCAATACATTAAAATATAATACCTACAGGAGTCACTACTCTTTGTCAAATAACCTTCAAAAAGCGTGCCGTCATATTTGGTATTTTGCCCTGTTGTGGTGTTAACTTGTTGGTGGGACGGTGTTATTCAATGCACAAGGCAGCTTGTTTTCATCACTATTTCCAAAGCTATATTAAAAGGGTGTTTTCATTTCACTCAAATCATAACTTTGCTTCGAGATAAACAATAAAATTACATATATAATATCATTTAACTCAAATCATAACTTTGCTTCGAGATAAACAATAAAATTACATATAAAATATGTCTTAAGATTATAAAGTTAAGTTTACCATCATGATTCGCCTAAAATTCGTCAAGATATTAATTTAAAGACTTCAAATATCACAGTTGTTCATTTAATGAAATGGGAGATTTTAACACCGTTCCACCCAAAAAAATATATATAGTGGTCTCGTCTGGAGTAAAAAACTGCAGCCTACATGCTGACCACCATTTTGACCATTTTGACACCATTCTGTCAACTATGCTCCCATGGCAACAACTAATCAAATCCTCTCTTCACAAATTATGTTAGTCTTTATTTGTCTTTGGTCAGATGTTTTGTTTTTAAAAATATCCTCCAGAATGAATGGTTATGTGTGGTAGCCTTTGATAGTAAGTATAAGATGGCTGAAATAACTTTCTTTGTTACCTTGAGTTTGAAAATGACACGACAATATCATTGTAGTCTAAATTTTATTATTGTCATCTCAAATTCGATTGTTGCAACATTTCTCATCCGTGTGCCTTGGTCATTATTGATATTGTGTAACAAATAATTGTAATGCTATGCGAATATATGGGTAAACTTGGAAGTCCGTGAGTTGGACTATAGATTAAGAATACCACAAGGAGTATGTTTAAGGGTGCGCCGTACCTCCCTTCCGCACACTCAAGTAAGGGGTTTGCATCTCCCTCATTGTAGGCTAAATTGTTAACCAATTAAAAATAATTTGATGTTATTTAATTCAATAAATGTTCATCTAGAGATCATACGATTTAAAAATCGTGATTTTAATTCAAAATAAGTGGTAGGCCATTCGTAATGTTCTCAAATTAAGCGTTTTCTAAAGATTCCTAACGTATGGAGAAAAATTATTTTGGAGAAAAGGAACCGTATGATCCCTAGATTGGAATCTGAAAAGTGTGAAACTGCAAATAGTTTGGTAGAAATCTGTAAAATAACAGTGCGATCTAGGAGAACAAAATGGTCTTCAAGCGTAAATATGCATGGCCCTGCTTGTTGGCGGCGCCGGCGCGGCGCTAAACAACAATGAATTCAATCTGGGTAGGGCGCACCCTTAATCTATGGTTGGACGTAGTCATAGTGGCGCAGTGCCTAATGCAGTTCGTGGCTTGCCACCCTTTCTCTGTAGCGTAATCGTCTTGTCGCTAGTACGGATGAATGACAAATGCATTATGACTGCTTTGAGGAACTGCAGGCGTTATACGTTAGTCTCTGGTTACTACTTTTATCTTTAAAAGGGCGGCACACCGTCATTGTCATCAGTTTTCGTCAAAATGTTCCTCGTTTCAACATTTCTTTTGTAAACAAGTTATTCATTTTCTGTAAATTTGCCGCCCCTAAAAACTTGCCGCCCTGGGCTACAGCCCCTATAGCCCCCCCCTAAATCCGCCACTGTATAGCAGCCTGCGCTCCTTCAGGTAGTCCTGTACCACGACCAAGAGATAGGCGGGTACCCTGAAGTCCCGCTGCAACGCCTCGAGCATGTCCACCCAACGGGCCGAGTTAAAAGCGTTTTTAACGTCCAGGGTGACCAGCAGCACGATCGGCCTGGCCTGATGGCAGGCCGTGTCAGCCCGCTGGACGGCGCCCAGGACTTCAGCCACGGCATTCAAGGTTGAGTGGCCCTTCCGAAAGCCGTGCTGCCGGGGGGACAAGTCCCCAGCGGCTTCGACGGCCAACCTCAACCTGGGTTTCAGCAACCTCTCAAAGAGTTTACCCGCCGTGTCCAACATACAGAGTGGTCTGTATGCCGACGGGGACTCCGGGTCACCTTTGCCTTTGCTGATGAGCGCCAGTCTAGCTGTCTTCCAGCGTGACGGAAACACACCCGCCGCCAAACACGCGTTGAACATGCGCAGCAGCAGATGTAGGTGACTTCCCGCCACAACCTTCAGAGCCTCAACCGGAATGCCATCAGGGCCTGGAGCTCTGTTGTTGTGCATGGCAGACGACGCTGCCACGAGCTCCTGTTCCGTGAACAAAGGAACATCAGGCACCGGCCCCGTTACTCTTTCCTTTCGTCTCACAGGGTGACTTGGGAAGAGAGCATCGACGATGGCCATGATCGTGCCTGCAGGCATAGAGGCACTGCTGGCCCCCATTCCCCCGAGCTTTCTCGTGACGAGCTTGTACCCTTTTCCCCATGGATCGGAGTCCACGTCCCGGCACAGCTCCTTCCAGCAGCGAGCCTTGCTCAGGCGAATTGCACTGGCAAGAGCTTTTTTCGCAGTCTTGTGCTCTGCCGACCTGGCCAAAGCCTCCGGTTGGTTTCGAGTTCTCTGCGCTCTTCTGCGAAGCATCAGTGCCGTTCTCCTGAGCTCCGCGATTTCGTCCGTCCACCAGTACACGTGGCGACGACCCCGGACAGGTTTTTTCCGAGGCATCGACGAGTCGCATGCACGCTCGATCAGCTGCATTGTGGAACCCACGAGAGCTTCGACCCGATCTCGATCAGCGGAGTCAAAGCGCTCCGTCAAACCGGCCTCGGGGCTACGACTGAGCCGCTCGACGAATTTTCCCCTGTCCAGTTTGGCCTGATTCCAGCCAGTTGGGTTTCGGGTACTGCATCGACGAGACAACTCGTTTTCTTCCAGATTGAAGGAGATGAATTCGTGGTCACTGGCCGTGTACACGTCCATCACCCCCCACCCCGCTACTAGAGGAAACAACCCTGCTGATACCAGCGTGACATCTGGTATGGAGTCACCAAAACCAGGTCTTCGGTATGTCGGCATGTCCCCTCTGTTCGCCACTTCCAGGTCGAGCCTCGAGGCCATCTCCAAGATTCGTCTCCCCCGGGCGTTAGTGACTGGCATGCCCCATTCAACGGCACGCGCGTTGAAGTCCCCAGCAACTATTACGCCCCCCGAGACACCCTGAAGACTGTCTTCCAGCGCCTCCAGCCTCTCCCGGTACTCCTCGGCGGAATAGTTTGGAGAGAGGTAGACACTGTATACGTTGACTCGCCGAAGTCTCACCCAGACGTAACCGTCACCGGATCCGTGACCCAACACCTGAATCCCCCGACTGTCCGAAATCCAGAGAGCCGCGGTGCCAAGCCGGTCATAAAACCAAGATGGACTGGTTTTGATCCGGTAGGGCTCGCTGACGATCACGATCTGGGCTTTGACCTCACAAGCAAGCTGCTCAAGAATGGCGTCAGCTGCTCGACTCCGCTGCAGGTTTGCCTGGACGAAACGGATCATTTCGTGGCAGATTGAGCCCTCTTAGCGTCTAGGGCTTTCCTGAAAGCCCTGCACGCCCCTGAGCCCGGAATGTGGTCCGCGGACGCTCCAGGTGTACCGGTGCAGAGAACGCAAGAAGCGGCCGCTGTGAAAGCAGCGGCCTTATGTTCGCCGCTACCGCACTTCCAACAATTGTTGCCGCGGTCGGGACCGGAGCAACTCCGACGCGTGTGGCCGTACCCGAGGCACCGAAAACAGCGTTCTACCTCAAGGCGCTGCCGAACTCGGCAGACGACCCAGCCAATCTTGATCTTCCCAGACCGAAGAAAGAGAAGACCGTCTTTCTCTTCCATCTCAACGACAGCCTTTCTCTGCTCCCGCTTGTTTGGCGAGAACAGGTTTAATAAATTACACACTTTAAAACTGTGATAAGTTTTATTATTTTAATTTTCCTCAGTTCTAATTACTTTAAAGGAAGCTATTTAAACAAATATTTCATCATTGTGCATAACAATTTTAAAACAGTTGTTATTAATGTCAGTAAAGTTTTTGAACCAACATTAGGATAGTAATAAATGATAAATCGGGGGCTCATGATAAGCATGGTTCGTAGAGCTTTCAGCCCAGGGGCCCAGGAATGATTATTTCTGTAAGAGTAATGTTCGCAGCTAAGATGTCTTATGAGGGCGTCCAGCTGATGCATAAATCAACAACATACTATAAAGTGTAGCCAACCTTAAGGGTATAATAATGGTACAGCTATATTTAAATTGTCGCTAGATATGCAGAAAGAAAATTTAAACCCTTAATCCATTAATCTAATAATACAAATAAATCAAAACAATATATTAGTATCATATAATAACAGTTGATCATAGAATGTAAGCAGTTAAACTATGTTAATTTTAATTACAATGATGTATAAAATATGGTACGCTTACGATAAATATTGTGTTACCAGCAACACTGCAGATTGGATTGGTGATCACTTGACCTTTCAGCTGTTTTTATGAGCTCTCTTCTGGTTAAGTAGAAAACCTTAAATAGATCGACTCAGTAAACCTTTACAAAGAATGTATGGACATGATAAGATCATTTTCAAAACCTAAAGGTACAACCGTAAACGCTATAGCGACCACTTTACTCCAAATTGAATCTGAATCCACACAAAATACCTTTTCCACATTTGGACTAGAACAGAACGAATTCCTGGGACCTGGGACCTGCTGGAAAAATCTTTGGATAAATCTTTGCTGCGAACATTACTCTTAAGGATATTATCATACCTGGGCTGAAAGCTCTACGAACCTTGATGAGGCTTTACGTTTTGACCCGACACTTATCGACCTAATTCTTAGGTATTTTACGCCACATTGACGTGATGAAACCATTACAAAACATTAGAGCTAGCCTAAATAATAGGCAGAGGCTACGTACACGTCCGACGTGAGCCGCTACTGTTCACGTCTGTTCCAAATTATGCACCGTACGTTAATTTTCCTGTGATTTTTCAAACAAATTGAGAGCCAGAAAACCTCCTAACTTAATCTAACGTATCGTAACCTAACCTAACGTAATGTAACGTAACCTAACCTAACCTAACCTAAGCGGTAGCGAAGTGAATTTGCCCTTACATTGGACGTGTACGTAGTCACTTCGTAAATAATAACCTTTGGGTGTTATTGAATCACTAAAATTATACAACACTGGAGGCTGTAACCACTGAGTTCTATGTTATATCTGGAGTCACTACTCTCTGACTAAATATTTTCCAAAAGGCAGAGGCTACGTACACGTCCGACGTGAGCCGCTAGTTTTCACGTCCGTTACAAATTATGCACCGTACGTTACTTTTCCTGTGATTTTTAAAACAGATTGAGAACCAGAAAACCTAACGTAACGTTACCTAACCTAACCTAACGTAACGTTACCTAACCTAACCTAAGCGGTAGCGATGTGAGGTGAGCACTTTTTCGCCTACAAAATTTAGAGGTTGTTTGGTCGATATCGAACAGACGATACCGCAACGTTTCATCAACCGATTGTTCGTTCATTCTACTGGATGATTTGAGATTGCCGACAATAGAGAAGTTAAACTTGGAAATGGAAACCACTGTGGAAGTTCTAAGCTGACTCGACTAGGGCCTGTTGAAGTATGTTTGGCCATTGGACAATTTGAAATTGAAATACCTTACATCCACTTAATATGGCAAAAGATATACCCAATTTAAATAATCTTTGCAATGCTAAGTTAATTAAGTAATGTATACAAGGTCTTAAACAGATAAGATGCCTTTAGATTTACAAATTGGTTGCAATCATAAATACAAAAAGACCCCGAGGTAGATAGGGTTAAGATAATTAATCGGTCTCTCTAAATTACTTGTGATAAGAGAAAAATTGTTCATAAATTAAACTAGTATGAAATAAAACCCATTCCTTGCCCAAGAAATAGGCTTATAGCTAAGGACTTGAAAGGCTCAGTTATTATGAGTTATATTAACTTTCCATATCCATAATTTAAAGTACCTATAAACTCTTAAACTCCTATAAAATCTTCAAACGTTTCAGCTTCATAAAATCTACTAGCGCTACTAATTTTGTATTCCAACAACCACCATTTTCCTTCCAACTTCCAACTTCGAAAACATCTATCTACTATCGTAGTCAACATTCAATCGATAAAACAACTGGTTGGTAAAATTATTCGATATCGATCAAACAACCTCTAAATTTTGTAGGCGAAAAAGAGCTCACTGCGATGTGAATTTGCCTTTACATTGGACGTGTACGTAGTCACTTCGTTTCCAAAAACGTGCCGTCAACACAGACTTTTGCTCTATTGTGTTGTCACTTTGACGTTAACTGGACCAATCAGAAAGCATTGGGTGGACGATGTCAAAATTTCAATCAATAGGAAATAAAATAACTATACCACCAAAGTGTCAAAAACACATCTAGATAACATAACGACTGTAAACACAGCGGCCCGCTTTTTCACCACGGAGTGGTAACTCCAGATATAACATAGAGCTCAGTGACTGGAACTGAAGTTATAGGGTCATGCAACCTTATCCCAGTATGTAGAATAATGGATAGGGATAGGGTGAAACTGTGCGATTATGATAAATGGGAGGGGCCTAAAAATAATTTTTCGGGGGGCCAAAAAACTGAGTTATGCCACTGGCACACCTATGTAGCCTATGCCTAAATCCTGCCATGACTACCATAGATTATGTTTATCATATATATTATGTTTACTCATTGTTATACTTCTTGGCCAAAAACTACCAACTTGTTATATAACTCTGCCATTTTTAACAAACGTAGACCTAGTCTTTAAATAATCTTTTGCCAATCTAATAGCTAAAACCATCTAAAACTTATATAAAATAAATCTTGACCAATGCAGTCCTAACCCATGCTTGCTGCAACACGTTATTGGATAGCTGCGTTGTCGTTACAACCGTTGCCGGAAAACAACGATAATTCCCATCTCTATTGACCAATGACCAGTGTTGCCAGACTGGGTTTGCCATTTTACCCGCTAACCCCCTATAAAATCCCCGTTTTTACCCGGTAATTTTGTTGTAATCCCCGCAAGATCCCCGCGTGGGCTTTAAATACCCGAAAACCGGGTAATTTATTTCAAGTTGCTTAATAATTACCCGAAAATTAACAACGATGGCAGTTTTAGTACTCTCAGCGCTTATTGTTAACCTAGACATCCATTTGTAAGGAAGGAGGGGTTTGGTGTTCTCTTGGAGGAGCCCACACTACACCTGCGAGAGCGGGTGTGTGCGAAAAGCATTCCCACCCTTCAAAAAATCCTTAAGGGCAAACTCCACCCCAAACAAATTTTTTTAGCGAATTTCCCCTATAGGAAAGAAGCTATAACCGAAGGTGGCATGGTAAGACTTAAGCCCGAGACCATGACAACTTTTTGTTTTGAGGTCCCCAGATGCCAAAAACACTATTCGTTCAAATTTATATATATGTATATATATATATATATATATATATATATATATATATATATGTCCGTTACCGCGATAACTTTTGAAAGAAGCACCCGATTTTGATGAAATTTGGCACAAATGTGGAGAGTAACATTTATGACTTTAAATTGAAAACCAGATCGGTCGGTCTATGGGAAGAGGTTTTATGGGGGTTTCAAATTTTCCAAAAATCAGTTTTTTGAACTTTTCACCCTAAAATTTAAAAAACACTAGATTTTAGTTATAGCCATTTTATAGAGCCATTTTATTGTTTGTTATACTAAAAACAAACAATTTAGTAGTTTGAATAATTAAGCTAGGTTTAGTGGTTGTGGAGAAAAGTCAAAAAATGTGTCCATAAAATTTGCCATGTTAATCTTATGGGAATACGGTTTTAGATTTTCCTCAGATAATTTCACTAAAAACTCCACATTTCTTTCTACCAATCAGTTTAGCTCTACAAAACAATTATTTTGGCGTTTTAATGGTTGTTTTACGTCCAACCGTTGCAGTGATATTCAAAGTGCTAAACACAGTACGTTGTCCAATGTTATCCTTATGGAGAATAAATAAAATGTTATATTTCGATTATTTATATATTGATTATAGTAGTGGCGAAAGGGGACTTCTGGCTCACTTGATTGACAGCTTCCGGTCACGTGACCGGAAGCGCTGCGTCATGAAATACGTCATCTGAGGCTGAGCCAGTGACGTAGGCGGTTTTGTGACGTAATGAGGGAAAGTTTAAAGGTCAAGGTCACGGGGAGGTTATTTTAAAAAAGTACTACCTCGCACGCGTAAAATCCGATTGTGATTCGATAGTTTTCATTCGATAAAATATCGAATTAAAACAATCGAATGAAGCAATCGAATGATACGAGTGCGAGGTAGTACTATTTCATTTATTACTTTATTTTTTTTTTACTTTTCTTTTTATTTACAATAAGTTATGTTTACAATAATTTATGTTTACAATAGTTCCCCGTTGTTCGTTGTCATCGATGTTGTTGATCCGGACGAGTTGCGGCCATCACTTCGCTTTCTGATGAAAGACGGTTGATACTTCGATTCCTGCGCAGAGTCCATGTTGTTTTTTGATGCGTAAAGTTCCAAAGATAAATCGTAGCCGGATGCAATGAGAAGTCTTAACTCTTCATTAAAAACCTCGAGGTCTTGGAAAGTCGCCAGATGAATAGAGTCATAATGAATACACCTAATTTTGATGGACATTTCAACAGAGAGCTCGATGTACACTGGTCAAGAGCCGGAGGTGTACTGACTATTCGCTAGCTAGCGTTTTGGTATCAAACAAAATGGTGGGGGTAAAGGTGTGGTGGGGCGGAGCAGATGGCGGACGGCAGATGGCAGGCGGCAGATGGTAGGCGGCAGGTGGCAAGTGCGCGGCAGATGGTTGCTACTCCATTCGCCGCCAAAGTAATGCAAGCCGTCGGCGTAATTCTTGTATTTTATCTTGTCGGTTCATTTGATATGTTTTACATCTACATATGCAATAGCTGAAACACCTGCACTTACGACAAGCTTTCCCGTCAACTTGATCGCCTGGTATTTTAAAACATTGTAACTCGCAACAATATGTCTTCAAATTGTTATCGAAAAATAAATTGTTCATCGGTGGCACCGACATGTTAGCTGCAGCGTGTGTTAGACAAGACTGAGACTAACTTCACTGCTCCCTCTCTTTTATACCTCTTCATAAGTTAACCCTGAATGAAAGTTCAAGGTCATTCATTTGAATTTAAAAAAAGCAACACAGCAGTATATAAAATAATATACTGCTGTGTTGCTGTTTTACTTTTTATTATTTTTTTATATTTTTTTTATTTCTTTATTAAACAAACATCTTACAATACAATAAGCTTAAGTCTAACATTGATGACTAGAAATACAAACAGAGACATTATGTACAAAGATGCGTGATGTGCAGAGTGAGTTCCGTAGAGTTGTTGCCGCTTACACCGTGTGATACCAAATACAACGTCCCCGGTTGAATATCTCGCAAATCTTCATTTTGTAGCAGTTGAACAAATCGTTTTGGAAGAAATACTTGAAACTTCGGCTCATCTCCTGGAGTGAAAGGTCCTTCGCTCAATGAAACTAGAATTGCTTCTCCATGTGTGGTTTCCACTTTCTTGATGTTATGAATAATGTAGTGTTTTTGTTCTTTTAGTTCTGAACACTTTTTAGTTAGCAGAAGGTCGGATTTTGAATGAGTGTTGAATTGATCAACCAGTGTTTGTAGAAACTGTTGTGATGCCATCTTCGTCAGTGGTGGTTGTGGTGTCTTCTGTGATGTTGTCTCTTCGGAGTCTCGAATAATACTCGTGCTGCGATGTTTAACAATATCGATTTCATTGTCACAATCCAAAAGTCGAATATGTGTTTTCCTTCCACACAAACTGTTAGTTAAATAACATTCTATTAAATGTACATGTTTCAAAAATGACTCCCAAGCATTTTGCGAAAATAAAACCTTTTTTGTTCCATGGTGTAGTATTACTGTAGGGGAATAATCCAATGACTTCATCAATCCAACTGATACACTTTTACTGATGCATGCTGAGATGGGGTAAAAGATTCGCAAAAAAACTTCAGTTAAAATGTGAGGAGGAATATTTTCTTCAACTTTCTTCTTCCTCTTTGGTACTACCTTTGATGGGTCTGCATTACTTTCCTCCTCTCTATCTCTTTTACCAAACTTTAAAAATGCAGTTATTTCCTTGATGATTTCTGCTTCACTAGTATTATCACGTTCCAATAACGGTGCTACCTCTGCATCACCTTGTACAACAGATGGAGAACTCATTTTGTAGAAGATGTTACCCATGCGACGATAGACGATCAACTGAAGACCTGCATTGTTGCTCCGCTATTTATAGGTTAGCGACAGTGGCGGTGCCGGTGGTGGTACAACGTTTTACAATACTGTCTTTACAATACCGGTCAACGGTGTGTATGTAACAATTTTATCGTGCAAAATTAAACAATACGCAGATGTATTTGCAGGTACGTTTTCTTGAAATTCCATTTCTATTTTTATATCAACACTAGACGATTTTACAGATTCATTTTGTTTGGAACAATCAATGACAACAATCGGAGCTTTCGATTCAAACTGTACGGGAGATAGTAGAGGTGTATTTGTTTTGCCGTAATATGAATTTTGGAACCTAGCGTACATGTCGTATAAAACACTGTATATTTTCTCATCAAAAGAAATATTAAAGTTGTCGTAGGGAAAGAATTGTGAATTCAGGAACACTTTACAGTTTGTTAATTTACAATGGTCAAATTCACTAGCATTTTCAGTTATGATACTTTTCTTCTTCGTTTGTAATCCAAATATTACATATCTCGCTTTTTCCAAATGAGTAGAAGTTTTTACAGTCCATGTATTCCGTTGTGTTGTAGGTAAAACGGGGTATTCATGAAACTCCCAGCTTCTGAATGGCATTACAATGTCTCGATCTGATTTTAACTTTCTTAATAATGTAATCCTGTGTTCATCATTTAGTCGCACATGTGGTACTCTCCAAACAATCTTGTCTAATGTTAATTTCCAGTCTAAATTGGCATCAGTTGTTCCAGCAGCTGCTTTAATAATATCATTATCGTTTGATGATCTTAATAAAACTAGTTCTTGTTTTACATTTATTATTATTCTTCTGTAGTCTTCAGCAAATCCTAGGAGTAATCTTAAAGGTACGTAGAAATCAAAGTTTCCCGAAGAGTCAGGAGCGATTGTACTTTTGTCTGGTGCAACCCATCCTGCAACAGCTAACAGATTCTTCTCATTTGGTGTTAAAGACGCTAATCCTTTCAATGTACTGGAAATTCCAACCTTTTTTGTTGAATCGACTGTAACTCCTGAAATTTCATATCTAATCTCGTCAAATAAAAATGCCATAGGATTATTTATGAACGGAACAGTGGTTCCAGCAGTACCATCAGTTTTTGTTACTTTTCCTTCAATATATAAATAACTTTCGCATGGAAGAGTATAAATGTCTTGTTGTTGTATAGGAATCCTAATTTCATCGTTATTGTTTAATTTGGACGAAGCGTAAGGGTTGTGCGTGTGATATTCCTTTTCCCATAAGGTCTCGTCGAATGTTGGACCCTGCGCTATATCCAGTATATCCATTGTTAATGACCTTTAATCCAATTTCTTCTAGAAAACGAATGTTGTCACTTGTTAATCCTTCTACAGCTGATGAGCTACTGACCTCTTTGCTTGTTGGCTCTCTCTTTTTAAATGATAACCCCATTGTCTAAGCGGATGATTTTATATGTATTCTTACAGTAATAGCTTCTCCTCTAAAGTCAATAAGGTTTCCGTCTTAATCCACTATGTTCAGCACGATGTCTGAAATGAAACTGGTGTTTAACGGTAGGTACACAAGGTTTTGAGGCTTTTCTACTATCTTGAAACCTGGTGCAACTGATGGGTAGAATGTGTGTAATATATGACGATTTTCTCCATCTCTGTAGGATCCTTGTATAATGTTACATGTAATTTCTATGCTATTAACTTTGATGATCGTCACAGTTTTATTCCCAGAATGAGTTTTATTAGGTTCTAATACTTTTGTTTCCTTAGAAAACCCCAATAAACTACCAATTGAATGTTCTTGACTAAAATCGATATAATACTTAGACGTAATTTCGGCTTTCATTGTATTGTTATTGCCTTTTATCGTTATATTTTCTTTTCCCATATGTTTTTGTATAACTTCATTTATATTATCAATTTCATAAGCTCCTGTTGGTAAACTGAATTCTTCCAAAGCTGAATACTTTCCTTTATCATCTTTTGTCTTGTGTTAATGTATTTTGTTATTTATTCCTTCACTAACGTTTGGAATAGAGTTATATGTTGTTAAATCCAATAATGCGGCTTCCCAAAGTCTTCCTTTTTGCAAACGTAGCGCTGTAAACAGAATACTGCGCAAAGTACATGAGTTACCGGTTAATGACACTGTATACGAAGACATCTTAAAGTTGACTAACACTTTTAGCTAAAAAGTCTAAACATAAATGACCGCAAATGGATGTATCATCAGGTTGTTTTCTTGTATGATTGTAAAAAACATTTTCTGCCGCACGAAAGTATTGTTGAAGTTCTTTCGGTGGTGGAAGGTCTCCAAAACTGTCAAAATAATAAATGGTTTTACCAAGTTTCTTGTAACACACCCAATGAGTGCCTAATCCTTCACTATTATCCAAATTTACAATACCAGTCTCATTTTTCCACATTTTAACCGGTAATTCATCTTTCATAAATACTCCTCTAAAAAATGGGATTTTCAAACAAGAAGCATATGTAATCAGTTCTTCATTGGTTAATTCTTTGTTTTTAATTATTAATTGCTCTTTCTTATTTAATACACACGATACGGTCTTAGGTATAATCCTCCTCCCTTTTTTATCATTGACCATATTGTTGGTTTCTTTTTAGCTTTACCACTGGTAGATCGACGTTTTCTTCTGATATTACCTCCTTGTTTCTTAGCGGGTTTTTTCCCACGCCTTCTTCTCTTTCCTCCTCCAAACGTAGTTTTTGCTTTCATTGCTGCTGTTACTGCTAAAGACGCTGCTTTTTCACCAATACTCGCGTCACTAGATTTTACTCTTTGCCAAGCTTTCTCAGCAAGTGCTTTATCCGCTATTGATCTATTTTTAGTATCACCAAATTTTGAATACGCTATATCGTGCTGTTTACAAGCCTGATCGAGCTTATTTATTCCAGGATCTCCTCTAGCAAGGCGTTTCTCTAATTTGGTTCCAGGACCACAATATTGATATCCTCCAGGTAAATGTAATTCCACAGGTAATAAATCAATCGCCTTGTTAACTATAGCTCCAACCGGTTTACTCAATAGAGAAAATGCTGTAGATGCTATTCCCCTTCCTCTCTGTAATCTCTCTCGATTATGACTGATGCGTTTAACCCTCGACATGACTATTTATAGCAAAACCTACAATCAGTAGGTGCACTCTATAAATGTTTTACAATGAATGTAATATCAGTTTTGGTTTCTTGTATTATATACTGTTTAAAATCTATTTATTATATAGAAATGGATTTATTAATTAAATGTAGACATATTAAATAAAAGTAGTAAAAATAGAAATAAGGTGTAATTGAAGATGTTCCAGATGTTTCTCCGCTGGTGATGGTATCGTTGTCTTCGGTAAAATGAATAAACTTTAAATAGTTGGCATGTTCCCTTAGAAACTTGCCACTTAATCGTTGGTAATTGAATAACACATCCCAGTCTAGTTTATCTTTAAAATTGTCAATGTAATTCTCAGAGAGATTTTGATATTTACTTATTACTTCCCAACAGTTATTAAAATTTGGTGTCATCTCTACGAGGAAGTCTTCTGAAAACTGTTGTCTTTGTAAAATATGGATCCAGTTAACTCTGTGAAAATAAATTCTTAACATAGTCATTGTAAAGAGGTAGTGTATGGAAAGTTGTTCCCAATCCATATATCTATCAAACCGTTGAACAAAACCATCTGTCAACACTCCTTGGGGAAATCTCGGCTCTTGAGATATTAAACTCCACGCAGTAATATTGGATTCCATCATCCTCTCTGTATCGTCTCTCGAATATGACTGATGCTTTATCCCTTATCATGGGTATTTTAAATTCTTTTTTCTCTTATGTAATCTTCATTGTTTTCTGTTGGTTCATTAATCACATTCACTTTATCCTCCTTTCCTAATGTCTTGACTTTAGAAGGCTCAGACGGTTTATCTCATTGATTAGGTTTCTCTGGATTGTGTATACTTTTCCAGTCTAAATAATTGTGACTGTCAACATCTGAAGCTGCATCTCTTCCTGAAGCCCGATGGATATAATGGAATAGAGCTGCACCAAACCTTTCCAAATGTTTTTCATATTCCGTAGTCCATTTCTTGTGTACAATATCAAACATTTTCTTATTTACAGCGTCTCCATCCTGCTCACAATCACCTACATTTGATAATTTTAATTTTTTTTAAATCATAGCTTGTATCAGTTTTATTCCTTTTGTAAATCGTTAACAATTTTAGAGTAGCTAAATTTACTGCTTCACCATCATAAATGGGATATTGTATATCGCTTAACCTTTTACCGGAAAACCCCCAATGATCTTCGTGTACAGTTGGGGTTCTTTTTTTCATGTACTGTACCGTAACCGCATCAGACGACATAAGCGGATCACCAACATTTTGAATTACTTTTCCTTCAAAATTATAGTTGCCGTCAGGTGTTAACAGAAACCCAGCTCTTTTTTCACTATATCCAGATTTTACTCCAAACTCGGAATACCGTCCAAACTTGTCCACACTCATGATGTAACTGAATCGCTATCGTTTAGGTTCTTATTATATATATATATATATATACGTCTACTGAACAATTATTCCTTGTTTTCGCAGTTCATCAACCAAAGCTACCCATTCGTTTTCTAAACCAGTGTGCCCGGCTTCCATAGCTTCATGTAATAACCTCATTCGATCAACTAACTTATTTATATCGTTGTAATATATTATATTAGTTTTATACAAGTTTTTCAATAATCCCCTTCCAGATGTGGTAGGATCAGTTGTTTTTCTCTTTTTATGCAAAACATTTAATTCAGCAGAAGATAAAGCTCTTCTTTTAATTGGAGTTTTTTTTGATTTCGAGGGGAAAAGACTAGATATAATACTTGTATATTTTATTGACTGATTTCTATGAATAGGTAGGCCTTTGGAATACTTTTTTCTATGTGCATTTGTATACTCTAATATATTTTTAAACAATTGTAAATCCCTTTTAGTGTATTTACCAGGATTATTTTTAAAGATGAGTTCAAACAAACCTTTTGTACCTTTATATTTCTTATCTCCAATAACTATATCATCATTTTCGTTTATATCTAACTTGCTATCTCCAATCATTAATCCTTTATCCTCTATTCTAGCTCCATAGGTATGATAATTTCGATTAGCATGTGCGGCGTGTAACATTTTAACGTATATGTTCTTCCAAGTGTTCCTTTAAACATAATATCCGTGCCTAATTTGCTTAAGTTGGATGGGTTAATATCCTCTTCTTCTGCTCTTGTATCTTCTACACTTGTATCTTCTGTACTTGTATCTTCTGCAATGTCCTTTTCCTTTAAATCCTCTATATCTCCGCTTTCTTCATACTCGTCGCTTTCTTCAGATGTTTGTAACTGACCAAAACTTTCATCATTCTGAAATTCTTCTTCATATTTGGAAATTGGTAGCATTTTGTCTCCTTCGAAGCGAATTGAAGGTTTTTCCATATTTTGTGCTAATCGCTTTAAAGGTTCAGTAACAGGTTTGAATGTTGTTTCTAAAAATTGCTCTCTTTCATTTATACCTGATTTTAAAGCTCGGTTCTTTTGTCTTATAGAATCACTAAGTGATTTTATTTCCTTTAATAGCTTTTCCTCTGAAAAAAGTAAGTGATACAAAATCCTGTATTAATGTGCAAAATGAAGATAACGAATGTTTTAAATATGCCATGTTGACCAAATATGTAAGAGACAATCCGATAAGACCAAGTCACAAATATGAAGAAGTACAACATAAGTATAATTTCCAGGGAATGACTTACACTGTTGCAATTACTGATATATCAAAATTTGAAAAGCAAAATCCGTCAGCTTCTGTCAACATTTTCTGCTTAGATTCGTCAAACAATGCATACCCCTTGCGCATAACACCTATTGAGCGCAGAGATCATACGGATTTGCTATTGATCACTAAAGGGGACATATCCCACTATGTCTACATAAAAAACTTTGGAGCTCTTGTTTCTAAACAAATATCAAAAAAACACGGAGAGAAAACCATTTGTAAAAGATGTTTTTGTCATGTAGGCAAACCATTAAGAAGGGGAGGTTCAGAATGGTTAGTAGAACATCAAAGGTTATGTAGTGGAAACTATGAGGTTAGAATTAAATTACCACATCCCAGCCGAGCGCAGATAAAATTTAATAAAGTAAATCACCAATACCCTGTTCCATTTGTTGTGTACGCGGATTTCGAAGCATCCTTACTTCCAATTGAACAACAAGAAGAGGATATCACAAAAAGAAGCAAATATCAAAAACACGCACCAAACAGTTATTGTATACTAACAAAATCCACGCTGTCTGAAGAACATCTTCAAGAATTTGGACTATCATCTGCTCCGAAGATTTATCGCGGTGAACAAGCAGCGAAACACTTTGTAGATGATCTGTATGACATTGCCTCCAAGGTGGAAGAAATCTACAAAATTAAAATACCGATGCAACCTATGGAAGAACATCAACTTCAACATCACAATTTGGTAACAACATGTTATCTGTGTAATAACCTATTTACACAAGATAACGTTAAAGTGCGTGACCACGACCATCTTACTGGAGCCTACAGAGGTGCAGCCTGTAATGCTTGCAACTTAAATTACAAAGTTCCATCTTTTATACCTGTTGTTCTACATAACCTTAGTGGATATGACTCTCATTTCATAATCCCGGAGTTAGGAAGAGATGATGGAGCAATAGATGTTTTGGCAACAACAATGGAAAAATTTATAAGTTTCTCTAAAAAGGTTGGCAAAATAAAACTTAGGTTTATTGATTCGTTTAGATTTATGCCTTCTAGCCTAATGAAATTAACTGAGAATTTAAAAAGAGAAGATCTGATAGAAACAAGCAAAATTGTAGCCAGTAGTAAAATGGATCTGGTTACTAGAAAAGGAGTCTTCCCCTACGATTACATCGATGGACTGCATAGATTTAATGAAACATCACTTCCTCCACCAGAACAATTTAACAACAAACTCAATGAATCGGAAATTTCACTTGAAGACTATCAACATGCATGTCGAGTATGGAACGAGTTGGATATGAAGACTTTGGGAGAATACTCAGACTTTTATGTAAAACTTGACGTGACTCTTCTCTGCGATGTTATGGAAGAATTCCGAAGAACCTGTTTTGCAGCATACGGTTTGGACCCTCTACATTCGTATACATCTCCAGGACTAGCTTGGCAAGCAATGCTAAAAGAAACAAAATGTAAACTCCAGCTGTTAACAGATATAGATATGGTTTTAATGGTTGAGTCCGGTGTTAGAGGTGGATTAACTCAAAGCGTGACGAGACATGTTAAAGCCAACAACAAATATCTACCTGACCATGATCAAGAGAAACCTTCAACGTACTTGGGATATTTCGACGCAAATAATCTGTATGGATGGGCCATGTCGAACCCACTTCCATTTGACAACTTTAAATGGGTTGATCCCGACTGTATTGGCGATAATTCACAAATTCCAAAACATGGAGATACCGGATATATTTTGGATTGCGACTTTCAATATCCAGAACATTTACACGATCTTCATTATGACCTTCCACTCCTTGAAAGAACAGAAACTTCACCAACTGGAAAACACCCCAAATTAATGATGACCCTTAACAATAAACAACGATACGTAGCTCATTATTGGGTTGTTCAACAAGCTATCGAATTAGGTTTACGTCTTACTAAAATTAATAGAGCTGTGGAATTTTCCCAATCGTGCTGGTTGAAACCATACATAGACTCGAATACTACCAGAAGAGCAGCCGCTACATCAGCCTTTCAAAAAGACTTTTTTAAATTAATGAACAATGCGATATTCGGTAAAACATTAGAAAACAAAAGAAGACATAAAAACGTTAAACTTGTTACAGATCCGAACAAACTACAGAAACTCGTACAACAGCCGAACTTTAATACATCTATAATTATTAATGAAAATCTTGTAGCTGTATCTATGAAGAAAACAAGTGTGAAGATGGATCGTCCTTTGTATATAGGAATGTCAATCCTGGATATCTCCAAGACTCATATGTACGATTTTCATTACAAAAAGATGGTCACCTTTTATGGACGGGAAAACATCGGCATCTCCTACATGGATACAGACGCTTTTATATATTGGATAATTACTAACGATATGTATGAAGATCTTCGGACATTTGATTACAAAAACGACTTTGACTTTTCCGACTATCCAAAAGATCATCCAAACTACGACAATGACAGAAACAAAAAAGTGCTTGGCAAATTTAAAGATGAAGCCATTGGTGTTATACTTCAAGAAATTGTTGCACTAATGTCAAAATTATATTCTTTACAACTAAATGAAAACCAAGTCATTAAGAAAGCTAAAGGAGTAAAAAGTTTGTATATAAAGAAGAATGTGCATTTTAATAACTATAAGAAATGTTTATTTGAAGATCAAGATATAACAGCAAAATTCAACACAATCAGAAGGTTCAACCATCAGCTGTACAGCGTGACGGAAGTAAAAAAAGCTCTCTCTTCAAATGATTATAAACGACACATCCTTGCAGACAACATCCACACTCTACCATTCGGCCACTATTCCCTCAACCCTATTGACGAGTAACCCTTTCATCGTCCTACATCCCTTTTCCTTTTCCTTTCCGTATAAAAGGGGGAACACAGCAGTATTTTGCTGTATTCCCCCTTTTATACATTAGTTTAGAATGAACTTGACCTATATAAGCAGATTTATACAAAAGAATATTTAATATCATATCAGCTGTCTTCGTGAAACCATCATGTCAGACCTGAAGGAGAAGATTATTAATGAACTACACAAACCTGCAAGAATAAAGTTTCCAAGAAGAAATACTGTTATAAAAGGGATAAATGATCTATATCAAGCGGATTTAATTGAAATGCGACCGCATAGCAGAATAAACAAAGGATTTAAATATATACTCACAATTATTAATTGTTTTACAAAAGTTGCAGACGCTTTGCCTCTAAAGGACAAGACTGGTAAAAGCGTAACAGAAGCCATGGAAATAGCCATAAAAAGAGATAAAAACAAAATTAAACATTTACAAACTGATGATGGAACAGAATACTTTAATACAAACTTTGCACAGTTAATGAATAAATATAAAATAAATCATTATTCTACAAATTCAGAGAAAAAAGCAGCTATTGTAGAAAGATTCAATAGAACCTTAAAAGGAGCACTGTATAAACAATTTTCAAAAAGAGGTTCTTACGTATGGTATGATGTTTTACCACAATTAATAAATGATTATAACAACAGGTTTCATAGAACTATCGGTATGAAACCTAACAAAGTTAATAGAAGAAATGCAAAAGATGTATTAAAACGCATAAAGAAAAATACAAAGCCTAAAGTAGAAAAAATGCAGCCAAGAAAATTTAATGTAAGTGATAAAGTACGGATTAGTAAATATAAGGGAGTGTTTACCAAGAAATACCTTCCCAATTGGACGAATGAAGTTTTTACAGTGTATAAAGTGCAACCGACTGTACCTGAAACGTATATCTTAAAAGATAACAAAGGAGATTTGTTGCAAGGTGCATTTTATGGACATGAAATGTTAAAGTCAACAGTAGGTGATGTACATCTTGTTGAAAAAGTGTTACAAAGAAAAAAGGACGCAGTTAAAGTGCGGTGGTTAGGGTTTAACAAAACTGAGGATTCATGGATACCTATAAAGGACTTGGTTTAATGCAAGCAACTCATTTCATCGTTAACCTTTGAGCAGGATGGAGATTATTCACTATAAAGATCGATTCAATATTAATAACATAGATGATTTAACTGTGGATAACGTTAAAATCAACAATGGTAAACACGGTAGTTTACTTCCAAACACTGTTCGATGTATAGTAAGTGGTCCCTCAAACTGTGGAAAGACCAATGTTGTCTTTAATTTGATCACTAATCCGCAGGGATTAAGGTTTAATAACCTGTATATTTTTTCAAAGTCTCTACATCAACCAAAGTATAAGTTGCTGGATTAAATCCTATCTGATGTGTCTGATGTTAATTTTTACAAATTTAACGCTAGTAATAGCATTATGGAACCGAACGAAGCGAAACCGTATTCTGTATTTATATTTGACGATGTATCTTGTGAAAATCAGGATACTATTAGAAACTACTTTGCCATGGGAAGACATAATAACATCGACAGCATATATATAGGACAAACTTATAGCAAAATCCCAAAACAACTTATCAGAGATAATGCAAATATTCTAATTGTATTCAAACAAGATGATACTAACCTAAAACATATATATAACGATCATGTGAATGCGGATATGCCATTTGAAAAGTTTAAAGAGCTTTGCGGAAAAGCATGGGCGGAAAAGTATGGATTTTTGGTTATTATGAAAGATCAAGCTATAAAAGATGGTCGTTATAGAATAGGTTTTGATAAATTTGTTTTAATACACTGATTAGCGGTATTACTGTACAAGTCGTCAAGGTGTGAAGATGGTTAACCAGGAAAAGCTATTAAAGGAAATAAAATCACTTAGTGATTCTATTAGACAAAAGAACCGAGCTTTAAAATCAGGTATAAATGAAAGAGAGCAATTTTTAGAAACAACATTCAAACCTGTTACTGAACCTTTAAAGCGATTAGCACAAAATATGGAAAAACCTTCAATTCGCTTCGAAGGAGACAAAATGCTACCAATTTCCAAATATGAAGAAGAATTTCAGAATGATGAAAGTTTTGGTCAGTTACAAACATCTGAAGAAAGCGACGAGTATGAAGAAAGCGGAGATATAGAGGATTTAAAGGAAAAGGACATTGCAGAAGATACAAGTACAGAAGATACAAGTGTAGAAGATACAAGAGCAGAAGAACAGGATATTAACCCATCCAACTTAAGCAAATTAGGCACGGATATTATGTTTAAAGGAACACTTGGAAGAACATATACGTTAAAAATGTTACACGCCGCACATGCTAATCGAAATTATCATACCTATGGAGCTAGAATAGAGGATAAAGGATTAATGATTGGAGATAGCAAGTTAGATATAAACGAAAATGATGATATAGTTATTGGAGATAAGAAATATAAAGGTACAAAAGGTTTGTTTGAACTCATCTTTAAAAATAATCCTGGTAAATACACTAAAAGGGATTCACAATTGTTTAAAAATATATTAGAGTATACAAATGCACATAGAAAAAAGTATTCCAAAGGCCTACCTATTCATAGAAATCGGTCAAAAAATATACAAGTATTATATCTAGTCTTTTCCCCTCAAAATCAAAAAAGCTCCAATTAAAAGAAGAGCTTTATCTTCTGCTGAATTAAATGCTTTGCATAAAAAGAGAAAAACAACTGATCCTACCACATCTGGAAGGGGATTATTGAAAAACTTGTATAAAACTAATATAATATATTACAACGATATAAATAAGTTAGTTGATCGAATGAGGTTATTACATGAAGCTATGGAAGCCGGGCACACTGGTTTAGAAAACGAATGGGTAGCTTTGGTTGATGAACTGCGAAAACAAGGAATAATTGTTCAGTAGACGTATATATATATATATATACGCCTCAGGCAATTATATATATATATTATTATATATATATATATATATATTTTATATATATATATATATATAATAAGAACCTAAACTATAGCGATTCAGTTACATCATGAGTGTGGACAAGTTTGGACGGTATTCCGAGTTTGGAGTAAAATCTGGATATAGTGAAAAAAGAGCTGGGTTTCCGTTAACACCTGACGGCAACTATAATTTTGAAGGAAAAGTAATTCAAAATGTTGGTGATCCGCTTATGTCGTCTGATGCGGTTACGGTACAGTACATGAAAAAAAGAACCCCAACTGTACACGAAGATCATTGGGGGTTTTCCGGTAAAAGGTTAAGCGATATACAATATCCCATTTATGATGGTGAAGCAGTAAATTTAGCTACTCTAAAATTGTTAACGATTTACAAAAGGAATAAAACTGATACAAGCTATGATTTAAAAAAATTAAAATTATCAAATGTAGGTGATTGTGAGCAGGATGGAGACGCTGTAAATAAGAAAATGTTTGATATTGTACACAAGAAATGGACTACGGAATATGAAAAACATTTGGAAAGGTTTGGTGCAGCTCTATTCCATTATATCCATCGGGCTTCAGGAAGAGATGCAGCTTCAGATGTTGACAGTCACAATTATTTAGACTGGAAAAGTATACACAATCCAGAGAAACCTAATCAACGAGATAAACCGTCTGAGCCTTCTAAAGTCAAGACATTAGGAAAGGAGGATAAAGTGAATATGATTAATGAACCAACAGAAAACAATGAAGATTACATAAGAGAAAAAAGAATTTAAAATACCCATGATAATGGATAAAGCATCAGTCATATTCGAGAGACGATACAGAGAGGATGATGGAATCCAATATTACTGCGTGGAGTTTAATATCTCAAGAGCCGAGATTTCCCCAAGGAGTGTTGACAGATGGTTTTGTTCAACGGTTTGATAGATATATGGATTGGGAACAACTTTCCATACACTACCTCTTTACAATGACTATGTTAAGAATTTATTTTCACAGAGTTAACTGGATCCATATTTTACAAAGACAACAGTTTTCAGAAGACTTCCTCGTAGAGATGACACCAAATTTTAATAACTGTTGGGAAGTAATAAGTAAATATCAAAATCTCTCTGAGAATTACATTGACAATTTTAAAGATAAACTAGACTGGGATGTGTTATTCAATTACCAACGATTAAGTGGCAAGTTTCTAAGGGAACATGCCAACTATTTAAAGTTTATTCATTTTACCGAAGACAACGATACCATCACCAGCGGAGAAACATCTGGAACATCTTCAATTACACCTTATTTCTATTTTTACTACTTTTATTTAATATGTCTACATTTAATTAATAAATCCATTTCTATATAATAAATAGATTTTAAACAGTATATAATACAAGAAACCAAAACTGATATTACATTCATTGTAAAACATTTATAGAGTGCACCTACTGATTGTAGGTTTTGCTATAAATAGTCATGTCGAGGGTTAAACGCATCAGTCATAATCGAGAGAGATTACAGAGAGGAAGGGGAATAGCATCAACAGCATTTTCTCTATTGAGTAAACCGGTTGGAGCTATAGTTAACAAGGCGATTGATTTATTACCTGTGGAATTACATTTACCTGGAGGATATCAATATTGTGGTCCTGGAACCAAATTAGAGAAACGCCTTGCTAGAGGAGATCCTGGAATAAATAAGCTCGATCAGGCTTGTAAACAGCACGATATAGCGTATTCAAAATTTGGTGATACTAAAAATAGATCAATAGCGGATAAAGCACTTGCTGAGAAAGCTTGGCAAAGAGTAAAATCTAGTGACGCGAGTATTGGTGAAAAAGCAGCGTCTTTAGCAGTAACAGCAGCAATGAAAGCAAAAACTACGTTTGGAGGTGGAAAGAGAAGAAGGCGTGGGAAAAAACCCGCTAAGAAACAAGGAGGTAATATCAGAAGAAAACGTCGATCTACCAGTGGTAAAGCTAAAAAGAAACCAACAATATGGTCAATGATAAAAAAGGGAGGAGGATTATACCTAAGACCGTATCGTGTGTATTAAATAAGAAAGAGCAATTAATAATTAAAAACAAAGAATTAACCAATGAAGAACTGATTACATATGCTTCTTGTTTGAAAATCCCATTTTTTAGAGGAGTATTTATGAAAGATGAATTACCGGTTAAAATGTGGAAAAATGAGACTGGTATTGTAAATTTGGATAATAGTGAAGGATTAGGCACTCATTGGGTGTGTTACAAGAAACTTGGTAAAACCATTTATTATTTTGACAGTTTTGGAGACCTTCCACCACCGAAAGAACTTCAACAATACTTTCGTGCGGCAGAAAATGTTTTTTACAATCATACAAGAAAACAACCTGATGATACATCCATTTGCGGTCATTTATGTTTAGACTTTTTAGCTAAAAGTGTTAGTCAACTTTAAGATGTCTTCGTATACAGTGTCATTAACCGGTAACTCATGTACTTTGCGCAGTATTCTGTTTACAGCGCTACGTTTGCAAAAAGGAAGACTATGGGAAGCCGCATTATTGGATTTAACAACATATAACTCTATTCCAAACGTTAGTGAAGGAATAAATAACAAAATACATTAACACAAGACAAAAGATGATAAAGGAAAGTATTCAGCTTTGGAAGAATTCAGTTTACCAACAGGAGCTTATGAAATTGATAATATAAATGAAGTTATACAAAAACATATGGGAAAAGAAAATATAACGATAAAAGGCAATAACAATACAATGAAAGCCGAAATTACGTCTAAGTACTGTATTATATTGATTTTAGTCAAGAACATTCAATTTATTTTTTGATTTATTTGGACTTTACCTATCGCTTCTAGTGTTTAAAACTACACTACGTTTCGGGAGGTAAGGAAACTCCTCCCGTTATCAAGTGAACCCTACTTACATCTAAATATCAAACTCTTACACCTAACTAACCTACATTTTTTTGGATTCTTTTGATTTTTCTTTTACATTCTAATTTACACTAACACAAAGATAACAAAAAATCAAATACAATACACTAGCACAAAATTTATATACACACCTAACTAACCTACATTTTTTTAATATTTTCCTTTACAATTTAATTTGACTAACAGAAAGATAACAAATATATATACAAAAAATCGAATACAATACACTAACACAACATTTATATATACGAACAAATGAAAAACTGACAATACATTACCTGTTCTGCATCGTGGCCTCCAAGCTGACGGGCAAACACGGGAAACGGGCTCACGTGACGTTGTTTGCCCGTCAGCTTGGAGGCCACGATGCAGAACAGGTAATGTATTGTCAGTTTTTCATTTGTTCGTATATATAAATGTTGTGTTAGTGTATTGTATTCGATTTTTTGTATATATATTTGTTATCTTTCTGTTAGTCAAATTAAATTGTAAAGGAAAATATTAAAAAAATGTAGGTTAGTTAGGTGTGTATATAAATTTTGTGTTAGTGTATTGTATTTGATTTTTTGTTATCTTTGTGTTAGTGTAAATTAGAATGTAAAAGAAAAATCAAAAAATCCAAAAAAATGTAGGTTAGTTAGGTGTAAGAGTTTGATATTTAGATGTAAGTAGGGTTCACTTGATAACGGGAGGAGTTTCCTTACCTCCCGAAACGTAGTGTAGTTTTAAACACTAGAAGCGATAGGTAAAGTCCAAATAAATCAAAAAATAATTTCAAACCCATCGCTATTATGAGTTTCAAAAAAACATTCAATTGGTAGTTTATTGGGGTTTTCCAAGGAAACAAAAGTATTAGAACCTAATAAAACTCATTCTGGGAATAAAACTGTGACGATCATCAAAGTTAATAGCATAGACATTACATGTAACATTATACAAGGATCCTACAGAGATGGAGAAAATCGTCATATATTACACACATTCTACCCATCAGTTGCACCAGGTTTCAAGATAGTAGAAAAGCCTCAAAACCTTGTGTACCTACCGTTAAACACCAGTTTCATTTCAGACATCGTGCTGAACATAGTGGATCAAGACGGAAACCTTATTGACTTTAGAGAAGAAGCTATTACTGTAAGAATACATATAAAATCATCCGCTTAGACAATGGGGTTATCATTTAAAAAGAGAGAGCCAACAAGCAAAGAGGTCAGTAGCTCATCAGCTGTAGAAGGATTAACAAGTGACAACATTCGTTTTCTAGAAGAAATTGGATTAAAGGTCATTAACAATGGATATACTGGATATAGCGCAGGGTCCAACATTCGACGAGACCTTATGGAAAAAGGAATATCACACGCACAACCCTTACGCTTCGTCCAAATTAAACAATAACGATGAAATTAGGATTCCTATACAACAACAAGACATTTATACTCTTCCATGCGAAAGTTATTTATATATTGAAGGAAAAGTAACAAAAACTGATGGTACTGCTGGAACCACTGTTCCGTTCATAAATAATCCTATGGCATTTTAGCGAATTTCCCCTATAGGGAAGAAGCTATTACCGTAGTCGGCATGGTAAGACCTAGGCCCGGGACCATGATAACTTTTCGTTTTGAGGTCCCCAGACCCCAAAAACACCATTCGTTCGATACTGTATATATATATATATATATATATATATATATATATATATATATATATCTATATATATATATATATATGTGTGTCCGTGAGCACGATAACTCTCGTAAAAATGATCCGATTTTGACGAAATTTGGTAAAAACATGTAAAGCAGCATTTATGACTTTAAGTTCGAAAACCAGACAGATCGACCTATCCGAAGGGGTATTTTGGGGGGGTTTTGTACCCCAAAAATGGGTTTTTTGAATTTTTTACATATAATTTTTGAAAAAGTCAAATTTTAGTTTTGACCATTGGATTCAGCTTAAAAAAACACACAATTTGGTATTTCGATCATTCCTCTACGTCAATTGGTTACCAAGATATTGAAAGTGCTAAACACAGTACGTTGTCTAATGTTATTCTTATGGAGGAAAAGAAAATTTTTTTATCTCGCTTATTTATGAACGTATACTGACGAAACTTGGTATATAGCTTCATCTCATTGAAGTCTATTGATATTTGCTCAACAAAATTGTTTTTGCATAATTCTCCTGTAGCAGCAAACCTGCGTACTCAGCCCCCATGTTATTCTTATGGATAATAATTAAATGCTCTGTCTCCCTTAATTATGAAAATAAATGAATAAAAACTGGTATACGACTTCACCTAGTTGAGTTATATTGATATTAGCATAAAAACCCATTTTTTGTGTTCCTTTTTGCAGCAAACCTGCGTACTCAGCCCCAATGTTATTCTTATGGAGAATAATTAAAATTGTATATATCGCTTAGTTGTGAATATATTTTTATGAAACTTGGTAAGTGGCTTTATGTAGTATTAAGACATTTATATCTCCATTGGAAATTCGCTGAGTATGCAGGTTTGCTGCGACGGGGGTATTTATTTGACGAGATTAGATATGAAATTTCAGGAGTTACAGTCGATTCAACAAAAAAGGTTGGAATTTCCAGTACATTGAAAGGATTAGCGTCTTTAACACCAAATGAGAAGAATCTGTTAGCTGTTGCAGGATGGTTTGCACCAGACAAAAGTACAATCGCTCCTGACTCTTCGGGAAACTTTGATTTCTACGTACCTTTAAGATTACTCCTAGGATTTGCTGAAGACTACAGAAGAATAATAATAAATGTAAAACAAGAACTAGTTTTATTAAGATCATCAAACGATAATGATATTATTAAAGCAGCTGCTGGAACAACTGATGCCAATTTAGACTGGAAATTAACATTAGACAAGATTGTTTGGAGAGTACCACATGTGCGACTAAATGATGAACACAGGATTACATTATTAAGAAAGTTAAAATCAGATCGAGACATTGTAATGCCATTCAGAAGCTGGGAGTTTCATGAATACCCCGTTTTACCTACAACACAACGGCATACATGGACTGTAAAAACTTCTACTCATTTGGAAAAAGCGAGATATGTAATATTTGGATTACAAACGAAGAAGAAAAGTATCATAACTAAAAATGCTGGTGAATTTGACCATTGTAAATTAACAAACTGTAAAGTGTTCCTGAATTCACAATTCTTTCCCTACGACAACTTTAATATTTCTTTTGATGAGAAAATATACAGTGTTTTATACGACATGTACGCTAGGTTCCAAAATTCATATTACGGCAAAACAAATACACCTCTACTATCTCCCGTACAGTTTGAATCGAAAGCTCCGATTGTTGTCATTGATTGTTCCAAACAAAATGAATCTGTAAAATCGTCTAGTGTTGATATAAAAATAGAAATGGAATTTCAAGAAAACGTACCTGCAAATACATCTGCGTATTGTTTAATTTTGCACGATAAAATTGTTACATACACACCGTTGACCGGTATTGTAAAGACAGTATTGTAAAACGTTGTACCACCACCGGCACCGCCACTGTCGCTAACCTATAAATAGCGGAGCAACAATGCAGGTCTTCAGTTGATCGTCTATCGTCGCATGGGTAACATCTTCTACAAAATGAGTTCTCCATCTGTTGTACAAGGTGATGCAGAGGTAGCACCGTTATTGGAACGTGATAATACTAGTGAAGCAGAAATCATCAAGGAAATAACTGCATTTTTAAAGTTTGGTAAAAGAGATAGAGAGGAGGAAAGTAATGCAGACCCATCAAAGGTAGTACCAAAGAGGAAGAAGAAAGTTGAAGAAAATATTCCTCCTCACATTTTAACTGAAGTTTTTTTGCGAATCTTTTACCCCATCTCAGCATGCATCAGTAAAAGTGTATCAGTTGGATTGATGAAGTCATTGGATTATTCCCCTACAGTAATACTACACCATGGAACAAAAAAGGTTTTATTTTCGCAAAATGCTTGGGAGTCATTTTTGAAACATGTACATTTAATAGAATGTTATTTAACTAACAGTTTGTGTGGAAGGAAAACACATATTCGACTTTTGGATTGTGACAATGAAATCGATATTGTTAAACATCGCAGCACGAGTATTATTCGAGACTCCGAAGAGACAACATCACAGAAGACACCACAACCACCACTGACGAAGATGGCATCACAACAGTTTCTACAAACACTGGTTGATCAATTCAACACTCATTCAAAATCCGACCTTCTGCTAACTAAAAAGTGTTCAGAACTAAAAGAACAAAAACACTACATTATTCATAACATCAAGAAAGTGGAAACCACACATGGAGAAGCAATTCTAGTTTCATTGAGCGAAGGACCTTTCACTCCAGGAGATGAGCCGAAGTTTCAAGTATTTCTTCCAAAACGATTTGTTCAACTGCTACAAAATGAAGATTTGCGAGATATTCAACCGGGGACGTTGTATTTGGTATCACACGGTGTAAGCGGCAACAACTCTACGGAACTCACTCTGCACATCACGCATCTTTGTACATAATGTCTCTGTTTGTATTTCTAGTCATCAATGTTAGACTTAAGCTTATTGTATTGTAAGATGTTTGTTTAATAAAGAAATAAAAAAAATATAAAAAAATAATAAAAAGTAAAACAGCAACACAGCAGTATATTATTTTATATACTGCTGTGTTGCTTTTTTTAAATTCAAATGAATGACCTTGAACTTTCATTCAGGGTTAACTTATGAAGAGGTATAAAAGAGAGGGAGCAGTGAAGTTAGTCTCAGTCTTGTCTAACACACGCTGCAGCTAACATGTCGGTGCCACCGATGAACAATTTATTTTTCGATAACAATTTGAAGACATATTGTTGCGAGTTACAATGTTTTAAAATACCAGGCGATCAAGTTGACGGGAAAGCTTGTCGTAAGTGCAGGTGTTTCAGCTATTGCATATGTAGATGTAAAACATATCAAATGAACCGACAAGATAAAATACAAAAATTACGCCGACGGCTTGCATTACTTTGGCGGCGAATGGAGTAGCAACCATCTGCCGCGCACTTGCCACCTGCCGCCTACCATCTGCCGCCTGCCATCTGCCGTCCGCCATCTGCTCCGCCCCACCACACCTTTACCCCCACCATTTTGTTTGATACCAAAACGCTAGCTAGCGAATAGTCAGTACACCTCCGGCTCTTGACCAGTGTACATCGAGCTCTCTGTTGAAATGTCCATCAAAATTAGGTGTATTCATTATGACTCTATTCATCTGGCGACTTTCCAAGACCTCGAGGTTTTTAATGAAGAGTTAAGACTTCTCATTGCATCCGGCTACGATTTATCTTTGGAACTTTACGCATCAAAAAACAACATGGACTCTGCGCAGGAATCGAAGTATCAACCGTCTTTCATCAGAAAGCGAAGTGATGGCCGCAACTCGTCCGGATCAACAACATCGATGACAACGAACAACGGGGAACTATTGTAAACATAAATTATTGTAAACATAACTTATTGTAAATAAAAAGAAAAGTAAAAAAAAAATAAAGTAATAAATGAAATAGTACTACCTCGCACTCGTATCATTCGATTGCTTCATTCGATTGTTTTAATTCGATATTTTATCGAATGAAAACTATCGAATCACAATCGGATTTTACGCGTGCGAGGTAGTACTTTTTTAAAATAACCTCCCCGTGACCTTGACCTTTAAACTTTCCCTCATTACGTCACAAAACCGCCTACGTCACTGGCTCAGCCTCAGATGACGTATTTCATGACGCAGCGCTTCCGGTCACGTGACCGGAAGCTGTCAATCAAGTGAGCCAGAAGTCCCCTTTCGCCACTACTGATTATTTACGTATATTGATGAAACTTGGTATGTGGCTTCAACTAGTTGTGGTATAAGTAGTAAGGCCCAGCGCTTTGGGTCTAACATGGGCTCTTATGGGGAATAGATTAACATGGGGTCTTATGGAGAATAGAATAACATGGACTCTTATGGGAGAATAGAATAACATGTACTCTTATGGAGGATAGAATTGGGGTGTAATTACTACCCTCTGTATTTCTTTTGCTACCCTCTGTGGTTAATTATTTATCTTTTTCATCCCCTGTGGTTAATTATATACCATTTTTGGTAATTGTTTCGCGTCCTTCACTTCCTTCTGTGTATCTAACTACAGATCCTGTCTCTCTCAGCGTACTGTAGCTGGCGGGTGTAACGTGAACATTTTTAAGTAAACTGATGGGTTGAAATGTTAATTCGTGTCCTTCTGTTGTTAATCATCTAGCCTTCTGTGGTAATTATTTAGCCCTCGTGTCCTTCTGCTGTTAATCATCTAGCATTCTGTGGTAATTATTTGAACTACGTTTCCTTCTACATATTTATTTTTTTAACCCCAGTGCCCTTCTATACATCTAACCTCCACATCCTTCTGCGTATCTAATCTCACTTCCTTCTGCGTATCTAACCACAACATCCGCAACAAGTCTTTGTCAGCAAACTAGTTGTGACCAGTTAAGATACTGCTCTGTGATTGGTCGGGATTAGTCGTCCTGCGCTCTGATTGGTCCAGACGTGGCCCCACCACAATACCTGCTCTCTTGCCGTGCATTTTCTCCCTCTCTTTGCTCTCAGCTTTCATTACGATCAGACGTGTCCCTGTGTTGCTCTGTTTGCTGCGTTTGGCGAAGGTAACCTCACTTTTTCTAACCTCAATCTTGAGCGTTTGCTGACCCTATCTTACGTGTAACATAACCTCACTTCCTTGTGTCAAGGGCTGTGTTGTGCTTGTATTTGTTGACTGACAGTAATACCACTTTCTATTCTTGTTCTTTATTAAGTAACCTAGCCAATTATGTTTTACTTGGTAGTCCTGTGTTTATATGTCTTTGATAACATAACAGCAAACCTAGTTTCTTGCGTCAAAAGTAGTTTTGTGCGTTGTATTTGATTGTTTGGCTTGGCTAAAGTAGTGTTGTGCTGACTAACATAACCTTATTTCCCAGTAACCTCAGTTTCTTGTGTCGAGAGTAGTGTTTTGCGTTGTATTTAATTGTTTGATTTGTTTAGAGTAGTGTTGTGTTGACTAACATAACCTCACACCCAGTAACCTCAGTTTCTTGTTTGATTTGACTGTAGTAGTGTTGTGCGTTGTATGTGCTGACTAACATAACAGTAATATCACGGTATCATGCACTTGTCTTGTTCATGCCTGACTTGTCTATGTTAAGAGCGTTGTATGACTTGCTAGTGTACAGTAACATCAGAGTTAACTACATGTTTCAAGAGTAGTGTCGTGTGATTTTTAGCGTTATCTGAACTGCTAAAGTAACCTCACTTTTTCTAACCTCACTCTTTACACTCCAACTTTACTGTATTATATTCCGTGCATGGTGTACTTAATTTTATTTCTGTGTTGTGTTTATTGTCTTGGCTAGAGTAGTGTTGTTTTGTGTTTAATTGTTTGATTTGATAGTTTACAGTAAAGAAAGTAAACAAACCCTCACTTCCTTGTGGCTAAAGTAGTGTTGTGTTGACTGAGATAACCTCCAGTAACCTTATTTTTTTTGCCCTGGTTCTTTTTGAACTGTAAATTCACCTCAGTAACCTCACATCCTATTCTTGTTCTTTAAAACAGTTTTGGTTAGAACAGTTTTTGTATGTGTTGACTAACAGTAACCTCACTTTTCCGAGCCGCTGAGCGAGGAAAGAGTAAGAAGAAAATTTTCCCGCCAAATTTTCCCGCCAAATTTGCGCGCCAAAAGAAAAAATTGGCGCCAAACCTAACCTCACTTTCTTATGTCAAGAGTAGTGTTGTGTTTTATGTGCTGAGTAACAGTAATCTCACTTTCTATTCTCGTTCTTTTGGTTAGAGTAGTGTTTGAAACCTTCCTTAGAGTTAACTTTTGGTAACTTGTAGTTCTGATTTGACTCACGTAGTGTTAGTGTTTTTCTGACTTGCGTAGTACAGGGGTACCGTGCTCTTTTGTAGATCCTCTGTATCTGTTATTTTAGAGAACTTGATCAGTGACTTTAAAGTATCAGTTCTAGACGTAACCGTTCCAATAGTAACAGTTGCCTTCTCTATCTTGTTCATGTTATAGCATTGAAAACTGCTACAAAGTAACGATTCCAAATGGTTACAGTTCCAACAATGTAACAGTTCCAGCAGTACTCGTTCCAACGGTTCCAACAGTAACCGTTCCAAAAGTAACAGTTCCAGTAGACCAACCAGTGACAAAGTAACAGTTCCGTTCTCTATATAGCTCTTACAACAAGCTCTAGTTCTTCAGTCTGATTTCAGTCGTCACACTGTTCGGACGTTCTTTTGCACTACTCTTGCGTAGTTGTTCGTGTTTTAAACCTTCATTGGAGTTAACTTTCGATAACTTGTAGTTCTGGTTTGACTTGCGTAGTGTGTGTGTGTGTGTGTTAATGATTTTCTGACTTGCGTAGTGATACAGGGGTACTGTGCTCCCCTACATACTATATAGCTCTTACAACAAGCTCTAGTTCTTCAGTCTGATTTCAGTCTTCACACTGGTCGGACGTTCTTTTGCGCTGCTCTTGCGTAGGTGTTCTCTTGCACAGCTTATTATTGATTCTGCGTAATTCAGTTGTATCCGTGTGAGTTTGACTCTGGTCGGTGTGTTTTCTCTTTTTAAGCGTTAGCACAGTTTAGCTTGTTTTCAGTATTTAATTCTTTGTTGAAAGATGGACGTTTCTAAAAAGAACCCTCAAAACCCGATAAATTTAATTAGTAAAGATCAAACCTATGTTAAAAAATTCAGACTTTACGGGACTAACACTGTTTTCAAATTTACTAACCCTCCCAATGGTATCTCTGAGTTTGATTGGATTCGTAAGGGTCTTAATCAGATTGTTGAAAAAGCTAAAGCCGATGCTGAACCCACCGATTATCTAGGGTTTAAATTACAATCAATAAATTTAAAAAGTGCTGAACCGGGGTATGTAGATTTTAGACCGGTCTCTGAAGTTAACGGTGATGTCCTTTGGCAAGTTTTCGGAGGTATTCTTCAATCAAATTCCGAATCTATTAAGTCTACAGACACGTTCAAAGTATATGTAGCAAGAGTTAACGTTCCAGTAGGTTCTGGGAGGGTAAGGCCTGGATTTTACAATACGTTTGATGAAGAGTGTAAGGCGAGAAAAGGGATTGTAGTAATTAATAACAAAGATAATTTATGTTTGGCTAGAGCGTTGGTAGTAGGCAAGGCGTATGCAAAAAATGATCCTCAGATCTACGCTATTCGAAAAGACAAGGGGAAAAGACAAACTTTCAGAGCTAATAAGCTCATAGCAAAAGCCCGTGTAGAAATGCCGGAGGAAGGCGCCGGTATCCCCGAACATGAAAAATTCCAATCCCATCTTAAAAAATACAAAATTACCGTCTACAACTACGACAGAAAAGGCCGGGATGTCTATTTTGAGGGAGGTAATGAAGACGCTAAATTCAAAATAAATCTTCTGTTTCACAATCGGCACTATAATGTAATTACAAACTTAACTGCAGCGTTTGTTTGTAATTTCTTTTGTGAAGCCTGCCACATCCCTTTTGACCAAAAATCAGAGCATCGATGCTCAAACAGATGCTTGTCCTGCCATACTATCTCCCCACCCTGTAAACTAGAACACGGAGGCATTACATGTCGTTTTTGCAACCGTTTCTTCAAAAACGAGCGGTGTTTAATAGCCCATCAATGGCAAGTTTGTAAAACTTTAAAACTCTGCCGTGACTGTAAGAAAATGATTCATCCAAAAAAACGTAAGACAGCTCACGTATGCGGAGAAGTTTATTGTAAACCCTGTGAAGCGTTCAAAGACCCCGCACATCAGTGTTTCATGAGGGTAGATAGGAGAACTCCCAAAGACCGTGATTTTTTGTTTATTTTCTTTGACTTGGAGACTCGCCAAGACGAGTCTCTCCCCTCTGACCCTGAACAAAAAGTACATCAAGTTAACTTGTGTGTCTCACAACAGTACTGTTTTAAATGTATTAATGGGGGTGAGTGTGAAACTTGCTCGGAACGGCAAAGGGTATTTGAAAAGGAACCGGTAAAACAGTTTATGGACTATGTAATGGAAATTCGAAAAAAATTTAAAGATGTTTGTGTAATTGCCCACAACGGGCAAGGTTTTGATTTCCAATTCATACTACAGTATATTATGGAAGAAACTAAATTTACCCCAAAAATAACTCCTCGGGGAACTAAAATTATTTTGATGGAAATGGACAACGTAAGATTCATTGACTCCCTAAGCTATTTCCCTATGGCCCTCGCTGCGCTCCCTAAAGCCTTCGATCTGCCTCCCGAGAAAAAGAAGGGCTACTTCCCGCATCTTTTCAATACATTGGCGAACCAAAATTATGTAGGCCCTATGCCCGATAAAAAATACTATTGCCCCGAGTCGATGTTTGAGAAACCACACGAGGCATTTGAGATTTGGTACGAGGAACAAGTAGCGAGTAATTATATTTTTGATTTTAAAAAGGAAATCCTGGAGTACTGTATTTCGGACGTAGAAATCCTAGCTCAAGCGTGTATTCAATTTAGAGCCTTGCTTCTTCAAGAGTGTAACGTAGATCCTTTCCTCGAGGCTATAACAATAGCCAGTGCCTGTAACCTGGCCTTCCGCATAACTTCTTAAAAGAAAATACTATTGGACTTATACCAAAATCAGGGTACCGACTTGCAGACAATCAGTCAGCCGTTGCTTTACAGTGGTTAACATGGGAGGAGGAGAAACGTGGAGTAAAGATTCAACATGCGGGCCGGGGTAAAGAAGTTAAAATTAAAGGAATGAAAGTAGATGGGTTTGATGGTGAGAGAATTTATGAGTTTCACGGGTGTTATTGGCACGGGTGTCCAAAATGTTATCAATACAGCAGAGAAGAACCTCTGCCGGAGGATCCTTCAGACAGTTTGCATCTCCGTTACGAGAGAACCAAGTCCAAAATGGCAAGATTTACTAGCTATGAGGTTGTAGAGATGTGGGAGTGTGAGTTTAAAAATTTGAAGAAAGATAAAAAATTAAATCACCTGAACCAACTATCCATTCTAAACACACTTCCACTTAATCCTAGAGATTCCTTCTTTGGAGGCAGGACGGGTAATACTAAAACGTATTGTAAATGTGAAGAGGGAGAAACAATTCAATACGTTGATGTCTGTTCCCTCTACCCATATGTAAATAAATATTGTAAGTATCCCGTGGGTCATCCTACTGTTTACGTTGGAAATGAGTGCCGAGAGAGAGGCCTTGAAGTAGAGGGCTTGTTAAAGTGTAAGATTCTACCTCCTTACAACTTGTATCATCCCGTACTCCCCGCAAAAATGAATAATAAATTGATGTTTGTGTTGTGTAGAACTTGCGGGGAGACTCAAAACCAAGGGGAATGTTTTCATGATAGTGAGGAAAGGGCAATGGTAGGAACATGGACTATGGATGAAATTAGAAAAGCTGTAGAGAAAGGCTATATGATTTTGGACATGTATGAGTTGTGGGAGTATGAAGTCGCTACATACGAGAAAGGGGGGGTTTTTACCGATTTTATTAATAAATTCTTGAAAGTAAAGCAGGAAGCCTCAGGGTATCCCGCTTGGTGTAAAACAGAAGAGGATAAAGACAAGTATGTTTCTGATTTCTTTGAGCGTGAGGGTATTCAATTGGAGAAAGACAAAATTGCTAAAAACGGGGGTTTGAGATCGGTAGCCAAACTCATGCTAAACAGTTTTTGGGGCAAGTTTGGTCAACGCGAAAACATGACAAAAACTGCAATCGTGAGAGACTCTAAAGAATTGTTCAATTCGTTAACTCAACCAGGAACAAAAGTAAAGTTTGTTGAAATAATTAACCAGGAGGTTTTATTAGTTAATTGGCAGAATGTTGATGAAGCTAGTGAGCCTCTAAAAACTGTAAATGTTGTAATTGCGGCCTACACTACAGCTCATGCGAGACTTAAACTGTATGAACACTTGGAGGCTTTGGGCGGTCAAGTCTTGTATTATGATACAGATTCGTGTATTTATTTATACCGGGAAGGACTGTACAGGGTCCCTACGGGAGATTACCTCGGTGAAATGACCGATGAATTGGCAGGTGACTACGGGCCCGGCTCTTATATCGTAGAGTTTGTTTCTGGGGGGCCTAAAACTTATGCATACCTTGTCTGGTCAACCAACAAACAGAAACTAGAATCTGTGTGTAAAATCAAGGGCCTCACCCTCAATTTAAAAACCTCCGAAACGCTAAATTTTGAACAATTGAAAAAGATGGTCCTTAGTGAAGCTGCTGAAATTTTAGAAATTGAAGAAAACAGAATCAGGAGAACAAAGAGACGGGAAGTCGTTACAGTAAGCGAAGTTAAAAAGTTTAAAATTACAGGACCCAAGAGGAAATTTAATGATGATCACGATACCTTGCCTTTCGGCTTTAAAAAACAAAGAGTTGCTTAACGGAGCTGTCACTCACACGGGTACTGTGTGCATATACCTCTAAACATCAGCTCTATCAAATCATTCTGTTCTGAGACGCGGTAGTGAACGGACGTGCCTGTACTGTTACTGTTTGTCTCTTCTTGTAGAATGTCTGCTGAAAATAATACACCCACTATTCAAGCGGTGTTTTTAAAGTTTATATCTAACAGAAAGTTAAATGAAAATTCAAAATTTCGCATTACATGCTTGGAGTATGAGTTCTTTCTTACGGGGCCAATAGACGTATTAGGCTGGCCTTTGATGTTCTCGGAGTATATAGTAGATAAAATAACGGAGAACCCCTCATCAAACACCTACATCGAAGTATCAATAATGCACGGTGATGTTTCGGGAAATATACCGTTTCTGCCTTTAGGGAATTTAACACCGTCAGTTTTTGATGATCACTTTGAAGAAATATTTTGTAACGTTGAGAAACTATTTGGTGTTTTACGTCTTGAAGTAACACTTGTCTCAATTCCATGTTGCTACCTTCGATAAAGGTAGCACCTTTCCCTACGGAGCAGCGTTACTCTTGTATATACCAAATGTCACTAGTACAGTTACATCATTCTGCTCCAAGTCGCGGTACTGATCAGACGTTCTTTTGCGCTCCTTTTTCCTGTACTATTGGGTAAATTGTGACATGGCTGCTAAATACTATACATTTAATAACAAACCCGTATTGGTTCTGTTTGATAATGAAGGAAAACCATGGTTTAAAGCTAAAGACGTAGCTACTGCTCTAAAACATGTTAATTGCTGGAGTGCAGTTCGGAAACATGTAGATGACGTGATAAATTAACTGTTGGTAGTTTTTCTGACGCCCAAAAACAGGGCGTTGGGCCTATTGAGGAAACAACGATTTTCATAAATGAAGCCGGATTATGTTCTTTGATGTTAAAATCAACTACTCCTGAGGCAAGACTGTTAGTAAGAAGTCTGTTGCCGGAGAAGTTTTACCTTACTTACACAAATATGAAAGATGAAAGTTAACTTTAAATGTAAATTTTCTTTAACATCACAAGTTCCCACTGTATGTGTGTGTGTGTGTGTGTGTGTGAATGAAGGTCACTGGCGCGGGTGACGAAAAGCCCCGTAAACCTGTATGAAGGTCACTGGCGCGGGTGACAAAAAGCCCCGTAAACCTGAATGTGTGATGAAGGGCTTAGTAGATTGAGGCGCAGGGCTAACACCCCGGCTACTCCTTCGAACAACCCGGTGTGAATGAAGGACCTTGTACTTTGAGGCACCTGGCTAACACCCAGGCTACTCCTTGGAACGGTCCTTACGGTGGGACTTGTAAGAATAAAAATGAAAACTGCGCCTTGATGTCCGCGAAGTGCTACGCTCGAAAAATGTTTTCGAGTGGGGTCTAATAAATAAAAAAGACCCGGCAGTCGCTCACCCATCAGGCAGGGCTAAACCCTTTGTAAGTCCAGGGGTGTGGGGAGGTTGGTGTAAAAAACCGTGAAACCGTTTGTTGTAATCCTCTGACTGTCAGCGAAAACCGGATGGAAAGGTGCAACAAAAAAAAAGATAAAAATAAAAACCAAACAAAAAGTATAAAAGCAAAAAACAAAAAAGAAATAAAAGGAGGTAGCATTTTGTTATGGAGTGGCTACCACTGTGAGAGGCGATGGTTGGGGCCTCTCACCCCAGAGGTTAGGCCTCCAGGGGAAGCTCTGGGTAACCAAAAAGAACGCGCCGACGCTCCTACGGCCTAGCCTAAAGGCTTACCGTGGTGTGGAAACGTGAGCGTTCAAAATTATTTCACTGGGGTTAGAAGTGTTTAACCGATAAATTTTAAAAAGATCCCCGTTAAAGTGAAATGTAACACATTATAATGTAGCTTCAGCGGAGGCAGGAGTAAATGACCGGAAAAATTTAAGAAGTTTCGGCCAATTTATGGCACTGCCCCCTTAAAAACACCTTCAAGCTGAATTTGAGGTATTTGACGGAGAAGTTACAGCGTAAAAATACGACAGATCCGCCGTTTTACAGGACTTAAATGCAAATAACCAATCAAGTTTAAAGACTCGGAGCTAAATACTGTATAATTTCTGTCCTTCTAAAGAATGCATTTTATGCTTGTTGTCTTTTAATATGCACCCATGGTGTGTATTTTTTTGCCAACTCTCTGATATTGGTGTTGGTTACAATCCTTTTACTAGTAAATTCAGTAAAATTACATATTGATTCAGTTTGTTACAGAGTTTTACAAGCAATCAACTACAACAAAAAGACAACTCTGTATTTGTTTGACTTTACAAAATACCCTACTGTCACCAGCCTCTTCTGCTTTAGTTTTAATTCTTAAACAGTGGGTCCTGAGGGTCCAACACTTAGAATCATGATAATTGAGTTGGGACCCATTTTGGGTCCCAACTACTTCCGGTGTAGGGTTATCAAAGGGATTCGTTCCCCCTTGGAGTGGGGGTATAGTTTTATTGTCTGTCCATTTCTGCTAGTTTTTACAAGCCTCTTCTCTCCTTTTAGTAAATATAACCTTGAGATTTCTAAACAGTTCAATACATGTAAAGTTTCCCAAAGTAATTCTTAAGTAACACTTAATTTACAGGCATACACAACAGCTACAATTATTCAATCATGAAGCTAAAACCCAGTTAATATACTAACAATCTAATAAAAGACAGAGACATGACCAAAAATAACAGCTAAAATACACAAAAAACAGCTAAAATACACAAAAAACAGCTAAAATACACAAAAACAGCTAAAATACACAAAAAACAGCTAAAATACACAAAAAACAGCTAAAATACACAAAAAAAACGCTACAAATAGCCAAAGAGCCATTTTAGCAAGGGGGAAGTATTGACCCCCTTTACCTTCACCTTAAAGAATCAGTCAAAGAATAATTTATTTTGTGTTGGTTTCTCACCAGTTTTCTTGTAGTTTGTGTCAATCACATGTATTTTACATTATCATGATTTAAGAGTGGCTGAGGTATATGATAATGTAGAGAAAACCATACCGGAAGTGGGGGTGAACGTTTTGTTCACCCCTTTGACCTATCAATCCCAAATAGTTTAAACCAATGAACCATGGCTTTACTATATTTAACATAAGAAAAGAAGCAAACACCCTGAAAAAACTAGTACAACAGAGCTTGTAGTCTGTCCAATTTTGTAATGTTTCTTCTTTACATAGTTTAAATTGTAGCGTGGGTTAATAAGTAGCGAACTGCATTTCAATTGTCCCAAAAACTCAATATATTTAATTTTAAAGTATAGCTCCTTCAGTGTTTTTGATACTTTCCCGCAGTACAGAGTTTAGGTTTTCGTAAATCTTAGCGGAGGTTAACAGGTACATACATACCAAATTTCATTAAAATCGGTCAAGCCGTTCTTGAGATATTGATTTTTAAAATATAGCTCCTTCAATTATTTTGATACTACCTGCATTACAGAGTTTAGGTTTTTGTAATATGTAGCAGAGGTTAACAGGTACATACATGCCAAGTTTCATTAAAATCGGCCAAGCCGTTCTTCAGATATTTAATTTTGAAAATTTGCCCCTTCATTTTTTGAGATGCAACCCGCAACATTTTAGTTAAGACTTTTTATATGGGTAGATACCCCCCTGGAGTGCCTACACTACGTAGTAGGCAGTTTTCCGGGGTCAAAATGACCCTAGGACTTACCGTTTTCGAGATATTAGCAATTTTAAGATAATCAGACTCAAGAGAGAGAGAAGAAAAAGAATAAAAAAGAAAGAAGGCGTGGTGAGGGGTAGAGGGGAAGGTGAGGGGAGTGACAGTAACAAAACACAAAAGATAAATAAATAAAAGCGAGTAAAGGATGGGTAAGGTGGAGAGGGGAGGGAGAAAAGAAGCAGAAGATGCAAGAGCTAACAGAAGTGATCAGTAGGGTTGGCAGGGAGTGGGTCCTAACATGGGAATAATTGTTGATGTAAATGTAAGTGTCCATGGTCTTTTATATATGTACATGGTCACGTTAGCGTGATGTGAGTTGGCAACAGTTGCTTTTTTCTTAAGTTGTCAACATATATATTTTTTGCAGTCCGTTGTATTATAAAAGTCTGTGACTTTACTGTTTTGAATGTCCATGACTTTCTTACTTAACTGTCCATAAGAGTGACGTAATGGCTCCATTATTCATAAATCAATGACTTTCTTTTCTTTGGTCACGCTCTTTGGTTTACCCGTCTTTGACGTAACGAGAATCTAGCGGGAAGAAAAGTGAGGTTAGGAAATCTGGCGCGAAGAATAGTGAGGTTATGTTTGGCGGGAAAATTTGGCGGGAACACCACTATGGGCGCCGCCATCTTGGAAAAGGGGCGGGGCTTGATGACGTCATCGGTCACGTGACCGGCTCTCGACCAATCAGAAGCCAGATTTTAGGCCCATAAGACCCCATGTTACGGCCCATTCACTGGGAACCCTACTGATCACTTCTGTTAGCTCTTGCATCTTCTGCTTCTTTTCTCCCTCCCCTCTCCACCTTACCCATCCTTTACTCGCTTTTATTTATTTATCTTTTGTGTTTTGTTACTGTCACTCCCCTCACCTTCCCCTCTACCCCTCACCACGCCTTCTTTCTTTTTTATTCTTTTTCTTCTCTCTCTCTTGAGTCTGATTATCTTAAAATTGCTAATATCTCGAAAACGGTAAGTCCTAGGGTCATTTTGACCCCGGAAAACTGCCTACTACGTAGTGTAGGCACTCCAGGGGGGTATCTACCCATATAAAAAGTCTTAACTAAAATGTTGCGGGTTGCATCTCAAAAAATGAAGGGGCAAATTTTCAAAATTAAATATCTGAAGAACGGCTTGGCCGATTTTAATGAAACTTGGCATGTATGTACCTGTTAACCTCTGCTACATATTACAAAAACCTAAACTCTGTAATGCAGGTAGTATCAAAATAATTGAAGGAGCTATATTTTAAAAATCAATATCTCAAGAACGGCTTGACCGATTTTAATGAAATTTGGTATGTATGTACCTGTTAACCTCCGCTAAGATTTACGAAAACCTAAACTCTGTACTGCGGGAAAGTATCAAAAACACTGAAGGAGCTATACTTTAAAATTAAATATATTGAGAGTTTTTGGGACAATTGAAATGCAGTTCGCTACTTATTAACCCACGCTACAATTTAAACTATGTAAAGAAGAAACATTACAAAATTGGACAGACTACAAGCTCTGTTGTACTAGTTTTTTCAGGGTGTTTGCTTCTTTTTTTATGTTAAATATAGTAAAGCCATGGTTCATTGGTTTAAACTATTTGGGATTGATAGGTCAAAGGGGTGAACAAAACGTTCACCCCCACTTCCGGTATGGTTTTCTCTACATTATCATATACCTCAGCCACTCTTAAATCATGATAATGTAAAATACATGTGATTGACACAAACTACAAGAAAACTGGTGAGAAACCAACACAAAATAAATTATTCTTTGACTGATTCTTTAAGGTGAAGGTAAAGGGGGTCAATACTTCCCCCTTGCTAAAATGGCTCTCTGGCTATTTGTAGCGTTTTTTTGTGTGTATTTTAGCTGTTTTTTGTGTATTTTAGCTGTTTTTTGTGTATTTTAGGTGTTTTTTGTGTATTTTAGCTGTTTTTTGTGTATTTTAGGTGTTTTTTGTGTATTTTAGCTGTTTTTTGTGTATTTTAGCTGTTTTTTGTGTATTTTAGCTGTTTTTTGTGTATTTTAGCTGTTTTTGTGTATTTTAGCTGTTTTTTGTGTATTTTAGCTGTTTTTTGTGTATTTTAGCTGTTATTTTTGGTCATGTCTCTGTCTTTTATTAGATTGTTAGTATATTAACTGGGTTTTAGCTTCATGATTGAATAATTGTAGCTGTTGTGTATGCCTGTAAATTAAGTGTTACTTAAGAATTACTTTGGGAAACTTTACATGTATTGAACTGTTTAGAAATCTCAAGGTTATATTAACTAAAAGGAGAGAAGAGGCTAGTAAAAACTAGCAGAAATGGACAGACAATAAAACTATACCCCCACTCCAAGGGGGAACGAATCCCTTTGATAACCCTACACCGGAAGTAGTTGGGACCCAAAATGGGTCCCAACTCAATTATCATGATTCTAAGTGTTGGACCCTCAGGACCCACTGTTTAAGAATTAAAACTAATGCAGAAGAGGCTGGTGACAGTAGGGTATTTTGTAAAGTCAAACAAATACAGAGTTGTCTTTTTGTTGTAGTTGATTGCTTGTAAAACTCTGTAACAAACTGAATCAATATGTAATTTTACTGAATTTACTAGTAAAAGGATTGTAACCAACACCAATATCAGAGAGTTGGCAAAAAAATACACACCATGGGTGCATATTAAAAGACAACAAGCATAAAATGCATTCTTTAGAAGGACAGAAATTATACAGTATTTAGCTCCGAGTCTTTAAACTTGATTGGTTATTTGCATTTAAATCCTGTAAAACGGCGGATCTGTCGTATTTTTACGCTGTAACTTCTCCGTCAAATACCTCAAATTCAGCTTGAAGGTGTTTTTAAGGGGGCAGTGCCATAAATTGGCCAAAACTTCTTAAATTTTTCCGGTCATTTACTCCTGCCTCCGCTGAAGCTACATTATAATGTGTTACATTTCACTTTAACGGGGATCTTTTTAAAATTTATCGGTTAAACACTTCTAACCCCAGTGAAATAATTTTGAACGCTCACGTTTCCACACCACGGTAAGCCTTTAGGCTAGGCCGTAGGAGCGTCGGCGCGTTCTTTTTGGTTACCCAGAGCTTCCCCTGGAGGCCTAACCTCTGGGGTGAGAGGCCCCAACCATCGCCTCTCACAGTGGTAGCCACTCCATAACAAAATGCTACCTCCTTTTATTTCTTTTTTGTTTTTTGCTTTTATACTTTTTGTTTGGTTTTTATTTTTATCTTTTTTTTTGTTGCACCTTTCCATCCGGTTTTCGCTGACAGTCAGAGGATTACAACAAACGGTTTCACGGTTTTTTACACCAACCTCCCCACACCCCTGGACTTACAAAGGGTTTAGCCCTGCCTGATGGGTGAGCGACTGCCGGGTCTTTTTTATTTATTAGACCCCACTCGAAAACATTTTTCGAGCGTAGTACTTCGCGGACATCAAGGCGCAGTTTTCATTTTTATTCTTACAAGTCCCACCGTAAGGACCGTTCCAAGGAGTAGCCTGGGTGTTAGCCAGGTGCCTCAAAGTACAAGGTCCTTCATTCACACCGGGTTGTTCGAAGGAGTAGCCGGGGTGTTAGCCCTGCGCCTCAATCTACTAAGCCCTTCATCACATTCAGGTTTACGGGGCTTTTTGTCACCCGCGCCAGTGACCTTCATACAGGTTTACGGGGCTTTTCGTCACCCGCGCCAGTGACCTTCATTCACACACACACACACACACACACACATACAGTGGGAACTTGTGATTTTAAAGAAAATTTACATTTAAAGTTAACTTTCATCTTTCATATTTGTGTAAGTAAGGTAAAACTTCTCCGGCAACAGACTTCTTACTAACAGTCTTGCCTCAGGAGTAGTTGATTTTAACATCAAAGAACATAATCCGGCTTCATTTATGAAAATCGTTGTTTCCTCAATAGGCCCAACGCCCTGTTTTTGGGCGTCAGAAAAACTACCAACAGTTAATTTATCACGTCATCTACATGTTTCCGAACTGCACTCCAGCAATTAACATGTTTTAGAGCAGTAGCTACGTCTTTAGCTTTAAACCATGGTTTTCCTTCATTATCAAACAGAACCAATACGGGTTTGTTATTAAATGTATAGTATTTAGCAGCCATGTCACAATTTACCCAATAGTACAGGAAAAAGGAGCGCAAAAGAACGTCTGATCAGTACCGCGACTTGGAGCAGAATGATGTAACTGTACTAGTGACATTTGGTATATACAAGAGTAACGCTGCTCCGTAGGGAAAGGTGCTACCTTTATCGAAGGTAGCAACATGGAATTGAGACAAGTGTTACTTCAAGACGTAAAACACCAAATAGTTTCTCAACGTTACAAAATATTTCTTCAAAGTGATCATCAAAAACTGACGGTGTTAAATTCCCTAAAGGCAGAAACGGTATACTTCCCGAAACATCACCGTGCATTATTGATACTTCGATGTAGGTGTTTGATGAGGGGTTCTCCGTTATTTTATCTACTATATACTCCGAGAACATCAAAGGCCAGCCTAATACGTCTATTGGCCCCGTAAGAAAGAACTCATACTCCAAGCATGTAATGCGAAATTTTGAATTTTCATTTAACTTTCTTTTAGATATAAACTTTAAAAACACCGCTTGAATAGTGGGTGTATTATTTTCAGCAGACATTCTACAAGAAGAGACAAACAGTAACAGTACAGGCACGTCCGTTCACTACCGCGTCTCAGAACAGAATGATTTGATAGAGCTGATGTTTAGAGGTATATGCACACAGTACCCCTGTGAGTGACAGCTCCGTTAAGCAACTCTTTGTTTTTTAAAGCCGAAAGGCAAGGTATCGTGATCATCATTAAATTTCCTCTTGGGTCCTGTAATTTTAAACTTTTTAACTTCGCTTACTGTAACGACTTCCCGTCTCTTTGTTCTCCTGATTCTGTTTTCTTCAATTTCTAAAATTTCAGCAGCTTCACTAAGGACCATCTTTTTCAATTGTTCAAAATTTAGCGTTTCGGAGGTTTTTAAATTGAGGGTGAGGCCCTTGATTTTACACACAGATTCTAGTTTCTGTTTGTTGGTTGACCAGACAAGGTATGCATAAGTTTTAGGCCCCCCAGAAACAAACTCTACGATATAAGAGCCGGGCCCGTAGTCACCTGCCAATTCATCGGTCATTTCACCGAGGTAATCTCCCGTAGGGACCCTGTACAGTCCTTCCCGGTATAAATAAATACACGAATCTGTATCATAATACAAGACTTGACCGCCCAAAGCCTCCAAGTGTTCATACAGTTTAAGTCTCGCATGAGCTGTAGTGTAGGCCGCAATTACAACATTTACAGTTTTTAGAGGCTCACTAGCTTCATCAACATTCTGCCAATTAACTAATAAAACCTCCTGGTTAATTATTTCAACAAACTTTACTTTTGTTCCTGGTTGAGTTAACGAATTGAACAATTCTTTAGAGTCTCTCACGATTGCAGTTTTTGTCATGTTTTCGCGTTGACCAAACTTGCCCCAAAAACTGTTTAGCATGAGTTTGGCTACCGATCTCAAACCCCCGTTTTTAGCAATTTTGTCTTTCTCCAATTGAATACCCTCACGCTCAAAGAAATCAGAAACATACTTGTCTTTATCCTCTTCTGTTTTACACCAAGCGGGATACCCTGAGGCTTCCTGCTTTACTTTCAAGAATTTATTAATAAAATCGGTAAAAACCCCCCCTTTCTAGTATGTAGCGACTTCATACTCCCACAACTCATACATGTCCAAAATCATATAGCCTTTCTCTACAGCTTTTCTAATTTCATCCATAGTCCATGTTCCTACCATTGCTTTTTCCTCACTATCATGAAAACATTCCCCTTGGTTTTGAGTCTCCCCGCAAGTTCTACACAACACAAACATCAATTTATTATTCATTTTTGCGGGGAGTACGGGATGATACAAGTTGTAAGGAGGTAGAATCTTACACTTTAACAAGCCCTCTACTTCAAGGCCTCTCTCTCGGCACTCATTTCCAACGTAAACAGTAGGATGACCCACGGGATACTTACAATATTTATTTACATATGGGTAGAGGGAACAGACATCAACGTATTGAATTGTTTCTCCCTCTTCACATTTACAATACGTTTTAGTATTACCCGTCCTGCCTCCAAAGAAGGAATCTCTAGGATTAAGTGGAAGTGTGTTTAGAATGGATAGTTGGTTCAGGTGATTTAATTTTTTATCTTTCTTCAAATTTTTAAACTCACACTCCCACATCTCTACAACCTCATAGCTAGTAAATCTTGCCATTTTGGACTTGGTTCTCTCGTAACGGAGATGCAAACTGTCTGAAGGATCCTCCGGCAGAGGTTCTTCTCTGCTGTATTGATAACATTTTGGAAACCCGTGCCAATAACACCCGTGAAACTCATAAATTCTCTCACCATCAAACCCATCTACTTTCATTCCTTTAATTTTAACTTCTTTACCCCGGCCCGCATGTTGAATCTTTACTCCACGTTTCTCCTCCTCCCATGTTAACCACTGTAAAGCAACGGCTGACTGATTGTCTGCAAGTCGGTACCCTGATTTTGGTATAAGTCCAATAGTATTTTCTTTTAAGAAGTTACGGCGGAAGGCCAGGTTACAGGCACTGGCTATTGTTATAGCCTCGAGGAAAGGATCTACGTTACACTCTTGAAGAAGCAAGGCTCTAAATTGAATACACGCTTGAGCTAGGATTTCTACGTCCGAAATACAGTACTCCAGGATTTCCTTTTTAAAATCAAAAATATAATTACTCGCTACTTGTTCCTCGTACCAAATCTCAAATGCCTCGTGTGGTTTCTCAAACATCGACTCGGGGCAATAGTATTTTTTATCGGGCATAGGGCCTACATAATTTTGGTTCGCCAATGTATTGAAAAGATGCGGGAAGTAGCCCTTCTTTTTCTCGGGAGGCAGATCGAAGGCTTTAGGGAGCGCAGCGAGGGCCATAGGGAAATAGCTTAGGGAGTCAATGAATCTTACGTTGTCCATTTCCATCAAAATAATTTTAGTTCCCCGAGGAGTTATTTTTGGGGTAAATTTAGTTTCTTCCATAATATACTGTAGTATGAATTGGAAATCAAAACCTTGCCCGTTGTGGGCAATTACACAAACATCTTTAAATTTTTTTCGAATTTCCATTACATAGTCCATAAACTGTTTTACCGGTTCCTTTTCAAATACCCTTTGCCGTTCCGAGCAAGTTTCACACTCACCCCCATTAATACATTTAAAACAGTACTGTTGTGAGACACACAAGTTAACTTGATGTACTTTTTGTTCAGGGTCAGAGGGGAGAGACTCGTCTTGGCGAGTCTCCAAGTCAAAGAAAATAAACAAAAAATCACGGTCTTTGGGAGTTCTCCTATCTACCCTCATGAAACACTGATGTGCGGGGTCTTTGAACGCTTCACAGGGTTTACAATAAACTTCTCCGCATACGTGAGCTGTCTTACGTTTTTTTGGATGAATCATTTTCTTACAGTCACGGCAGAGTTTTAAAGTTTTACAAACTTGCCCTTGATGGGCTATTAAACACCGCTCGTTTTTGAAGAAACGGTTGCAAAAACGACATGTAATGCCTCCGTGTTCTAGTTTACAGGGTGGGGAGATAGTATGGCAGGACAAGCATCTGTTTGAGCATCGATGCTCTGATTTTTGGTCAAAAGGGATGTGGCAGGCTTCACAAAAGAAATTACAAACAAACGCTGCAGTTAAGTTTGTAATTACATTATAGTGCCGATTGTGAAACAGAAGATTTATTTTGAATTTAGCGTCTTCATTACCTCCCTCAAAATAGACATCCCGGCCTTTTCTGTCGTAGTTGTAGACGGTCATTTTGTACTTTTTAAGATGGGATTGGAATTTTTCAAGTTCGGGGATACCGGCGCCTTCCTCCGGCATTTCTACACGGGCTTTTGCTATGAGCTTATTAGCTCTGAAAGTTTGTCTTTTCCCCTTGTCTTTTCGAATAGCGTAGATCTGAGGATCATTTTTTGCATACGCCTTGCCTACTACCAACGCTCTAGCCAAACATAAATTATCTTTGTTATTAATTACTACAATCCCTTTTCTCGCCTTACACTCTTCATCAAACGTATTGTAAAATCCAGGCCTTACCCTCCCAGAACCTACTGGAACGTTAACTCTTGCTACATATACTTTGAACGTGTCTGTAGACTTAATAGATTCGGAATTTGATTGAAGAATACCTCCGAAAACTTGCCAAAGGACATCACCGTTAACTTCAGAGACCGGTCTAAAATCTACATACCCCGGTTCAGCACTTTTTAAATTTATTGATTGTAATTTAAACCCTAGATAATCGGTGGGTTCAGCATCGGCTTTAGCTTTTTCAACAATCTGATTAAGACCCTTACGAATCCAATCAAACTCAGAGATACCATTGGGAGGGTTAGTAAATTTGAAAACAGTGTTAGTCCCGTAAAGTCTGAATTTTTTAACATAGGTTTGATATTTACTAATTAAATTTATCGGGTTTTGAGGGTTCTTTTTAGAAACGTCTATCTTTCAACAAAGAATTAAATACTGAAAACAAGCTAAACTGTGCTAACGCTTAAAAAGAGAAAACACACCGACCAGAGTCAAACTCACACGGATACAACTGAATTACGCAGAATCAATAATAAGCTGTGCAAGAGAACACCTACGCAAGAGCAGCGCAAAAGAACGTCCGACCAGTGTGACGACTGAAATCAGACTGAAGAACTAGAGCTTGTTGTAAGAGCTATATAGTATGTAGGGGAGCACAGTACCCCTGTATCACTACGCAAGTCAGAAAATCATTAACACACACACACACACTACGCAAGTCAAACCAGAACTACAAGTTATCGAAAGTTAACTCCAATGAAGGTTTAAAACACGAACAACTACGCAAGAGCAGTGCAAAAGAACGTCCGAACAGTGTGACGACTGAAATCAGACTGAAGAACTAGAGCTTGTTGTAAGAGCTATATAGAGAACGGAACTGTTACTTTGTCACTGGTTGGTCTACTGGAACTGTTACTTTTGGAACGGTTACTGTTGGAACCGTTGGAACGAGTACTGCTGGAACTGTTACATTGTTGGAACTGTAACCATTTGGAATCGTTACTTTGTAGCAGTTTTCAATGCTATAACATGAACAAGATAGAGAAGGCAACTGTTACTATTGGAACGGTTACGTCTAGAACTGATACTTTAAAGTCACTGATCAAGTTCTCTAAAATAACAGGTACAGAGGATCTACAAAAGAGCACGGTACCCCTGTACTACGCAAGTCAGAAAAACACTAACACTACGTGAGTCAAATCAGAACTACAAGTTATTTAAAAGTTAACTCTAAGGAAGGTTTCAAACACTACTCTAACCAAAAGAACGAGAATAGAAAGTGAGATTACTGTTACTCAGCACATAAAACACAACACTACTCTTGACATAAGAAAGTGAGGTTAGGTTTGGCGCCAATTTTTTCTTTTGGCGCGCAAATTTGGCGGGAAAATTTGGCGGGAAAATTTTCTTCTTACTCTTTCCTCGCTCAGCGGCTCAGAAAAGTGAGGTTACTGTTAGTCAACACATACAAAAACTGTTCTAACCAAAACTGTTTTAAAGAACAAGAATAGAAGGTGAGGTTACTGAGGTGAATTTACAGTTCAAAAAGAACCAGGGCAAAAAAAATAAGGTTACTGGAGGTTATCTCAGTCAACACAACACTACTTTAGCCACAAGGAAGTGAGGGTTTGTTTACTTTCTTTACTGTAAACTATCAAATCAAACAATTAAACACAAAACAACACTACTCTAGCCAAGACAATAAACACAACACAGAAATAAAATTAAGTACACCATGCACGGAATATAATACAGTAAAGTTGGAGTGTAAAGAGTGAGGTTAGAAAAAGTGAGGTTACTTTAGCAGTTCAGATAACGCTAAAAATCACACGACACTACTCTTGAAACATGTAGTTAACTCTGATGTTACTGTACACTAGCAAGTCATACAACGCTCTTAACATAGACAAGTCAGGCATGAACAAGACAAGTGCATGATACCGTGATATTACTGTTATGTTAGTCAGCACATACAACGCACAACACTACTACAGTCAAATCAAACAAGAAACTGAGGTTACTGGGTGTGAGGTTATGTTAGTCAACACAACACTACTCTAAACAAATCAAACAATTAAATACAACGCAAAACACTACTCTCGACACAAGAAACTGAGGTTACTGGGAAATAAGGTTATGTTAGTCAGCACAACACTACTTTAGCCAAGCCAAACAATCAAATACAACGCACAAAACTACTTTTGACGCAAGAAACTAGGTTTGCTGTTATGTTATCAAAGACATATAAACACAGGACTACCAAGTAAAACATAATTGGCTAGGTTACTTAATAAAGAACAAGAATATAAAGTGGTATTACTGTCAGTCAACAAATACAAGCACAACACAGCCCTTGACACAAGGAAGTGAGGTTATGTTACACGTAAGATAGGGTCAGCAAACGCTCAAGATTGAGGTTAGAAAAAGTGAGGTTACCTTTGCCAAACGCAGCAAACAGAGCAACACAAGGACACGTCTGATCGTAATGAAAGCTGAGAGCAAAGAGAGGGAGAAAATGCACAGCAAGAGAGCAGGTATTGTGGTGGGGCCACGTCTGAACCAATCAGAGCGCAGGACGACTAATCCCGACCAATCACAGAGCAGTATCTTAACTGGTCACAACTAGTTTGCTGACAAAGACTTGTTGCGGATGTTGTGGTTAGATACGCAGAAGGAAGTGAGATTAGATACGCAGAAGGATGTGGAGGTTAGATGTATAGAAGGGCACTGGGGTTAAAAAAATAAATATGTAGAAGGAAACGTAGTTCAAATAATTACCACAGAATGCTAGATGATTAACAGCAGAAGGACACGAGGGCTAAATAATTACCACAGAAGGCTAGATGATTAACAACAGAAGGACACGAATTAACATTTCAACCCATCAGTTTACTTAAAAATGTTCACGTTACACCCGCCAGCTACAGTACGCTGAGAGAGACAGGATCTGTAGTTAGATACACAGAAGGAAGTGAAGGACGCGAAACAATTACCAAAAATGGTATATAATTAACCACAGGGGATGAAAAAGATAAATAATTAACCACAGAGGGTAGCAAAAGAAAGACAGAGGGTAGTAATTACACCCCAATTCTATCCTCCATTAGAGTACATGTTATTCTATTCTCCCATAAGAGTCCATGTTATTCTATTCTCCATAAGACCCCATGTTAATCTATTCCCCATAAGAGCCCATGTTAGACCCAAAGCGCTGGGCCTTACTACTGGTATATTGATATTAGCACAAAAAAAGTTTTTCTTGATTTTTCCCAGTAGCAGCAAACCTGCATACTCGTGCCCCATGTTATTCATATGGATAATAAGTAAAGTGTTATATCTCCCTTAGTTATGAACCCAAATTAATAAAACTTGGTATGTAGCTTCACCTGGTTGAGTTATATTGATAATTACAAAAAAACATATTTCTTATCTTCCTTGCTGCAGCAAACCTGCATACTCAAATAAATGTTATTCTTATAGAGAACAAATAAAATGCTATATATCACTTATTAATGAATGTATTTTTGTGAAACTAGGTGAGTGGCTCTAGGCAGTAATGGTACCCATATATATGCATTGGAAATTCGCTGAGTACGCAGGTTTGCTGCGAAGGGGGTATTATTTTACTTCCTTACCTATATAAAATTATTTTATTATTGCAACATCAAAGAGCATTGAAAAACATAACTTTCAATACCATATATTACTGTTTTACCGCAACTCCGCTTAAGGGGTGAGGGGGGTTATCGAGAAAACCGTTAATCACGGGAGCAGGTGTAACTTAAATTGTATTACATATAGGACTGTATTTTTTATATTATTTTAAAGCTTCTAATTTTATCTACAAACTGTAGCATGTGCTTAAAAAATACTATTCATTTAGAACATTTGTATTTCAATAATTTACTTTTTTTATTTTTTTTTTATATTTCTAGACATAAAATTTTAAATCCCATGCTACAGTTTGTAGGTAAATTTATATTCTTTCAAATAAAAAAAAGTAAGTCCCTACATATAACACAACTTGAGCTATCACTGTTCATAGTAAATAAAACACTGAAAACTACAACTTTCGGTAAATACAATGGCCACTCCTTATATGTTCCAGCCCTTGCTATGATAAAGTATTTACTTTATTGGTAAAATACTACTGTATAAAATTATACTTACTTTAAGTGTCATATATCAAAATGTTCAGGAAGAAATGTAGAACAAATTTAGATAAAAAATAAAATATAATTTTGTTTGTTTTTTGTTTTATGGGTGGAGTTCTCCCTTAAGTTGGTACACTGGTCACTGCTCAGAGTTTTATTAACTACTAGCTGATGTACCCGTTCTTCGCACAGGTGTTTTCTTTACTCGTTCTTTAGTCAATGCAATTTGCATTTTAGATAGCTTGAAAGAGCTAATCTTGCTTCTGCTCTTTAAGCTGTCAAAAGGAAGTATCCACAGCTGTTCGCATTACAGTTTCTGAATGTTTACTTTATTCTGAAATGTAGACCTAAACATTGAAACTTAGGACGTTCACGGGGCTCCCGAGGGGATTTTAAGGAAGTGAATAGGCCTATGTGTTGCATGGGTTCAAGATCTACCTTTGTGTAAAGTTTCAGCCCAGTCGGTTCAGTAGTTTTTGCGTTCATCCGGAACATCAGACCGACAGTCAGACAGACAGACAGACAGACAGAAACCACCTCTTCTTTATAATATTATAGATAATGCCAAACAGAGTAAGTAAACAAAAAAAATCTAAAATAAACTATTTTTTTGTAGTTAACTAGCATTAATTTGATCATTTGTTAATACTTAATAATAGATTGATTTGTTCAGTTTGTTTTCAAGTGGATGCCGGCTGCACCTGAACAAAAGTTGATCGGATCAAATAGCCTGATTTGAGGTATCGCTGGGGGTACAAAAGTGAAAAGTGAACCCTACATGCTGACCGTCACTATTTCACATTTCATTAAGTAATTAATCAAATCATCTCTTGACAAGTTAAAATGTTTTGTCAGCATATATAACTCGTGAAGAGAGGATTTTATTGGTTGCCATGGGAGCAGAGTGGGCAGAGGGGCAAAATGGCGGTCAGCCATGTAGGCTACACTTTTTTACTTTTTTTGCACAAGACAATACCTCTAGATATATTAACTTTCTTGAGTGGGATAGATTAGGTCACAAGGCCGGATCTAAGCATCGGCGCACACCTAGGAAGGGGCCCGCACCACTGGTTACGCCTGGAAACCTACAGCTAGTAAATACGTCCCTGTTACTGTTAGGTAATCTGATTTCACCCTATCCTCAGAGATCAGTTGGAACTTTCTGTACCGTGTAAATAGCTCCTGTAGTTTCAATATATTTTTTTAATGTTTTAGAAATATTTTTGATATGTTTTCCCCTCAAAGTTTTATGGAAATAAGTCAGTGAAGAAATCAAAACTATGTATGGGTTACAGAAGGTATTAGAATTTCTAGTTTGAAAAAGAGAGAACTGAGTTTTGCTAAGACAACAAATGATGTAAACTTTATCAACTATCTTAAACAATATAAAAAGATTTTCAACTTAGTGTGCAATAAGGCACAACAGATGTACAACAGTAATTTAATAGAGCGATCAGAGAATAGAAGTAGAGCAGTTTGGAATGTTGTAAAATCAGAACTTGGTGTGAAGAAAAGTAAAAAAAGATTTTCCTAACATGCAAATACAAGAGAAAAATATATCCAACGGGCAGGAAATTGCTAATTTTTTAAATTTAAAGTATGTAAATATTGCAGATGAATTACAGCTTTTTCTAATAATTCTAAAGCAACTGAGTTTATTAAGCAACATAATACTACCTCCCGATCCTTATTCAATTTTAAACATGTTTCGGCTATTGAAGTTGAAAATGTAATTAAGTCGTTAAAAAATAAAAAATCTGTAGGTTGGGACGAAATTCCAATACAAGACTTGGTAACTACTTAGTAGTTAAAGATGCCAAACTTTCACTTTCTCAACCTCTTTCTTTTATTGTTAATGACTGTTTTGACCAAGGCACATTTCCTGATAATCTTAAATTTTCAGAAGTGAAGCCTCTTTTTAAGAAAGGTGCAAGAGATAATCCCTATAATTATCGCCCTGTATCAGTGTTACCTTCATTTTCAAATATATTTGAGAAAATTGTGTTTAATCAAATATTAAGTTTTTTTGAACAAAATATATTTTTTTTTAAATGAACAATTTGGTTTCAGACCAGGAAGAAGTACAGTTTTGGCTGTTTCTGAATTCATAAACCGGATATCGACTGCTTTGGATGGATCGCGGAGCACCGCCGCTGAGTTCTGCGATTTGTCCAGGGCTTTTGATTGTGTGGTGCATGATATTCTGTTGAAGAAACTGCATTAAAGTGGATGCAATCTTACCTATCTAACCACTTTCAGCAAACTGTATTACAGTGGCGGATCCAGCCAGGGGGCGCGCGCCCCCCCTTGGACTCAGAAAATGTTTAATTAATGGGTAATGGGTAATTGACTCATTGACTAGACTGAAAACCTTATGGACTGAAAAAAAGAAGCGGGATTCTCCATGTAGTTCTGACAGCACTGGATAGAAATCGCCACCATCGCACGCAATGTTGAACGTAACTCTACAGGTGTATAGTCAATGGTAATAGTGTGACTCTGTCTATCGCTGTACTAGTTTTTATTTTCAATATTTGCAAATACATTATTTGCACCAACACGTCTTACCTACTGGGCGATGCTCTACAAAACGGAGCTTCCCCTTTAACAGATCGCTACGAATAGTTTTAACAGTACAATTATCATAGAATGTGTAGGCCAAGATAGTGAACCCCGTTGGTAGGACGGTAAGGAAGCAAGTCGCCATATAACTATACGTCCTTTATGTGTGTTAAGTAACTTACTGCATCCAAACATTTGAAAGATTAACAGTTGCCGGTCGATACGTAAAATTAGGGAGTTACTGAGCTCCTTAAATCCGACATACATACACAACTTACTATCTGTAAGATAAAGGTATCGGCCAGGGCTGAGCACCCCCTAGGGTAACGCACCATAGTACCGGCCTATTGCCTTTGGCCGCCCTAGGAGCACACACCGTAGCACCGGCCTAGGGGAACGGCCGAGCATTCCTAAGGTCACGCACCACAGCACCGGCCTATTGCCCTTGGCTGCCCTAGGCGCACACACTGCAGCACAGGCCTAGGGGCTTTGGACGAGCATTCCTAGGATAACGCACCACACCACCGGACTATTGCCCTTGGCTGCCCTAGGAGCACACACTGCAGTACCGGCCTAGGGGCTTGGGCCGAGCATTCCTAGGGTAACGCACCACAGCACCGGAATATTGCCTTTGGTTGCCCTAGTGGCACACACCGCAGCACCGGCCCTGCAGTCTTCCTCAATCTTCTTCTTTTCTGAATTTTTCGTTCTACCTTAGTCATTTTGTGCGCGTTGGTTTAGCCTTTAGTAGTGCGTGTGAGTAAATAAATCGGTATAAAATGTGTATATTTTTATGTACCTACTGTTTATTGTATCAGTGGAATACATCAATATTACACATTTCATTGCGAAATAAGTGTTACAATGTGGTGTTTTATTTGTTAGAATCATGATTGAATTGAATTTAGCGAGTACTAACAACTGCCTCCCGTTGCTGCGGGACGTTATCGTTTAGTGAGAACAAAAATCTCAAGTGCCCCCCCCCTCAACAAATTCCTAGATCCGCCCCTGCTGTATTAACAAAAAGTAATCATAAATTCATTTCAACCTGGGAAATAATTAAATGTGGAGTTTCTCAGGGATCCATTTTAGAGCCTCTTTTATTTGTAATCTATGCAAATGATGTTCCTAGCAATATTTCTACAGATGTTATATTATATGCAGACGACACTACTGCTATCCTCAAAGCAAAACACGTCGATGAATTAAGACATCTTTTAAATCAATGCCCTCTTCAGTTATCTGAGTGGTTCAGGGCAAATGGTCTGAGACTAAATGGTTCAAAAACTATTTAATAAAATTTTCTACACTTCCAAATAAAGATAATTGTTACCCCGATGTTTCATTAGATGGAGAAAATATACCTTTTATTGAGAATACTAAATTTGAAATAGATAGAAATTTAACTTGGAGATTGCACATAAATTTTGTTGTCAAAAGACTTAATACCTCAATCTATCAAATGCTTGTAATTCGTGAAGTAGTAAATTACAAAACTAAAATAATGGTTTATTATGCATTGTTCTTTTCTGTTATTCAGTATGGTATTGAGTTTTGGGGTGTAACATCAGAAGCTTTATCAGTATTTAAAGTTCAAAAAAAGTATCTTAAGAATAATGACTATTTCGCCCCCATGTACATCTTGTAAACCTCTTTTCAAATGTCTGAAATTACTAACTTTACCTTGTTTATATATTTTTCGAGTTTTAATATATGTAAAAACTAATATGAAATGCCTAATTAAGCATCAACATCGCCATGACTATGATACCAGGTTTAAAAGTGATTTTCAGTATCCCAGACATCAGCTTAATCTTTTTGAGGGAACACCTCATTATATGGGAATGAAACATTTCAATAAATTGCCTATTGAGTTTAAGTTAATAACAGATACATCTACATTTAGCAATTAAATTAAATTTTTTTACTGGCCAAGGTATACTACTCAGTTGATGAATTTTTAAATGATAATTCAATCTGATAAGTTATTTTATTTCTTGGGTAGGCCTATATTTTTTGTCTGTTGCTATATATTAAGTTTATTCATTGACAAAGTGTTGAAATAAATGTGTAAATTTGTATAGTATATAAGTAAATATTTACAATGTCACCTGTTTTAGCGAATTTCCCCTATAGGGAAGAAGCTATTACCGCAGTTCTCATGGTAAGACTTAAGCCCGAGACCATGACAATTTCTTGTTTTGAGGTCCCCAGATGACAAAATCACTGTTCGTTCAAATTTATATATATATATATATATATATATATATATACATATGTGCCGTGAATGTGATAACTTAGGTAAAATACGTCTGATTTCGATGAATTTGGCTCAAATGTGTAAAATGACATTAATGACTTTAAGTTAGAAAACCAGAAAAATCGGACCATGGGAAAGGGGGTTTATGGGGGTTTTAAATTTTCCAAAAATCAGTTTTTTGCATTTTTCACCCTTACATTTTTTAAAAGCTTAATTTTGGTTTTGACCATGGTATAGAGCTTAAAAAAACAAATAATATAGTATTTTGCATTATTAACCTAGGTTAAGTGGTTGCAGAGAAAATCCAAAAAAACCTACTCATAAAATCTTCCATGTTAATCTTACGGGAAAAAGATTTTTGGCTTTTCCTAAGGTTATTTTAATGTAAACTTCACATTTGATTTTACCAATCTGTTCAGTTCCACAAAACAATCATTTTGGTGTTTAAATTGTGATTCTACGCCCAACCGTTGCTGTGATATTCAAAGTGCTAAACACAGTACGTTGTCCAATGATATCCTTATGGAGAATAAATAAAACTTGGTATCTCGATTATTTATGAATGTATGTTGATGAAACTTGGTATGTGGCTTCACGTAGTATTGGTATATTGATATTTGCACAAAAAATTGATTTTTTGTTGATTATTCCTGTAGCAGCAAACCTGGGGACTCAGCCCCAAGTTTTCTTATGGAGAATAAATAAAATGTAATGACTCCCTTAATTATGAACATAAATTAATAAAACTTGGTATGTAGCTTCACTTGGTTGAGTTATATTGATAATTGCATAAAACCCATTTTTTCCCTTTTTGCAGCAAACCTGCTTACTCAGCCCCATTTTATTCTTATGGAGAATAACTAAAATGTTATATAGTGCTTATTTATGATTGAATATTGATGAAACTAGGTATGTGACTTCGCCTAGTTAAATTACATTTATATTTCCATAAAAACCAATTGTTTGTGTTCCTTGTTTCACCAAACCTACGAACTCATTACCAATGTTATTCTTATAGAGAATAATTAAAACCGCTTATAAGTGAATATATTTTTTTGAAACTTGGTATGCGGCTTTATGTGGGATTAAGAAAAATATTATGCATTGTAAATTCACTTAGTACGCATGTTTGCTGCGACGGGGGTATTTCTAGCTGCGCTAGAACTGAATAAAATGTTATGTGACAATAAAGAGATTGATTCTGAATCTAATTCTGATTCCTCTCCCTCGTCCAGCAATGTTCCCGATTAGAACGAGCATTTGAATGCTCTATAAACAACGAGCTTAATAATATAACAAGTTTGCACGCAGCACGCTGACGTGAGGGAAGTGAATTTCCACATAAAAAACTATAAAACTCAGAATCATTTAAAAACATACATTTATTCCAAGTTTTGTTCAAATCTGAAAATACTGATTTTTTGGCTGTTCTGATGCTCCTGGTTCTATTTACCTGCAATGCTGGGAATACAATTTTGCGCATTATAAGGTTAGGAGATGGTCCAGTCGGGCTTTAAAGTAGGCGTGAGGTTGTTGGGGATGATAAAAGTACACCAACAAATAAATAACAGGCTTTTCTAATGTAAAACCCCCATAAGACAACATACTGTGTTTGGTCGATACACATTTTCTTTAATAACTCGGTAAACATTTATGCTAGAATGATGAGAGGGCTTAAAAATTTCGCCACATTAATTCCCATCCTTTGACGTGCGTTAATTTCACATTCGGGGCTTTTCTGACCCTTTCTGGGCCCAAAACTGGAAATTTGAAAGATTAATCCCCAAAAAAGATGTTTAGAGTTTTCCGATTGTTTTGCCCAAAGAACTTGTCTAACTGATTATAGAAAGGAACGTCCCTACCAAATTTGAAGTAAATCGGACAAAAAATGTGACCGCTAGAATGCATACACCATACCATATTTCATACCATATTTATATATGGTATGTCTATATATATATATAATTTTGAACGAACCCCCAAAACGTGTTCAGGGGGTCACGTTAGGAACTTCTACGGTGGTCTCGGGCTTAAGTTTCACCGTGCGGGTGATGCTTATAGTTCACTTTCCATAGGAAATTCACTAATAAAGCAAGCAATACATGAAATTGAAGACTGTATGTGGGTGAGCCATTTCCCCCACTAATCACTAACAATACCCTATTTTCTACATGTTATCCAACTGGTTAAAACGATCCTTTAACTTAAATAAAGCTTTAGCAGTCCAAAATAAAAGTATGATAAACTTACAGGGATTATTGTGATGCAGCACACTTTTTAACAGTAGCCTAATTTGGGTAGAAGCAGAATACATTGTCACTATAAGACTTTATGCACGTAATATTGTTTATGTTTCAATTTAAGTTTAAATTGCTTGAATCTTTACAGTTCGAATTGACCAGTGTTGCCAATCAAAATCTTCTAAATTCCCACCTGGACCTGAAAAAATTACCCCCTGATACCTCAAATTACCACCTCACACTACCTATTTAGGACCAATGCGAACGCGTTATCATCGACGTAAGCGTATTAAACACGTGTTGGTACTATGTAATTAGCTTCAATATGCGCATTAATTTTTTATTAGTTTGAAAGTTTAAAATGATGTATTATGGAGATATTTAGAGCTCCACTACAGTAGAAGTAAAAGTTAATCAAGTTAATAAAATATATAATCCATGTAAAATAAACAGTAAACTCAAGCAAGAGTCATCGTAGATCGTAATCAAGACGAAAACACCAGAATATATTGTTTTAACTCTAACGCCGTGCCATTTACAGAGTTGACACCGCGACGGCGCGACACTGACACTACATAGAGTACGGTACTAAAATAGAGAATATTGTCCTAACAATAACTCAATCCCAAAGAACTAAAAGCTTAGAGTATGAAAAACAGCATCTCAAACAGAAATTAAATTAATTTATGACGGAAATTTGTGGATTGTGAAATAAGTCACGATTGCTAAACTCAAGATTCACATTTTGTTAATTTTAATCAATTTAATAGACTCAAATTACCACCTAGGAGACATTACCACTCAAAATACCACCAGAACCTCAAATTACCACCAAATGTGGTAATTACTACCCGATTGGCAACACTGGAATTGACATTTATACCAACTGTCACACGAAAATGTATAATACTCGATATTTCGGTTAAACCCCCGCATCTCGGGTCCAAAATCCCCGTTTTTTTTTAATCCCCGCAAAATTCCCGCACGACCTTCCAAATAACCGAAAATCGGGTAATTACCCGGTTTCTGGCAACTGGCAACAATGCCAATATGGTCGTATGGTGGTAATGTAGTCGCAGTGGCAGAGTGGACTAACTTGAAATGGTTATGAAGAAGAATAAAAAGAACAAAAACACATTAAACTGAAACTCTCGTCTCAAACACACTACATAATACAACAACATAACCTCAATAGGCAAGTGTACCATTTATATTATCGTTATGTCTTATGTAAATTAATACAAATGTTAATGTATTAGTCTAGTTTTTATATTGATAAATTTGTGTCGATTTTTTATGGACTACTAGTTTGACATTTTCTGATAGAAAAATGATTGATTGTACAATTGCTTTTCAAATGCCAGTACTGACTGAGAAATAGATACATTAATTAATTTATACCCTATTCCTAATAACAAAACTAGGCCTTACAACATTCTACATACAAACTAATCCTGAATCTAAATTAATTACAAATGGCCTGTGATTTATTGTTTAAGAAAATGTAGGGTCTCTAAGACTATGCCAGGTTCCTACTACAGATGTTATTTGGTTAATGGAAGACAAATTAATACCAACCTTGCACACAGATAAAAGGTTTAAAATAGTACTTTGAGTTCTCAAAGTATTTGACATGGTACTTTTGATAAGCTGACAAATGGAATGGATTCTGATAAGTAACAATAGATAGATAATTGCAGTTGATTATTGTCTCGATAATCAAAAGGCCGTTCAAAATTGCATGTCGAACACATAAAACATGAAAGATTTATGCATTAAACATTTGGTGTAGGCTGATTTGAAATATGTACACCAACCGTTCGGATGCAATATAGGCATATCTAAATTTTTATATATAACATCAGAATAGTCTTAATATATAAAAGGCAATGCACTCACTCACTCATCACTAATTCTCCAACTCAGGCCCAGAGGGGGGCAAGGGGGCATTTGCCCACCAGGGACCCGGGCAAATCTGTTGTCTAAAAAAAGATCAACAACTTGGATCCGGACCCGTTAACCCTAGCAGTGGCCTAATGTTGAAGTGGGAAATGGCCAGCAGATTTGGCGATTTTGCAGACCTTTTTTTAAAAATACGTATAAATTACAATTTTGGAGTAAACCTATCAATATGCATACTCATTTTATTCAGAAAGACCAGGGGAATCTGAATATATATAAAACAAATGAATCTGGAAATTTATTTTTTTTATAAAATAACAAAAAATAAAAAATTCAAAAATTTTCGATTGAAATTTCAAAAGTAAAGTTTTGTAATTTGTACATTAGGTTTTTTAGGTAAAAACCATTATATACATTTTGTAGTAAATCCAATTCCCTACATAGAAATGTATAACACATGGGGAAAATATTTTTTTGTACATGTGTTATGTAATAAAATACGAAAATTCGTAACTTTTGTCGAGTAAGACGAATAATTAGTGAATCGGAGATAACTCATGTAAGGTAATTATTTATAATAATATTGTATATATATTTCTTTAGGTTATGAACTAAGGAAAACAAATATGTAATATTGTGGGGAGTAAAAAAATTATTATTACCCGTTTACTATACAAATAACTAGAAAATTAGCATTTACGTAAAACAATTTCCCACACATTGAAGTACAAAAATCTTGTACAGATTTTTTTAGGCCAAATATATTATAAACATGTTGTAGTACATTCAATTCCCTACACAGTAAAGTATAACACATGGGAAAAACATTTTTATTTATATGTCTTATGTATATAAACAAATATACACGCGATACTATGAATGATAGGCCTAACAATCGTCTAACATTATGCTACAACACACAAAAACATTACTCACTTTCACTTCACCAATTGACTAATATATCCCTTTCCAGTAATATTTATGCATAAAGATTACTGTTATAAACACACAACCACTACACTGTCACTATAAACTCCGAATTTAGAACAATTTCTGAAATAATCGCGGATAAAAATTCACTTACAAAGATGTAGGTTATACTTGAGGTTCATCTGACAACAGCAAGAATCGGCCAAACACCTGCCTAACTGATATTTACTTGCGTTGCTGAAGGTTGTGAGAGTGACCAGTGCTGCCATTTGTCAAAACAAAATTATTCTACGTTTCTTCTGCTACAATTTGACACAACTATTGACTAGTTATAAAACTTCCTATATATATATTTACAGCGTTTCATAATGGTCGCCGGGCGACCATTGGCCATTCGTTAGTTTTGGCAAAAACACCTGTTTTATAAAAATCATATGCTCTTTGTTATCAATGTATCGTTCAAATAATAAATACGATAATGTACAGCAACTCGTCTGCTGTCCAGTGGTACCACCCGCTACTCCATACCACGAAATTTACCCCAGTTATGTTATCTTGTCCCAGGCCATGTTTGACGAATTTCGACGTGTCAGTTGCAGGTATTGATTTGCACTAAAAAAACCATTCACTTTATATAGTCGTTACGTTCTTATACAACTGCTATACGGTTCATTTATGTAATAAAATGAAAGTTCAGAATGTCATCTTTCAAATGGTATATAACTTGTCCACTTTCGAGTTAATTATAAATTACTTTTTAGCATTGGAAAATTTGTGGACCTTAATGGTCGCCCGGCGACCATGGCCATTTCAAGGGTACAATTTCAATGGTCGCCGGGCGACCATTGGCCACGGCTAGGGTTAAAGCTGAATATGGCCCTGTTGGGAGGGGTAACGGGCCCATGGGGGCCCGAAATTTCTCTGGGTAGGCCTGCTCCAACTTCCCTGCATGCTATAGTGGTAAAATTTGGGACAGTGATTTTTTAGGTCTAAAATAGGAAAGTAAAATTATTTTCATACCGATTCAAACCGTAGGGGCTTCAAAGTTACTATGTATTCCTTATGGACATTCAAAAATTCAAACAGCTGATCTTGATTTGTAGAAGTTTCACAGGCTAACCACAGAATGCAGCACACACAACTCTCATAGGTTACGTGCGCGAAGCCGCAACGGGTTTTCTAGTTAATAATAATTACCTACGTATAATATATTATTGAATCAATTGTATAAAAATTTTAATTAAAGAAAGTTAAGTAAAGTTTCTGTGTAATTAGGCTATATTATTTTTATAAAGCGTTAAATGTGACTGTTTTTATTTTAAAATAATAACAATAATGCTAATCATTTTGCCAAATATTTGTATCAGTGTTACAAAAACAATTTTATTTCGTCTTTGTTATTTGCTGCATTTTAATTCTAAAAACTTTAAATAAACTAAGGATTTAAATTAAATTTAGTGGTTTGTTGAGCTTTAGGTTTAAAACAAAATAAAACCTCCCTCATTCATGGGAAAATTTGGGTTAAAAAATTACAGGACAACTCAGTAAGGTAGTAATTTTAAATTTGATTCGCTATAGCCTACAACGGGATCCAATTAGTGCTGCACTCTAGTAGCAAAATCTGTAACTAATGACTGTGGTCAGCTACGGTTCTCTCTGCTAGGGGCGCGGACTGACTATAAACCTATCTAACACCGCTACGCCACTGGTTGTGGTAGCCATGAAGGCTAAATCGTGGAAACACCTTGGTCAGGTTGCTCAATGAGTCGTGCAACTCTCATTGAGTTAACTGATCTGTGGAAACGTTGGTGGGAGGACCGAAGTAAAATAAACGGTGGCTGGCTTCCTCGGAAATTGACAGAATTGTTTAATTCTTTGTGAGGCACGTGGTTAACACTGATTTTTATGTGTGTACTGTGTATGTACCAATGCATCTCTTTAAACTGTGAAACCAATATTTTAATGAAAATACGCCATTAATCCATTAAAAAAAAAAATGTTCTATTCCAATTCATAGGTTTAAAAATGACAAGCAAGGAACAAGACCAGCTGGTATGTCTCTACGACAATGGGTTAAAATGATTCAAATTTGTTTTTTTAATTCATCATAAAATCCATAAATGTTAAATAAAATTTACTTATCACCATTAAGTAAAAAATGGATCCGCCCTGACCTGGATTTTTGGGGGTTTAAAAAATGCCAAATTATTACGGTTGGAAATGTGCGGGAATCCGATTCCTTAGTTATATAAAAAGAACTAAAGAATGAATTCTTAAAAATAATTTTATTTTACTCAAATTGAGTTGTATCCATTGAACTAACCTAGTTGATGAATGAACAAAGTGAAGGAATCTGTGTATTAGCAGAGACAATTCGTTGTCCGTGGGTGTGTGTGTGTTCGTAAAATTCACCAATAATGTGAAAACGGCTGCACGGATCGTTTTCAGATTTGACACAAATGTTTTCTAGTACACTTCACACTTCCAGTTCAAACATGAAACACATTCGTTAAACTATTTTTAATTAATTAACACTAGTCGACCCGTGCGGAATTCCGCTCTACGAACCGAATAAAAAAAACTAATACAAGTTTTTATAAATAAAGATAACGTTCTCCTGTAGGCTAATGTGAATAATGTGAGTAAGTTAATAGTTATCCGCTAGATTGCAATAGATTGCAATTTATTACATATTTTTACTTCTGACAGCTGTGTTCTTTTGTCAGTTTATGATATTTAAATACCCCTGTCATAGCAAACCTGCGTACTCAGCTAATTTTCAATGTACCTCACTGCATAGGCAATTTACTGTGTTATTTTGTGTTGAAGAATTTGTACCTCTAATTTAATATAATTAAAAACGATTTATCCTATGACCTAAAATTAACTAAAAGAAAAGTACCGGTACAGTAGATATTTTCGTACAGTGTCCCCTGGACTATTTATTTAATATTTTGTGATTAAGTTTTGGTTAGCATTTACGTAACAGCAGTAACTTTGATCTACCATTTCTGAGTTCAGTCATCCCATTACGCGAATATTTTCCGTACTCCTAGTAATGCCTACAAAACTAACTGTTTACAAAAACAAAAACCCTCTAAACATACATAACAAATGTTTGAATAATTTCTTAAAACATTGTTTCATAACATACCATAACATGCCCCGTTTTTTTTCCACAAGTTTAATCTTTTAGGCGAGTTGGTGAGTCTTTTCAGCCTTTCAGTAATGTTATTACTTCTTTCCAGTCCATTTCTGTCATTTGAACTATCACCATTGTTACATATGAATGGAAGTAGCTTGATGAGCTTAGAATATATTTATCTAATATAAATATGTAAAGACAGGGTGTCTCACATAATGTGTCTCTAACAGATTGCAGACGAACCAATTAACCTAGAAGGATGAAATAAAATTATTTCCGACTAAATCGACCCCAAGGAATAACATAAAAATATTTTTAGTTTGTTAAAAATACAGGGTGTTCCAAAAACAGAGGGTCACTATTTTGAATGTCGGAATTTTCAAATATAAACACATGTCATGTTATACATCATTTTAAAGCTCTACACTCGACTAACATTTTGGCAAAAACAGAACTCACTTATCTTAATTCGTTTCAAAATGGAGGCCTATATATCAAGAGTAAGATATATTTATCAAAGAAATAAAATGTTTTTTTGTTCTTCACATAAATTATCACACTTTAAACAAGGTATAGAATACAACCATTGACTATAAATATAACTTAAATTTACTAGCGGTGTCCCGTTTTCCGCACGGGAATCTCGCAGGCACAGGGTCAGATGTTTTTAACTGTTTACTTTATTATCAGCTGTTAGATTAAATAAAATATATAACCATAAGATTAACATTACAACTTTAAGAGCCAATGACGCCGAGTTCTGAGGTTGGATGTTTTTAAAATTTAAAACCCCAAAAGGCACATCTAGACGGTAAGAGCTTTCGATTGATACCAAATATGTATATTAAATAATAATTTGAGGGGTCTAAAATCGCCGAACAAAAATCAAGAAATTCTTTTAATAATATAGATATAGATAGTCAATGGTACAACTTAAATTTTGATAGTCACATGACTTAAAACGCCTACTTTCTTATATGTAGGCTATGTATAGCGGTTTTTAGAATCAAGGTCAGTTTTCTCTGTCGGTGTTGCCAATTTACTGTGAATTGAATCTCTTACTCTTGCCTGTTTGCATTTAGTATGCTTTTAGACCTATATTGATTATAAGTTTTTCAGGATGGTTGACAAGATGGAAGGTACACCAGAAAAATACCTCATATCAATGGCAAAAAAATATTTGGAAAAAGATAAATACATGTCCAAAGCGTGGTTGCTGACAGCCACAACATTATTTCGCAACAACTTTGCTATTCAGGTAATGTTTAGAAGAGTTTGGTTGGCTTATATATGACCTATTTATTTTCAGGTAGCCTATTCCTCATCTGACCTGTATATTAACTATTAGAAAACTATAGAATTTCATTCTATAACTTTATAGTTTTGTAAACATTTGATATCAGTAGAATGCTTTTTTGCTTCTGCCTTTTTGTTTGTTGAATAATACCAATCTTTTTTATTCTACCCTATATATAGTAGAGATAATTATCCAGACTAATGTGGTGGTGTCCTGACCCAAATATCTAAAAATCTAGATAAACCAGCGTAGTAATAAGAATGGTACCTTACTAGTAATGGTCAACCAATGAGACCAATTGGCCTACATTTAACAATGCGCAATACACCCAACAAGAGTGCACATCTGGAGAGTCATATCATTTTCGTAGGCATTACTGGTGAAGAATACCAACTAAAACAGATAATGAGAATATCAGTCGGTGAATAGTTGAAAAGGAATGCAGTATGGATGCGGCTGGGATTATAATGTAAATAGATAGCCTATTGTAAAAAAGACAAAACTCTTAGACAAAAGACAGTCCACGTTACGATATCCATATAACGATACATATCATATTGACTATTTCGATATAGGCTATCAATTCATATTAGCACTTAGGAACGGTATTTTTGGTGGGATGCAACATAAGTCATACAGATATCGCGATCCACAGGCACAATACGATATTTGGTGTTCATATATGTATCGTGATTACTAATAATTCTGCTCATCACTAATTTGCCGTGTCTTGTGTCTTGTATCAGGCAACCAATCATGATGTTTTACCGGCATCGGCACAAATGATGGTATGTGCTGTCCCCGAGTACTGGGATCAGGAAACCGTTTGTTACGGCAGCGTAAAATACTCTTACACCATGAAAACATAAGCAGATATTTTAATGTGTTCCTAATAATAGGGATTTCTTCATTTTAAGAGGGTCTGACCTTTGAGGTGAGACTTCTATAGTTGGTTTATTAACTTAGATTATATTTGGTTATTGGATTTTTGTTTGGTATGACTGTAGTTTGTGAAAATACTTTTATTGTTATTAGTACTAAAATAATTTCTTGAGTAGCATAATACGTGTGGTTACAATTTACAGGATAAAATAAAATATATCTCACAACACTACAAAATATATTTACACTTACACTGTACCTTCTTACAAGACCACACAAAAAAAAGTCAAAAAGAAGCAAAACCCCACATACATACATTGTGGTTGTGGGTGTTTCTGGTTTTGTCTTCTTTTTAATATACAAAAATATGGTACAAGGCAATAGATTTCAACCAGTCACATCGGTCATCATCAGGCCCAATCGGAGAATCTCTCATTCTCTGATTGGGCCTGATGATGATCGGTGTGACTGGTTGAAATTGATTACCTTGTACCATCTTTTTGTATATTTACCGTCTTGTATGTAAGTGCAGAAAAGTGTAAACAATTTTGTAGTGTTGTGAGATGTAGTTTATTTTATCCTGTTATTAGTACTGCACATACAGTTTGTCCTTGTCAAAATTCACGTGAACCCTCAAAGCACTAGAGGGACAGACATATCTTATGTTGCTGCAATGGTGGGTGGGAGGGGGAGAGGTGTTTTGTCTTGTGCTGGTGAACAAGTAAACAGTAGGCCTAATTACAATTTTTGTTCAAAATCATGCATATTATGTGATGGCAATTAAAAATAAGTTTTAGTATCCACCCAACAACAAAGATACCTATAGTCCTATATATTACCTATAGTCCGATTATCAAAAGAAAGTGACTGGCGTAACGGCCATGGGGCAACTGAACAGTCTATCTCATAACCTCATAGAAACGTAAAACACAGGGTTAGAAATTTCCAATAAATGTTATTTAAATAGTTAGTTAAACACGCTTATAGTAAATTTTTCAAATATTTTGTATCTTATTCCAATGAGTTTATATTGAGAGTTATATTTTTTAAACACAAATTTGAGACATTTTTAATTGGTTCATGTTTTTAAAATATTAACTCGCAATGTAAACTCATTAGAATAAGATAACAAATATTTGAAAATTGTGCTATAAGTGTGTTTAACTAACTATTTAAATAACACTTATTGGACATGTCTAACCATGTGTTTTACATTTCCACAAGGTCATGAAATATAATGTTTGGTCGCCACGCGGCTGCTCCGCCAGTCACTTTCTTTCGATAATCTGACTATAGTTGTTATCGCTGCCGCTACCTGCCAGTTGGCTTGTACAAACAGTGGCCCATTAGAAAAGTATGACCGGGATTTTAGCATTTTTAAGGTCGGGAAAACGGGGAAAAACCAGGAATTTTAGAATTTTATTTCAGGGTTTACTCTGTTCTTATTTTTTCATGAATAGACCATACAAATAGTTAAGAAAGAAAAAATACTGCACTTTTTAGGGTTTCATGTTTTTATTTCTTTAATAGTTATGTTCAAATATAACTGTAACTTGCTTTGCTATTTCTGTTATAGTGCTTGCAGTTTATATGATAACATAAAGGATTTATGTCAGTATGGAGGTTATCGCTGAGACTTTGCAGCGATGCTTTTGGTCTTTTTTTGCGTTTTGAAAGTGTTTTTTACCTCGGTTAACGGGTCAACTAACCCGGATAATTCGGGATACGAATGATTCGAGTCCATATAAACCGGACTTCAGTATACTTTCAATGTGTCAGCGTTGATCTAATGGTAGTTTTTTATTTCATTTTATCAACAGTTAATAACTTTGATATGTTTTTATAAATCTTCCTTTTGTAGTTTATTAGTTTTTACACGTAATTTTGTTTAGATTATTTCTATTGATAATTTGGCGAGAGGGAAATCCCCAAAAAGACGCTTAGTTTTCGAGATACCGACCACTCGAGTACTACAAACTAATTCATAGATTAGTTTGTTCATAATATCAAATTGGACAGCTTTATCATATTTATGTTGTTATATAAGTGGTGGAACATTGCATTTTTTCATCAAAATGTAATGTTTTATAAAGTTGAGAAAAATAAATTGTACAATTATTTTGTTGGAATAACTTTTTTCCTACCCTATTTTGACGGAATTTTTACAGTTTGTTAACACAATTATCTCAATTATATTTTACATATCTAACCTATCTTGAAAATTAATAAATAACTATTTATATAGTTAATATTTCAAAACATGTTATTTACACACTGACAAATAATAACCATAACAAATTGAAAATAATATATTAAATTCAATCAAATAAAAATAAATTCATTAATGGGATTGTTTCAGCCAGTTTTGTACAAAGTTTCAATATTCTAACTTCAGTATTACCGAAACAGTGGTCATTCACAATTACATAGTCGGTGAGCGGGATCCTGTGTAAGGGAGTCGCTGGTCAGGACAGTAATTAGTATCTGTTTGCCCATATTTGAACCATTCATGATAAACATAATTTTCCTGTACTCTTGGAGACTCTTTTGTAGATTTCTTCTCGTAGCCAAGACAAACATAAAACAGCACATAAACGTATGTCTAAAATGAACAGATTTGTGTCTGTCGGCATGTTTGTAATTTTTTTGATTTGATTTATTACTCAATGGTCGTTCAGCAAAGAAACTCAAAATTTTTTATAACAGTGTATTTTAGAGAGTAAAATAAGTGTAGGACATTTGGTTTCTTTAACCTTAGCCGTTTCAAGATGACGCCCATTTAAAAGCTTCAATAGCGTACAACATTTCTTAAAAATCTTCAAATAATAAAATATGTATTTTCTTCGATAAAAAGTGAGGAATCTAGGATAAATCAAACGATACTGTATTTGCTGAAATTATAACAAGTACCTGAGTTACCACATTTTTACTTTCACACTATTATTGCAGTGTCTAATTCGTCAAGGTTGCATAATATTTCTAAATTTTATAATTTTTAAAGTAAAGAGTTTTAAACTCAATTATTTGTTGTCCGATTGCAGAACACATGGCATGGTTCGATTTCTCCTTCTATTCCTCACTTTGTATGCATAAAAAAACCTTTTAACGATTTTCAAGAAATTTTGTATTGGCATATTTAAATACCCCCGTCGCAGCAAACCTGCTTAATCAGCGAATTTCCAATGGAGATATAAATGTCTTAATACTACATAAAGCCACTTACCAAGTTTCATAAAAATATATTCACAAATAAGCGATATAGCCTATACAATTTTAATTATTCTCCATAAGAATAACATTGGGGCTGAGTACGCAGGTTTGCTGCAACAAGGAACACAAAAAATGGGTTTTTATGCTAATATCAATATAACTCAACTAGGTGAAGTCGTATACCAGTTTTTATTCATTTATGTTCATAATTAAGGGAGACGGAGCATTTAATTATTCTCCATAAGAATAATACCCCCGTCGCAGCAAACCTGCGTACTCAGCGAATTTCCAATGCATAATATATGTCTTAATACCATATAAAGCCGCATACCAAGTTTCATAAAAATATATTCATATATAAGCGATATATTCAATTTTAATTATTCTCCATAAGAATATCATTGGTGATGAGTACATAGGTTTGCTGAAACAAGGAACACAAACAATTGGTTTTTATGCAAATATAAATATAATTTAACTAGGTGAAGCCACATACCAAGTTTAATCAATATTCAATCATAAGTAAGCACTATATAACATTTTAATTATTCTCTATAAGAATAACATTGGAGCTGAGTAAGCAGGTTTGCTGCAACAAGGAACTAAAAAATGGGTTTTTATGCAAATATCAACATAACTAAACAAGGTGAAGCCACATACCAAGTTTTATTAATTTATGTTCATAATTAAGGGAGTCATTACATTTTACTTATTCTCCATAAGAATAACATGGGGCTGAGTACGCAGGTTCGCTGCTACGGGGATAATCAACAAAAAATCAATTTTTTGTGCAAATATCAATATACCAGTACTATGTGACCCCACGTGCCAAGTTTCATCAATATACATTTATTAATAATGGAGATATCAAATTTTATTTATTCTCCATAAGGATAACATTGGACAACGTACTGTGTTTAGCACTTTGAATATCTCTGCAACGGTTGGACGTAGAATCACAATTTAAACACCAAAATGATTGTTTTGTGGAGCTGAGTTGATTGGTAAAAGCAAATGTGAAGTTTACATTAAAATTAACTTAGGAAAAGCCAAAACCTTTTTCCCATAAGATTAACATAGAAGATTTTATGAACAGGTTTTTTTGGATTTTCTCCGCAACCACTTAACCTAGCTTAATAATTCAAAATACCATATGATTTGTTTTTTAAGCTCTATAACATGGTCTAAACCAAAATTAAGTGTTTTAAAAATTTTAGAGTAAAAAATGCAAAAAACTGATTTTTGGAAAATTTAAAACCCCCATAAACCCCCCTTCCCATAGCCCGATTTTTCTGGTTTTCGAACTTAAAGTCATAAATGTCACTTTACACATTTGAGCCAAATTTCATCGAAATCGGACGTTTTTTACTCAAGTTATCGCATTCACGGACACATATATATATATATAGATATATATACATATATATAAATTTGAACGAATAGTGTTTTAGTCATCTGGGGACCTAAAAAAAATTTTGTCATGGTCTCGGGCTTAAGTCTTACCATGAGACCTACGGTAATAGCTTCTTCCCTATAGGGGAAATTCGCTAAAAGGGGTTGAGTACGCAGGTTTGCTGCTACGGGAGCCTTTGCCAAAAAATTTTGATTGAGCAAATATCAATAGACCACAACGAGATGAAGCTGTATACCAAGTTTCATCAGAATACGTTCATAAATAAGTGAGATATAAAAATTTTCTTTTCCTCCATAAGAATAGCATTAGACAACATATTGTTTTTAGCACTTTCAATATCTCGGTAAACAATTGATGTAGAGGAATGATCAAAATACCAAATTGTATGTTTTTTTAAGCTGAGTCCAATGGTGAAAAATAAAATTTGACTACTTCAAAAATTATATGTAAAAAATAAAAAAAAAACATTTTTGGGGTACAAAACCCCCCAAAATACTCCTTCCGATAGAGCGATCTGGCTGGTTTTCGAACTTAAAGTCATAAATGATGCTTTACATGTTTATACCAAGTTTCATCAAAATCGGATCATTTTTACGAGAGACATTCTGCTCACGGACATATATATATACTGTTTCCAACGAATGGTGTTTTTGGGGTCTGGGGACCTCAAAACAAATAGTTATCATGGTCCCGGGCCTAGGTTTTACCATGCCGACTACGGTAATAGCTCTTCCCTATAGGGGAAATTCGCTAAAAGAAATCGTGAATCAGCTAAAGTTAAATAAGCTAAATTTATTGCACTAATTTTACTGCCTAAGATACACATTTATGCTAAAAATATAGTTTTTTTAAATTTGTATGCTGTTTTAGCGAATTTCCCCTATAGGGAAGAAGCTATTACTGTAGGTCTCATGGTAAGACTTAAGCCCGAGACCATGATAACTTTTCGTTTTGAGGTCCCAAGATGGCAAAAACACCATTTGTTCAAATCTATGTATAATTCTGTAAGTAAAATTTTTAAGTCAAAATTGTGGGAGTTTGGCAAATTGCAGGATGATGGGAGACGGCTCAAATTGAAGGATTTGATCCCAGGGACTCAGGAAAAATAGCAGTATTTCTTAAAAGCTACTAGAAAACGAGAAATAACGTAAAAAATCTCTTATAAGAATAGCAAGGGGATTGAAAAACGTCTGCTTTGTTTACATTAAAACATGTGATTAAGTGTCTATGTTGTTTACGAACTGACATGTGTATTGGAGCAAGGTTAGGGGCAATGACCCTCAAGCCACTAGTTCATATATATATATATGTGTCCATTACCTCGATAACTTTCAATAAATGCCCGATTTTGATGAAATTTGGCACAAATGTAGAGAGTAACATTTATGACTTTAGGTTCTAAAACCAGAACTATCGGCCAATGGGAAGGGAGTTTTATGGGGATTTAAAATTGATAAAAAATAGTTTTAGCGAATTTCCCCTATAGGGAAGAAGCTATTACCGTAGTCGGCATGGTAAGACCTAGGCCCGGGACCATGATAACTTTTCGTTTTGAGGTCCCCAGACCCCAGAAACACCATTTGTTCGAAACTGTGTATATATATATATATACACACATATATATATACAGGGTTGGTGAAAAGTCCCGGGACGGCTTAATATTTTTTTTAACCGTTACAGATGGAGCTATACAAGTTGGTACACTGTTACTGGGCATAAAACACTATTTTACTACAATTTCAATGAGCCGCTACCACCTCAGGGGGACGGCCCACAAGGAGTCGGAAGAAAATCTTAAATAGAAGCATAGGTTGATATGCACATCAAATTAAAGGTCTTTATTATTAGAATACAATGCCGCAAATCCGACTTTAAACGGACAACCGAGCCCAAAATGGCAGCTATTCAAAGATGGCTTGAATTTGAAATTTTGATGTGCTGAAGTTTTGAATCGGTTTAGTAATTTATTAGCTAGGAGAGTAAATTTTTGCAAATTAAATTGAAATGTATTACATTAATGTAATTTTACATTTTAATGCAAAATTTAAATGTGTTACATTAGATTACACACAGCTACTTATCAACATTTCAAATTCAAGCCATCTTTTAATAGCTGTCATTTTGGGCTCGGTTGTCCGTTTAAAGTCGGATTTGCGGCATTGTATTCTAATAATAAAGACCTTTAATTTGATGTGCATATCAACCTATGCTTCTATTTAAGATTTTCTTCCGACTCCTTGTGGGCCGTCCCCCTGAGGTGGTAGCGGCTCATTGAAATTGTAGTAAAATAGTATTTTATGCCCAGTAACAGTGTACCAACTTGTATAGCTCCATCTGTAACGGTTAAAAAAATATTAAGCCGTCCCGGGACTTTTCACCAACCCTGTATATATATATATATATATATATATATATGTGTCCGTGAGCACGATAACTCTCGTAAAAATTATCCGATTTTGATGAAATTTGGTATAAACGTGTAAAGCAACATTTATGACTCTAAGTTCGAAAACCAGCCAGATCGCTCTATCCAAAGGGGTATTTTGGGGGGGTTTTGTACCCCAAAAATGGGTTTTTCGAATTTTTTACATATAATTTTGGAAATAGTCAAAGTTTAGTTTTTCCCATTGGATTCAGCTTAAAAAAACACACAATTTGGTATTTTGATCATTTATCTACGTCAATTGGTTACCGAGATATTGAAAGTGCTAAACACAGTACGTTGTCTAATGTTATTCTTTATGGAGGAAAATACAAATTTTATATCTCGCTTCTTTATGAACGTATACTGACGAAACTTGGTATACGGCTTCATCTGGTTGTGGACCATTGATATCTGCTCAAAAAAATAATTTTTTACCAAAGGCTCCTGTAGCAGCAAACCTGCGTACTCAGCCCCATGTTATTCTTATGGAGAATAAGTAACGTGTTATCTGCCTTCATTATGAAAATAAATTAATGAAATTTGGTATGTGGCTTTACCTACATGAGTTGTATTGATATTTGTTTAAAACCCCATTTTTTGTGTTCCTTGCTTCAGCAAACCTGCATACTCAGCCGCCATGTTATTCTTATGGAGAATAATTAAAATGTCATAAATCGTTTATTTATGAATGTATATTGATGAAACTTGGTATTTGGCTTTATGTGGTATTAAGATACATATATATGCATTGGAAATTCGCTGAGTACGCAGGTTTGCTGCTACGGGGGTATTTTGCAATTTTTACCTTACAATTTTTAAAACATGCAATTGTTCTTATGACAGTTTTATAGAGCTTAAAAAGAAACAAATAATTTGGTATTTTGAATCATTAACCTAAGTTAAATGGTGTCGGAGAAAATCCAAAATAAGTATTCATATAATTGTTAATGTTAATCTTAAGGGAAAAAGGTTTTTAGCTTATACACATTAAGTTTTACTGAAAACTGCACATTTGTTTTTACCAATAATTTCAGCTCTAAAAAATAATTATTTTGGTTTTTAAATTGTGATTCTACGGCCAACCGTTGCAGAGATATTGAAAGTGTAAATACAGTACATTGTCCAATGTTATCCTTATGGAGAATAAACAACATTTGGTATCTTGATGAAACTTGGTATGTGGCTTCATCTAGTCAAAAATATTTGTTGTTGTCTCTGCAGCAGCAAACCTGCTTACTCAGCCCTAATGTTGTTCTTATGGAGGATAAGTAAAGTTGTGCATCTCCCTTCATTATGAATCTAAATGAGTAATAGCCCCGTCGCAGCAAACCTGCATACTCAGCGAATCCCAATGAATATATAACATAACACATTAAAATACTTAACAGGATTCATAAGAAATGTATTCACAAACAAGCGATATTTAAAATATTAATTATTCTCCATAAGAATAACTTTGGGGATGAGTACGCAGGTTTGCTGCGACAAGGCACACAAAATAATGGGTTTTATGCAAATATCAATATAACTCATCTTAGTGAAGTCACATACCAAGTTTCATCCATATACATTCATAAATAAGCGATATATAACATTTTAAGTATTTTCCATAAGAATAACATGGGGACCAAGTACCTAGGTTTGCTGCTACAGGAACCATAGGCAAAAAATTGTTTTTTTGTGCAAACAACAATAAACCACAACCAGATCAAGCCATATACCAAATTTTTACCAGTTTATGTTCATAAATAAGCGAGACATACAATTTTTCTTTTTCTCCATAAGAATAACATACGTACTGTGTTTAGCACTTTCAATATCTCGGTAACAAATTGGCGTAGAGCAATGATCAAAATACCAAATTGTTTGTTTTTTAAAGCTGAATTCAATGGTATAAATTAAGATTTGATTTAAATTAAAATTACATGTGTAAACCCCAAAAAAACCATTTTTGGGGTACAAAACCCCCCAAAAACCCCCCTACGGATGATGCGATTAATCTGGTTTTCGAACTTGTTCAAATAAATGGTAGGCCTACTTTACACATTTGTACCAAATTTCATTAAGATCGGACCTTTTTTACGAGAGTTATCGTGCTTACGGACACATATATATATATATATATATATATATATATATATACATATATATACATATATATACATATATAAAAATTTGAACGAATGGTGTTTTTGGCATCTGGGGACCTCAAAATGAAAAATTATCATGGTCTTGGGCTTAAGTCTTACCATGAGATCTACGGTAATAGCTTCTTCCCTATAGGGGAAATTCGCTAAAACTTGGTATGTAGCTTAACCTGGATGAGTTACATTGATAATTGGATAAAAATACATTTCTTGTTTTCCTTGTTGCAGCAAACCTACGTACTCAGCCCTAATGCTATAATATTATAAAGAAGAAGTGGTTTCTGTCTGTCTGTCTGATGTTCCGGATGAACACTAAAACTACTGAACCGACTGGGCTGAAACTTTACACAAAGGTAGATCTTGAACCCATGCAATACATAGGCCTATTCACTTCCTTAAAATCCCCTCGGGCTACGCTCCGTGAACGTCCTAAGTTTCAATGTTTACATTTCAGAAGAAAGTAAACATTCAGGAACTGTACAGCTGTTGATACTTTCATTTGACAGCTTAAAGAGAAAGCAAGAACAGCTGTTTCAAGCTAACTAAAATGCAAATTACATTGACTAAAGAACGGGTAGAGAAAACCCTTGAACCAAAAATGGGTGCGTCAGCTAGCTATTAATTAATATTAAAACAAATATTAATGTGGCTTCATCTGGTTTTGGTCTATTCTTATTTGCACAAAAAACAATTTTTACCGATACTTCCAGTACCCCCTCCCCCCCCCCGCCCACCCAATTTTATATTTTTGCTCTCCCCTCTTCGATTTTATATTTATATTTTATATCCCCCCAATTTATATTGTTACCCCCTAATTTTTAATTTTGCCCCCTCCCGATTTTATATTTTGCTCCCCCCCCCGATTTTATATTTTTGCCCCTCCCCCCCGATTTTATATTATTGCCCCCCTCTTTGATTTTATATTTTTATTTTATGTTCCCCCATTGTATATTTTTGCCCCCTCCCGATTTTATATTTCCCCCACCGGTTTTATGTTTTTGCTCCCCCCAATTTTTATCCCCCCATTTTATATTTTGCTCCCCCCCGATTTTATATTTTTGCCCCCTCACTTTGATTTTTTATTTTTATTTTATGTTCCCCCCATTTCATATTTTTGACCCCCCCCTCCCGATTTTATATTTCTTTGCCCCCGATTTTATATTCTTGCTCCCCCCATCTTCGATTTTATATTTTTATTTTATGTTGTCCCCCCTCAATTAAAATTTTTCCCTCCCCCGATTTTATATTTTGCCTCCCCCCCCTCTTCGATTTTATATTTTTATTTTATGTTATCCCCCTCCATTTTATATTTTTGCCTCCCCCGATTTTATATTTTGCCTCCCCCCCTCTTTGATTTTATATTTTTATTTTATGTTGTCCCCCCTCCATTTTATATTTTTGCCCCCCCAATTTTATATATTTGCTCCCCCCATTTTTATTTTTGCCCCACCCCCAATTTTATATTTTCCTCCCCCTCCTCTTCGATTTTATATTTTTATTTTTCCCCCCTCCATTTTATATTTTAGCCCCCCTCCCCCGATTTTATATTTTTGACTCCCCCACGATTTTATATCTTTGGTCCCCCCCCCCGATTTTATATATTTGCTCCCCCCATTTTTATTTTTGCCTCACCCCCAATTTTATATTCCCCCCCTCTTCGATTTTATAATTTTATTTTATGTCCCCCGCCATTTTATATTTTAGCCGCCCTCCGATTTAAATTTTCCTTCCCCCCAATGCCGATGTTATATTTATGCTCCTCTTCCCCCCTTCGCCGATTTTTTAATTTTTTTGTACTTGAGTTTTTTTATTTCTAAAAGCGAATCCAAAGTGTTACGTGTACCGATTTGGAGTCGCAAACCTCACGTCGTTTACTACCCGACAGAGTTCCTCGACTTAGCAACAGGACCCGAACTATCTGCCAGTATATTTCGTTAACTTTGATTTAATTGTAAATTAAACGTGTAAAATGTAATTTTAATATCGTAAAATAATGTGGATTGTTATTTGCTTTAGTTAATCTACCATTAATATACAACCTGTGCAAAGGACGGGTACACAGCTAGTCACTTATATATTTATGTATTTTTATAAAAATATTGACTATAAGTGGCTTTATGTGGTAGTGACAAATACATTCATCCCTTGGAAATTCGCTGAGTATGCAGGTTTGCTGCGACGGGAGTATTTCTTATTCAGATTTTTTTCTCGTAAAAATCTGTCTTCAATGTGATATACCGTACTACATGTATTTCATTAAAAATTTTATACAATTTGCACACATTTTTTATGGGAAAATTATGCTTTTGACTGATAGCTAAAATCTGAAAGAGATATGAGAAAAGAAAGTTGTTAAAGAGTTAAAAAAACTTTTAAAATTATATTTTTTTGGCGTAAAATGTTACTACTTTTTATTTCGGAATAATGAACGTTTTCAATGTAAAATATATACCTTAAATTAGATGCATCTGCTTATTAACTGTGTTTAAAATAATCTATTTAAAATAAAAAACTATTTGTAACATAAAATATAACAGGACAAGTGCCATACTTTACATGGATGCTGCTGCTGCCTAGCGCCAGCCGTGGGCCATGTCCCGCACATGCTCTTTACATACATTCAGATGACCAGCATTCTGTAAGTTGAAGAGATAGATTGTTGCAAATTTGTACAAAACTGTCTCAGCCACTCTCCTTTTCATGGAAACAAAAGTTTTACTTAACCCTTTGAGTGCCAGAGTTTTTCGGTCGTCATATCCCTAGAGTGCCAGAGTTTTTAACAGAGTATATCCAAAAAGTGCCAGGCACAAAATCAACATTTTGCAAGGGTTTGCAAAAAAATTAATAACTTTTTTATTTGGTAAGATATTATTATGAAACTTTTTTGTTTCGTAAGTTTAAAGTTTAGCTATAATATTATGCAAATATAAAATATTTAAAAAATATAAAATAAAAAATTTGAATACATATATGCATGTGGGAAATTTATTTTATTTTTTTTATTTGTTTCAGGTAAATAAACATTGTTCAAATATAAGATTTTCACCAAATAACTACTAGATTTATAGAGGACATGTTTCCCAAAATATTTCCTGAAAGTTTCATCAAATTTGGGCTGTAGGCGAACGAGTTATTTCCATAAATGTAAAAAAATATAAAAACGGTAAATTAGTACACAAGACAGTAGCCTAACTTTATTCAAGGGTTTAAGTTTTGTTACAATATTATTTCATAAAGCAAACTAACTAGGCCTCGTATATTTATGGAGTATATGTTTACCTGAACATATCCTGGAAATGTCCTGGAAGAAATAATAAAAAGTAATGACGTAAGAAAAATTTTCTATAACAACGATACACAAAATCAACATTTTGCAAGGGTTTTGTACATAAAATCAATAACTTTTTATTTGGTAAGATATTATTATGAAACTTTTTTTGTTTTGTAAGTTTAAAGTTTAGCTATAATATTATGCACATATATAATATCTAATAAATAAAAAATAAAATTTTGAATAGGTACATATTATACATGCGGGACTTTTTTTTATATATTTTTTCGGATAAATAAACATTGTTCAAATATAAGATTTTCACCAAATAACTACTAGATTTATAGAGCTATAAACTATCCTGGAAATCAGCTGAAAGAAATAATAAAAAGTAATGACGTAAGAAAAATTTTCCATAACAACGATATATCGTTGCAATGTATTTTTCGGTAAGACCACCGACGACGATATATCGTTGTGAAGTATTTTTCGGATGTTCCGTGCACAACGATATATCGTTGCGTGGCACTCAAAGGGTTAAACAATAACTGTATATATCTTAAAAGTTGTATTATTGTTTCTAAATGTAGATTTCACTTTTGTATACAAAAAGCTGAAGCATAACATACATGTTAGGTCAAAAGTCATTAATACTATCTTATTTCCACTCAAAAACTTGTAGAGAACATTCTGTGAAAATTTCAGCAAAAAATATTGGGTCGGAAACAAGTTATAACGGATTAACCCATTGGCGTAGACATACGAGCAGGTCTCGTTCCTTACTTGTAATTTTATTAACGTGTGAATTGGAGTATAAAATTGGTGTTTTTAAATGGATTAATGGCATATTTTAATTAAAATATTGTTTTATTTCAGTTTAGAGAGTCGCATTCGCACACACACAGTAGACATAAGTAAAAATTAGCAAAATCAGTGTTGACCATGTGCAAGTCTCAAAGAATTAACCGATCCCGTCAACTTCCAAGCAAGCCTGCCACCGTTTATTTTACTTGGGCCCTCCCACTAACGTTGCCACAGACCGGTTAACTCATTGAGAGTTGCACAACTGGTCAGTTTTGGTCGTGTGCGGGAATCGAACCCACGAACATCGTATCGCCACCTGGCCAAGGTGTTTTCACGACGTAGCCAACTCAGCTAACACGACCAAAGGCCTAGCGGCGATATTAAGGGTTTTCAGTCAGTCCGCGCCCCTAGCGGATAGAACCGTAGACGCCCGCGGTCATTAGTTACATATTTTGCTACTAGAGTACAGCACCAATCAATTCCCATTATAGGCTACTACAAATAGAATAAAATTACTACCTCAATGGGTTAAAGGGAAAAAGTACAATTTTTTAAAAACTTTTTAACATATTAGTTTTTGTTAAAATACGCAATGTTCCCCCACTCAAATAAAAAATTGATAGAGGAAAATGTTGTTCCTCTTGGCAAAATACATCGATTAAAACATAAATTAGCTTGTAGTACTCGAGTGGTCGGTAGGTTTTCGGGGATTTCGCTCTCGCCTAGTAGTTTTATTTACTGAAATAATTTTCATCACAATAATAATACTTTTGTACCACTTGGGCCTTGGCCTGTACATGGAACATATCAAGCAAAGCAAGAGGAGAGCCGCTACAGTACTGATGAAATGTACTTGCTAGGACTAGGATTAAACCTCTCGACAGAGTGGGCCTACAGTCCTACAGTTCTGACATTGTCACCTTACCACTGTGCTAGCGACTCACACGTGGTTTGTAAACCACCTTGCCATTTTGACAGCTTGGTGCTGGTTTCAGTTTAAAAAATACAGTCTTGTTTACCTACTTTAGTATTATAAGGTGATGCAGGTTTTTTTTATAGGAATGTTTATACAAATGGTTTTCAAATTTAGTTCAGTTTTATAATTTTTTTTGTTATTAGAAACATGAAACGATTTAGTTTATTGTCATTTAAATATAAAATATTTTCAGTTTGAAGCGTACGAGATTGAAAAGGGAGCAAACAACTGCAGAGAAGCAGCGAAATGTTTGAAAAATTTGTAAGTTTTTACCATTAATTTATCTATAAGAAAATAGAAATGTTGTTTTTGACATTAATTAATATAAAATGGGCCAACTAAACTGTTTAATATTTATTATATATTCTATAACACTTAATTAAGCAGTGATAAAGAACCACTTATGGGAGTGTCTTTCAAGAAAGATCAATCAATATAGGCTAATTTATTGTCATGAACATTGTAGGTATTGTATGACATTTGTCAACTTAATATAAATGTTGTGTTATCACATGATAAAAATAAAACATTAACTCGACGTTGCAAACCACAGTCATAAAATAATACAAAAAAAGATAATCTGATAGTTAAACTTTCCTTTAAATAAATTATATAAAAAAATATATAAAGAATTTATAAAGTTATTAAAAAAAGTGCTTTCAATTGTAAGTAGAGTTCTTTAAAAAATCCATTAATATACCCTAACAAATAGAAATCTAGAGCAATCCGTCATATAATAAAAGGATGAAGAGAAAAACGCCTCTCACAGGTGTTATGTTTAAGAAGGCCTGGACAACAAGCCTGACAGTAAACCAATGACGTCAGTATTTTTATTTAGAAATGTGGGATGCAGCAAGCATTTTGAAATTCAAATTAACAGACAAAACTAAACAGAAATTTATTTTTCGATTTATTTGGACTTTACCTATGGCTTCTAGTGTTTAAAACTACACTATGTTTCGGGAGGTAAGGAAACTCCTCCCGTTATCAAGTGAACCCTACTTACATCTAAATATCAAGTTCTTACACCTAACTAACCTACATTTTTTTTGATTTTCTTAATATTTTTCTTTTACATTTTAATTTACACTGACACAAATAACAAATACATATATACAATACCCCCGTCGCAGCAAACCTGCGTACTCAGCGAATTTCCAATGCATAATATATGTCTTAATACCACATAAAGCCGCAAACCAAGTTTCATAAAACTATATTCACATATAAGCGATTTTAATTATTCCCTATAAGAATAACATTGGTAATGAGTATGTAGGTTTGCTGAAACAAGGAACAGAAACAATTGGTTTTTATACAAATATAAATAGAATTTAACTAGGCGAAGCCACATACTAAGTTTCATCAATATTCAATCATAAATAAGCGCTATATAACATTCTAGTTATTCTCTTTAAGAATAACATGGGGGCTGAGAAAGCAGGTTTGCTGCAACAAGGAACAGAAAAATGGGTTTTTATATAATTATCAATATAACTCAACCAAGTGAAGCTACATACCAAGTTTTATTAATTTATGTTCATAATTAAGGGAGTCATTACATTTTACTTATTCTCCATAAGAATAACATGGGGGCTGAGTACGCAGGTTTGCTGCTGTAAGAATAATCAACAAAAAATCAATTTTTTGTGCAAATATCAATATACCAATACTACGTGAAGCCACATACCAAGTTTCATCAACATACATTCATAAATAATCGAGATATCAAATTTTATTTATTCTCCATAAGGAAAACATTGGACAACGTACTGTGTTTAGCATTTTGAATATCTCTGCAACGGTTGGGCGTAGAATCACAATTTAAAAACCAAAATGATTGTTTTGTGGAACTGAAGAGATTGGTAAAAGCAAATGTGAAGTTTACATTAAAATAAACTGAGGAAAAGCCAAAAACCTTTTTCTCATAAGATTAACATGGGAGATTTTATGACTAGGTTTTTTGGATTTTCTTCGCAACCACTTAACCTAGGTTAATAATTCAAAATACTAAATTATTTGTTTTTTTAAACTATATAACATGGTCAAAACCAAAATTAAGTTTTTTAAAAATTGTAGGGTGAAAAATGCAAAAAACTGATTTTTGGAAAATTTAAAACCCCCATAAACCCCCCCTCCCATGGTCCGATTTTTCTGGTTTTCAAACTTAAAGTCATGAATGTCATTTTACACATTTGAGCCAAATTTCATCAAAATCGGACGTTTTTTACTCAAGTTAACGTGTTAACGGACACACACACACACACACACACACACACACACACACACATATATATATAAATTTGAACGAATAGTGTTTTTGGCATCTGGGGACCTCAAAACAAAAAGTTATCATGGTCTCGGGCTTAAGTCTTACCATGAGACCTACGGTAATAGCTTCTTCCTTATAGGGGAAATTCGCTAAAAAATCAAATACAATACACTAACACAACATTTATATACATGAACAAATGGAAAACTGACAATACATTACCTGTTTTGCATCGTTGTCTCCAAGCTGACGGCAAAATCGGGGAACTTCACTCTCACGTCAACTCACTACTGGACCGCACACTCGACTAGTGACTAGCGGTAGTGGAGGGGGGAGAGCCGTTACCCCCACCTACTGCCAGGGGCACGTGACAACACGACAACACAGCTGTGGCTACCCACCCGTCTGTGTCGACGGGAACATACACGGAAACCAAAATTGCATGATTCCTCCTAGAAGCTAAACGGGCACCCGTACGATATCCTCATAGAGATTACCGCATGCCTCCAAGGTGAGTATTGGGAACTAGTCATGCAATCAGGTGGCCGTGTTTCTTCCAAGGGCGATCACGGACGCATGTGTCGTAGCCGCATTGGATGGACTCTAGATGCGGGAGCAACTGGAACAAAAGGAAGGCTTGTGTTTGTGGGGTGATTTTTGACTGAAATGGTTTTTAAGTAAGGGAACCCATAGTGGCCTGACATCAGTACTACTCTGACTTATCGGATTTTCATGGAATTTAATTAATGCCCCTTCAACAAACTTTCTTTTATAATAGTGAGACTCATGATGTATAATTTTCGCCTCTTCCCAACTAAATTTGTGATCATTTTCCCAGGTGTGTTTCGCCAATTTAGATTTTACTGTTTCGCCATTTTTTGTGTTTCTTTTATGTTAGTTTATACAAACTTTTAGCGCCCTTTTAGTTTCTTCTATATATTCACCCTCACATTCACATTTTATACTGTAGATACGGTTTTTTGAGGCTTGATCTTCATTTTTCGGTTTTACGTTAGTTAGTTGCTGTCTCAAAGTGTTTGACGATTTAAAAGCTGTTATGATCTTATATTTTCTGGCAACTCGCCTTATTTTTTCCGACAGTTTTGGGACATATGGGATGCTTATGAAAGCTGTTGGTTTATCCACATTTGGAATTGTGTTTGGCTTCGTCCCCCTTTCCTTTTTGCATCCGTAATTATTTTTTGAGGGTAACCATTGTTCTGTAACTCTTGTGAAATTTTATTGTGCTCCACGTCTAAAGTTTTATTTTCACAACAAACAATTGAGGTATCGACCTGTGTGTGTTTTCTTCCTAAAAATTTCTGTTCCATCTTAAACTACATTTACATCCAAAAATGCTAGTTTTTGTCTTGTTCTTTTTCTGTTGTTGGATTAATTGTTGGTGAAACTTTATTTAAATGCTCAGTAAACTCATCGAACTTTTTATCGCCATGATTCCAGACTGCAAAGACATTGTCATCGTACCTCAGCCACACTTTCGGTTGAAAACAAGCAGACGCAATAGCTTTCTGTTTGAATTCTTCTATAAATATGTTGGCAAGTATTGGTGACAGAGGCGATCCCATTGCCATTCCCATTACCATCCCATTACCTCTCGAATGTAGTTTTAAACACTAGAAGCGATAGGTAAAGTCCAAATAAATCAAAAAATAAATTCAAATCCATCGCTATTATGAGTTTCAAAAATAAACAGAAATGTTGATTGAATCCACATTAAAAATGTATGGTGACTAAATTAAAGTTAAAACTATGTTTGTAATAATAACCAGGCCTTCCATTCACTGAAACATTGTGTCTACTCGGGAGTGTTACTACGCACCATTTTTTCAAAGTGAGAGACATTCACAAACAGTTTACAAAAAACTCTTAAAGTGTTTAATAGCCAATCATTATTCCTCGCAAATTCAATTACGTGTTATTTTCCGTTAAGTAAGTTCCTAAGATTGTCACACGAGTTATGTCCTTGGCCTATAGCGTTATGGATGGTAGGTTGCTAGCTGACCCCCTGGGCAGTGACCCAGTGTTAGGTGTAAACCTGCTGCAGGTTTAGTTTCAGGTGGAAGACGAGGCTTAAATTTATGCAGCTTTTGTTTAAGCTTAAGTTTTTTCGTGGTGGAATATTGATTATAGATAAATCCACTTTGTTTATATACTGTTCCTCTTTATTCCCACAATTCCCAGGAATAACTGGGATATATTCTATATGGAGAATATATTCTAAGCCTAATAAGACACAAAAACTTCGTAGAAGATTGAGTTTTGTTGTCGTACATAAGAATTACCCTCTAAACATGACATGGCATTGATCTAATTATGCACCAATTAGTTTTACCATCATACTGACTACATTCAACTCAGAAAACTCAATTAGCTACATTATGCCTCTCATCGTTAAATGTTTGCCTAATACTACATTATGCCTCTCATCGTTAAATGTTTGCCAAATACTTAGTTACAGGAACTAGTCAGTTAGATAAACATTCACAAGCATTTAAAAATTATTAAACATTGTAATAAAATACCTTTAATAGTTCACAATTTAGATTTAAATTCATTAAAGACAACGTTAATCAGAGTAGCTGGTAAGACTTTTTATTCCACAGCAGATTTTTTAAGTACAGTACTGCTGATTCCTCTAGTTTCTTGGTTTTTAACAAGAGTTTGGAATGTAATCCCTGAAGTACTTATGCGCTTTCGTTTTTCGATTTAATTTTGTCTTGCAACACCATGTTTGACGAGTGCAAGTGTGAGATGAATGCTTCAGACGCTTGCCTCAAAAGAGTCCACATTGTTGATCAAATCGATAGTTAAAATTATGTTGACAGCAAAAACTCCAAATATCCAACTCCGATAGATATGAGTTTGCTACCTGCAAGCGGCACAGAATTAGTGATTTTTCTCTTCAATTTGAATAGTTAGTTGAAATAACAATGTTAATTTGAATAATTTAATAATTATATTTATTTTTAGTTCTGTTTAATGGTGTTAGTTAAACAAATTGATTCTGGATGTACCATACAATTACACCTGCATACAAAATGCCATTAAAATTGCCCATTTGTGTGGATTCTAGCCCTGTACATATCTAGACAGACATCCCTCACCGTGAACATCAAAACAAATAATTCCAACAATAACTCAAATTCTAAAATTTGGCCAAAATCAATTCCCTACTTTTTCAAAATTAAAAAGGGTAAGTAATGTATTGTGAAAGTCTGAGAAATTATTTGAAAATAAATATGTATCTTTTTTACTAGCAATTACAATATTAAATGTTGTGAATATTCAGGTTTCGCCAGTTCCCCACCAATGAGAGGCTGTGGATGGAGATCCAACTGGTGGTGGCTGCACTGCGGACAGAACATCCGGATGAACACCAGCAGTTCTTCGTCAACATGTTCAACAATTTGCCACCTGGTATAACACACAGTCTTAGTTCAGATTCAGATGATTTATTTCCAATTACATTTACAGGTGACAATCAAATAATGCAGACAAATATACATTGGAAATGTTCCCCACAAAGACTGTACGTCTGTGTGTGGGGAGAGTCTTCCCTGTCACTCACTTGGGTTTTGGTTTCACTTCCACTCTTGTATAAACTTCACTAAAAAAATACAGTACTTTGGTAAAAAGTAAATAAAATGCAATTATAATAATAGTAGTGATAATAATATATCTTTGATAATTAATTATTACATTCATGGTGATTAGAGAATAGTCTACCGGATTGTAAAATAAATAGTTTTTTAATATTTAAAAAATGCACTATGTAAACTGGGATTGGATCATTGCTTCTGAATCCCTGTCACAGATAGATCCAGCAGCCAACGCCCTACCCTCCCCCTAAAAACCCCGACACTGTCCTCCTCCAATTCTCTTATTCGGTTGGGGAGATTACTGTATACTACATGTGTAAGGTAAAATGGGTTTGATTGTTCGGCTTTATTATTTAATTTTGGGATAGTGACACCTATGTTAATCTTATTAGTGAATTTCCTATGGAAAGTGAACTATTAGCATGACCCGCACGGTGAAACTTAAGCCCGGGACCACGATAGAAGTTCCTAACGTGACCCCCTGAACACGTTTTGGGGGTTCGTTCAAAATTTTATATATATATAGACATATATATATATATATATATGTGTTTGCACTCTAGCGGGCACATTTTTTGTCCGATTTACTTCAAATTTGGTAGGGACATTCCTTTCTGTAATCAGTTGGACAAGTTCGTTGGGCAAAACAATCTGAAAACTCTAAACCCATTTTTTGGGGATTTATCTTTCAAATTTCGAGTTTTTGGGCCCAAAAAGGGTCAGAAAAGCCCCAGATATAAAATTAATGCAAGTAAAAATATGGGAATTAGAGAGGCGAAAGTGTTAAGCCCTCTCTCATCATTCTATCATAAATATTTACCGAGTTATTAAAGAAAATGTGTATCGGCTAAACACAGTACGTTGTCTTATGGGGGTTTTACACTAGAAAAGCCTGTTATTCCTTTGTTAGAGTACTTTTATTATCCCCAGCAACCTCACGCCTACTTTCAAGCCTGTCTGGACCTTCTCCTAACCTTATAATGCGCAAAATTGTATTCCCAGCTTTGCAAGTAAATGAAACCAGGAGTAACAGAACAGCCAAAAAATCAATGTTTTCAGATTTCAATAAAAATTGGACAAATGTATGTTTTTACACTGATTTTGATTTTTAAAAGTTTTTATGTGGAAATTCACTTCCCTCATGTCAGCGTGCTGCGTGCAAACTCGTTTCTGGTTTGATAGGGATGTTGTATTCTAGTAAATATATTATTGTTATTATTTTTAATAAAGAGAATCAAGATTTTTAAATAAAGTTTTCTTATATTCAGCACGGGAAAATTTTGGAAAAGAAGATGTGAAGGGTATCTTTAGTCTTTCCTAAGAATTTGCTTGATAATTGTTCTCTGGGTAACCTCTAAGGGCTCAAGGACAGAGGCAGACACCGCCCCCCACGCCAAGTCTCCGTACTGCAACAGGGATTGCACATACACAAAGTACACACCCCTACAGTGATCCACAGACAGCACGTGCCCAAGCTGTGAAAAGGCATAGATCATTGTTCTTAATCTTTTATTAATATATTGTACATGATGTGGTATCCAACTAAGTTTGCTATCGATGATCACTCCTAGGTATTTATATTGCACCACACGTTCAATAATTGCACACCTGCACACAGCCGTCCGCAGATCACCGCAGGAATGCAACTTCAATATCCTCTGATCTTGATCACTGTCTTGTTTAAAATATATTGAGTCAATATTAATATATTGGTTAACAATAAACACTTTGTCTTGGTAACATTTAACACGTTAGCTGCCGAGCCCAAAATACCACATTCTCCCCATATTGCCACACGGAACTAATGGACTAATTCCCAAAATCTTTTCAAAAACATTTAAATTAAAGTCCATATTTACCATTTCAACAGGTTTTATATTTAAATAATCATTAAAAAGTCTTAGGTCCGTTCAGACCAAAATGCAGATTTACAGTGTTTTTTCCTTGTATTTTTGCACTTAGGTCCGTAAGGACCGAAGCTACTTTACGCCAATTATTGTAAATTTAATTACTTTTTCCTCAGATAACAAATCAACAACGGGGTTACATAAGCGATTTACAATAAAATATAACTCCATAACCGTGGTCAAGTCAAATAATAGACTACAGCGTATGTTTAATCTATGGTATAATCCAGTTTTAAATATCCAAATAATTTTGATGGTCTCACAGTTACATTAGACTACTAACTGTGTTTGTTTACTTCAAAAGTCAGTCGATGAGGGATCCTATAATTTTTTGTCTCATTCTTGATGGCTAGTCTATTGTTTTGCATCCGGTCGAGGGTTGATGTAATTTATTCAAGAGATAAGATACGTCCCACAACAAAATGCTAAAACTGAAACTAATGGTCGTAAAAAGACAAATGATGGCTCATTTTTGTCGTCTAACTATCACAAATTAAATAAAATGTCAATCAAAGTTGTGTGACGTTCCGATCAAGAGATACGAATAATACAATCTTATATATTATTGCTCTAGCCTGTTTTTCTGTCAGTCCATGAGATCTTCGTTATTCCTTTATCAACCCCTCATTTTAAAGCTTATCGTGCTGGCGATTGATGAAAAATAGACCCACGGTATAAAAATGTACCGCTTATCGGAAATTTGAATAATACGAAAGATAAATATAGGGAATACATTGTTTTGACAGGAGCGAAAATGTAAACAAAAAAAATCTGATCAGCTGACAAGATTTGGTTCGCAGTGCGGAATTGCGCACGGGTCGACTAGTCACTGTTTATAAGTTTTATTAATTTTCCCGACTATTCAAAATTTTCAATCTTGATTTCCTCCTTTCCTGACATTTTATTAATTTATATGCAAATTCCCTACTTTCCCAACTTTTTCGTCTGCTAGACATCCTGAAATTTATTTGCAATCAATTTAGGAAGATCTACAGAAGTATTGTTTTGAACATATGAGGAACTTTGACTTGTTCATCAATTTTATAAATAAGGCAATATTCCTTACAATTAGCTATGTATAATCTTTTTTTATTTGCAATTACTTATTTATATTTCTTTTATTTCAAATATGTAATGTATTTCTCTTTTTTACCATTTTTTGTACTTTCACCTATTACAAGTATGTTTAACTATTCTTAACTCATAATGTATATTAAGTCAGTAATTATATACTCTGTTTTTATAATTTTATATTCAAAAAACCATTTATAACATTATTACTTATAACTGCAGTGTTTAGTATTTACACACCATTCCTTATATTTTGAAAATTACTCATTAGGTTCAAACGGACCTAATAAATTGTAAATATTTTCTTCTATTTTGAGTGGACAGTTTGCAGCCCTGGTTGAATTAACGGACCAAACCAACGAACGGCCAGTAGGCGTGGTCTATCTAGTATGCTGGAAGTTCAATGTTTTGCCGCTAGGTCGCTCTGGTGACTAATTTGAACCAGTTTAGTAAAACCTTGCATTTGCAACTTCTTAGGTCCGAACGGACCAAATTGTCACTCGAAACGTACCCCATGTTTAGGTCCGATCGGACCTACGTGGCAGCTAACGTATTAATGACAATAAGTTGTGGTCAACCAATTCTTTAGCTTGACCAGATCAGCAGACGCATGGCTGTACACCTCATCCCAAGTAGAGCCAGAGGATACCAGAACCGTGTCATCTGCGAATAAAAATAACCTTCCTTCAATGTTCAATTTTGTAATATTATTTATTTATATTGAAAATAAAAGTGGACCTAATGTACTACCTTGAACTACCCCATAATCTATAAAAAATGTGTTCTCGCTATTGACCCCATTAATAGAAACTAACTGTTTTTGACTGTCAAAATAATTTACGAACCAATTTAGGGATGTACTTTTTAAACCTAAAAAGACTAACATTTTTATTAATATTTTCCTGTCTATCAAATCAAATGCTTTGGCCAGATCTTAGAATGTCACCATAACTTTGTTATACAAATATTCACTGTTACATCGGTCGAGATGGGACTAGTAAGTCCTTTAGGACCGGTACTCTTTTAAATTTTCTCTAAATAATATAGACTGCAAACATACAAAATCCTTTTGACTTAATGGTAGTTTTGAACTGTGTAACTGTCCAAGCTGAAATGTCTAGTTACATTATTGCTGCATTAAAAGAGGAAATATATACCCCCATCGCAGCAAACCTGTGTACTCAGCGAATTTCCAATGCATATATAAGGGTATCACTACTACCTAGAGCCACTTACCAACTTCCATAAAAATACATTAATTAATAAGTGATATGTAGCATTTTATTTATCATCTATAAGAATAACATTATAATTGAGTACACAGGTTTGCTGCAACAAGGAAGATAAGAAATGTGTTTTTTTTGCAATTATCAATATAACTCAACCAGCTGAAGCTACATACCAAGTTTTATTAATTTAGGTTCACAACTAAGGGAGATATAAAACTTATTGTCCATATGAATAACATGGGGGCCGAGTATGCAGGTTTGCTGCTACCGGTACCTGGAAAAATAAAAAACTTTTTTGTGCTAATATCAATATACCACAACTAGATGAAGCCACAGACTAAGTTTCATCTATATACATACATAAATAATCGAAATATAACATTTTATTTATTCTCCATAAGGATAACATTGGACAACGTACTGTGTTTAGCACTTTGAATATCACTGCAACGGTTGGACGTAAAACAACAATTAAAATGCCAAAATGATTGTTTTGTAGAGCTAAACTGATTGGTAGAAAGAAACGTGGAGTTTTTAGTGAAATTATCTGAGGAAAATCTAAAAACCGTATTCCTATAAGATTAACATGGGAAATTTTATGGACACATTTTTTTACTTTTCTCCACAACCACTAAACCTAGCTTAATGATTCAAAATACTAAATTGTTTGTTTTTTAAGCTCTATAAAATGGCTATAACCAAAATCTAGTGTTTTTAAAATTTTAGGTTATAAAGTTCAAAAAACAGATTTTGGGAAAATTTTGACCCCCCATAACACCCCCTTCCCATAGACCGATCGATCTGGTTTTCGAACTTAAAGTCATAAATGTTACTCTCCACATTTGTGCCAAATTTCATCAAAATCGGGTGCTTCATTCAAAAGTTATCGCGGTAACGGCCACACACATATCTATATATATATATAAATTTGAACGAATATTGTTTTTGACATCTAGGGACCTCAAAACAAAAAGTTATCATGGTCTCGGGCTTAAGTCTTCCCATGCCACCTACAGTAATAGCTTCTTCCCTATAGGGGAAATTCGCTAGTATATGAAGTATGTATGTTTTGTAGAAATTTAATCTGCATCTATCAACAAGGTACCGAAAAATGGGAAGGAGGCTTGTAGTTTAGTCATGAAAACTGCTCAGATATAATATTGTACGAATTTATCCCTATTTAGAAGTGGTCTGCGATACACCAAAAAAACGGGGCCGGTACGGTACAAAACTAATTACTGTCATCGGTTCGGTACAGAACGTAACCCCAGTACAGATTCGGTACGGTACAGTTTACTGCGTCAAACAATAAACAGAGATAAGCTAAACAATGTTTAACAAAATAAGTGGTTGAAATAAGACTCCTAAAGTTGATAACTAATAACTTCTTTAAAGGTTATTTCAAATAAACATAACAAAACATCTGATATTAAAACGTATGATAACAACGTACTTTCAATCAACACATAGTTTAGACTTCCGCCGTCGGATAGTGCCACTGTTCCGAAAATTCAGCCCTTTACTGTATTTAAGTGATACCCTTTCTTTAAAGTTCTGAGACGTAATGGCAAATCTAAGTAAAAATACCTTTAATTTGACACCGTAAACGTTAAAAACCGTCCAGCCGTTATCGAGTTATGACTGCGAGGAAAAAACCCCTTGCGTATTAATATATAGATAAGGAAAAATAAGCCCCAAAACTACTCCATGAAAAGAGACGTTGACATGTGTTATTTATAGCTACGAGAATGGAGATAAGGAAGGTGGGCGGGGAGGGGCTGGGTCAGTCGGGCAAAAAAGCTGTCCTTGAAGATAAGAAAGGTTTAGACTAGGAAAGTATGAGGGGTGAGGCGGAGAGGCCCGGTCATTGGCAATACATAAATTGTTTGTCCAACATCATTCCTTGAGTGAGAAAAGGAATCTTTTAATCACGTTCTTTCTCCATTATGAATTCAAATTAAACTGCTTTTTTATTTACCGGTATGTATTATTATTATTATTGTTATTGAAGTATACTATTGAAATTAATTTTTAATTATTTAAAAATGTTTTCAAAGATACATAGAAACTGACAAAAAATAGCCACTAACTTAATCAAATGATAGCATACATTTGTAATTGTTTTATTGTGTTGTGAAATTGTTACATACTGATATCTGTTATGTTATCTATGATATCTGTTATGTTATGATATCTATTATATTGTGTGGTTTTGAAAAATTCATCCAAAAATAACAACAAACTAAATTTATATTTTAATGAGGTTAATAGTTAATTATCTTAAAGGTGAGTTAGCCAAACTAACATGATATCTCTGTACTTTAATTACCTTCCTTTCTTTATCTTCCAGTTTTACACATCGAACTATATAAACACTGGAACGCGCGCTGCTTGTCTGAAAATGGTCCGCCGGCCGGCCGGGCGCCATCTTGGTTCGGGGCAGAAGCTGGGGGGCATGCATTACGTCTGTATAGCGATTCGCCTCTCACAGTTGTTATTTGATGTTTTAAACCTTAATTTAATTAATGGAGTTACCTTTTGCAGTTATTTATTGCATAATAATGTTCTACTACCAATAATTTCATGACACAGTTAATAAATTATCCATTATAAAGATAATAATAAGGGACAAAACAATGCATTATCGTCATTTTACCATAAATCTTGGAATAGTTATTGTGTAAAAGGAGATGAAACGTCCAAAAACAAACAAGATATAATCTTATTATTTTTATACTGTATATATCCTCTTACAATACTAAACTTTAAAATATATAGTTTAATCATAATATTTTATATTTTCATATTCAAAAATATACAAATTATAATTTTTGGCGAAAAGCAAAAGAATATTGTCTCAACTACACTCAAAACTAGTTCTAATTAATTATTTTTGATATATCTACTGTAATAAACAAATTACTCTAACACATTTTACAGTATTCTTTGCCTGGCAAACGTTACGTTATGTTTGTTATTGGAACGTTTTAGTATGATAGTTTCTTTAATACGTTGATCTCATATGAATGTTTACTTTTGTTATAAAGAACTATTAATTAGCTAATAAGGAATATGTCAGGGATAAAATACATTGAAAACCTTAAACTTATTTTTAAATGCTTTATTACAGTACAGGTACACAATAACACTAAACTGAAAAATCTTATTAAGCTTTTGCCTTACTCTTAATTTATTTTAGTGAATTTCCCCTATAGGGAAGAAGTTATTACCGTAGTCAGCATGGTAAGACCTAGGCCCAGGACCATGATAACTTTTCGTTTTGAGATCCCCAGACTCCAAAAACACCATTCGTTCGAAACTGTATATATATATATATATGTGTCCGTGAGCACGATAACTCTCGTAAAAATGATCCGATTTTGATGAAACTTGATATAAACGTGTAAAGCAACATTTATGACTTTAAGTTCGAAAACCAGCCAGATCACTCTATCCGAAGGGGTATTTTGGGGGGGTTTTTCCCCCAAAAATAGGTTTTTTTAATTCTTTACATCTAATTTTTGGAATAGTCAAATTTTAGTTTTCACCATTCGATTCAGCTTAAAAAACACACAATTTGGTATTTCGATCATTTCTCTACGTCAATTATTGAATGGCTCCCGCCAGTAACGTTGTAAGCGACAAAATGTAATTTTTTCAGGAAATGAAAAAAACGAATTACTGTAAAAATAACAATGGAATTTTTTTCTTTTTTGGTCACATATGCATTAAACAGTACAATAGGTCATTAAACTAAATATTATAATAATATCTCATGCAGTTATTAAGTTATGACCAAATACGTGATTTCAGAATTGCAAAAACGTTGCAAACGACAGTCATTTACAACGTTTTTGCAACTTTTCAGGTGAAATGGTGGTTGCAACGTTATTGGGTAAAAACATATATGAGCTGTTATGAGTAAAAAAGTTTATTATTACAATAAGAAATATGTATTTAACATGTCCTAAAATGGAAAAGTCTAATATTTACCTTAAAATTACAATATAAAAACTGTTATAATCAATAAAAAGTTAGATATTTAACTTGAACTTACATTTATTTAATAGAGAAAGTAAACTAAACCAAAACTTTAAGTATAACATAAAATGAAATAAAAAACATTTCTTCTTAACATCATTAAGGCCTTTAATTTTAACCTTTTAGAAAAGGACTTGTGAAACAGGTAAGGTAATGTTTAGTTCGGAACCGCTCTGAGCCTAGTCGTCAGCATTTATGTTGGTGTAAAATTCTCTGAATTCCGCTGGAATGTATGGCATCATTGACATCAGGTCTGCCTTCTTCTCTTTTATTATTGATAAAGGTCCTTCATATAGTCGTGGGAATCTTGAAACTTTGACTGGTGGGAGGTTGACGTGCCTTCTACCTTTTGCTTTTTTAGCCACGCAGTGACTGGTCCATGGTTGAAGGATGTTATGAGACACTCTTGCTTGTAGAGTACAAGGATCGTCATGCGTTATTCGTAACCACACGTAATGTGTGATTCTAAATGTACCCGTCCTTAGCGATTTTTCCACGATACTCAAGTCTTTGAAATCTTCAGAACTCATCACATAAACAGAAAATTTTTCTGAAGACGCTGCAATTACCTCAACCCATTGCGATGGCACATAAACCATTGAATGTTTCTTTTGACGCTCAATCAGAGCAAAGTCTCTATCACATGGTAAGAAACTATGGCCTGTGGTCATAAACTTCTGATCTACCGTGGTGAAGTAATTGTTAATCACAAGGTGTTGCATAAGAGTTACCATTTTCCAATTATTATTTTGCCCTGTACATCGATCTGACATGTTTGTCTCTTTGCTGATGATATAAACATAGAAATATCTGGTAAATCAAATGCTGATATGGAAATTTCATCTTTTGTTCATCTTTCTAGTGTCATTCAACATTTACATGATATGAATTTGTTACCAAATCCGGAAAAAACAAAAACTATTAATTTCTCACTTTCAAGGCAAAGCTCAGCTAACACAAATATTTTCATGAATGAAATTTTATTAAGTGAAGTTAAAACAGTAAAGTTTCTTGGACTGAATATTAATGATAGATTTAATTGGGATTGCCATGTTAATTCTGTTTGTAAAAAGGTATCTTCAGGCCTGTATGTGTTGAGGCAAATGTATAAATTTAGCAGTTTCAAAACTTTAAAAGTAATTTACCATGCACTGATTGAATCGCATATTTCTTTTGGGTTATGCCTATATGGGAGTGCATCAGTTAATAATTTGAATAGTATATTGATATTACAGAAAAAAGCACTTCGTATCATGTTAAAATTAAAACCAAAAGAATCTGTTAAAGAACACTTTAAAGAAACAGGAATTATGACTGTGCACAGTTTATATATTTTTCAATTAATTCTTCATGTTAAATCAAAATTAGGAACAATGCCAACATTGAATTCTTTTCATACTATTCAACCAGGAAAGGTAATCAGCTGGCTTACAATAGGCATAATTTGTCAATGTACAAGAAAATACCCTCTTATAATGGAGTTCAATTTTTTAACAAATTACCCTCAGGTATTAAAAATATTGCTGGCTTTAATTTATTTAAAAAACATCTGAAAACATTTCTTATCAATAGACCACTGTATAAGACAGAAGAATTTTTTACTTATCTTTAGAACATTGATCAAATGGAATGAGTTTGTAAGTTAGTTTTGAGGTAAAAATTATGTTTTGGTTAGTTGGGTAGTTGTTTATAGGTACTGTATTACTGTATATTGTTGACGCCATTCTGTACTATTATGTGCATTTTTGGAATAAAGTTATTTTGATTGATTGATTGATTGACCATATAATTAAATGTCGTGTCTTGTTGTTTGTTAAAGGTGTGAAGTTATGATTCACAAATGCAAGGATACAAGATGCAATTTCTGCAGAACCTCGTTTACCTTTAGTCTCATCCCATAAAAACATCATTGCTGTGTTGTTGCCCTCGTCATGGACACATAAGTTGTAGCAAGATAACTGCCTCTGATAGAATATATTACCATGAGTCAAAGTAGGGCAGTATAGAACCTGCTCAAGGTCAACACAAAGGCAAATCGTGTCTTTGTTAATTTCACCTGCCTTTTTATCATTTCCTAGAGATTTGTATGCACTGTCAGCCCTAGCATGATGCAACTGACTTTCTATTTCTAGTTCCCTTAGCTTATGTGGATCATCAGTTGATTTAATTTTAGTGAAAAGAGAGTCACAAAGATCACAAGTATCTGATCGAGGGACTCCAAATCTTAAATTAAACTTTGTATTAAAAATATCTCGATAACAGTGTAAAGTAACTTGAGTATCGGGATACTTTTCCTTAAAAAGATTCCACATTTTCTCAATGTTCAAATCGGGGGTTAAGCACTGTTTCTTACTCTCACTTCTAGAGTAATGATTCTCTTGTAAAGGAAAAGAAGCGATATGACTCATAACAAGATCTTTATTTTCATCTGGAATCCTGTTAGGTCTATTTTCGTGAGTGCCTCGACCATCATTCATTGGTTTTTTGAACTTAATTTTGTCCACTAAAATTTGAACTCTACGAGGGGTTATCTTATAGATGTCACACAAAGTCTTTTGACAAACTTTGAATACGGAATCATTAGTTTTGATGTAATACTGTACAGTACAATGTCTAGTAGAACAATCTTCACTCACCCGGCGCCACTTCACTTCACCAATGACCAAACAAACCTCTTTTAGAAAGGATGATTGGGCGTTGTAGTCTAGTTTGTAGAATTCTTTGAACAATGAGACTTTGTCTTCATGCTCTATTTCCCTACATTGAAATTGGTATCTGCAAACTCTTCCCTGAAATGAAAAATAAAATATGAAAAATACTGCTTTAATATTATTGATGACATATTTTTTTATAATAAAGAATACCAATAAAATTTTTAATTTGTGTATATATTTGACAATAATATGATTAGGTATCACTTTAATTTAATATCATGTAATTTAAATAAAAACAAATTAAGAAAAAAAATATATATTACGATAAATAAGAGTTTTGGCGATTGGCGGTTACAACATTACTGCACGTACCTCACGTGGTGGCAGTTTTCCTGGGATTGGTTTTTTCTTCTCGGTGATGTACGGTTCCCCGGAATTTCTATTTACTCTTCGAACATTCCGGGACCAACTATGTACGTTAATTGGTCGTCTTTTACTTCTATTTAACCGATTTAAGTCAGACGCAGAAAGACTCACTCACGGTGATATTGCCATCCCGAACACTTGCAACGTTACTGCACGGCGGGACCAAGAACTGGTGGTTTTCCACCGATCCTAGTGCTGCCAACTTAAAAGATATCAACAAATAAATACCCTGTACTAGTTGAGGATGTCGTTTCCAACCTTACTGCATAGAAATCTCGATTTTGTAAAACTTGTCGCTTACAACGTTACTGGCGGGAGCCATTCAAATTGGTTACCGAGATATTGAAAGTGCTAAACAAAGAACTTTGTCTAATGTTATTCTTATGGAGGAAAAGACAATTTTTATGTCTCGCTTATTTATGAACGTATACTGACGAAAATTGGTGTACAGCTTCATCTCATTGTGGTCTATTGATATTTGCTCAAAAAGTTTTTTTGCCAAATTCTCCTGTAGCAGCAAACCTTCGTACTCAGCCCCCATGTCATTCTTATGGAGAATAATTAAATGCTCTGTCTCCCTTAATTATGAACATAAATGAATAAAAACTGGTATACGACTTCACCTAGTCGAGTTATATTGATATTAGCATAAAAACCCATTTTTGGTGTTCCTTGTTGCAGCAAACCTGCGTACTCAGCCCCAATGTTATTCTTATGGTGAATAATTAAAATTGTATATATCGCTTACTTGTGAATATATTTTTATGAAACTTGGTAAGTGGCTTTATATAGTATTAAGACATTTATATCTACATTGGAAATTCGCTGAGTATGCAGGTTTGCTGCTATGGGGGTATTTATTATAACACATTTCCTCAAATCTTCTTTTCTGTCCTGGGTCAATTGTTTTCTGTCGGTCGGGATATCTTTTGTGACTTCCTGCCGTATGGCGATTTGATCCATATTTTTAAGTCTTCTGATGTTAGCTTCTATATCCGTGGCTAAAAGATTGTTTTCTGCTCTTTTATTGATGGCAACATTGTATTTTAAACCACATTCTAATATATCCTTTTCTTCTTTACATAACTGAATATCTGTTAAATTTACAACTCTCTTCTGAAACTTATGTGGCGTGTCTGTTCCTTTTATTTCTTCAACATGGCTGTTTTTTAGTTTTAGTGTGTCTAATTTGTTTTTTATCCGTGCGTATTTTCGTTCCATTACTTCTTCGACTTCATCTGAAACGATGATATACAAAAGAATCCATGCAGCAGGGCCGTACTTATCTTCAAACGCAAGGTGTATATTATAAGACTGCAAATTTAGTTCTTCTTTTTCACAATATAACTGTTTATTCATGTTTTCAATATATATGACTTCAGCTTTATCTTTAGTTTTTCGAGCGGCAATGGTGTTACAATTCATCTTGATTTTTGCGTATTGTGGTGTCACTTTATTCTTCAGGCATTCTTTGTTAAAGTATATATCTGCAATCATCATATGTATTTTGATTCTTACATCTCTATAAGACACTGCTAGATTTGCCTGACTGGCATCACTAAACAACTTTTTGATTAGCATATTACGTATTGTTATTCATCTTTTATACATCTTTACCGTCTGAATGTTAATCAGTATAAGTGTAAATATATTCTTAAGTGTTGTAAGACATATTTTATTACATCCGTAAGTAATAACAACAAGTAATATGCTAATCAAAAAGTTGTTTGATATTTTTTTAAACATTAAAATGCAATACTTCAAAGTTGCAAGGTTTTTAAAAATATGCTCATCCATGGTATTTTTCTTTTTTCTTTTAATCAAATCTATATAAATAAAGCAGAGTTCTTGTCTGTGTGTGGATTGCCGTACGGCTAAACTACAAGGAGTTAAGGCATGAAATGTTCAGAGTAGGTTCCTTTAGATTACAGCTGTTGTACCAGACTCTCAGTTTCCTCTAAATCCTCTAGGGCTACTCCCCGTGGGATATCCAAAATTCCAATGTTAATCAAATGAGACCATACGGTTACAGTTTTCTGCTATTTATTTAATGTTATTCAAATAAACCGTTGACATTAGTAATTTGATTTTTTAACTACATTTTAATGGGTGAAACCGGTATAATCAGCTAGTAAATAATAAAAATTGTATATGACCTAAGGTATTACTCAATAATTGTTATGATAAATACAAATTAATATTTAGTACAAATTAGTATATATGACAGTACAATGTATCGTACCGAATTTTTACCTAGAACCGAGGTACAAAATCTTTTACCGTACCAATCTGATATTGTTGGTACCTCAGACCCCTACTATTTAGTTTATCATAGGAAGCTTTGTAGCAACCACTTAAAATTTTCTTTTAAAATCAGCTGGTATACATTTGAACACAGCAAGTAGCTGTCTAGAGCAGAGTTGGCAGGTTTTTTCATGAGGCGGACGAGTTAACGAAGCTCCTGTTTTCAGAGGTCCAGCACGAGCTGCTGCTGGTCACAGCTGATCACAGTGAAGACACCATGGAACACTGTCGTCTCATGCTGCTGTTGTTGAGCAAATTTCCCGCTACTATTTCTCAACATGGGGTAATGCACTTGATGCGTTGTTGTACTTTAGAAATGAGTCACTCTTTAATAAATTGTCAGTCAATTTGATAGTTTGAAAACTTGTTTGAATATTTATTTACTATTTGTTTTGATCTTGAGAGCTACTCATGTTAAATTTTTCTCCCTCGCTAGTCATTACAGATTACACATAAAAATCAGTCAGTCGGGCCAAGAGAATGTAGAAAGTTGTTCATTGTTCAATTAATACTTGATGGCTCATAAACGTTATAAACACTCTTGATCACTCTGACCATAATATTATACATTTTTTGAACTCATCAGTCAAAATCATAATAATATAGATTTGTTTCTGTAGTCTATTTATTTTATGCATGATAAATAAATCAAACTAATTTTAATTAATATAAAATATGAAATATTGCTAGGTCTTAATTTGATTTTAGCGAATTTCCCCTATAGGGAAGAAGCTATTACCGTAGTCGGCATGGTAAGACCTAGGCCCGGGACCATGATAACTTTTCGTTTTGAGGTCCCCAGACCCCAAAAATACCATTCGTTCGAAACTGTATATATATATATATATATATATATATATATATATATGTGTCCGTGAGCACGATAACTCTCGTAAAAATTATCCGATTTTGATGAAATTTGGTATAAACGTGTAAAGCAACATTTATGACTTTAAGTTCGAAAACCAGCCAGATCGCTCTATCCGAAGGGGTATTTTGGGGGGGTTTTGTACCCCAAAAATGGGTTTTTTGAATTTTTTACATATAATTTTGGAAATAGTCTGATTTTATTTTTTCCCATTGGATTCAGCTTAAAAAAAACACACAATTTGGTATTTTGATCATTTCTCTACGTCAATTGTTTACCGAGATATTGAAAGTGCTAAACACAGTACGTTGTCTAATGTTATTCTTATGGAGGAAAATAAAAATTTTATATCTCGCTTATTTATGAACATATACTGACGAAACTTGGTATACGGCTTTATCTGGTTGTGGACCATTGATATTTCCTCAAAAAAACAATTTTTTGACAAAGGCTCCCATAGCAGCAAACCTGCGTACTCAGCCCCATGTTATCCTTATGGAGAATAAGTAACGTGTTATCTCCCTTAATTATGAAAATAAATTAATGAAATTTGGTAAGTGACTTCACCTAGTTGAGTTATATTGATATAAGCATAAAACCCCATTTTTTTGTGTTCCTTGCTTCAGCAAACCTGCATACTCAGCCGCCATGTTATTCTTACGGAGAATAATTAAAATGTCATAAATTGTTTATTTATGAATGTATATTGATGAAACTTGGTATGTAGCTTTATGTGGCATTAAGATAAATATATATGCATTGGAAATTCGCTAAGTATGCAGGTTTGCTGCTACGGGGGTATTTTATTAAGTGTTCATACATACACTTTTACAAAGCTTTAGACACTACTAAAATATTGAACTGATCTATTAAATAATACTAGAGTTTAGTAGTTCTATGGTATTCCTAACTTTATTTAATGAATATTCAATGTTATGTTTTAATCTAGCCCCTTAAAGACGAGGTTACTACAAAATGAACTTTCTGGTACAACAAACATTATTCCAATCCATGTTTCAGTAACAATTACAAAATAAATGTAGTTAGTAACTAATGAAATTACAATTATTATTATATAACAAAAAAATCTATAAAAGGTTTCAAAATTGATTCCATTTGAGTTCCGTCCAATACTGGAGTTGTATTTTGAATTATTTTATATTGTGGCCTTTTAATAGTTCAAGTGTTTTTAATAACTTAAGTAAAGATATGATAGTCAACTGTACTGAAGATTAGTGTTTCACGGTCATGTCTCCCTGCTGAACTTATATTAACCCTTAAAGTAAAGAAATATCATCCATATTAATTACTGTTTTTCAGGCTCGCTTGGTTGATCTTTTAGTGTCGGCAGAAAAACACGAGCATGAACAAGCGATCAACTGTTATCGCAAACTACTGGGTGAGTTTAAACCAATGAGTAGGTTTTGAAACTGGATCCATGGCCTCAGTAATTTGACATCAGACTAAGCAAACAATGGCTTAATCCTCACAGGTGCTATACTTTTATCATACATTTATCCCTGATATAGACTTCTCATTACTGTAGTGTGTTTTAGTAACCTAATTTTTGAATCCATCTTAATTTTGTTTTTGTTCCGGATTGATAATGGATCTTAGGATCCAAAATCAATTTCTATAGAATCACAAGACAACTTGGTTGTTATCTAAGGTATGACAGCAATACACAGATAATGAATTTAACCAACCCATTTTAACAAAAAGTAATATATTGGCACATGTACATTGATGATGTTTTTGTCTTTATGATGGCATTGAAAAATAAGCAAAATACATATTTGTGTGCTTAAATACGTTATATAATTCATTTAAGTTTACAGAGAAAGTACAAAAGAATCTATTATTAATTTTCTAGATATAAAGAGTTAATAAAAACGGAAAACAAACAAAAATATGACATAATATGAAGGAAGCCAGCCACAAAGAACATCATAATCCCATCCAACTCCAACCACTCATGGCATCACAAAATTTACAACATTAGTGTATGTTATATAGACCAACTAACATACCACATAATGACAACTTCAAGAAAGAAATAAAAACCATAACATATTTAGCTATGAAAAATTGTTACAACAAAAAAAATGATAAATGAAAAACTAAGAAAACAAAGTGAATCTAGAAGAGAGCCATCAAATGAAGAAATCAAAAGTTTCAATCCTTGGGTTTCTGCACGTATGGGGCTTGGGTCTTAGGTAGCTTGCCATTAAAAGTATGTGTCCTTGTAACAAAATTCCTTCGGCATTGAAACAACACAGATAAAAATATTTATAACTGTTGTTTATCAAGCTCAGATAAAAATATTTATAACTGTTGTTGATCAAGCTCTGTTTGGTTACAGTCTGCGACCTCCTACCCTTGCTCGGGGCTGCCACTATGGAACTTCCCACCAAACAGCTGTTTAAGTTGTTACATAAATCCATCGAGTTCTACCTTTGCTATGTAATGAATAAAAGCAAAGCCATTCAGGTTGGTGAAGGCAGTTTTATAATGTTGTTGTTATGTTATAGTTTGCAGGATAAAAGGTTTTAAAAAGATCTTAAAATTAACCTACGATTCAAATTAAGAAATATTTCTTATGTAATCTGTCTTTTTAACACTTCTATACTGACATATTAAGACAAATCCAAAAATATAGGTTAAGATAAGTAAATAAATGGAGACTGACTTCTCGTATGTGCGCCATGTACCAAGCTTTTTAAATGACCGGAACATCATAACAGTGTCTTTTTAAGTCTTATTATTTTTGGATCCTATGGGGATATCTGACACATATGAGGGATGCGTAGTCCCTGGATTTGTCAGTCGGTGTGTTCACTGTTCACCAAGAGTTGTGAAGTTGGCATTCGTGTTGGTCAGGGGATTTACCATCCCACTGCCCGCGGTTTGCTCTGTATGTTCCTTTTAATATATGAGCCACTTGGTAGTGGATGTGTTAAAGGGAACCTTACTGTTCATGTTAGAAATGTTAGGTTTTCTTAAACAATTTTGACTTTTATTTGTGTTTATGTTTCTTGTGTCAAAGAACACCTATACTAGATTTGTATTTCCTTTTTCAAAAACAACAAAAATAGAATAATTCAACTAAGATAGGGCTCAGTTTTATACAGCTTTTAAAATCAAATAAGCAAAACATTAGAAGACAGTGTCAATTTTTCTACTGAACTAAGTTTTTATGATATAGTGTGGATTATGTCTTAAATATTATTATTTATTAACTGTTCCCTATTTTGCCTACAGGATTTGCCAGCATCTGAGGGGATCATAGAAGAACCCTGGGGGAATCTGTTCTTAGTTTTGGAAATGGTTGGACGAAAACTAAATTGGGAGTTGAGTGATATGTTCAGCTTGCCACTGTGAGTGTTTGAAAAGTTACTATTTTAATCAATAATGTTATTATTTATATCCACCACAATGGTGCAGAAATTAAAATACCCCCGTCGCAGCAAACCTGCATACTCAGCGAATTTCAAATGAATATATAACATAACACATTAAAACACTTAACAGGATTCATAAGAAATGTATTCACAAACAAGCGATATTTAAAATATTAATTATTCTCCATAATAATAACATTGGGGATGAGTACGCAGGTTTGCTGCACCAAGGCACAAAAAATAATGGGTTTTTATGCAAATATCAATATAACTCATCTTAGTGAAGTCACATACCAAGTTTCATCAATATACATTCATAAATAAGCGATATATAACATTTAAAGTATTTTCTATAAGAATAACATGAGGACCAAGTACCTAGGTTTGCTGCTACAGGAACCATAGGCGAAAATTTCTTTTTTTGTGCAAACAACAATAAACCACAACCAACAACATTAGACAACGTACTGTGTTTAGCACTTTAAATATCTCGGTAACCAATTGACGTAGAGCAATGATCAAAATACCAAATTGTTTGTTTTCTTAAGCTGAATTCAATGGCATAAATTAAAATTTGATTTAAATTAAAATTGCATGTGAAAACCCCAAAAAACACATTTTTGGGGTACAAAACCCCCCAAAAACCCCCCTTCGGATGGTGTGATTCATGTGGTTTTTGAACTCGTTCAAATAAATGGTACTTTACACATTTGTACCAAATTTCATTAAAATCAGACTTTTTTTACGAGAGTTATCGTGCTTACGGACACACATATATATATATATATATATATATAAATATATATATATACATATATAAATATATAAATATATATATATACATATATAAAAATTTGAACGAATGGTGTTTTTGGCATCTGGGGACCTCAAAATGAAAAGTTATCATGGTCTCGGGCTTAAGTCTTACCATGAGACCTACGGTAATAGCTTCTTCCCTATAGGGGAAATTCGCTAAAAAGTGGTGAACATATCAGTGCCTGGATAAATCCTGTAGGCATAACTTTGGTATATAAATTTAAACAACTCTTTCTATATATTATATTAATTTAATAATTTGCTATTTATGTAATTGAAACACATAACATTATTTTAGAAAAGTATATTTAGAAAACTATTTTAAATATTCATAATTATTTAAATTTACAAATATTATTTTGAACCGAAATTGGTGCTCTATGCTATTAACCCTTTCGGCATGAACGTCGGGTCAGCCCCGCCTGCCGCATTTAGCGACGTCGCATGTCGGGCCTGACCCGCAGGGGCGCACTTAAATGTTGTTTATATTTTTCTATTTAGTTCATTTCCTATGGAAAGTGAACGATTAGCATGACCCGCACGGTGAAACTTAAGCCCGGGACCACCATAGAAGTTCCTAACGTGACCCCCTGAACACGTTTTGGGGGGTTGTTAAACATTTTACATGTGTATGTGTGTGTGTGTGTGTGTGTGTGTGTGTTTGCACTCTAGCGGTCACATTTTTTGTCCGATTTACTTCAAATTTGGTAGGGATTTTCCTTTTTGTAATCAGTTGAACAAGTTCGTTGGGCAAAACAATCGGAAAACTCTAACCCCCTTTTTGGGGATTTAAAATTTTGAAATTTGAGTTTTTGAGCCCAAAAAGGGTCAGATAAGCCCTTTATGTTATAGAACGTAAAAAGGCGAAAATTGTAAGCCCTCCCTCATCATTCTAGCACTAATATTTACTGAGTTATTAAAGTAAATGAAAATTGAGTAAACACAGTACGTTGTCTTACGGGGATTTTACATTGGAAAATGCTGTTTTTCATATCTTGATGTACTTTTATCACTCCTAATACCCCCATACCGATTTTTAATCCTGATGGTACATTCACTTAAGCTTACAATGCACAACATTGCCATCCCAATACTGCATTTAAATAGTACCAGGTGCATATAATAGCCAAAAAACTGAATATTTTCCATTTTGTTAAAAATGACACAAATCTCTTTAAACCCGTTATTCGATTTTTGAAAGTTTTTATTGGGGAAATTCACTTCCCTAACGTCAGCGGTGCTGCATGCGAACTCGTTTAATTTTGTTGGTCCCCTAATTAACTGTATCAAAATAAAAACACAAAAGCCTGCTGAAAAGTGACCAGCTGTGATTTTAAATGCAGCTGGATAGGAATAGGCCAGTCCAAAAACTGAGAATGGAAAGAGTTAAATGTATTAATTGTTTTGTATATAAATAAAGTTAATAACTAACTGAGCCTTATTGTTAAAAAGAGCAGCAACAATTATCTTGTTAGGGAGAGATGGGAAATGCATTTATGGACACATGTACGTGTTGTGTTGTGTAAGAGTACAGGATTATGTTCAGCAAGTAGACTACAGCTCGTAGTCTACTTGCTGAACATAATCCTGTACTCTTTTGACTCTAACCTGGGAACTGTTTATCATATTATGGTACCTAGGCCTACTTTAGGCTTAACCCCTGAGGCTTGCACCTTTTACAGCTGACAATAAACTTGCACAGACTTAGCCCACGTTCCGGTCTTGGGGTCTTGGTCAGTCTTCTTTGTGCAGAGGAAGCCCTGGACTATCCATGACAATCATAGTTATCCTAGGGATCTGAGTTCTCCTCACCCAGGCAACATTGATTTTGGTTTTATATATATATTGATGGTTATATATTGAGCTTGATGTCTTATCGGTTTTTGTCACTTGACTTGTAACCGAAATAAAATAAAGTTAATGCAAGCCAGGTTACAAAGTAATTGTTAAGTTTAATATTTGTAAAAATAAATATATTTTTTCATTTCAAAACTGGAATGATGCTAGAGCAATATAATGCATTGCCTGAAGTCTGCACCATTTAATCATGAATAAAGTATTATGTTGTTTATTGTTTGGAACCAAGAATCTAATAGCTTTGGCGTTTGCAGAAACAAGGAACTTGTTTGGCAAAAGATTGTCCTTTTCCGACGCCAGTATCTGGAGCAGCCCAAAAATGGACAGCAGTTGTTATATTGTACCCTGCTTCTGTTCCTTTACTGCCTACATGACTACTGTACGGCCCTGGACCCAGGTGTGTTGTAGTGTTTAGTACATCATTATTGAAGCTATTAATTTTTTAACAACCAGTCTCATAAAATGTACTATTTTAAAACCAAAGTTTTTGTACTGAGGGTACAATGATTTTTGAATTTAGTGGTAAAAACAAATATTAAATCACTCTCATGGAGAAAGTGTGGTAAAAAAAATCCTGGAGATCCACTCATCATAGATTGTTGCAGTAGCTAGGCCAAGTTATGGAGACCCACTCATTAGCGATTGTTGCGATATGTAGGGTATACTAAAATGTGGAGACCCACTCGTCAGAGATTGTTGCAATCAGTAGAATACCATAATGTGCGTGTAGAATAACCTTTGCTGGTTATAGTTGCTGGTGCAAGAACTACTCTGATCATGTTCATGTTGACCAGTTGGGGATTTAATCTTGTATGTGAAGCATGTAAGTGAAGGATGCTGTGGTTAACCCTAACCCTAGGACTGCCCGTGCCTGATTAATGCTAAATTGCTTGGTGCCCTAGAAATTGTTGCCATTTTGCAGAGTTTTTTTTTAACAATTTGCAGTGCCTTAACGACTGTTGATAACCTAGTCATATTTTTATTCATTTTGTTCAGCAAAAGAAGAAGATTTTGAATAAAATCAAATAAAATGAATCCCTATTGGTAATTATTTTGCAAAATGTAAAAAACCAAAATGTTACAAACATTTTTGAAATAATTTTCAAAAGTAGAGTCCTAGCATTTTCACACAAGTAAACTCTTGATAATCCGACAGATATGGGACCGGGCCCTTGTCGGATTATCAAATATTATGGATTACCGAGAGTACCCTTAAAACAGCTATAAATTACACTACAATGCAATTATTATTGATTTATAGGTTAAAAGAAAAGTCAGTGTCAATAATAAAATCCTTTAAATCACTCGTCTGTAGTAGCGACGTAACTAAACAGTAAACAATGCACAGACAATGAACAGAAATCTTTCACGTTTTGACAGGATTCCCCCACTCTTCCGTGACAATAGCTCTCTGCGGCGCTGTCGGATTACCGAACGTGTCGGACTAACAAATGTCGGACTATCGCGATTGCACTGTATTTGTTTACAGACAATCGAAGATATACAAAATGTAGGCAATTTATTTCTGTAAGTGGAAATGTGTTTGATTTACTTGAAAAAAATTTGTACCCGAATGACAGAAATAAATACGGAAACTGGGGAAAATCTACAAACACGCTGTACATTTAAATACCCCCGTAGCAGCAAACCTGCGTACTCAGCGAATTTCCAATGCATGTATATGTTTCTCACGACCACATAAAGCCACTCACCAAGTTTCATAAAAATACACGACTAAATAAGTGATATATAGCATTTTATTTATTCTCCATAAGAATAACATAGAGTACGCAGGTCTGCTGCAATAAGGAACAAAAAAATGTGTTTTTATGCAGTTATCAATATAACTTAACAAGTTGAAGATGCATGTTTTAGCGAATTTCCCCTATAGGGAAGAAGCTATTACCGTAGTCGGCATGGTAAGACCTAGGCCCGGGACCATGATAACTTTTCATTTTGAGGTCCCCAGACCCCAAAAACACCATTCGTTCGAAACTGTATATATATATCTATATATATATATATGTGTCCGTGAGCACGATAACTCTCGTAAAAATTATCCGATTTTGATTAAATTTGGTATAAACGTGTAAAGTAACATTTATGACTTTAAGTTCGAAAACCAGCCAGATCGCTCTATCCGAAGGGGTATTTTGGGGGGGTTTTGTACCCCAAAAATGGGTTTTTTGAATTCTTTACATATAATTTTGGAAATAGTCTTATTTTAGATTTTACCATTGGATTCAGCTTAAAAAAACACACAATTTGGTATTTTGATCATTTCTCTACGTCAATTGGTTACCGAGATATTGAAAGTGCTAAACACAGTACGTTGTCTAATGTTATTCTTATGGAGGAAAAGAAAAATTTTATATCTCGCTTATTTATGAGCGTATACTGACGAAACTTGGTATACGGCTTCATCTGGTTGTGGACCATTGATATTTGCTCAAAAAAACAATTTTTTCCCAAAGGCTCCCGTAGCAGCAAACCTGCGTACTCAGCCCCATGTTATTCTTATGGAGAATAAGTAACGTGTTATCTCCCTTAATTATGAAAATAAATTAATGAAATTTGGTATGTGGCTTTACCTCAATGAGTTATATTGATATTTGTATAAAACCCCATTTTTTGTGTTCCTTCCTTCAGCAAACCTGTATACTCAGCCGCCATGTTATTCTTATGGAGAATAATTAAAATGTCATAAATCGTTTATTTATGAATGTATATTGATGAAACTTGGTATGTGGCTTTATGTGGTATTAAGATACATATATATGCATTGGAAATTCGCTGAGTACGCAGGTTTGCTGCTACGGGGGTATTATTAATTTGCGTTCATAATTAAGGGAGACATTATATTTTACTTATCCTCCATAATAAGATTAATATGGGAGATTTTATGAGCACGTTTTTGGATTTTCTCCGCAACCACTTAACCTAGGTTAATGATTCAAAATACTGTATTATTTGTTTTTTAAGCTCTATAAAATGGTTGAAACCAAAATTAAGTGTTTTAAAAATTGTAGGGTAAAAAATACAAAAAAAATTGTTGGACACTTTAAAACCCCCATAAACCTCCCTTCCCATGGGCCATTTTTCTGGTTTTCGAACTTAAAGTCATGAATGCCACTTGACACATTTGAGCCAAATTTCATCAAAATCAGACAATTTTTACTCAACTTATCGTGTTAACAGACACACACATATATATATATAAATTTGAACAAATAGTGTTTTTGACATCTGGGGACCTCAAAATAAAAAGTTAACATGGTCTCGGGCTTAACTCTTACCATGCCACCTATGGAATATATTTGTGCCCTATAGGGGAAATTCGCCAAAAATAAAAATAAAATAAAAAGTATAAAAATAATATACCAACACTATTATATTATTACGTAACAATAAAAGTATTGGAAATAATGCACGTTTGTAGAAAGTAATGACTGTTTTGATGACTTTATATGAGTTGAAAAACAAAATTTGTGCTTTGTCGAAAGCCAAAATTAGTTATTCGAAGCTAAATATAATTTGTGAACATAAGTACTAATATTTACCTATAGTAATATGGATAAATATTACTAATAACTTACACACTACACGACAATACACTTGATTATCACTAAAACACTAAGTTTCAACAATAAAATACAGATTATAACCTAGCAGAAAGTGTAGCGAGATTAATAAAATATAATATTGTAAAGCATAACATTTATTTCAAGATACAAATCATAATCCTCCCAAGAATACTCAAAACAAAAACAGCCCAAACATAAACAAACAACTCATGGTACATTTTACTTAAAAACAACACTTTTGGAACAGATGTCACATCCTTTCTTCTCTCAGAATTCCTCTTTGTATCGTTTTGGTTTTTTTACTTGCCTCCCTGATCTTGTGACATAACGTTCAATAGTTTGTCGGGGTGATGAATTCATCATTAATTCATGTTGTCCATCTTCAGCCTTACTATCCATAATTTTATCTTCATTCTTATTACATTGTGTAACATCTTCATTTACATTATATTTATTGGTTCCTTCTTCATTCAATACCTGGAATCTGTTGCTGACTGGGACCAAAAATATTCTATTTCTTCTAAAGATTTGTCCATTCACATCTACAACGTATTATCTTGAGTTGGACCCAAAACTCACAACCTTTCCATACCTTTTTAAGTTGGATACCCACACTTGTTCTCCTTTAGTTAAAATGCGGAGATCTCTTGTGCGATGTCTAGAATCATAATTCTTTTTCTGCTTCTCCGTTGTTACTTTATCCCACTCTTTTACCTTCTTTAAATCCGGCCATCTGGGTTCCAAAGATCCTTCTGAAACAGGAACAGTGCTTCTGATTTTTCTACCAAAAAGTAACTCAGCTGGACTGTAACCACAGTCTAGTGGAGTAGAACGGGATGCTAATAACCTATCTTATGGATCTTGATTTTTTTGTAGGATATGTTTAGCGATCTGAACTGCACATTCAGCTTGTCCATTACTTTGCGGATACATTGGACTAGAAGTCACCAGTTCTAAATTGAATTCTCCAGCATATTGCCTGATTTCCTTAGAATTAAAGGGACTGTTATCAGATCGTATGACAGATGGTAGTCCATGTCGAGCAAATATACTTTTCAATGTCTTGATCAATGAAGGAGCATCTGTCTTGATTATTTGAACAAGTTCTATATACTTGGAAAAATAGTCTTGTATAACGAGGTAGGTTTTCTTTTCGTACTGAAGTAAATCAGCCCCGAAGATTTGCCACGGCCACTCAGGCATGGTTGAAGAAATAAGTGGCTCACAAGGAGTTCGTGAATTTTCTATACATATTAGACATCCTTCCACTTTTTGTTTTATATCTTTTACAACCCGTGGCCACCAAACAGCATCCCGAGCCCTTGAAATACATTTATTGATGCCTTGATGTCCTTTATGAATACTATCCAATACGTCTCTTCTAATACTCCTAGGAACAAAGATTCGAGTACCATGAAGGATTATGTCACCATGAAACACCAAATTACCCCTATCTTTGTAAAACAGAGTATTATTTAACTTACTCCAATCACCTGCTTGTATTGCATCTATTAAAAGATCGCACACAGGATCATCCACTTGGGCAGTCTTTAAAGTTGCCAGCCGATTGTTAGTAACAGGAATTGATGATATTACATCATACACCTGAATTTCCGTTTCTTGTAAGATGTCACCATTATTGTCCTCATCTCTTTGATTGCAGCAACCTTTTTTGGGTCTGGCTTAACTTGACCATTTTCCAACCTATGACCTAAGAAGTTCAGGGAATTTACTTTAAACTCACATTTGGCCTTGTTCAGTGTTATACCCTTTCTCCTGTAGACTTGATCAAGTTGCTCAAGTCGGTCAAAATGTTCCTTATTGTCTTTACCATAAACCAAAAAATCATCCACTAAGTTTACAATACCTTCTAACCCTTCAAAGCTTTTCAGCCATCTTCTTTTGGAAGTGCTCGGGAGCCGAGGTAAGTCCGAATGGAAGCCTTTTAAAATAAAAGCGACCATACGGGGTAATGAAGCTTGTTAGTTTCTGAGACGCTTCATCAATAGCAACTTGCCAAAAGCCACTTTTGGCATCAAGCTTTGACATTACAAAAGCAGACTCTATATTTGTCAATAGCTCATCCACTGATGGCAGAATAAGCCTTTCACGGACAACAAATTTGTTTAATTCCCTGTAGTCAACACAAAGTCTAATAGTGCCATTCTTTTTTGAAGCGACTATTATAGGCGAACACCAATCTGTTGCTTCAGATACTGGGACAATAATATCTGATTTTACCATGCGATCCAATTCTTCCTTTAGCTTAGCCTTTAAAGGTATAGGAACTCGACGAGGACTGGATACAGAGAATGGCTTAGCGTCATCAGACAATTTAATGACATATGGATCACCTTTTACAACCCCCAAACCATTAACCCTAGGAGTGGCCCAATACTAAAGTGTGGAATGGCAGGCTAAATTTGTCGATTTTGCAGACATTTTTTTGAAAATTCGTATAAATTCAACCGTAGAAGTAAACCTAGCCAACCTTATATTCATTTTGATCAGGAAGAACAGGGCAATTTAGAAATACTAAAATGATAAAGATCTAGAAGGGTAATTTTTTCGGTAAAGTGAAAAGAAGAAAAAAAATTAGAATTTTATTTTTGAAATTTCAAAAGTAGCCTCGATGAAATTTTTTCTACTGATTTGTTATGGAAAATTCATTATATACATTTTGTAAGTTTTAGGGGTGTAATATATAATAATAAACGGAAACCCGAAATATATGTAAACTGTACGGTGTTATGTTGTGTTGTAAATAAGTCATGTAATATATGTATATACTAATATTGATATATACATATTTGTAAAGCTAATGAAGTAAGGAATCCAAAAAAGTCATAAAGTTGATGGTAAAAAATTGTTATCACTTATAAATAAATGTAAATAAAAGAATGTTTTGCTATTTTTGTGTATTTGGAAAAAAATATTTCACAGTATTTAGTATATAACTTTTTTGTCTAATATTTTTCCCCCAAAGCAATATAATCATGTTGTAGTACATTCAATTCCCTACATAGAAATATATAACATGTTATACATAGAATACATAGGAGTATACATATAAATATATAACTCACCACTACCAGATAAATAATCCAATTAGCCTAGGCCTACGACGCAACATCAGAAAAGTCGATCATCTCAATATCACTGCCTATATTACCCTCTAAATCGTCATCAACGTCACTAATACTTTATTCAAGAGCACCCTGAATGTCACTACAATCCATTTTTGCGTAAATTCGGCTAAATAAATAACTAAAACAATCTTACACAACTGACTGCGGTCAAACATAGCGCGCCATTTTGGACTGGGACTTCGACATTGCATATTTCAAATGTCATGTCATATTGGCAACAAAAACACAACACATCGAGACAGATATAAGAAGAAAGCCTGAAATCTGCTGTTTACAATGATACCAAATACAATACAGTTTGGAGCGAGCCAAACAAACTGACTGAGACTTGGTAAACAGCAAACAGCTGCGCAGTTGCCGATTAGGCAAAAATGTGACGTAATGAAACTATTCCTTGGTGATGATTTTCAGAATAAAACAGTGCTGCCAACGGAAAAACTAAATTACTCTACATTTCTTCCTCTTCAAAATAACATATTATTTGACTAGTAACTATAACTTACACTAGATATAAATCCGATTTTCCTAATGGCCCTTTTTCGGCCATCTGCCATTGTACAACAAAACAGAAAACACCTGTTTAAAAAAAATCATATGATCTGTCTAATCAATATTTCGTTCAAAACATCAATACCAAAATAAAGTGCATCTCTATAGCAGTGCATTGGTACCAACCGCAACTTCCCACGACAAAAATTACCCGAGCTGGGTAATTTAAAAAAAGTAGTGTTTTGACATTTTCTTAGCATCGGCTGCTAGAATCGCATCGCGCCAAAAATTCATTTGATTTCTAATTGTCGTGACATTGTTGTATAGCTGCTACAGGGTTTGTTTATGTAATAAAATGAAAGTTCAGAATATTATCTTTCGAATGATATATATATTGTTCACTTTTGAGTTGATTATTAGTGTTTTTTTTACGTTACAAAATTTTCGGTCCCGAATGGCCGATTCTCGGCCTCTGCCACAGTAGGCTGCACAAAATAGGGCCGAATCTCGGCCATTGGCCACTCCTAGGGTTAAAAACATTAGGGTACCTGGTCATCCACTCGACGCCAGACTTAATGTGATCCACAGACTTATGCAACAACCCAAATTAAATGATCGCCGGCCTCCCAAGTAAAGGCTCTTTTTGGCCTTCCACAATATACAAGTCCATTTGGGTTTCAACAGTTTTTTCTAAGTGTTACTCTAGATAGACCTTTCAAAGATAATTTACTGTTACCTGCGCCATGTAAACTACGAGAAGTCGGTATGATCTTAAGATTTAATTCTTTGATCAAACCTGGACCACAGACACAAACATCAGCACCGGAATCAATTTTCCAATGTACTGAAACTCCAATAATTTCCATGTCTGTATAAAATAAATCACTATCGTCTTGTACAGATGCCAAATAAATGCTTTCTAAATTAGATATACACGACTCACCAGAATCACTTCAGGAACCTTTAACATCATCATATTCAGTGCCAACCTGGTTTAATGAAGACTGTTTATTATGGGGACACATAGGACGCCAATGTCCAATCTGCTTGCCGCCATGACATCGCGACTTCCTTGCCTGACAGTTTTAGGAATGTTTTCCCAGGGACCCAACTATTTTACCGCATCTGGAACACTTGTAAGATTGAATTTTTTATTCGATTTGGCAACTTTCATAACTCCATGCAGATCTTTAACATCCTCGGATCCGGAGTCATCTTGCCGTACTGCATCTTGTTGCTTCTCAATAGCCACAGATTGCCGAATTCGCATTATCGCTTCTTCCAATATAAGGTCTTTGTGGAGCTGCAATTGTGTTGAAAGATTTCTATTTGACAAACCTGAAACTTAAGCAATAAAATATCTTTGTCAAAGTTACAACTTTCACATATCCATTCACATTTGTCAGCCAACTTATATAAATCGTTAATGTAGCTGTCAACAGATTCGTTTTGCCCTTGTACTCTTTGGAGAAACTTAGTACTTCATAAAACAGGTTCTTACGGACAGAAAAATAATCATTAAACGTTTTCTTTACCTGCTCATAAGTTTCCCTTCTATCAGGAGGCAGTCCAATGGATGTGAGTAGTGAGTCAGCTTCACCCCCTAAACAATATATAAGGCAGTTGACTTGTTGATTTTCTTCCTTTTTAAATAATCCCAATGCTGAACGATAAACTTCAAATCTACGCAGCCATTGAGACCATTTTGAGGGTTCCATACATCAAAAGTCTCAGGAGGTTTCAGATTAACACTACTACTGGTAACAACATTTGAAGTTGACTCTGTTGTCTTCTTTAAAAAATCTGTTAATGCCTTAGTCAAATTTTCAATATCTGACAAAATTCTAATTAAATTTTACACCTCTGTCACCATGTAGCGAGATTAATAAAATATAATATTGTAAAGCATAACATTTATTTCAAAATACAAATCATAATCCTCCCAAGAATACTCAACAAAAACAGCCCAAACATAAACAAACAACCCATGGTACATTTGACTTAAAAACACTTTTGGAACAGATGTCACAGAAAGACTCACAAATTGACTATTTACATTTACGTATTTCAACAAGTCACGTGACGCTCCGTAGACTACGGCAGCGCTACAAAGAGGGAGAACTTTTCCTGGCTTCAAAGAGGTATGATTTACTTTATGCTAAATCAGTTATCGATCTATTTATACAGTGATTTATAAATGTCCGAATGTCGGCCAATGGGGCAAATAACGGGCCTGACATAACAGCTGATTTCAAAAATTATTTCTCAGACTTTATGAAGTCGTAAGACAAATTTCTCTTTACAAAAAGAAAGAACAACTAATGCTGTTTCCAATGGTACCAACCGCTTCCTGTTTGGGCCATAATACAGACGCTACGATTTTTTGTAAGAACAAGTGTTTTACAAGATTTCGCACCTAAATTTTGTTCAAATTATAATAGCAATTAGATTGATCTGTCACTGCTACGAGGTTCGTTTATAGATGAAAATTAAAGTTTAGAATCTCCTCTTTAAAATGGTATCAATATTATTACGTTCCTGGATAATTTTCAATGCATTATAAGCAGTTGAAAAAAATTACCCAATTGTACGAGTATCGGCCAAAAGCCATCCGGCGCACACATGCAATGGCCGAGTACTCGGACAATGGCAGTCCTAGGGTTAAAGAAAAGTTGTGCTTATTTATTGATACAAATAATTTATACAATTTTGAATTGTTTCATGAAAGTATAATGTTGTTGTTACACCAATACAATTGAAAATACTTCCAGTAAAAATTTGTTGTGTTTATAGTTTTTGCATTTGTGTAAGTGCTTGAACATTTTGTTACGAGTATGTAATACCTGTATTAATAAATTCCCCATGTCAGTATCGGGAAGTTCCATGGTGTTGGTGGAGGGGGTTGTGGCAGTGGACCCCTCTTCAGTAGGGCCTGATGCCCCCCCTGCCAAAGTGCGCAAACTGGACCCGGAGGATCTTGCTAGCACACACTGGACAGTTGGCGACACTGCTCAGTCAGCTGTTATTGCCAACTTCATGCTTGCATACCAGTGCTGGCAACTGCTCTATAGCTGTGACTACTTGGAGAGAGGTAGGTGGGAAATGGGGTTAGGTTTTGTATAGCACTACTCGTGCATAAAAGAGGCTTGTATACGAGTGCTGACAACTAACCTGGTGCTGTGGTAATTTAAAAAGGCCATAGTGGTTTTTATAGGTTTTTATACCCGAAATAGTTAACAATTTACTAAAATGGTTTTGCCAATTGCCTTCTCATATTCCAATAACAAAACGTGCTGTATGTTTGTGAAAAGTTACTAGGGCCTATGTATTTTTGAATATTCGCAATATTGTTTAGTAACACACTATTGTCTACTGCTTTATAGTTGACAACTTGGAACTAAGTTTGCAAGTTTATTAAGGGTTTTTTACTTTTATTTTTTAGTCAAATTAAATTTTGAAATTAATCAAGGTACATTAGATAATGGATTTTATTTCCAAGTTAATATTTTTTAGTATTCCTAAAAGTGCAGTTGAAATGGACTGATGGAAATTACTGTTCTTCTACTAAAACCACTGGTGTTTCATTGAAGAGTTCACCAAGCTGATCCAGACACTGGGCCTCGACCCCTGGATCTCTGGGTTCCTCCTGGACGTGACTCTGTACCAGGGGAACCATGAGGAGTGTCTGCAGATGCTGGCCAGTCACGACACGTCACGCAAGACCAGCCTGCGACTGGCGTCCACTCACTTCTTCCTCGGCCAGTACACTGTGAGTGCGGTACCAGTCTTAGTAACAATTGTTAGTTTTGGAGTTTGAAACATTTGTCTCAGCAGATTATCCTTCCCATTTTGAACAGCCTACATCTCACTGAAAATCTAACGAGGAATAAGGCAGTATTTAGAATTTCTGTAAAGTTTACATTCAGCCCTGCTTAATCTCGTCAATAAATACAAATCATGGAACTTGGGTACTTTTTTAATAAGTTATCCTGAAAATGTTTAAAAATAATGAAAAAATCAAATGATAACTTAGAATGTCTTTTAGTAGGGTAGTACATGCCACACTCATAATTGACACTCAAGTCCAATACTCTGATGTGACAGAAGATGCTAGACAACATCCTAGGAGCCATCTCCCACTGGCCGCCGCATTCCGTGCCTGGGACGCTCTCCACCGCAGGCCTCAGGGACGGCAAGAAGCGGCACCTGCACTTCCTGCCTGTGCGGCGGCTGCCCGTGCTACAGTACTGCTGCAAACTGCTCATACAGGCGCTAAGAGTGAGTTTCCACCTTTTCCCACTAGTTCCTTCCGACTTTGTTTGTTTCCTATTAGCTATCTATAGAATACTTGTATGGTTACTATTATCACAGTTAACAACAATTGTTGGTTACTACCTCATCTGTTATAGATTTTGTTGTTACCCTAATAAATTAACAAGGGAAAGGATATGTTGTTCCTTCTCATTAAATTTAAATAAATAAAATGTTTACTGTGGAGCTAGAGAAGAGGTTTACAAGGCTTTTAAAGTTAATGTTTCTTCATGAATTGTGAGATTTGTAATTTATTTAGTAAATAAAATAAACCAAATAAACTAGGTTACGCAGCAGAAAAAGTCAGGAACCGATTATCATCAGGCTGAATGGGAAAATTACAATGATGGTTGTATTCTGCGAACACATCTAGTAAGATACAAGTCAGTCATTGCTGGTTTCTGATTAATTGTTGGACTGGTCGGTAGGTGTTTCTAGAATACCCCATAGTCATGATGGTAATGATTGGTATAACTGATCAAAGCCCCAACATCTGTTATGAATATGTGGGTTGTCTAGTTTATTAGATACTAGCCGACCTGTTGCAGCTTCGCCCGGGTAAACTATGACAGCTGTGTGTGCTTCAATCTGTGGTAAGCCCATGGAACTATACGAATCAAGATCAGCTGTTTGAATTTTCATCAACTAAAACCAAAGTGAATGTCCATAAGGAATACATGGTAACTTTGGGACCCAGCGGGGCGCAACCCAGGGGGAATTTCGTAATACCGTTTCTTAGCAAGCATCTAGGGCCAAAGAGGAAACTATATGTAAAATCCAACTATGTAGGCTTTATAGTGATGGAGATTTTGTGTTAGGTCGGGCAGTCAGTCAGTCAGTGGTATTTGGGTTTTATATATTGAGATAACTTGATGAGTTGTAACATATATTTAAATATTCTATGTATTCAAATGCTACAAAATGTACCATACTAATCATAAAGTTGTACAAAAAATATTTCACCTAGATTTTAATATATTACTTGTAATGCATTCAGTAACTATAAGTGTGTGGCAGAGGAACCTGGTGAGCGTGTCTATGGAGTGTGACTTGGCCATAGGCCACATGCTGGTGCTGATGCAGTTGGATTGGCCTCAGCACGAGGCTTTGCAGGCCGAGGTCATCAAACGGATCAGGATCAGGAGTAAGTGGTTATCAGTTACTGTAAGTGTGGCATGTACTGTGGCAGAGGAACCTGGTGAGCGTGTCTATAGAGTGTGACTTGGCCATAGGCCACATGCTGGTGATCATGCAGTTGGATTGGCCTCAGCACGAGGCTTTGCAGGCCGAGGTCATCAAACGGATCAGGATCAGGAGTAAGTGGTTATCAGTTACTGTAAGTGTGGCATATACTGTGGCAGAGGAACCTGGTGAGCGTGTCTATAGAGTGTGACTTGGCCATAGGCCACATGCTGGTGCTCATGCAGTTGGATTGGCCTCAGCACGAGGCTTTGCAGGCCGAGGACATCAAACGGATCAGGATCAGGAGTAAGTGGTTATCAGTTACTGTAAGTGTGGCATATACTGTGGCAGAGGAACCTGGTGAGCGTGTCTATAGAGTGTGACTTGGCCATAGGCCACATGCTGGTGATCATGCAGTTGGATTGGCCTCAGCACGAGGCTTTGCTGGCCGAGGTCATCAAACGGATCAGGATCAGGAGTAAGTGGTTATCAGTTACTGTAAGTGTGGCATATACTGTGGCAGAGGAATCTAGTATATAATTCTAAATGCTGCTATAAATTATTCTAGATAGCCTTTTAACTTAGTTTTTGTTGTTAAAGCTTGTTTATTTTTTATTTCTTGAGTTTTCTTTAAACATATTCATATTTGTTATATTAGTATGCATGATGTAATGTGCTGGTCCAGCTCCGAGTAGTGTGGCGTTAAATAAGATGGGCACATATCTTGTTTCTTAGTTCAGACAAAGATTTGTTTCTTGATCGTTACCAGATTAATTTGTGTTTTAATGCCAGGGGCTTTTTTATGTTCTGACAGATAACAAAACAGTGGTCTTGTAACTTCCAAGGTCAAAAGGTTAGCTAAAATTATTTAAATTCTTGCTAAATGAATAATTGTCACTTCTTAAAGTATCTTCCAGAAAACGTCCAGTTTTATTTTAGTAACCAATTCCAAATGTTGGTTGTCCAGGCAGCTTCACCTACGCCCTGTTCACCAAGTACATTGTGTTGCCTGATATCGTGGATGACTTCATGCTGCTCTCCACTGAGAATGTGCCTCTAGACATCTTACCACCCTCCTCCAACCAGATGCTTAAGTAAGTATTGTTGCTGAACATAACGTTGTAGGTGTGCCAAAGGGCTGAAAAAATCTTCCCCCAAACACAAATTTTGATGCAAGTTTGGTCGACACAACTTTGGACAAATTGTACATTACTGTAGAACTCCAATTATCCAAATTAATTGGGGATCGGGCCAATTCGGATATGCAGAAATTCGGATAATCAGGTATACCTCGGGAATTAAGCAAAAAACATCACCATACATAAAAACTCAGAATTTTATCGACAAAGTTATTATAAATGTAGTGAACAGAAAGTGAGCGAACTGTATCAAGAATATACGTCATAAAAATTAAATTACAGGAGTTAAATTGAATACAGTATATACAGTTGCTCTTTTCAATACATACTGTACGTATCTCACTGTTCAATGTTGGTTATTTCACTTGAACATCTCGAGCAAAGTGAGTTTATCACTTAGCGAAAGGACAACACGTTTACGTTTTGTACTCATTTCGAACGATAATCTCGGTGAAAGAACAGTAGCGACTGATGATGAGCAGGGCGGGAAGGGGGTATGACTCATTGTTCCCTGCAAAAATATCGTCCGGAAGGTAACAGCGCGGGCTTTTATTTTAGCGCTCACGGCGCATTATCGCTACACGCGCTCCCGCTGTTATTTTCTTGATTTTTATATTTCTATTATTTCACTCAAAATCGATTCGGATAATTGGATATTCGGATAATTGGGGTTCGGATAATTGGATTTCTACTGTATGGATGAATCTGTTCATACATGGTATTTGACCATTATGTTTTTTGGAAGTAAGCTAAAAAGGGCTCAAGACGATCTTATGTTTTTTTTTAACCAAGTGTATGTAATGAAACAGAAGAGTTTCTTTAACCAAAACAAACTGTTTATGCCATTGTAGATCTCCTAGGGCATCTCAGAGCAAATAGTTAGCAACTATTTGGTTCGATTCTTGGACTTAATGCATAATTTGAAGGGTCTAGGCAGATCTCACTCTTAAGTGTTTGTGGTATTTAAAAAATTCTTCTGACTTTGAGTGAAATAAGCAATAACTATGTAGTTATTGTATTGCATTTATTTGAAATTTAAAGTGAGTGGGACAGTTCTATTCTCCTTCATTTAAGAGGGAATGTAAATACCTTAAGTTACTACCTAAAAAATCTTATTGAAAGAAAAAGTATATTTTGATTATTATCTTCTGATACCCAATACATTTTGCTAGTAATCTTAACTCTTTTTTATTTTTGACTGCAAGTGTGAATGTATTTTTTCTGTCTTTTCATATTGTTTCTTAATTAATAATAGTTAATATGACTTGAGGCTTGTCATACAGTAAAATAGTTTGTTCAATGACAACAAAGAGGATTGAATTGTATTGGTCTGCACTTATACATGCTATAGGCGTGCATTACATTATATAAGACAAGAGTGACTCCCATATACTCATTGTTAAACCATTAACGATTATTTGTAACCAGAAACTTATTTCCACTTGGATTTTGCTAAACCTCATAATTGTAATAAAATTAATTATTTTTAGCCACAGAAGAATTTCTACTAGAGGAGTAGACAAGGGTGCAAAAGAAGACTTCAAACTGGCAATGAAGAGGCAAGTGGCTAGAAGTGTTGAACCTATAGATAACATAATCACCACGTTCTTGACAGAACAGCGTGACCTCATCAGCCATAGCCTGTCCACTTGCCAAACCTGAGATCAAGCTGTGGCCTATGGCCATCCAGTACATTACTGAGCCTTAGGCCTAGCCATGGCCTTTGGCCACTCAGTACATTGCTGAGTCGTAGGCCTAACCAATGCGGCCTGTGGCCACCAAAGGACTTGCTGAGCTCGAGGAAATTAGGTGCAATCAGTATTACTTGTTTTGTTTGCCAAAACGTAATCCATATGGGACTGTAGGGTACAATTATTATGAAACCGAGACAAAATTGTTATTTTAATACTTCATGATATTCATGTTTTGAAACTTGCTAATCTGTGCTGTTGAAAACTCAGTATTTCAATCAGAAAGTGTACTATTCATCTTGCATGCAGTATGCTTTATGTGATGCATAGGAATGATGATTTTGCAACAACCATATCGAGAAAAATATTCTTGTTAAATTGTTTCTGTAAAGTGTTATATTAATATCATTCAAATGTTCACTTCCAAGAAATCATATACCTTGTGTTAGCCTTGTTCTTTTGCAGAAAACATTTATATGTTAACACTAGTATGTCTTATTTTTTTTTAATGTAGAATTGATCGAATAAAAGCAACTCAGAGTTGTACATTTGTAATATACGTTATTTTCTAAATAGATTTGTGAGTTTTATTTTCGATTCCAAACTTTTGAAATTGGAACTTCTTTGTCGTATTCAGTTACCTTTAAAACTTATTAAAAAAACAAATTGTTAAACAAATCATTGTATAGTGACGACCTGTATACACATTTGTATGTGTAATGGAAGGACAAACATCACAAATAATTAACATAAATAGTTGAATAATTGAAATCAAATTCAACAAGTACTTACTTACTTTAAACTTTTAACAGTAAATTAAGGTATTAAATAGACATTTTTAGACTTGTTTCATTATTACAACGACAACATGATTGTATAATGGCAGTTGAGTAGTAGTAGTCACCATAAACATACACAGTTAGTTTGTTTATATTCAAGCTTCAACACAATGTTCACCATTACTACTATGGACCATGTCTAAGCTATCATATATCAAACACTTAATGTAAAACACTCTGATTAAGAAAACTAATAGTTGTACACCTTACATTTTTTTAAATAACAATGTGGTTGATTTAGAATTCTGCATTAAAACTATACAATTAAACTGTTGTGTTCTTGAAATAAAAATCCAAGGTTTAATTGAGCTAAAAATAAGATTGAAAATATATAATCGTTTACAACTTACACAAACATTGCTTCAAACAAATTGACTAAATTGGTAAAAAATGTTGTTTGTTTTAATAATTTAGTCTTACAAAAGTATCTACTCTCAAATTTGATACAGACGTATTTGTGTATTTTGTTTAGACAGTCTTATATCAAATTAAAAACTCACCCCTTAATGTACCTACGTAGAGAGCCAGCTTACTAGGGGTCTGCGGTGCACCGAAAAATCGGTACCGGTTCGGTACAAAATGAATAACTGAATTTGGTTCAGTACTACTAACGGCGCCGGTACTAAGTCGGTACGGTACAGCCTAGAACTACAAAAAATCAGTATTCACTGTTTCAACCACATTTTTCCTTCAGTTTTATTCATAACATATTTTTCGTCCGTTGACATTCGATTGACACGCCTTTGCACACGACAGCAACTTTCAACTTTGACCGGCATTCAATCGCGAGTTTATAGGTTCACGAATGATGACAAGATGCCTTTACAGCATTGATAAAGCCGCCTCCACAGACTGGCCGAGTGTTTCGTTGAGTTATGTACGACTCGGCGAGTAATGTAATAATGTACATAAACATCGAGAGTAACAGAGGTTAATAACAACAAAATACTATACGCATTTACAATGTCACGCTCGTCTTTGCTCGCCTAGACTTGGCCAGTGTATGGAGGCGGTACAAACGTAACAAAAAACCTACAACCGAATTTGTATGACATTTAATCATCTTTAAATCAAACTGAGGGATAAACACATAAATATCTGTTTGTTTTTTATATCAACGAACTTATAACACCGTTTTGTATTGTACATTGCTGATTATATAATGGTCCCTTAACCTCAAATGAGTACTTGATACTACTTAAAATCGCCAAACATTTGGCAAAGACATTCAGATCTACAATCGTGTGTTACAGAGAGTAATAACATGCAGAAGGTTGACAGTTATTTTGATATGCAAACGTAATATCATGAACATCAATTCAAAAATACAAATCGGGCTTGTCATAACATTTTCCTAATAGGCATTATGACACTTCTTAACGTTTTATGGATATAAATTAAATCAACCGAAAGAAACTGTTTGAATTCTACATTACATATGCCGTGAACGGTTTAGAAGAGTGTTTAGGTTAAATATTAGTTTCATCGCTAAAACGTCGATTAATAAAAAAAAAAAATTTTACACACACTACTGTTGTAACAAATAAAAAAGGTTAGCCTACATTGGTTCATAATTTTATGGCGTATATCATAATTTTGGAAACTGCGTATTTCTTTCTCTCTGATATTCACTTTCTAAGTATACACTTTGTGTGACGATGACGTTTGGACGTAATCATCACTTCCACTGCCGCGCATCGTCTTTGTTGATAAAATGTTTTGAACAAGCCATGATAGCAAGTTTTGTGATAGCCTTTATAGTTAGACTATTTTAAACAAATAATGAGTGATTGTGATGGATTCTTGATTCTTCATAAACCGCCATCGCCGTCGACTCCTGTTACAACGAGTAGGCTACATTACTACTTTGACGCCTGATGAGTATGTGTCATCTGATTGCAATACAAATTCTTATTCTGTTGCGTTTCTTGGTTATAGGATTTAAAATTTGTTGGAGGCTATAATTTATAATTCATACAACCTGTATTTAATTTGAAAATACACACACATACCTTCCTTTCCTTTATTATTATTTTATCGTCTTACTTGTAAATAAAAGTTTATAACGAAATAGAATTGTCTTATTTGTGTTTTATGTGACTGTTATTTGTATTATCTTGTATGAGATAAATTTTGATTATCTATATATATGAAATGTAGGTATTTGAGATAGCTTTACAATTTAAATTAACTAGGAAATTACCTAACATAACTAGTGAATATGGGGAAAATTGAATAAATGGTATCCATGGGTAATTATTACAAATACAAATAACAAAATCTTATCTTATAGATGAAATAAGCCTACATAACTTAATTAATATAATTATTTAACATAAAGGGAATTATTACTATTGGAGTTATATTATATTATTATATTTGGGCTTTCTTTCTTTATTTACGTTATTTAACACATTATTATTGTTATTAGGCCTATATAAATATTTGTGAACTATTACAAATTATAATCAAAAGCTTGCCTAAATACATTTTTATGACTGCTATATGTTTTTCTTTAAAAATATTTTTTCTGTATTTGTTCTGTTTGGTTTCCAAATACACTTAGGCTATGATAAATTACGGCTATTTTATTACCGCGTACCGTACCAATTTTGTACCGAGAACCGAGGAACAAAAATATTTACCATACCGAACTGTACCAACCTTAAATTTCTGGTACCACAGACTCCTACAGCTAACATCATAGAATATTAGCAATAAGTATTGTGTTATTAGAACTAATCTTAAGAAATAAATTGAATAAGTTATAAAAATATCCCTTTGTATAAAAATATAAGCAGGAGTAAAAGTTAAGAAAAATTATAAAATTAAGTAATGGTAGAACAACTTAATAATCTTAATATAAAACATTACATGTTAAACACTAAATGATAATGTGATTATACAATTACTAGCTTTTCCTGTCTGTTTTTCTCACCTTTACTTTTAAATACATACGTTGGTTTCATTGTGTAAACTATTTTTTACCTTGTATTTAATCTTGTAATACCAAGCAATTGATCTCACTCAAGAAACAAATTTTGTTTAAACAATTTGTAAGAGAGTTTTTTTTCAAAACTAAGGCCCTCTTAAATTTATAATCTTAGGAGTTTTCAGATCCATGTTTATTACCAAAGCAGATCTTGTGATTTTGTGCAATAAAAACTTCTCAGTAAAGACAACTTTCACTCTTGTTTTTAACTGGAGAAATTGTATAATGTTTCTTTTTAAATGCCTATTTTTATTAAATGTTGTGAATTAAAAACTGCTCTTGAAGATTAACTTAACATAATCAAACACATAAAGTACACAATGTTTGGTGTGATGAAGATTGTGAATGAGAGGTGTGATGGGCGTTGGAAGACCCCTCGGTGATGATTAAACACCTCTGTACGAGCGGAAGGCGAGGATAGTGCTGCCTAGGTAGAGCACTGCCAGGATTACTCCCAGAACCTGCGGGGATCAAAACAGGTGTGTGAGTATTCCAGCCAAAGATACGTTATTAAGTCTCACAGTTTTAAAAATAATTTGAAAAGACATCAATATTTGTAGTTATTGTGTAAACTAGTAATACACTAACTAGTTTATGAGCATTTGATGTCATTGAATATCTTCTTACAAACTTACGACATTTATATCATGAAGCATGTATTAAAAACTTTCTTGCTTGAAAGTTATATAGATATTTTGTCAGAAACTTCTAAGCATTTATATATTAGTTCCTTTCAGTGCTGCACTGTTTTTTGTTTGTTTTTTTCAGGTGACAATCCTGTTCTTGCAGCAGTTGGTCAAGTCACAGTCAATAGAGCTACTGGCTATACAAGGCCTTGATTTAAAGGGAAGAAATGTACCTGATTTAATGAGCCAAATACAAAGTTTATGCATTTAAACTTATTGTATCGACGAATACAAATTTTGTTAATACATTCCATTACTTTACAACAACCAACAATTTAATTTAAAATTGAATAGACCTATCAATAAGCTATAAAAGCTATAGAGCTATAAAATATGTGAGGTTTAATTCTGTTAGTTAATTTAGATAGTACAAATTTTCATATTACGCATGGTGCTTTTATCTATATGTTGATATATACCCTGTGGTGGTGTGTATGAATTATGACCTGTCAATGCACTGTGATGCCCAAAGGACCAATAGACGTATTATGTCTTACCGCAGCAGTGATGTAAGGATGTTCGTCATTCCTGCGCCCTTGGACAAAGTACAGGATCAAGGTGAGCAAGTACAGGATAAAAGCCACACCGTGAAAAATAAATTCCTGAAAAATAAACAGGTTTAATAATAATCTAAGAAAATTGTCTCTGAGCTGAAAAAACATCTATTTGTTGAAGTTAAGATGCTTAAACCATGAAGTTTTAGGGGGATTTGTCTGATATGATAATGAATGGTTAAAGTAATACAGATGACTATTTTATAAGTATAACTATTGAAGTGGGTATTTTGCTTGAAAGTGGCAGATTCATACACATGGCGGGTTTTATATTTTGAAATCTACAGAATTTAAATTTTTTGTTGCTTTACTGCTAACCTTTCCAGTGAATCTCTTTCAGTTGTCAAAACGTCCTAGGATTTGGAAATGAAATATATTTCCTTTTTATATGTTCATTTAAATGTAGCATTAATGTAGCATACAATAGATCAGAAACCCCAGAAAAGTGGCCTGCCAATAGCCTTCGAGCCCTACACCTTTCAGAGGACCACAACGGTCTGAACCTCCAAAGGCTCCCTGTCATTAGTTCAATGTTTAGCATTCAACATGTTTGTTGAATAAGCTAAGTTGTTTGTTTTTTTAAGTTGAATCCAATGAAAACTAAAATTTGGTTTGATGAAAAATGCTGTGTAAAAATTCCAAAACCCCATTTTCGTGGTATAAAATCCCCCCGAAAGGACCTCTTGGATGAGGCGCAATGTCTGGTCTTTCATCCATATAAGGTAATTTATGTTGCTTTACATGTTTGTATTAAATATAATCAAGATCAGACCTTTTTATAAAAGTGATCATGCCCACGGACAGACACACACACTTATATGTCTGGAATTTGAGCGAATGGTGTTTTTGGCATCTGGGGACCTCAAAAAGTTATCACGGTCCCAGGCTTAAGTCTTACCTTGCCGACTACAGTAGTAGCTTGTTCTTCCCTACAAGGAAAATTTGCTGATAGTTTTATTTTTTGTTAAGTTCCAAAAGCTACAATTAACTTGCTTTACAACTTCTAAAATCTATATAAAAATGTCTTAAAAACTACTGAAAAATCAGAGAACCACATAGGATGTTTCAGTAATCATTCTGAAGTCAGATACAATTTGATTCAAGTTAATTTGCCTGTTACTTATTTTATATTACATACTTGTTTACTTAAAGTAACCTTATAATAAATAAATAACACTTACAAATAATGTTTTTGCGATGATGGAAGATGTGCCAAGAGATAAGAGGCAAGCGGCGAGAAGACAGGAGCTGCCGATGAGGCAAGCGAACGACACGAGGTAGAGGTAGAGGTGGCTGGTGGTGGAGGAGTGGAAGAACAGGCGGAACTCGTCAGTGTAGACGGTCATCAGCACGAACAGCGCCAAGCCCAGCAGCTGGAAAACACAGTAAAAATTACACTTAGGGAGGAGTTACAACAAAAATACATAAAATAGCTGGTACCAGTGGCTTTTTTCCTGTAGTCTTTCTTGATTCCCGTTTCTTTTACCATTGGGAAAAATATTGTTAACGTGAAAACTCAAAACAAAATCATTACTCCATAAGGTTAACACTGATAAAGTCCAGAAAGGCAGATCCCTAAGGTCTAGGAGTTTGAATGGCCTCAAATTCCTAGGATTAACCTAAATTACTGTGCAGAGTTTTATCGCAATCGGATGAATAGTACAGGAACACAAAGAGACAAAGAAACAAAGAAATATTCACTTTTACATATAGAGTTTGCTGGAGTACTTTATAATCAGCTAATATATTTTGTTTTTAAAGTTAGAAAGAGTTTATTTTTGTTATTAGAAAGTATAATAAGTTTAACACATTCGCTGTGGGAAAAATGGGTAGGTTTCAGGTAAGTTGAAAATGTTATCTCATTAAGTCATGTATTATACATCTGTTAGACAGCCTTGATAATCGAAAAACATGTTACATCACCCATAATGATGTATTAGTGTTTAAAGTGAAAACAAACTATGTGTAGTACAGGCGGGTCACCCCTCATCTGGAATTCCAGTGTGGTGTTGTGAGGTACACTGACATACTGTTGTAACTAGCACTGCTGCCATTGGTTGTCGTTATTGTGTTGCATTTTAAACAAAAATTGTTATAGCCCCAACCACTTCCTCTGTTTCAAAATTTTATTTCCAGAAAGTCCATAGTAGGTCTGTAATAGGGATGAGTCAGTTCTAATTGTCGATTCTCGATTCCGCCGATTCTCAGGCTGAGAATCGGAATTGAGAACCGGTGGCCCAAAAACGATTCCGATTCTATTGACTCCAGGCCGTCAGTACCAAAAAACAACTTAGCGTGGGAAAACAAACAGAGATAAGCTAAACAATGTTTAACAAAATAAGTGGTTGAAATAAGACTCATCCTGACAAAAAATCACTTCCTTTCCAGTCTCAAAACTTTTCTCAACTGATAGGAAAGGAGAATTGACAGGAGTTCCATTTATTGATGTACATGAATGAAGAAAACAGATAAGGAACCAGTGGCCGAGTCAAGTCACCGAGCGACCCTATATTTGTTGTCCCATTCTTAAAATGGGGCTGGTCCATTTTTCAGCATCTGGTTGAGGGTCTCGTTAATTTATTCAATAGATAAGAGTTTCTATTACAAAATGCTAAAACCAAAATTAATTGCCATACAAAGACAAATGATGGCTCATTTGTTCGTCTGATCACCACAAATTAAATGAAATGTCAATCAAAGTTGTGTGACAAGAGATACGGATAATACAGTCACCGTTTATCAGTTTTATAATGTTCCCCAACTATTCAAACCTTTTATATATTGAATTCCTTCTTTCCCGATATTTTTTTTCTTTCTATTCAAATTCCCCACTTTCCCAACTTTTTATACTGCAAGACATCCTAAAATTTGTTGTTATTCAATTTTTTTTAAGTAGAAATTTAACACTACAGTATTTAAAACGTTGAATTTCAATCATTAAAAATTAATTATTTTTGAAATAAATTTAGCTTTCTAATTTTTATACAAAATTTAAAACCCAAAATTTAACATTAACTAGATGATTTAACCGTCCAACGGTCGAAATTCAACCAAATTTTTTTAATATAAAGCTAACGAATATATGAAAAAAAAGTTTAATATCTAGTGGGTTCTGTTGCGCTCATCTCTCTTTCCCTTTCCCTTCCCTCTCTCTCTCTCCCTCTCCCTCCCCATCCCCACCCCCAGGTAATTTTTTTAACGTGGAGTTAAAACGGATATCAGAAGGGCGTTACCATTACAGTAACCAGTAGCCTTTTTATTAATGCCTGAAACTTCTCCACCTCATCATCTCTCCCCCCCCCTCACAAACAGGTTTAATTTTTGTAATGTGGAGTTGAAACGGATATCAGAAGGGCGTTACCATTAGAGTAATCAGTAGCCTTTTTATTAATGCCTGAAACTTCTCCACCTCATCATTTCTCCCCCCCCCTCACAAACAGGTTTAATTTTTGTAATGTGGAGTTGAAACGGATATCAGGAGGGTGTTACCATTACAGTAATCAGTAGCCTTTTTATTAATGCCTGAAACTTCTCCACCTCATCATTTCTCCCCCCCCCCCTCACAAACAGGTTTAATTTTTGTAATGTGGAGTTGAAACGGATATCAGAAGGGCGTTACCCGACAGGGAGTTATCACTTGTATATTCCCTAGTTATTAACCCATGTTTCGCATAAGAATACACAGGCCTAAAGCCAGATGTTTTAAAAGAATCACATCACATTAGCAAATTAAGTTGCTCGTACCCCCATTTTGGGAATAATCTAGCTCATATCCCGTCTTATTAGTTTACACTGAGATGCTATTCCAGAAGTTTTCTTGAAACAGCTGTTTTTGCTTCTGTACTTTGTTTTGTTAGTAACATCAGATGCTGTTAAATGTTCAATTACATTTCTTTATACTAGTTGTTCTGTTGCTCGAATCAAAGCAAGTCTGTACTCAACGAAAGGTTACTTCAGTTGTAAACAAACATAACAAAACATTTTATATTAAAACAGATGATAACAACGTACTTTCAATCAACACATAGTTTTCCGCCGACGGATAGCGCCAATGTTTCGAAAATTCAGCCCATTACTGTATTTAGGTGATGCCCTTTCTTAAACTTCTGAGACGTATTGGCAAATCTAAGTAAAAATACCGTTAATTTGATACCTCAAATGTTAAAATTTGTCTAGCCGATATCGAGTTATGACTGAAGAAAATATCCATTGCTGAATTAATATATAGATAATCACCAACCAACTGATTGTCTCAATTTATTAAATAAAAATAAAAACTGACATAAAAAATTGTATTTAAATAATTTCTAAAACATTACTTTGCTATTTCTCCTTTTATTAGGAATCGATGGAATCGGAATCTGAACCGGAATCAAAATAAAAAAAATTGGAATCGACTCCAAGACTCAAGAAGAAGCTAGAAGAAACCTCCTAGTGTGGGATGGGCCTATACGCCTAAAGAAGGTGTGAAACAATCAGTACCGGCCTGAGGGATGTGTGAGCCGTGCTCCAGGATGGGGCGCGAAGGGCGCACTCCCTAGGGAGGTGGCGCAATGTATTAAAAACAAATTATTTTATTTTTATAAGATTTTTGGGGTTTATACAGCTGTGGATTTACAATTTTATCTCTTAGTCTATTAATATTATTCGTAGCGCTTTATGGGTAGGGTAGTAAATCCTTAGCAAAACCATGCCATCAGGCATTTACCTTCACAATCTTATAATAGGCTTTGCAAGGCCTCTGAAAAACTAGGGGGCCATCTCTGAAAACAATATTTACCTAGAATAATATATGACATTTCATGGACCAAGTTAGTTAACTCATTTACTGTATGAGTTAAGCTCCCGAATCACCGATCAATATTTGTGTACTGGTTTAAATTACCTTATCGTCAAGTGATCCTATTTTCCTTGAAAAGCGACCGGTTTCAATCCACTATTGGGATCTTCATCAGGCAAATGTCAAAAGTTCTAGTTCTTCTTGAACATGTCAGAATTTCTTAGTGGGTTTTAAAAAAGAACACGTTCAAGAAGAACTAGATCTTTGACGTTCGCCTGATGAAGATCCCAGTAGTGGATTGAAACTGGTCGCCTTTCAAGGAAAATAGGATCACTTGAAGATAAGGTAATTCAAACCAGTACACAAATAACATATACTTAGATAGGAAATATTAAAAATTATTGGTCTACGATATTACTGAAACTAATACAGTTTTAAGTTTTATAAGGTTTATTTTACTTCCAAACTAAATATGAAAAAATATCCTACCTTCATCTTAGTGAATGAAGCTCTCACATGGTATATTGCAGGATAAACTAAGCAGTGGATGGACTTCTAACTCCCTTCCTAACTGTTTAAATATGTTGGAGAATATATTTGTGTATAATGGTGTCCAATTCTTTTAAAGAAATTACAATTTCTAAACTTAACTTTCTGCGTACGTTTAACTTAGAAAACGTAATACAGTGAAACCTCCATAAGTCAAATTCCTTGATAACTCAAATTTTTGTCATTCCCCTAGAACTTGCCTACCTAATGCTATGTTATTTGACCTCTATAAGTCGAAGGGTTAACAGGAAACACCTCGATAACTCAAATTTTTGCAGTATTCTTAGCCTGTCCCCGCACCTCTATAAGTCGATGTTTTAGCTGTAGAACCTCTGTAACTCGAATATGTACGATTTCCATACCTCTATAAGTCGAAGTATTGACTAGAGAACCTCTATAAGTCGAAGTTGTTCATTCACCAAACCTCCAGTGACTTTGCAGCCGGAAATTTCAACCCTCCCTCCCCACTAAATCTCTTTCCCGGGTGCTCCTGGTGTCGGTAAAACAACCGACAAATTTATGTTGATGAGCAACACGCATATCAAACGCACCATATTGTTGTAAATTTTTGTTTAATAAAATTGTTTTGATTTGATTAGATTTGTGATCCAAGTCGTTAGTTAGTGTGAGTTCAGAGATTCTGGATGTAGTACGTGAAACATAGTTGTTAGGTTGTTTTTACGAAGTGTTTGTAGTTTGGTAAAACGTGTTGGCAAAACTCTACCCCATGAGGAGAAGTTCAAGACTATTTAAGGCTATTGACAAAGGAAAATAAAAACAGTGACATCGGGAAGCAGTTTGGAACACTAGTGAACACTGTCCACAATTTTAAAACAAAAAAAGTGTCGTACTGTTTCACCCTAATTCCAAAAATGCTCTGCAATTTTAATTGTTATCATGTTTTGTTCTCTTTAAGTTTTGCAAATTATTTTAATAGCCTACAGTACAGTAATGTTCGGCTAAATAAAATTGATGTGTTGTTGGTCAGAACTGACTTCCGTAAGGGGAAGGGATTTGTTTGGGGCAGGTGATAAGAAGTGAGCAAAAAAGTCTAGAAAATAGACAGGAAGTGGTCAAACGGGCAAAACATCACCAAAATATCAAACTGTGAGTCATTATTTGTTTACTTTCCTCCTCTACAATATTTTCACTGAAGGAAGTATTTTGTCCTCTACTAAGTTAACCAAAGAAGCTTTACAATATATTTTTGGGCTTATTTTGGACATTTAAAATTGTTCAAATCTTTTTTAATTTTAATAGTAATTATTATATGGTATGATTATTTTTGATACATAGCTCGAACTTATGTAAGGATTATACCCTTCCATGATCCATCTATTGTGTTACCGTGACCCTCAATAAGTTGAAGTCTGTGGAAAATCACCTTGATAAGTCGAACCTCGATATTTTGAAATATTCGATGACTCGAATTTTTGCCGTTCCCCCTGAGGTTCGAGTTATCGAGGTTCCACTGTAGATAGTTTTGCAGAAAAAAGATGTTTAAATGTCTGTTTTTAAAATCATGAAAGTCTAAGTAAATAATTAGCCTACCAAATTATCCAATTAAATCACTTGTTAACAATGTATGACAAATTTAAACAAGTGTTTTTACCCAACTGCTGTTGAAGGAGGGTTACGTTTTTTGAGTGTATCTGTGTCTATTTCAATGGCACACTCTGAAGCCTAAGCGGCTTGATGGATTTTTACATACGAACGTGTCATTACTTTTATCACAGTTGTGGGTTTGACATCAATATGGTATAATCATTGACTATATATATTGAAGGAGACATCCGATCTATATGGCCCAGCTATCCTGCTTTTAGTGTTAGCCAGACTTTGAAGTGGACATAGTTTGATTACCGACAGATTGTGCTGCTGTCAACTATTAATTTTAGTTATTTACGTTAACTTGTAAAATATCTCCACCCCAGAAAACAAGTGAAAATCAACTTATGTTTGCTTCCAGACACACCAACTGTTGTATCATCCCCTCCTGAGGGGATAAGTAACAGTTGATAGAAGTATACTCGGTTGGAGATTCGTGTAACTACGTTATCTTTGAATCCTGGCACACACAAAACTAGGAAGAGATTTTACAATGGCAATGGGGAACGTACTACTAGTCTACTTCAGTATTTATAGTCAAAGGTTTAATATTTAAATTTCTCTTTTCAGTACTGTGTGTGGTTAAGGGTGTAAAATGAACAATAGTATAACATCAAATGTTTTTATTTTACAAATATAAAGGATCAGGCCACAAAGTTACAAGGGCAATAGCCACGAACACACATTTATATAGTATTTGATTTACATTATTTCAGCAAAGTTGTTTAATAAAAGACAGTCATATATTAAAACCATTGATGTTTTAAATGCTTAATACCTAACTAACAAATCAGGAGGAAGAAAACTTTTCCTTTGAGTTTTTGGTGAAAAATCTAATTTGTAAATATCTGAATGCATTTTAATGCCCTTGCTCATTAATGCTAAAAGTTATCATTAATAATAAAGTAGTATATTAGCACTATGTACACAAAGCTCAAAACAAGCTACTCTGCACAATTAGTAAATCTTATTTTATGCCGGCACAGAGGAGTGATATACCTTTGTGAAGACGGACAATTATTTTCTATTCTACAACATGCACACATTCCTAACAATGGTTTGTCAGAGAGACTTCAATTAACATGATGAAACAAACTAATAAAAAGGTTGTACTACAAAATATATTTTTGCATTTACAAATTCTACATTCAAAAAATATCTAAGTATTTAAAATAATTTTCAAAAATAAAAGACTCATATAAAATATTAAACACTATATATTAAATAACATTAAAAATTGTAAGAAAATAAATATTACTTAATTAATATAAGTCTAAAATTGTGTTGCAACCACATAGGATAAATTCAGGTAAATCTAATTGGTATTACCGTACATAAATTCAGATCAAAGACAACTTTTTTTACACACTAAAAATAAAGATATTTTAAAAATTATATTTATTTGATTTAAAACAATAATTTTAGAAATATTAAAGGCCTATTAAATAGTCATACAATTTTGTTTTTAAATACTTGATTTTTTGGTACTTTGGTATTATACGGATGCCACCCTTATACAGCGCACTGCGGCAGTTATGTTAGGATGGGTTATCATAAAAATGATTGTAGGACTTTCCTTCTTTTGTTACGAATCGAACGATACCTGATGAGTCATACTTCCGGCCGCCAAACCCCCTCCAAATAGGCCAAGGTCAGGTCGTTGACCGGAGCGCGCGCATCACCTGTCACCGCCTGTATTGGTGTCAGTGTCATGAGTGATTTATTGCCGTGCACTACGTTACATTTGTTTTCATAATGAGTGACGTTCTTTTGGTGTAGGATTTACCTCGAAATGAAGAGGAAACCGTACGTATTTTTATGATAACCGATCCTAACATAACTGCCGCAGCGCGCTGTATATTTGGCGGAGTACCTGTGGCGATCGGGTCTGGCTGCTAGCGGCGGCGACGCATTCAACACGATCCTAGCGGACATCGCTGCCTTTTGGGAGGCACAACACAAAGGCGCTCATCAGAATGATGTAAAATTTGTACAGTAAGTCAATAAAAGTACGTTTTTTCGAATTATGTAGTTATCCTTTTTATCCGGTAAAAATTTAACCTCCAAAAATAGTGGCATCCGTATAATACCAAAGTACCGATTTTTTTAATGAGGCATAATAATTAGCATTATTATAGTAAGATATAAAGAATACTTGTTGATAGTAAGATATAAAAAATAGGATATACAAATTATCTGTGCATTTTTTTAGTTCTAGAATCCATAGATAATATTATCTATATATATATATATTTAAAAGGCAAATTTGGAATGCATGGATTCAAATGAGAAATCTGTCATGCCAAATTGGAAGGTGTTATCGTGAGAAAACTAACATATCAAAATATTCAATAAATGCCTTAAAAACTCATGTCTTCCCCTCAGGGCTTCCCCCCCTTCAATGTTTATCTGTGGTAGACGGTTTGATTTGGTGGAGGTGGTTTCATCAGTTATCCCACACTATGCAGCCCAAACTAATTTGTTCACTCTTTACAAATCTATTTAGTGTAACCTTGATGTCAGGCCTTGTTACATATAAATATATATATTTCTACGGATACACACAGAATACTTTAATATTTTTGCAGAAATTGTTACAAAAGTTCATACAATATGTTCACAAGTAAATGTGGCAAAGATGCATTATACACAAATAAATGAGTTTTCTGAACTTGGAAGTGGATTCTGGTTGGTGTGTTGAGACTTTCTAAGGTCCTCTGTAGGCTCGATGAGCGAGGATGGTACTGGCGAGGTACAGAACCACCATTACAACTCCAAGGACCTGGAAAACAAACGACAATCAGAATTTGATTTTATTCTGAACCAAGGGCGTAGCCAGGATTTTATTTTGGGGGGGTCCTGAACCTGAGGGAAAGGTTTATAAGAATGTAACAGATAGTAACTAAATTCAAATTCATTAGGATAAAAAAACTTACAAGAGACAAAATAACAAAAAAAGTGAGTTTTATTATTGCTTGAAACAGAAAACTTATAATAATATGATTAATCGTATGGTTAAAGTTAAGATTGCTTTGATGGCATCAAAAACTACAAGAGAACCAGCTTCCTGGGCACGCTCGCCATTACATCCAGTACTTGTTCTGGTGAAACACTTGACATTGCCGTAATGAATGGACAAGAGTGCAAGTTTAGTTAGTCTTAAATAAAAATGTACTAACATTTAAAATAAATGATTAATTCTTTAGTAATTCATTGTGTATACCGATCATATCACCAATCATATATCATAGACTAACTACAGTACTGTAGTTAGTCAATGCATATATTCTTGTATCGTAAAAAAACACAATAGTGCATGATCCTTCAAACTGATATTGTTAAACTAAAGAATAATAATTTGTAGTTAAGAGTTGGGCCTATATACTAAATAAAGACTACGATATACCTATAAGGTGACGAAAATTCCATGTACATTTAAAATTGTGAAATCCTCTTAAAAGGCATCTAGGTTACAATTGATATCCATCCCATTTTTATTTGCCAGCGCCGGAATTAGGAGCTGTGGGCCCCTAGGCACAGCAGGTGGTGCGGGTCCTTACCACCCAGGTCAGCAAGCTTTTTTTGCTTCTTTGATGTTTTTGCATGTGGGATTTGTGTGGTGTTGGCCCAAAACCCGCGCCTGTGTAGCCTGTGCTTAAATCCAACCCTGTTTCCAACAATTGTTTACTTGAATTTACTTAACAAATAATGTTGGATTAAAGCAGTAATTGTGAGTCTGCGTCCTATAACTAATAGTTTGGTTAAAAAGCTACTGTCCGTTTGAGGGTCGCGTTGCGTACAGTCCGCGCCAACTAACCTCGCTCACTCGTTCGATAAACTAACCAGCAAGGAGCAACGCTGAGGTTTATTAAGGAGGTTAAAGGAGCCTCTGATAGTCATTGTTAAAAACGTAATTTGATGAGAATTTCAGGGGGTGCTGGAGCACAATCAGCACACCCCCTGGCTACGCCCTTGTTCTGAACACTCAGTAATACATTTACATACAACTTATTTGCAGTGTATCACTAACTAAATGATCATAGAATTTGTTTCCCCCAAGTGACAGGCTAAAATTATTTCTATGATTTTGTAAGTTTGTGCATTCCTTCCTTGAATGGGGTTGGACTACTTTTAACTACAAAACACTTCATTCAGAAAATACCCCGTCGCAGCAATCCTGCATACTCAGCGAATTTCCAACGGAGCCATACCAAGTTATATACATAAAGCCACTTACCAAGTTTCATAAAAATATATGTTCAAAAATAAGCAATATATACAATTTTAATTATTCTCCATAAGAATAACATTGGGGCTGAGTGTGCAGGTTTGCTGCATCAAGGAACAAAAAAATGGGTTTTTATGCTGATATGAATATAACTCAACTAGGTGAAGTCGTATACCAGTTTTTATTCATTTATGTTCATAATTAAGGGAGACAGCATTTAATTATTCTCCATAAGAATAACATGGGGGCTGAGTACGCAGGTTCGCTGCTATGGAAGCCTTTGGCAAAAAATTGTTTTTTAGAGCAAATATCAATAGACCACAACCAGATAAAGCCGTAGACCAAGTTTCGTCATTATACGTTCATAAATAAGCGAGATATACAATTTTTCTTTTCCTCCATAAGAATAACATTAGACAACGTACTGTGTTTAGCACTTTCAATATCTCGGTAACCAATTGACATAGAGAAATGATCAAATTATCAAATTGTGTGTTTTTTAAGCTGAATCCAAAGGTAAAAACTAAAATTTGACTATTTCAAAAATTATATGGAACAAATTCAAAAACTGATTGTTGGGGTACAAACCCCCCCCCCAAAATACCCCTTTAGATCTTGCTGGTTTTCAAACTTAAATTCATAAAAGTTGCTTTACATGTTTATACCAAATTTCATCAAAATCGGATCATTTTTACGAGAGTTATCGTGCTCATGGACACACACACACACACATATATATATATATATATAGTTTCGAATGAATGGTGTTTTTGGGGTCTGGGGACCTCAAAATGAAAAGTTATCATGGTCCCGGGTCTAGGTCTTACCATGCCGACTACGGTAATAGCTTCTTCCCTATAGGGGAAATTCGCTAAAAATATCTTATTCATAATAAATTATATCTACAATTATCAACCACACAATATGTTTTGTGTGGTTCATCTAATTTTCAATGTTTTGCACATAATTAATTTATAGGAGTTATTCCTCAATCACACTTTCCCTGAACCTGAACCAGCTAGTGTTTTAATATAATACATAATTTTGTATTCATTATTCAACTGTTATGAAAACTATAGGTCACACCCCAATAACCTATAGACTTTATTATGAGAATCCCATGACAACCTTTTTTACAATTTTTCCCCACATCCTATCATGGGCATAAGCATTTTGTGAAGACAGTAGTTTTCTTCTGCCAATTAGGAACTTGGACACTTAAGACTAAAGTCAGACTGTTACAATTAAAAAAAAAAAAAAAAAAAAAAAAAAAAACTGTTTACTGTGGAGCTAACCATGATCACTAAAACTAAGCTTTGCAAGAAACTGAGCAAATGTTAGATCTACCATCAATCAGAGATGTGAGAACTTGTGCTGTCTAATGTGACGCTGCTGGTCAGTTTCTTGCTCATTACATTACACAGTTTCTCGTCAATGTTAATGTACAATACTTTAAAGAGTTATTCTACTGTATTTACCCCAACTGTAGAATTTGGGTGGTGGCTGTTCCTGTTGTTTCTGTCCTTAACGAAGTACAAAATCATTGTAACCAGGTACAGCAGGAAAGCAACACCATGGTAGATGAATTCCTGAAATCAGAGAATAGTTGTATAACAGTAATGCAGAGACACTGTTTTTTTAAACTTTTTTCAAATATTTGTTAAATAATATATGGTTGAATTTCGACTATTGGGCGGTTTCTAGTATTATTCAAAATACAGAAGACAAACTGTAACATTTTTCCAAAGCTAATGTTAAATGGGCCTGCTGCTTGAAACTGAGCAAAGTTTATTGATCTTTCAATTCTTAAACGTAATTAAGCCATTGTTATAATTACTAACTATAACGCTTTTGGCAGTTTCATTCTTACATTTACTTTTTATTTTATAGTAAATAAAAAGTGAAAGTAAGAATGACACTGCCAAAAGCATTATTATTAGTAATTTATTGATCTAATGTGAGTGACTCAAAAGGGTCCGACCTGCCATTTCAGTGGTTTGTGCTTTATCTTATAACAAACAGTAATACTGAACAACTGTGTTTTGTTATATAGAGAGTTCTTTATAATCCTATACCCTATACAAGCAATGTCTGTCTGTCTGTTTGTTTGTTTGCAAAATTTATCTCGGAATTCAGCTGAGGGATTTTGTATAAACTTTGGAATTAGGGCTTTTGGGCCTAAAAAGCTGATTGGTAAAAACTTCAGCCCCGGGAAAATTCATGTTTTATTAACTCATTTTAAAGGTAGAAATTTTAACATTGGGCTTACAGTTTCAAACCAAAACAAAAGAATCATATCAGCTGTGAATAAATAACCAGTGAAGTAGAATTTATATATGGTAAAATATCAACAGGTGATTTCATTGAATACAAATTGCATATAGACTTTTTCACCCAAAAAACTTTAAACAAATATCATTGAGCATGACTCGGTCTCCCCGGTATTGCAATCTATATAAAGCCAAACCACAAGTCTGACACCTATGAAACATATAGGCCTACTTGGATGAAAGGTCTAGGTGATAAAGTTGGAGGAAAATATCAGTTTTTGATAAAACCTCTGTTAACCCATTGGCTCACAACCCCGAGTATACTCGTGGCCGCCAAAAGTAGCCCGGACGTGCAACCCCGAGTATACTCGGGATAGCACTTTTTTATATATATAAAAAATATATTTTTTATTTTTTAAATTTTTTCTTTTTTGTTTATTTGTTGTTTTAATTTGTTTTCATTTTTTGTTTGTATGTATTTTTTATGCATATGCCCATACTTGGGGAAACTTGTCAAATTTAGGTAAAATATGATTTTGGAAAATATGTTATGCTAGATCAAATATAAATGTATCACTAACATTTTTTATTTTCATTTAAAAAAATAAATAACCTACAAATACATAATAGTTGTTGGGCTGAAGCATTATTTTTTTGTTTTTTACATGTAACTCCTTTTAAAATTAATGTTTTTTTATTAACTGTATGTATATATATATATATATATATATATATATATATATATATAATATCTACCATACATAAATGCTGTCAAAAGTATATTTTTCTTGTAGATAATTTTTTTCTCTAAAGATTAGTGCAAAAATTAAGTAAATTGAGCAATAATTGTTGCTATAGTGACAGTTTTAGTAAAGTCTACATTTATGTAATTTTTCTTAGGAAACTGAACGGTTTGTCAGGTGGCAAATTTAGGTAAGCCAATGGGTTAATGTTATAAATTAAATTAAAGTGTCAAGTTAAACCCCTTTTCAAAATTAGCTTCAAAAAGAGATGTTATCTGAGCTAAAAATTGTAATTTATTTATCGTAAATTACTATTTGTATGCCTCTGATTGTATTGTAGTGTATATATATATATATGATACTATTGGATATACAGTATATCTGTATTGTAGCACTTCAAATAAATAAAATCAAATAAATCTTTATCACACTTGAATTTTTGAGTGATATGAGTTAGTAACAGTCAATGCTAGTAGCTTCTGTGCTCAGTTAAAATTTTGTTTGAATATTTAAATGTTGAAATAACTTATTGTTAATGATTATTATTATTCAATGTTTCTCCAGTATTCTGAACTGCCCTTATATTACTGATATTGTTTCATTTGCATGGATTACGAAATCGTAAATGAGAAAAGGCTAGAGTAAAATTATTTAAATTATAATATAAATTTGATTTACATTCATCTGGATGTTTACTCTAAACTAGTACCAGTGTTGTTTATTTTCCAAATTAAAATGTTTGAAATGCAAAACTACTGAATATAACCATTTCTTAAAAACTAATTTAAGGAGGTCAAGTTATTATTTTGTCACTTAAAACTTTTCCAGATATTTGAGCCTTTTAATAACAGGGTTTCTATACAACAGAACAAAATCATGATCAATTCCGTTTAACGGGACGTTTGGTCACCCTACACCATACACCAGTCCAGTCATACTCACATAGAACGTTTTCGATATGATGGAGGAGGTGGAGAGTGAGAAGAGGCAGGCCAGCAGCAGACAGGAGCTGGAGACGAGGCACGCGAACACTACCAGGAACAGGTACATGTGTTCCGTGAACCCGCGGGAATACACGTAGAAATAGTCGGAGTAGATGATCATCAGGACGAAGATCACCAGGCCGATGATCTGAAACGACGGCACGTTAGTAGACTGTAAAACATCCAAAATCCAAGCTGTTATTGTTTTCTTTTAATGTTAGAATGAAAAGACCTTGATATATTTTGTAGAATTTTGTATTAAATTTTTTATACAGGGTGTTTAAAAAAACCTTTCAGGACTGAGGAATAAGATTCCTCATACAAAAAGAAAGAAAAAAGTTCATATAAAGGTAAGTCCCAAAACGCTTTTTCAATCTATCTCTTTGTATGTGTTTTGTACTTAATACGTTATATGCTGGGAACATCAAAATATATAAACTTCAAACTTGCTACATTTATTACATCTAATAAAACCCATTTTGGTCTGGAATATCAATTTTCTACTTTGTACCAATTCAAATGGCGGATATTTTTGTTTTTCAAAGCTAAATATCTTAAAAACCGTAATATTTAGGAAAAACTAAAAAAATCTTAAAAGTTGTCTTTTAAATAGAGATTTCAAGGAAATTATAAACAAAACAGGGGTTACTTTGGCTTCTTTAAGTATTAAAAGTTTCTAGCTCAATCAGAGAGTAATGATGACCAGTGTGACTGGTTGAAATTGATCGCCTTTTACCATTTTTTGTGTATTGCATGTAAATATAGTATAAGTGCAAATATCCATGACATACATTATTTATGAACCTATATTTTATACATATATTTTTTACTTTTGAATGCAAGCTTTTGTTATGGTAAAATGTTATATGAATTATTGTGTTGAATTTGCATTTATTACCTAACCTATTGATTGCAACATTGAATTATGGTTTTGTTAAAGTATTTATTTGTAAAGATTATGTACATTCATAGAAATAAAGAATTTATTTATATTTTATAGTGTTGAGTGACGTAGTTTATTGTATCCTTTTTAATTGTAACAACAAGTACAGTATCATGATACTCAAGAAATTGTTTTAACTTGATAATTAAATTTAATATTTTAGGCCTTAGGACGGGTTGTCCAATTTGATCACCGAGACTTTTCCCAAGTATGTGGATCATGTATGTCAGGCTTACGGATTTCTCAAAAGGTTATTAAATTGTTGGCTTTATAAATAGATTTCTTGTAATAACTGTTCGATGAAATAAATAAAGATGTTACATAAACCTATAATATAATGTTTCTTCCATAGTAACAACATGGAAATGATGAAAATTGTGTAGGTCATTGGGTCAGAGCTTTGAGGTCCAAGGGAAAGATGAATTCATTTAAAATCATCTAGAGGGCAATAATTTTAATCTGACCTCTCAAATATCGAAATCAGTCATGAAAAAACATAGTTGACTGGACGAAAAATTCTCTAGGGAATCGAGAAGTAATTTCTTTGTAAATTTAAGTTTACTGCCAATGTTGCAGAATAGAAAAGCCATAAAGAATATAGGCTAATCAAATATGCTGGAATTTTGTAAGAAATGAAATTTAAAATTATGACTATTTCAACTAATATTAATTCAAAGCTAGTTAACATAACTGTTGAATTTTAAGATACCAGTTTACAAAGAAAAACAAAACTTTTTAAGCATATTTTTTTCGGTATATCAGTGATGTAACGCTCTCAAAATAATGAATTGTTTTAAATTAATAAAAATAAGTCATTAATTATTATATATTATTTAAAAAGGCAATTGTTTTAAAATTTGATTGGTTAATTAATTCTGTAGGCCTAGTGTTGTAAACGGGTTTAAAATATAAATTTTATGTGAAACATTGATAATTGATTTTTACAATATAAATTAAATTGAAATGAATAAAATACAGCAGTGTTAAAATATAATGTATCACAAATTTATAAATGAACAAAAATTACTTACCGAAAACAAAAATCTACGAGATTACTTCATGGGACCATATCTGGCAACAAAGTAACTTTTAAACAAATCACGAACTTTAAGAATGTAACAAAACACGAAAGTTATATGTTTTAAAATATAAAACAACTTTATGATATAGCCAAGTAACTCCTGTTTAGAATTATTCAAATTGCAAAATTAATATTAACTCCAATCATAGACACGGAATTAAGTATTTTACGTTCTACAGCATGGCATAGAAAAGTTTAAAATAGTATACTACTGTAAGGGTTTGAATATAAAAGTTATGAATTCATGTTTCATACCTTAAGTCAAATGTCATAATTACGTTAATGTAATCTAAAAATGGAGAAACACTTTGAAAACCACACAATTCTTGTTAGAGCGCCTCATTTTTCAGAACAGCAAGTAAGCTGCCTTAGTGTTTTGTTGTAGTCAACCAGACATATGAAGGCTTTTAGAAATGTTAAACTTTATTAGAAAGCCGGACTTGCCTTTTATTGACCTGTATTTATTGTTGGCAATAACATTACGGTGTTATTTGTAACGGTAATTGATGGTTACGGTATGTTAATTTTGAAGGTTTATGAAGCTATAAAACTATTGGTGTATTACGTCTGCGTGATAATTTAATTTCTTAAATAAATTAATATAGTTTATTCCTCCATTCTCCTGATAACGATTTTTTTCCATCACTGAAGGGCCGATTTGAAAGATGAGATATGGGAAAATTCGAGAGAACAAAATACATAACCATTTTAACATAGCTATATTACAGGTCGACTATAATTTGTACAACCCGTAGTTATTTATTAGTGAATTTCCTATGAAAAGTGAACTAATAGCATGACCCGTACGGTGAAACTTAAGCCCGAGACCACCATAGAAGTTCCTAATGTGACCCCATGAACCCGTTTTGGGGGGTCGTTCAAAATTGTATATATATATATGTTTGCACTCTAACGGTCGCATTTTTTGTCCGATTTACTTCAAATTTGGTAGGGACGTTCCTTTCTATAATCAGTTGGACAAGTTTGTTGGGCAAAACAATCAGAAAACTCTAAACCCCGTTTTTGGGGATTAATCTTTTAAATTTCGAGTTTTTGGGCCCAAAAAGGGTTAGAAAAGCCCCGGATGTAAAATTAATGCATGTAAAAAGGTGGGAATTAGTAAGGCGAAAGTTTTAAGCCCTCTCTCGTCATTCTAGCATAAATATTTACAGAGTTATTAAAGAAAATGTGTATAGACTAAACACAGTACGTTGTTTTAGGGGGTTTTACATTAGAAAAGCCTGTTATTCATTTGTTGGTGTACTTTTCTCATCCCCAGAAACCTCACGCCTACTTTCAAGCCTGACTGGACCCTCTCCTAACCCTAAGGTGCATAGTCAATGCTATAACGCGCAAAATTGTACTCCCATCATTGCAGGTAATAAAATCCGGAGCATCAGAACAGCCAAAAAATTAATATTTTCAGATTTCAATAAAAATTGGAATAAATGTTTGTTTTTACACTGGTTTTGAGCTTTATAAGCTTTTTAAGTGAAAATTCACTTCCCTCACGTCAGCGTGCTGCGTGCGAACTCGTTTTTACACCCAACAATTCTCTAAATCCAAAGCAAAGAATGAAATGTCCGACGGCAGCCTTACCGACTCTGATCACTGTTCAATAGATGACCCCAAATCGATATATTAGTCACTAAAAGCACTCCCAGATCAGGAATAGCTTCCAACAATAACGCTGTTGCGTGAGATTCTGCACATATTGTAGTGATAGTGATTGAGTTGTTTATATCCTCTGTTATAAACCAGCCGTCGTCGACCCACATTACGGCAGACGCTGTTATCCAGTTGAGCTCCATTGCTCCGTCGCGACGTTCCCACGATAATATGCGGTCGAGTTTCACGGCATTATTGCGATAGTGTGGATTGAGAATGGACAGGTCCATGATGATTTTATCAAATATTCCTGAACGAAATATGAAAACGATACATGAGAGAAGTTTTAACATGGGTACCAACTAAAAACCTCACACCATTTTTCACAGTAAATTTTTTGGTTTTATTCACAGAAATTACTTGGTTATGAAATGTTTTATCACAGGTAATACACGCAGAAAATATGTGTTTTTTTTACTCGATTAGACTCTGTCGACCTAAGACTCGTTTTATAGTTTAACGTATATGCGCAGTGCATCATAAAAAGTGCTCTGTGCAATTTATATAAAAAATGGCACTCAAATCTAATCAACGGTAATTCTTAAACCGCATATTATTATTTATAATTATCATACTGGGAATATTTATTGTACGTTTACATTTCTTGTAAGCTACTATATAGCAAATTCTAGTTTATTAGTTCAGAAAATAATCCTGCTTGTTCTATAATAATTTGAAATTTAAAACTACAATAAAATCGACAATGTCTAGTCTAATTTAGAAACTGGTTATCCAGTATAGCCAGTTATTGTGTTAGCGTTAGTGGAGAGTCGAATTGTATGTTTACAGAGGTTTCCACAGACCAGAGCGCGTATTTCTGGACGCATCCAACGTTGACCCATTTCAGAACTGGGGCAGCGCGCCCCACGTGTACGCCCGGTCAATGACCTTTCACCCCCTCCCTCCCCCTCCCATCCTCCCCTTCCCCAGTGTTACCATGTGTACTAACTAATTGGTACAAAAGTTTACACGACATAAGAAGACGATATGACGTTTCGCCACTAGTAACATTATGTGCTCTGTAATACAAACAACACATAACATATAAATAAATACAATTTAAAAATACGTTGCTAATAATACAAATTATATTTTTTATGTTTCAAAATACCGTAGTTCCAAATACCAAATACTTTTAAATTACTTAAGACTTTAGGGAAGGCAAAAACTAATGTTACCCAAGTATAAACAATGAACACGCAAAGTGAGAACTACAGAATACAGGTGGAGGTGGCAGAGTTAAGGCCAAGTTGCGCTGATCACGTTTGCGTCAGATTGATTTTCAAGCTAAATCTGCTTCAATCGACGACCCGCTCTTTGATTAGGTAAACAAAACCATTTAATCATAACAGTTTAACCAATAAATAATTAAATAAACAATGTACATCATTTAAGGACTTATACTAATTTATGTTAAGGAGCTTTAACAATAATCTCTTGGTTTTATGAGGTAATTTGCATTGCATTTTTATAAATTTATTTCAAGACTTGATATAGATTTGTTATTACTGTGATTAATTAATATAATGAATACAATTTGTTATTTAAATGCCTAAGAAAATAAATTATAACTAAGATATAAAAATGTAAAAATCATTTTCTTTACAAACGTAGAGTAAGTAAATGTTTATAAACGGATAACTGATGTTTTATGAAAATAACACTTTAAACTAAACTAGATTTATGTGCTGAAGTAAACATTTATTTCTCAGGGATTTGTTTCAACAGAGCTTCCACAACACGATAACTCAAGTTCCTAACACAATAATATTACCATTACCCTGATTAGTTGGCTACCCTGCCGAGTGCCGAGTGCTGGCTCGCTCTGTAACACTTATCGCCTGTTGATGGGTTTGGGATGCGGGCATCTTTTTTGGAGAGGAAAGGACATTAGGACATCCTAATATAAATCCCTCATGCGTTTTTAGAATTCCGGCTGCTGAGATGGGTTAGAAAGTTTCATCCAATGTAATACTCAATCTGATGACTACGTATATACTGTAGAAACAACCAAATCTTCTGATTCTTCTTCAACTCATCGCCAGCATGCAAATCCTGACTAGGACGAATCAAGAATCGTTGTTTTAAAAATTCCTGAAAAGGCACAATAAGTTTTAATTTAATTTATATTCTATTCTAGATATAGACGATATACATTAGTAAATTAATATTGCACCTATATTAGTTATCTAGGCATTAGATGTTTATTTGTTGAGTTACTGTAAAGTTAGTTGGTTTGAAGTGGGATTGTACGGACTTGTGACTCGGCGATGGCCTGTGTTCTTCCGGTGCACTGATACGTTATCAACTGAGGTCAACCATGACGTCGTCTCTGTTCGAAACTTACTGCGGAACAACTAAATTCGACACCCCACACAGTTCGTTTCATAGTTGGCGTATGACACTCTCTTCGTTTGGTTTAAATCTTCCTCCTCCATCACTTCTCTGTTGTTTCACTCCTCGCGGTGGTTTTCAGCTTTCACCCTGATTTCGCTTATTTTATTCAAGACTTGGAATCTCCCAAACGTATGGGCATCCATTACTTCAGAATGTTTGTCAAATTTCAATGGTTAAATGAATTCTTTGACTCAACAATGAATTCTTTGAAGTAATCGGTACTTCAATCTATGTTCTATCTATGTTTTTGGACTATCAAAAGCCTACACAAATTATACAACACTTTAACAATCTGGAATTTATTGTTTCCCTATACTACAATTTTTTAAGCTTGTATAAGGTGGAATAACAAAATATGTTCTACAGTCATTCTTAACCTAGAATTGAGTAACAATTCTAATAATTCTACAAATTATACAATTTCTAAAATTCAACTAAACAATCAGTGTATGTTCAAAAATACAATTTAAAATCCAAATGCACACACGGTATTTTACTAACGACTATTTAACTAAATTCCAAATAAATGCTAAACTTTCTTTGAAGGCGTAGGATGATCTCACACCTCGGAGAGTTTAGAGGCCGAAGTTTGGAGGTCACCCAACGACCGCCGCGCCTCCGTCGTAAACTGGGTCAACCGACAAGACAGCTGCCCCTCGATAGACAGATGGACGGCAACGGGCCACGGGCCAACAGTTGGCAAACATCGGGGGTGTTGGAAAACCATTCCATCTTCGAGTTCTGATTGTTAGTGAACCTCGTTAAAATTCGTCTGCGATTCTAGTTTGTTACTGAAGAAGTAGTTGTGCAAAAACAACACCTATGACTTAAACATACCGTACTTAATTTCAACTACTTAAAATTAAGATATACAGAATTTGATTTATTAATCGTAAACATGGTTAGTGAAACTATTATTATTTATATTGTTTTAGAGGGTTGATTGCTGTTTGCTTGATGCGCAGTGGAAACTTAAAATCATAAAGTGTAGGCCCTAATGAAAATTCAAAATGCATCTACGGCATACGGAATACCAAACGAATAAAGGTTCAATTGATAGGTGATTATATTACCAAGGATCACTTCACAATAAGGTACAGAACCGTAGAGGGCAATTAAATATATAATATAATTACGGCATACCACACGAATAAAGGTTCAATTGAGAGGTGATTCTATTACCAAGGATCACTTCACAATGAGGTACAGAAATTTAGGGGGTAATTCAATATATAATATAATTACGGCATACCAAACGAATAAAATTTCAATTGAGAGGTGATTCTATTACCAAGGATCACTTCACAATGAGGTACAGAAACGTAGGGGGTAATTCAATATATAATATAATTGCGGCATACCACACGAATAAAAGTTCAATTGAGAGGTGATTATATTATAAAGGATCACTTCACAATGAGGTACAGGAACGTAGGGGCAATTCAATATATAATATAATCACGGCATACCACACGAATAAATTGCAATTGAGAGGTGATTATATTACAAAGGATCACTTCACAATGAGATACAGAAACGTAGGAGTCAATTCAATATATAATATAATCACGGCATACCACACGAATAAATTGCAATTGAGAGGTGATTATATTACAAAGGATCACTTCACAATGACATACAGAAACGTAGGAGTCAATTCAATATATAATATAATTGCGGCATACCACACGAATAAAAGTTCAATTGAGAGGTGATTATATTATAAAGGATCACTTCACAATGAGGTACAGGAAGTAGGAGTCAATTCAATATATAATATAATTACGGCACACCACACGAATAAAAGTTCAATTGAGAGGTGATTATATAACAAAGGATCACTTCACAATGAGGTACAGAAACGTAGGAGGCAATTCAATATATAATATAATAATAATTCAATATAATAAGAGATTTAATTAAGTTAATTTAAATATCAGTTATTATGAAATTGTCTTAAGTTTCCTATTGGGACAGCGTAAACTGCATCGAGTAGCAAGAAGAAAATTACAAAAAAATATATGAATGAAAAGTCAGCCTAATTGCTTTACTTGCAATACAGAAAACCTTCATGCAAACTCGGGCGTCGACACCATAGTTTTAACTTTGCGTCTGTTGTACAATGCAATTTTTAGCACACCATTTCAGCTCTGCATTTTCACGCAAATATTCTATACAATCTTGAATAAGTAAGAAATGATGTATGGTCTAGAACACAACAATTACTCACGACTTCAGCAATCTTGAGCAGTCCCGGGGCGGTCTTGCAGTAGCCCGTGTTGAGGATGATCGCCGACGTCGTGGTGGACGTGGTCGTCCTAGTGACCGTCACCGTGTGAGACATCTGGAACATGATCAGCTGATCAACAATATGTCTTGGAAATTGGGAAAACAGCTGGTTTGAAACTTACACGTATTTGAGAGTAGGAGCATTTAGATGAAATTATGTGATCTGCGAAGGAAAATATGGAACACATATGAGTTAAGTTTTTAATATAGGAAATAGAACAAATTAGAGATCAGACACTTATAAATATAAATAAATATTTTGAGGCTGGCAGGTTTGATTTCTTGGATAGCTAAGCACTAAGCAGGACAATGTTTACCAATCAGCTGATTTATGGAGTTATGTGGGCCAGGGCAGTCCCTCTTTTTAATTCGTTCATTAGAAAAATATTCTCGAAGTCATCGACTCCACTGTGCGGCCGTCTAATCGAATTTGGATTTAGGCCTATAGTTTTTAATTATACATGATTTTATCTGAAAACCAGATAACTGAAACATTTACTAAGGGATACAATATGCAACCAGGGGAGCCAATGTCCTGAAATAAAACTAAAGTCAAGGGTCTTTAAAGTGTCCCGTTGTCACGGAAATACTCTCGGGAAGGCCAGAGGTCGCGTTTATTCAGTTGAGTACGCTGAACCATCGAGTAGTTTTAAGTCTTTGCGCTGAACTAACCCAGATCAAAATGGTTTGTTCTGTTTAAACTTGAGATACTGTTTAAAAATCTAACCTTCAAAAAGAGAACATTTAAATAAAAATATTAAGTATTAGCGTATTGGCCCCAGGAACGATATAAGTTTTAAACGTGATACGACAATAACGCAATATAAACCCTTAAAATCATATTGCATGTTTCAAATAATTTTTTTGCACTGTCAATAATTAGCAGGTGTCCCGTTCTCTGCACGGGAATCTTAAAAAATGCAGATGTTTTACTGTTTGCAACTGTTTACTTTATAATTAGCTGCTTAACTAAATAAAATATGACTCGATAATATTAACATTGGAACTTTAAGAGCCAATGAGTCGGAGCCCTGAAGTTGGATGTTTTTCAAACCCCCAAAAGGCACATCTTGAGAGTAAGAGCTTTTGATTGATACCAAATATGTATATAACATAATAGTTTTAGCGGTCGAAAATCGCCGAACAAAAAATCAAGAAATTCTTTTAATAATATAGATGGATGCGTATAGTTCTGTTATAAATATTATGTACTTATTTCATTGAACGTACTTTATAGCACTTGAATTACAGTTGAATTTAATGCAAACTCTTTTTTAATCAAGTGTTTGAAGAACTTAACATCGTAGAAGCACACACTTGTGAATGATACATCGCATTTTCCTAAACAGTGCTCATTCGTAAAGCAACAGAAGCACACCGATAATACAACACCCAGTGAGTGATGAATCATTTATAGCCTTGCAATGACGTCACAAACGAGTAAGGCGTCGTCGCGTCGCATCTCTGACTATACAGTACATGTGTTCACGGCGCTACCTTGGTTTGGTACACGGTACAGTGCACTGTGGCGCGGTACAGTACACGGCGCGGCGCGGCGCTACCTTGGCACAGTTCACGTGTACACGGCACCACTCCACAGTGCGGCACGCGTGCCGATTTTGCGAGCCCAAAATAACCCGCGTAAACAAAACATGGGCTGAGGGTATTCAAACATTGTTATTACCCACTCCTCTTACCATTCCACGGCGAAAATAGGCGTACAAAATGTAGACGAACCGAGTAGAGCAGAAATAATTATATTAGAAAATGAAATTGTTCTCTTTATGGGGTAGAATTCACATTTTACCAACATTTTAAAAATATTTCTATTTGCAAAATGAAACGTTGTATAAAAAAACAGGTTCCACCGTTGGATGTCAAATTTACATCATTACTGAATTCGAAAATGGCGAAGGAAATTTTATGTTTAAACAATCACGATATAGCTATTTGCAAAGTAAGCTGATTACAATCTTAAAACGAGTTCAGTATTTCTGTTATGATTTGTTGTCTTACTCTCCATATTGGCTTTGTATAGTCCTTGGATATTGTAATTACTGCCATGCAAGTCACCTGTGTACACTAAACAGCCTGAACACATTTTGATTTAAGTGGACATAGTTTTAGCGTTATTCGTTCACCTTCATCTATCAGTGTTTCCTTTTTAACCCAACCCAAACAAAGGAAGAAGGGGCGTTGTCTAAATTCTCTCGGGCATCCATCGATCGGTGCAACTTTTAACGACTGGCTGGCGCCAAGAATCTGACTGACATAACGAGGATGATTACCTTTTGAGGGGTTTACAATTATTAAACAGTCAATAATAAGCGTAAAACTAACTTTAAATGTATTTTTAAACATCATCTCTATAGAATGGTTTAATTATTTAGCTCAATATCCTTTTGAATTGTAAGAGTTTGTAAGTTCCTGTTGTGTTTTTGATCATGGCTAAATATTTGCGTTGTATGTTTCCCTATTTGGATTTTTCAAATTGTTGTTACAATTAAATTTGGTTAACTTAGTTTTGAATCTTTTAGAACAGTTCTGAATAAAAAGTATGGAACAGAGTTGCATTGTTGAAACTGTCAAAAACGTTCATTAGTGTTCATTGTTGATAAAGAGACAAAACTCCAACTCACCTGCATCCTAGCGGCCATGTTTGAAAACACTTTTAGCAGCTGATCTTGCAGCTTGCAACCGATGGACCAGCTGATACATTGATCCCCCCACCACCTCTTTCAACTTCACTTCTGAGCATGCCCGAGGAAGAGACAATCATTTGTTGGTAATTAATGAGTATTGCGTCCACAACTCAATAATAGTTTAGAGAATAATAAGTTTTAGAGAAGTTAATTGTTCGCAACTGTAATAAACAATCGTTACACGAATTTCTGTACTCTCCGAACGATGTAAAGTTATCAGTATAAGTTTTATTTATTATAAAACTTATACTGATAACTTTACATCGTTCGGAGAGTACAGAAATTCGTGTAACGATTGTTTATTACAGTTGTGTTTATTACATATCGAACTTATGATTGTGTAAATGGTGTAAACTTTGGTTAGGTATCTTCATTAGAGGATAAACTATGACCAAAATTACCAGCAAGCTGCATACTACTGGATCTAGGGTCTTGGAAACCCATTGAATGAAGAGATTGAAAGATCCACTGGGCTGAAGAGACCCGTGAACGCGCACTCGAATGTGGCAAATGCATGCTTACTAAAGATAAACCATTGACATTTAACTAAAGAGAGAGTTATCCATACAAGTAGTAAATTGTATTATTATTTTTATTATAGTCTCTGAATTTATCGAATATGAATGTTGCAGCTAAGCTGATGCATTTTTGACATTTCCCTCTATTGAAAACCCTAATGGGATTTGAAGATTGGTTTATAAGTGATGAGTAGCGCAATTCGTAACAGCCCAAAATGCGTTTCTCGCAAGGCATCACCATATTTTAAAATGTTATTTTATAGCTGAATAATAGGGTCACATATAAACCTTGCTGTGGAAATAGTTAACATTTTGAAACTGGTTTTATCTTTAGTGTCCAGATGATGCGTAGTCCACAAAAGGTTCATTGTGCCTGTGGGTTGAGTTACTTTATAGTACCGAGAAAATTGGGCTATTAACTAAAGATCCTGGCTAAATAATCAGTTGATCTTGATCAGTAATCAGATTACAGAAGGCGTATCATCCATTCTACTCATAATTAATTCATAATCGCCTTAAAACACGCCTTAGTTGCGTTGGCGTTTTAAACAGTGATTTAGTGAAAAATCTTAATAATAATTAAACTAGTGTGTGTTTTAATTTAAAACATACACTAACCCACTCGGCAAGTAGGTTATTAGTTGCCCTAGTTCCTATATATTTATCTGACAGCTTGAGCCACTCTCACATTGAATTCGAAACACAATTCATTTTAAACTAATAGTATTATTACTATCGACTTATGTCGATTGCTCCAGCAGCGATGCCTTCCATAAGCAGTGTTCTCCAGCAGTCTAGCCACTAGCAGGCCGAGCCGCGCTGGCCATTTAACGGTGACGAGCTTGAAATAGAAGTGTTGATGTTGTCATCGACGCGAATAACCCCCCGCGAGCGCCAAGTTCAATGAAATGTGCTAGGCTATAGGCTATAGGCTGCGCTGCGACCACGGCACATCTCGGGGAATTTTAATTTGACAAGCGGGAATTAACTGTGACTAAATAATTACTGGTCTGCCAGATATCTGTGTAGTTGGAAGAAATATATGCAATCTAGATTATGACAATGAAAAGCCTTTCAAGAGTGATTTAAATTTCGCAGAGAGAAGTTCTAAAGCCTAGTGGCTTAGTCTTATAACCAATATTTGATCAGTAGTTAGTGATGATTTAAAGCTGGGTCCCTCCTTCAAGAACCTTTATGCGTTTATTGACAAGGATTTTTTTGAATTTAAATTCCATTGCGAGGCGACCATCAATAGCGTGTTACTTCGTAGCCCCGCGGTTTAGACGTGTTTCTCATCTTGTTGATATCGCGTAGCGGGTTGATATTCAGCCATAACTGCGCGCGGGAGGTCAACGAGTGACGTCATACGAAATGATGTCACGGCCTCTTGGATGGCGAGGCCGCCAGACCATGTACGGCACGCCGGCCGTGCACTGCCACTAGTGCCACTGCCACTGCATAGCGTTTCTTCGCCACCGCCTCGCCCATATCCATTACATTTTTAAAGGTCTAATTGATACAAGTGTCAAATGGGAATACCTCTTACAAATATAACTTAATCAAATTTAAACAAATAAATCGAATAATACTGAAGTACTATGTCTTTGTTTAAAAGCGGCAAAGAGTTTTTGGGCAAACGGACACTTACAAAATAAGGTAAAATCTGAATGATATAATAACTGTGGACCGACCTATCACTAAATTACTACAGACGCCGACGCAACTAAGGCGTATTTTAAAGCGAATATGAATAAATTATGGGTGTAGAACTAGTGACTCAGTGACCTAAAGCTCAACCGACCCTTGAGATATTTCATTTTGCTACGCATTGTATTTTTCACGTTTATTTCCATATTATTTATGAATTATTGTCGAGGATGATTCACACTAGTGAATGATATTCATCATGGTATAGGAATAAGCGCTATTGATATATTAGGACCATTTCTAAGAAAAAGATAACTTATCAAACATTCCGTCAATCTGAACAATCGATATTACAAGATACTCAAAACAAGATGACTCATTAACTGTTGTTGCTTTTTGTCTGTCTGTCGATCGTCCGTCGTCGTCTCTTCAAACAAAAACCTCTCCAGTGTTTAGACTTGTGATGTTGAAATACGTATTGACAAACTAAAAACATCGTACAACATTTCTTTCTTAATCCACAGTAAACACAGTTATTATAATTATTTTCAGTGGAGAAAATGGGAAAGTAAGTGTCTGATACAGTATAGTTAATGAATAAGATTTGTTGTTTTCGGTTTCATAAAGTTAGTCTAAAGATAGTCACACCAATTTATTGACCCTTAGTTCTTCCAATTCTATGCCTTTCTATCAGATGTTAGTGGTTTTGTGCTGATTTGAAATTTTAAAATATTAATATGTCTTCAAAGCAACGGTTTACGAGAAAAAATATGTAGCTCTTAGAAGCACAATTCTACTGAAAAGTTTGATCGCTACGTACTATTCTACCGATTCCCCCATTTCCTGAGTAGACACAAAGTTGAGTAAATTTGACAATAATATGTAATTTGTAGTACTGTTCGGAGATGTTTTGTTGGCGAGTAAAGGAAAAAGGAGATGAGGGAAATCATCTCACCCCTCCATATCACATTAAACAGAGCGGTTGATTTGTTTAATATTTTTGTTAATATTTCTTGACAGGTTTGATTACATTAAATTTATGTTTCCAACCAGTTTCACTTGTAACCAACTCCACGTACTGTACTGACATGCTCTCCGACCAATCAGGAATCAAAGTCCTGATTTGCTTTCTTCTTGACGTAATACTCACTCTCTATAAATAGTTTCACGCCGCCCTCGTTATTATACTTGGTGGTACGATTACGCGTGCGTGCACTGTTTATCACTCTGTGTGATGCGAGAGCGGCTCCCCCTCCAGTCACGCCTGGCCAGTTCCACTTCCTTCCTTTGTCCAGCGGAACTCATTGCGGCCAGGGACCAGGGGCCCAGGGACACACAAAACCATCTTCAAACGTCTACCAACAAATTGGGCCGTTCTCTCTATCTCGTATGAAAGAAAATGCGTTGTCATCCTGTACCCGTACTGTGATGGATTTAGAGAAAGTCGAAAGATTTTCAGACGGTAATTTGTATTAAATTCATAATTTGTTATATTTCATTATATAAACAGATGCTCTGTAGCCAGAAAAAAATACATTTGTCATAGGAAATATTACGAGATAGTCATACAGACACGCTGTATTGTATATTACGGCATTGTATACAGTATAATATAAATATTGCAACTTGTAAACTATCAATCAAAGAAGAACGGATACCCTGATCCTTTGTTGGATAAAGTTTGCCTCTTCCCAGATATGTTTCGTAAAGAATAATAGTAATTTACGTTTGATAAGACGAAGGGGGTTAGATTACGATATGCAATACAAGTACTTCCAAACAAACACACTGTAAAATATTTAAATTCGAGGTATAGGAACATTGGAAGATATTAGCCATGTTTATGCGCGGAAATAATAATTCTGCGAGTGAAATGCTAACGGATAAATTGTTGACGTTTGGAAAGTCGCAAGATGGGAAGATGGGTGAAATACATGAGCGATCTGGAGTCGAGGAACTTGATCTTACTTCTTAATCTTTGATTTATAGTTGTTTTTGTTTACTGGACATTGCCCATCAGACTCGTAATAAATAAGTACACAATATCCACCAGCAAAGGTCTAAGGCTATGCAAAATGATGAAACTAAAATAAATAAATACAAATTTGGAAGATAGTATGTAGACTGTGGAATCGCGAGACACGACCGTAGCCCATAGGTGGTATGTAAACAAGAGAGAGTATATAGGGGTCAAGGTGGAGAGACCGGTTTGTGTGGTATGGATCTGTGACTCATTACTGAGACAGCGGCGCAGAACTGGGTGACAATTCGGGCGTGTTATGCCCCCGAAATCATTCAATGTCTTTAGCAATTCCTTAGGATTGTAAATTAGTTTTATAGTTATTTATTCTTGGTTGATTATTTGGCCATCTTCTTTAAAACTATATTAAGTGAAACAAGTTTTAAATTTAAACCAATATATTTCGAATTGATACTCAATTCATCGTCAGTTGTTTACATTTGTTTGTTTACAAAATATGATTAAACTATTTTTGGATCTAGCTAGTTTTAGATAGAGTCGTTCAAGTGTTTTTGTCATACTTAATACATATTGCCCATATTTAGAACATATTTTTCTGTAAATATAGTTTTAAAGAAGAAGATGAGAATGCCAAATAATCAACCAAGAATACAATCACCATCTTCAACAACGTCAGAAGCATTTAGAAGAAAAATAGTTATTTATACAACACCAGATGCAATTTTTTGTGAACAAATGCATTGGTATACACATTAATGAACAGCAGTTGTTGAACGCTTAACACTTAATCAAAATCTATATTATTAAAAGAATTTCTAGATTTTTGTTCGGCAATCTTCGACCTATAAAACTAATATTTTATATACGTATTTAGTATCAATTAAAAGCTCTTACTTTCTCGATGTGCCTTTTGGAATTTTGAAAAACTTCCAACTTCAGAGCTTCGCCCCATAGACATTCAAAGTTTCAATGTAAATCTTATAGAGTTATATTTTATTTAGTCAGTCAGCTGATTATAATGTAAATATACTTTTAAAACTCTGGTTCTATGCCTAATGGATCCCCGTGCGGAGAACGGGGCATCTGCTTGTACAGCTTAGTTAATTTTTTAACACATTTCAAGTATAGTAAAAGTACAATTTAGGTCGCAATTTTTATGAATACATGTTGGATTGTTTAGAATAGATCATTATACTTCTAAGAGTTTAAAAGTGCAAACAAGTGTTCTGTCTATAATTATATAAATAATACACATAAACTGCAAACTTTGTTTATATTTTTTTTTGATAAAGCATATGGTGAAAATGTGAGTAGCTGCCTTAGGGGAAACGATTTGAGACTGAATTATTAATTATTTTTAGCTCGTGTCTCCCCGCTTGGCCTGAATATGTAAGTTTCCCTAATAAGAAGCGAGTAGGCAATAAACGGAGCGATAGCGTCCTCGAAATTTGCTTTATGTTTGCAAACAAATGCTTTTGAAGCGTAAAATTGGCTCTCAAAAACGCCCCCTGAGTTAATTAATGTAGATATAACGAGTTCATGTTTATTTACATCAAGTGTATTACTTTCGGGGGATCGAGATAATGGGCGAGTAAAAGTAACAAAATAAACATTTTTATATCAGCGGGTTCCTAATTAATTATTATAATAATGAAATTTGTTATATATAAAGTATAATTGACGTATCACTATGTTACATTAACTTGTAACATTTTTTATTTTGGGATTTAGCATTTTGAAAATAGTTTTATAAAACACTTTTTGAGCAATTGACGCACCTCACTGGTCGCAACACTCTTTTACCAAGCTTTGAAAAAATAATGAAACAATATATTTATTATGCTTTTTTATTAAATGTTTCCAGTGTTTGAGAAGTCACATTTTAAAACCACTAGCAGATATAGTTACATAATAATATAGGGCGCAAACCTACGATTTTGGTTTCAGTTCTGGCTTGGCAATAGAGTATTAAAGAGGAAAAATGTGGTTTTATTACTTTAAACATATATTTAGATTTTTTAAAATTAGAATACAATTATGAATAGTAGGAAAGTCGTGTTATAAGTTAGTTTTCGCAAAAACTAAAATAACGTATTTAATAAAATATATGAACAACTTTCATTAATTAAATGCTTTAAAAATAAAAACTTTCTACCCATATTAATCTTAAAACTTCAGGTAAATCACAAATAAACTTGAACATTTTGTACAGCAATACCCGCTACATCAATCAACATTTGAAACAAACAAATACCTAATTAATCAGCTAATGACATAATAACGAGCAGGAATTGGCAGAGTAATGTATTGTTGTTGTTACCTTGGCACACCTGTTGTGTTTCCGTCGAGGTGTAAACTGACACTAGGCCGAGCTGGAGCGAGCACAGTGTGCCCAGTGTTGCCACACCCCTCTGTTTCTCCCACCCGTCCTCCAACCAACCATCAAGCGTTCGCGGTAAACATTACTCATTCCTGATTTATAAACCTCGTTTTATCAACGACCATCTTATTTCTGACACACGAAATGCTGAGAAAAAGTTTACACATTTGGCAGCATGTTAAATTAAATTGTTTTCCCTGGAACACATTTCTACTCTTGTCAAATGGGAAAAGGTGGAGAAATTTTCCCTTCAGTTTTTAGGGTGCTGAGGAATTTGGTAAGAAGTACAGTCGCAAATCATTAAAAAAGAATCAGCAATGCAGAGATTTTGTTGTTTGTACAGTTGTATCCCTTAATCTGACTGCATTTAACACATTCCGATACTGGTTTGACTTTTTACTTTCTCCCTCTAAGGAATTTTGTTAGAATTTTTAAATTTTGTTTAGAGGGTAATTGTCCCCCCGAAACAGCTAAAAATCAAATGTCTCAAAAACGGCATAAAAACTATTAAAATTAAAATTTGGTCGTTTATAGTGTTACAAATAGACACCGCACTTGTATTTCTGAGAAACTTTGTGTGTGCCACAAATTATAGGGCTTATTGTTTCAAAAATCATTTTTGGGGGATTTATCATACAACCATAAAATTTACTTATAACCATTAATAAAAGCTCATAAAATAAATAAATTTGTATGTTTAATTATTATTCTATTGCTAATGGTTGCGGAAAATAATAATGTTCATTAGAGGTAAACGCAGTGCACGTTGTCTCATGTTCTTCTTTGAGGGATGAAACGAATACAATTGATGATGGAACGAAGTGAAGGAATCTATGTATTAGCAGACACAATTATTCGTTGTCCGTCAGTGTGCGCGCGCGTGTTGTGTGTGTGTGTGTGTGTGTGTGTGTGTGTGTGTGTGTGTGTGTGTGTGTTCGTAATGCCATATCGTGAAAACGGCTTCACGGATCGTTTTCAGATTTTACTCAAATGTTTACTATCAGCCAACAAATGTTTTTTTGCAAATATCAATAGACCACAACGACATGAAGCAATATACCAAGTTTCATCAGAATAAGTTGATAAATAAGCTAGATATACAATTTTTCTTATTCTCCATAAGAATAACAATGGACAACGTACTGTGTTTAGCACTTTAATTTTTTTAAATTTTAATATAATATAAAAAAATTATAATAAATATAAATATAAAACATAAATTTTATGGGAACAATTTTAACTTTGAGGGTGTCCTCTGCCCTTCAGCAAAACAATATTGGAAATTTAAAACCAATCTGCACAGTTACGAATATGCACCATTTTTTACACCTTAATCATCGAAATGGGTTCAAAAATAACGAAGGAGATCTGTTTATAAAAATCGGCTTAGCTTATTATAGATATAGATTTTTCAATTAATGATCAATTTTATTAACTTAAGCCTTTACTTTTACTTTTAGTTATTAACTTTTATTACTTAGCATTCAGAACAAGCTAACATTGCCCAATCGAGGATATACGGAATAGTATGTTGCCACCTAACCCTGGGGCTAGAGGGATTTCCCCTATTAAAACCTTTACTTTACCTTACCTCCTTGACCGTTCAAACCCAAGAAGGTTTCTGGCTCTACTGCTTCTGTCTGTCCCTTGGTCAAGCAGCGAGGAACCTTTCCGCTGTCTAGTGAAAAGAGTCACATATGATTTCATGATGAGGCCAGCGTATTCCGTTCTCCACTTTCCGCTGCCGAAAGATTCTGTGCCTAGGAAAACCCAGCTTCCTATCCTATACTCTTATTCTTATATATACTCTTATATGAGCAACGTTTGCTTGATTGTTTGGTTGGTTGGTTGGTTGGTTGAATAATTATCTCAAAAACGGCTCCGAGGATTTCCTTCAAATTTTGAAAATAACTAAGTTATGGTATAAAAATATGTTCTAGGCAGGTCTCATCCCCAGTAAAAATCAAATAATGTTAAAAAACAAAATTGAAAAGCTAAATACCCCCGTCGCAGCAAACCTACATATACAGTGAATTTCCAATGAATATATAACATAACACATTAAAAAAATTAACAGGATTCATAAGAAATATATATTTACAAACAAGCGATATTAAAAATATTAATTATTCTCCATAATAATAACATTGGGGATGAGTATGCAGGTTTGCTGCAATAAGGAACACAAAATAATGGTTTTTCATGCAAATATCAAAAGAACTCATCTTAGTGAAATCACATACTAAGTTTCATCCATATACATTCATAAATAAGAGATATATAACATTTTAATTATTTTCCATAAGAATAACATGGGGACCAAGTACCTAGGTTTGCTGCTACGGGAACTATAGGCGAAAACGTTTTTTGTGCAAATATCGATAAACCACAACCAGAAGAAGCCATATACCAAATGTCGTCAGTTTATGTTTATAAATAAGCGAGATGTACAATTTTTCTTTTTCTCCATAAGAATAACATTAGACAACATACTGTGTTTTAGTACTTTCAATTTCTCAGTAACCAATTGACGTAGAGCAATGATCGAAATACCAAATTTTGTGTATGCTGAATTCAATGGTAAAAATTAAAATTTGATTTGAAAAAAAATTAATGTGCAAACCCCAAAAAACCCATTTTTAGGGTACAAACCCCCCCCAAAAAAAACCCTCAGATGGTACGATTCGTCTGGTTTTCAAATAAATGGTACTTTACACATTTGTACCAAATTTCATATCACATATATACAAATTGGAACGAATAGTGTTTTTGGCATCGGGGACCTCAAAGTGAAAAGTTATCATGGTCTCGGGCTTAAGTCTTACTATGAGACCTACGGTAATAGCTTCTTCCCTATAGGGGAAAGTCGCTAAAAATTGGAACGAATGGTGGTTTTGGCATCTGGGGACCTCAAAATGAAAAGTTATCATGGTCTCGAGCTTAAGTCTTACCATGAGACCTACGGTAATAGCTTCTTCCCTATAGGGGAAATTAGCTAAATTCAAAACAATAGAATTATAACAGCTGTTCATAATCAATCAGGGAACTGTCAAAGTAATACTAAAATGTTGTTTATGATTATTAACATGTGGTTTCCCAAGAGCAGAGATTGAAAGATTTGAGTGAAGATTACATATATAGAGTAGTAAAATAAATCAAAGGGACATTGAGCTATAAATAACAACTATAGTGACCTTACAAATGTAGAAAAGAGGCAAATGAGTTATAAACATTTGATTATCAGTCGGGGGAAGTGGTGAAATATTACTCCAAGTCACTAAACATACAGTGGCCTTTCCTCGAGCAAAGCTCGGCCCATGGTACTAGAGATTAACATGGGTTTGAGAGCTCTAGACACTAAAATAATTAAAAAATGCTGCAAGATTTAATTTTCGAGTCAAGTGGAGAGGAAGAGGAGTTCAGAGCAGTTGAGAAAAGGCATAAAGTGGACAGAGGTCGATACATTTTACTTTTTTATCAGACTTTGAATTTAATGAATGTTTTAGAACCCGTGTGTAACTCCATTTTTCTTTGGTGACTGAAATAGATCTGGTAGATTGAGCATACAGATTAATTTCCTTCTACTTCTTAACTTTATCTTTTTATCTTATTTAGTTAATTTTTGGTTGAAGGTCCCAAACAATACATGCCTATTTTTTTTATTTCCCTCAAAACACACCGTTTGATTTTTCTTTGATCGTCTCTTCTAACCATAATCAATTTTTAACAGTAATTTTAAATTAATATTTGTTTAAATACTAACACATAACTTAACAAATGATCTAAGATTATTGTAGAGTATGTATATGCTACAAGCTTGCAAGTTACAGGTACTATCAAATACCCCCGTAGCAGCAACCCTGCGTACTCAGCGAATTTCCAATGCATATCTATGTATCTTAATACCACATAAAAGCACAAACCAAGTTTCATCAATATATATTCATAAATAAACGATTTAGGCCATTTTAATTATTCTTCATAAGAATAAAATGGCAGCTGAGTATGCAGGGTTGCTGAAGCAAGGAACACAAAAAATGGGGTTTTATACAAATATCAGTATAACTCAAGAAGGTAAAGCCACATGCCAAATTGTATTAATTTATGTTCATAATTAAGGGAGATAGTATGTTACTTATTCTCCACAAGAATAACATGGGGCTGAGTATGCAGGTTTGCTGCTATGGGAACTATCAGCCAACAAATGTTTTTTTGCAAATATCAATAGACCACAACGACATGAAGCAATATACCAAGTTTCATCAGAATAAGTTGATAAATAAGCTAGATATACAATTTTTCTTATTCTCCATAAGAATAACAATGGACAACGTACTGTGTTTAGCACTTTCAATATCTCTGTAACCATTTGACGTAGAGCAATGATCAAAACACCAAATTGTGCGTCTTTTTAAGTTGATTCCAATGGAAAAAACTTAAAATCTGACTTTTTCAAAAATTATATGTAAAAAACTCAAAAAAACCCTTTGGATAGGTCGATCTATCTGGTTTTCGAACTTAAAGTCATAAATGCTGCTTTACACATTTATACCAAATTTCGTCAAAATCGAAATATTTTTACGAGAGTTATCGTGCTCACGGACACACACACACACATATATATATATATATACAGTTTTAAACGAATGGTGTTTTTGGCATTTGGGGACCTCAAAATGAAAAGTTATCATGGTCCCGGGCCTAGGTAATACCATGCCCACTACGGTAATAGCTTCTTTCCTATAGTGGAAATTCGCTCAAATCAAGACTATTATGACCATAATGGTTGTTTTGATTTATAATTAATTATTGAACAGTTGACTTGTACTATTCCTGAATTTACTTCACAAAACTTATTATAAACATAAATTACAAGCTCAAATACTTTGTAACTTGTAATTTATACTTTTAAGCTAATCTAAAATTACTTACACTGATATTATTGGTTGGGCAGTGAATCACCTGTACAATTACTAATACTATTGAGAACATTCGGATTTATTTTGAAACGAAAATTATAAGAGCTATTAATTTGTAGTTTGTAATTATTTGTACTTTTTAACTAATAACTAGAGACCACCCAGTGGTCGAAATTCAACCAAATATTTGAAAAACAAAAAATAGTTTAATATCTAGTGGGCTCTGTGGCGCTCATATATATCTCTCGCCCTCTCTCTTTCCCTCCCCCTCCCCCACCCGAAACCACAGGTAACTTTTTTAATGTGAAGTTAAAACGGATAGCAGAAGAGCGATACTATTCCAGTATTCAGTAGCCTTTTTATTTATCCCTCAAATCTCTCCACCTCATCATCTCCACGTCCCTCATCCTCTCCCCAACCTTAATCCTCTTTCCATCCCTCATCGTCTTTCCATCCCTCATCCTCCTCTCTCAAAAACAGGTTTAATTTATTTTAATGTGGAGTTAAAATGGATAAGAGAAGGGTGTTACCATTCCAGTAGTCATTAATTTTTGTATTTATGTCTGAAAAACTTCCCACCTCATCCGCTCCCCGTTTAACGTGGAGTTATAACGATAGCTGAAGAGTGTTACCATTCTAGTAGTCAGTAGCCTTTTTATTTATGCCTGAAACCTCTCCTCTCTCAATTTTAATTTCACCTCATCCTCTCTCCGTCCTTCATACTCACCCCCTCACAAACAGGTTTAATTTATTTTAAAGTGGAGTTAAAACGAATAAGAGAAGGATGTTACCATTTCAGTAATCGGTGGCCTTTTTAATTATGTCTAACACCTCTTCCCATCCCTTTTTTCTTTTTTATTTAGTCATGAAACCTCTCCACCTCATCCACTCCCCGTTTAATGTGGAGTTAAAACGGTAACAGAAGGGTGTTATCATTCCAGTAGCCTTTTTATTTATGTTTGAAACCTCTCCACCTCATCCTCTCCCATCCCTCATCCTTCCCCCCACACAAACAGGTTTAATTTGTTTTAATGTGGAGTTTAAACTGATTAGAGAATGGTGTTACTATTCCAGTAGCCAGTAAAGTGTTTTATTTATGAATTATCTGTTCTTGCTGTTGTGCTACATAATTATTTTAAGTTGTTATTCCGTAACCAACGTGGCAACCCATAAGGCCAGTCATTTTTTTTAAATTTCAAATTAAATTTTCTCCATTTCTCAGAAACTAATGTAAATTACGATAGTATTGTGCACATCTACAGAAAAATACATTTCTAACGGTGTGCTTAGATTTTTCCTACGATGCGCACAAGCTGAGAAAAACGTACGACAAAAATCATGCTTGCTTATTAATAATATAGATATTAGTGTTTTTATGAAACGGGCCCCTGTTGGCTACACTAAGATGAGAGTGGGACGCTGTCAAAATCTCCCATTTGATAGAATGTAAAAACGGTGATATTCAAAGACTTTAAATATTAATATTCTGTCGCATTTTAAGTGAAACTTGATGTTAAACTTAACTTTATAATCTTGACACATATTTTTTACGGAATTCGACTGTTTATTTCGAAGCAAGGTTATAATTTGAGTTAAATGAAAATACCCTTGTAATGTGGTTTTGGAAATAGTGTTGTAAAACACTGATGAACAAAACACGAACTTTTCTTCCCAAATTTTGGTGAGGAATTTCGGTGAACTACTCGCTGAAATCGAACGAGTCGCCAAAGTGAATCAAACAAGTCCATGATTTGAAACTCAATAAACTTGTATTTGTTTATTTTATCATAATTAATCATGTTTCATGGAAAGATTAGATACATAAATCAAACGAAAAAATGAATTCGCTCCAACTTTTATTACTTTTATTCCAGTGATTTGCATGAGTAGATTCACTTATAGGAATAAAACAGCCAATCAGGATAGTTCAAAGAACGATAAATTTGCCTCACCAGTGTACCAACCTGACAAAATCACTGGGCAGCTCGCTTGTTTGACCAAAATCGTTAAGCAGTGTTACCTTCAGTTATACAATAAACCTCCCTGATTTTAACTCAGTGGGCGAACTATCGTACAAACAGTCCAGAACTATCGTATTTCAGGCGAAACTATCATACGGTCGTAAATCTCGTAATAAACCTTGGAACTGGGTAAAAACTGGTGGAAATCGACATATACTGAACAAATGCATCTATTTTAAATCGTACAGTAATAAAACAACTAAAAACCGTTTCTTATTAAAAGGTTTTGTTAAGATTTTGACAGTTTCTTTTACACAAGTTAATACTACTAAATGCCTATCCTATAAGTCTTAAAAATAACCTGTAAATAGGAGGTATTGGTAGAGTACAAAAATCACAAACCCATTAAATTGTTTTGTTTTCTTATTTATTGCGCAATTAATTACGATCTTACCTAGCAAATTGCCACTTTAGTTGTTTGTGATTTTAGGAAATTAATAAGACTGAACCTGTTTTTTGTGGGTAAAATATATTTAAGCCTAGATTGTTTTTAGATACAGATTGTTATAAAGTGTTTTGTAATAAAATAAATCGAGACGTTGTGCAGTATAACAGTATATCACATATAAAATAGATTTATTACTCAAATCAAATCCCCTAAAATCAGAAGTCCAAACCACTTTCATAAGCGTTGAAACAGTAAAGGTTTCGTAGAGGGTTATTGGTTACGCATTTAAGAATATTAGTAAAAGTTAACCATAAAAATAGTTTCATTTACGAGAGGGAGAAAATAAATTGACTGTAAAACTTTTCTTAAGTTCAAACTTTTTGAATTTTAGTCGTTTGATCAGTTTAATATCAGTTTAAATTATTAAATTACGTATTTTCGCTCGAAGCCCAAATTATCGTATGAAAGGGAAGTATCGTACGGTGACATATCGTACATCGCGCGGGGGAAAATTATCGTACAAAACGATAATTATCGTTCATATGGAAACACTTTGAATGGTGGGGGAATTTGGTATCGCTGGGTGGTGGGGAATTGAGGGGATTTTTCATGGCAGTAAGTTAAGTTGGGAAAACAGAAAACTTTTTTACCTGGAGTCCTGGAGTCAGTGTTGCCACTTTTAGGGTAATTACCCTTTTTTAGGGTAATTTTACTGGTCTTACGGGAATTTTAGGGTAATGGAGTCTTTAGGGTAATTTTAGGGTAAAATCTAGAGCCCCTTTATAATTTAAATTTAAATTTATTTTTTATAGATGCTTTGGCAATGTAAAATGGGTTATCTAGGAATTAAAACACTTACATTAAGTGCTGGGTAAATTAAAAGTATTATAAAATATATATAACTAGCATGTACATCCTATGTCCTATTCAGTATTAGACTAAAGATGCATGTAATCACAAAGAACACAAAGTTTAATTTTCGAACAGATAAAATTGAAGCACATTATGTTATGTGTCCAAAATTGGGCACAACATAATAATATAGAAAACCCTAAACAGTAAAAATATATATCGGGTTAATTTGGTTAAATATAGGTTGTTAGATTTACAGCGCTGTTGTAGAAAATATGTTTACTGAAGATTGTCTCTATTTTGACACATATTTGTATGAATAAGGAACTAAATTGTATTTTATGTCTATGAAATCCCCATGGTGAGCCAGGTGAGCGCACATAAAAACATCACAACAAGGCATAAAGCCGCGTGTACACCGGAGTTCGGAACACGTGTTTACAACAAATGTTCCCAACAAACCAAGAAACACCACTTTTTGAAAAGAAACATTTTGATGTTCGGAACAGTTTTTTAGTGTTTACAACAGAAATTTTGTTTCCCGCCAGAAGTCGGTAAAGATCAAAGGGTGTTCCAAACATTTGTTTGGAACACATGTTTCAGTACTTCTTCGCTGTTTACAACACTTCCCCGCAACCCACCGCACCTAACCACCATCACGTGACCACGCACCGCTCCCGCGCTGTCATTAACCATTAAGAAGATCTATTACAGCTTCACACACCTCAGGTACAAATAGAGATCGTCGATTTTGAGATCTTGAACAAATAGCTCAAGCTTGTGTATGGATCGCCACAAGCCAAAAAGTGCAAGGCAACTGCAAGTTTTTCTTTTACAGAAATAACCTTCCTGTAATTGGTGTCCATTTTGCTAATCTTCTGGCCAACCATAGAGGTCAAATATTCAAAGTCAGCACTGGACATTCTCAAAAAGTTTTTGAAACTCCCGTCCGTCCGCAGTTCTCCCAATAGCAGGTCGATATCATCCCTATTTAAATTATCTAACAGGTAATTGCCACTGTATTTTGATCTGGATTGCAGTGACGGTCTCACCCAGTACCGTCTCGGTCTCCGTTGTTTAGATAAGATCACACACGCCGCCGCGGCCAGTAAAACATCCTCTTCTGTAGTCATCTCGAGAAGGACTGACCTCGTGTCCTCGGGAACGCGGAAACGGTGAATGAATTGTTTCGAACAAAATCAAAGAAAAGTGCACTATCTGTTGTAAACTTTTGTTACAAACGAATGTTAGAAACAAGTGTTAGCAACAAAACGTTCCAAACATTTTGTTCCAAACTCCGGTATAAACGTGGCTTTACATGTATAAATTTGTGTGATATGGTGTATTGCAATGAAAAATATTGATCTAATCAAATAGTAATAATTAAGATGACAAACATATTCTCTGGACATTATTATTTAGAACAAATAACATTAACAAATATGTACAACTGAAATAAGTTTATAAAACAATAAAGTACTCCCAACAACTGTTAATAACATGTATCAGCAAGTTTATATTATCAGCGATACCAGCACATTAAGTATAGCGCTGAATACAAATATTACAACAGAATATTTATTTTAATTTTTCAATACACATTTCGTTTTATGTGTGATGTATGGCCAAAGACGAGTATTAAATGCTATGTTACCTTACTTTTTATGCATTAATACTGTTTTAAAACCAATCTCGAGTGTATTTTGTGCTTTTCGAGAAGAAAATCAACTCTTAGGGTCATTTTAGGGTAATTTACAAAAGTTTAGAGTAATTTCATCACACGTTTAGGGTAAAATTTCATCTACCTGGTGGCAACACTGCCTGCCCTGGAGTACTAGAGAGACATACTGAATTTCGGGGTTATGTGTTTCTTATGTTGTGTTATGTCAAAATAATGTTGATCTTTTAATTTTTTTAAACAAAAATGGCAAATACGGGTGTTTTACCATTTGTTAGAGGCGTAGATTTTAGCCGGAATGACTTCAGTGTAAGTAATTTTAGAACATTGAATATTGTACTGTTGTTGTCCTCAGTGTTTAGCTTAATTTTAACCTCAATATTTGTGCTGTACGTTTGTTTTATTTTTAAACAATAGAATATACTAGGTGTAAGCTCAAACTTCCCGTAAGAGGATGAACGAAGATTTTACTTTACAATTGTATCCTACAATACATATTTTACTTGCAGTATAATCCATTTAAATGTGATTACAAAATTTAATACATTCATCACAATTTTTACAATCTGTTGAAACATGTTCAGAGTATCAACTGCTATGGTATTGCAATCTTATAATCACACTGCCATAAAACCCCAACGACTTTATAGGGAAGATAAATATGGCAAACAGGAATATATTGAAATTGTTTGTCAAATTATGTTGTAAAGAATTAATAAACATGGCTTTAAAAAATAATGTAGCAAAAAAGCAAAGACTACAATTTCAAATTATTATTCATGCTGCATCAGGGAAAACCATGCTGCATCAGGGAAAACCATGCTGCATCAGGTATTCATAAGGATACCGAGGAGTCCAATGTTTGACCGGAGTTTAAATTTTTTCAACGGTAACGGAGTAATATTCTTTTAGCAATTTCAAAATACTGTCACAGAAAATATGTCAAATGAATAAACGCAAATCCGAACAATATATTTGAATCATACAAAAGAAGTCATTTTGAGGTTATGTACCGATGTGGCATCCATTTTAGTCTCTCTGACAGCTGGCCATGTGACGTCATAGTTTAAATACCCTGTTCAACAGATGGCCTGTGATGTCACAGTTTAAATACCCTATTGTTGGGTTTTATGGATATTCTATTGCCAGTTTCACATCGATAGAATTGTGTTCTGAATCCCACTTAAATCCAAGATCAGCCAATAGTAGACGTGCTGCATTGCCACAGCTCCACTCCAGCTGATCGGAATAACATTTGAGTGATATTTTTCCATGGTAAAATGGCATCAGTGACAGCGTACAGCCATGCTATTGGTTACAGCCCAGCTATCAATTTATTTGGCCGCTACTATAAACTGATGTAACATGTTTTTAGGATGGAAGGTTTCCTCATTCAGTGCGACTCATGTCGGGTGTCCAGTGGCTCAAGCTGGACAGATCCAACATGAATCAGATTCCTGAGGAGCTTGGAAACCTGACGAAACTAGTAAGTGCAAGATTAATATTCTTTGTAACTGTAACCTACTCAATATTATCCACAAGTATGTCCTAAGCTATACTGCTTTGAGTAGTTTTTAATTTTTAAACTGCCTTTTGTTACGAGCGCAATATGTCAACTTATATACCTATTTGTGTTTTAGGTTTATAACTGCCTACCTATGGAAACATTGTTGTATCATGCTATGATATTAGATTTATATAAAATTGATTGGAAAAATGGGGGGAGCCCCAAAGGGCTTTGGTAAGGGGAGTAGTCCTACTAATGGTATTGTGGTGCAATCACTTATGATTAGTGATGGAAAATACCCGGGTATTTAAAACTCGGGGTAAATACCCAAAATTCATAAATACCCGGGTATTTTAGATATTTATGATATTTTACGTAAAAATGCCAATGTAATTTTGAACTTTATCTACCCTTATACTACCCTTGTTATTATCAATATCATTTGAGAATATTTTACTGATTACATTTATTAATTTTTTTTTTTTTTTTTTTTTTTTTACGCAGGAGGAACGCTTAATGCGCGAACCCAAAGGAACAGTGTGGGACTCCCTCTTACGAGGTATACCCACTAAACCTCCTACGGAGCCGTGGGGGAAAAACCAGGCCGGAACCCTTATCGGATAACTTCGGCACTGGCCCGCGTGTCTTCCGCCCAGACGGGTCACGTCACCGTTTCGGAAAACTTAGAGGTCACCTAAGCATCCCTCGTCTCGCTTTCCCCGAAGAACGGATTGCACGAAGAGCGCAACCGCTCTCCAGGAGTCTTCATTTCGAAGCATCGCCCCCACCACGACGTCCGGGGACAGATCGCCGACAGCAGAGACGAGCCTCCTCCTGTCTTCAGCGAAACGACTGCACCGGAAGAAAGTATGATGAGCATCATCCACCTCCTCCGGGCAGTAACTACACTGAGGTGACCTCACCTTCCCCATGCGGAAAAGGTATTCCCTGAAGTACCCGTGGCCCGTCAGGAATTGACACAAGAAAAAGTCAATTTCCCCAAATGCACGGCTCAACCACGGGCTTATGTCTCTGATGAGACGAAACGTCCATCGCCCTTCCAGTCCACCGTTCCAACGCTCTTGCCAAACTCGCAGAGTTTCGAGTCTGGCTTCCACAGCAGTTTGGTCTTTTCCGAGATCAGGAGCACGGCGAAAGATGTTCTGCCTCTCAGCGGCGAGCAGATCAAGGGGAAACACTCCAGCCACAACCATTACAGCCAGTCCAGACACAGTGCGATACGCACAGGCAACCCTAAGAGCCGCCCTGCGCTGAACGGAGAGAATTCTCTTGCTGTGTTTTTTGACTCTCATGGCACCCGCCCACACTTCTGCGCCGTACAGGAGAGTGGCGTTGACGGTGGACATGAGAAGTCGCCTCTTGCTGGACCTCGGGCCTCCGACATTCCCCATCAATCTGCTGAGCGACAGAACAACCCTCGTCGCCTTGTTGCAAACCGCCTGGATGTGCTCCCACCATGTGAGGCGGCGGTCAAGCACCACTCCCAGATACTTCGCCGCAGTCTTCGTCTGGACCTCCACGTCACCAACAGTCATAGGAATTACTGTTTGGATCCTCCGTCGCGTGAGCATGACGATCTCGGTCTTGGCGACCGCCAGCTCAAGTCCATGACCGCTCATCCATCTGTTGACCCGAAACATCACCTGGTTGAGGCGAAGCTGGGCTAACTCCGGATTCCGAGCCGTGATGACTGCGGCTACATCATCTGCGTAGCCCACGAGATAGGCTTGTGGTGGCATCTCGAGGCGAAGCACTCCGTCATATGCCACGTTCCAAAGGTCAGGGCCAAGGATCGACCCTTGCGCCGCGCCGGCGGTGACCACTTTGGAACGGACCCCTGCTTCTGTGCTATATAGCAGCCTGCGCTCCTTCAGGTAGTCCTGTACCACGACCAAGAGATAGTCGGGTACCCTGAAGTCCCGCTGCAACGCCTCGAGCATGTCCACCCAACGGGCCGAGTTAAAAGCGTTTTTAACGTCCAGGGTGACCAGCAGCACGATCGGCCTGGCCTGATGGCAGGCCGTGTCAGCCCGCTGGACGGCGCCCAGGACTTCAGCCACGGCATTCAAGGTTGAGTGGCCCTTCCGAAAGCCGTGCTGCCGGGGGGACAAGTCCCCAGCGGCTTCGACGGCCAACCTCAACCTGGGTTTCAGCAACCTCTCAAAGAGTTTACCCGCCGTGTCCAACATACAGAGTGGTCTGTATGCCGACGGGGACTCCGGGTCACCTTTGCCTTTGCTGATGAGCGCCAGTCTAGCTGTCTTCCAACGTGACGGAAACACACCCGCCGCCAAACACGCGTTGAACATGCGCAGCAGCAGATGTGGGTGACTTCCCGCCACAACCTTCAGAGCCTCAACCGGAATGCCATCAGGGCCTGGAGCTCTGTTGTTGTGCATGGCAGACGACGCTGCCACGAGCTCCTGTTCCGTGAACAAAGGAACATCAGGCACCGGCCCCGTTACTCTTTCCTCTCGCCTCACAGGGTGACTTGGGAAGAGAGCATCGACGATGGCCGTGATCGTGCCTGCAGGCATAGAGGCACTGCTCGCCCCCATTCCCCCGAGCTTTCTCGTGACGAGCTTGTACCCTTTTCCCCATGGATCGGAGTCCACGTCCCGGCACAGCTCCTTCCAGCAGCGAGCCTTGCTCAGGCGAATTGCACTGGCAAGAGCTTTTTTCGCAGTCTTGTGCTCTGCCGACCTGGCCAAAGCCTCCGGTCGGTTTTGAGTTCTCTGCGCTCTTCTGCGAAGCATCAGTGCCGTTCTCCTGAGCTCCGCGATTTCGTCCGTCCACCAGTACACGTGGCGACGACCCCGGACAGGTTTTTTCCGAGGCATCGACGAGTCGCATGCACGCTCGATCAGCTGCATTGTGGAACCCACGAGAGCTTCGACCCGATCTCGATCAGCGGAGTCAAAGCGCTCCGTCAAACCGGCCTCGGGGCTACGACTGAGCCGCTCGACGAATTTTCCCCTGTCCAGTTTGGCCTGATTCCAGCCAATTGGGTTTCGGGTACTGCATCGACGAGACAACTCGTTTTCTTCCAGATTGAAGGAGATGAATTCGTGGTCACTGGCCGTGTATACGTCCATCACCCCCCACCCTGCTACCAGAGGAAACAACCCTGCCGATACCAGCGTGACATCTGGTATGGAGTCACCAAAACCAGGTCTTCGGTATGTCGGCGTGTCCCCTCTGTTCGCCACTTCCAGGTCGAGCCTCGAGGCCATCTCCAAGATTCGTCTCCCCCGGGCGTTAGTGACTGGCATGCCCCACTCAACGGCACACGCGTTGAAGTCCCCAGCAACTATTACGCCCCCCGAGACACCCTGAAGACTGTGTTCCAGCGCCTCCAGCCTCTCCCGGTACTCCTCGGCGGAATAGTTGGGAGAGAGGTAGACACTGTATACGTTGACTCGCCGAAGTCTCACCCAGACGTAACCGTCACCGGATCCGTGACCCAACACCTGAATCCCCCGACTGTCCAAAATCCAGAGAGCCGCGGTGCCAAGCCGGTCATAAAACCAAGATGGACGGGTTTTGATCCGGTAGGGCTCGCTGACGATCACGATCTGGGCTTTGACCTCACAAGCAAGCTGCTCAAGAATGGTGTCAGCTGCTCGACTCCGCTGCAGGTTTGCCTGGACGAAACGGATCATTTCGTGGCAGATCGAGCCCTCTTAGCGTCTAGGGCTTTCCTGAAAGTCCTGCACGCCCCTGAGCCCGGAATGTGGTCCGCGGACGCTCCAGGTGTACCGGTGCAGAGAACGCAAGAAGCGGCCGCTGTGCAAGCAGCGGCCTTATGTTCGCCGCTACCGCACTTCCAACAATTGTTGCCGCGGTCGGGACCGGAGCAACTCCCGACGCGTGTGGCCGTACCCGAGGCACCGAAAACAGCGTTCTACCTCAAGGCGCTGCCGAACTCGGCAGACGACCCAGCCAATCTTGATCTTCCCAGACCGAAGAAAGAGAAGACCGTCTTTCTCTTCCATCTCAACGACAGCCTTTCTCTGCTCCCGCTTGTTTGGCGAGAACAGGGTGACCTTAGGCACACCGGAGATTGTCGGAAGGTCTCTTGTGATAGCCGCAATGACATCGGCCTCCGAAGCCAGGGCGTCTAGATCCAAGATCTCTACCCTCAGCTTCGGGATGATGGAGCGGACCACGCCCTTGTCCCCTATAGCTCTCTGAAGTGCTTCCTGGAGTTTCCCCCGGTCGTCACACTTCGAGAGCTCAAGGAGAACCCCCCGGCCTCCGTCTTCCGGATCTGCCGAACCACAGTTCCGGAGTCCTCTGGCGTCACCTCACTCTTCAACAATCCGAGGATCTCCGAGTAGGTCTTGCCGGTGGACGGATTGATCAGGACCACCTGGTTCCTGGTCTTCCTAGGCCGAGTCTTCTTTGGCTTCTCCTTCTTTTGGCTGGGTGCTTGGGAAGGCGCGTTTTCCGCCTCTTCCCGATTCTTCTGGGCTTTCGCCTCCGCCCGAAGCTTCCTCCTCTGTTTCTTGGAGAGGACCTGATTAAAACCCTCCCTGTCCGCAGACGCAGTGGTGGCTTCTTCTCCGTTCCTCTCCACGTGGACGGTCCTGTTCTTGACGTCCGGTCTCTTCTCCGTTTGCTGTTCCGCAGGAGGGCTAGTCGCCGATCTCTTGGCACCACCACCAGGCGCCCCAGACTCCGAAGATGGAAGTGGAGCTTGCCCCTGCTTCTCCTCCAGAAGCCTGAGCCGCCTTAGCGATGCCTTCCAGAGACCGAGCATCGAGTCGAAGACATCAAGGGATGCATCCAGGGTCACTATCCCGTTCTTGATGCCCATCGACACGGTCTTCTGCTTCGCGACCGCGGCGGACATGTCGAGGAGAGTGTCCCGCATCCTCTGCAGTTCCTCCTCGACCTTTTCCTTACATTTATTAATTATTTTACCTATAAATAAATAATAAAATAGAAATTTGTGTGAAAAGACCTGTCAGGCTTACAACCCACACCACTGCCAAACTATGAAGGACATGGTTAAATACGAAACATTCTATACAAATTTTAAAATATGCAATTTTATAATTGGACAAATACAGAACAAAATCACAATATAATTTAACCACTTCTTTTCTTCCAAAGTTTTTAATTTATGAAACACTCCAAAAGACCATCAAAGTAGTAAATACCCAGTCCATGGTATTTATCTCGATCGTGTTCAGAAGTTTAAAGTGTGTGGTAACCATCTTATGCTCTTCAAAACAGTTGTTATGATCATTTTATAATCTTTACAGCATGGGAATTTCAATGAACCTAGTAAAAATCCCCTAAATGTTACAGAAATCATAAATACCCATGCTTTGGTATTTACCCAGGGCTTGATGTTGGGGTAAGTACCCGGGTAAATACCCATTTTTTATTTACCTACCCGCTGGGTATTTACCCGGCCCACATCCCTATATATGATACTGTACAATACACTAAACATAAAACAATATTAAAAAATCAAGAAACCGATGTTTCACGGACAGTCAAATAAAACATTCCGCTTCAGCAGTTTTTTGTGCGCGGTTCCCGATGAAGAAGACAATTCTTTTCTGGAAACCTATTACATTTTAGCTTTTAATAGTTTCAATATATCTATACTACTTGGTCATAATGAGTACTTTGAAGACCAAAGGGGGCAGAGCCCAAAGGATTTTTGTACCATGAGTAAAGCACAGTGTGTGTCATGAGTGCATTAGCTACCATCCTATCTAGTTCAAGCGAAATCAGTTTAGTAATTTGTGGTTGTTAACATTACAACTTTGAATGCCAGTGGGCCTGAGCCTGAAAGGATTTTGTGGAATGTAAGCAAGCTTATATAGCTAATTCTGGTTTGTTACATATCTTCGTAAACAAATTCTACTCAAATCGGTTTAGTGAAATACTAATGTCCTCAGGATTAAAATGTAAACTTTGTGGCCCACTATGTCTGAAGGGTCTTTACATCATGAAATCTACATAGTTCTTGACCCAATGCAAAATGAATTCAAACCTCCTGTGACATAGCCATGTCTATTCCAGGTTATGCTACTCATAGTTGTGCTACATAATTGCTACTCATAGTTTAACTTGATGCTTCAGACTTACCTTAAAGAATCCATATCGATGGTTACTAATAAACATTCATTAACATTGTATTTGTAGGAACACCTTTCGCTTTCACATAATGCACTGGAGAAGCTGTTTGGAGAGCTCACAGAGCTGTCGTCACTGCGCACCCTCAACATCCGGTACAACCGAGTGAAGAGTTCCGGCATTCCCGCCGAGCTGTTCCACCTGGAGGATCTGACAACGCTCGACCTCAGCCACAACGTGCTCAAAGAAGTTCCGCAAGGACTCGAGCATGCGCGGAGCCTACTGGTGCTCAACCTCAGTCACAACAAGTGAGCAAGCTCATGTAGTCAGTGGCCAGGCTCTTCAGTAAATACATATGGGTACTTATGTATACTAAAAAAACAACTTATACCACCCAAGGGGGTGGGGGTTGTTAAAACTAAAAATGTTAAAGGCTAATTCCACCTATGAGAAATAAAAGGCAGTTGAACGTGTTTGTTTTCACCGCTTTTCAAGTAAACTATCGTGACTTGAAGGGTGTAGTTTAGGAAACGTTTCATAATTTAGCAAGTGGATCCGGTTGCTCCAATTAGAACAAAAATGTTTGCTATGATATTGCCCAAATTGAATAAGGTTGGTTCTATAATATATTGTATTTTATACTTAGATTTTACGCTGTAGTATATTTGAAGTTAAGTCACCAATCTTTATTTTGTATACATACTGTTAAGGGAATGAACAAAGTCATTATAAAGCTATTCCATTAACCCTCCGCCTGGCATTCGTCTCTGAGAGATGAATGCAAAGTGTTTTCTGTACTGGCAATCATCTCCCGGAGACGATATGAGTCACTCTTATTTCAAATGGGCAAAAACCATTGAAAAAGCGCCTTGACGATGAAAGTTGTTATACCAATCGAAAGATCATATTCTGAACTTTCATTTTATTACATAAATGAACCTTACAGCAGCAGTATATTATTGTAATCTAGAGTTACATTTGAATGAAAATTTTGTGCAAAGTCGATTACGCCTTGTATGTGTTGAGAAATTGCTGAACACAGTGGGTTTCCAAAAATCTTAGCAAGGTCAATTTTGTTTCTGGCCAGAAGCGAGTGGTACCCCTGGATCAGGGAGATATTCCCATTCTGGTGGTATTCAGTATAATGCAGAGTTATATTCAGACAGACTTGTGGCAAAATTATAAAATTGTCATATTTTACGTCTTTGACAATTGGCAACATCATCTCTCCGAGATGATATGCAAAACACATATTATATGAAGTGTAAATTCATATTACATGTATGTTCTTATATAAATTTGAAGAGGAAAGAACACTGAATATTTTCTACAAGATTTGCAGCCTGTCTCACAAATCGGAAAACTTGCATGACGTTAGATGCCTGTTATTGTTTTGCCCCAAAAGCTGTTCGACGGGTTTGATTATTCATTGTGAGTGAATTTATAATCCATGTTTTTGCTGTAAATCCACAGTATTTCTGTGAAATATGTTTAGTGAAGTGTAATGTGTGTCTGAATAGTAGTATTTATGCGTAAAAATTAATAAAGGGATAAATTGTGCAATGTGAATCATAGGCCTAGGCCTGTAATTGCTGTCTCACAAATACAACTTGTCCCAAAAACGCGATAACAAATGTTATTTATACACCATTTTATTCATAACTTTATATTTTATTGTAGGGAAATAACTACTGAATCATATTACATAGCTCATTTGAAAGCATTAGGTGTTATAAAAATATGATCTCACTTTGAATTTTTTTTGTAACATATTTTTATTTACAATCTGTTCAGCAGAAAGAACAATAAGTAAATATTATAAAATTAAATCACATGAGTTAGAAACAAACCAGTGTTCGTACTAACATAGGGAAAAAATAAAAATAAAACATAGTTTTCACTGGAATCGAGTACTGAGATCAAGAATGTGGTGTCTCTGAACGCGAAACGTAGATTGACTGTTATCTAATAGATTGACTGCAAGGTGGTTAGGATGCACTTCTAGTTTTGTTTGATGTTTTTTGCTGTACCTCGTAATTTCCTCTTTCACAGTTAGAATTTTGGTGTCATTATGGATTACTTTGTGACAAACCATGGAGCTTGTAGAATCATCCTTAAGGTCTTTGACTGATATCTCTGTATGATCTCAATGTTAGAATTAGATGCAGTTCCCTATAACTGTATGCCATATGACCACACAGGTTTTAGAATAATTTTATACAAGAGTAATTTGTTTTCACAGGATAATTTTGAACGATTGCCAAGAAGCCAAGCCAAATTTCTAGTTTTTAGATTAAGTTGTAATCTTTTATTCCAAACATGTGTGCGCCACGTGAGGCGCCTATCTAAGTGGATTCCAAGATACTTTACTTCGTCCGCTTGAGGCAGTGCAACGTTATTTAATGTTACAGCAGGGCAAGTGGGAGTTCTCATAGTAAAAGTAACATGGAGGGATTTGTTTTTGTTTACTTTTATCTTCCAGTCGGAAAGCCACTGAGATTTATCGTCTAATGCTGTTTGTAAGTTTGAGGATGCCTGTACAGGATCAAGATCTGAGGATAAAAGTGCGGTATCATCTGCAAACGTCGCAACAGTGATTCCTGGCATTTGAGGAAGGTCATATCTAAACAAAATATATAGTACAGGTCCAAGAACGCTGCCTTGGGGTACCCCAGACTCAATTCCATGTAGATCAGTGGTGTAATCTTCATATTTGATTTGAAAATACCTGTTAGAGAGGTAAGATTTTAGAACTCCAAAGTATGAGGCAGTAAAGATTTTATTTTAAATAACAGACCAGCATGCCAAACCTTATCAAAGGCCTGTGCCACATCTAATAATGCAGCTGAACAGAACCTTTTATTTTCAAGATCCTCTTTAATTACATTAGATATCCTGTGAATTTGCTCTACAGTGGAGTGCCTGCGTTGAAAACCAAATTGATGAGATGGTACAATGTCATTTTCATCTATTAATAATTGAAGCCATTGTAAAAAGAGTTTCTCAAAAACCTTGGAGATGACTGGCAGGAGACTGATAGGGCGATAAGACGAAACTTGTTGTAAAGGTTTGCCCGGTTTTGGAATTACAACAATCTGAGAGACTTTCCACTGCGATGGAAAATATTCTAATCGCAAAATTGCATTGAAAATTACAGTGAGTAATACCATACCTTTCCTTGGCAATTCTTTCAATACTGTTCCAGTGATTAAATCATATCCTGGTGCTTTTTTGGCATTTCAATCATATTTTATAACTTTATTGACATCAGTTAGAGTAAATGGCCTGATTGGCATATCTAGTTGATTTGGAGAAACATTGAATTCAAGAATGTCCTCTTCTATGTGACAACAATTTTGTTTTAACAAAATTTTGAAATTTAATATATAGTAATGTTTTGAAAAACAACTTTTAGACTATTCATTCTTATATTATTGTCTTTATAACTTTACTAGCTGTTATACGCAGGCTTCGCCTCACGAATTATTTATAAAAACTATTATAGTTTTGTGTGCTGCATTCTATGGTTAGCCTGTGGAACTACTACGAATCAAGATCAGCTGTTTGTATTTTCATCAGCTCAAACAAAAATGAATGTCCATAAGGAATACATGGGAACTTTGAACCCCCGTGGGACATAGCCCTATAGGATTTTCACAACTTAAATATGCCTATATGTTACTCAGGGCTATCAAGTACCTCTCTGCAAAATTTCAGCTCAATCGGTCCAGCAGTTTTCATGTGATGGAACTTCAGAGTTACGCACAAACTTAGGCACAAACATCCTCACTTTCACATTTTAGCGAATTTCCCCTATAGGCAAGAAGCTATTACCGTAGGTCTCATGGTAAGACTTAAGCCCGAGACCATGATAACTTTTTATTTTGAGGTCCCCAGATACCAAAAACACCATTCGTTCAAATTTTTATATATGTATATATATATATATATATATATATATATATATATATATTATATATATATATTTATATATATATATATGTGTCCGTAAGCACGATAACTCTCGTAAAAAAGGTCCGATCTTAATGAAATTTGGTACAAATGTGCAAAGTACCATTTATTTGAACGAGTTCGAAAACCAGATGAATCGCACCATCCGAAGGGGGGTTTTTGGGGGGTTTTGTACCCCAAAAATGAGGTTTTTGGGGTTTTCACATTTAATTTTAAATTTTAATTTATACCATTGAATTCAGCTTAAAAAAACAAACAATTTGGTATTTTGATCATTGCTCTACGTCAATTGGTTACCGAGATATTGAAAGTGCTAAACACAGTACGTTGTCTAATGTTATTCTTATGGAGAAAAAGGAAAATTGTATATCTCGCTTATTTATGAACATAAACTGGCAGAATTTAGTATATGGCTTGATCTGGTTATGGTTTATTGTTGTTTGCACAAAAAAACAATTTTTCGCATATGGCTCTTGTAGCAGCAAACCTAGGTACTCGGTCCCCATGTTATTCTTATGGAAAATACTTAAAATGTTATATATCGCTTATTTATGAATGTATATGGATGAAACTTGGTATGTGACTTCACTAAGATGAGTTCTATTGATATTTGCATAAAAACCCATTATTTTGTGTGCCTTGTTGCAGCAAACCTGCGTACTCATCCCCAGTGTTATTCTTATGGAGAATAATTAATATTTTAAATATCGCTTGTTTGTGAATACATTTCTTATGAATCCTGTTAAGTGTTATAATGTGTTATGTTATATATTCATTGGAAATTCGCTGAGTATGCAGGTTTGCTGCGACGGGGGTATATAATATTAGTATGATAACCTTAAAATAAAATAAGGTTTTATTATATTTATATATTGTTAGAGGTTTTCTTTTGGCATACAAAACTGGTCACGTACAAATAGCCGTTTTGCAATTTTCCCAAATGGTTCAATGTAATTCAAATATAAATTTGTTTTTCTATGAAATATATATATTTCTATGTAGGAAATTAGATCAGCAGCATTTAGTACACTTATCATTTATACCTAAAAAATTTAGTTTTCTTACGGTAAGGTTTTATTTTCAAGATTTATAAAAAGAATTCCAATTTTTTAAATTTATCATTTTTTATTGACACCCACCTTTCTAAATTTCACTTATTTTACCATTTTCAAATTCTCCTTTCTCTTGTGAACAAAACGAATATGCACATTGATATATTTGCTTCAAAATTAGAATTAATACACATTTCTTAAAAATAGCATGAAAAATCGCCAAAATGGTCCTGCTACTACAGAAAACAGGTGGAGGGTTAATTAAGTTATTTTATTTACCTCATGCTTGAACCGTCTGTTCTTGCAGTTGAGGTGAGTTGTATTAATGTATTAACAATTAATTATCTATATATTTAAAAAAAAAATCCTGCTTTTTATTCACTCACTTCCTAAAGTTATACTTAACCGATTTTGATGATTCTTTTTTTATTTAAAAGATAATTTCAAGTTATAAGTCACTGTGAAGCTAAATATTTGATTTACACTTTTATTTTGGTTACATTATGAGTTTTAAAATCACAGTTTGTTTCTTAACCCTAGCAGTGGCCTAATGTTGAAGTGGGAAATGGCCAAGCAGATTTGGCGATTTTGCAGACTTTTTTTGAAAATTCTTTTAAATTCAGCCGTAGAAGTAAACCTAGCCAAAATCATATTCATTTCGATCGGAAAGAACAGGAGAATCTAGAAACACTAAAATAAAAACGATGTAGGAAAATATTTTTTCGGTAAAGTGAAAAAAATAAAAAATAGATTTTTTTTTAGAAATTTTAAAAACAGCCTCAGTAAAATTATTTCTACAAATTTTTTATGGAAAATTCATTATATACATTTTGTCAACAATCTAATTCCCTACATAGAAATATATAACATGTTGTAGAAAGAATTTTTTTGTAAGTTTTAGGAGCGTAATATAATAATAAATGGAAACCCGAAATATGTGTAAACTGTACAGTGTTAGTTTGTGTTATAAATAAGTCATGTAATATATGTATATACTAATAATGATATATACATATTTATAAAGCTAATGAAGTAAGGAATCCAAAAAAGTCATAAAGTTGATGTTAAAAAATGTTTATCACTTATAAATAAATGTAAATAAAAGAATGTTTTGCTATTTTTGAGTATTTGGAAAAAAAGATTTCACAGTATTTAGTATATAACTTTTTTGCCAAATGTTTTATCTCCAAATCAATATAAACATGTTATAGTGCATTCAGTTCCCTATGTAGAAATATACAAATTTTATATATAGAATACATAGAAATATACATATAAATATATAACTCACCACTAGGCCTACCAGGTAAATAATCCAATTAGCTTACGACGCCTATGACACATCATTGGGAAAGTTGTTCACCTCAATATCACTGCCTATATCACCCTCTAAATCGTCATCAATGTCACTAATACTTTCTTCAAGAGCACCCCGAATGTCACTACAATCCATTTTTGCGTAAATTTGGCTGATTAAATAAATAAAACACTCTTACACAACTGACAGCGGTCAAACAGTAACATAGCGCACCATTTTGGACTGGGACTGGACATTGCATATTTCAGATGTCATGTCATATTGTCAGCAAAAACACAACACATCGAGACAGACATAGGAATAAAGCCTGAAATCTGCTGTTTACAGTGATACCAAATACAATACAGTTTGGAGCGAGCCAAACAAACTGACTGAGACTTCGTAAACAGCTGCACAGTTGCCAATTAGGCAAAAATGTCACGTAATGAAACAATTCCTGGGTGATGAAGCCAAGGGCAAACAGTGCTGCCAACGGTAAAACTAAATTACTCTACGTTTTTCCTCTCAAAAAAACATATTATTTTACTAGTAACTATAACAACATACACTGCATATAAACACGATTTTCTGATCCGACCAATTTGGTCGGATTGGCCATTCCACAAAAAAACCAGAAACACCTATTTTTATAAAATTATATAACCTGTCCAATCAATATTTCCTTCTAAAAATCAATACCAACATAAAATGCTACTCTTTAGCTGTGCATTGGTACCAACCGCATCTCCCTATTTGAGAAAAATTACCCAAGCTGGATAATTTAAAAAATATTGTGTTTTGCCATTGTCAGAGCGTCGGCTGCAGCAATTGCGTTGTGCCAAAAATTCATTGGATTTATAATCGTCGTAACATTGTTATACAGCTGCTACACGGTTCATTTATGTAATAAAATGAAAGTTCAGAATGTGATCTTTCAAATGATATATATATTTATCACTTTTGAGTTTATTATTATTGGTTTTTAACGTTACAAAATTTTCAGTCATATCCGACCAATTTGGTCGGTGGCCACTCTAGGCAACATAAAAATTCGACCAAATTGGTCGGATGGCCACGGCTAAGGTTAATTAAAAAAAAAACAGCTGTTATAAGGATTATATCCGCAAAATATTTTGGAGAAGCAGCTCGTAATTGATAGCTAATATTCAATGACATGAACTCTCATGCATGGCCAGAGCCCTGATGATGAATGTTTTTTTCAAAATTCAAAGGCATATCTCAAAGGTTAGAACTTTTTAATGATAACCGAACATGAAAACATAATAATATATTTAAAGTTAATAAAACAAATTACAGAACAAATAGGCCTAAATTCCTTTAATCATAGGTGTTTATCCAATTTAAGTAATTCGTAAAAAACTCAATGCCTATTTGACAGACAAAACTCCCATGTTAATTTCTTGGAACAAAGTTTTACCACTCTTATCATCCATTTATTTAGTTTATAAGGATTTTTGTTCTAACACAAGTGAAAAGAAAATGATTAAAATTGAATTTAAACTGTTCACAGTATTACTTCAATCCCCAACACACTGTTTGTCAACCTGACAGATCTTCTGTTTCTGGACCTGAGTCACAATCAGCTGGAGACCTTGCCTCCTCAGATGCGCAGGCTTGCCAATCTCCAGACACTAATTCTCAACTACAACCCTCTGGGACACTTCCAACTTAGGTAGGCCTAATCTATCTTGGGTTTTGTAATTCATTGTGTTGGAAATTCTTGATACTAAATACTCTTCTACTCATGATAATAATTTTGAAATACTAAATCAAGTTTTCTTAATTCCATCTTTCTTACCTGCAAATTACATTTGATTTTTGTTGTTTCTTAAGGTGTTTTAATATAACTTAAGGTACCGGTACCTCATAATTTGATGTTTATTTACCCATTTAATATTTATTGGGCCGGATATAATTCAGTGTTGGGCCGGATATAATTCAGTGTTGGACCGGATATAATTCAGTGTTGGGCGGGATATAATTCAGTGTAAGCCACATTTTGCACTTGTGAATGGGAAACCTCATAGCCTTGTAAATGTGTGATAGTGATTATTGTTTTTGCTCAACATCCAAGACATTTTAAAAATGATTGATAAACCACAAAGAATAGATATTAATTAATATATTTATTTAATCCTTTATACTTATATTTAATTCTTTAATACTTTTATTTAATTCTTTAATACTTTTATTTAATTATTTAATACTTTTATTTAATTCTTTAATACTTTTATTTAATTCTTTAATACTTTTATTTAATTATTTAATACTTTTATTTAATTCTTTAATACTTTTATTTAATTCTTTAATACTTTTATTTAATTCTTTAATACTTTTATTTAATTCTTTAATACTTTTATTTAATTCTTTGTATTGCTATTTTTAACTGCTTGACAAATGTTTTGATAAAGTTGTATGCAATCAGTGGCAAGTTATTTGTTTCTGTTAGAATTTTGCTGTTTTAGCGAATTTCCCCTATAGGGAAGAAGCTATTACCGTAGTCGGCATGGTAAGACCTAGGCCCGGGACCATGATAACTTTTCGTTTTGAGGTTCCCAGACCCCAAAAACACCATTAGTTCGAAACTGTATATATATATATATATGTGTGTGTGTGTGTGTGTGTCCGTGAGCACGATAACTCTCGTAAAAATTATCCGATTTTGATGAAATTTGGTATAAACGTGTAAAGCAACGTTTATGACTTTAAGTTCGAAAACCAGCCAGATCGCTCTATCCGAAGGGGTATTTTGGGGGGGTTTTGTACCCCAAAAATGGGTTTTTCGAATTTTTTACATATAATTTTGGAAATGGTCAAATTTTATTTTTCCCATTAGATTCAGCTTAAAAAAACACACAATTTGGTATTTTGATAATTTCTCTACGTCAATTGGTTACCGAGATATTGAAAGTGCTAAACACAGTACGTTGTCTAATGTTATTCTTATTGAGAAAAATAAAAATTTTATATCTCGCTTATTTATGAAAGTATACTGACGAAACTTGGTATACGGCTTCATCTGGTTGTGGACCATTGATATTTTCTCAAAAAGACAATTTTTTACCCAAGGCTCCCGTAGCAGCAAACCTGCGTACTCAGCCCCATGTTATTCTTATGGAGAATAAGTAACGTGTTATCTGCCTTCATTATGAAAATAAATTAATGAAATTTGGTATGTGGCTTTACCTACATGAGTTATATTGATATTTGTATAAAACCCCATTTTTTGTGTTCCTTGCTTCAGCAAACCTGCATACTCAGCTGCCATGTTATTCTTATGGAGAATAATTAAAATGTCATAAACCGTTTATTTATGAATGTATATTGATAAAACTTGGTATGTGGTATTAAGATACATATATATATGCATTGGAAATTCGCTGAGTACGCAGGTTTGCTGCTACGGGGGTATTATTATTTTTTATCTTTTAGTCTTTAGAAGAGATCTCTAAGATTATCGTGGAACTTAAAAGTAGAACCAGTAACTTTTTTATCTTAGCTACCAAATAAATAGTTTATTATGTACATATTTTTACATGAGCACTACAGTTTATTCAGTTATATGTTTGTTTAACAGGCAGTTGCCTAGCCTGGTGGGACTAGAGACGTTGCACATGAGAGATACGCAGCGCACGCTTGCCAACCTGCCCGCCAGCCTGGAGACGCTGACCAACCTGCAGGACCTGGACCTCAGCTTCAACAACCTGCCCAAGGTGATGTCACCCAACACAGTACAGGCTGATACGTATAGGCTGTTATAATGTTTGTATTGCCCTATAAACCATTGTTTGAATTGTTTTAAGTGTTATTTGTGTAGAAGTGTTCTTCATCAATGATCTCACTAAAATTCAAGGGGTATCCAGATCAGTTCCCAGATGTACGATAATGTACTATAATTTCAGTGATTTGTACGATGTTCGACATTACTTATTATCGTACGCAAAAATATATGATAATTTTGATGAATCGGTGCGGGTGCGCTGTGTGACAACAAAAATCCAGAAATAACTTGTTAACCCACTTGTTAATGGGATTTTGTTGGCTTGTGAGGGCGTGCGATATAGTGGCCATCTTTTAAGCCTAATGAGGTAATGTTCTCCAAAATGACTTCCTCAAATCTTTACAAGAAAAAATCATCACAATTGTCATCAACTTTGAATCAATCTCTACAAGCAGTAGTACACCTTCAACTAGTGCCGCCTAGCCACATGAAGAAGAGGATGAAGATGACATTTTCTTTGATGACTGTGAGAACTTAACCTTAATGAATAATTTCATTTATAAAACAGTATTTTAAAGCATTTAAAGGTTTTATTTCTATGTTTTTATAATACCGGGTGTCTATAAAATATTCATCGGGTTTTAATTACATATATATATATACACACACATATATATCAGTTAATTTTTCTCCCACGACACTGTGACTCACATGTGGTTAAAGAGAATTTTTCTAAGTTTTATAATCATATGTTCATTGTTACCCTTTTTGTTTACGTTCATTAGTTGTTTTTAAAATGCCTACAATTGAGGAAAAAACCTTCTGTGTCTTAAGATATGATGATAGTTTTTCTTTAATAACTGTCCAGCGTGAGTTCTTCAGACACTTCGGAAGGTCTGCTTCAACTCACCAGAGAATTTTGAGATGGTATCGGCAGTTTAAAAACACAGGAAGCCTGCTGAAACGTAAGAATCCTGGTCGACCAAGTGTATGTGTCGATACAATAAATAGGGTCAGGCAGTGCTACGAACGAAGGTCTCAACAGTCGGTAAGAAATGCTAGCCGTGAACTTGGCTTACCTAAGTCGACGTTTGGAAGGTTTTGCGAAAAAAAACTGCGCTTTAAGCCGTATCGACTACAGCTGCTTCAGAAATTACAACAGGGTGATTTCCTAAAACGTAAAGAACTATGCAACGAACTTCAAAATCTCTTAGAAGATGAACATTATTCTGCTCATCTCGTATTCAGTGATGAAGCGACCTTTCACTTAAGGTTAACAAGCATAACGTGCGTATTTGGGCATCTGAGGCTCCGCATGCCTTTATGCAACTTGAGAGGGATCGCCGAAACTGAATGTCTTTTGTGCGGTGTCAAAGACCAAAGTGTATGGCCCGTTTTTCTTTGCAGAAAAAACTGTAACTGGTATTGCATATGTGGACATGTTGGAGCAATGGTTGTTTCCCCAACTTGAAGAGGACATGAAAGATTTCGTATTCCAGCAGGACGGGGCTCCACCTCATTGGCACTGCGATGTCCGAAGTTTTTTAAATGAGAGACTCCCTGTTGGTTGGATTGACCGCTGTGGTGATGATGACTTAGCTCTCCTAAGGTGGCCACCCCGTTCCCCGCACCTTACTGTATGCGATTTCTTTCTCTGGGGCTATGTGAAGGACAGGGTATACATGCCGCCATTAGCTCAAACCCTCCCAGAGCTCCGAGAAAGGATTCGCATTGCAGTGACAACAGTAAGTCAGGATATGCTTACCAACGTTTGGGCAGAGTTGCAACATAGACTGGAAACATGTTTTGCTGCAAACGGGCAGCATATTGAGCAACTTTAGTGATATCAAACAAAACTTGAGAGCTTTCTCTTTCAATCCATGCAATTTGTAGTAGCATTCATGTATCTGTAAGTTCAATAAAGTATTTTAAAACCCGATGATTATTTTATGGACACCCGGTATTTTAGAATATTGCATTTTATTTTTGACTTTGAAATTAAACATAACTTATACATTTTTTGTATTCAAATGTCTAATCCCTCTTTTAAAATTGAACGTGTGCATAGATAGTAATATATATGTAACCTATCAATACCGGTACTTAATTTTATCATATAGAGTATTTTTATTTTTATGTTATTCAAACGTATTTGTTACTTCTTGTACTTGTACTATAATTTTGCAAGAAATACGATAATTTTTGCAGCTGGCGACCGATAATGGGATTTTAAAATCTGGGAACCCTGATCCAGATTCTCACAGACTTTTTTATAGATTGAAACAATGTTAAGATTTTTAAGGGTGTGTAGTATGCAAGTAGGCCTACTTGAAAATTTTAGTTTTAATTCTTGAATTTGGAGTTCTCAAAGTTCTATATGATTTAGCAAGTTTTTCTGCCGATCTGCAAGGGGTCGTTAACAATTTTTAACTGACACCATTGGCCACCGAATAGCGGCCACACATGACGACCAGATTACATAACATAGGCTGCAAATGACTGGACCACATACTAGCGGGTGTGTATGACGATTTAACTGCCTAATGCCGGCCGAATATAAAGATCAAACCACAAAAAATTGGCTGCAAAAAACAACTGGACCGAGTATTAGCAGCCATTAGAAATAATTAAACTGTGTGATATCGGCCGTAAATTATGTCTGAATTGCATAACATTGGACCTAAATTATAGCTGGACCACATAATAGCGATGGGCAGACTATGGAATTGGCCAAATGGCATCTGAGCCTTGTTTTATCATCCGAAGACGACATTTAATTGGCTCAATACAAACAAAATTAAATAATGCAACAAAAACAGTTGTACTCCTACCTATTCATAGTTATTCCCTTATATACAATCTTGAGTGATTGACAATTCCCATTACACTATATTAAAACCATATAGTAACAATGATTAATATTGAATATTAATAAGGACATTTTGATTTTGCTGTTTTTATTTGTTGCATTAATTGAGCAATATTTTGAAGTTATTTTTATAAACTGTTTTAAAGTTATTTTATTAACACTGTTTAAAGTTGTTTTTCAGGACTATATTTCCTGGCTTTAATATGAATATTCTGGAATGCTTACTTTAGTGGAATATCCTGGAATTGATTTATAAACTTGTTTTGACTTATTATCTTGGATTTTCTTTGCTATATTTAGGCTGAATCGACTGTTTATGTAACTGGTTATATTTGACTGAATATCCACTAATCGAAGTGCTTTGCTGAGATAAAGCTGACATATTACTTCAAACAAAATTTAACTTTGTACCTATATTTTAATATAGAATCATGAATTCCATTACAAACACTATAAGTCCAAGTGTTAAAACAAGGTCTTACACCCGCACAAAAGAAAAATCAACAAGTTGTTTAAAAGAAAAATATACTAACTACAAATCCCCAGCAATTAATGGCTGTATTATCCAGGGTAAACAAAAAGTTGTAAATAAAACTCTTGTACAAGGAAATTCAAATAAATGTAATAAGGAAAATGTAAATACTGAGATTGAATCACCTACAACTGTTCAACTTCAAGAAACTATTAAAGAACTGAGGGACAGAAATAAGCAGCTCGAAAATAGACTCATACTAGCGGAAAAAAGCTAGGGATTATGAACCCCACATACATAGCCAATGAGTTTATAACAAGTTATTTTGATCTACTGCCTGCTAAAATAATAGGCCTACAAGCTAAAGTACACTTAGTGAATCCTGCCATTACACATGCAATTAAATCAATGGATGATTACAAGGGCTATCTCGAACCCCATAAATTGGAAGAAAGTAACTTTCTTATTTTTCCAATTAATTATAGTAATGAACTTTTTAAGGAAAGTGGAACGCATTGGAGCCTGTTAGTTTATAGTAAAGCTGAGAATAAATTCTGTTATTATGATTCACTAAAGAGTAAGCCTATTTTCCGAAGAGATTGTGGCTCGTCAAATTTTAAACTTCTTTTCTCTGCCGACAAGCCCTGCAATGGCTTTTATCGAAGGGCCCACTCAAGACAATCAATATGGCTGTGGTATTTTTGCTATCATGGCTGCTGAGTGTATTATTCTTCATGTCGAAGAGCAATTTTCGGTATCATCTGTAGTTATTCCTGCAGTGAGTTCAATGGGGTGTATTAAGAAACGTGCATTTTTTATTTATTTATTACATCACATAACATCTATTATAGGGAATTTCCCTTAGACAGGTGAAATTGTCAAAGTTTCCTTATACTAAAATACATAGACCTAACAATATATACAATACATTCGATGATCAATCAAAATGTAAATAAACAGTACAATTAAAACAAACAAAAGTCACCCGTCAACAAATAATGCTAAAAACCAAAATAAAATTTATAACTATAATGACAGGCTGTTAAGGTAATCATTGACACTATAAAAGTACTTTGTTTTTAAATACTTTGTCACTTCTGCTTTGAATTTTGTTATATTGGAAATGTTTTTGATACTCTGAGGGAGTTTATTATAAAATTTGCTACCTGTGTATAGAACTGATTTTTCAAAAGATGATGACTTGTGTGCTGGTATTTGTAGTAAGTGTTTATGTCTAGTGTGATAACCATGACTTTCAATTTTGGAATTGAAGTGTGAAGCATTCAATCTCACAAATATGACAATGTTTAGGATAAAGACACAAGGTAAGGGCAAAATTTCAAAAGTTTTAAATATATTACGGCATGAAGACCTTACACGAGCACCAGCCATCACTCTCAGAATTCTTTTCTGAAGACGGAACACTTTTAGGCTTTCAGAGGAACAACCCCAGAATACAATTCCATATGACAAATGTGAATAAACATAGGCATAATATACAGCCTTAAGAGTAGATGTGTCAATCGAATGTGAAAGTGTTAGCAAAACATAAAAAGCCTTGTTGAGTTTTGACTGAAGCTTGGTTATGTGTTCGGACCAAGTAAGCGACTTATCAAGCATGACACCAAGAAAATTAATAGAAGTGGATAGATTGATTGATGACTTAAAATATTCTGCCCGAGCTCTGCTACTATTGCTATAATTTGGATGAAAATTTACAATAGCGGTTTTTCCTTATTCAGCATTAATCCATTACAAGAAAACCACGAGTTCATGTCTTCCATAGCCTCGTCCAACATTTGCCCAAGATCAACTCCATTGCTACTCCTCAAGAAAGTCGTAGTATCATCAGCATATAGAATCACACTAGAGTTTCTCACATTGCAAGCCAAATCATTTACATATAAAAGGAACAACAAAGGCCCTAGGATAGAACCTTGTGGAACACCTGCTAAAACCTGCTGGTATTTTGACTGATGATTAGAGATGCCAGTGCACTGAAACCTATTGGCAATATATGAATGAAGCAACTGGGAGGTTTTTCCATTTAATCCATAGTACTCAAGTTTTCTTAGCAGGAGACTATGATTGACGGAATCAAAAGCTTTTGTGAGATCACAGAATACTCCAACTGCAAATAATTTCTCATCGAAGGCATCAAAAATTTGCTTAGTTAACTCAAAAATTGCGTCTATTGTCGATTTATTTTTTTGAAAGCCAAATTGATTGTCATATATTATATTGGAGTTAAGAAGATAATACTGAAGCCTATTGTAAATAGCCCGCTCAAAAAGCTTAGAAAAGGCAGGAAGAATAGCAATAGGTCTGTAATTGTCAGCAGAAGATGAGTCACCCTTCTTTTTATACAACGGCGTTATACGAGAAAATTTTAAGAGATGAGGAAAAACACCTGTTTCAAAGGATGCATTGATAATACGTGCCAGAGGCTGGCTTATGTGTTTAGCACATATTTTAACTATAAAAGGAGGGATATCATCCCATCCAGGAGACTTTGTTGGCTTCAGATCTCTTGCCAGGGCTTCAATTTCTTTAACTGTGACTTGTGGAAGAGTTGGTAACGATGTGACTGGTTTATCAAACCTTTCCAATAATAAATGTGAACTTTCTTGGTTTGAAGTGAGATTTAAATGTGTTGTGGTGTTCAGGAAGTGTTTGTTAAGAGTTTCTGCAATATCTGAGGGGTTTGTGAGACGATTTCCTTTATCAACTAACAAGTCAATTTGAGAACATTTTTGTTGTAAAGATGTTTCTTTTTTTACCACATTCCATGCCATTTTTGTTTTATTAGAAGCATTTATAATTAAATTTGAATTGTATTGCATTTTAGCTCTTCTCACACACTCCCTGAAAACCTTTTTGTATTTTTTAACATAGGTTACAAAATGTTTGTCATTACTATTTTTACTTAACATTTGTAGTTCCCTCTTTCTTTTACTGGAAATAACAATTCCAGGTGTTGCCCACTTTTTTGACTGTTTCAAATTTGATTTAACTTTTATTGTTTTCACTGGGAAGCAAGCGTTAAAATGAAACTTAAATATCTTCAGGAACAAACTATACAATAAATTCACATTATTAAAATTTTCAGACCAAAATGAGTCCCAGTTTTCATTCTCCATTAACTTAACAAAACTTGAAATATTATCATTTGAAAAATCTCTTTGTGAAAGTGTCTTATAAGTATTTTCCTGGAACCTGTTTCCAAATTTTAAAATTTGGAAAGTATGATCAGAGAGATCATTGTCAAATATACTAAGCTCACAGTTGGACAGCAATACATTAGTATAAACATTATCTACACATGATTCTGAAACCGAGGTAACCCTAGTGGGTACTGAATTGTTAGGTATATTTAAGTTGTATGAATGTAACATATTTATAAAATAATTTACATATTCCTTCTTATCAAGTAAATTAATATTAAAATCTCCTGCCAAAAACAACAGATGTTGAGAGTATCTCTTATTAACATATTGTAATAGTGAGTCAAGTGATTGAAAAAATGAATCAAGCCCCAATTTATCAAAATATGTTGCCCTGTAGATACAAATTACAATAGCTGGCTTATGCAAATCCAATTTGACTCCACAACACTCAAAATAATATTCTTTGCAAAACCTGTCAATATCAACTAAAGGACTAGCTTGCAACTCATTCTCTGCCAATATGCACACACCACCTCTTAACATCTTCAATCTAGAAAAACAATTCACAATTTTATATCCCACAATTTGATTTAAAATAAAAACATTGTTATCATTCAACCAATGTTCAGAAATGCAGATAATATTTGGTTTTTTATTAAAAGATTCTAAAAATATACTGAATTCCATTGCTTTGCCTACTCTACTTAAACCTTGTATATTATAATGCATGATTGAAAATAAATTGTTTCCATGTCTGTTAGTTGTGTGAATATTTTCAGATGACTCTAATATACACTTTAAACTATCTGATCCTCTAAAAAAAACATCAGTTTCATTATGCATTAATGAAGCAATATCATTTCTAGCATATACTGTAGCAAATGGTCACAACACTACCAAGGATGTCCTTTTAACTTTGATGGTACATCCATTGAAATCTACGAGTCAAAGCAGTGAAAAAGGTGGTGATAGCAAACTACCCAGCACCCTCTATAAAGCGTCTAAAATTAAAATTAAGAGTCTGAACTCAAGGAAAATTAAAACTCCACGCCACACCCATAAAAAATTTGATCACAAAATCATCCTAGCTACGGACAGTCATGGAAGAGGACTGCCAGTCATGTTGAACAATAGCTGCCCATCTAACATGGTGTTTCAGGATTGGTGAAGCCCAGTGCGACCTTTAGTCAGATCTGTGCTAATGTTGATCCCAAATCCTACAGTAAAAATGATTTTTGGTAATAATGGGTGGCTCTAATGATGTAGGCACTAATCGAGCAAATGAGCTTATGAGCTCTATTGAGTCAATTACTAATTTACTTGTCACAACTAATCTGATTATCTGCACTCTACCTCACAGACATGACCTGGACTCTCAAGATTGTATTCATGATGAAACTATCACTATAAACAACTATATTTTAGACCTGACATCTCAAAATGCTCAAGTCAAGGTTCTGGATCTTTTTGGTTTTAAGGGTGCCCATCATTCTAGGCAGGGACAACACTTCAATAAGCAAGGGAAGCGTGAAATGGCAGCGTGAAATGGCAAAATGTATTTTAAAAGTAGTAAGAGAAGGAATAAAAAACTGCCCTTTTTCTCAAGCTTGTCTAGTTGAAGAACCTACAGCAGTGAAAGGCTTAACATCGCAAGTTTTGAGTGCGGATCAAACAGCGGGTGAGTTTAAGGGGCCTTCTTTTCAGTGTGAGTCTCCTCCATGGCATGGCTGGCCTTCCGTAAATCTAAAGAATGAAGACTCTCTTTACTGTTTGGAAACCTCTTCAACTTCAGTTCTCGATTTACAAACTGAGTCAAACAAAATTACTCATGAAAAAAAAACATTAAAATTAGACATGAAAAAAGTCATAGAGAATTTTAAAAATGATGCCAGTGTAGTTTTTGCACACAGCATTTCTAAGGACTTTGAAGACGATAAGCAGGCAAGTGCTGGTGTCGCAAAAATATTTAGGACCAGATTTGGGAAACCGCAAAGATCAGACAATAAAAACAGATTCAGATTGGTATAAATGACAATTTGGCATTTCAAGAGAGTCCTACTGGAACCTCCACCTATAGTCTGCTGAGTAAATCCTACTACTTCGCAAGCCTGAACAAACAGATTACAAAGATTATAATCAAGCATTTCTTCAGTTGATACAGTACTTCAGGGAAAAGAACTTTAAGCACCTTATCTGTTCGCCGATGGGTTTTGTTCGGGACCATGTACCTATCAAGTACTTCACATCAAATAATGCCAAGTTTCAGAGCACTACAGGAGCAGGTGTTCCCATAATTGCCTTCAGTGAAAAATTGAACAGGGTGCTGTGGAATGGTTTGTCTTACCATGAGTTCGCCAAGCAATTTCAAGAAGAAATATTGACAGCAATTCAGAATTCCAGAAGAAACCCAGAAGAGCCGGGCCAAAATCCAAAGTTTGACAACAGAACTCCAGCGAACAGATAGGCAACTCTAACTCTACACCTATCAAGAGGACCATCAATCTCCATTCCCTGGATGATTATCCTATGCGGCAGCATTCAATACCAGTTGGTGAAGAAGTGTCTAGTGAAAAGCAGAGTATTGTTGTTTTGGATGTATCTGGAAAAATCCTAAGTGGTGGTGTCAGTAATGATAGTTTTTTAGCTTAAAATCTCAGTTGGAATTGAGTTCCTCACCCTTTTTTTACAGGAAGGTAATCAGCAGAGAGCATAATAATGTAATCACTTTTATAAACAAATACAAGCCACTTATCTTGGTTTTATATTTTTAAATATTGAAGGACTAGGTGGGGAAAAAGTAGTTTTAGATAGTTTTTGACTAACATTAATGAAGTTGATTTTATTTGTTTATCAGAGCATTGGCTCAACCAAAATGAACTCATGTTTACATTTCCAGATGGTTATCAGTGTGTTAGTGAAATTGTAGTGGTATTGGTTAGTGGTATTCTAGGAAAGAACAAATTAGAGGAGGTACTGTTATTTTTGTTATTTTGTTGTTTGGCTTTTTGACATTGAGAAGTTTTGTGTGGAGCTTCATTTTGAAGCCTCTGCGGTTTTTATTGAGAATATTAAATTAATTATTATCTCTATATATCATTCTCCCTCAGGGGATGAAGATATATTTCTTGATAATTTGGAAAATCTACTAATATATGTGTCTCAGTGGCCCAATCACTCAGTGGTAGCTGGTGGAGACGTAAATAATAAATTTAATGTAAATAATTCTGAAAGAACTGTAAAGTATTTCCTCAATATTCTTAGGCAAAACAATTTTTATTGCTTAAATTCAGCTGCAACACGTGGCAACAATTCTTTGAATAATGTTTTTATTAATTGTTCAAGACAACAGATAGGACCATGTACAGTCTTTGACTACTCAGATCATAATGGTTTGAGTTTCAATATGAAATATTCAGATTTGAGTAATAAGGCTTTAAATACTACTTATTCTGTTCTATGTAAGTTTGTATAAGTTAGTGTTACAAAACTCTGTTATTAACAATTTTGTAGCTAGCCTGAACTCGTTTGACTGGCATAGGCTTATAAGTAGTCTTATACATCTAGATGCAAATCACAGATTCAATTAAATTTATGAAGTGATTTTAAGAAGGTTAGATTATTTTCAAGTTTTAAAGAGAGTTAGGCCAGAAATCTGTAAAAAATCAATAGATGAATTCAGACCTTGCAAAAATGAAAGATAGATTATTGTTTTTAGGCAAACTGCGGACTCAAGAGTCCAAAGCACAGTTAATAAATTTGAAAATACTGTATAAAAACAATATTAATGAAGCTAAGCTTAAATTCAATGAACATAAAATTGAAAAAGTGATAACAAGTGTAGGGGCAGCATGGGCAATAATTAATTCAAATAACAATAATAATAATAGGTTACAAAATAATCATTAAGTTGATATATGCCCTGATACATTTAATGAATATTTCATAAATTCTGTCGAAGAAATTAAGCATAAAATAGCCTTGTGTTAGTGTAAGAGAGCTAGTGTCTAAGTTTAATATTAATCGTAGAGTTTTTGAATGGAAATTTATCTCACCTAGTAATGTAATTTGTGCTGCAAAGAGGATGAAAAATACAAACAGTAAAGACATATATGACGGTTTTCCAATGATCTTTTGAAAAACATGATACACAGTATTGCCGAACCCTTATCTTTTATCTTCAATCGATGCTTACAAGAAGGAGTGTTCCCAACAAAATTAAAAATTGCCAAAATTCATCCAATTTATAAAAAAATGTCAAAGAGCCTGAAAGTTACCAACCGGTATCTTTGATCCCAGTGTTCTCTAAATTATTTGAGTTGTTAATACATGAGCAAATTTTCTTCTTAGAACGCAGCAAGATTATTAATTTATTTCAATTTGGATTTAGCAAAGGAAAATCTGCTATTGATGCTGTGGATAGGCTTGTAAGAGAGGCCCTTATGACGTTTGAGGAGAAGGCCTATGCTCATGATCTTTTGCTGAAGCTAAATTACTATGGATTTCCTGGGACTACCTTAACATTCTTTGAATCTTATCCTAAAAACATATACCAGACTGTTTCAGTCAATGGTGAATACTCAAAAGAGGTTTTAGTTGAATTCGGAGTGCCACAGGGGTCTGTGCTGGGACCACTTTTGTTTTTAATTAGTGTCAATGATCTGCCTAGCTCTGTAAACTCCAAATAATTGTTATATGCTGGTGAGACTACTTTTTTGATATTGCAGATGAGGTAAAAGAGCTTAAATTGCTTTCCCAAACTACTTTAAAAGAAGCTGCATCCTGGTTTCAAAGCAATGGATTCTTACTTAATGAACAAAAAACAAAAAATGATATTTAATTTAAGAAAACCTGAAGATCATTTAATTGCTTACAATATGGTTTCAATTGCTAAATTCTTGGGAATTTATATTGATTGCAAGTTAAACTGGCATCCACATATTGACCATATATCGTCTAAGCTATCAAGAGCTATATTTTTTTTGGAACTGCTTACATTTTGAGTACCAATTCAGTATCTCAAAACAGCTTACTACGGTTACTTTCAGTCGATTTTCAAGTATGGTTTGATATTGTTTGGGAACTGCTCTAGATTTGATGAAATATTGATTCTGCAGAAAAAAGCAATTCGAATAATAACCAGATCAGAAATAAGAGCTCACTGCAAACCTTTATTTGTCCAACTTGAAATTCAAACAATTATCAACTTGTACATCTTTGACCTGATCTTATACGTGTTTAAATATCAGGACAAAATTATACCAAATAGTAAGAAACACCACTATAACACCCGCAATAGAGAAAAAGCAGCGATTGAGTTCAATCATTTGAGCAAAACATTGTCTAGCCGCGTTGTATTATCCTTGAAAATATATAATAAGGTAAATCATCTTATTTATATATATTCAGTGTTTTCAAAAAAAGTTTTATGATTGGCTGGCAAATAATCCTTTTTATTCGATTAATGAATTTTTCTTGGTATCTAAGAGTGAATTTTAGTAGGGTAGTTATAGCTAGGTTTTTCTTTGTGTAGTGTACATTACTTTTTGTTTTTCTGTGACATTGTATATAAGTTGAGAGTGTGACTAAGTGTTGTTAATTGTAGGAAGATGATGTATCCACAAGATTGTTTTCACGGAATAATGGCAGTTAGTTTTTATTACATTAATTAACTTTTATTATTTTAGCTTATTGAATTGTTATTGTTTGAACTGGGGAATGTTTTGTATTTACCTTTGAAATTTATATTAGTGACATGGCAGTAAGCCTATTGCTGAACAATGACTTGTGTCAATGCTTGTATAAGCCTGTACGACAATAAAGATATTCTTATTCTTACTGTCAGCAAACATTCGCTTGAAATTACCGTAGCTCAAAGTGGGAGAATATTAGGCAAAACTGACTCTATTTAAAAATCACTCCTCACATACCCCTAAAGATTTAACATGCTTCCCTTATTATTAATCATAAAAAACAGTATATTAATTGCTACTAACATAAATATGCAGTGTTTAATTGTAATTATGATTCTCCTCACTTGCTACAACTTGACTTCAGTCTTCCGCTACACTTGTGAGGCACCCTGTACACTAGCAATAACATATTTTCTTTCTGATTGCAGGTGCCTGATGCTCTTTATACATTGCCAACGCTGCGGCGATTGAATCTTAGCAGTAACTGTATCACTGAGCTGGCAATGGCGCTTGGTATGTATAAGTTAAAAGCTGTTCAAAATAGAAATTGTCTTTAATGTTATGAATGAGAATTGCACTTTTAAAGAAAGGAACCATGAATGCCTGTTTTAACTTTCATACCTATGAGAGTAATTTGTTTATCTAACCAAGAGACAGAATGAGAAGTTCAATGGGCTATGTTGTCCTTTTTGTGCCTTTGTCATGCACTATTGGACAAATCACAATACCAGTGAGACCTGTTACGGAAAAGTAACAGGTAAGCCCATAACTAGCTTCTACAAACCCCTCGGGAGCCTTGCTATTGATGTTCTTCATAATCATAATCACAAAAGGGAATTCAGAATCTATATTATGTTTAACATAAGCTTTGATATATTTATCTAGTGAAATGGAGGTAAACTATCATAAAAACCTTCATTTTGTAAAGCCACTGATATTCCTCTGGTTTCTCAAAGTCACAAGTAGTGGAGTGAAACTACAGTGGAACCTCGATAAAAAAAGTTTGGGGGAATGGAAAAAGTTTGATCTATCAAATATTTCAAAATAGTGAGTTTTGACTTATCAAGGTTATGTTCCAAAGAATTTGATTTATTTAGGTTACATCAATGCAAACGATCAATCATGGAAGCATTGAATCCTTACATAATTAGTTAAGAAGTCTGCACACTGTGTATCACAGATATTCATAGGTACCTACTACATTTTATATATATCCAAATTGGGTGACTTTGTAACTAAACAGGATTTAAAAAATAGAAAATGTTTTAAACTGCTTCTCTAGTGAACGCAGTAGAGGGTCAAAGACAGCCGTTAGTCTTTAGTAATTTTCATATTGTAGAGTAGGGAAGGTAAAACTCACGTCAGCAGTTTGGTGGTATTACAGTTATTTTTACCACTTTCTGTCTGTTGTTGCACACCTCCCCATCCCCCTTTGAAGCAACATCAGTTCTGACTAATTATGCATACATTTTAATCAACACAACCTAAAAACTACATTTTAAATTTCACCCATGCGCTTAAACCTTCAACTATTCAAATTCTAACTAGTGGCACTGGCCCGGAGTAGGTGTAGGGAGGAGGGATGGTGGGAGTTTTTGGTTACAGCATGAACAACAGATGCTCAAATACAATAACTGGGCTTTTGGGATCTGAACCAATAATGTACATTTTTTATTTATAGAGGTTTTCAAGTCAATACTCTGATTTATAGAGGTATAGCTACTGCATAGTTTCACTTTATCTTTGTTGTGGGTTTCCAGTTTAAACTTTAATTTATAGAGGTAGGCGGTCGGTTGAGCGGATTACAAAACTTTGAACTATCCAGATGTTACCTATCGATTCATAGAGGAAAAATAACATTGCTACCAGAAAGAAAATTCAAGAGGAATTACAAAACTTTAGTCTATCAAGGAATTTGATTTATTGAGGTTTGAACTATCGAGTTTCCAAGCTGGATTTTAAATGGAGGTTATTAAGTGACTTGAGTGCACCAAAAATCGATATATATATATATATGCATTAAACCTCTCATTTACCCAATTAATTTCCAATTGTTCCTCCTCACAGAATTTACCAAGAGCTACCGCATACAGTAAGGTTCTTGGAATTAATTTTAGTATAATCAATGATTTATAATTAGTTGCTAATTACTAAAACAATAACTTCTAAAAACCATTAATTAAAAATCCATTAATAAAACCATTGATTTTCGAAAACAGAGGTTTGGCAATCACTGGAAACGCTGAATTTGTGCTGCAACCAGCTTACTAGCCTGCCTGCATCTCTGTGCAAACTGACATCACTGCGTCGTCTGTATCTGAACAACAATCAGCTGGACTTTGAGGGAATCCCATCGGGAATCGGGAAACTGGCCAACTTGGAAGTGTTCTCAGCAGCAAACAACCATTTGGAAATGATACCTGAGGGACTTTGCAGGTTGGTTTAGATATTAGACGTTCAGATAGGCTACTGGATTTTGGCAATTCCCTAGACTAGGGCCTAAGTGATTGGTTAGGTGGAGAGTACATATTAACATATAGTCCGTTTATTATGGCTATAAATAAATACGGTAGGCCTAATAACTGCATTAGTTAACCTGTGGGCTTATCAGTCTAGTTAAAAATGTGTAGTTCTCTTCCTTTATGTTATTCTTTTCCTATGTGGGCTACCTACTTTATATTGAAAGAAAAATTGTTCGTTACTATAAACAAGCGGTCTCAAAACATTTTCCTATTTAATACCTAGCCTACTTACTTTGTTATTTTCCCACTGTAGGCCTTTTATTTATTGAACGTAGGCATTGTGAATATAGAAGAAGTGAACGAAGATGACAAATATTGAAAGTTATAAATTATTTTACATTACCATAATGAACAAAATATTTGTTCTTTTAAACATATATAAATAAAGAATACATTTAGGCCTAATCAAAAATGCTGAAAGCTCGAGAACTTTGAACAAATGCTGACCGGGTTGGCTCAAGTCAGAAAATCACTACCGGTATATTGCACACCCCTTGAGAAAATTCCCATCAAAAAGGCTCGGCTCGAGAAAGCTCGAAGCTCGAGAACTTTAAAAAAAGCTCGGCTCGGCTCGGCTCGAGACAGAAATCACTATTCGCACACCCCTACATGCAACAAGAACTATGATAAGTTAAAGTGGTGATGAAATAATTTAACCGTTTCTCATTCAACTGTTTGTAAATTGTTAATTTTAGGTTATCCTTTTATAAATATAAGTTAGTTAAACCATCAGTCTTTATATCTTATTGTACTCACAGAAGTAAGTTATCCAATAATCCTATGTTGTATCTAACCTATTAATTAATAGACTTAACCCATTATATCTGCTTCTGAAACAGAAGTTTTCAGAAGCAGAAGGTGGAAAAGGATTGTCAAAGCATTCTTCTTCCATCACTGCTTTAACAATTTGATAACATACAATTACACAATGATATTCTTTCTACTGACGTTTATACACAAAACAATCTGCGGAGTTAACAATATGATTTTAATCGCACAGCTGTAGCGTAATAAAACACTGCGCCATTTTGATCGCATCTTGCTCTTGGTTAGTTGTACATGGAATGTAATCAACCTTTTAAATAATATGACTACCAGTATTATAAACATGCGTTACGTAACCATTCAAAATTTTTATAAAATCCTTAGATTTAGTGAACCTCGCAGTTAATGATTTTGAAGTGTAAATTAGTACAACATTGATGTCACACTAATGATTGTTAACTTTAACAACTATGACAGGATGATTACAGTTGTATTTCTATTCGCTTTTTCTCAAAGTACTTTAGATTCTACCGTAAACTGAAGATTTTAGCGAATTTCCCCTATAGGGAACAAGCTATTACCGTAGTCGGCATGGTAAGACCTAGGCCCAGGACCATGATAACTTTTCGCTTTGATGTCCCCAGACCCCAAAAACACCATTCGTTCGAAACTGTTTATACATATATGTGTCTGTGAGCATGATAACTCTCGCAAAAATTATCCGATTTTGATGAAATTTGATATAAACGTGTAAAGCAACATTTATGACTTTAAGTTCGAAAACCAGCCAGATCGCTCCATCCAAAGCAGTATTTTTTTTTTTTTTGGGGGGGTTTGTACCCCAAAAATGGGTTTTTTGAAATTTTTACAATAATTTTTGAAATAGTCAAATTTTAGTTTTTACCATTGGGTTCAGCTTAAAAAAACACACAATTTGATGTTTTGATCATTTCTCTATGTCAGTTGGTTACCGAAGTATTGAAAGTGCTAAACACAGTACGTTGACTAATGCGATTCTTATGGAGGAAAAGACAAATTTTATATCTCGCTTATTTATGAACATATACTGACAAAACTTGGTATGTAGCCTCATCTGGTTGTGGTCTGTTGATATTTGTTAAAAAAAATTTTTTTGCCAAAGGCTCCCGTAGCAGCAAATGTGCATACTCAGCCCCATGTTATTCTTATGAATAATAATTAAATGCTATGTCTCCCTTACTTATGAATATAAATGAATAAAAACTGGTATATGACTTCACCTAGTTGAGTTATAATGATATTAGCATAAAAACCCATTTTTCGTGTTCGTTGATGCAGCAAACCTGCGTACTCAGCCCCAATGTTATTGTACTCAGCCCCAATGATATTCTTATGGAAAATAATTAAAATTGTACATATAGCTTATTTGTGAATATCTTTTTATGAAACTTGGTAAGTGGCTCTGTGTATTATCAAGAAATTTATATCTCCATTGGGAATTCGCTGAGTATGCAGGTTTGTTGCGACGGGGGTAGTCTAACAATCCAATTTTTGGAGAGTATTATTTTTGCCTCACACTAAAACACCGTCATAATTATTAGGCTTTTATCACCCACAACCTTGTCCCTAGCTATTGGTCAAGCTAAATCATTATTACATTATAACCATCTTCACTCATTATATACACCTGCCGGCGTTTTAAGGCAGTTCACAAAGTGTATTTGACAGCGTCTCTCACGATTTACTTCTTCAAAAACTTCATTGTATTGGTGTTAAAGAGAGAGCTTTGAGCTGGTTTGAGTCGTACCTTGTTGGCAGGCGACAGTATGTGGTGATTGATCATGTCAATATTTATAACCAATTAATAACTCATCCATCTTCAACCAATATAGTGAAGTACGGTTTCCCTCAGGGATCTATATTGGGGCCCCTATTGTTTTTAATATATTTGACTGGTTTCCCCTCAATAATAGAACATCCCAACAGTGTTTGTCTCTTTGCTGATGACATAAACATAAAAATATCTGGTGATTCAAATTCTGATGTAGAGAATTCTTTTTTTGTTCATATTTCTGGGGTCAGCCAGTATTTACATGACATTAATCTATTACTAAATCCAGGAAAAACAAAATATGTTAATTTCTCTTCTTTAAATCAAAGCAATAATATATTCATAGTCACATTTTTGTTAAGTGAATTCAAAACAATTACATTTCTTGGTTTGAAAATCGATAGCTTGATAGCTCAACATGGGATGATCATGTTGATTATGTCTGTTAAAAATTGTCTTCAGGGCTGTTTGCATTAAGACAAAAATGTCAAAATTTAGTAGTTTCAAAACCTTACAAATTATTTACCATTCATTGATTGAATCGCATATTTCTTTTGGGCTATCTTTATATGGATGTACAACTGTTAAAAACCTGAACAGCATATTGATATACTTCAGAAAAAAGCACTCCGTATCATTTTAAAATTGAAATCAAAAGAATCAGTAAAGGAGCATTCCAAAAAATCAGGTATTATGACTGTGTATAGTCTATATATTTTTAAATTAATCTAATATATATACAGCCGCATGTGTAACACACCCAGACATAGGAATTCTAGACCACTTCCAGACGAACTAGAAACGTGATATTTGGCATGCTTGTACCGTGAAACCCCCGGTAAAATTGCCAAAATATACAATTTTTAATTTTAAAACCACTAATTTTGATCTTGAAAATTGGATATTTTAACATGGGGCTTATGGAGTTTCAAATAAAAACAAAAGAAATCTTAACAGCTGTAAAGAAATATCCAGTAAACTGTCAAAGCAACTTTCACATGGTAGAGTATAAACAAATTATAGAACTATTGAAAAATGAAAACATCTAGAGTGGATTTAACCATAATGAATCTAAAAAGTATACTATATAAAAAATACTTGAAAGGTCATTGCCAATAATAACAACTGGAGCGACCTCAAGCGGGGGTCTGGGGGCGGAGCCCCCAGCGAGCAAAGCGAATTCTTCATATACAGTCAAATCTAGGAAAATTACCAACGTTAAATTCTTTTCATAACTATCCAACTAGAAAAGGTAATCAAGTGGCATTTGATAGGTATAAATTATCAGTGTACAGGAAAAAACCCTCTTATACAAGTTTTCAATAACTTACCTGAATGTATTAGAAATATACCTAATTATAACTTATTTAAAAATCGTGTAAAAATATTCCCTGTTGATAGACCGTTGTACAAAACAGATGAATTTTTTCTTTAGAATTGGAAATGACTAGTAATAATAGATTTAACCCTAGGAGTGGCCAATGGCCGAGATTCGGCCCTATTTTGTGCAGCCTACTGTGGCATAGGCCGAGAATCGGCCATTTGGGACCGAAAATTTTGTAACGTAAAAAAACCACTAATAATCAACTCAAAAGTGAACAATATATATATCATTCGAAAGATAATATTCTGAACTTTCATTTTATTACATAAACAAACCCTGTAGCAGCTATACAACAATGTCACGACGATTAGAAATCAAATGAATTTTTGGCGCGATTCGATTCTAGCAGCCGATGCTAAGAAAATGTCAAAACACTACTTTTTTGAAATTACCCAGCTCGGGTAATTTTTGTCGTGGGAAGTTGCGGTTGGTACCCATGCACTGCTAAAGAGATGCGCTTTATTTTGGTATTGATGTTTTGAACGAAGTATTGATTAGACAGATCATATGATTTTTTGAAAACATGTGTTTTCTGTTTTGTTGTACAATGGCAGATGGCCGAAAAAGGGCCATCAGGTAAATCGGATTTATATCTAGTGTAAGTTACAGCCAAATAATATGTTATTTTGAAGAGGAAGAAATGTAGAGTAATTTAGTTTTGCCGTTGGCAGCACTGTTTTATTCTGAAAATCATCACCAAGGAATAGTTTCATTGCGTCACATTTTTGCCTAATCGGCAACTGCGCAGCTGTTTGCTGTTTACCAAGTCTCATTCAGTTTGTTTGGCTCGCTCCAAATAGTATTGTATTTGGTATCATTGTAAACAGCAGATTTCAGGCTTTCTTCTTATATCTGTCTCGATGTGTTGTGTTTTTGTTGACAATATGACATGACATTTGAAATATGCAATGTCGAAGTCCCAGTCCAAAATGGCGCGCTATGTTTGACCGTTGTCAGTTGTGTTAGATTGTTTTAGTTATTTATTTAGCCGAATTTACACAAAAATGGATTTTAGTGACATTCGGGGTGCTCTTGAATAAAGTATTAGTGACGTTGATGACGATTTAGAGGGTAATATAGGCAGTGATATTGAGATGATCGAATTTTCTGATGTCGCATCGTAGGCCTAGGCTAATTGGATTATTTATCTGGTAGTGGTGAGTTATATATTTATATGTATACTCCTATGTATTCTATGTATAACATGTTACATATTTCTATGTAGGGAATTGAATGTACTACAACATGATTATATTGCTTTGGGGGCAAAATATTAGACAAAAAAATTATATACTAAATACTGTGAAACATTTTTTTCCAAATACACAAAAATAGCAAAACATTCTTTTATTTACATTTATTTATAAGTGATAACAATTTTTTACCATCAACTTTATGACTTTTTTGGATTCCTTACTTCATTAGATTTACAAATATGTATATATCATTATTAGTATATACATATATTACATGACTTATTTACAACACAACCTAACACCGTACAGTTTACATATATTTCGGGTTTCCGTTTATTATTATATTACACCCCTAAAACTTACAAAACAAATTATTTCCATACCATGATATATATTTCTAAGTAGGGAATTAGATTGTTTACAAAATTTATATAATGAATTTTCCATAAAAAATCAGTAGAAAAAATTTCACCGAGGCTACTTTTGAAATTTCAAAAATAAAATTCAAATTGTTTTTCTTCTTTTCACTTTACCGAAACAATTACCCTTCTAGATCTTTATCATTTTAGTATTTATAAATTGCCCTGTTCTTCCTGATCAAAACGAATATAAGGTTGACTAGGTTTACTTCTACGGTTGAATTTATAAAAATTTTCAAAAAAAGTCTGCAAAATCGACAAATTTAGCCTGCCATTCCACACTTTAGCATTGGGCCACTCCTAGGGTTAAGAAAGATAAATCATGTTCTAGTTTGGTTACATAACTCTTTTGATATATATATATATATATATATATATATATATATATCATATATATTATAATATAATATAATATATATATAATATATATATATTTTACACCATTCTGTACTATGTGCTTTATGAATAAAGTGATTTTGATTTGATTTGAAAATAGGTACGCCAACGAGGTATTTATCTATAGAGGTCTGGGGTAAAAAACTGTACCTACATGCTGATTGCCATTTCGACCCTCTATACTCTCCAGTCTCCATGGCCACAATATGTTTAACCAATCAATCCTCTCTCACAAGTTTGTTAATCTTTATTAGTGAATTTCCTTTGGAAAGTGAACTATTAGCATGACCCGCACGGTGAAACTTAAGCCCGGGACCACCATAGAAGTTCCTAACGTGACCCCCTGAACACGTTTTGGGGGGTCGTTCATAATTTTATATATATATATATATATACTAACACATTAAAACAGATAGATATAAATGATGAAAAAGAAGTTTTTTGCGAATTTTCGTTTATAATACAAACGTTTTCAAGCAAAAGGAGAAAGAATGGAATTGAACAGTAAATAAATAAAAATAAACAAATATTTTACATCTGACTTTTAAAAACTAAAACATGTGATTTTAGGTACAGGTACAAAAAATAAAATTTAAATTAAAGTCAGCTGAGTTGAATTATTTTAGACTTAAGAAAATATTACCTGAGATTTAATCCAGAAGGAACCTTGGTCTTCAATACCAACTGATGTGCCAATTCAGAATTTCTTAATATCAGTTGGTTACATTTTTGATTTTGATGTGGTTTAATTTTGTGAAGTGCTTTTAGTTCATAGCACCCTTCAAAATTTTGGTTGTGGTGAGTTGCATGATTATAAATTTGTTTTCGTTTGTCTTTATGTACCACATCAAAACGGTATATATATATGTGTGTGTGTGTGTGTGTGTGTGTGTGTGTGTGTGTGTGTGTGTGTGTGTGTATGCACTCTAGCGGTCGCATTTTTTGTCCGATTTACTTCAAATTTGGTAGGGACGTTCCTTTCTATAACCTGTTGGACAAGTTCGTTGGGCAAAACAATCGGAAAACTCTAAACCCATTTTTTGGGGATTAATCTTTCAAACTTCGAATTTTTGGGCCCAAAAAGGGTCAGAAACCCCCAGATGTAAAATTAATGCATGTTAAAAGATGGGAATTAGAAAGGCGAAAGTTTTAAGCCCTCTCTCGTCATTCTAGCATAAATATTTACCGAGTTATTAAAGAAAATGTGTATCGGCTAAACACAGTACGTTGTCTTATGGGGGTTTTACAGTAGAAAAGCCTGTTATTCCTTTGTTAGAGTACTTTTATTATCCCCAGCAACCTCACGCCTACTTTCAAGCCTGTCTGGACCTTCTCCTAACCTTACAATGCGTAAAATTACAGCTTTGCAAGTAAATGAAACCGGGAGTATCAGAACAGCCATAAAAAACAATGTTTTTAGATTTCAATAAAAATTGGACAAATGGATGTTTTTACACTGATTTTGAGTTTTACAAGTTTTTTTTGTGGAAATTCACTTCCCTCACGTCAGCGTGCTGCGTGCAAACTCGTTAATCTTTGACCAGATGATTTGTTTACAAACAAAAATATCCTCCAGTGAGGCTTCACTTTTTTAACACGAGACGAGAGCTCTATAATTATTTACATCTCGTTGGGGTACGCTAACAGTGTTGCCAGACATAATTTCAGACTCCAGGAAATATAATTATTGTGTAATGTACGAAGTTGTAAGTTGTAGAAAAGACCGTACCAGTGCAACAGTTAGAAAACAAGTTTTCATGGATTTTATTTTTTTGCTAGAGTTCTTTTTCTGGAGCAGTACGATTGTTGTGTTAACTATTAAAAACCGTGAAATATTGCACAACTCAGCTGGACAACGGCAACACTGCACTGCAAACAGAATATTGTGATATGACCACTTGATGTGATTGAGTGTAGAGAAAGTAGCTCCACTGCGTTAGTTGATCAGGTCGGCAGTTTAAAATATTACAGTATTTTAGTATTTGGTTATTTTTTTAAACGAAGGACCGAAAGCATTAGCATTGCTGAATTATATTTGTTAGGGATCTCTACTGACGTAAAGTACGAGAATTCTAACATTGATTCTGGAAAGTGTTTGCTTTAAATTTACTTTTGTAGACGACTCTTTTCACTAAAAAAGCTCGAAGTTTGGATACTTGCACACCACTAGTTGCAAGCTATGTATGTTTCAATTAAATCCAACCCTGAACAAGGTGTTTTTATCATGTGATATTGTAATGTTATAGTCATGTATTAAATAAAATCCCCCAAATTGTAGTATCTTTAACCGTTCTTGTAAAATGATCTTTCATTTCATAATATTAGAGCTATAAAGATATGTATTTATTTTCGTGGCAAACCTGATATAGCTATTTTTATCATGATTTTCATGAACATTTTCTTGTTATCTTTTTACAGTGGCATTTTAATAGGGGTATGCGAGTAGTGATTTTTTTTTAATCAAGTCGATTAGTGCCAATTATTTTCGAGCGAGTATTTGCCATCAGTTGGTAGTTTCAATTAGTGTAATGGGATTTGAATACCATTCCAGATTTGAATAGCAATACAAATTTTTGGCCAGAACAATCAAACTAGATTAAGAATTGACAAACAAAATACGATTTGACATTTGTTTCCGTCCTGTAAAACACGGTCCAGTTGTCATTAGGCCAATATCACCTGATCAATATCAATATTATATGACAAAGTTACGGCTGATATTAAGTGGCCCAGTCGCCACTTTGCCGATATTAAGTATACCGTCGTCATTTTCGGCCATTATTACGTGATCCAGTCGTCAATTTTGGCCGATATCATGTTTTTCCTTGTCATTTTCGGCCGATTTTACGTGATGCGATCGCCTTTTTTGACCATTACTACGCGATTTGGCCTGTCGCAATCGTCTGGAAATCGGCAGGAATACTCGCTCGAACTTTCGAGTATTTTTCAAAACTTAGAGTCGAGTTCGAGTATTGAACTACTCGGCCGAAAACTCAAAGTTTCGAATACTCACACACACCTACATTTTAGCGAATTTCCCCTATAGGGAAGAAGCTATAACCGTAGGTCTCATGGGAAGACTTAAGCCCGAGACCTTGATAACTTTTTGTTTTGAGGTCCCCAGATGTCAAAAACACTATTCGTTCAAATTTATATATATATATATATATATATATATATATATATATGTGTGTGTGTGTGTGTGTGTGTGTGTGTGTGTGTGTACGTGAATGCGATAACTTGAGTAAAAAACGTCCGATTTCGATGAAATTTGGCTCAAATGTGTAAAGTGACATTCATGACTTTAAGTTCGAAAACCAGAAAAATCGGACCATGGGAAGAGGGGTTTATGGGGGTTTTAAATTTTCAAAAGATTAGTTGTTTGCATTTTTCACCCTAAAATTTTTTAAAAACTTAATTTTGGTTTTCACCATGTTATAGAGCTTGAAAAAACAAATAATATTGTTTTCTGAATTATTAACCAAGGTTGAGTTGTTGCGGAGAAAATCCAAAAAACATACTCATAAAATCTCTCATGTTAATCTTATGGGAAAAAGGTTTTTGGTTTTTCCCCAGTTCATTTCAATGTAAACTTCACATTTGCTTTTACCAATCAGTTTAGCTCCACAAAACAATCATGTTGGTGTTTAAATTGTGATTCTACGTCCAACCGTTGCAGAGATATTCAAAGTGCTAAACACAGTACGTTGTCCAATGTTATCCTTATGGAGAATAAATCAAATTTGATATCTCGATTATTTATGAATGTATATTGATGAAACTTGATATGTGGCTTCACGTAGTTCTGGTATATTGATATTCGCACAAAAAAAGATTTTTTATTGATTATCCCCGTAGCAGCAAACCTGCGTACTCAGCCCCCATGTTATTCTTATGGAGAATAAGTAAAATGCAATCACTCCCTTAATTATGAACATAAATTAATAAAACTTGGTATGTGGCTTCACCTTGTTGAGTTATATTGATATGTGCATATAAACACATTTTTTTGTTCCTTTTCGCAGCAAACCTGTGTACTCAGCCGGGGCATGTTTTTCTTATAGAGAATAATTCAAATGTTATATAGCGCTTATTTATGATTGAATATTGATGAAAAACTTGGCTTGTGGCTTCGCCTAGTTAAATTCTATTTATATTCACATAAAAACCAATTGTTTGTGTTCCTTGTTTCAGCAAACCTACGTACTCATCACCAATGTTATTCTTATGGGGAATAATTAAAATTTTATGTCGCTTATAAGTGAATATATTTTTATGAAACTTGGTACGCGGCTTTATATGGTATTAAGACATATATTATGCATTGGAAATTCGCTGAGTACGCAGGTTTGCTGCGACGGGGGTATTGAACATTATGGGGATAATTTTTTGGGAGGAAAGTAAATGTTGGTACAAAAGGGTGTGAAATATAGAGACATTTTGAAAACCAACTAACGCTTGTGTGATAAAATTTGTTTTTAAATTTGTGAGGATTAATTATTTTTTCCTTTTAAAATACCACACACAGCTTTGTGATTTGGATTTGTCAATTTGGTCAGTCTAGTGTGCCAATTAATCTTCTGTCGAGGCTGCAGAACACTCTGTAGTTTTTAGATGCAGGGTTTCCTATACCTCCGAATCACAACAACAATATTCTTGCTGGAAGTTACTGATATGAAGTGGAACCAAGAATTGGAGACATTTTACTGTTATAAATCAAAGAATTGATGGAGAGTAGTACAAAAATAAAAATTTTCATAGTTTGCTGATAAATGTATCGAAATCCTTGACAGTTTTGAAGTTTTCTCTTTCCCCCAAACGTTGAGTTCTCAAGGTTTTACTGTAACTCTCCTGTCCTGCAGGTGCGGGTCCCTCAAGAAGCTGATCCTGAGTGGCAACCGCCTGATCACTCTGCCAGACACAGTCCACCTCCTCAGCGACCTGCAGACCCTGGAGTTGAAGGACAACCCGGACCTGGTGATGCCTCCCAAGCCCGTGGAGGCCCAGCGGGGCGCGGGGGTGGAGTTCTACAACATCGACTTCTCCCTGCAGAACCAGCTGAGGCTGGCTGGAGCGGCCGTCCCTCAGCCGGCACCCGTCAATGGTGTGTTGGGAACTGTGCTTTAATTTTAATAATTTAATTTTGGAATTTTTTTAATTCTTGAGAAAATCTTGAAACCTTTTATGCTCTGCTGCACTGTACAATAGTAGTTGTTAATGGGCAAATAGTTAGAGAGGGCTGAGCTCTTTGGGTTGGATGGGATGTATATTCGTTTATAAAAAAATAACTGCTTAAAATAGTTTATACATTATACTAAAGGTTTAGTATAAAATTTGAGTTGAGTTTCTAATTATTAACTTTAGTTAAGTGGTTGGTGTATTGATTCTTCTTTTGCCAGATGCCCCCTTCTCAATGCACAAAGTAAGATGCTACCACATGAACATTTTGAAAATGTCTTTCTTACTGCCTGTGACTGTGTAGAGACAGATTAAAATTATCTTCAAAACTCAACACAAGGAAAAATGTCAAGGATTTCATAATTTAGAAGAAGTTTTGATTTTTTTAACTAAATGATTAAGGACTGGTCATATTCATCACCGAGAAAAACATTAAAATTTATATTTAGTACAATAAACTTTTTTACCTTGTTATTATGTTTTAAATTGTTTTATTGCAAATTTATCTATAAATGTGATTATTTTGGACACAGGTTGTTGATCTTTAAAATAAAGTCAAATTCTAGGAGGCAGCAAAGATCCGATTGCTCGTAAATTGCGACTCAGAAGAGGGCGAAGAGACCATGAAGAGGCAGACTCAGACCAGGCAAAAATACTCAAGGTAAGCCTTGGAAGTGGTCTAACCGAGTGACTTGTTTAACTGGCCACATGGTATTTTTGTTATTGGGTATTGATTTCCATAAAAGTATTATGTTGTTTGAGAAATCTCAGTTAAAGTTATAGTGTCTGACAATAATATGAACTTCCAACAATTTGCCTTAACTTGAAAGACCTGTGAGGGACCGTGTCCTAGTTATTTAATTCCCCCTAAAAGTTAACGTATTTAAAATATTTATCAAGTATTTGAAATTTTCTTTTCATTCTGAGACACAACCTTTTAAGGAGCGACAGTATTATTTGACAAAAGAGTTAAAAATTGGTGTCTTACTCGTTTTGTACTGGCAAACTATTTTCTCTCCCAAATGCCTGAAAATCATAAATATATTTTACTAGGGCCGTTTGGAAACTAACCTCTTTGCTTTCAGCACGGGTTATAGTAAGGATAAGGCCATAATTTTTCACATAAATGCTGGTCAGGTCAGCCGGCATGCAGCCGAGGCAGGGGGTGGTTATGCAATCACTGGACCTTTTCTGTAGCTATTTTTTTTTTACAGCAGTCATTTACAAATGTGCGTTTTTCAAAAATAACCAACATGAAAAAACTTCAGTGTTGAAGAAAGAAGCGGCAAGAAAGTTTAGGACAGAGGCCATTCATGGTGTTTTGTGAATTTCAAAAAGGATTTTCAATACCCATCAAGCACATAACTTTTGATAGCTTAAACTTTCTATCCACATTTCGGGTCAATGAGTTCTGTAGGTTCTGTGTGAATTGTTATCATAGAATTTGAGTTAGTTCTGAAAAATTAACTCATGAGACAAAGGAGGTTACTTTCTGAACAGCCCTAGTAACATCCTTCCAGTAAATGCCTTCCAGTAGACACTAGTTATCATGAATGAACTCAGATTAGTGGAAAGCAATCCTAACTCCTAACATTATGAACCAAATTAAATGGAAATCAACCAAAGATCTTTCAAACTGAAGTACAGGATGTAAGATGCATTTTTGTATCTGTATGCGAGTTTTAACTATGTTTGTATATTGACAGAAAGGTGGTACTAGTGTTGTCATAAAATACCAGTTTATCAGTTATAGGGATGGGTCCGTTGTATTTTTTATCGGTTCGGTTTTTTTTATAAAAACGGTTGTCGGTTTTGTTTATTTTTCAAAGAACTTATCTAATAACTGTCTCATCCATAACTTAAATTTAAGTTTCTACCTAGATTCTGTAATTCGGCATATCTTACATCACAGGGTCATTATCAACTCACAAAAAATGTTTTTACCAAACTTTAATTGATTATATACCAATAAATACCTATTTCAGACTTAAATACTGCTGCAGAGACACTATGCAGGAGAGTTAGTAAATAGTCACAAGTAATCAGTCAAAGACAAATCAAATGGATTTAAATAATGTGGGCTATTCCACAATGAATTAATCACCTAGGTTTAACACATTCGATGCTATAGAAAAATTAATAAAGTTATCCAATACCTGAAAAATTGTAATGCTTAAAAACTTTAATTTTGGTTCTAAAAGTCGAGATTCGAGGAGAAAAATGAATTTCGAGGTGTTTTTCCAAGAAATTGGCAGTCCGAAATCCGTGGGTCAATAGTGACCCAGGCACCACCAGGTGTTTTGCTCCACGGTGACGTGAGTGCCGGGTGCCGGGCGCAGCGCCGTTGCACCGTGTCGGTCGAGTTGTCGTACCGAACTGGGGAGGCTGGCTGGTTTTGCAAACTGTCAGTCGACTAAACACTTATTTGCACTCCTATTAATGAAGGTCGCATAGACTTATACCGTCTCTATCGGTTGGTTTTCAAAAAAGACGCCTGCACAAATGAGAAATTAGTAAAAACCTGCCAAATAGCGCTCCCGATACTCAAACCAATTACGCAACGAGACAGACATTCCGTGACGTAGTTATGATTCAGGGGGGATTTGTCAAAGCATAACATCAGGTCCAACTCCACCCGCCATTCCAACATCCGTGGTCTGCCCCAAACCATTAAAAAATAGAAACCAAGGTCACCGGGGGAAGTCAACATTATCGCATATAGCTATAAACTTTCAATAGAAAACATCCATTGGCTGGCTCACAATAATACAAGCAATAGTAGAGCGCTCCGCCAGTCTACGTTGACGCGTCCGCCACTCTGTGTTTCCTGCCGTGGGTCTATGTTAACCCAGCTGCACGGAATGTGTTAAAACCTTTTTTAGCCAAATTATAACAAAGATAGCCTAGGGCAGTACCGTAGTCTAAGTAATCTTTTACTTAAATGTTGTTAAAATGTTAAGGTTAAAGTTTAGGCTAACCGTACTGTAGGCCTAACTTTAGAAACAAAACAGACCTACCTATTTTTGCTGATATTTTAGTTTTGCAGACTTTGGAAACCCTAGAATCTTTTCCTACAGGAACGATATAATCATAAATACAGTAGGATTTAGATTTAGACTACGGAAACAGTAGGACTAGAACTACCTTCGGGGTCGGGGTTATTAGCAATGTCAATTGGGCTGGATGGTAGTTTGTCGACTAATTCTTCTTCTGGCATTCTCGACGATATTAACTAACTTTATTAATAAAATGCCCGACTTTATTAAATACCAGTAAAATTGACAGTAATCCCGTAGACACTCTTAGACCTCGCGTTGTCGTCTGCTAGTGAAGTGAGTCATGTTATATGCACAATCTGATATAAACGAATACACTCATGAAGGTTGTACGTGAGTTGTCGCCTGAAGACACTAACGATCCTGGTCTGGAGCCGAAAACTCTAGTGATCCTGGCTGTTGGAGGTCAAATCTCGTGCTTCTTGTCGTTCTTGCATTGGTTGTAATTTGTATTCTCACCACAAGAGCTAACGAGGTGCTATTGTTCCGGGCGGTAAATTCATGAATGTAACTCATAGTTGTGATGTGCGTCTTCGAGACATAACGTATTGAAATACCGCGATAGAGATGATACAATACATGTGATGCGTCACTGTCACTAGCAGACTAAGTTCGAACTGTATTCGATTAATATTTAATTTATCAAATCTGGCTCTCTTTTTAATTTGTGTTAAGGTTAACTCATCACATATGTTCTTCTGTTTTAAGTTTTAACCGTTTGTTAACTTAAAACAATTATACGATAATTAATACGATTAATAATTTGGAATACGATATTCCACAGGCGAAAGGTTTTAGCAACATGGGTATTCCAATTCAGTGCCTCGATATTATGCAGTAATACTTATGATATCGAATACATGTGATCGATAAGCAGTAAACTCTGCCTTGACCATGGCATCAGTGTGGAAGTGTTAATACGCACCGATTGCTATACCAAAGCGAGATGACATTTAACTATTAGGCTTATGTATCGTGATGCACGTGTTTATTGTATCATTTTTTACTTTCATTGATACATCTCATTGACTGGGTTAGGAGTCTTAAGCGATATTTGTACAAAATAACAATGCTTATTTCCAATTCAAGCACTTACTGACAGTGAAAAACCAAAATCGACTTTTGACCATCAGATGTCGGTTTAGTTTTTTTTTATTAAAAACCGATAAAACCGACAACCGACACATCCTTAATCAGTTATATAGTTTTTGTTTGATTGTCTGCTTGAAATATTTCTTACACACATCTTCTTTATATTAATAGGCAAGCACATACCTGTTCCTCATTTTTTCGCAGTGTGTGTGTATTGTAGGAGAAATTCACGGATACCGTTAAACGGTATTGTTGTGTAGATGTGCAGAAACCCCTTAAAATTTACATCGGCCCTCAAGGCTGTGCCCCAAAGGCTTTCAAAATTTAAAAGTTAATCTTATAGAAGAGTAGTAACTTATTGAATTGTATATTTTACAGCTATTGATAGAATAAGAAATGCTAACAACAAGAACACATGTTTCAGACATAATGTAAACAATTATCATGTCTGATTAGTTTTCCTATTTCCAGGGAATGAAAGACATTGCAAAAGAAAAGAACAAACAAAAAACTTTGGAAGAAGTGAAAGCTGAATCACTAAAGTAAGTAGGATTTTATATTGTAAAAATATATGGGATTTAATTTTTTTTCTCGGGATATGGAAATAAAGCTACACAAATAATACAGAAACATTCTTTAATGGTGAGATAGTCAATGTGTGGCCTATTTATTTTACCACAGAATAATCATAGAAATAGACAAAATCATTAAATTAACACATTCGCTGTGGGTGTCCCCGAATCGGAACATTGCTCAACATTGAAACAAATGAGATTTTCATGTTTAACATGTCAATCGCACTGAAAGTGTTAAAGAAGCTTATTTGCTTGAACATGTTGTTTTTACAGTTTATGTAGTAATCATTCTGTTGACGACCAAAACCAAAAAATCAAAAGAGTACCTGCAAGCCTAAAAGGAAAATCATCCACAGTTTTATTCAGCCTTGTTTTCGCAATGGGTGACACAATGTTACACTAGCCATCAATAACAAATGTATAGCTTACAACTATTCTACTTGTTTTGTTTTATAAGCTTGCAAGAAAAATAAATGAGGCTGGTTTTGCATAACTGTTGTAAATATCAATAAATGACAGTTACTCACCTTAAGTAGAATCAAAGGTTTTGGGGAATCAAGGTTCGGAATTGGCTGTAGGTACTCCTCTCTCTGTGTGGCAAGTTGTTTGACAAGGTGTGGTCTGCAGGCCCAAGCGGTGGGATGAAGCCCTGGAGAAGCCGCCTATCAATTACTCGGAGCTGTTTGACGAAGATGCTGGACAGATCCCTGGGCTGACCATCTGGGAGATCGAGAACTTCCTACCCAACCAAGTGGAAGAGGTAGGAATTCAAGTGAAATTTTGTACGATTCAGGTAGCACAGAACCTGATTATTGAGCTAACACAGTAATTTACATATATCGAATGTCATAGAGTTTTATTTTAAGTTATTTAGCAGATTATCCATGCTATGAATTCATTGATTACTAGAGGGTTAAAAGGGAGAAAGTGTGTGTCAGTTTTCTGATATTGTTTATTTATTTTTAGGTAGCACATGGAAAGTTTTATGAGGGGGATTGCTACATTGTGCTCAAGACTTCTGAGGATGACTCTGGCAACCTCCAGTGGCATATTTACTTTTGGATTGGGGAGAAAGCGACAGTGAGTTCCAAAAAATTAAACTACTAAGAAGAATGAATTAGTAATTCCAGTTGCATCTTTGGAATCAAAATTGCTTGAGTCAATAATTTAATGCTGTAATAAATACCATATTTAGTTAAGAAAACATTTACAAAATTCAAGACCTATAGGCAAACAATGCTTTCACCACTTAATTTAAATGTTTAATATGTAATATATCATTCAGTTTTTTAAGTGATGTACGTAATTCATGAATATTTTTCTCTTCTCAAAGTTATTTCTGGTTGATACTTACAGGGTGTATAAATTTAAAATGTTTTAATAGTTTTTTAAACAATAAAAACATACAGTTTATATACAGCGTTAAACCGTACGCATAACTGAGAACACATGAAGTGGATTTACCCCATATTTAAATGAAAGGTCTTGATGAGAAAATTCAAGGAAAAATATGAGGTTTTGGTAAATCATAGGAGGAACTGGGATTGGGAAATGTTCAAGAAAAAAAGTTCTTGTTTTTCAGGAGGGATTTAATTTACTTAGGAGGGGATAGGAGTATTGCAGTAGATTACGATACCACCTTTTTCTAGAATAAAAAACATTTTCGTTTTTTTTTTAGCGAATTTCCCCTATAGGGAAGAAGCTATTACCGTAGGTCTCATGGTAAGATTTAAGCCCGAGACCATGACAATTTTTTTTTTGGGTCCCCAGATGACTAAAACACTATTTGTTCAAATTTATATATATATATATATATATATATATATATATATATATATATATGTGTCCGTCAATGCGATAACTTGAGTAAAAAACGTCCGATTTTGATGAAATTTGGCTCAAATGTGTAAAGTGACATTTATGACTTTAAGTTCGAAAACCAGAAAAATCGGGCCATGGGAAGAGGGGTTTATGGGGGTTTTAAATTTTCCAAAAATCAGTTTTTTGCATTCTTTACCCTAAAATTTTTAAAACACTTAATTTTGGTTTAGACCATGTTATAGAGCTTAAAAAACAAATAATATGGTATTTTGAATTATTAAGCTAGGTTAAGTGGTTGCGGAGAAAATACAAAAAAACCTGCTCATAAAATCTCCTATGTTAATCTTATGGGAAAAAGGTTTTTGGCTTTTCCTAAGTTAATTTTAATGTAAACTTCACATTTGCTTTTACCAATCAACTCAGCTCCACAAAACAATCTTTTGGTGTTTAAATTGTGATTCTACGTCCAACCGTTGCAGAGATATTCAAAGTGCTAAACACAGTACGTTGTCCAATGTTATCCTTATGGAGAATAAATAAAATTTGATATCTCTATTATTAATGAATGTATATTGATGAAACTTGGCACGTGGGGTCACGTAGTACTGGTATATTGATATTTGCACAAAAAATTGTTTTTTGTTGATTATCCCCGTAGCAGCGAACCTGCGTACTCAGCCCCCATGTTATTCTTATGGAGAATAAGTAAAATGTAATGACTCCCTTAATTATGAACATAAATTAATAAAACTTGGTATGTGGCTTCACCTTGTTGAGTTATATTGATATTTGCATAAAAATCCATTTTTTTAGTTTCTTGTTGCAGCAAACCTGCTTACTCATCTCCCATGTTATTCTTATGGAGAATAATTAAAATGTTATATAGTGCTTACTTATGATTGAATATTGATTAAACTTGGTATGTGGCTTCACATAGTTAAATTATATTTATATTTGCATAAAAAAACAATTGTTTGTGTTCCTTGTTTCAGCAAACCTATGTACTCATCACCAATGCTATTCTTATGGAGCATAATTAAAATTGTATATATCGCTTATATATGAATATATTTTTATGAAACTTGGTATGCGGCTTTATATGGTATTAAGACATATATTATGCATTGGAAATTCGCTGAGTACGCAGGTTTGCTGCGACGGCGGTATTTTTTTTTCTATTGCAATCTTCATTCATTTCTGATTTAGTGCGGTGCGATCAAAGGTTTCAGTTTTGTACCAAAAAATTGATAAAACCGAGAACCAAAACCTAGAAGCAATTATTTTTAAGTCTAAAGTGTTTTATTCTTTTACTATATGAGGTCAAACTTTATCCTAACTAGGTGTACGCTCATTCTTCCCGTAAGAGGATGAACGAAGACTGAATTTTTAAAGATATGTAGGCAGGTACTGGATTGGTAACACTCTTCTGTTATCCGTTTTAACTCCACAACAGCAAGAACAGATAATTAATAAACCAAACATTTTACTAATGGAATGGTAACACCATTCCCATATCCGTTTTATCTCCATAACGGGCAAGAACAGATAATTTAGTACTAATGTAAATAAAAAATACTACTGACTACTGGAGTGGTAACACCCTTCTCATATCCGTTTTAACACGACAGTACCTGGGGGGCCGAGCTTTGCTCGGGGGAAGGCCAGTCAGTCAGTTTAGATGACTTCGAGTAATATTTCATCACTTTCCCTTACTGATAATCAGATTTGTATAACTCATTTGCCTCTTTTCTACATTTTTAAGGTCCCTCCAGTTGTTATTTATAGCTCAATGTCCCTTTCATTTATTTTACTACTCTATATATGTAATCTTCACTCAAATCTTTTAATCTCTGTTCTCAGGAAACCACATGTTAATAATCATAAAAAACATGAGTATTACTTTGACAGTTCCCTGGTTGATTATGAATAGCTGATAAAATTCTTTTGTGTTGATTTAAAACTCCATAAGCCCAATGTTAATTTTTTAACTTATCATTTTAGTTTGTTTTTTTTACATTATTTGATTTTTCCTGGGGATGAGGCCTATCTAGAACTTATTTTTATCCCAGAAATTAGTTATTTTGAACATTTGAAGGAAATCATTGGAGCTGTTTTTGAGATCAGTGTCGCAAGCAAGCAAACATACAAGCAAACCTTACTGATATTAGAGTATATGATACCTGGGGGCCGAGCTTTACTCGGGGGAAGGCCAGTCAGTTTGTTTAGATGACTTGGAGCATATTTCACCACTTCCCCCTATTGATAATCAGATTTGTGTAACTCATTTGCCTCTTTTCTACATTTTTAAGGTCACTCCAGTTGTTATTTATAGCTCAATATCCCTTTGATTTTACTACTCTATATATGTAATCTTCTCTAAAATCTTTTAATCTCTGCTCTCAGGAAACCACATGTTAATAATCATAAACAACATGAGTTCCATGTGGTTCCATAAAATCAGATAATAAAACCTTTGAATGAAGATTACATGTAGAGTGGTCATATCTAGAATGACTCAAAGGTGCATTATAATAACAACTGTTGTGACCTCAAAAATGCTCGTTAGTAGGGTACATGGTGAAAAACTACTCCAAGTCATGAACAAGATTGACCTTTCCCTAGCAAAGCTCAGCCCCAGGTAGTAATTGAACTATATGAGTATAACTTTGAGAGTTCGCTGAAAGATTTTGAACAGCTGCTATGACTCTTTTGCTTTTATTTTAATCTCCAAAAGCCCAATGTGATTTTTTTAATTTTCCATAGCGGTTTTTTACATGATTTGATTTTTTTTGGGGATGGGACATGTCTAGAACTTATATTTAACCCAGATATCAGGTTTTACAACACAAGTAGTTGAAAGGACACATCAGTTATTTTTCAAGAAAATCGTTGGAGCCGTTTTTGAGATCAGAGTTTCAAGCAATCAACCAAGCAAGCGAGCATGCAAATCTTACTCATATTATAGTGTAGGATAGGATTGAGTCAAAATAATTCAGCATTTGTATTGATTGACTATAACATATTTTTACTCTTAGGCACATAGAATGTACACGAGACAGGGACAATGATTCTGGATTCTAGCATGTTTGAAGTTCTGCATACAGACGACCGGGGCTGAATTTAGGGTCTGTACAGGCTCTGGTCTACACCCTAAATGCAAGTGCGGGCCCTTACCAGCCCGGCCAACTTTCCTGTTTGATTTATATAATATAACCTACGCTTATTTCAGGTATATAATATAACCTACGCTTATATCAGGCTCTACAGATGGCGTTGTGCAATTACTTACATTTCAAATTGCCAAAATCCGTATTGCTGCCTAGTGTATATTAACGTTGTCATGGCAAGATATTATTAAGTGATTTTAATTATCTAAATACATAAAACCAAGTCGGGATTGTATGTTAGTTATTTAGTTTCATCAAACAGCTGTTATAAGGATGATATCTAAACATACTTGAAAAGCATATAAACATATGTTTATTATAGAAATAATAAATCTATCTGAATAGCAACTCATTTTCAATACCGAAGCAAGCTCTATATAAACATAGGCAAGTGAGCGTAGTTAACGAGCTCATCCTGGAGGCGAGTGAGTGAAGCGAACGAGCTCATCTTGAAAAAGAACGAGAATCTTTGACATAAAACAAATTCAGTGACATTAGGACAGAGTAATGTCTGTCTGACCAGCTAGTAGTACTCAACCCGAACGCTGACCCGAACTCCCGAACGCTTACCCAAGGATCATCTTTCCTCCATAAATTTAACAAGGCAACTTTTAAAGCCAGCGAGGCGGAGCTCTAAGGTCGGGGTTAAAAAAATAACAACAATTTTTTGTATGATTGAAAATTTTCTAAAATTACTAAAAAAGGCGTAAATAATAACATAGAAAATTGTCCTGTGCGGTGGAGGTCTATGGTTGAGTAGGGCGGCGTATCAAACGTGGGGACATCTTTCAGGAGATGCTGCTTTAACAAAATAAATCCAACGAATCATACGTTAAAATTAAACGTTGGGAGTGATAGTAAAGGCAGAGCCCTGAGGTAAGAACAAAGAGGTATCCATAATATTTTGGTACCCAACAACGTAGTATATAGGTCTGGAGCAGTTTTGAGGAGCCGCTTTCGAAATGTTTGGATTTTTTATTTGGTGGTTTATATTAGGTTTCTAATAAAATATACCTGATTTTTTAGAAAATTTTGGGTTCAGAAATTACAGGGCTTAAGAGATCCCAAACTTCAGTCTTTTTACCTTTCTTTGTACCATAAACTTTAAATATTTTTAGCAGGTTTCAACAGTTTTATCTCATTGCCATAAAAAGCTCTAAAAGATGAAAAATTAGTACTCCAATCCACACACGGTTAAATTAGTATTTCGTTAGTAGGCTATTCGGCTAATGGTTGTGGAGAATATTTATATTTCCATTCAGCAGTAAACTAAGTATATTGTCCGATGTTATTCTTATAAGAAATAAAAAACATATATCTCTTGTATACTGATTAATTTTATTAAAACTTGGTGTGTTACCATTGACCAATAGAGAATATTCGTCCTAGGACAATATTAAAACTGGTCTATACCAGTTTGGATGCTGACATTGGGTACAGCAAATGAAATTGTCATTACATATGAAGTTTTTTGGATGTCCATTATGACAAACTTCCCTTTCACCTTTGGTCCCTCCACTTGCAGCGGCTCGGGGCGGAAACTCAGGGGTTGGTCCCCAACCTGAGAATGTATGGTCCCTGGCTGTTGTACATGGATACCCCATCCGTTGAGTTGGCCAGTTGGAGGGCAGAGCGGGTCCACATTGAGCCTGATCACAGCTGTCACAAGGCACGGGAGTTGGTACTCTGAAAGGCCAATTTGGCTGCCTGTCCCATCCCACCCTTTCCTTTCCTGCTATATCCTAACCTTCTAGTAACCTGCGCAAAATTCCCGCTTGTGGAAAACGTGCCTACAGCAGCTATGCTGGGGTTTCCTAATCCAGCAACAATGAATAGAGAATATGCGGAATACGTTTCCATCCAACCCTGGAGGGTGAGGTGGAGCAATTAACCTCTTAAAACCACTGTGTGTACCTAGCAAATTAGATTAAACTGATTGCGTTTATTTGGCCACAGGTCCTTGCTATGGCCATCAGGCCTGTCACGCTTTTTTATGACTCGGCCAATGACTTAATATTTTTTGACTAATATGGTTTTCGACGAGTTTTAAATATATCACCTGAGGGAAAAGTTGCCAATTATTATTAGACCTACTAATTTCCAGCTCCAAAATCAGGGGGTTAAACGTACAGAAATATACTTGTTTTAAACCCATTTAATGTAAAAAAAGGTATTCAATGATTTATTTATATAACAGTATTCAAATTCATACCTTAAATTTAAAAATGTTTACATCATTAATATATGTTAGTTTGAATTTAAATACACAAGCTACTGAAATCGCAGCATGAGAGGTTTAAAAGCAAAATCCAACATCTACATTAATGGCAATTTTTCAGGAGGGCAATCTGTCTACAACGTAATTAGTTGAACAATGTAGACGGTTGGGATTACGGAGTTTTGGACATCTTGATCGTTTATGAAAATCAATATTAACCACAGAAAATGCAAACAAATTTAAACTGTAACCAGACTATTTTACTGACCGGTAGATTACAAAACTTTAATCCCATGTCATTAGGTGACAGTGAGGCTTATTTGGTACATTACATGTAATAAAGATAGTTTGCACGTATGACCGTTTAGTAAGTCTGCCATCAAGTAATTTGTTCACAATGTAAAGAAACTACTATAGGTCTACAACACTCTTGATTATCAATCACAGTCAGTCGTGTTACAGAGTTATACTGTCCCAGCAATTCAAAAATTCCAAAACCTATTGTATTAATTTATCATCACTAGTCCAAACACTTAGCTTTTACATCAAAGTTTTCCAGTAAAAAATAAACTGATAATAAATCTAAATAGATTCAAGCATTGTTTTAAACACGACAAAACACCCATTAATTTGCATAACACTCACATTTTAAACTATTTCGAAATTAAAAAAATTGATGGAACAAAACATAACCAAATCCATAGTTGAAATATGTTTACATTTGGCCATTTGAGTGATTTATAAACAAATATGCAGTGTTTCCACTCTACGGTAAAAATATGCCACGCACTGATACAAAAATCCCACTTTATCCCAGACTCTCCCTTATAGTATCCCTCGTCATATCCCACACTTTCCCACTGATTTGTTAAACATTGCAACACAATTAATGTTAAATATTATATGATTATTGAATAATGTATTAGTAAAATATTTATACCGTTAGATAGAGCTTATTTATATCTACTAATTACCTATAGGTATTTTACATTTTAGTACCTCAAAGGTTTTTGATCAATGCGACGTAGGTTAAATGATACGGTGAATTAACTAAATTAAATAATTTATTTACGTGAGAGGTACTAATATTTTTAATGGTAGTACTAAAGAGTACGAAGTAGGTACTAAATAATGGCAAATAGTTTGCTTGTTAATTTCAACATGGCTCGGCCAGCGAAATTGACATGATTCAGTGTTCGTTCTGTGACGTTTATAAAATCATAATAGGTGCGGACAGCGAGGTTAAAAAATGGGAAACCCCGCAACTGCCAGTACAGCGAGAAAATCCACTAGAAGTGCTACTGCTAAGGTGCTCTGGTCGTAAGTTGTAAGCAAACTAGCAGACGTAATGCCGATTTCATAAAAATCCCACTTTATCCCACAATCCCATTCTATCCCACAAGCAGTCAAAATATCCCTTATAGGAGATAAAAATCCTTCAAGTGAAACACAGATAAATCCCAGCTGACATTTTAAAGACAACCATAGTCAATAGCTTACTACGAAAACCAATTCAACTACTGAATATCAAACATTAAAATTGGTTTTAATAATTATTAATAATCCAAAATAAAATACAAATGCTGTGTTAAAACATCCCTTTGGTATCCCAAATGACTCCTTCAAAATGTCATTAAGAAATGTTTTACAGTTATTTAGTATTTCGACAACACACCCACACACACACACACACGGCCACTGAAACTTCTTCATCAATACAGTGATTCACTTCGTTCATCAATGAAAAAGTTGGTATTGAATACATTTATAAATGTACTAAAATACTTGTTAACAAAATTATTTGTTCTTTCAACTGATTCAATTATAAATTTACTATGGTTGAGTGTGCTGATAGTTTTTCAGTGGCTAATAATTAATTGTTAAATGTTTTTGTATCTTTTTGAGTGCAGGTTTTTAACCCTTTGCACTCCGTACAACAATTTTTGGTCACTGCCAAAAACTCTTGAGTACTTTTCTGAAAGTACTAGCCAAAAACTCCCTGCCTTTTTTAATCAATTTTGCAAGGGTTTGGGAGAAAAGCTGTAACTGGTTTGTTTTAGCAGATAGAGCTATAATTTTGTTTTATTTTATTCCTTAGGAGTTTTCGAACAGTAAAAAAATAGTTTATACTAAAAAAAAATGTTAAATTTTTAATTTCCAAAAAAAGTTAACGTAAAAGTTAACGTTGAGGTGTAATAGCTAAAAAAAACATTGGCCCCACACATAATATTAATATTTCCCCTACTAGCAAGTGCCCAACTAGCAATTCAGACATGGCTGGTTCGATCCCGGTCCCGGCCGACTCCTGTAAGATCATGAGCGGTCACCTCTGGCTTGCCCATGTGAATAATGCCGTTACGGTACCTCGCTGTCTTTAGTTCACCGCACAGGTCAATAGCCTATGGTGACGGGCAGTTGAGATTTTTAAATAAAAATAAATAAAAAACTATAACATAAAATGTCGTACAACTTCCAAAAGTAAACAAATATAAAAATAACTATGCCTTAGGCTTAGTCTAGGCCTACATCAGCTAGGCAAGGTGAATGTCAAGTCAGCGATTTTAAGTCCTACTTCGGAAGAAATATCGTTGTAATTCATTTTAGACTAAATATAAACAATGTAGCACATAAAATAACCTACAACTTGAAATAACAACAAAATATGTCAGTGTAAACAACAAACATCTGATTCTCACAGAAACCAAAACATATAGTGGGCATCACATCAACAAAACAACTCATCACACAAAAAAAACGGCATAGAGTAAATCAATACTGACTACACAGTGATACTCCACAATTAACTGGCTTCCATTTATCGCAAAAGTAGCGCATTTGGATATTTTATAAAGCCAGTAAGATTGTTTTGTGGATGTCCAAAAAATCGGACGTCGGAGCTTTTTGCACATTTTTCGAACTGTCGATATATTGGACCGTGGAGTTTTTGGCCAAAATGGCGATGGCCGAAATATCGGGCGTCGAAGTGCAAAGGGTTAAACATAAATTAAAAAGGTATTTAGAAAATTGCCTGAAATTAGGGAGGTATAAAAATTTCTGTCCTGGCCTGACCCAACTACAAATTCTATTCTCATCCATTCCTATTCTTTAAGAAATATTTGTTTTGAACAGTAAATGTGTTTAAATCAATATTTTAACGATACAAAATCAAAATCCCTAGTAGAGTTCGTATACCATTTTATAAAATCGTTATAGGTTCATTTGGAAAAGCTCTAGACTGTGAATATTTGGTAAATTGGGAAAAAAATAGACTTAACTGAAGAGAATAAGTTTTTTAGTCTCTTCCCTTCTGATGAAGTCCCCAAGAGAGACGAAATATCAAGTGTTTTTGTCTATTTTATGTTTCTCCTGTGCTACACCTGTTTTTATTCTCTTTAGGTAAGCTAGCTGACTATCCTTTTCCCAATTTACCATACAATCCGTATTGAAATTATGGTTAGGACGAAATGTAATAATTTTAAATGAGTGAAACTTTTCAAACATGATTCACTGATCCGCTTCCATCGTGAACAGCTGGACAAGCGAGCGTGTGCGGCCATCCACGCGGTGAACCTCCGCAACTTCCTGGGCGCCGAGTTCCGCACGGCTCGGGAGGAGCAGGGGGACGAGTCGGAGGACTTCCTGGCTCTGTTCCCCGGCGATATTGTCTACATCGAGGGCGGCCGCACCTCCAGCGGCTTCTACACTGTGGAGGATGTCGTAAGTAGTGGCTTGGTACAGAAGGGCTTCTGCTCGAGAACGTTCACTTGATATTGTGAATCAGTGTATACCTTATGAAAGATAGAGAAGTAATGCATTAGGACTAATGTGTTTGGGAAAAGTCTGTAGTAAAAAAAGTATGTATGGAAGAGAATTTACTGCCGGATTCCATCAGGAAATAGCGATGGACAGCTTATTCCTTAGAGCAGTGGTTCTCAAACTTGGACACCTAGTTCAAACTGGACAAGCTCAACTAATAAACTTTTGTAGTTACAGAGCCCCCTTAAAAACTGTCCCTAAAAGAAAAATATTTATAATATAATTGTTTTCCCTTTTTTGGTTTTAATCTATTAAGGGGTAATCATTTTTATTTGCCTAAGCCCACTTTTTATTCTTAATCTAAATTAGCCTACCTTGTTTATAAAAGTTGTATTATTATTATTATTTAGTTATCTTGAATACTTTATATATTTATTTTTCATCCTTTACTAGGGTAATATAATTTTAAGTTCTCTTTCATACTTGGTTCTTAACTTTTTTAAGGATTTTTGGGCAAGTTACTAAAATTACCATTTATTAGTTAAGTTGAAAAAGAACCTCCTCATCACAAAAGAGTTAAACCAAAGCATTCATGTTCTCGAATGCAGATGTTAAAATCGTACATTTAAATTCACTCATTCGAGTTTTAAATTTATATTTGCCACGATTTGATTGTTTGTGGCTTCATTATACTCAGCACTTGAAAATGTGGAATTACAAAGGAGAATCATTGGTTTTACAGTTTAATAATGACAAACCTTGTAAAAAAGTAATTTTTTAACAACAAATTCATTAGTAGTTATTAAAAATAGTTTGATGGTTTTACTAGAAATTTATTATAAATAATAGTTAAATTTAAGGATTTCAGGAAAGAACGAAACTTTTGTCCCGTTAACCAACCCACTCCTACCTTTTCACTTTTTTGCTCCTCTTTGGGGGAGCCACCCTACATTTTGAAAACTGCTGCCTTAGAGAATATTCCTTTCATCGGGCTTTATGATGATCATTGTTGTGAAATCTCAATTTTCTTATGCAAGAATCTATATATTTAATTCCGCAAGCGAATTGGTCCCCACAAAATATCTCGAGCTAGGAAGAAGTTAAGTTAGGTTATGACGATTGATTTTAAAGCTTGAGGGCCAAAGACGGTAGGAAAAATATCAGAAATGTCAAAAATTGTGTGGGCTACGCCCCACTGGACTTCAAAGATCCAATGATTTTCTTATGGAAATGTCACTACAGTGTTTTTAATAATAAGCAAAATGAACTATTGATCAGCTGTGATTATCCACTTACACAAAAACCATATGTTAGGGGCTAAAGCCCTTGTATTGTAGTCTTTATGAATATTTACTGTTTTCGTTTTGTAAGTATATGCAGTGTGTGTGTAATTAAATATTATAGATTATTAAGCCTTAATTCATTAAATATTGAAATTTTGTTTGGGGCATTAGTATTTACAATTATTTGAGCTCAATTTGACGAGAATATGAGAAAAACTATGTCATAACTACATTTAAACATCAATGAAAGAGACCAAAACACTACAACAGCATTAAGTAAAATCTATATTAATCATACAGTAGAACTCCAATTATCCGAATTAATTGGGGATCGGGCCAATTCGGATATGCAGAAATTCGGATAATCAGGTACACCTCAGGAATTAAGCAAAAAACATCACCATACATAAAAAATCAGAATTTTATCGACAAAGTTATTATAAATGTAGTGAACAGAAAGTGAGCGAACTGTATCAAGAATATACGTCATAAAAATTAAATTACAGGAGTTAAATTGAATACAATATATACAGTTGCTCTTTTCAATAGGCCTACATACTGTACGCATTTCACTGTTTAATGTTGGTTATTTCACTTGAACATCTCGAGCAAAGTGAGTTTATCACTTAGTGAAAGGACAACACGTTTACGTTTTGTACTCAATTCGAACGATAATCTCGGTGAAAGAACAGTAGCGACTGATGATGAGCAGGGCGGGAAGGGGGTATGACTCATTGTTCCCTGCGAAAATATCGTCCGGAAGGTAACAGCGCAGGCTTTTATTTTAGCGTTCACGGCGCATTATCGCTACACGCGCTCCCGCTGTTATTTCTTGATTTTTATACTTCGATTATTTCACTCAAAATCGATTCGGATAATTGGATTTCTACTGTACATACCTGTGTGTTTGTTCCCTGAGCTACCTGTTGTGTTGGGTTGTAGGCTTATGCGACCAGGCTGTACCGCATACATGGTGCTGGCACATCTGGCATCCACCTGGAACCAGTTCCAGTAAGTGCTGAATCTCTGGACCCCCGGTTCGTCTTTTTGCTCGATACTGGACTTAAAATCTTTATGTGGTACGGCAAAAGGGCTAAGAATACCTTCAAATCTAAAGCAAGGTATGTTTAATCAAATTAAATTGTGGATTTTTCTGTGTTTTCAGAACATATATTAAGTTACATTCAAGAATACATTATAATATCAAGATCGAGAAAAGTTTATTTATGATGAGCATTCCTTAGTTTCCTTTCTCTATCAAACCAAATCCCTCCATGAACACCTGCCTTCTTTGATTTAAAAAAATTAAACGTAAAACACACATATGGTTCCAAATTTAATTCACTGCACAGGGGAACAAGAATATATTTTAAAAGTGTTGATAGTATAATACAATTATTCTAATGGAATAATTTATTTTTAAAAGTTAAATCAATTATTGCCAACCAAATTTTAGAAGTGTTATATTCATTAATTTTGTTGTTAAACTAAAAGCTAATGAATTGTTTAAGTTAACTATTATTGCATCAATAGCCACAAAAAGGGACTTAACTGATGTTGGTGGTTCCAGTAACTCAGAAACCCATTTAAAATTCAAAATACCCCCCGTTGCAGCAAACCTGCATACTCAGCGAATTTCCAATAAATATATAACATAACACATTAAAACACTTAACAGGATTCATAATAAATATATTCACAAACAAGCGATATTTAAAAATTAATTATTCTCCATAAAAATAACATTGGGGATGAGTATGCAGGTTTGCTGCAACAAGGCACACAAAATAATGGGTTTTTATGCAGATATCAATAGAACTCATCTTAGTGAAGTCACATACCAAGTTTCATCCATATACATTCATAAATAAGCGATATGTAACATTTTAAATATTTTCTATAAGAATAACATGGGGACCAAGTACCTAGGTTTGCTGCTACAGGTACCATAGGCGAAAAATTGTTTTTTGTGCAAACAACAATAAACCACAACCAGATGAAGCCATATACCAAATTTCGTCAGTTTATGTTCATAAATAAGCGAGATATACAATTTTTATTTTTCTCCATAAGAATAACATTAGACAACATACTGTGTTTAGCACTTTCAATATCTTGGTAACCAATTAACGTAGAGCAATGATCAAAATACCAAATTATTTGTTTTTTTAAGCTGAATTCAATGGTATAAATTAAATTTTGATTTAAATAAAAGTTACATGTGAAAAACCCCAAAAAACACATTTTTGGGGAACAAAACCCCCCAAAAACCCCCCTTTTGGATGGTGTGATTCATCTGGTTTTCAAACTCGTTCAAATAAATGGTACTTTACAAATTTGTACCAAATTCCATTAAGATCGGACCTTTTTTACGAGAGTTATCGTGCTTACGGACACACATATATATAAATATATATACACATATATAAAAATTTGAACGAATGGTGTTTTTGGCATCTGGGGACCTCAAAATGAAAAGTTATCATGGTCTCGGGCTTAAGTCTTACCATGAGACCTACGGTAATAGCTTCTTCCCTATAGGGGAAATTCGCTAAAAGAGTTTTTTTAAATGTTAATAAATATGAGTGTATTTTCTCACGTATATAGGGGTCTATAAATGTTAGTTTGACTTAATTTAATCTTAACTTGTTCTTAATTTCATCTTTAGCGTTCATCATCAATAACACAAAATATTTTACTATCGGTAATCAAAACAAAAAAATATATTTTATATTCCACTAGATCAGACATTTTCCTCAATCATATTCAAATATTTTCCTTAAGAATCCTTAAAACCTTTGTTTTAGTATCTTAACCATTTCAGTGTTATGAATTTTTAAACAATTTTGTGAAACATTCTAGAGCAGCCAAGAGGACAGTTACTGTGTGAGAACTTGCTACCCAGAAGTGCTATGTACAGGGGCGGATCCAGAGGTCATGTTTGGGGGGGGGGGGGCGGTTACCGAAAGTTACCCCTCCCCCTCCCACTGTGTGGTCCCTGGCACCCCCATTATTTTTTTAACTAGATATGAAATTATACAAAAAATGAAAGTAAGTTAACATAACCTTGTACTCAAGAAAAAAAGCAATTATAACTTTATAAACAAGCTAAACAAAAATTAACTTTAGTTCTAATGCTATTTTTATTTGTTATAAATAAAAATAACAAATATTTATGCATTAAACTCTACGTCATCTGTAGAAGTCTAAGAACAAGTAAGATCCCTAAATAAACAATTTATTTTACTAGTTACCCAAGCTAAAAAATAGTTACAAAACGTATTTGAAATCTGCAACACTGAACTATGCTATGCGAAGATATAATGAGGAATGAGGCTGACAGCCAAGGTCAACGATTCGAAAAATGAAAATGTCGTACCACATTTTTACAAAATAAAATACTTGATGTATGAGCTTCCATTTGCACGCGATTTAATTTGTGTTTCCTCTTATTTCATTAGATATAATTCGAGGGACTTTTTGCTTCTAGCCTAGCCACTGGCTATTTATTGCCTAGCAACGGATTACACGGTTTTACACAAAAATCAAACCTAACCTGTAAACAAAACACAGCTGACAGCAAGCGACGCGACGGTAGGCGGGCGAAATCCAGTAAAAATAACCACCGAATACAATCGTAGCAACCTTTGCTATGTGTGGCTAAAATATACCTCCAAGACCATGTTGAAAACACTGCATTTTCGGTCTGCCAAACAACTTCGTGATACTTGGGAATATCCATGTTTTTGTAAGACACTTTTACGTGAAAGACGTGGGTCTAACTAATGTGTTATAAACTAAAATGGAAGTTTAAAATTTCACCTGTCTAATGGTATATATTTTATTCCATTATCGAACGTTTAGGTGCATTACTGTGGTTTGAATTTTAATGTAACAATGTAGACGGGAGCGGCAAAATTTGACTATCGGAACTGAAAAACGGGGTTTCGGGAAGCTTTTGCTCCTTACATTTTCATTTGGATTTATTCAAGCTTTCATTGTATGCCTGAATAATAGAATAAAACACAATAATTCTTAGGTTTGGGGGGGGCGACCGCCCCTACCGCCCCCCCTTGGATCCGCCCCTGGCTATGGACCGATATATCGGATCATGATCACATGGGGAATCGATAGAATCATCAGTGTTTCGAAAGAACAACTGATATATCCATCTAAATCCAAAGTACCGGAAATTGACGTGGACCGATATAATCAGCCCTTAGCTCTTTTCAGATGAAACATGTGAGCCGATATATCGGCTTTTGACACTTTTCAGGAATAAGGCAAAAGCCGAAATACTGGCCCTTAGCACTGACAGGGTTAAACTAATGTGCATTTATTAAAAGAACTGTTTTATAATTCCATCACAATTTTGTAGGCTTTTAGCAGAAAAGATAAACAAAAACGAAAGAAAGAATAAAGCCGAGATTATCATGGAAACATTGAACGATGAGAGCGCAGACTTCTGGCGTGCTCTTGGTGAAGAAGACGGAATGAGGCCAGAGGAACCTGTTATTGTAAGCTGTGCTATATCTTTGACAACTTCTCATACAATATTTCATACTATATTCCTAAATTTTGTATATTAACCTTAATTTTTTTATATAAATGAGTAACCTAGATTTCATAAATAGCAATCAGAATATTTTTTTAGAAATTCAATCATCCAAAAGAGTGTTCAGTTATGTAAATTTAAAATCAAATCAAATCAAATAAATCTTGATTCATAAAATACATGTTATGTAACTTGAATGGCATCATCAAAACTTTAGAGTCTAGACTAAAAATAAAAAATTAATGGAATAAAAATTAGTAGTAAATCCATGAGGGGTTGGAAAGTACTCCTCCAGAGATTTTAAAGCTTAGTCTATCAAATAACTTTTTACTTTGTTTTTAAATTACTTGAGGTTTTCCCATTTTTAATGTTGCTGGGTAGATGTTTCAAGAACCTTAATCAGCAAAATGGCATTAAGAGAGAAGAATGTTAAAATTGATCAGATGGAACCCCATTTTTCATCTGTATTACTTATTCTCTTTAAGTTTTAGGCTAGTATTTCTCATGTTTGTGGTTAATCCACTAAGAAGATAAATCAGATCCCACAAAAGAATGCGTAATCCTTTTCAGTTTAAATCTAGAGATATTTTCATTCCAATTTTCTTCGGTTTTTTTGCTGTTCAGTATAGAAATTAGTCCAAATGAATTGAAAACAAGAATTATTTATCGATTCTTGGTTTTGGTTGTCCCCTACAAACCTTCAAAACCGAGAATGGAAACCGACCCTATTTAAAGCATTTGTTGGTCAAAATTGTTGTGCACATTGGGCACCTTACCTTACCTTACCTTTGTATTTCCCTGTAGGAGCACGTGAGTGATGATTTCAAGATCACCCCACCCCGGTTGTACCAGGTGAAGCTCGGTATGGGCTACCTGGAGCTGCCTCAGGTGGAGTTGACCCACAACAAGCTCGTGCACACGCTGCTGCACAGCAAGAACGTGTACATCCTCGACTGCCACCTCGACTTATTTGTCTGGTAAGTTTGCTGTTTGTTCTATGGAGTTGACCCACAACAAGCTCATGCACACGCTGCTGCACAGCAAGAACGTGTACATCCTCGACTGCCACTTTGACTTTTTGTCTGGTATGTTTGCTGTTTGTTTGAATGGAGTTGACCCACAACAAGCTGGTGCACATGCTGCTGCACAGCAAGAACGTGTACATCCTCGACTGACACCTCGACTTATTTGTCTGGGAAGTTTGCTGTTTGTTTGTATGGAGTTGACCCATAACAAGCTCGTGGATACGCTGCTGCACAGCAAGAACGTGTACATCCTCGACTGCCACTTCGACTTTTTGTCTGGTATGTTTGCTGTTTGCTTGTATGGAGTTGACCCATAACAAGCTCGCGCACACGCTGCTGCACAGCAAGAATGTGTGTATCCTTGACTGCTACCTCGACTTTTTGTCTGGTAAGTTTGGTGTTTGTTTGTATGGAGTTGACCCATAACAAGCTCGTGGATACGCTGCTGCACAGCAAGAACGTGTACATCATCGACTGCCACTTTGACTTTTTGTCTGGTATGTTTTGCTGTTTGTTTGTATGGAGTTGACCCATAACAAGCTCGTGCACACGCTGCTGCACAGCAAGAATGTGTACATCCTTGACTGCCACCTCGACTTTTTGTCTGGTAAGTTTGCTGTTTGCTTGTATGGAGTTGACCCACGACAAGCTCGTGCACACGCTGCTGCACAGCAAGAACGTGTACATCCTCGACTGCCACCTCGACTTATTTGTCTGGTAAGTTTGCTGTTTGTTTGTATGGAGTTGACCCATAACAAGCTCGTGCACACGCTGCTGCACAGCTAGAACGTGTACATCCTCGACTGCCACCTCGACTTATTTGTCTGGTAAGTTTGCTGTTTGCTTGTATGGAGTTGACCCATAACAAGCTCGTGCACACGCTGCTGCACAGCAAGAATGTGTATATCCTCGACTGCTACCTCGACTTTTTGTCTGGTAAGTTTGGTGTTTGTTTGTATGGAGTTGACCCATAACAAGCTCGTGGACACGCTGCTGCACAGCAAGAACGTGTACATCCTCGACTGCCACTTCGACTTTTTGTCTGGTATGTTTGCTGTTTGTTTGTATGGAGTTGACCCACAACAAGCTCATGCACACGCTACTGCATAGCAAGAACGTGTACATCTTCGACTGCCACTTTGACTTTTTGCCTGGTATGTTTGCTGTTTGTTTGTATGGAGTTGACCCATAACAAGTTTGTGGACACGCTGCTGCACAGCAATAACGTGAACATCCTCGACTGCCACCTTGACTTTTTGTCTGGTATGTTTGCTGTTTGTTTGTATGGAGTTGACCCATAACAAGCTCGTGCATATGCTGCTGCACATCAAGAACGTGTATATCCTCGACAGCTACCTCGACTTTTTGTCTGGTAAGTTTGCTGTTTGTTTGTATGGAGTTGACCCATAACAAGCTCGTGCACACGCTGCTGCACAGCAAGAACGTGTACATCCTCGACTGCTACCTCGACTTTTTGTCTGGTAAGTTTGCTGTTTGTTTGTATGGAGTTGACCCATAACAAGCTCGTGCACACGCTGCTGCACAGCAAGAACGTGTACATCCTCGACTGCCACTTCGACTTTTTGTCTGGTATGTTTGCTGTTTGTTTGTATGGCGTTGACCCATAACAAGCTCGTGCACACGCTGCTGCACAGCAAGAACGTGTATATCCTCGACTGCCACTTCGACTTTTTGTCTGGTATGTTTGCTGTTTGTTTGTATGGAGTTGACCCATAACAAGTTTGTGGACACGCTGCTGCACAGCAAGAACGTGTACATCCTCGACTGCTACCTCAACTTTTTGTCTGGTAAGTTTGCTGTTTGTTTGTATGGAGTTGACCCATAACAAGCTCGTGCACACGCTGCTGCACAGCAAGAACGTGTACATCCTCGACTGCCACTTCGACTTTTTGTCTGGTATGTTTGCTGTTTGTTTGTATGGCGTTGACCCATAACAAGCTCGTGCACACGCTGCTGCACAGCAAGAACGTGTATATCCTCGACTGCCACTTCGACTTTTTGTCTGGTATGTTTGCTGTTTGTTTGTATGGAGTTGACCCATAACAAGTTTGTGGACACGCTGCTGCACAGCAAGAACGTGTACATCCTCGACTGCCACCTCGACTTTTTGTCTGGTATGTTTGCTGTTTGTTTGTATGGCGTTGACCCATAACAAGCTCGTGCACACGCTGCTGCACAGCAAGAACGTGTACATCCTCGACTGCCACTTCGACTTTTTGTCTGGTACGTTTGCTGTTTGTTTGTATGGCGTTGACCCATAACAAGCTCGTGCACACGCTGCTGCACAGCAAGAACGTCTACATCCTCGACTACCACCTCGACTTTTTGTCTGGTATGTTTGCTGTTTGTTTGTATGGCGTTGACCCATAACAAGCTCGTGCACACGCTGCTGCACAGCAAGAACGTGTACATCCTCGACTGCCACTTCGACTTTTTGTCTGGTATGTTTGCTGTTTGTTTGTATGGCGTTGACCCATAACAAGCTCGTGCACACGCTGCTGCACAGCAATAACGTGTACATCCTCGACTGCCACTTCGATTTTTTGTCTGGTATGTTTGCTGTTTGTTTGTATGGCGTTGACCCATAACAAGCTCGTGCACACGCTGCTGCACAGCAAGAACGTGTATATCCTCGACTGCTACCTCGACTTTTTGTCTGGTAAGATTGCTTATTTATTTGTATGGAGATTGTATGAATTTTGTGATGAAACAAGTTATTAAAAAAGATTATTATAAGAAAGTTAATGGTTTTTTTAAACCCATAAATTCCAAATTACTAATAAAACCATGTTTAAAAGGTTTACTACCAATGAATTACGTAACACATTGGGGGGGGGATGCTCAAGCGTTACGATGTGTTACATGGTGGAGGGGGGGGTTTGAAATGAGAAAATATGCGTTATGTAATATGTGTATGGCCCCTTTACATTAAATCCCTTAACATTAATTGGTTGAGACTATAAAGCCTACTTTTAAAAAGACCCCTCGTGTGTGTTTACTATGTGTTCTTTCACTTATCAGTCCCTTAATAAGTTCAGTTAGCTGTATCCTTTATTTTTCCCTCTACTGAAATATTCAAGCCTCGTGAATTTTCCTAAAAATCTAACTTTAATGTATTTTTTTAAACATACTCTTATTTAACTTCTAAAAGAGTGTTCTTACCTAATTATAGTTCTAAATTGCTAACTTTTAACTAATTATTTGCTCGGATGTGTTCAGGGGATGTGGATATAAAAAGTGACGCTATCGGGATCTGAGGGCAATGGCTGCCATGTGCTAAGCCTAGCTTCTCTTTACAAAAATCAGTGTTATTACTTACAAAATTCCCTAGGCTATTGAAATATAGCTCACAAATGATCTTCTTTGACTTGATAATAAATATACTTATACTTGTGGTCTCCTTTACTTTATTGTAGTGAGTAGACTGTGTTTTGTATTTACTCTGGATGTCAACAAAAGGTAGGTGTACAATTTCTACGATTTCTTTAACGATTTGAATAAAATACAAAGTTACAGAGGAACAATACAATATTTATTTATCTATTAGTACAATTATGTTTCAAAAGGTTCTCAATTAAAGGGATTTACAATAATATACAACTCAGGGGGAACAGTTACAATGTGGGGCTTAGCCTAGAAGGTAAATGACAAACATACTTGTAGGCCTAAAACTAAATGTTCATATTTTGGGTTCTAAATGGGGTTCTTTACAAATGAGGGCTCTTTTTCTCAGGGGGGAGTATCGTGCTGACTTAAATAACGTTGGGATGATATTTTAAAGAATATTAAGTCCAATTAAGCTGATGTATTGAAAAATTAAAACAATGGAAATTTTAGTGTTGTCCAAAAGTAGAGTCCAATGGTTTCACTGACTTTATGAATGGTTAAAATACTCAAAATTAAATTTGGAAAAATAGTTCAATATAAAAATACTCTCTTGAGGTTACTTTAACTTTCAGAACATTAGGCTTGTTCTATTTAAATGTCTGTATTCTTTCCAGTCCCTAAATAGAATACAATGGAAGGAGTTTACCAATCTGCTTACAAATGTTCTTCGCTCAAATACCAGTTTTTGGGGAAAATCAAATAAAAAGGAATGAATTTAAAGATGGTATTAATTGAGCAGTAAGTCCCTAATAAAATGAGCACTAAGCGATGCAAAACTTAGGCCATACTGGGAAATTTAAAATAGGAACTGTGTCCTTCACAGATTTTAGGTCTTAACACAATGGCATCTGGAGCAAGAAGAAAGATCTAGTAGAGATGAGGTCTGGAAGCATGGTCCATTGTTGAGAAGCACATGGTCACACAATTGTTAGCACTGGTCACTGTAATTTAGATTCCTTAAGGACTATTTTTGAAAAGTATATTATATTAAATTTTAATTTTATTGCAATCCTCTCACATAAATTATATCTAAAGTATTATTATTAACAAACATATTAAATTAAGTGAGTAGGCTATTATATGGGGATAGGCTATGAATAATTATTGGTGATTAACTTAATGAAATACATATTATTTTACAATTGCATAGATAAATAAACATTAAATACATAGAGGGGAATAGCTTTCTGAGGAGTGATGATAATGATGATTATTATTAGGCATGGACATAGGGCAATTAACACAAATAACACATTTAGGGGAAATTAATTAATTAGTACATTTATAGGGAAACTTAAATATAAAATAACACATAATAAGAAAATTATCACTAAATGATGAATGAATGACATGTAATACTATAAGTATCTCCTCAGAAATCTGTATGATATGAAATTAAAGACAGATTTCGATCAGGTATGAAATGGAATACATGAATTATTTAGTATGAAATATATTTACAGCTAGTTATGAGGTACATTAAATGATTGATGTTGGTTGGTGATAATACACTTCTTATTCTAAATTTACATAAACATAGGAACAATACATAAATGGGGAAATATGGGATGAGGGATTAGATAGTTCATAACCGCACAAGGGGGATTTGGGATTAAGGGAACATTTAATATAACAATTGTTTATTGGCATGGGGATGAAGTCCTTCACTCGCATAATAACACTTTTGGTTTATACATTGTTGGTTACAAGGGCAAAATTCACTGTTTATAATCATCGCATTTATAAATAAGTTGGTATTTAACACTGTTTTTGGGGAATAATCACACTGTTCACACTTGGGGAATAGGGAAGGGGTACGCACTCGCGGTTAAGGTTCATGACGATCTCCTCATTTAAAATTATTACACTTGATGGATGATGATGATGATGGACTATTTACACTGTTTTAAGAGTTTATGTTGTCAGGGTCTTCTTCACTATATACATTATCCTCTTCTATTATCGGTTCTATGTATCTTTTTAATGCAGATATGTGATATGGTCCAAATAAGATGTCTTCGTTCTCTCTGGTTACATGAAAAGTAGATTTTCCTAATATTTGCTTGATGACGAATGGTCCTTCGTAAACCTCGAAAACCTTTGCAGTTTCTCCATAAATAGCTCGGGGAAAACATGTTTGTACTTATTTAATAACTGACTTAAAATTGTTTGTTCTTCTTTCTTGATGTAATCATTTGATGTTAAAGATGTATTAATTTCTTCTTGTGTCAATGTGCTGTCGTTTATTGGATTTGTTTGTAACTCATTGAAGTTGTGTGCTGTGCTATCATATTTATCATATATTAAATCATCATTGTACTCATCGTACATCATATTATCAAAATTATTATTCATATTATTATTTGGCCTATGGCTATTATTAATTATTATTTGACATAACTGTCCTTCATGACGACACATATTAAACTTCATTGTAACATTATCATTATTGATTTTCATATTTATTTCGTTTGTGTTGAAATTTAAATCCATTTTGAGGGCAGATAGAACATCGACTCCGAGAATTATGGGTTTTATTAAATGTGGCACTATCAAATATTCAATTAGCATCGTATGTTTATCAATGGTGGTGGGAACATATATTGTGCGGGAAACACGTTTACACTTTTCTCCAACAGCTGTTTTGATAACGGTGTTATTCACTGGTAATTCTTCAAATGGTTGTAGCTTCATTTTATTTTCGTTGAACCAAGCTTCGGCTATACAAGATACAGAAGAACCGGAATCAATTAAGGCATTAGTGCTGATATTGTTTAATGTTATATTGATTTCTGGACAGTTAATTTGTGTATAATTTAAATTGACATCATTTTCGTACTCATCTTCTAAAAGGAAATTTTTATCACATATTATGTTGTTGGACTGCATAAGATTTATAGAGTGATTGATAGTTTGACCGAGGATAGTGTAAGTAGGCGCTGTATTTAATGGATGATCGCATGACAACATAACCCTTTCTCGGCCGTGGTCTACAGCGCCGAGTCGTTTCCCTGTCTCGTTTGAGACGGTGAGGAACGTGGACTAGCAGTGTTGTTGTTACTTGAATGAGAGCTCATTAGAGATACAGTTGGAGCATTAGGTGGATTGGGATTCTGTCTAAATATGGCGCAGAGTTGATTCTGTTCGTTGGTAGGGTGTTGACGATCATTTTTGTAGTTTTGTTCATAGTTTCTGGGATGATATTGCTCACGTTGATACGGCTTGTTGTCCTGATGACTTCTATGGTATTGCTGGTTGTTGTTACCATTATTCCTGTAATTTTGTTGATTTCGATACGAAGGGTTGTTTGAAGGGTATTTGTTTTGCTGGTAACTATGGTAATTGTTCATTTTTGGTTGATAGGCCCGTTGGTTAGCATATCGATCGTTGTAATTCTGTTGGTTCGAAGTGGTCGGACTGGCTGGTCGGTTGCTTTGTTGGTTGTTGTGGTTCCTGGCTTTCTTAGGTCCATCTTTTATGTCTTCTTTCTGCAGTAGTCTCTCCATCGCTCGGATCGTGGTGATGTTCTGTACGCTTATGCTGTCTTGGATTATTGCGTCAAATCGCTCCGCCATAAGAGTCACTATCTCCTCTTCACTTAGGCTAGGTGTCATTGATTGTATTAGCAATACTCTTTCTGTCAAGTACTCCGTCCGGCTTAACGTTCCGTTGGCTCTATACTTCTCCGACTCGATTTTTGCTTTAATCCCGCGTTGGACTGCCTGGCTCCAGTATTTGAGTTCGAATTCTCTGGCAAAATGTTCCCAATCAATAATCTCACTTTTTATCAGCTGTAGCCATCGTGATGCTGGTCCTTCGAACGATGTCTCAAGCAGGTCTTTCAGGTACTCAGTTGAGTCGCAACATTGATTCCTTTCGATTCCTCGTTCGTAATACCTTCTCAATTTATATAAATATTCATTTGGATTGCCGCTCCGTCCATTAAATTTCGGCATTAGACGATCATTGGCTTCGCTTCCACTGCATATTACTTTGATTTGTCCGGCCATTCCATTTAATTGATTTGCTTGCTTCAGATTGGTTACTTCAGTTTCACATTTGTTTAAATTTTGATTCAAGGTTTGGATTTCAATTTGTTGTGCCTCAATTAGTTTTGTTTGCAATGTAATTTTGGGGATAACTTCATTTTTCAGTGCCGTTAGGTTTGCTTTTGAGTTCCGTTCATTATCCAATTGGGTTTTAGCCGTTAGTTCTTCTATTTTTTGATCAAAATTTTGCTTATGCTCTTCCAGATGAGTTTTGACAGTATATATAATATTTTCCTGATATTGTTTATTTTCAAATTCCGCAGCGATTTGTTGTTGTGAGATACTGTCCAGCACGAATTGCCTCATTTGAGTTTGGGAATTTTCAATTCTAAGTATTAATTTGTCAGTTAATTTGGCAGTTTCTTCAGATTGGGCATTTTGGGTCATTTTGATGGCATTAATTTCTGATCGAATTTCGATTTGGTTTTCCCTGGTTTCTTGCATCTGCGATTCGAAAGCGTTTCGACAGGCTTGAATTTCCTGTTGGGTTTCCTGGGTTTTATCGTGGATGATCTTGGTTAATTTAGTTTTGGTTTGATTTATTTGTTGTTGGAAGTCCGCATGGATTGTTTGAATTTCAGATTTAGCTTCTCGTATTTCAGCACTGGTTTGTTCGATTTTATTGCTTAAACTAATATTAGTTTGTTCAATTTTCGTATTGGTTTGTTCAAATTTGTTATTTAAATCAAGACTAGTTTGCTCAATTTTGTTTCCCAAATTAGTCATAAGGGCGACAAGCATATTCATATCGATTGCAGGTGTCGGTGTAGTTGGGTTTGTAACATTTAATCCGCTAGTTGCATCGTCCGTGAGTGTTCTGTCAGCGGGCGCGAAGAATGAATGAGCGTCGACTCGTTCAATGGGCTGGCGGCACGCCTTTGTTCATTTGGATGAATGAATCCAGTTCGGGAGCCTTCGGGTGTGTCCGTCAGCGTTCGGGTCGGTCGGCTGGCGTTACTCCGTTCAGGTGTCGAGAAAGCATTATTACTGTCTACGGGCAGACTGAGAGAGAAATCTTGCGTCGAGGTTATGAAATCGACGTTCTCTGATTGGCTGATGGGGTCGGCGTATGTTTGGCGGCCTTTGGTTTTGGGCGCTTCGTCTTCGTTCTGCGTAACATGGCGGCTGCTCGTTTCATCGTCGCTCGAGTCGGCGTCTGCTATGGGGTAGTTGCGTGTTTTCCTTAGATTGTACTTGTTTTCGGCCATCGTGTGTTCATTTTATTATACTATGCGAGATTATTAAGTAGGCGTTGCTTTTATATACAGTTATTATTGGTGGGGAGGGAAACAATTACGGGAACTTAATATTAAATATGGTCTTATTCTAGGCTTACTCTAGTTGAGGATTGCAATGTTTATCAACTGTTATTCAAGCCAGTACGTTGGGTCGCCAAATTCTTATTTAACTTCTAAAAGAGTGTTCTTACCTAATTATAGTTCTAAATTGCTAACTTTTAACTAATTATTTGCTCGGATGTGTTCAGGGGAAGTGGATATAAAAAGTGACGCTATCGGGATCTGAGGGCAATGGCTGCCATGTGCTAAGCCTAGCTTCTCTTTACAAAAATCAGTGTTATTACTTACAAAATTCCCTAGGCTATTGAAATATAGCTCACAAATGATCTTCTTTGACTTGATAATAAATATACTTATACTTGTGGTCTCCTTTACTTTATTGTAGTGAGTAGAATGTGTTTTGTATTTACTCTGGATGTCAACAAAAGGTAGGTGTACAATTTCTAAGATTTCTTTAACGATTTGAATAAAATACAAAGTTACAGAGGAACAATACAATATTTATTTATCTATTAGTACAATTATGTTTCAAAAGGTTCTCAATTAAAGGGATTTACAATAATATACAACTCAGAGGGAACAGTTACAATGTGGGGCCTAGCCTAGAAGGTAAATGACAAACATACTTGTAGGCCTAAAACTAAATGTTCATATTTTGGGTTCTAAATGGGGTTCTTTACAAATGAGGGCTCTTTTTCTCAGGGGGGAGTATCGTGCTGACTTGAATAACGTTGGGATGATATTTGAAAGAATATTAAGTCCAATTAGGCTGATGTATTGAAAAATTACAACAATGGAAATTTTAGTGTTGTCCAAAAGTAGAGTCCAATGGTTTCACTGACTTTATGAATGGTTAAAATACTCAAAATTAAATTTGGAGTAATAGTTCAATATAAAAATACTTTCTTGAGGTTACTTTAACTTTCAGAACATTAGGCTTGTTCTATTTAAATGTCTGTATTCTTTCCAGTCCCTAAATAGAATACAATGGAAGGAGTTTACCAATCTGCTTACAAATGTTCTTCGCTCAAATACCAGTTTTTGGGGAAAATCAAATAAAAAGGAATGAATTTAAAGATGGTATTAATTGAGCAGTAAGTCCGTAATAAAATGAGCACTAAGCGATGCAAAACTTAGGCCATACTGGGAAATTTAAAATAGGAACTGTGTCCTTCACAGATTTTAGGTCTTAACACAATGGCATCTGGAGCAAGAAGAAAGATCTAGTAGAGATGAGGTCTGGAAGCATGGTCCATTGTTGAGAAGCACATGGTCACACAATTGTTAGCACTGGTCACTGTAATTTAGATTCCTTAAGGACTATTTTTGAAAAGTATATTATATTAAATTTTAATTTTATTGCAATCCTCTCACATAAATTATATCTAAAATATTATTATTAACAAACATATTAAATTAAGTGAGTAGGCTATTATATGGGGATAGGCTATGAATAATTATTGGTGATTAACTTAATGAAATACATATTATTATACAATTGCATGGATAAATAAACATTAAATACATAGAGGGGAATAGCTTTCTGAGGAGTGATGATAATGATGATTATTATTAGGCATGGACATAGGGCAATTAACACAAATAACACATTTAGGGGAAATTAATTAATTAGTACATTTATAGGGAAACTTAAATATAAAATAACACATAATAAGAAAATTATCACGAAATGGTGAATGAATGACATGTAATACTATAATACTTTCAACACAAGGTTCTCGGAATGGTTCTCAAAAAAGTAATATCTCGCCTTTTATAAATAAATAAAAAATAATTTATAAAAGTAAAAAACAGCTAAAGCATTCCATTCATAAGCAGAACAGTTCAGCCCATTTCACTAACGTTGTTTACCAGTTGCGTTGTGGTGCAGGTTTGGGAAGAAGTCGACGCGGCTGGTGCGAGCAGCGGCAGTCAAGCTGTCCCACGAGCTGTTCAACATGATGGACCGGCCGCCGCAAGCACTGGTGACCCGGGTGCAGGAGGGCACCGAGACACAGATCTTCAAGGTCAAGTTCACCGGCTGGGACGAAGTAAGTGACTATGAAGGAAGTTTTATACATGTTTGTATTTATAATTTATGTAAGGACACTTAAAAAGGGACTACTTGGGAAGGACCTTTGCACTTTATTATTGAAGTGCCCTAACATGTTTGCCATGACTCTCCTTGTTGTCACAATTTATTCCTTTCTGGTAGGGATGGCAACAATATATCAATATATCTAAAATATCGATATATTTGGCATCGATATTTTGATGTCAATATTATCGTAAAATCAATATTTTGGTCTGATATATCGAAAAAGACTATTTTCCAAGGCAGGAAACACAAGTAATTGATTGAGTATCTAATTGCTATCAAAACTAATGTTTTTGAATGGTCTTTCTATGAAATACTGGAAGTAAATTTAGGTATTGACATAAATGGAAATAAAAGTACTGCTAATAAGATTAGATTTCATAAAATAGGTCTAAGCTCTTTTTTATAATTAAAGTTACAATTCTAATTTTTGATATATTAAGGATAATTCTTATGTCACCTCTTACTTTCTGGTGACACTTACCATTTGTTTACTCATTTTAATTTCCCCCTAAACAGGTGTGACTGTAAAAAGGGGTTTTAAATGACCTTTTTGTCACCAATTTGGGTTTTTGTTGTAAAACTACAAACAGGTTTAGCATTATGTTGCACCATTATCAAGGAGTTGGTTGTCTGTCATCAAGCTGAAATTATATTTATCGGTCAAATTGACATGTTTATAATTCAAAACTTAATTTACTACTTTAAACTAGAGATGGGCCGGTTAGGATTTTGTGGGTTGGAAAAGGATTTTTTTACTCCCCCAAATTCAGGAAATTTAGGTACAGTAGAGTCTCGATTATCCGACATTCCGTGTTATCCGACCGCAGCCGTGCATGATCGAACGATCAATTTCCATGTGCCTTGATAACAAAAATCAAAATTTTTACGTTATTTGTATTATTTCCTGTGTTATCCAGCCGTCCCCCTGCACAATCATACGATCAATTTCCGCGAGCCTAGAAAAAAATATCAAAATGGTTCACATTGTTTTTATTGTTTTCCGTGTTATCCGACCTTGCCGCGGCCGGTTTAGGTTGGATAATCAAGACTCTACTGTATTGATAACACATTTTTTTAAAATATGCTCAACAAAATACACAACATTTTTATAATTAATTATTAGTCGTTGAAAACTATCAATAAGCTCAACAACAGTAAATAAATATGCTCAACAAAATACACAACATTTTTATAATTAATTATTAGTCGTTGAAAACTATCAATAAGCTCAACAACAGTAAATGTATTACTGAAAAAAATTTTAACATGTTGGCTAAGGGCTACTATAAATATAGTACCTCGCCACTAGCCCGCCAAGCGGCCTACTATAATACTAGTAGCACGCTCCCCTGCCAAACATTGCTTCAGTGTGAGCTCAGCACTTGACGAGAACGGACTATACGCTGTTCGCAGATTAGATATAACCATGTGACATTTGTGGTGAAGGTTGGCACTAAAATTTCCCTCAATTCCCGCAACTACGGGACTGGGAAAACTGCTTTTTTTGCTAATAAAATCCCTCAAAATGGCAGTACTGACTCTCTACATTGACCTATCATGTGCTGCTATCTGTTGGCGCTTTTTAGAACTACGTTCAGCTATATTGTAATGTAGTACAGCGCCTTCGAGCGCTACAGCCATTGGTTAGCCAAGAGTTATAAATGTGACCCCGACCAGCGATTGGCAGGCCGCATTTTGCAATCGACCTGCCTCGGGGCAGTCACAGCGAACGTGTTAAGTTCAAAAATTGGTTTGATCACCTACGATATGAGGTTTATTCTAATTTACTTTTTGTGTTTGTTTACAAGGTAATTGCTGTAGATTTTACAAGAACGGCCGAATCTGTACAAAAGACAGGAGCTGACCTCACAAAGTGGGCAAAACAACAAGAAACCAAAGTAAGTCCATTTTCTCAATTAAATGATAATTCTATTGTCTAGAGTAGAAGGAGTAGTTAATAATCCATATTAAAGTAGAAACTCAACCATCTGAATTACAGTTTGCTATTAGAGATTTGAGTTAATGGATTTGGTATTAGGAGGAGGACACTTCAAAATAGATATTTTTTAAGAAAATTGTTCAATGCTACGACATTGACATTGTAACAATTTTCCTTGACATTTTAAGTTTTTATTGGACAAGGGTCCTCCAGAAAAATAAGAACGTTTGTTTATTATGCCGAGCACATCTCCTCCACCACCACAACTGTGTGTACGGCAGTCAACTCACCTCCTCGCGAAAGTGTGAGTCGAGTCTCGTTGCTGAGCGGTCACACGTCTTGTTTGTACAATGATTCAAAATAGCAGCGTCAATTGAAAATCCGGCCAAATATGAGATCCACAGTGTTATGTGGTTTGTTATGTCAATAGACTGTATGTGTAGTAAATGTTTTGAAATTATATGAGGAATGTACCAATTCTTAATTGGATAATTGAACGAAGTGAATATTATCCTTATATACAACTTTACTGCTTAGACTGGTAAGAGAATCAACTCAACTGGCGTGTCTGTGACCAAAATAACTCGAGAACGCCTCCACAGTTAAACTTACAATTTTCCAGATAAACTTAACAGGTCAAAATCTCAGTCGAGTTCGTTATTCAGATAATTTTGTTCAGTATTAATAAAATTATCTTAAAACCAAATTTATTTTTTTCTCCATAAGAATAACATTGGAATTTTAGTGCTACTTGAATCGGTAAAATTTAGCCGACGTCTATGTTTCAACAACAGAGTAACAATAGTTTACTAGAGTATACTTTGTTATACTGGATAACAAAAGGTTTTTTACCAGCAAAAAAACACACAAGAGAGATAAATTGAAGTATAATTTTAAGTTATAAGCATATTTATTATTTTATAAAATTATTAAGTGTACGTTTTAAAAAAATATCCATAAAGTTAATATTTCCTTAGTATGCCTACTCTGTGTAAATATCGTCAGTCGTCGGAGGCGACGATTGTAACAGTGGCAGACGACGCGTGTGGCAGATGAAAAACTCAAAATAACTTTTCAAAATAGATAACTGTAGATACTAAGATATTGACTTAACTTATAAAATAGTTCGTTTTATTACATTGTCTTAGACAATTATTGGTAATATTGTGATTGTCATGTGTAAAAAGTATACAAAGCCTCAATTTGTCTAGAAAGCTTTGATGAAGTTAGCCACAGTAAGCGAACAACCTTAAAATTTATTTTGTAGGACAATTATTTGCTAGGTTATATTTTCACAAAATTAATAATAAAAATTGTCTACATTACCTAAAATACATTACCAATAATGTAGTAGGTAACCACAATAAAAGCTATAGATTATTCTAATCAAACAGCCTTTTTCGGAAGGTTATCTTGAATGATTTAACATAGCCTAGGATTACAGTAAGAGTAAGCCGACATTAAACTGGTAATACAACTGTTGTAAAATACTTTGAACACATTATCAGGAATGTTGTAGCGAACCAGAACATAACCTTTAAACTATTCTAACCAAACTAAGCCTTTTATACAGGTTATCTGAAATGATTTGACATATCCTAGTTTTGGATTATAGTGAGCTGTTTTCATCATAAACTTGGACCTATGGCTATAAAATGTAGGCCTATACATTTAGGCTACTTGCCATTTTAGAAGTTTCATGTACGGTCTTGGACCAACCCATGTTTATAGAATTTAATTTCATGACAGCCTAGTCTATTGAAACAATATATTGAAATATCATTTTTTTAAATACAACTGTTGTAAAATACTGTAAACACATTACCAGGAATGTTGTAGCGAACCAAAACAAAAGCTTTAAACTATTCCAACCAAACCAAGCCTTTTATACAGGTTATCTGAAATGATTTGACATATCCTAGGTTTGGATTATAGTGAGCTGTTTTCATCATAAACTTGGACCTATGGCTATTAAATGTAGGCCTATACACTTAGGCTACTTGCCATTTTAGAAGTTTCATGTACGGTCTTGGACCAACCCATGTTTATAGAATTTAATTTTGTGATAGCCTAGGCTATTGAAACAATAAATTGAAATATCATTTTGTAAAATACAACTGTTGTAAAATACTTTAAACACATTAATGTTGTAGCGAACCAAAACAAAAGCTTTAAACTATTCTAACCAAACTAAGCCTTTTATACATATTATCTGAAATGATTTGACATATCCTAGGTTTGGATTATAGTGAGCTGTTTTCATCATAAACTTGGACCTATGGCTATAAAATGTAGGCCTATACACTTATGCTACTTGCCATTTTAGAAGTTTCATGTACGGACTTGGACCAACCCATGTTTATAGCATTTAATTTCATGACAGCCTAGGCTATTGAAACAATATATTGAAATCTCATTTTGTCATCTAAATAACTGGACCTGACGACTTATTGTCAATCCTTAAGGATATTTTGACTTGGCCTATATAAATTGTTAACATTAGTTCATTTAGAAAACTCGCTGTTCTCTTAAAAGTTAAATTAACCACATTGCTAAAGTCACTACTTAGCCCAAAATACTCTGTTCTAAGATAACGCACCCATGCCAATCCTAACAACAAACCATGCCAGAAATCTTCAATTTATTTTAAAAATAACTAAATTTACAAATTTATACAACATTTACTTTGATAAAAACAAGTGATATAGACATAAAACCCGGATTCTGGCGGCAGTTAAATGATAACGGAATGTATTCTGATGATGTTACTCAAATCAGATATTGAATTTTTTATGAGACTCGATTTAAGTTTGATCATGTGTTTGAATTAATCCTTATATGCGAGGAATGAGCGTACACCTAATGATATATACCAGCCTCTTACTGCTATTTCATATATTCCAGTTATCTGTTTGCGTCAGTGGTATGGTAACTAATTTTTGTCCCCTACAATTATAATACATCTTAGTAAAAAACTGAAAGTGCCTACCCTGAACCGCAGTGTAGTATTAAATGTGTAGCGTATGATTTAGAATTGTAAGTTTTGTTATTTAATGATTGTAATAATCATGTACCTAAAATATTTTGTTACGTATGGCTCTCAACCAACTAGTTCTACATGACTTGGCAAGGTCATATCTATATTTATATCAAGAAATAAAGATCTATTGTTTCATAGGCTGATCTTGCTGCATTGTTCACTCCCCGACAACCACCAATGACCGCAACAGAAGCACAACAGTTGATGGAGGATTGGAACGATGACTTGGACGCAATGGAGTCCTTTGTTCTGGAGGGAACAATCAACAAGAAGTTTGTACGGCTGCCAGAGGAGGAAGTTGGTGAGGACAACTTTTTGTCTGAAAATTCTATGTTCAAACACCAGAAATAAAATAAGCCTAATGAGAAATTGTGCAAAATTCTATATAACAAAATTGCGATGCCCGCAAATACGCCTGCAAATGCAAGGTAAGCAACCCCAGCGCACTAATACCACAACACCCAGAGACACCGACGCAAGCGCGGGAGAGAGGGGAGTGGAGAAAGGAAGAGGGGAGGTAAGCCCCGGCCCTTTCTACTGTGGTGACTCAGCAAGGACGGAGGCGTTTTAACCATGAGCGGCTAGGAGGTAACCCGCGGGCCAGGGATGGGGTGTCGGAAAGGTATGTGATTATGTTTAAAATGACCGATTAGGCCCTTCAATTCCAAATTCTGAAATATCAGTTAATCCAGATTAATTTATTCGATCCGATCAACTTTGAAATGTAAGGTCTTTTTAGTAGATATGAAATTAATATTAAATCGAGGGAGCTGGGTAGGAGTCAATATTTTGGTCGACTAAATGAAGCCTTTTGGATTATATTACGGTTATCAAAGCTGGCTCTCCAGGGATGTAATTTTCACGGGTGATTAATTCCGACAGATCCACGAATAAACTTGTTTCGGTTGGACGAACAGCTCTAGGTTGGAAGTTCCTAAAGGTGAGTTCGCCACAAAATGGTAGCAGAGCGTTTAAACGGGATTTTCACCTACCTTTGAGAGCCATTTCAAAATTTAATTGCAAAATTATTACCAAATTGATTTTTAAACATGAGTTCTTGTCGCGATGCAACAGGTCAGCAAGCAGCATGTCGTTGCGTGAGTCTTACACCACGCGACGCAATTTGTAATAAATTAGTAGCCGATTTTAAATTTGGTTTTATATATTTACTCGATTATTCATTTAAATTAGTCTTGGGTTAGTTGTTTTTACATAAGTGGGAATTTAGACATAGAAACCAGCAGAAATCCTTTCAGAATTATTAAGTTTTACAGCCGAAGTTATAAAGGAAATATGTATTAATATTTATTAGGTATTATTAGCTATTATTACGAAAGAAGGAAAATGCAAAGAAGAATAAAATAAACCAAATGTATTCTGCAGCATGCTTCTAGGTAAAAATGTGACAATGTAAATGTAATGCAATTGATAGTTTAGGTTAAAAGATTAACATTAGTAATTCGTCAGACAGTTTGAAATCCAATACATTAATTTTAAGACAAGGTTTAATACATCATTTCAATTTATTAATGTTGGTAGGGACAAATCACAGTTTACTAAAATTCTCCCATCGCAGCGATATTTGTTTGGAAATATTCCTTTCCAAGGTCAGCTGTCAGGCGATCGATACGACGACAATAGACCGGTCTTAAGTTTAGAAGTAAACAAACAACAACTTCCTGTCTGCCTGTCTGTCTGTCTGCCTGTCTACCTCAGTCGCTCTCTCTCCCTCTCGGGCTTGATAGCGTTTCAGTTTCAAAGAGCGCAACAAAATAGTCCTACCCAGTATAATTTGTTTCAAAACACAAAAGTATTTTTTGTGACCCTCATCCCTCCCTATTATAATTAATGAGGATGCATTTTATAAATTTAATAGGTGACTCACAGTTTTGTAGGTACAGAGAATTTTTGCAAAATAGATCCACAAAAAATTACAGTCTTGCAATTAAGGGAACCCTAGCAATATCGGGGATAACTGCAGGGGAAGTTAAGCGAATATTAAAGGCAGCACCCCCCAGCTTTGAAGGTAACTACCCCATTGTAGTATTTTTAGGTACAAATGATATTTTAAAAGGTACGGATTTCACAACCTTCAAAAACAAAATGAAATCCCTTTTAAAGTTGATTAAAAAACTCTACGATCCCCGACATCTGCTCATAGTATCCTTACCTCCATTTCCAAGACTAGCAAACAATCCAAATGCACTTGCACTTCTTGACCAAACGAATCAATTTTTGTCCACTTTACAGACATCAACAACTCATGTGATTCGTTTACCAATAGTTCAAGAGAACGCGCATCAGTTCTTTCATCTAACTTATAGGAACTCTCAAAGAAAAGACGAAATTCACCTAAATGAGCTTGCATTCCATCGATTATCCTTGTCAATAGCTAAAATTTTGTCAGAGAACGGGGCCTAATGTGTTATAAACAAACAAAAAAACAATAATGTGATTAAACATTTTAAAATTTGTTGTTTGCAGCTCTTGGATAATATTCACTTGTTTTAATTTTGCAATATTTTGTGACCATAATACAAAAAATAGGGAAATAAATAATAATAATATAAACACACATTATGTTACAAAATAAATGCAAAAAATTACAGAATTAAAGGTTATTATGGTCACATTAAATATCACGCTGAAAACAGGTATAACATGTTTTGCATTTTTGGGTCAGGAGATTTTTACTGTTACATAGGTCATTAACTAACCAAACCCCAGTCTTCCCTATACCTTGGTAACCATCAAGCCACCTGCATTCGAAAATTGTCTCAATTAGCGAAGTCGGTCGACTTCAAACCTAGAGTAGGCTGCTAATAAAGGCGTATTTTCCCTCTAAAAACCACATTCAGTTAGGGAAACGTTTGGCTTCCGCTTGGGCGCTTTCCTCAAACATAGTCCAGCAGTTGAGTGTTGCGATATTTTTACAGTGTACGTAATTTGGTTCTTGTGGTGTTACAAAGCAATTTGGCAGAAACTCCTACCTCACCTAAACCCCCCCCCCAAAAAAAACAAAAAAAAACAGCTTGCAGTAAATGTGTGTTAATAAGCAGAGACTTAACTTAAGCCTAAAATAAATCACATCCTCAATTATTAAAGCTACCCCGGGGGCATTGTAACAAAGGCCTTTGTGCATTGTCTTCCAGGGGTCCTGAAATATGCCCCTGTCTTAAAGAAAACGGGCGGAAAGTGGCAGTGTCATCGGACAAGCTGATTGAGGTTGTAGATTTTCATCTGTAGTTCTCTGCTGGCGCCAAAAAAAAAAAAAAAAAAATTAATAAAAAATTAATAAAAAAAAGATAAATAAATAAAACGCAAAAAAAATATATATATAATATATAAACCAACCTTTTCCTGTAGTAACCTTACATGCCATATTGCATTGCGACATCAGCGAATTTGGGGTTGTGAAGTTGTTTATCCAACATTCTTCAGCTGGAGAGGCCTCAGTATCCCTCCGCAACAAAAAAAATGAAGAGAAAAGGAATTTTGTGAATGTTTACAAAAGCGGTGAAGTCTTAGTTTAGCAGTTGTTGTCCAACCACACCAAAAAAAAAAAAAGGGTGTACGGTTAAGTCTGTAGTCTTGTCGCTGGATTAGGCATGAATGTGTTGAGGGAAAAACGCCAATCTGCTATGGTTATTCCAATCTCCAAGTTATTGTGGGAATTAGTTAGGGGGTTGGCTTGACATCGCTACATCCTCTCACTTATCCTTACCACATTTACCATTAACCAAATCAATGAATTACTTTCCAGATATGTTATGACTTAATACTAAACTTTTCTGAAATAATTAATAGCCAATTATTTATATCCGAGAGCTTTAAAATAATTTAACTGTTAAGTAAGTAAATGCCAAAAACAAATAGGCCTAAGTAGTGGTTACATTATCAAATATTTTGTAGATCACAAAGCACAGAATCGACACCCCGGAATGGCCCACACCACCAAATACAATTTGAGTAAGTTTATTTGACAGAAATAAAAGAATTGTTTAAACAAAAATGCCAGTTTACGATATTGACAATATTCCATCAACAGTTGGGTGGATAAAAAACCTAACTGCCTTGCAGGCTATTGACCAATGTATAGCTTGGTCACTTTCACCTGCCGAAACTTTAGAAGGAAATCGTGTGATTTTGAGAAATTTTGTAAGGGCAGCGAAGTTAGGGCTATTAGAGGATGAGGAAAATCTTCAAGAAAGCTTCTCCGGTTCGGTAAGCCAAAGCACACTAGACAAAGCCACAGTTACTACACAAACTGCTCACACAACTCCACCTGAAACCGAGACTACTACTGAACAAATAAACCCAGTGGAACAAATCACAGCTACTACACAGAGTGCTCATACAACGCCATTTCTAACAGGGGCTTCTACTGAAACAAAGATTTCTTCCCCCCCTGTCACAGTAACATCCCTCACTGATCCTAGTATGATCCAGTTAATCCAATCAATACATAGTATTACTATGACTGCAGTGTCGGAAACAGCTAAAATGGTGGCGAAGGAGATTCAAAACTCCTCTACTCACAAACCAGAGGATGCAACCAAATTACCCCCATTCGCAGCAGAAATGATGAGAGATTTACCAAAATTAACAGGGAACGATCTAGATCAAACAGTCAATTTTTTCAAAAAGGTAAATAAACTTGTTGAATTAAAGTTGGTACCAGAAAGAACAATCTTGTTAAATGTAGGCCCCTATGTGCAAAACAGAATGAGGGAATTTTGGTTAACAAATGTGGCAAATCATGTGCATTGGGATCGCCTCTTAGCCAATTTACGTCAGACATTTTTCACCCCAGACACATTAAGGGAAATTCAAAACAGATTTCTATATCGCCCCCAGGCCATTCAGGAAGAGTTGTCTGAATATGTTAGGGATATTCAGCAAAACTTTAAGATTCTTTCCCCAGAAACTCCCGAACAAGAAATTTTCAATACTATTTTTAGAGGAATTAATTCTGAAACCAGAACCACATTTGCGGGACTGCCCCCTCTTACCAAAATCCAAGATCTTATCGACATAGCGCCCTTATCAGCAAGCTTATTAAGCAGACCTAGACCATCACATCAGAATAATAATCAGAGTCAAGTTTCATCACCCTTTGCCAACAGATATTTCTCTCAAAATAACTACCCAATCCGTCAAAACAGACCATATAATAATTCACATAGTTTTTATAGAAGCCATCAAAATAATAATTACAGGCCTAATAACGTACCTCATTCTGCTCATAATTTCAATCGACATCCTAGAATGTTTGTTTCACCGAACAGACCTCCCAGATTTCAATCAACCCCCAATTTCAACCCTCAGTGGCAACCCAACAACCAGCCGCGTCAGAACCCCAGATTTCAATATACCCCTCAAAATCAAAATTTAAACTATGGGCGCGGAGCAAAATAAGCAGCAACTGCCCCGCGCATTCCAAGGCTGCTGCACAGACACCAACTACTTCAACAAACCCCACAAATAATTCAGAACCAGTTATAACCAGTATGAATTCACCTCTGTCAGAAACATCCAGTCTAATATTGCACTTTGGAAGTATCCAAACCCCAGCAACTGTTGATACAGGCGCAACCTGCTCTTTAATTTCTGAAACTTTCCTAAATAAGATTAAGGACCAAAAAGGAGTACTTATTACTCAGCCAGAACCAACCAATATGTCAGCAATCACAGCCAATTCAGAAACCTTGGAACTTAATTTTAAAATAAAATTGCATTTCAAAATTCAATACCTCTCTTGGTCTTTTACATTTTTTGTTGTTAAATCCCTGCCAGTAAATGCTATTCTAGGTGTAGATTTTTTAGACTTCACTAAAGCTGTAATTAATATAGCTAAAGGTACAGTAACCTTTCCATACAAGCAGATGTTGGTACTGTCTCTCGATCCACATTCAGAACTGGAACCAGAACAAACCAAGCCTAACACCCCAAACTTCGGTGAAAATCTGAATTTTCAGCAGCTGGAAATAGTTAAAAAGTTATTAGATCAGTATCCAGACACCATAACAAAAAAGTTAGGCAGAACTAATGTATTGCAATACCACATTAACATAAAAGAAGGTCACCAAGTCCGTTCACGCCCATACCAATTTTCGCCCCCAAAAACAGAAATATTACGCGATCACATTCAAGAGTTACTAGAAAATGGTGTGATTAGGGAATCTAATAGTTCTTTCTCTTGTCCAGCATTTATTATTCCAAAAAAGGGTGGAAAGACCAGGTTAGTTATAAATTACAAGTCCCTGAACAACGCGCTTACGCTTGAATCTACCCCAATGCCGTCGACAGAGAGTGCCTTTCAACATTTAGGTAAAGCCAAGTGGTTTACGCTCCTAGATCTAAACTCAGCGTATAATCAAATACCTTTGGACGAAGAATCAAAGAAATATACAGCTTTTGTTGTTCCCTGGGCGCAATATGAGTTCAACTATGTTCCTTTTGGGTTAGCCAATGGTTCTATGGTGCTTACAGACCTAATAAACCGTATTTTTGGTGATATCAAATTTAAGTATCTTTTTTCATTTTTTGATGACATAGTGGTATATTCCAGCTCCTTTGAGGAACATATGCAACACCTAAATGAAGTTTTGCAACGGTTACATCAAGCAAACCTAACAGTAAATCCCGCTAAGATCACAGTAGCTTCCAATAAAATAGAATTTTTAGGCCACATAATTCAAAACAACACCTTGAGTTTGAGTAAAGAGAAAACACAACCAATAGACGATTTCCCTACCCCAAAGAATCTAAAGCAAGTTGCTAGGTTTCTTGGAATGACAGCATACTATTCCCGTTTCATTAAAAACTATTCAGAATTGTCAGCTCCTTTAAATCAATTGAAAAAGAAGGGAGTAGTTTTTTCTTGGGGCCCGGAACAACAGTCTGCCTTTGAAAAACTAAAGAAAGCTTTAACGTCGTCACCCATTCTCCGCATGCCCAATTTCGATTTACCGTTTGTAATCCAAACCGATGCGGCACGGTCTAGTATTGGAGCCGTTTTGGCTCAGCGGCATAATGACATTCTCCTCCCAATTGCTTACGCTTCACGTCCTACCAACAACCATGAAAAAAATTACAGCGCATTTGAGTTGGAAGCACTTGCCGTAACTTACTTCCTAAATAAATTCCGAGTTTATCTCGAACACCGTCATTTTGAATTGCACTGTGACAATCACGCGCTCACATGGCTGCTCAATCATCCTCGTCAAGTCGGAAAAATTGCACGTTGGATAACGCTTATTAATGCATTTCAATTCACTATTTACCATGTGAAAGGGAAAGACAATGTTGTAGCGGATTGTCTTTCACGACTGTTCGAAGATCAAATGCTGGAAACTGCGGAAATAAAAAAACCCCTTAAAATCCCTGACAATTTAGAGAGAATACAAGTTTTATTCAAGGTTCCGGAAGTTTTCAAAGACATTAAAACGCATCAAAAGGAAGATCCCCATATATCCAACCTAGTAAAAAAAATCGCTAAACCAAACCCTCCACCAAACTACTCTTTGCATCAGGGCATATTAGTTCATCAAACACCAAAACAGTCCAAGCCAAGAATAGTAATCCCAGACAAGTTAATTCCTATGCTTTTCCAATACTACCACCAGGCACCTACAACTGCCCATTTAGGCATTAGTAAAACTTGGGCGAGAATTGAGCCACATTTTTGGAGTGACCGGTTAAGAGAAATAATATCAGACATGGTTAGATCCTGTAACATTTGCCAGAGATCGAAACAAGCACCCAACACTAATGTAGGTCAGTTAGCTTCAGAAATAGTAACCTCCCCGTTTGAGAAAGTGTTCATAGACTACATTGGCCCACTTCCAAGATCAAAACTAGGAAACAAGTATATTTTAACAATCATTGATGCATTTTCTAAATTTAAAGTTTTTTTAACAGCAAGAAACACAACAGCCAAAACAACAATAAATTTATTGAAAAGAGGGTTATTTTCTTACTTTGGATTTCCCAAGTTTCTTGTTACCGATAATGCTACTTACTTTCGCTCAAAAGAGTTTTCAGACATGTGTTTGAAATTTGGGATTCAGCAAATTACCACTACACCGTATTACCCTAATCCGAGTCACGCAGAAAGAGCAAATAAGAATATCAAAACTGCCCTGCGAATTTTCCACTCCCAAGACCAAACAGAATGGGATCAGAACATACATTTTTTTCAAATAGCCTTTAACTCAGCAAAACATGAAAGCACAGGTTTTTCACCAGCAGAGCTATTTTTGAATTTTACCATTAAACATCCTTTAGAGCTATCCTGGAATCTCGATCAACTTTTGCCCACTCAAAATTCCGATAGTAATAGGAACAAGTGGGCAGAAGCAATCACCAACCTTCAAAAGTCCCGTCAAAGTAGACAAAAAAAATACAATGCAAATCGATCGAACCAACCATATAAAATAGGGGATTGGGTGATGTACAAATTGCATCACCAGTCCAAGGCGGTAGACCATGTCAATGCAAAGCTTCTTCCGCTTTGGTCCAAACCATTAGTAATTGAGGCTTTCACATCGCCAGTAACTGTGCGACTAGTAGACCCCTCTAGTGGTAAATATGTAGCAAGAGCACATGTAACGCAACTAAAGAAATATTTTTTGCCAAGATATTAAAAAAAAAGAGAAAACCCCGTGTATCCCAAATGGAGCAAGTGATGTTAGCAAATGCAAGGTAAGCAACCCCAGCGCACTAATACCACAACACCCAGAGACACCGACGCAAGCGCGGGAGAGAGGGGAGTGGAGAAAGGAAGAGGGGAGGTAAGCCCCGGCCCTTTCTACTGTGGTGACTCAGCAAGGACGGAGGCGTTTTAACCATGAGCGGCTAGGAGGTAACCCGCGGGCCAGGGATGGGGTGTCGGAAAGGTATGTGATTATGTTTAAAGTGACCGATTAGGCCCTTCAATTCCAAATTCTGAAATATCAGTTAATCCAGATTAATTTATTCGATCCGATCAACTTTGAAATGTAAGGTCTTTTTAGTAGATATGAAATTAATATTAAATCGAGGGAGCTGGGTAGGAGTCAATATTTTGGTCGACTAAATGAAGCCTTTTGGATTATATTACGGTTATCAAAGCTGGCTCTCCAGGGATGTAATTTTCACGGGTGATTAATTCCGACAGATCCACGGATAAACTTGTTTCGGTTGGACGAACAGCTCTAGGTTGGAAGTTCCTAAAGGTGAGTTCGCCACAAAATGCAAAAATTCTTCAGTAACAGATTAAATTAGTTGCTCTCTAAATAATTTTTTAAAAGTTGCAATTGATTGTAACACATTTTACATTGTCAGTGAATAAATATAGGCTATGGATTTTAAATGATTATTTTGTAAAAATTATAAATTTATGTGCCAAATATTCTCATATAAAAATTAATATGAGTCCATTAGTTGGAATTTGGGGGCTGAATCCTATTTATCACCATATAATCAAATTCAAGACTAAGATTTATTGAAAGTACAATCTAAAAGACTTACTAAAGAAGAAAATAACAAACAAACACATACACATAAAAAAAATTAGTTGCTAAATCCAGGCAAAGCTGAAAAATACAAAAAAGCTGAATCAGAGAATTGTAAAAGCATTCAAAAGAAAAAAATCAAACCAATCACAAGTGAGTGCCTGTCTTTTGTGTTTGGTTTGTTTTTTCTAGCTGATTTTACAGTTCTCTGTTTTAGCTTGGGAACCCATTGCTGGTGTCTGCAATAAATCTTTAAATAACATAAACTCAGCATTATCAACAAAGAGTTTCAAATTAAGACGACACCTTTAAAACATGCACTTGGCTTTACAGTTTCACTTAAATTATTTTTTGTCAGATAGTTGTTGCCGTTGAGTTGAGTTGTTAAACCTCTACCGTAGCTGTCAGAATAAACTAAGATTTTTGGGTTTTTCAGCTATGGGAAAAGTGTGGTTAGCCTATGCATAGTATGGGTGGGCGAGTACTCAAGTTTCGAGTATCTGTTTGAGTACTAAAGACTACTCGAAGGCCGAGTCGAGTAGTAAAAATACTCGAAGGCCGAGTCGAGTAGTAAAAATACTCGAAACTACCGAGTCGAGTAGTTGACTACTCCCGCCGTTTGCCCCATATAGTTTAAAATAGCGTGGTTACCCCCACCGTTTACCCATGTTTACGGCGCTAATCAATGTTTAACAAAATAAGTGACTGAAATTAAGAAAAATAAGCTTAAAATCTATTTTAGCGAATTTCCCCTATAGGGAATTTTAGCGAATTTCCCCTATAGGGAAGAAGCTATTACCGTAGGTCTCATGGTAAGACTTAAGCCCGAGACCATGATAACTTTTTGTTTTGATGTCCCCAGATGTCCAAAACACTATATGTCGTTCAAATTTATATATATGTATATATATATCTATATATATATATATATATATCTATATATATATATATATATATAGATATATATATATATATATCTATATATATATATATATATATATATATATATATGTGTCCGTGAATGCGATAACTTGAGTAAAAAACGTCCGATTTCGATGAAATTTGGCTCAAATGTGAAACTGACATTTATGACTTTAAGTTCGAAAACCAGAAAAATCGGACCATGGGAAGGGGGGTTTATGGGGGTTTTAAATTTTCCAAAAATCAGTTTTTTGCATTTTTTACCCTAAAATTTTTAAAAAACTTAATTTAGGTTTTTACCATGTTATAGAGCTTAAAAAAACAAATATTATGGTATTTTGAATTATTAACCTAGGTTAAGTGGTTGCGGAAAAAATCCAAAAAACATGTTCATAAAATCTCCCATGTTAATCTTATGGGAAAAAGGTTTTTGGCTTTTCCTCAGTTAATTTTACTTTAAACTTCACATTTTCTTTTACCAATCACTTCAGCTCCACAAAACAATCATTTTGGTGTTTAAATTGTGATTCTACGTCAAACCGTTGCAGAGATATTCAAAGTGCTAAACACAGTACGTTGTCCAATGTTATCCTTATGGAGAATAAATAAAATTTGATATCTTGATTATTTATGAATGTATATTGATGAAATTTGGTATGTGGCTTCATGTTGTACTGGTATATTGATAATTGCACAAAAAATAAATGTTTTGTTGATTGTCCCCGTAGCAGCTAACCTGCATACTCAGCCCTAATGTTATTCTTATGGAGAATAAGTAAAGTTTTATATCTCCCTTAATTATGAACATAAATTAATAAAACATGGTAAGTAGCTTCACCTGGTTCAGTTATATTGATAATTGCATAAAAACTCATTTCTTATCTTCCTCGTTGCAGCAAACCTGCGTACTCAGTCCTAATGTTATTCTTATGGGGAATAAATAAAATGTAATAAATCACTTATTTATGAATGTATTTTTGTCAAAATTGGTGAGTGGCTTTATGTACTAGTGAGAAACATATCAATGCATTGGAAATTCGCTGAGTACGCAGGTTTGCTGCGACGGGGGGTATTTAGCTCATATGAAAGGAGACATTGATAGGTGGGTTATTTATGGATACCTGTGAGTTAAGATAAGTAAGAGAGGGGCATAAGGAGTGTTTGGGTCAAAAAATCACTTTCTTGTTAAAATGTTCTGATTTTGATGAACCCACCCAAAATCTTTGTATGGATATATATTTGTAATGCTTGTATTTTGTTTATTATGGTTCTTGAAAACAGTATAGCCTATATGTATATATATTTTTTTCATTTAAATCATTATTCATTCATGGTAAAATAAAGGTTAAAATAATATAAATAATAACATTAATAATTCAATAAAATGTTATGTTTATAATTAAAGTTTAATATGTACAAAACATTGTTTTCGATACAAAAAATAAAATTAGTTTTTTACTTTTTAAAGAACTACTCGACTCGATACTCGAGTAGTTTGGTTCAATACTCGAATTGACTCGACTCAATTTAAAAAACACTACTCGCCCACCCCTAATGCATAGTCACCATGGGGACAGGATTAGGGCTAGGCCTACTTCGGGGTTATCATCACTAAGGAGGAGACGTTCAGAACGGGTTTTTGAAGGGGGAAAACTTGCAAAAATGTTTAGGATTGGCTTGTTTTCCATAACACTCCTATCTCTATGACTGGTATCTTCCAAAACTTTTATTTTAGCTATCATGGATGGACTTTTTCATTGAGTGTTCAATGTTCTTTTGAAGAGTATTTAAGATGTCCGTGATACTCATATTATACTTGTCACAGTTTGCACCCGGTACCTTCTCGTCATTGGTCTATAAATGGTGCAGAATTAATGAAAATGTATGTTAATTTCTTCAAAATTCCGTAGGTTTCCATATTTGAAGTGGCCTCATCAATCACATCCATCACCACTGCTCTATTAGCGAATTTCCCCTATAGGGAATTTAGCGAATTTCCCCTATAGGGAAGAAGCTATTACCGTAGTCGGTATGGTAAGACCTAGGCCCGGGACCATGATAACTTTTCGTTTTGAGGTCCCCAGACCCCAAAAACACCATTCGTTCGAAACTGTATATATATATATGTGTCCGTGAGCACGATAACTCTCGTAAAAATTATCCGATTTTGATGAAATTTGGTATAAACATGTAAAGCAACATTTATGACTTTAAGTTCGAAAACCAGCCAGATCGCTCTATCCGAAAGGGTATTTTGGGGGGGTTTTGTACCCCAAAAATGGGTTTTTTGAATTTTTTACATATAATTTTGGAAATAGTCAAATTTTATTTTTTCCCATTGGATTCAGCTTAAAAAAACACACAATTTGGTATTTTGATCATTTCTCTACGTCAATTGGTTACCGAGATATTGAAAATGCTAAACACAGTACGTTGTCTAATGTTATTCTTATGGAGGAAAATAACAATTTTATATCTCGCTCATTTATGAACATATACTGACGAAACTTGGTATACGGCTTCATCTGGATGTGGACCATTGATATTCCCTCAAAAAAACAATTTTTTGACAAAGGCTCCCATAGCAGCAAACCTGCGTACTCAGCCCCATGTTATTCTTATGGAGAATAAGTAACGTGTTATCTCCCTTAATTATGAAAATAAATTAATGAAATTTGGAAAGTGACTTCACCTAGTTGAGTTATATTGATATTAGCATAAAACCCCATTATTTTGTGTTCCTTGCTTCAGCAAACCTGCATACTCAGCCGCCATTTTATTCTAATGGAGAATAATTAAAATGTCATAAATTGTTTATTTATGAATGTATATTGATGAAACTTGGTATGTAGCTTTATGTGGCATTAAGATAAATATATATGCATTGGAAATTCGCTAAGTACGCAGGTTTGCTGCTACAGGGGTATGTTATATTTTATACACTTAGCATACTTCGTCAGATTGGTTTTTATCGGAGAAGGCGCTACAATACGACTACTAGCTGTTACAATCTTTTCTTCATCTATAGTATACAATGCCATTAATTTTAATCCTAATCCAACCTTTAGTTATCTGCTAATGAACTTGCAGATAGTCTGTAGTTGCTGCCATATACTGGAAATTTGTCGGTGAAAATTTCTTGGTTACTTTTATATTATAGTATTATTCAAAACTGGAGAAACATATAATTATTCTCATTTAAAGAATGTTCAGATCCAGCACAGTGTAATGCCCGTTCTACTGTCTCTGCAGGTCACTTCCACAGTAAGGACTGCTACGTGTTCCTGTGCCGCTACTGGGTGCCCGTCGAAGGGGAGGGGGGAGAGGAGGGGAACGACGCTCCTCCAGAGGAGGACCACCAGTGCGTCGTCTACTTCTGGCAGGGCCGCGACGCCTCCAACATGGGCTGGCTCACCTTCACGTTCACGTTAGTTACCTTACCTGTGGTCATAATGTGACAATACTTGCGAAACTCTCTTTTCTGTACTTCTATACAAATAATTACTAATGAACTGGTTCCTAAGGTGGCCATGAAGAGTAGACACAGTATTTTGAGTAACTTAAAATCAAAATTAGTTTAGATTGTTTAGTGGTAAGAGTTAGTATTTCTTAGAAATTTATTTTTCATCTGTTCTACAATACTAGTATATTGTGTATTTTAATTTGGCTAAGGACAGTATCTTCAACCCCTCATCTGATTAACCTCCCTCTTTCCAGGAAATTACTCAAGTCCGCAGCCGACGTCCCGATAATGTACCATAAAAAACGTTCAGATTACAACAAGTTGATCGTAGTTTCCTTTTTAATCAAGAATTGCATCTTGGTACCTATTTTTTAACTGTCGAATACGTTTTATCATTTTTATTACTTAATATGACAATACTAAGTACAAATATGATAATACGAAGTGTTATTCGTTTTAAACGCTTTTTTAGTTATCCAACCCAGGGTTTGGTCTCATGATTGTCTACTGTATGTTTTTAATTTTTTGCTGAAATTGTAATTGTTATGAAAAAATACTACATTTTATTTTGGCTAATGTTTGAAATCAGCAGAGCTCTATATTACAAGCTAGTTGACTATTTGAATTAAGGTAAGAAAAGTTAAATACTTTGCACAATATGTTATAAAACATAAAAATAGATTACTTCCTTGCTATAATTTTTTGTCGGCCGCCACTCAGTTAGAACTAGAGGAACCTGTTCTTCTCATCCACACTTCCAACTGTCAAGGAAGGATCAGGTTAAATGAGGGCTGATTGTTGAGGATCAACATAAAAAAGTCATCGACTCCACTGCAAAGCACAACCCGCACCATTTGAAATTATTTCTTATGGTACTCACATATACTTTAGACCAATTTGTTTTACTTCAGGTTACAGAAAAAGTTCAAGGAGTTGTTTGGGGAGAACTTAGAAGTGGTGAGGCTACACCAGCAGCAAGAAAATTTCAAGTTCCTGGCACATTTCAAACGTAAAATGATAATCCACTTGGGGAAACGCAAAGAACCAAGGCCGAAAAACACTCCTGCCCCTGTGGAATTGTACCATCTGCGAGCCAACGGAGGGCCTCTGTGCACCAGACTGATACAGATCAAGCCGGATGCCACGTCTCTCAACTCGGCATTCTGGTAAGAGTCTAACTCATTGTACCAAATATCTGCATTCTACCAATCCACATTATTCCCTGTAGTATGTTGTTAAGCCTCATCAAAATCAAAAGGTGTTTATTGCAGGAATAAATAAATACAATGTATACAAAATCATGCGGTCATTTAAAACTCATGCTAATAATAAACGAGTTCGCACGCAACTCACTGACGTGAGGGAAGTGAATTTCCATATTAAAACATGTAAAAAATTGAATAAAGGGTTTAAAACAACACTGGTAATATTTCTTTGGAAAATTTAAAAATTTTATTTTTTGGCTGTTCTGATGCTTCTGGTTATATTTAAATTCACTATTAGGATGCCAATTTTGTACATTATAAGGTTAGGTGGACGTATAGTTAGGATAACAAGTTGGTATAGGGGTATTGGGTATTTTATCAATTGATAAAACTACATCAAGATATGAAAAACAGAATTTTCCAGTGTAAAATCCCCATAAGACAACGTACTGTGTAAAGACAATTAACATTCTTTTTAATAACTTGGTAAATACTTGTGCTAGATTGATGAGGGAGGCCTTAAATTTTTTGGAATTTGACGTACAATAATGTAATATACAATAATGTTACATTCAGGTCTTTTCCGGCACTTTTTGAGCCCTAAACCTCAAAATTTGAAAAATTAAAATCCTCCAAAGAGGGGGTTAGAGTTGTATGATTGTTTTGCGCTATGAACTTGTCCAACCGTTTACAGAAGGGAAGGTTCCTACTAAATTTCAAGTAAATTGGACAAAAATTGTGACCGCTAGAGTGTGAACACATATAAAAAACACCCACAACAAGCTGAATATAAACTAACACACACGCTTACCAAAAAACGAAAACACTCAAACCCCCTACACACCCAAAAACCAATACAAATAAACAAACACACTATAAGAGCAGCATACGGTTGTGGTGTTTTATGTTAGCTGTGTTTGTGGAGGTTATTTTTGTTTTTTAGGCTGAAGCGGTGTGTGTGTTTGTGTTTATTATGGAATGGTTTGTTGTGTCCGTTTTGTTGTGTACTAACAACAAATTATGTTTCAGTATTTAGCGACCCCCCAAAACGTGTTCAGGGGTCACGTTAGGAACTTCTGTGGTGGTCCCGGGCTTAAGTTTCACCGTGCTGGTCATACTAATAGTTCACTTTTCCATAGGAAAATCACTAATACGTCCATTTATACAATACCTTAAAATTAAAAATGAATCCTGCCATTACTGCCCCTACAGGCAAAGACCAATTACAGGGACAGTATTTAAAAAATAAGTTTTCATCGCTATGGCCCTAAGATACATCTATATTATTAATACGCTTCATGCAATCTTTTTAAACAATAAGGCTTTTTTGTTTTAAGACTTATCCCAGCATATTATACACTAAAACGTGCGTCTAGGTGTGCAGATGTGCAAACTGGCTTTAGATTTTTGATTTAGGTCATAGAACTCGAAAATATCGCAAAAAACTCAAAGTGTGTAACATTTACAACTCCCAATTCAAATCACCCAGATGTTCAATTGGTTTTTCTACCAAAATAATTGCAGCTGTTAACACTTTATGAACAGGTAATGAGAAAGAATACATCTATCTATAAAAAAACTATCTATATAAATAAGTTTTATTTATTTATACCACACTGAAAGTTTTTTTTTTATATAATAAATAGTTTGTTTCTCTATATCTATAAATACTAAAAACCGATCATCCCCCAGGCCAAACCTCTACACCTACAACCACGACATTTGGCACGTATACTCCTTCCATAACGTAGGTAACCACTAAGAAAGGATTTTAAAAAATCCCCATAGGGCTCTGCCCCAAGGGGCTTCAAAGTTACAATCCTGTGTTATTCTCATGGCATTTTACAAGTACGAAAAACCGATCATCCCCCAGGCCAAATCTCTACACCTAAACCTCAAAATCTGGCATGTATACTATTTCCATTACGTAGATAACTACTAATAAGGGATTTTAAAAAATTCCCAAAGGGCTCTACCCCACGGGGCTTCAAAGTTCCAATCCTGTGTTATTATTATGGACATTCACTTTAATTTTAGCTTATGAGAATTAGAACCGGTGATCATGATTCGTAGTAGTTCCACGAGTTTTAATGCAGCACACACAACTGTTATATTCCCGGGTGAAACCGGGTACGATGGCAGCAAGATTGAAAATATCGCAAAATAACTGAAAGTGTGTAACGTTTCCAATTTCCAATTTTAAAAACCATGATGTTTCGTTTGTTTTTCCACCAAAATAATTGCAGATGTTAATACATGTAATCAGAAAGAATACGTCTATCTACATAAATATAATAAGTATTCTTTATTTATACCGTCCTGAAAGTTTGTTTTTTGCCTATACGATTAACATGGAGAATAATTTTATTTGAATCGCAGCTGTTAATACATTTTGGGCAGGTAATCGGCAAGAGTACATCTAATCTATATAAATAAATTAAGTTTTCTTTGTACTTAAAAAAGTGTAACAGAAACACGGACACACACACACACTTTTGAATGAATGGTGTTTTTGGCATCTGGGGACCTCAAAACGAAAAGTTTTCATGGTCCCGGGCCTAGGTCTTACCATGCCGACCACGATAATAGCTTCTTCCCTATAGGAGATATTCGCTAAAAAAAAACATTACAATAAGAATGCGTTGCAGTATTCAATATATATGCAGAGTGCAGTGAACCAGAAATGTTGCTCTGAAATTTAGTTAGCTATTATGTTAAATTATATTAATTTTATACTATAATTATATAGAACTATGGCAGATTAAATCAAAATACAAACTATAGTTTATATTTTACTATAGTTAGTTTTATAGTTTAGTGTTGATACTAAACTAATTAATACTATTTTTAAACTTTGCTAGACACTTATTTTTGAAAATAGCAAATAAGTTGGAAATATCAACTGATTAAACAGGATAACGACACAGTCTACCTGAAGATAAATCGATGTTATTCAAAACTTGTATGAATTAATTAATATTTCCCATTAATAAATGGTTTGCATTTGATCAGTTCTTTGTCATAGTTTATGTATTTGATAGTAATAGGCAGTTGACAATGATTATTATAAGTGCTTTTGCAAATAGTTTAGTTTATTACATTTTGGATTTATTAAAAACTAATCCTAACTCTCCGGTCCTATATTTGAAATGTGTTGTATTCAAAACATTTAGAATTAATCGTCATGTCCTGTTACAAGTCTATGTAGTCAGATTGACGAGTGGTATGGTTTGTTTTCAGCTACATTCTGAAGGTTCCGTTTGAGAGTGATGAGGAGACGGAGAGTGGCATCGTTTATGTCTGGCTTGGGTCCAAAGCCAACCCTGATGATGTCAGACTTGTCGAAGAAATTGCAGACGAGATGTTCAACAATGTAAGTTTTTTCTTTTGTTCCTTCTTTGCGTATTAGATCAGGTTTTTGACTTATGTAGCAGAAAATTTGGATACCACATGTATTAGGCTAAAACTATCATTTATGTATGAAAGTAGGCTTATCGCCGTTGGTGGCTTTGCCCCCAAACCCCCTTTTGGAGTTCACTTCGCTCACTTGGCACTCCTCAGTTAACACAAATTTAAATCAAACTCAACTATTGTAGTTTATAACCGAAAGACAAACTACACAACTATGAGCTTTGTTGAACAAATTATTGCCTACACAGGCGGTTCAATATCGGTTCCATATTGAAACTTTTTACCAATCGGCTGCTTGTTGTATTTACGAATGATCTCCCGACTATAAATAAAGCAGATATATTGGAAATAACAATTTGTGGATACGATGTTAAATTGGAGTTCTGTAAATGGATTTACGTGTAAAAACTAACAAAAAATTAGGTTGCAGTCAACGTCAAAATTATAGTAACCTAACCTAACTTCGCAGAGTGATGTGTGGTGGCTGTTTGTTGTGCAACATAATACAAATAAATTGATTTGTATAAACAAAATAAAGTCAAATTAAACGATATTTCATACCTAAAAAAGTAATCATCAAAAGTAGGATTTGAACCTCTTGGTAAGCACATTATCGCCAACACGGGAGGTTTATATAAATCAGCTGTTACAAACAAGTGGTATTAGCCAAAGGTAGTGTGCTTTCATAAAACATCCAGAACTTTGTACACATTTATATGGCCCAAATCACTCAAAATTACTCCTTCTCAGATGAATAGCGGCTGAACGGTTGATCGGATCGGATCATAAATTTCAATTCAATTCAGTTTTCTACAACTTTTTTATTTCAAATTTTTTGCCATTTCTTACGATTTCTCTTTGTACAAAACACGCTCTAAGTGAAAAAATTCAGTGGACTTTTTTCTGCCCCAAAAGTGCCTCAAAAACTTAAAAATGTTAACTCTTGGCAATTAATCTGAGAGTTTCTCGCCAAGAGCCTAAATTCAAGTATGGGATTGAGTAGGGTCCAATTACGGGAAGTGCCTCAAAATTTATGTCAGTAAGTCAGTGAGTGAACCCATCTAGCTTTATATAAGTAGAAGTTTGAGTGTAGTGTAATTTACATATTCACACATATATATCATATATTTCATGTTTTCCTTCATGTAACTCATGTATTGATATCAGCATTATGAAGATGGTGGACATAATTTCAAAGCTCACCTATGATATATGTATCAGTTTAGACATGTTAGTAAATAGAAATAAAGAATTTCTTTATTTGTTTTAACTATGGCTAAATTAATTTAATTGAAAGCTATTCGTTTAATTTGTTGAAACTTATATAAAAAAGAAATAGTAACCTGCTTTCCATTAATAAATAGTTTATAAGTTCTTACAATTATGTTAGCTAAGTCGACTTTTAGATATTTTATATTTTCAGGATTAACAGTTGCATCTATGTTGCAAGGTTGTAATTTATTATTATAGTCTTATGTAGGGTTTGCTTCGTATGAACTTGAAAACTTCTCTAAAGCACAACTAGTCATAAAATACTTCTTACTAATAACATATTCATGTAAATTCGACTCTTTTTCAGCCCCAAAAGTCTGCTGATGGTGTAAGTCTATAGACTGATGTATCTGTTACATGATTTTTTTTTATAAAAATTTATGTATTTGTTATTTAAAAAATACACTACATCATACGTAACCAATTAATAAATGTCATTTTACTAAAAAAACTTCATGCGAGTAGAAATCTCATTAATTAAGTTTTGTTCTAGTTCCACTAAACATACAATTTAAGGATTTACTACACCTTGTTTTCATCATGACTTTGTGGAAACATTTCTTTGTGATCATTTGATTACTTCTCTGTGTAGGTTCTTTTTTCGCCTGCCATCATTCGATAAACATAGCCTTTTATTGTTTTAAATTTTACTTAAACATTTGTATCGTGAACGATTTTTAAAATTATTTCAAATATTATATTACTTTGTAAGAAGACATAGCAAATGAACCACCTAAGCAAATTACTCTTTTGTAATCTCTCATTCGATGTATTTACTTATATGTTGGATATATTATGCTCTCATGACAATTTTACTAACATAATACGCACACAAACTCATTAATGTTATTGTGGTGTTTTCAAATTTCTTGAATTTTCTTTATTAACTCTGTAACTCAACAACTAAAAATGAGCTAACTATAAAACTAACACAATTTGTTTGAAAATACCTCACGTCTGTTGGTTACTTGAGGAATTAAAAAATAAACCACTTTATAATTTAATTCTCTGATTTTGACCTTCTGACCTCATTTACAATTTGTTAGTGTAATTTTCCTTAATTACCTTGATACTTTATTTACAAACATTATTTGCGCAAAACCTTGCTTCTGTTTGTGTTGACTTTATTTTGTTTCCTATATTTAAAAGTGCACTCTAACTCATGATTAATTTCATACTTTATTCATTCCATCATTTGAACATAGCCCCCAAGAAACAAAACAAAAACCTTTTCCCTTTATCTTTTAATGGAAATACTGTAAATTTCTAATTTATCAAAACTAAAAGCAGCTAACATGTCTAGTAGCAATAAGCGTTATATCCTTGTATAGACATGATTTCTTTCCATTTGCTAATTCATTGATTCGTATTTATAATTGCTTATAATCGGAGTTGTGTTGTAGGGTTCTATGTGTGTCACCATTTCAACACTCCACTGAAACTGTGTAAGATATTGTAAATTAAAAGCTTGAAAATTCCATCTTGTTATTGTCAATTCCTCATTTAATCATTTCTATTAGCACTGACTCAATTTGCCTTCTGACTTGATGGTTTATCTGAGTTTGGTTAAGATGATGCTAGTTAAGTTTATTTTATTAATTTAAAATTTATTTTACTATAACTTGGAAAAATTAAATAAATTTCCTCTTGTTGTTTGCCAACAGCCGTGGATCACGCTGCAAGTGCTAAACGAAGGTGAGGAGCCGGACAACTTTTTCTGGGTCGCGCTCGGAGGTCGCAAACCTTACGACACGGATGCAGAGTTTATGAATTACACTAGACTCTTCCGCTGTTCTAACGAGAAGGGATACTTCACCGTCTCAGAAAAGTGTTCAGACTTCTGTCAGGTCAGTAACTGTTAGGTTCAAGTGTTTTGTTTCAGTAGCAGGCGTTCTCATTTACTATTTAAATCGGTAATTTGGAGTCTGAGCCTTCTCTTACATAAAATCTTGTGCCGGTCATCAGGGGCGCCGCCCTGGGGGGGGATAGGGGGAACCACCCCCCCAATAATCTTGAAAAGTGTAAGAGTTGGGAATTTTGAGTATTTCAGATTGTGAGTTGGGAAATTTGCAATTAAACCTTGTTTAATATTAAACCAGCAATTTATAACAAAATTGTTTTCAAATAAACAGACAAATCCAAGATTTTGCTTAACACTGTTAAAATTTTGAAATGAGTAATTTTATAGGTTTAGTTTAGCTAAAGGTATCTATAGTGTCTGATGCATGCGTCGTCTGTCGTCTTGAAGGTAACCGGTCGCGGTAAACCTAAACCACAAAGTAGGGAAGTAGTGTTTTATGAAATGGGGCAATAATGATTAATTTTTGTGTTTGGTATTTGATTTGGGTGTAACTCATAAGATAATTATTCACATAAGTCAAACTTAATAGGTACATCTCTATGTTATAATACTTCTAAGTCTATTTTCAAGTAAATGCTCATTTGATTTTCTCATCATTGAAGCTCATTTTAAGGTTATAATCAGAACATTGTAGGAAACATGCTACTGTAAGAGAAATTATTTAGAAAACAATTTGGTTAAACAACAAAATTTTATATATAATCTTTCAAAATTGTCCCTTTTAGCGAATTTCCCCTATAGGGAAGAAGCTATTACCGTAGTCGGCATGGTAAGACCTAGGCCCGGGACCATGATAACTTTTTGTTTTGAGGTCCCCAGACCCCAAAAACACCATTCGTTCGAAACTGTATATATATATATATGTGTCCGTGGGTGCGATAACTCTCGTAAAAATAATTCGATTTTGACGAAATTTGGTATAAGCGTGTAAAGCAGCATTTATGACTTTAAGTTCGAAAACCAGACAGATCGGACTATCCGAAGGGGTATTTTGGGGGGTTTTGTACCCCAAAAATGGGTTTTTTGAGTTTTCTACATATCATTTTTGAAAAAGTCAAATTTTAGTTTCTTCCATTGGAATCAGCTTAAAAAGACGCACAATTTGGTGTTTTGACCATTGCTCTAAGTCAAATGGTTACAGAGATATTGAAAGTGCTAAACACAGTACGTTGTCCAATGCTATTCTTATGGAGAATAAGAAAAAAATTATAGCTCGCTTATTTATGAACGTATTCTAACAAAACTTGGTATATGGTTTCATCTGGTTGTGGTCTATTGTTATTTTCACAAAAAACCCGATTTTTACCAATAACTCCCATAGCAGCAAACCTGCGTCCTCAGCCCCCATGTTATTCTTATGGAGAATAAGTAAAATGTAATGTATCCCTTAATTATGAACATAAATTAATAAAACTTGGAATGTTGGTTCACCTTGTTGAGTTCTATTGATATTTGTATAAAACCCCATTTTTTGTGTTCCTTATTGCAGCAAACCTGCGTACTCATCTCCCATATTATTCTTATGGAGAATAATCAAAATAGCATATATCGCTTATTTATGAACTTATATTGATGAAACTTGGTATGTGGCTTCACCTAGTTGAGTAATATTGATATTTACAAGAAACCCTATATTTGTTGTTTTTTGTAGCAGCAAACCTGCGTACTCATCCCCAATGTTATTGTTATAGAGAATAATTCAAATTTGATATATCGCTTGTTTTTGAATATATTTTTATGAAACTTGGTATGCGGCTTTATGTGGTTTTAAGACTTATATTTTGCATTGGAAATTCGCTAAGTACGCAGGTTTGCTGCTACGGGGGTATTTAATGTTTTACTCATACAAATTTACTACAGTATTTAAAAATGTTCATAGTTGTGATTTTTCCTAGGCGGCAAGTAAAAAAAAGGAATCAAGTTGAATATTTGTATTGATGAAATTAAAATAATAAATAATTTTGAAGCATTATCACATTTCAAGATTTGTTGTCAAACCCAATTATTTTGAAATAATTGCTATCATAGTTTGTCCCAAGCAACTCTTTTGGGAAAAATTAAATTTTACACCACAATAACACCCAAAAAGTACAATTTTTCTATTTAAAAATGTAAGGTTAATCAGTATTAGAAAAATAGTTGATAAATACAAATTTTCAAATCATAAAATTATACAGCAAAATTAAATACATTTATATTATGAGATAGTTTTAGCAAATTTCCCCTATAGGGAAGATGCTATTACCGTGGTCGGCATGGTAAGACCTAGGCCCGGGACCATGATAACTTTTCATTTTGAGGTCCCCAGACCCCAAAAACACCATTCGTTCGAAACTGTATATATATATATATATATATATATATATATCTATTAGTGATGGTCAAAACCAGAAATTTCGAATCTCGAAACCGAAACTTACAAAATCGAATCTCGAAACTCAAATCGCGAAACCCTATTTACTTGCCTGGGTATGGTTATAAAAAATAAATCCAGAAAAATTAATTAAAACTAATTATATATTTTGGTTAGAGTTGTTCTTTCAGAAATAAAAAATCAATAATCCAAAAAAAGTGAAGGTAGACGACCGATGACAGTAGGGTTTTGACCTTTGCATTATTGATCCAAACACGGGCGTGATTTCTGTTAAAAAAACAACAATAAAGACACAACAAATCTCAGCAGTTTCGAGTTTTGATTCTCGAAACTCACCGATCGAATCTCGAAACCGAAACTTTTCCAAAGTTTTGGTGGTTTTGAGATTCAAGTTTTGGTTCTGACACATCACTAATATCTATATATATATATATATATATATATGTGTCCGTGGGTGCGATAACTCTCGTAAAAAAGGTCCGATTTTGATGAAATTTGGTACAAACATGTAAAACAGCATTTATGACTTTAAGTTTGAAAACCAGACGGATCGAGCCATCCGAAGGGGTATTTTGGGGGGTTTTGTACCCCAAAAATGGGTTTTTTGAGTTTTTTACACACAATTTTTGAAAAAGTAAAATTTTATTTTTTTCCATTGGAATCAGCTTAAAAAGACGCACAATTTGATGTTTTAATCAGAGCTCTACGTCAATTGGTTATTGAGATATTGAAAGTGCTAAACACAGTACGTTGTCCAATGTTATTCTTATGGAGGATAAGAAAAATTGTATATCTCGCTTATTTATCAACTTATCCTGACGAAACTTGGTATATTGCTTCATTTCATTGTGGTCTATTGATATTTGCACAAAAACCCATGTTTTGGCCGATAGTTCCCGTAGCAGCAAACCTGCATACTCAGCCCCATGTTATTCTTATGGAGAATAATTAAAATGTCATAAATCATTTATTTATGAATGTATATTGATGAAACTTGGTATGTGGCTTTATGTGGTATTAATATAAATTAATATGCATTGGAAATTCTCTGAGTATGCAGGTTTGCTGCTACGGGGGTATTATTGTTTGTTTTGTATGTTGTTATATTAATCATAGATTTAATTATGAGACATTTTAAATTCTGTTGCAATTTGATAGCCCGTGTGTGTAGTGTACACAAATATTTAGCTTACAATTCTTATCTCCTAAACTACATTAAATGCAATTTTATGATCAGTTTCTAAGTTTTCATCAAACAATATTTTGAATGTCATAGTTCTTCTATTATGATATATGATTTTGTTTTTGTAATAGACATACCTAAAAGTATCTCCATTTTATTAATCGATCAGAAATATGAAGTTTTTTGTTATGAGTTCATAATAATCATAACTATGTGTGAGTAATCTGTTAGCCTATTTATTTTGATACTTCATGTGACAATCAAGAGGTCTTTTATCCAAAAATTCACCTTGAAATAGTTAGAAAATCAATTTTAAACAGTTTAGAAATTGGCGTTAAATAGTTGGGAGATCGGCGTTAAATAGTTGGGAAATTTGAGGTCTCTCCCCCCCCCCGCAATAATTTTCTCGTGCGACACCCCTGCTGGTCATATTTCTATTTTTTTGTATTTATCATTATTAGTTCAGCAATCTCTCAGAAAAGTACTAAAACATTTGAGTTTAATCTTAGTGCTTTAAAAGGTTTTCTACCTATATTCAAAAAAGTCACTACAGGAGGCGCGTTTTAAACAGGGTGATATGCCCCAAACTTCCCAAGACCAGCGTGAACAGGGCCTATAGGTGATAAATGGGCTGAATCCAGCGAACCCCGTCACTAGGGTCACACAAGTTTGTAACTGAACTATAGCCTCTGCCAATCCCGGTGTATTAAGTTATAATGTAAAATTTACTTTGGATATTTTGACAAAGGGGGAATCTTTATAGTACATTTTTTCCCACATGTTTGGTAATATGTGCGAGTAGTGATATTTTGGATCTAGTCGAGTACTACCAATTATTATCGAGTTTTGAGTATTTGCCATCAGCATTATCTTGTTGGTAGTTTAAAATAATGTAATGGAATTATTGGATACCACTTCAGATATAATTTGATTGTCTAAATATTGTTTATAACTAATGTATGAGTGTAGCAATATACATTTTTGGACTGTACAATCAAATTGGGTTATGTGTTGACAAACAAAGCATCGTTTGGCTTCTGTTTTTGGCCAATAAAACACGGACAGGTTGCCATTTGGCCAATCTCAGATTGTACTGTCATCGCTTATAATCAATATTATGTGGCTAATTTGTTATTAAAATCCGATATTATAGTCTGGTTGTATTTTATTACTGAAATTGTGTTTTTCATTGTCATTTACCATTTTTGGCTGATATTATGACACCCATTGACATTTTCGGCCGATATTACGCATTTCGGCCATAATTTACAGCTGATATTATTACTTGTCGCGTCTTAATTACGGCCAAAATTACGCGGTCTGGTTATATTTACACATGTTTGGTTTTGGTTTTCGACTAATCCATGTTTCCTGTTAACATTTTCAGCCTATTTTACTTGGTTCGGTCATCTCTTGCAGCCTTTACTATGTGATTTGGCAGTTCTCAATCGTTGGCGATCCTCCGGAGATCGGTGGGACATACTTGCTCGAATTTTTGAATACTCTTCAAAACTTTGAGTCGAATCAAGTATTGAAATACTCGCTTGACATTTTCAAATTTTTGAGTAATCCCGTAGTAAAATGGCTAATTTCCCCCAAAATTTGGAACTGTATCTTTGGTCAACTATGCTTAGACTAGTCAAAGAAAATGACACCCTGAAACAAATTGGCATAAACTGTTTGTAGCATAAACAAACCACCAAACCTCAGTAGAAATATTAAACCATCTTTTGGATTTGATACAAGAGACTAGTATAGTTTCATACTTTTTATGTGTTTTACAGGATGATCTAGCGGATGACGACATCATGATCCTGGACAATGGGGAACAAGTGTTCTTGTGGCTAGGCTCCAAGTGTAGCGAAGTGGAGGTCAAACTGGCGTACAAGTCTGCTCAGGTTTGTGTGATGACAGCATCAAAAGTTCTCTGTATTCTTTGAACTTCTAAGCTGCTAAATATAAAGTAATTGGTGGCTTGAAGGGCCATAGCCTATAACCTTGCTTTAATAAGTTACCTCATCTAATTTCAGTTTACTCTTTACATTCTGAGGAAAATAAAACGAGATATGTAGGAACACATGTCAGTTCGTAAACAAAGTAGACTCTAAATCACACGTTTTAATGAAAACAAAACGGACGTTTTTAAATCCCCATGCTTTTCTTATAGGGGATATTTTACGTTTTTTCTCGTTTGCTGGTAACTTTTTGGAAATACAGTAGAGCCCTGCTAATCCGAAATCCGGTAATCCGAAAATCCGCTTAATCCGAAACCGAAATCGGGATATATTAAGTAATAAATAAAAACTAGGAAAAACATTAATTAAGTGTATTTCTGAATATTACAGTATGTTTCAAAGTTAGAAAATGTAATTAGCAAAACAGAACAGTGTTACAGATCAAAACTACATTGGTTTAAAAAAGTCTATAACTTTTTTTGTCGAAGAGAAGAATACCTCTCTTTTGAAGCGTCATACCGCCAGCGCCTCAGGAACAAGGTCGCGGCGGACTGTTGTTCTACGTAGCGTAGCGCTAGATCAAAGGCAGCCGCAGCGTCCGAATGGGATACTCTCTGCTCGCTGTCGTTGTCTGCTTCTCCTTCACCGTTGTCTTGGCCGTGTTGTTGTCCGGTTCTCTCAAAACCATATCTACGATTTGCTGATCGCCAATTGTCGTAGCCCGCAGCCGACGTGTTAATACGTTTACGGCTACGTGTTTGAATTCGACTCACTTGACCCGTACCATGCATACGTGTAGGTTGAGATCGTCAGATTTCTTTCTTTTGAAAATGCGTAGCCAGTGTGAGCTCAGCTGTTGCTGGGGAACATTGAATCTGCCGTACTGCCATGTATCTCTTGCAATTTGTTTCCTCAAATCACCACCAGGGTGCAATGGGCGGGGCTTCTACAACCCTGGTTACGCTGATACCTATCGGATTGATTCGCAACTACGTACTCAACCGGTTATCTTGCAGAATATTGCCGTGCAGTATAAATTTGGTGATTTGGCCGTTTCTCGTACCGCGATTGGCGTGATTCGGCGTTTCGGCGCTTAGTTTATGTAATTGCATTTTGTATTTTATTGTTATCTTTATTTTAATAATAGTTCGCTTAATCCGTAATATTCGCTAATCCGAAATGGGTCCGGTCCCAATTATTTCGGATTAGCGGGGCTCCACTGTACTGCTATTTTTCCCGAGGTCCTATAGGATCAATACCTTTAATTTAAGCCGTCTCCCATCATCCTGCAATTTTCTAAACTCCGACAATTTTGGCTTAAAAATTTCACTTATAGAATTATAAAGATATAAAGAATGACTTCTTGAATGGCTTTGCCAAAATGTATAAATCCAGAGTAAGCTTGATTAAAATCATTGGACATTCCAAAATTCAGAAACGAGTTTTTAGATCTGCCAACTATTTTTCAGTGGTACGGTATCTAAAAAAAGAACTTAGCATTGATATGTAGAACATTTCATGTTAAATGTCAAAAATAGGCCTTTTTATTCCATTTTTTTGAAGATATTAAACTGTCCAAACGATTAGTGTAACAGCAACTCTTCTTGGAACAAAGCGTTAAATGCAAGCGTTCTTTAATTAAAAAAAAAATTGAAATAAAACTGAAAAGTTAACAGTCTTTCTTGGATTTCTAAATATTTCTTACATTTATGTTGACTTTAACCACAGGTTTGTTTATCTGATTTACTTTTTTACAAGCTACTTTAACTTTTTTTACTTTCTGTTCGTTTTTCTCCAAGGTTGGTGATATTTGTTTAGCAAATTTCCTTTATCAGTTATACACCTTGTTATAGATGGCATGAATGTGTGTAAGAGAATGTTTGATAACAATGTAATGACCTTTAATAAACAAAATAATGAGTGAGAGGTTACTTTTCTAAACATACTTTTATTTATACATAATTTATTTTACATAGTGGATTGTTTGTCCTGGTTTCAGGTGTACATCCAACACATGAGAGCCAAGCAGCCCGACAAGCTTCGCAAACTGTTCCTCACCCTGAAGAACAAGGAGTCGCGACGTTTCACCAAGTGTTTCCACGGCTGGAGCCAGCACAAGCGTCCACCGGAGTAAGGCTCTGCAGAGCTGTGGAACTAAGCAAGGCCCGCTCCTGAAGAACTATAGAATTAAGATAAGACATATTTAAACATAAAGTAATAAAGCTTAGATTTATTTTTAGCCAAGGAGGTGGTCATGTTAATATCTGTAAATCTGTTTATAACATTTTTCTAAAATAATAAAATGCCCTGTTATAATGCAATGACCTTGAAGGAAATATTTACAGTGATTCCCTCTGAAAGTCAGGTGGTGGAAACAGCTGAATATTGATCAGTTGACAAAGGATAAAAAACTGACTAACATTTAATTCAGAATTGAATCAGTATGTCATTTTTTGTAAAGTACCAAAATAAAGAGAGTTTCCAGAGAAATATTTTCCTTGTCATCTTAAATGTCATAATCAGCCAGTGATTTACTTAGGCAATAAAAACCGTTGATTTACATGTCACTAAGTGAATGCACATGAGTCCATGAGTGTACAGTGGAACCTAAGTACCACAGTACTATTTCAAGTCCTATTATACAAAATCTTCTTTAATTCAAATTGTTCGCTTCATCCTTAGCATTTGCTTTACAATGTTAAAAAACTTGTGTTTTGTTGTTATGCAGTTAAGGTTAAAATAATTACTAAACATTTGTATTATGTCATATTATTTATTAACTTGAGAATATTGTTTAAGTTGGTTGAATTATTTATTATAATTATTTATACTCTTGATGTATTAATTCATATCAGCATCATCCATTGTGTGGGTCAGGAAGTCTTGCTAAGTGGTTCTCAATATTGTATATTACTATTAATAAATTTTTTACTTATGTGTAATGTATTTAAGAGGTATTGACAGTTATAAGCTATTAATAGAAAGTGCAATCAGCTCAACACATTTGGAAAATGCTGATTTGAATCCTTGTTTACTGTACAGAAATAATTTTATAAAACTTGGCATGTATAATTCTAGTCGTATAACAATTTTTACTTCCTAATAAAATTATACTACATAATATTAAAAATAAAAGTTTCATCATTTATATAAAAAATTGTATTTTTTAAATAAAACCTTATGGTAATGAACTCTAAAATATTGAAACTTCCATTTTCCTGACCCTTTAATATTGTATTCTATTTATCAGAATAATTATTGGGAATTACTCATAGGTGAATTCCCGATGCTCTCGCCAGGGGTCTAATGGTAGAAGGTTGAGACCATGATAAACTTGAATTTATTTTCATTCATGCTCCCTAGACACATATAACTTAAATGCATGTGATGTGTAAAATATGCAAGAGTTAAACTTCTTCTTGTCAAGTTTACCTGTGATATTAAAATAGGCCTGTGTGTGGTGTTCAGCTAAATATACAGCACATACAAAACACATCTGAAATTTCATTTGAAGGATGACAAAACAGTAAATCACCAAAAGATCAGTGCACCTCGAAACTGATTTTAATTTTAATTTAGCCCTTGAAGATCTGCCCTATTGTTAAAGTTCCTAAATTGACAATATCTTATGGACATACATTTGTCTTTGATAAAATTATTTATTTAACTTACTTTTTTACTATGAAAAAGTTGTATAACTCTTAAGATTGAAGAAAGGCAGTGAGTGAAACGTAAAAAATTGGGTTCGTTAACAGTTTTTTGAGGTTACTATTCTTTAGAGTATGTACTTTAACCCTCTAACTATCAATCGCCTAAACTCGGGGGATCTTTTTTGCAGACACTGAGTTAATACAGTCTGAATACACCAGTTTTACTGAACTGGATTTGATTTGGCATCGTTATAAATGGCAGGGTTCAAGCTTTATGCCAATGTCTGTCTCCAGATATTTTACTCTACAATCTGTTACAAATTCACCATGAAGTACAGGTGAAAGACGGCCATGTTGCTACCTGAGCCGAGTACATCGTTGGTGTTCCTATGCAGGTTGAATCAACTGACCTTGCGACCCAAGTGAAGGGGCTCAATTAAATGCATCAGGATGTCTTGTAGAGTTGCCATTTGAAATGCATTGCTTATGGGCGCTCCAAATTGCAAGTTGAACGTGGAACAGAGTGTATGTTGGGAAAGAAATCAACAGCTCCAAGATTTGTTAAATCACTGTTGCTATGTGCATTTGGGTTTATTTTGGTTTTCGACTTTATTTATTGCCTTTTAGGTTGTATTTAATTGTAAAGGTTATTGAAAATGTTTGAACATTGTTATATTTAGAAATATAAACAATATAGTATATTTCGTCATTAGGATCAAAAGTGGATCTTTTTAATACGAGCTCCAGTTTAACTGCCGAGGCTGGGAAATGAGCGAGTATTAAAAAGACACTTTTGATCCGAGTGACGAACTATATTTTTCGTCATACTGCCAAAAAACTTAAGGTTTAAATAAAAACAAAAGTAAAATTTACATACTGTGTCTTCATAACCTCAAATGTTTCTTTCAGCTTGTCTCTTGAAACAATCAGCTGTTGCACATGCTTAACTTCGGTTCATTCATATCTATCGGTTGTTGAGTCGATCACTTCAAACCTATCATTGTGGTTCGAATCAATCGGTTGTTCTTCAAAACAAACATTCGATTTGGGCACGGTTGTCATGGAAATATGATAACCCTAAATTTACCTTGAATTCCTTTTATTTATAACCTTTATTTATACGCTACTAAATAAAAACCCTTCTGTTCTCTTAACTAATTTTATTAAAATACAAAACGCACTTAACAATAGAAACGTACACCAGTACTAATTAATTAAATCATAAATCATAGGTGAACCTTTGAAAACTAGCCTTCATTAATATCTAAAAACAAACACACACATTACAAAACTACCTTTGTCATTATTTTGAACAAACTCATATTATTTGTGATAACTAACTACAATCTAACATTATAACTTACTTAAATGTGATATGTATTGTACAATTTTGGTTGTTTGAAATGTGTATTTTAGGTGTTGGTTTTGTTTTTTCATAAATATGATTAGTCGTGTTTTTGTTATCACTAATTACTACTTCTCGTGAGTTGTGAATGTTAACATTAGGCCGCGGTACTGTTGAGATTTCTCGTCCCAATCGGTCATCTTCAAAAACATCGTCTGCATCAAAATATTCGCTTTCGCTGGTGTTGTTTTTATTTTTACCAACGACGTCGGATTCTTGGATTGATGAGGTGACTGTATGTGGTTTAACTTGACCAAAAAGTTTTTGAGAAACCTCAGATTTTTTAGTCAGGGAGTCCTCTAAATACCCTTCAGCCACACTCGACGAACGCCAGCCGCCATGTCTTTTAAGAGTCAGTAGGTCACCGCCCCCTTGAACCAGCATTGTCGCCGAAGATCGCCTAAACGAATGTCCTGTGTAGCTCTTAGGATCCTTTAAATTTAGGTACTGAGCAACGAGCTTAGGCACGCCACTTATGGTATGTTTACCTACATGTTGTGCAATACGTTTTCCTTTCCTGAAGCCAATCAAAAGCCTTATCACTCTTCATTTGTTTAGGTCTTAATGACATGTATTTTCTAATCAAATCACAAGGTTTAAAATCGCAACCTTCATTGTTGATTATGAAACTCCGACTTCTGTGCGTTTTTCCATCTTTTAGAAACACAACTAAGTAACGTCCATGGTCTTGGATGTCACCAACTGGTAAATTTATAAGTTCGTCACTCCGGCAAGCACCAAAGACACCAATTGATAAAATCACTTTAGTTAGTAGCCAAAGTTCGTTTGGTGCTTCCATCATAAACGAGCTAATTTGTTCTGCCGTTAAAACATTAGATTTCTTTGGCACAAGACCAACATTCTGCCGTTTTAAGAAAGCTACACATTAGTGAAACTGCTTTACGTTGATATTTTCTTTAACTGCTAAACAGCTTTTAACCATAGAAAATGTCCACAATGTAGACGGTTTCATGCTCTTGGACAATTCATCTAAGTATACCAAGAGAACCTCGTCACTTCATTCGAAGTCTCAATGCCTTGGTTTAGGCACCAATCACTGAATTTCTTGTATTCTTGTTCATAGAATTTCTGCGACTTCTCTGGAAGTAAACCTTCTTGAATTGTTTTGGCTTTTTATATTATATTTTGATACGAATCGTTAGGCCTACTAACTTCGTCCATCGTGTCACTCACAGTTGTCACTCACCAGCGGTGTACGGGAAACGAACGCAAAAATAATAATACAACAATGAATGTTTCGATAATAACAATGAATGTTTTGATTATTTATAATCGAATGAATTTTAATCGGTTTATGATGATCTCGAATCAAAAGTGTCATCAACAATGATATTTTTAGTACTAGTACGATAATGATCATCAAAACATATGTTATTATCCAAAGACTAAAAAGAAGAACTTTTGAATCTCAACGCATCTGTCAAAAACAGTTGTTTTTGAAGCAGTATGACGAAAAATAAATAGTACGCATTTCGGTTTTTCATGTGTCTATGTTGGATTTAGGTTAGTACCTAGTACCGTGGTGATTATATCTTTGTTTTATCGTCATTTCCAAGATAAAATCAAATCAAAATCAATTTATTGGTAAAATTGGTACATATGTCGTACAAGAAATAGCGTCATAAGATTAAAAGTCTTAAGATTAAGATGTTAAAAGTCTTAAATAAAACATTTTCTGCTAACATAATTCATCGAATAATTATCAGATTTTTTATACTACATTATAAAAATACAACAAAAAATTATCAGAATTCTAAACAGTAAACTCCACAAAATAATACATAGTCTTAATGAGAAAGTTTTTAAATTTTGATTTTAAAGGAAACTTCTAAGTGAATCTAGAAAGGGTGTTTATTTAAAATATTGATCCGAAACACAACGTTTTTTCTTAAAAATTTGTAAAGTGTGGGTGCTTGTTGCCAAGTTTTCTTGATTTCTAGTTAAGTATTTATGATTATAACAAACATCTCTGGTTCCTGAAGTCTGTTTTTGATTAATAAAGTGGTTTCAAAAATATACACTCCATAAACTGTCATAATTTGTTTGGACTTAAAATATTCTTTTATAGGGCGCTCCAGTCTCAAAACCTTCGCTTTCTAGTGTTTCCATAACACAGCTAAGGAATCATAAACTGTCTGTTCTCTCTCATGTTTTGATCAACTTTATGCGCCAACCTTCAGTACTGACAGAGGGTCGCCCACTTCGTTCCTCGTCATGAACACACAAATATTCTAACCCATTTGTGTGTCATTCTATTGCTTATTTCGTTTTTTCCATACACTTCAATTAACTTCCAATGAATTTCAGCCACTATCACACCGTTAACACTTAGAAACTGAATTGCATTGTGACTTCACAGTCGACGGGGACCTCAATTGACGCTGCAATTTTGAATGCTCACAAACAAATGAAAATCCAGTCAATTTTTGCCATAGTTGCGTCCCAGGCTTGCCAATAGATGCAGGTTTACAGCGCAACTTGCAGGAATGCCAACCGCAGCGCTACAACGGTGGAACTCAAAAACATTATTTACTTTAAAAAATACTTTGTATTAGTGAGGTAGGATGCGGATGGACAATGTTAACAAAACATCTAGATTCTGTTTTATTATTGATTAATATGGCTGTAAAGAAAAATGTATCAGATGGTTGTATTTGTTAAGCAGTCGAAGACCATTTCAAAAAAATCCATATCAGATCTCGCATGAAAAATTATCACATAAAACTGTCTGAATGGTGTTCTGGTTCAACTTCTATCTTCTGTTTTAATTCTATGCCAATATATACAGTGGAAGCTCTCTTAACCAACCTCGGATCAACCGCCCTTCGGATCAACCGCCCTTTGGATTAACCGACCGTCTTCAAGAATATACAATCTCCCGCCATGGCACAGTGACAGATCCAAGGGGGGGCGATCGCCCCCCCCTCAAGCTCATATAATTTGCATCTGGTTAAATGTGTTGAGATTAATTCTTTATTGCCAATCCAATTTATGCATTGTCTACCATAGGATATTTTTCTAAACGGTGTTAATGAATACTAAAGTTGTAGAAATACTATAAACAGTTAGTGGGAGTGATAATTTCGTTCTGATGACGCCTGACAGTTGGCTGCACTCACGCAACGACGCGACTGCCCTTACACCCTGCCTCCTATTTTACCTGCGAAACCACCGTCGCGTACGTAGGTGTGGGTTCTGGCAAACATCAAGATTAAGTTGTGTAGTTATCAGAAGATCTCATATCCCTACAACAGCGGTAGCTCGAGTGAGCGGGGCGGCGAGGTGCAGGCAGAGTGGTGCGTACGTCACGTTACCATGGCAACGGGAGTTCGACCACGCATCTACTATGTCCACGTGATATTATTAGTCATCACACCCTTACACTGCGCATGAACGCTGTTCTGCCTTTTCTGTCTTAGTTCAGTTCACTTTAGTGTATGTTGGGCCACCACTAAGTTCGCCCCCCCCCGATTCTAAAGCTGGATCTGCCACTGCCGTGGCAGCCGATGTCGTGATATTGTTTCGCAAATAATTTTCAGGTTTTTTAAAAACACCAATATTACCTTCCTCGTTTGCCCCGCATCACAGGTTAGAAAATGTCCTGTATTTAAAAATATAAACATATACGGTACAATTAAAATAGAGTAGCTGGTAAAAGTAAATAGAAAACTATTTGATTCTGAGCAGAAAACATATGAATGTCTCAGATTAAAAGCGGGATGATAAGGAATTGTTAAGGTTATTTAAAGGGATACAAGGGGATTCTTTTTGTATGAAAAACAAGTTTGTTATTTTTGTTTCGTACACAGCTGATGTAGTTGTCTGATAAGTGGACCAGCTGGTCCATTTTCCTGGCTTCAAAAGTTAACCAGTCTTGGGATGTCTATTCTTTATTTAAAATCAATGATAATACTTTCGTTTTATTCTTCTAAGTGATAGTAATTCTTCTTTATTTGTAATTAAATATGTAATATATTTAATCCAGGAACCATTGTGTCGACTTATCAACCAGTCTCTAGAGCAAGGAATTTTTTCAAAAAAACTGTAATATTCAGAAATTAAACCTCTACATAAAAAGAATGATGTTAACAATATAGGAAAACTATCGTCCTATTTGCTTTGCTACCATGTTTTTCTAAAATATTTGAAAAAGCAATTGAAATTCAATGTAGACTTTTCTTGGAAAATAATAATATTTTAAATAAAACTCGGTTTGTTTTTCGGAAAGAACTCAATAGTCAAATAGCAATGGCCATGATGGTGGACTGCATTGCACAAGCTCTGGATGGCTCTCAGAAGTCTGTAGGTGTCTCTGTGATCTGTCCAGGGCGTTTGATTGCGTTGACCATGGTATCATCCTGATTGATAAATTAACTAAAATTGGTATTAGGGGAAAAGAATATAGATGGTTGTCATGATACCTCACAAATAGACTTTAGAGAACAAAATTAACCAAAAATAATCAAACTATATTCAATTTGGGAAAAGTACAAAGTAAATGTGGAGTGCCCCAGGGGTCAATTCTGGGTCCTTGTTTGTTTATAGTATACTTGTATATGTCCTGCCACAAGTATCAAATATGGAACTATTTCAGTATGCAGATTATTCTATGCTGCTATGTACAGGGCCCAGTATTGAAACCCTGCAGCACACACTGGACCGGGAGGTAGAAGCTCTGGGTGACTGGTTCAATGCAAAGGAGTTGGTTATGAATGAGGATAAGTTACAGTTTGTGGATGATGCGTGAAGTTGAATAATTAAAATATATAATTCTAAAAAAAATAAAATTAAGACATGATTGGTATGACTAACACAAAATTGTATTTTATTTATTTACATGTTATGTTAAAATTAAAAACATCTGTAATATATATAACATATGATATTGTCTATTTTATTCACTCTTGTGGATTAATTTTCCTGTAGTATTCACCATACCGGCCGCCTTGAAGTAGCATGGACTTCAACGTAATAACGTCTTATTTTCAACCAATTGGCAGAGGAAAAATCTTTGTTGCTGGTCGAACGTAGATACCATCTTTGGTCTTGATTTTGACCACGCGTACTATACCATCTGATCCGGGAAATATTTCTATGATGCGAGCCAGTGGCCAAGAGTGAGAACTAGAAGTTAATTGAACGAGTACCAAGTCTCCGATTTGCAAATTAGATGATTTGATGTTCCATTTAGTTCTTTGTTGGAGCGTATGGAGGTACTCTAAACTCCAGCGGTTCCAAATGCGTTGGTAGAATTTTTGTACCAAATGCCAATGTTTGAGTCGATTTGCAGGATCGTGAGTTACATCTTTCTCAGGAAGGGATGCGAGAGGACCGCCAGTCAGGAAATGCCCGGGAGTTAGCGCCATTAAGTCTGATGGATCACTGGATAATGGTGTTAATGGTCTCGAGTTAAGCATAGCTTCAATGCGAACTGTTAAGGTCATAAATTCATGATAGAGTGATGAAAATCGTTTGTCAGTGGTGAATTTACGTTCCATAGCCCTTAATCTCAATTCGGCGGCATTGCGAGACGTGCCTAATGTTTTGTCCGAATTTTTGAATAGTAAACGTACAGTATAACGCCCCGTTTCTTCACGACTGTGTGACTCAATGAAGTGTTGTTCACAGAGAATATCTTCTTGAGATTGGATAGAACATGATGGAGGTTCCTCTTGAGTCCAAAAACGTTGGATAGAGTTATGAATGTCAGTATCATTAATTGAATGGAGGCACACATTGAGTGTACTGGTTTGTGCAGAAGTGGATAATGACTGTGATGATGATTGCTGATTGCATGGGATAGTGCCCATGATAACATGACCGAGAGGAGTATCAATGATGTGTGGCATATTAGGGCCTAGAGAGGTCTGTTTTCCAGTGAAAATATACGGAAACAGTGCAGCTCCCAAAATGATATCAACCCGATTTGGTTTGTGGTACATAGGATCAGCAAGGTTATACTGTTGCGTGTATTGAACAATATCTTGTGAGACAGGCATGCGGGGGAGATCGATGGTAAGTTTGTCTAAGATGACCATAGAGTGATCTGCGATGATCTGAAGACCAGACAATGTTTCCAATGTTGCGAATATTTTTGTCCCTTACATTGAGTCATTTGTTGATTAATACCCGAGATTTGAACGTCGCACCGATGACGTCGTGCATTTAGTAAACTGACTGCATGTTCAGTAATTAATGTGCACATGCTACCTGAATCAAGCAATGCCCTGAATGTATGAGATACGCCATTTGATATGCGTATTTTAAGCATGACAGTGCCAAGTAAAACCATGGTTGGTTTATTGGTCTGGGTAGACTGATTTTGAGAACTTAGTATAACGGATGTATCCGCATTGTTTGGATTGCTGATTGCAAGATCAACGGAATTGCGGTTGATAGTATGAACGTTAGAAGTGCATGGATGAGAAATGCCATCCGATTTGTTAGAGTTGAAGTGTAACAAAGTGTTGTGTCGTTTGTGACACGTTTTGCAAGTTGATTGAGACCTACATGCTTTCAAATCGTGCATCCCAAGACATGAAATGCAATGATGTTTAGCTTTCACCAATTGAAAACGTTCTTGTGGGCTTTTTGCGAGAAAAATGGGACATAAGTAGGTTTTGTGGTTGGATTGATTGCATACAGCGCATAGGTTAGATGTGCTGTTATCAGGAGAGGTCGTACTATGAATGGAAGTCACATTTTTCCTCTGAAACGTTGAACGTTGAGGTGTGGATTTGGGACAGATGTTAGTAAGCTGCACGTCGTTAAGCCGGGTACCGAGTGAAAAAGTGGCATCTTCATGTTGTATGCATTCATGATTGAGAAAATCTAAAATTCCTTTAATTGAAGGTAAGGTATGATTAATGGATGAAGACATGTTTCGCGATGATTCTAGGCGTTTGCGTAGTTCTACATCCATTTTACGCAATAAGGTTGCAATTAACAAAGGGTTGGGATCTGGCATTTCACATTGAATAGCATGTAACGCTTGAGTGTTCTCATTGTATGCATTGACAAACTGTCGGATTCCGGGCACATAACTGAGAGAAATTTCCGGAAGGTCAAGAAGCTGATTTAAGTGCATCAATTGCAATCGTCGGTGATTTTGGTACCTATCACGAAGCAAGTTGTAAGCGATTACATAATTTTCATCAGACAAGTTTAGGTTGCGAATTAAATTGAAAGGTTCACCAGATAACACGCTTAGTAAGTACTGAAACTTGATGACATTTGACAATGAGTTGTTAAGGTGTATCGAAGTATCAAACAAGTTAATGAACGTTGTCCAACTTGATAAATCACCGTTGAATTTTTTAAGTTCAAATTTTGGCAAACGTACTGTACTATGGGTAGGATTGATAAACGTACCTGGAGTTACCATACTGTCACTTATGTGTGATTGTGACTCGTCCGTAGGTTGTAATAGATCTATCACTGATGAAATGTGAATGCAGAGGTCTTCGACTTCATTTTGGTCGGCTGCAAGAATTTCGTCGGACAAGGCATCTCCGTCTGCAAGTGATATTGCGCGTTGGAAGTTCTGCTCGAAGTCCGCCCGTTTCCTCTCAACTTCTGTCGTGTAGGTCTTCAATGTTTTCCGCTGAATGTGACTGATTTCTTCACCTTGCGCTTGTATAGTTTCGACTGCCGTTTTGATTGCGATGAGTCTTGTTTTCAGGATTGCCGTCAACCTTGTGTAAGTTTCTGGTTTGAAGTCTCCTGTTCTTTGAGGTGCCATTTTGAATTGCTGTATTGTAATGCGTGAATATAACGAAATCAAGAATTGAAAAAATGATAAATAATATATCAGTTTATTAGTAGAGTGGACTTTTGTTCCATTGATGAAATTCAATTACTATCCGCTTGAGGAGGACCAAAAATAATGGATGATGCGTGAAGTTGAATAATTAAAATATATAATTCTAAAAAAAATAAAATTAAGACATGATTGGTATGACTAACACAAAATTGTATTTTATTTATTTACATGTTATGTTAAAATTAAAAACATCTGTAATATATATAACATATGATATTGTCTATTTTATTCACTCTTGTGGATTAATTTTCCTGTAGTATTCACCAGTTTGTAAAATTGAGTTGTAATAATAAAGAATTAACGATCAAATTACAATATCTAACTCTCAAATATTTCATCACAGAAATATAATTTTTTAGGTATTTTTTAACTAAAATATAAATTGGGAACCACAAGTGAATAATTTAATAAAACGTTTAAATAGCTGTATTTTTTTCTCTTCGAGTTATTAGGCAAATTGCAGATCTGAAAACCCAATTGATATATTATCATGCTTACTTTTCATCAATAATGACACATAGAATTTTAGTATGGGGTAACTCCTGTCACTAAAAAAATATTTAAAATAAAAAAGAAAGCAAAGATAATTATTGCCAGAGTTTCCCCCAGAACTTTGTGTAAAGATATATTTCAAAAATTTTCAATTTATGATTATTATATATTAGAAATGTCATCTTGGGTAAAGGATAATCTATCCTCACTCATGGACCAGCTCCATTCATAATTACTATAAAAGAAATATGAACAAAATATAAAAGCAGTTAGTCATAGATTAGAACAATTTCAATTATCCCTACAGTGTTCAGGTCCTAAAATCCATAACAAACTACCATTATATTTTAAAAACATTGGAAATTCCTCTTAGTTTAGAACCACCCTGAGCCTGGCTGAAGACAAAAAATTTCTATTCTATTTCAGAATACTTAGAAAGAGATGTCAATTTTGATTAGAGACATTAAAAAAAACTAGCTGTCCTGTTGCTCGAATCCGAGCAAGTTTGTACCCAACGAAAGGTTTCTTCAGTTGTAAACAAACATCAAAACATCTGAAATTAAAACGGATGATAACAACGTACTTTCAATCAACACGTAATTTAGACTTCTGTCGTCAGATAGTGCCACTGTTTCGTTCACACCGCCTGGCGCAGGTATTTCGTTCGCGTCTACCAGTTAAAGTTCGTCGGCCTCCTCCTCTTGGCCGTCCTGGTCGACGTCTTATAGTCTCCATTATGTCGAACGTTTTTTTGGTTATGTTTTGATTTTGTGCAAATAAAGATTGGTGTTTTGTTGCCAGCTGTACGTTCAATAACCATTTTTCAGGGTTAGATTTTATTTGTTTAACCACTTCCTTAAATAAACAGCTGATTTCTCGATCATTGGTTTGTAACTGCATATTATGTCTATGGGGAAAATCGCGACTTTGACCCCATATTTTCCCATGTCCACGGTGACTTTTATAAATTTTTTAATTGATGGCAAAACTACATGCTAAGACCTTTCTAACGACACCTGGGACATGGTGATCGGTAGCACCACCGCTCCAAACAATTGACAAAAATATGCCTAGCGTATTAAAAATATAGATTATTATTATTATTGAGCGAAGCTCTCTTTCCCTCACTTTTGTCACTTCTTTGTAACGGCATCACAGTGTAGGCTTTACCGATTGATATGAAATTTGGCCAGTAGCCAGGTGATACGGAGGAGAAGGTTTTTCTCTAGAGAGATTTGCAAAATTCCTTCTAGGTTTCACCCCACTGGGTCTTAAAGTTCACATGTAATTGTAATGGAAGAAATATTTTATTGGGTTTATGTCACATGTTTTTAACTGACTTAATTTAAATTAAATAAACAGCTGTTAAAAACTGTCACTGTTTTGTTTACATTATTTTAAGCTTGTTTACCAAATGTAGCATTCTTCCCCGTAGATCTTTGTTCGCGCTTTAACGTTGTAACCGTTGCTTCGCTCATTTATGCCTCTAACGTCTAATGGCAGACCATCCTAGTTACTTTAGTTCTTAGTTTAGTTGTTAATATAGTACCCTATATATCATATCTGTTACAAGTTCAAACTCAAACTTGCCGCCATATCAGAAATATCTAGAAGACACTGCCGCGTACAGGAGTAACTGACAACAATGCAGTCACGTGACCCGCCTCGCTCATAAAACTGGACGACTGCGGCTTCTCGTTCTCTTAGCTCGGAACTATTCGGTGTAACATCATCTAAAACCTTTTTCTAAATTCAATACCGCGTTTATTTGCCAATTCCAAAAGTTCGTCGATTTGTTAACGGGGTGCATCCCATACGTTTTCTATTTCGCGAATTGTTTTAAAGAAAAGGCCGAAATTCGCGGTACAATCACATTCGTATTATTTAATTAATTAAAACTTTTCAAAATTACACGTGCTAAGAGCAGGTTTTAACACTGCCATTCTTGTCGTTTTACGGGGAATAAATTAAACAACTGGTATTATTAATATTAAGTGCATAGTAGTGTTACAGTGTATTAATATTGTGAGCGTTTTGTGTATGTAATTTTCTACAATGTTCATGTGAGTAATATTTATTAGTTTTACATACTTGGTCATATTTCATAGAGCACATGTCATAACTGGTACTGATCAAAGTTTAATAATTGTTAAGTTTAAATTCATTTATCTTTGTTAATTATTTGATGTAATATCGTATTCACAAATCATTTATAGCAACTCTCTATTTGTCATAATTTAACTTAAAGATATTTTTTCCTGTACAAGAATTAATTTGTATTAAGCAAGAAAACTTTTGGAAAATATTTAAACTCAAATCAATTGTCTCAAAACTAAAATAATTGTAAGAGCTGGAAATTAAGTATAATACAAAATTCTAGGAAATTTAGTATTCATAGAACAGAGTGTTACTGTTTGGTTGATTTAAAAAAAAAAGAGTAAAATTAATTAAGCAGCAGTTCAGAGCTCAGATCAGGAACCACATCATATTATAAATAAGTTAATCATGAATCATATGAATGTATAATTTAAATTGGTGGTAAAAAGATATAGGAGGATAGAGTGTGTCGGAGGTCAGGAGGCTTAGTTAGGAGGACTAATATATTATTATTTATTCCCGACCACTCGCTTGTTTTAATAAACCGCCATTTGATTAACTAGGAATTCCTGATTATCACATTGTGACACTTTAACTCGAGAACTGCTTTTGGTAATTTTAAACACAAAATACAAAAAAAATATTAAAACTAAAAAGGCCAGAAATCGACCAAAGCCATAACCTCTAAGGTGATCTATTTTACATTAATTTAAAATACTCTTTTCCGGCTCTAATTTAAATATGTATATGTTGTAATGTCTTTGCTCAGATTTAAATAAAATAGTTTCTTGCAATCAGGTTTTTCTTTCAAGCAACCCACAACTAAATCAGAGATCCACGAGTGTTTTTGGGCCCAGCAACACTCGCTCTGCATTACTGTAATTGACAAAATTAAATGCGAATAGAAATAAATAAGTTAGAGTTCATACAAGCAATATGTAACAAGAGTAAAGTATATTTTTTCTTAGATTAAAATAAAATAGTTTGCATGTAACAAGTGGTAGCAGGCAGACACTGATTTGTGGGTTGCAAGTGTGGCGAAATATGACCAATTAATTATTATTGATATTTTTGTTATATTACTGTGCAAATTATTCATATTTTGTTAGATTTAGATATTGATTAAAAAAATGTTTTATGGACGTCAATATGTCACAACAGCAAGAGATAGGGCGGCAAGGGTTCAATCGCGTTATCTAGGAGTTCAAGGCTCGGATAGATCCGCTCCAGTTGTGATACAGGTAGAGCAGGCCCCTCAGGCGAACAATAATTTAGATTTACCGCATTCCCCTTCAGGTGCGCATGTCAGCTTGGAAAATAGGTTACGTGATGCAAAATCATTGCCCGAGAATTTTGAACCAAGGGTAGACTCCACACATGTTCGATACACGCCAAGACAGGATTGCGCAACCGACACTTTTTGCACGCGTGACCAAACAGGTCAGAATTTTAGCACGCTCTCAGCGACTGATCGCACCGTTGTAATCGAATTAGTTAGGAAACTACAACCTTGTTCAGGGGAGAATGAGTCACATCTTATTCAGTTTTTGAAACAAGTAAACACGATTTTTCAGATTGTTCGGGTTGGTCACAATGAAGTAATTAAATTAATTTTGCCTCAGACGCAAGCACATCTTTTTGAAATTTGGTCACATGGGTTAGAATTGAATCTTACATGGGATAATTTACACTTTTCAATCTTGACAGCCTTTTTTCCAGGATTACAGTTAGAGCGAGTAGTAAACAAGTTTGTTAAAAGATTACAATGGCCCCAAGAAACCTTTGTAGCATTTATTAATGATGTTACTTCCTCAGCTGTAGCACTCCAGTGCAATTTTCCAGACGAATATTTAATTGATGTAATTCTCTCGAATATTAATCCACGCATGCGCAATAGTTTTTCATTTTGTGAGAAACCCAAGACAATTTGGGAATTAAAACATTTAGCAAATGCAGTAAATGCGTCAGTCCAGGCGGACAATCATTATTTCAGTACCTTTCCCCCACTTCAACAAGCAACTGTACCTAACCCCATCACTCACCGAGTTTTTGAACAAAAATCACAGGTTAAATGTTTTACATGTGGGAAGCAGGGGCACATCGCACGATTTTGTAGGCAGGGAAATGCACGAGGCAATTTAATGAGGAGGTAATTAAATTGTCACAAACGAATACCTCCATTTCTGTAGTTCCATTAGATTTTTCCTTGAGATTACCGACAGTAAAGTTTTTTATTCCATACAATACATCACAGAAAGCACTTATAGATACTGGTTCAACAAGTTGTTTAATAGATAATAAAATTTTTCAAAGCATTAAATCATCACCGAGCATTAAGGAAGTTATTAAAACTAAGATGTTGATTAAATCTATTAATCAGCAAAGCACCATGGTTAGAAAATTAGTTAAGCTTCATTTCAAAATAGGCAATTTTTCATGGACATTTGATTTTTTTATAGTTAATTCACTTCCGTTTCCCATCATTTTAGGTGTAAATTTTATGCAGAAATCCCAAATGAATTTAGACTTTTCTAGTAACACTATTAACTTTAAATTCAATAATGACAGTAAGATTCAAATGAGTGACATTTTTGTGAAGCAACAGCAGCCTGATAGTATTTTTTTATTAGAACTTTCCGACGCAAATAAAATTCATTCACAGGAAACAGAGGAATTTTTACAGAAAATATTGCAAGAATACCCCTCGGTCATAACAAAGAGGATAGGGCAGGCCCGCGTCTCTCCTTATCACATCAGCTGTTTGGTAGATAAGCCAATATGCTCCCCACACTACCCCGTCCCTCCAGATAAGATGAATGCTATGAGAAATATTACTGATGAGTTGCTCAAAAATAATGTAATTAGGAAGTCAACTAGTATGCACTGTGCTCCAGCCTTTTTAGTCGCAAAAGCGGACAAAAATAAATTCAGATTAGTTTGCAATTACAGGAAGATAAATGAATATATTTCATATGACTCTCACCCCCTACCTACTTTAAATTCAGCCTTTGAGTTTTTGAGTAAAGCCAAGTATTTCACATCATTAGATATGAATAATGCCTTCTTTCAAATCCCATTAGATTCACAATCAAGACAGTATACAGCTTTTTGCACTCCGTATGGTTTATTCGAATTTAACACAGTACCACAGGGCCTGAAAATCGGATCCCAAGCACTTACTAGAGTTATGGATGAAATTTTGGGCGATTTTAAATTTAAATTTGTCTTCAATTTTTTGGATGATTGTTTAATTTATAGCGAGAATTGGGAAGATCACAAGCAACACATTTTACAGGTTTTAGATAAGTTTAAGGAATACAATGTCACAATAAATCCGGAAAAAATTAGGATAGGCCATACCTCCATAAAATATTTAGGGCACATCATTTCGAACAGAACACTTTCACTGGACCCCGATAGAATTGAACCAATTTTGAAATATCCCAGACCCCGTAATTTGAAACAACTTCAGCGATTTTTAGGATGTGTAAACTTTTATTCACGCTTTATTAAGGATTTTTCCAAAATAGCCTTGCCACTAAATAACTTAAGGAAGAAGAACGTTAAATTTCAGTGGACAGCCACACACCAGAAAGCTTTTGATGAATTAAAAAATTCCCTTATTTCGTCAACTCAACTAACATTGCCAGATTTTAATGGAGATTTTGTTGTCACCTGTGACGCATGTGACAATGCGATTTCAGCAGTTCTACAAATGAAAGAGGGAGATAATCTTTTACCGGTTCATTTTGCATCCAGAACATTAAGTGAAACAGAACGTAAATACCCCATGCATAAGAAGGAATTTTTAGCGTGTTTATATGGAGTTGAGAAATTTAGGCCATATTTAAACAAGAAGTTTACACTACAAACCGATAATTCTGCCGTGATGTACATTTTGAAAAATAAGGGTAAACATACAGCTCAATTTGATAGGTGGGTGTTACGTCTTTCAGAGTTTGATTTTGAAATAGAAAATATTAGGGGTAAATTAAATGTAGTGGCAGATGCCTTATGTAGAGTCTTCAAGGATGATACGGATAATACCGTTAAAATCATCGAGGATTCTACATGTTGCACTCTGCAATGTTTTCCAGAACTATTTACTTCAATTAGGGAGAAACAGGCACAAGACCCGAGTTTAAGTTTAATTATTTCAGATTTGAGAAATAAAATTCCAGTCAAGAACCACTCATTACGCAATAATATTTTGTATTTTGGTAAACAGGGCAGAAAAAGCAAAATAGTAGTTCCAGAGTCCATGCACACTTTTATTGTTAAATATTTTCATGAGAATCCTATGTTTGCACATGCGGGCATAGCCAAAACTATGAATCACATTCAGAAGCAATTTATTTGGAAAGGCATGACACAATTTATTAGGAATTTTGTTAGGTCATGTGAACAATGTCAACTCTCAAAACCGGCGCAAAACCAGAAAATCGGTCAATTAAGTTCTCATATACCGACAAATTGTAACGAGCAATGGTTTTGTGATTTTGTTGGTCCGCTACAACGAACACAACGAGGAAACGAATCAATCTTTGTTTTGGTGGACAATTTTTCGAAATTCTGCTTTTTATACCCAGTTAGAAAACAAACATCAGATTCCGCAATAAATATTTTACGAAACAACATTTTTGCACAGCATGGTATTCCACAGCGCCTAATTACAGACAATGCCTCCGTCTTCACATCGCAGAATTTTTTTTCATTTCTTTTTGGTTTAGGAATTAAGCATGTAACAACTTCAACATATAGACCTCAATCAAATGTTGCTGAGCGAGTTAATAGAAACCTAGTTACTGCATTGAGAATTTTTCGTAATCAGAATCATAAGTCATGGGACATTTATTTACCATATTTAATGCTTGCTTTTAATTCCGCAAAACATGAAGCAACAAAGTTCACCCCTGCAAGCGTTTTCTTAGGTAGAGAACTTACACACCCATTCCAATTTCTTTGGAATTTAGAGACAGGACATAATAACAAACCGAGTTTAGACAATGTTTTTCAGAATCTCACAAAGGCGCACAATAGAACGAAGTTACGGTATGACAGGAATCGAACTCCATCTAATTTTGTTGTTGGTGATAAGGTTGTTTTGTATAGGCATTCCCTCAGTAATAAAGATAAGAAAATAACAGCAAAACTTTGTCACAAATGGAGGGGACCTTATACTGTAACTAAACTCACTTCACCAGTTAATGTTGAAATAACTTTGGACAATGATCAGACACAAAAGCAGATAGTTAATGTTGATCAAATAAAGAAATTTTTTCCTCCAGTCTGAAATATATATATATATATACCTTTTTCTCTCTTTACTTCAGAATAAATTGTTGTGACTTATTGATTTAATTTTTTTTAAGATCCATTTCCTTTTTGTAAATCCATATGACAGGTTTTCTTGTGTGGGAGACTCCCATCTACACAGAGCAGTGAAACAGTGGAAACTAGCCGCCGCCAAACACATCACCATACCAGGGGCGACTACGAGACACATCGTCACCGAGGTGCGAAAACACGCTGCCGAACTACAACCAACCTATGTTCTGCTCATTGGCACCAACGATGTCAGGAATCACCTCTCTCTCTCGGTCTCCAAACGAAACATAAAGGTCATCTGCAATATTTTAACCTATGCCGGAAAAACAGTTTTTCTTCTCACCATACCAGAGACTCTTTTTAATTTTGAATTTAATACAAAGATTAAGCAATTAAACCATTATATCAAAACCTTAAACACAAAGTCTCACATTTTTATTTTGAATTTAAATACAATTTTCACTGGTCACAACATGAACTCTTTAATTGAACATTTCTATTATAATGGTAGGACAGATGGAATTCACTTAAACAGAAAAGCCTTCATCACAATCATGGACAGTATTCAGGATAAAATTACATGTGTAGTGCAGTGCAACAAACTGGAACCTTGTGTAGCTCTGAACAGTTTAGTTTCACCAAGTGTTAGGGATGAGTCTATGACCGAAGTGGAACTTACAGGGAATGTAGCCGTAAGAGTCCACCATCTCTCTCACTAATGATACTATATTGTTATGTTTATCTTTATAAGTATTGTTACTGTTAACTTTAGTAATTTTTAATTTTTGTGTAAAATTATTTTTCTCTCTCTTTATCCCAAGTTAGGTTAGACAAAAATTAAAAATTCTTTTGGAGGGGGGGAAAATTGTTACAAGTTCAAACTCAAACTTGCCGCCATATCAGAAATATCTAGAAGACACTGCCGCGTACAGGAGTAACTGACAACAATGCAGTCACGTGACCTACCTCGCTCATAAAACTGGACGACTGCGGCTTCTCGTTCTCTTAGCTCGGAACTATTCGGTGTAACATCATCTAAAACCTTTTTCTAAATTCAATACCGTGTTTATTTGCCAATTCCAAAAGTTCGTCGATTTGTTAACGGGGTGCATCCCATACGTTTTCTATTTCGCGAATTGTTTTAAAGAAAAGGCCGAAATTCGCGGTACAATCACATTCGTATTATTTAATTAATTAAAACTTTTCAAAATTACACGTGCTAAGAGCAGGTTTTAACACTGCCATTCTTGTCGTTTTACGGGGAATAAATTAAACAACTGGTATTATTAATATTAAGTGCATAGTAGTGTTACAGTGTATTAATATTGTGAGCGTTTTGTGTATGTAATTTTCTACAATGTTCATGTGAGTAATATTTATTAGTTTTACATACTTGGTCATATTTCATAGAGCACATGTCATAACTGGTACTGATCAAAGTTTAATAATTGTTAAGTTTAAATTCATTTATCTTTGTTAATTATTTGATGTAATATCGTATTCACAAATCATTTATAGCAACTCTCTATTTGTCATAATTTAACTTAAAGATATTTTTTCCTGTACAAGAATTAATTTGTATTAAGCAAGAAAACTTTTGGAAAATATTTAAACTCAAATCAATTGTCTCAAAACTAAAATAATTGTAAGAGCTGGAAATTAAGTATAATACAAAATTCTAGGAAATTTAGTATTCATAGAACAGAGTGTTACTGTTTGGTTGATTTAAAAAAAAAGAGTAAAATTAATTAAGCAGCAGTTCAGAGCTCAGATCAGGAACCACATCATATTATAAATAAGTTAATCATGAATCATATGAATGTATAATTTAAATTGGTGGTAAAAAGATATAGGAGGATAGATTGTGTCGGAGGTCAGGAGGCTTAGTTAGGAGGACTAATATATTATTATTTATTCCCGACCACTCGCTTGTTTTAATAAACCGCCATTTGATTAACTAGGAATTCCTGATTATCACATTGTGACACTTTAACTCGAGAACTGCTTTTGGTAATTTTAAACACAAAATACAAAAAAAATATTAAAACTAAAAAGGCCAGAAATCGACCAAAGCCATAACCTCTAAGGTGATCTATTTTACATTAATTTAAAATACTCTTTTCCGGCTCTAATTTAAATATGTATATGTTGTAATGTCTTTGCTCAGATTTAAATAAAATAGTTTCTTGCAATCAGGTTTTTCTTTCAAGCAACCCACAACTAAATCAGAGATCCACGAGTGTTTTTGGGCCCAGCAACACTCGCTCTGCATTACTGTAATTGACAAAATTAAATGTGAATAGAAATAAATAAGTTAGAGTTCATACAAGCAATATGTAACAAGAGTAAAGTATATTTTTTCTTAGATTAAAATAAAATAGTTTGTATGTAACATATCATACTAATATTATAAATGTGAAAGTATGGATGTTTGTGCGTGACTCTGAAGTTCCATCACGTGAAAACTACTTGACCAATTGAGCTGACATTTTGCAGAGAGGTACTTGATAGTCCTGAGTAACATACAGAGGTGTATTAAAGTTGTGAAAATTCTATAGGGCTATGCCCCACGGGGGTTCAAAGTTCCCATGTATTCCTTATGGTCATTTATTTTTGTTTAAGCTGATGAAAATACAAACAGCTGATCTTGATTCGTAGTAGTTCCACAGGCTAACCACATAATGCAGCACACAAAACTATCATATAGTTTTTATAAATAATTCGCGGAGCGAAGCCTGTGGGTAACAGCTAGTTAATCTATATTTATAAAAAAGGATGTTGGTTTGTTTGTTTTTATATATTTTTAAGTTTATGGACTCGGACACCGTTAGACTGTTTGCCACGAAACTTGGTATATATATGTAAAATTTCACGGAGAAGGTTTTTAAGCCATCCATTTTGCTCTAACTCAATTGGGTTCCTCCCAAGAGGCCCAAAAGGGTTCCTTTATGGAAAGATATTGTGGTTTACATAAAAGCTAATGATATGTTTACTTGAACAGGTGATCTTGGTGATATGGTTTTAGTTGGTAATAGTCAAAGGCGTGACAACGTCTGCCGGTTAACAGCTAGTTAATCTATATTTATAAAAAAGGATGTTGGTTTGTTTGTTTGTGTATATATTTGAAGTTTATGGACTCGGACACCGTTGGACCGTTTGCCATGAAACTTGGTATATATAAGTAAAATTTCACAGAGAAGGTTTTTAAGCCATCCATTTCGTCCTAACTCAATTGGGTTCCTCCCAAGAGGCCCAAAAGGGTTCCCATATAAACCTTATAGAAAGATATTGTTGTTTACATAAAAGCTAATGACATTATTACTTGAACAGGCGATCTTGGTGATATTGGTTTTAGTTGGTTATATCAAAGGCATGACAGCTAGTACCTAATAATATAATATAGTAGGATTTTCCAACAATAGCGTTTGATGGCCCAACGTCTGCTATGTTGGATTTGCCGACGCGGGCTACCCAACAATTGGTTCGTTGGCCCAACCACGTTAATGCCAACTGACCATCATCCAACCACTTCTAACCATGCCAACCACTCCCCATCGTTGGGCCAACGATGTGTGCTATTTGTGGGTTTTAATGTTCCAATGTGTTTATCTTACAAAAGGAAGAACAGATGTTTGCAGTGTGAATAAAATAACTACTATTTGTAATACAATATAAATTAAAAGGAAACTTTTCAATCTCGGTATAAGTCCCAGGACTACCTTAAATCTGGTTTATAACAGTTTTGAAGCTGTCATTGGGTACAGCAAATGAAGTTGTCATTACATATGGTAAGTCTTTTGGCTGTCCATTATGACAAACTTCTCTTTCATCTTTGGTCCCTCCATTTGCAGCGGCTAGGGACAGAATCTCCGGGTTTGGTCCCCACCTGCCAACCTGAGAATTGATGGTCCCTGGTTGTTGTAAATGGATATCCTGTCAGTTGAGTTGACCAGTTGGAGGGCAGAATGCATGGAGAGCCTCATCCCAGTTGTTTGAGAGCCTCATCCCAGCTGTCACAGGGGCATGGGAGTTGGCCCTCTGAAGGGTCGATTTGGCTGCATCCCACCCCTTCCATTCCTGCTATATCCTATCTTTCCGGTAACCTGCGCAATATTCCCGCTTGAGGAAGATGTTACTAGCAGCTATGCTGGGGTTTCCTAATCCGCAACAATGATGATGATGATGATGATGAATCTCGGTATACCAGGGATCACAGGCCTATAGGGTCTATTTGCCAAGGATTTATGTTAATTAACTAAGAAGTGGTGATAGTTCTATCAGAATAATGTCGCTTTAAATAATTTAGTCAGACCAAGGGGGTGTGATGGAAAGTAGTTCAGGATTTTTATCGATTTCGAACTTTTTAAATCTCCCGCAAAATTTGATCAGCTGAGTTGATAACAAACATGTGATAGGAACTGAAGTTTTGTTAACTGATGTATTAACCTTAATTTAGATGGTGAATAGTGTTTATAAAAGCAATTTTAATGAATTAATTTGATATTCACCCTTTAAATAATTAAAATCTGTTATAAATATCCCAAAATACCATTAAGTTTTAACTGAGGTTGGGATATTATTGAACCAACAACACATGGCAGCATTGTAAGTGTATGTACGGGATTAAGGGAAATTGAAAGGAAACACATATATATCCTCAAATGTTTTAAACTATATAGTTTGAGTAATTATTATTGCTTAAACTGTTATTTAAACGAATTTATTTTATCAACATTTCAAAATTTCAAGCTTAAAATCAATTAGCTACAGTATTTCCAATATCCCATTGTATAACAATCAATGGCAGAACTGTTTCCATGATTAGAAAAAAAGCACATGTGCAGTCTGCAAAGATTTGTCTGTTGGGTTGTGGTTCAGATCGTGTGAGTGAAAATTTACTATGGCTTTAGAATCTTCAGTTGAAAATGGTGTTTCTGATGGTGGATCCGATAGTGGGATAGATATTGGATTAACTAAATCAGATATAAGTGAGTAAAGCATATTTAAAAGTATATTTAAACTTATATTTTACGTTTAATTGCCTCGTAACCTTGATGATGTAACCGGTGTGATTATGATTTTCATCATGAATGAAGAATTTTTATTAAATAACCTACATTATAGTTGTTATCAATAACAAATTGAATCTTCTGGTTAAAAGTAAGCCGCCAGTTTTTGTTTAAGCAGGACTGTGAAACAAATTGTCACCGAAAGTGGTACCTACTACCTGACCTACAAGGCCTATTAAGTGTTTCCTTAATAACTCCTAAAAGAAGTCAATCATGAATCAGCTGGTCTCCAAAAATGTCTTAAATTTAGGGGTGCAAAGGTCGCCTAATCCTCTGAGGTGCATAGCTGGTTGGACAAACTACAGTTGTTTGCCAAGCCAAAAAATACCATTTACCTATATATTGACTGTTGGCTGAAATATATAGGTAGTCTAGGTAACTTAAGATCAACAGTTACCTTGGAAATTCACTAGCCAACTACTTTGTTCAAAATTCCAAAGGAGACTTCTGATCCTTCCTCCCGGGGATATTCGTCTAAAGTCCCGTTATTGCCATTAACTAGAATTTCTCATAACTTACAACAAGGACCTGTTTCCTTCTTTACAGTTCAATAAACCCCTTGCAGAGCTTTTTATTGCCAACAAACGATATATCAATAGATTTTAAATAACGTGTAGGTTACGGTATTTTTTGTGTATGTATGAACGTCATACAATGATTAAATGAGACAGTTTTTTAACAATAAATTAACCACACAATAAGAAAACTGAGTCATAGGCCTGTTGCAGTTAGTCGTTGAATATTCAACAGCATGTAAAGTAGGCCTGACTTACTCATGTTTACAAATACCTATCAACTACCTGCCTGGTGTTGAGCTATAATTTAATAGAAATATAGCTATTAGATGCAGAGGTACTGGTCCCAAAAATACGTTAGGTTGTTGCCCCCTACTGGCCTTTAAAAAGGTGTAGTTCCTTATCTGTCCTACCATACTATTGAATAAAAAATATCAAAGTTTTATCAATCGATATATATAGGCCTACCATATTAAGTCACTTACCAATTTTCATAGATGCATTTTTACAAATGAGCCGTATATAAAATCCTAATTTTTCTTTATAAGTATAACATGGGTATTGAGTACTTAACTTAGGTTTGCTGCAACAAGCAACAGAAAATATTAGGTTTTAATGAAAATATTAACAGACCACAACCAGTTGAAGCCACACACCAAGTTTCATCCGTATCTCTATATATAATTCCGTAAGTCAAATTTTTGTAAAGAAATTGTGAGTGACTGGATGGCCGTAGAAGGATGGGAGGGGTATCATTTTAAAGGTCTTGACGTGAATTTTGAGGGAAAACTATTCATTTTTCTTATTTTTTTACCATAAATTCGCAACAGAATAAAACTTTTCCCATTAAAACAACATGGGGTTTAATTTGTTTACATCTTTTGAAATTAAAACAGCTGTGCCACAGAGTTAAATTAGCCTTTGATATTGATACCAGCTGTACTTATTCAGTTTGTTTACTTTTAAACTACAGCAATGTATAGTTGTTTAGGAATGGACATTTTATTAAAAACATAAGACAGTATAATAATATTATATTATAATGCTAGAAAATCAGTGCTTATTTATAAATGACCAATGAAGGTTGATAAAAAATTTATGTATTTTGGTTTTTTAGGGGCTTTTGCCCCTACAAGCCCCTAGTCCTTAAATAAATAAGCGATTTATACAATTTTATTTATTCTCCATAAGAATAATATGGGGGGCTGAGTACTCGCAGGTATGCTGCAACAAGGAACACAAATTATGGCTTTTTATACAAATATTAATGTAACTCAGCTAGGTGAAGCTACAAACAAGTTTTATTAATTTACGTTCAAAATTAAGTGAGGCCATTTTTCTTATTATCCATAAGAATAACATGGGGCTGAGTACGCAGGTTTGCTGCTATGGGAACCATCAGCAAAATATTGTTTATTTTGGTCAATTATCAATAAGCCACAACGAGATGAAGCCATATACCAAGTTTCGTCCGGATACCTTCATAAAATAAGCGAGATATACAATTTTGTTATCCTCCATAAGAATAACATTGGACAACGTACTGTGTTTAGTACTTTGAATATCTCTGTAACCAATTGATGTAGAGAAATGAACAAAACACCAAATTGTTCGTTTTACTAATCCGAATCCAATGGTTAAAGGTAAAATTATATTTCTTAAAATATTAACTTACCGTATATCTAGAAAACAAAAAAAAAACATGTTTGGGGTATAAAACTCCGGGTGGGTCAATCTGTCTGGTTTTTGAACTTTAAGTCATAAATGCTGCTCTACATGTTTGTACCAAATTTCATCAAAATCGGACCTTTTTTACGAGAGTTATTGTGCTCACGGACACATATATATACAGGGTGAGTCAGACCTCCCGTCCAGCAAGTATAACGGGAGAACGGTTTGGTCTAAAGTCATCAAACAAAATGTTTTCCCACTAAAACGCTTATGGGCTATCTATTGAAAATATTTTCATCAAAATCCACATACGGTACAGGATGTTCCAAAACTAAAGGTCACGGGTTCGAATCTCAAAATTTTCTTATGTAAACATAGGGAATATTATACATAATTTTAAAGGTCTTGTTAAAATAAACATTTTGGCAGAAACAGAATTCACTTATTTTTATTTGTTTCAATTGGTGGCCATTTTTGTGTAAAATATTGACATTTACAGAATACCCTGTATATTTTCTAAACCACTACTCTTATCTTTTTTCCGACTTAAATTTCTTAATCGTGATGAACTCAGCTTTTATATATACAGTTCCGAACGAATGGTGTTTTTGGGGTCTGGGGTCTTCTTGGGGTCTTCTTAGCTTCTTCCCTATAGGGGAAATTTGCTAAAATCAGATTGATGTGTTAAAATACAAAACTAAATACAAACTTCAGTTTCCTGGATAAACTGTTTTTATCGCCTTAAAAAAATGAAGAAATTGGATCTTCCAAAGACATTTTTACCTCACGGTGGTACAAATTTTCCACTCAGAGATGGGAAGCCAAATCATCTGATTTAATGCCAGTTTTAAGGTATCTTGTTAGTCAAGAAGATTCAACTGTGACATTGAATGTTAGTTTACTGAGTTCTCACTGCATATTTTAGTTTTAGTTCGGTCTCCACACACTTTGCAATTTGGATTCTTAGCTATGAGTTCTTTATCTTGTAGAAAACCAACACAATTTTCAATTGAATTAGGCCTTAGTACATTTGTTGCACAAATATCTAAAATTAACAAAATCTTATTCATTTTCGGTACTTTGGTATTATACGGATGCCACTATTTTTGGAGGTTAAATTTTTACCGGATACAAAGGATAACTACATAATTCGAAAAAAACGTACTTTTATTGACTTAAAGTACAAATTTTACATCATTCTGATGAGCGGTCTTTGTGTTGTGCCTCCCAAAAGGCAGCGATGTCCGCTAGGATCGTGTTGAATGCGTCGCCGCCGCTAGCAGCCAGACCCGATCGCCACAGGTACTCCGCCAAATATACAGCGCGCTGCGGCAGTTATGTTAGGATGGGTTATCATAAAAATACGTACGGTTTCCTCTTCATTTCGAGGTAAATCCCACACCAAAAGAACGTCACTCATTATGAAAACAAATGTAACGTAGTGCACGGCAATAAATCACTCATGACACTGACCCAGTTACAGGCGGTGACAGGTGATGCACGCGCTCCGGTCAACGACCTGACCTTGGCCTATTTGGAGGGGGTTTGGCGGCCGGAAGTATGACTCATCAGGTATCATTCGATTCGTAACAAAACAAGGAAAGTCCTACAATCATTTTTATGATAACCCATCTTAACATAACTGCCGCAGCGCGCTGCATAAGGGTGGCATCCGTATAATACCAAAGTACCTCATTTTCTACTTATATTTGTATTTACTTTATAATAAGATGTAGATGAACAATTTTAATTAATAATGATTAAAAACATATGATTAGTAAAAATCTAATAAAGTTTAATTATTTGATATATATCGATTGTTAAAACTTCGATATTTTCATTCGATAGTATGGTAGGACAGATACGGAACTGCACCCCTTTAAAATGATCATGTACAATAATCCCGTATTGGCCTACCGGTAAGTATTACACATCAACTCCCCATACCTGGCTTATTTGAGCTCAAATTCGTGGGCAATTTTCATTAAAATATAAGATAGGCCTACTCCTGTTTGAAAATCCTCACTGATTGTTATGAGAATTATCTCGCACCAACTGAACCATCTGGCCAGATTGAATTTAAATATGGTAAGAACATCCAATAAATTCAATTAATAACTTGTCGCAAAATACCTTACATACATTAGCCAACCTTTATCTCTAAAATGCTGTACAATCATTCAGATATAACTTGGTTGTGTCACAACGGTATTTTCCTATAGGCTAATAAACTGAAATTACTTATGAAGTAAAAGAAACAAAGAACTAGGCCTATACCTAACTAACAGTAGGCTATTATAGGCCAATGAACAAATGTTTCTTACAACTGGAACATAAGTAATTTAAGGAATTATCTCACTTCATAATTGTTCTTGTTGCCTACAACTGAAGGTGAGGTGATTCAGGTTGTACGTTCTCTCCGTTCAAGTTGTTCTACGGGTAGAGATGGCATATCTTCTAAGGTCCTGAAAGAGTGTGTTGAGGTACTCGCCCCTCCTTTGTGTCATTTGATTAACGCATCCTTCCAATGTGGTGAGTTCCCGGCTCCTTTAAAAATGGCATTGGTTAAGCCTGTATTTAAAAAAGGGCTCACTGACGAGGCAGAAAATTATAGACCAATAGCAATCCAATCCACGTTTTCTAAATTATTGGAAAAAATCTTTCTAATCCGCTTAAACAATTTTTTTAATGCAAATAATGTTCTGTCTGACAAGCAGTTTGGTTTTCAGAAGGGTAAGTCTACCCTTGATGCTATGTTTGATTTTATTTCGAATATTGTCTCGTCCTTGGATAGTCACGAACATGTAATGGGAATTTTTTTCGACCTAAAAAAGGCATTTGATGTCGTCAACCATAATCTATTGCTTTCAAAACTAGAGCGTATCGGTTTAAGAGGAGTCGCACAGGACTGGATATCGTCTTATTTAAAAGGAAGGATTCAGTCTGTAACAATGCCATACATTGACCATTCTGGATGTCTTCGTTACCATGAATCAACTCAAACTTTGATAAGTTCTGGTGTTCCTCAAGGTTCGGTTCTTGGTTCTTGGTTCTTGCTTTTTATGAATGATATAACTGATTCAGTTGGTAAAGGTAATATTTGCCTCTTTGCAGATGATACATCATTTTGTGTATCAAACAAAAGCAGAAATCAACTTGAAATTGAGATGTTTATTCAGGGTAGTTCCTTATTGCAGTGGTTGGACTCAAATAATCTTCTTGTTAACGGTGATAAAAATAAGTACATTGATTTTTGTATAAGATCTAAATCTTCTAATCAGTTAGTCTTAATAGGTGATATTGAACTTAATTCTTGCTGCGAAACTAATTTTCTAGGTTTAATAATTGACTCAAATCTGAAATTTTCATCCCATATTGATAAAGTGTCTAAGAAACTGATCTGCGGTATTTTTATACTGCGTAGGTTATCTACTTTCTCTAATCTAGATATTTTAATGGCAGAATATTATGGTTGTTTTTATCCACACCTTGCATATGCTGTTCCTATATGAAAGAACGGCTACTGCAAGCATATTCAAATTGCAAAAGAAGGCACTGAGAGTCATATTCGGGCTGAGATCGTCTAGGTCATGTCGAGTAATTTTTAGAAAGAATAAAATTCTGACTTTCCCTTGTCTATATATTTTGGAATCAACCTGTTTAATTATGAAAAATCGAGAATATTTTCAAAAAAGGTCCTCCTCATACAATTTTCGCCCTATCAACCGCCTGGCAATCCTACCACATTCCACCACATTTTTTCAGAAGCAAGTTTTGTATTCAGCAATAAAGATGTACAATAGCCTTCCAAATAAGTTTAGATTGTTAAATGATTTTAAAATATTCAGGAATAGCGTGAAAGAATTTTTAGTTGTTAAAGAATATTACAGTGTACATTTATTTTTAAACGATGACTCAATTGTTTAATTTTAAGTTTGTGTTGTAAGTTTAGTATTGTACATATCTTCAAACATTTTTATAATTCCATGTACATATTACCGACTTTTGTCATCGCATTTTATTTTGCTTACGACAATAAAGAATTTTGACTTTGACTTCCGTTCCCTTGTTTGGCGATTGACATTTACAAGTAAATGTGAGTGTACAGGATAAGTACGTCTATTGGTTTATTAATACTGCATGACTGGCAGTTTGTCTCTTCACCTCCTTTCATGTTATAAGAATTATTTCAGTTTTAGCGCTTTGTGTATGAGTTTAGGAAAAGCAGTTAAGCCTATTTATAATAATCAGCAGCAATGTGTCCTTTAATGATGGAAGTTAAACATGTGGTACTAGTACCTTCCCAATTAAAATGACAATACTATAGGCTAATGCCTTAAAACAATGTCATTGAATCAAGGATAAAAAAAGGTTTCCAGAATGCAGTTTTTAGCCTTCTCCCCTAAAGCATACAGACCAGATGTAATTTTTCTCAGCTCTGATTCAACATGTATAGTTTGTCGAACCAACTATTGCTCCCAAGAGGATTAAGTGAACATCACACCCTCACACACACACTCGCATGAGTAGTCCGGCCTACCTGCCGTCATTAGTTTCTTCATGAGTAACCTACCAGGCCTCTGTTCGCCAAACTGCAATGTTTAAGCTATTCAGGTAATTTTTATTAATATTTTGAAATCCTACTTCTTATTAATAGTCTAAACGCAGTGCAATTTGACACTCTTTAATTTATTTATTTGTTAGGTTTATAATTTAAATCACTGATCCTTATAAGGGGCCATACACATATTACATAACACATTTTGTTGTCTTTTTAAACCCCCTCCCTCCCCCACATAACACACAATAACACCTGAGCATACCCCCCCCACACCCCCTCATATGTTACATAACACAATCGTAGTAAATCTTAAAAAGCTTAGAGCAAGTAGGCCTGAAGATAATTATTTTGCAAATATTTTAACGAGATGTTGGTTCTAATTTATAAACAAATCTTTTATAGGTACCATTCTAACAAACTAATCTTAAAGCCTATATATAATTCTGTAAGCGAAAACTTTAATTCAAAATTGTGGGAGTTTTGCAAATTGCAGGATGATGGGAGAGGGCTCAAATTAAAGGAATTGATCTCAGGGACTCGTAAAAATAGCAGTATTTCCAAAAAATTACCAGCTAACGCGCAGTAACATAAAACATTCCCTATAAGAAAAGCATGGGAATCTAAAAACGTCTGCTTTGACTATATTGAAATATGTGATTAAAAGTGTCTACACTTTGTTTACGAACTGACAGGCATTCCTACTCAGAAATCAGAAATCTTTATTGCCATTGACCAATACAATGATTGAAATAGGCATTGTCAAGTTCTTAAATATAAATGAAAAAATATAAATAACCTAGTCTAACTGTCAGGTAATTTCAGTCTCAGACTGAAAAAATTTTTATAGGCTATAAAGCGGATTACATACCAGCCATGTACCACCTTGGACTTAAACTAGTAAGGCTGGTAGCATGCAGAGATTCAGGCTGCTAATTGTAAAATTTCACACAATTTAACTTAAAAAAATACCTGTAATGGCCAGCCTGTGGTGTGGTATGTCCAAATGTCCTTTTTAGCGAATTTCCCCTATAGGGAAGAAGCTATTACCGTAGGTCTCATGGTAAGACTTAAGCCCGAACCGATGATAACTTTTTGTTTTGAGGTCCCCAGATGCCAAAAACACTATTCGTTCAAATTTATATATATATATCTATATATGTGTCCGTGAATGCGATAACTTGAGTAAAAAACGTCTGATTTCGATGAAATTTGGCTCAAATGTGTAAAATGACAGTCATGACTCTAAGTTCGAAAACCAGAAAAATCGGACCATGGGAAGGGGGGTTTATGGGGTTTTTAAATTTTCCAAAAATCAGTTTTATGCATTTTTCACCCTAAAATTTTTAAAAAACTTAATTTTGGTTTTGACCATGTTATAGAGCTTAAAAAAACAAATAATATGGTATTTTGAATTATTAACCTAGGTTAAGTGGTTGCGGAGAAAATCCAAAAAACCTACTCATAAAATCTCCCATGTTAATCTTACGGGAAAACAGTTTTTGGCTTTTCCTCAGTTTATTTTAATGTAAACTTCACATTTGCTTTTACTAATCTGTTCAGTTCCACAAAACAATCATTTTGGTGTTTAAATTTTGATTCTACGCCCAACCGTTGCTGAGATATTCAAAGTGCTAAACACAGTACGTTGTCCAATGTTATCCTTATGGAGAATTAATAAAATTTGATATCTCGATTATTTATGAATGTATGTTGATGAAACTTGTTATGTGGCTTCACATAGTACTGGTATATTGATATTTGCGCAAAAAATTGAGTTTTTATTGATTATTCCCTTAGCAGCAAACCTGCGTACTCAGCCCCCATGTTATTCTTATGGAGAATAAGTCAGATGTATTGTCTCCCTTAATTATGAACATAAATTAATCAAACTTTGTATGTAGCTTCACTTGATTAAATTATATTGATAATTGCATAAAAACCCATTTTTTCTGTTCCTTGTTGCAGCAAACCTGCTTACTCAGCCCCCATGTTATTCTTATGGAGAATCACTAAAATGTTACATAGCGCTTATTTATGATTGAATATTGATGAAACTTGGTATGTGGCTTCGCCTAGTTACATTCTATTTATATTTGCATAAAAACCAATTGTTTGTGTTCCTTATTTCAGCAAACCTACGAACTCATTACCAATGTTATTCTTATGGAGAATAATTACAATCACTTATATGTGAATATATTTTTATGAAACTTGGTATGCAGCTTTATGTGGTATTAAGACATATATTATGCATTGGAAATTCGCTGAGTACGCAGGTTTGCTGCGACGGGGGTATTTCCTTGTATGGCATGTGTGATAATCCTGCCTGGTGTGAAATGCATATATGTTAGTTTTGGTGTAGATTAAGACAGTGTAAAGATTGGTAACGGTGCATATGTTTAGTTGGACAAAAAGTCGTTTGCAGGGCTCCACAGGGCCAGCCCCAGCCATTATCCGGATTACCTTTTTCTGCAGCAAAAGAATCTCATGGACATGAGAGGAATGACCCCAAGTTAGAATTCCATATTGAATATGGAACTGAAACGGTCCATAGTAAGCAAGTTTTAAATGATCAGTACTAACAAGGGGTTTCAATTTTCAAAATAAAAATGTGACTCTTGAGAGTTTTTTACTTAAAAGATAAATATGATATTTCCAGTTTAATTTATTGTCAAGATAAATTCCTAAAAGTTTAACTGAATGATCCAAATGCTTTTGTGGGAGGGAGAATTCTATGTTTTGAGTTTTTGATTGGTTACATATTAATTTATTTGCAGAAAACCAGTTCAAAACAACATCCTGTGAATTATGTATTATTTGAGAAAGCCTATTTAGGTCTTTATCACTTGCAAAAATTGTTGTGTCATCTGCGTAAATTACACAGTCAACAGGTACATTACGTTACAGATCATTTATTGCAACAAAAAAAGGAGTGGGCCAAGGACTGACCCCTGCGGAACACCTGCTTTAATTGTGGACAGCAAAGAAATTTTGCCCCTACCACTAACAAATTGCCTCCTGTTGGAGCAAGGTTAGGGGCTATCGCCCCTCCAAGCCACTAATTAAATAATAATTTTAATAAACATACAATCAGGTTCTTTTAACTAACAAAGAAATTATATTTATGACAAACCCTTAAAGAACAAAGCTATAAACAGTAAAACGATAACAATAGTAATGAATAGTAAAAATCAAAATAGGCCTACACTAAATCAGATCAAATTTATTTTTAACTCCTAACATAAGATTTAAAATCTGTGACTTACGTAACTCTGATGCATTCCCCCCCCTCTTTCCCACTTAATGCTATTTCAAGTATGTTATTGACAAATAATGCTATGCCGCACCCCTCCCCCCCTTAAGTGCTTTATTACATAATGTCATCCCCCCCCTAAATGCTTAGTATCACAAGTACATTTTTGGACCCTATTTTATGTATCAAATGTAGAATATGTAGAGTCCATTACAATACAAATCATATACCGGTACTAGTTTAAACAAATATAGTTTTGCAGTTCAAGGCCTAGTAGGTGCCTCATGGAGGAATTGGTGGCAGGTAGGGCGGGTTGCACGTGTGAGTGTGGGTGCAGGTGCAAGGGTTGCTCAGTCGCTGGGGCGCGTAGCTGGTTGGACAAACTTTATGTCCCATTTAAAATGTTGATCATTTATTGAACTGAGAAATTGGCTGAGTATATGACTATTACACATTTGGTTCAACATTGGAATTAGATTGTTTTGTTTTAAACAAAGATAAGCTAGTTTATTTTAATTTTGAAGCCAAGCAACAAAGTTCTACTAGGCTATAAATAACACACATTTAAAGTGTTAGGTCTAATCAAGGATTTTTCAAAAGGATTTCTATATATCCTACCTGGAGACAATCAAATTTGCGCCATTAATTTTAAGCATATACTACTTAACATACCACAATCAAACATGGGGTTAATCCTGTTATGAAACTCCTATGGGTCTTCACCCCTCCAGATTTCAAAACACCTATGTTAACCATGTTAATAAAAGTACTTGACGATCAAATACAGGCCGACACTCATTTGATAAATCCCTTGGGGTTCTGCCTGACTGGCCAACCTAATCTAAACATAAAGTATTTGCAGGATTCAGGGGCGGCCTGTCAATTTTTCAGCGCCCGTGCAAAGACCAAATTTTTCCGCCCCCCACCATCAACCAACACCTCTCTACCCCATAGTTCTGAGATAGACTGACACGTGCGTGCCTCTCTCCCTTATTCGGCTGAAGAGGGCCCAAGCGCCCTAAACAGCCACAGTGGGCCAGGGACTTTCCCGCTCACTGGAATTTCACAAAACGAACGAATCTCTCCCTCGCTTGTTGTTGCGTTTGCGATGTTTCTGGTTCCGTGCTATGCTAATCACCTGAAATGACAAGCTATGGAACACATTCAGATAAGAGACTTGTGAAGTTCAAAATCTTGATTTCATATATTATTGTCCTGGAAATGTATCCCGTTTCCGATCTTCCGTGCCACTAAACTTTTTGCCATAAAAAAATTAAAAACCTCAAATAACTAAAAAATCTAAAATTTAAAAAACAACAAATGTGCACACTTGTAATCAACGTATCACAATATACTGTGTATCATAAAACAATTATGTGTTTACAATTATGTGTATCTTTAAGAAAAAAAATAATGAAAACAAACCCTTAAAACTGACCAGGAACGATGAAGTACATCCTGATAACAGTACATCTGTTCTGAGCGTGGGAAAAATTTCGTCCAGGGGAACCAAAACAATATTCAAAACGCTGATCAAAACCGACTGCGATTCTGACGGTTCCTGGAATCTGTGAGGCTGAAGTTTGCGATGGATACAGCAAAGTTTGTTGTTGATTTATTTTTGTTTTTGAAAAAAAAACTAATGATTTCTGAATATAATATTTGTTTAATGATTTTAATATATAACACGTTTTCTAGTTATACTGACTATATCTTCGAATATTTAATCTTTAAGGTTTTGTGTAGCTATAAAGCTTATTTTTAATTTTTTTTATTCTGTGATAAATTGAATCTTATCTTTTAAAAGTGTTTGGATCAATTAAATTTAATACCAATGACTTTAAAAACTTAAGTTGGGTGTAAACATGTTTTTTTTTTATAGTAAGTACTATACTGTGATACACTGTCATAACTTATTTAAAGTAATGCCAGTTAGTAAGAAATACAGATGATTAGTTAATTAACCATGACCAGAGCTCAAATAATCTTAATCTATAATGAGGAGAAGTATATGTTTAATTCTTAACATTTCAAACTAAATCTCCAATGCTCCGAAATGACTCAGTTAATAAGTAAGAACTTGGTTGAAATGGTTACTAAACAGACGGAACGATCAACTATATTTTTCAAAGTAAACTAAACGAGTTAACCTTACAAGTAACGATGTAAGGGGGCGCCAGAATCTGAGGAGGGTGCATCATATTTCCCCCTTATCTCATATAATACTAAACTCAAATAGATCAAATCCCTTTTCAATACTCTCCAGCCTCCAAACCTGACAACTTTTCTTATCTATAGGAACTAGTTTAAAAAACAATCGGCGTGGGCGGATTAAAACAATTAGTTGCATTGTGTTACTTAATATTTTAACATTGCAAATTTCTTGCATCGTATTGTGAGTTTTATTCAAACTCTCAATACCAATCAGAATGCCCTGAAGTTGTCACAAACCGATAGAGGTCAAAACAGCTGCTCGTTTTGGAATAGAGGGGAGCAGAAGATGTATTATCTTATATGTAAATTTAATGTTTAAGTATGATGAAGGTGCAAAATATGGTGAATGTTCATAACTTTCTTTCAAATATTGCCTTTCAACAACTTACAATACTAATATACAACAATTTACAAAATCAGTTTGGTTTTAGCGAATTTCCCCTATAGGGAAGAAGCTATTACCGTAGTCGGCATGGTAAGACCTAGGCCCGGGACCATGATAACTTTTCGTTTTGAGGTCCCCAGACCCCAAAAACACCATTCGTTCGAAACTGTATATATATATATATATATATATCTATATATATATATATATATATATATATATCTATATATATATATATATATATGTGTCCGTGAGCACGATAACTCTCGTAAAAATTATCCGATTTTGATGAAATTTGGGATAAACGTGTAAAGCAACATTTATGACTTTAAGTTCGAAAACCAGCCAGATCGCTCTATCCGAAGGGGTATTTTGGGGGGGTTTTGTAGCCCAAAAATGGGTTTTTCGAATTTTTTACATATAATTTTGTAAATAGTCAAATTTTATTTTTTCCCATTGGATTCAGCTTAAAAAAACACACAATTTGGTATTTTGATCATTTCTCTACGTCAATTGGTTACCGAGATATTGAAAGTGCTAAACACAGTACGTTGTCTTAATGTTATTCTTATGGAGGAAAATAAAAATTTTATATCTCGCTTATTTATGAACATATACTGACGAAACTTGGTATACGGCTTCATCTGGTTGTGGACCATTGATATTTGCTCAAAAAAACAATTTTTTACCCAAGGCTCCCGTAGCAGCAAACCTGCGTACTCAGCCCATGTTATTCTTATGGAGAATAAGTAACGTGCTATCTGCCTTCATTATGAAAATAAATTAATGAAATTTAGTATGTGGCTTTACCTACCTGAGTTATATTGATATTTGTATAAAACCCTTTTTTTTGTCTTCCTTGCTTCAGCAAACCTGCATACTCAGCTGCCATGTTATTCTTATGGAGAATAATTAAAATGTCATAAATCGTTTATTTATGAATGTATATTGATGAAACTTGGTATATGGCTTTATGTGGTATTAAGATATTTATATATATGCATTGGAAATTCGCTGAGTACGCAGGTTTGCTGCTACGGGGGTATTTATATATTTACAAATACTTTATGTTAGCGCTACAGCCAATGCCGCCAACCCCGCACCAGATGGCGTACTGACTGGGAGGGAGGCGTGGGGGGGGGGCCTGCCCCAGGCCCCGTTTTGGCATAGGCCTCCAAATTTTGAAAAATGTTCGAAAGTCTGAGCGAGTATTTTCTGCCGATCTCCAGAGAATCGCTACCGATCTTCTGTCATATTTTGGGCCGTTATTACGTAGTAAAGTCGTCATTTTTGGGCAGTATTTTGTTTTCCGTCGACGTTTATAGCTGATATTACGCGGCAAGGGCGTTAATTCCAGATTATATCATCTGTAACGTCTTCAACTACGGCTGATAAAACGTGGTCCGGTCGCCATTTACACAGTTAGGTTGTTTTTTATGTCCGATTCATGTGTAATACATAATGTTATGTCTCGTAATTTTCGGCCGATTATACGTGGTGTGATCGTCTTTGGCGGCCGTTTACTACGTGATTTGGCAGGTTGCGATCGTCCAAAGATTGGCGGGAAATACTCGCTGAAACTTTGGAGTATTTTTAAAAACTGAGTTCATTTGACTATTTAAATACTCAAATTTTGAGTATTCGCACGCCCCTAATCATTGTACACATATACATGAATAGGCTTTCCTCTTCAACCCCTACTGTATATATACCCCCTAACAAATATATCCGCTGCCACAGGCTCCCAACTCTTAGCCGCCTTTAAAGGCGGCTATTCCCAACTACGACAGTACGCCACTGCGGCGGCATCCCACGACCCGTTATGAGCCGAGCGCCGCCCCCCTAAAAGTGCCGCGCCCCGTGCTGGAGCACGGCTCGCACTGCCCTAGAGCCGGTACTGGCAGGATTGATGGATCTGAAATTTGTTAGAAAGACATTTAATGATTTAATGCACTTAAATCGAGCCTTGGCCAACTTCTGTTTTAAAATAATTTAAGACTATTCCAATGACCTTCACAATTCCATAGTATTTGCAGGATTGATGGATCTGAAATTTGTTAGGAAGACATTTAATGATTTAATCCTCTTAAATCGAGCCTTGGCCAACTTCTGTTTTAAAATCATTTATGACTATTCCAATGGCCTTCAAAATTCCAAAACTAACCATCACTCACCTGGTTGAGCTGTAAATTTTTAAAAAGATATTGGTAATATATCACATTTAAACATACTGGTAGGCCTGTTCGCGTTACGACAATCTTTTGGGGCTTTGCCCCTCTGGATTTTCAAATGTGTGGACTAATCTTATTGACAAGTATTTACTGGACCTCTTGACTTTAAAAGTAATAAGCCAGTACCTATTTTTTAGTTCACAGTATAAAATAAAATATTTATATAATTTATTGTATCACCTGAGCCAACATTTTGAAAATATGTTCTACTACGCCTAATGTTAATTAATGTAATGCACAATTTCATTATTTAATTGCATAGTTTTTTCTGCAATAATGGGAAAGACAGCAAGTGAGGTGCGTGCCGTTGTTGTGTAGGAATAGTTGTTCAGTATAATGTGATGATAATGGATCCCTCAGGCCTTGAGTGATGCAATGCCACAGCCAATCGTGCAGATTACCCGACTTGACCCTCCTCCTCTCAACTCTTTCTGACTGGTTTAAACCATGCTGTTGTTTGTAATAATCATTATTAATGTAATGTGAGGTAATATTCTCTTTATTAATCTTTATTAATATTCTCAGATTGAATCGAGTCATTCAGAATCTGGGTATCATTTAAGGAAAAGTTATAGGGGGCCTAGATTTATTCTAATTCTAATTTGAGGTTCTTCATGATGAGCAGTAGGAATTAAATTAATGGAAAACATCAACACACACAAACACACATAGGTACTACTATTTGACTAAATATTTCAAGTAAAAACTTAGTTACAAACTTGTTATTTTAATAATAAAAGAGTATCAGGGGATAATGTTATATAGTATAAAAAAATCTCTCTTACTTTTTAATTTGCTAAGGAAATTTTGTTTATTCATTTGTGATTTTATTTCATGACCGATTTTTGTGATTGAGTTGTTGTCAGTTTAAACAAGATTTTATGGGATGTAATAAAGGCGTCTTACAACACTTAAAAAAGAATATATTTATACTTATACTGATTCACATACAGACGGTAAACATATATAAAAAACGTGAGTTCTCTCATTGGCCTGATGATGATCGGTGTGACTGGTCGAAATCGATAGCCTTGTACCGTCTTTTATATATGTTTACCATCTGTATGTGAATCAGTATAAGTGTAAATATATTCTTAAGTGTTGTAAGACGTCTTTCATTACATCCCGTAAGTAATAACAACACGTAATATGCTAATCAAAAAGTTGTTTACAAGCTTTGACTCTAGATGATTTCAAAGGAATTGGTGTTCCCCTTACACCTCAGGACTCTGACCTACTGTCCCTCAAAGTTCCAATGATATCCTTATCCTTAGGGTTGCCATGTCACCCGATTTCCCTGGAGATTACTGGATTTTTAGGGTAAAATTATAGCTCTGGGGAATTCGTGCTAAAAACAAAAATATCCTCTTTTTGGGTTTCCACAAAAATGTGTTACATAACGCAAATTTAGCAGCCTATATTGAAATTGTATTTAGGAATGAAAATGTATGTTTTCAACTTTTTAATGCCGTGCAACGATTTCTAAAGCTAGACCCACTCTCCCTCTATTTACACTTTAACGTCTAATATGTGCTGCTCTTTAGCTTTGTTGGGGAAGAAAACTTGGTTAACACCTATATTCCCTGTTGTTTAATGCTGAAAATTAAGATGAAGATTTCCGGCTTCGGCTGTAAAAAAAGACTTATTCACCCAATAGTCACTCTCTGCAGTTTGTTTAATCCAAAATCTAAAAAGTACCTATATTGTTTTATATATTTGTTTTCCTTTTTATGTAAATGTTGTGTGAATTAAAATTTAAATAGGCTATAACAAAACATAATAAACAAATTTCCTACTAAGTTCACTAACTTTATATTTGTTTAACCCTCCTAACTTTAGAAAATGTAGTCATAGCCTAATAATGGCAAATTATTTGATTAATTAGGCATAATTGATTTTGTACTCTATACAAATGCATTCATAAGTGTTTTTTTTTAATACTTATGCCTATGCCACCTGAAATATCCTCCTTTTTCCACACTACAATATGGCAACGATAGATGTTCTTGTAAAAGAAATATTGTAATTAGGTTGTATTATATGCCAGGCCTACGATTGGTTATAATAATAATAAGTTATTTGTCATATATACATGAAAGCATCGACAAAGACTCAATTACAGCATCCAGGTAAGTCAAAATGTCTTGAACTAAGTACTATGATGTCATACCTATGTTTTATTTTAATTCATTTAACTAAAATTAACAGTTTTTAGAACAAGTATTCATTTCTAACAGGCTGTTTTATTTATTCAGGAACAATTTCACTACCGAGAAGCTATCCATAGTTATGATACCGGTACCAGGTTTAGCCATAATGTAAATCCGCCTCAGGTTAGGTTAAGACAACAAAAGGCTCATTGATTATGGCGTTCAAAATGTACAATAAGACTCCTCAAGCCCAGGTACCAGGTTTAGCCATAATGTAAATCCGCCTCAGGTCAGGTTAAGACAACAAAAGGCTCATTGATTATGGCGTTCAAAATGTACAATAAGACTCCTCAAGCCCAGGTACCAGGTTTAGCCATAATGTAAATCCGCCTCAGGTTAGGTTAAGACAACAAAAGGCTCATTGATTATGGCGTTCAAAGTGTACAATAAGACTCCTCAAGCCCAGGTACCAGGTTTAGCCATAATGTAAATCCGCCTCAGGTTAGGTTAAGACAACAAAAGGCTCATTGATTATGGCGTTCAAAATGTACAATAAGACTCCTCAAGCCCAGGTACCAGGTTTAGCCATAATGTAAATCTGCCTCAGGTTAGGTTAAGACAACAAAAGGCTCATTGATTATGGCGTTCAAAATGTACAATAAGACTCCTCAAGCCCAGGTACCAGGTTTAGCCATAATGTAAATCCGCCTCAGGTTAGGTTAAGACAACAAAAGGCTCATTGATTATGGCGTTCAAAATGTACAATAAGACTCCTCAAGCCCTTAGACAACTAAGTGGCAAGATTTTTAAGTTAAAATTTGACGGAGTTCTTTCAGAGAAAGGCCTTTTATACCTTGGAAGAGTACAGTACCTACTGGGAAAATTGAAAAACTGAGCCAGTTCTTTCTTGTTGACGTGCTTGGCTGAATAAAATATTCTATTCTATTCTATATTTTAAGTTTGTACTGATGTCTGAGAAATCCCTGTGGTTAGAATGGGACACCGTTTAGATATCTATTGAAAATCCTATTGAAAATGCTTTTAAAATACATTTTCTTATCAAAATGAGGTCTATCTTTAAAAATGTAATATGACATATTTGGCAACATAAATCTTACACAGCCTAATATCTCAATATTAAACTTGACTCCTTAATTAACCTGTTAACCTCCCCTTAGCTTCACCCGCAACACAGCAATGCAAACCAATAATAAAATGTAAAATCCCCCGTCGCAGCAAACCTGCTTACTCAGCGAATTTCCAATGCATAAGATATGTCTTAATACCACCTTGAACCGCATACCATGTTTCATGTAAATAAATTCAGTAAAAAGCGATATATACAATTTTAATTATTCTGTATAAGAATAACATTGAGAATGAGTACGTTGGTTTGCTGAATGAGGAACACAACAAATTAGTTTTTATGCAAATATAAATAGAATTCAACTAGATGAAGCCACATACCAAGTTTCATCAATATTCATTAATAAATAAGCAATATATAATATTTTAATTATTCTCCATAAGAATTACATGGGGGCTGAGTAAGCAAGTTTGCTGCAACAAGGATCAAAATATGGGTTTTCTTTCAAATATAAATATAACTCAACTAGGTGAAGTCATATACCAAGTTTCATCAATATGCATTAATAAATAAGCAATATATAATATTTTAATTATTCTCCATAAGAATTACATGGGGGCTGAGTAAGCAGGTTTGCTGCAACAAGGATCAAAATATGGGTTTTCTTTCAAATATAAATATAACTCAACTAGGTGAAGTCATATACCAAGTTTCATCAATATGCATTCATATATAAGCGATATATACCCTTTTGATTATTCTCCATAAGAATAACATGGAGGATGAGTATGCAGGTTTGCTGCAACAAGGAACAGAAAAAAATGAGTTTTTATGCAAATATCAATATAACTCAACAAGGTGAAGCCACATACCAAGTTTTATTAATTTATGTTCATAATTTAGGGAGACATTATATTTGACTTATTCTCCATAAGAATAACGTGGGGGCTGAGTACACAGGTTTGCTGCTACCGTAATTATCGGTAAAAATTGCTTTTTTGCGCAAATATCAATAGACCACAACCATATGAAGCCGTATACCAAGTTTCATTAGTGTACTTCATAAATAAGCGAGATAAACATTTTTTCTTATTCTCCATAAGAATAGCATTGGACAACGTACTGTGTTTAGTACTTTTAATATCTCTGTAAAAATTGACTTAGAAAAATTATCAAAACACCAAATAGGGTGTTTTTTAAAGCTGAATCCAATGGTGAGAACTAAAATTTGACTTTTTAGCGAATTTCCCCTATAGGGAAGAAGCTATTACCGTAGTCGGCATGGTAAGACCTAGGCCCGGGACCATGATAACTTTTCGTTTTGAGGTCCCCAGACCCCAAAAACACCATTTGTTCGAAACTGTAGAACCTTGATAACACGACTCTCAAGGGGATCTCTAAAATAGTCTTCTTATCGAGGTGCACTTGTAATTGGGGGTCGTGCTATCAAGGTGATTTTCACAAGACGTGCTATCGAGGTCATAGACTTTTTGCTGTACCAAACACATTTTTTATGAAACATTTCTACATTACTGTATACTAGTGGCTTACAGGGGCTATAGCCCCTAACATATGGTGTTTGTGTAAGTGGATAATCACAGCTGATCATTAGTTCATTTTGCTTATTAATAAAAACACTGTAATGATATTTCCATAAGAAAATCATTGGATCCTTGAAGTCCAGTGGAGCGTAGCCCACGTAATGTTTGACACTTCTGATATTTTTCCCACCGTCCTTGGCCCTCAAGCTTTAAAATGAATCGTCATAACCTAACTTAACTTCTTCCTAGCTCGAGGTATTTCGTGGGGACCAATTCGCTTACGGAATTAATATAAAGAATAAATCAGTCATAAATAAAAGAACACACGTACAAGTAAAACAAACTTCTTTATTATTGCCATATAACATGATGATGCGACTGATCTGAGCCGTGATAGATAAGGAAAGGCCGGAAGAGGAAGGGGGGTAGGGAAAGGGGTTTCTTGTTGAGACCTGAGCCCAAGATGTTGTTTACTTCAAAACATCTATTCTACCCGTGGGAACTATGCGTGAGAAAGGTTGAGTCGTGCTATAAAGGTTCCGTAATGCAAAACGGCGTGCTATTGAGGTTAGAGTCGTGAAATAATGGTTTACTTACCCAAAGAATCGTGTTATTGAGGTGGGAGTCGTGCTATAAAGGTTCAGTTATTTGAAAAGACGCGCTATAGAGGTTTATTTATTAGTAATATGAAATGACAAAAAGACGTGCTATCGAGGTATTTATTTGAAAAAGAGTCTTGTTATAGAGGTATTTATAACATTGAGTGTTATGGGAGATTCGCGGGGATTAGAAAATCAGACTCATTATCGAGGTTTTCGTCTTATCGAGGGTCGCCGTAGCGAGGTTCTACTGTATATATATCTATATCTATTTATATTAGCGAATTTCCCCTATAGGGAAGAAGCTATTAATGTAGTCGGCATGGTAAGACCTAGGCCCGGCAATAACTTTTCGTTTTGAGGTCCCCAGATGCCAAAAACCCCATTCGTTCAATACTGTATATATATATCTATATACCTTTATAGCGATCTTTAAGGTAGGTCTTTGGTGATATGTATAATGTGTCCGTAGGCACGATAACTTTCGTAAAAATGGTCCGATTTTGATGAAATTTGGTACAAACGTGTAAAGCATCATTTATGACTTTAAGTTCGAAAACCAGACAGATCGCTTTATCCTAAGGGGTATTTTAGGGGGTTTTGTACCCTAAAAGTGGGTTTTTTGAGTGTTCTACACATAATATTTTAAGAAATCTAATTTTAGTTTACACCATTGGATTTGGCTTAAAAAAACGAACAATTTGGTGTTTTGATCATTTCTCTACGTCAATTGATCACCGAGATATTGAAAGTACTAAACACAGTACGTTGTCCAATGTTATTCTTATGGAGAATAAGACAAATTGTATATCTCGCTTATCTATAAACGTATCAGGACGAAACTTGGTATATTGCTTCGTTTCGTTGTGGTCTATTGATAATTTTTCAAAAAAACAAAATTTTGCTGATGGTTCCCGTAGCAGCAAACCTGCGTACTCAGCGTCCATGTTATTCTTATAGACAGAAAGAAAAATGTTATGCCTCATTTAATTATGAACATAAATTAACATAACTTGGTATGTAGCTTCACCTAGTTGAGTTACATTGATATTTGTATAAAAAGCTATAATTAGTGTTCCTTGTTGCAGCAAACCTGCGTACTCAGCCCCCCATGTTATTCTTATAGAGAATAATTAAAATTGTATAAATTGCTTATTTATAAATAGATATGGATGAAACTTGGTATGTGGCTTCACCTGGTTGTGGTCTGTTGATATTTGCATTAAAACTTAATATTTTCTGTTCCTTGTTGCAGCAAACCTGAGTACTCAATCCTCGTGTTATTCTTATGGAAAAAAATTAAAATTTAATATACGGCTCATTTTTTAATATTATCTATGAAACTTGGTAAGTGGCAGTATATAGTATATATATATGCATTGGAAACTCGCTGATTGTGCAGGTTTACTGCAACGGGGGTATATATATATATATATATATATATATATATATATATATATATATGTGTCTGTGGGTGGGATAACTGTCGTAAAAAAGGTCCGATTTTGATGAAATTTGGCATAAACGTTTAAAGCAAAATTTTGACTTTAAGTTCAAAAACCAGCCATATCGCTCTACCTTAAGAGGTATTTTGGAGGGGTTTGTACCCCAAAAATGGGTTTTTTGAACTTTTTACATATAATTTTTGAAATAGTCAAATTTTAGTTTTTACCATTGGATTCAGCTTTAAAAAACACACAATTTGGTATTTTGATCATTCCTCTACGTCAATCGGTTACCGAGATATTGAAAGTGCTAAACACAGTACGTTGTCTAATGTTTTTCTTATGTAGAATAAGACAAAAATTATATCTCGCTTCTTTATGAACGTATACTGAGGAAACTTGGTATACGGCTTTATCTGGTTGTAGTCTATTGATATTTGCTCAAAAAAATTTTTGCTAAATGTTCCCGTAGCAGCAAACCTGCTTACTCAGCCCCCATGTTATTCTTATAGAGAAAAATTAAAATGCTATGTCTCACTTAATTATGAATATAAATTAATAAATCCTCTTATATGGCTTCACCTAGTTGAGTTATATTATATTTGCCTAAATACCCATTTTTCATTTCTTGTTGTAGCAAACCTGCATACTCATCCCCATGTTATTCTTAAGGAGATTAATCAAAATGGAATATATCGCTCATTTATAAATGTATATTGATGAAACTAGGTATGTGGCTTCACCTAGTTGGAGTTATATTGATATTTGTATTCAAACCAATTGTTTATGTTCCTTAATTCAGCAAACCTATATACTCATCCCCAATGTTATTCTTTTGGTGAGTAATTAAAATTATATATATCACTTATTTGTGAATATATTTTTATGAAACTTTGTATGCGGCTTTATGTGGTATTAAGTCATATATTATGCATTGGAAATTCCCCGAGTATGCAGGTTTGCTGCAACGGGGATGTATTAAAATAGTACATGTAAAAACTTCAAAAAACCCATTTTTGGGTTACAAAACCCCCCTAAAATACCCCTTTGGATGGAGTGACCTGGCTGGTTTTCGAACTTAGTCGTAAGTATACACAGACACACACACACACACACACACACACGTTTCGAACGAATGCTGTTTTCAGGGTCTGGGGACCTCAAAACGAAAAGTTATCATGGTTCCGGGCCTAGGTCTTACCATGCCGACTTTGGTAATAGCTTCTTCCCTATAGGGGAAATTCGCTAATAAGCAAACAATATTTTTTTTAGATTAATTATTTTATTACTAGATTCAATAGTAACTGAAAGCTGGTTTCATCCGGAAATACAACATTTATCTGAGCTTCATTCCATGGTTCATCTTTATTACTATTTCAAATAAGTAACATTTGTTTATGCTGTGATCTGGTCAAATAAATTTAATGTCCGTAAGAATAACAGTGGAGCTATGATGACCAAGAGAATAGAGCCCTAAGGTCGGTTTAGAAAATCCTTTCTTAGTGCTCACCTACGTTATATAGGACCTTCGAACTCCTGATACAAATTTCATGGTTCTGGATCCACTGGTTTAAGTTTTGTGTTGTCTGTCAGTCAGTGTTTAGAGTGTTATTAAGTAGATATTTCTTAAAGATATAATGTTAGAAGATGTCAATGCTTAGAAAACGTGTTCATCTCTCAAGCACTTTAGTTAGTCTCAAGTAAATTTTCAACGCCCATTGAACTTTATCTTATCATCGACCTTCAACCTACAGCATAATACTCTATCTCTAACTTAATTTACTAACATGGTTTAGTCAGTAATATAATTATTTTTATAGTGGGTTTGCAATTGGCTTCAAAGCAGAGGGAATCTTTTTTGTATTTTTTTCACTACTCAAGTGTTTGTCAATGAAAGTTGACGTTTTTCAGGAGGAGGACACTCTTTTAGTGAATTTATCTGAGGGAGAAGCCATTACTGCATTTGGAATGATAAGATTGGGGTCTGGCCCATAGTATGGATTTAGACACACAGATGCAAAAAATTGTCTAATACCGGATACATATCTATAGAAGCAATAACTTAGAAAGGAACATCCGAGTAGGTTAAAATTTGGTAACTGTAGGGAGATATTAGGCTGGTGGAGAAACAGATTTTTTATGGCACCTTAAAAGTTAAGGGGGTTTGGTTTTATTTAGTTCTAGTTAAAACTAAATTACATTGTTGGTATTTGATACTGTACTGTAATGTATATTATTCTTGATAATTGAGAAGAACATGTTTTGTACTTGTGGTAACATTTTTCTAATATGTGGGAGCCAATATTCTGTGTCTGTTGTTTCTTGGTCCTCAGACATTTCTAGAGCAAGTAACATAGGTAACTTCATAAGGATACCTTTGCCGCTTAGGTTTTGCTTTGCCACTAAAACTTTGCAAGACACATCTGTTAACATAGGATCTATTCTAGTTCTCTGTGATCTAGGTTACCAAAACATATAAGTCTTAAGTAATAAATTATAAACACCATTTTAGTATGTTATTGAAATTTGAGCTTGTTTAGTTTGATTTGTGCAGGATGAGTTTTCAGCAATATCCAATTTACAGGTAGGCGTAGCTTGCAGGAAGCTCAGTAATGGCAACTAGTTTAAACTGGATTGTTCTCTTTCACTTTTAATTTTCCGTACCGGGATCCAAAATCCAACCAGTCTCATCCATACAGGAAATTTCTTTCATTAACTTAAAATTGTGAACTTTAACTTTTATTTATTTTTTCAAGTTACCGGTACCCTTGAAATATTAGTTAAAGTCAGAAGGCCAGATGACAATTTTTGATTTGTGATATGAATTAACGCTTTTATTTATCCTATCATATTTTGACTTCAATAGGGAACCTACATAAATAGATAGCGAGTGGTCTGTTGTACTTTAAGCCTGATGTAAGGGGATTGGTTGGTTATTGATTATGCAAGAAGTATTTTATTTTTAAGATAGCGAAACACGTTTATCAAAGTGTGATAACCTTTTGTAACACTTGCAATACCAGACAAGCAGTTAATAGGATAATTTATTACAGTTTTTTTTTAGTAGCCCATGGGACATAAATATATCTGATATTTGATTTTTAATTGATTTGTGATAAATTATTATTATTATTTGTCGACAAAAGTTGAATGATTTAGCCTAATTGTTTCATTTTAAACCAAAGGTCAGTGCTTTACTTTGCCCGTCCATATAGCCTAGACTACAGATCTGTGCGTGGAACGTATCCAGCAAAGGGGCCATACACGTATCACGTAACGCCCCCTATCCCCCCTATTTGGTTGGGTCATTATCGACACAAAGGGTCAAATCAACACATAAAGGAGACATTTTTAACCTCACCATCTCAGAATTTGTTAACATTTTTATACAGGTTACCTTCATATAGACTAAGAAAAATACCAAATTTTTTTAAAATCCGTCAACCGGTTTGGGAGTTATAGCTATGTAAGATTTCCAAAAAACGCCCAAAAACGACGTGACAGGACTTTTTTGAATTGTGATTGTGACTCTGCTATTAAAGATAGAAAGCTGAAAAAGGTGCCATTTTTTAGCATTTTTCATGATCTTTCAGTTATAATAATAAAAATTGGGGGTTAGGAGGAACATTTTTTTTCAAAATCTCAAATTCAAATTTTTATTTTAAATAATTCAAAATGCGCCCCTTCAACAATTTTGGAAAAACTCTGAAGATGTCTTTGTAATATTTTTAACTGTTTTGGAAAATTTTATGATGGGCTTTCAATGGGAACGTATAATAATCTTTTTTTGAAAAAAGCTTTGCATTCGTTTTTGAGAGGTTTGGCTGGCTATTACACGCCTATCAGTGTTCTTTCACTTATGTCTTATTGCTGTAGTCTCATCAATAATACTCTAATGAGCTCTAACGATGTCTAATAAGCTTTGTGGTTGCTTTCATTCTGTCAATTTGTATGCATAAATAGGCCTAGTAAAAGTAAAAAAAAATTATTTTCATCAATCCTAAATCCTAAATCAGAGCTTTGGCTTTAAATTTTACACGAAGCACTCTTTCCAAAATATAATAATTACACTTCTTTTTGTTTTATTGGTTTTGTTTCGTAATAGTACTTTCTTGATCTGAAATATATATTTGAATGGTTATGAATATTTTAAATACTATGCTTCTTTATTATTTAAAACGTTAGTATATACTTATTTTTGTTTTATGAACAACTTTGCAAATAAAAATATAGGCCTATTTACTGAAAAAAAAACTTTATTTGCAAGGTTTATCTACAGTTAAGTTATTGATTTACAAATTCTTAAAAACAAAGTAGGCCTACAATACAAATATTAATGTTTTTTTTTAATTCAGTAAAAACATACCAAGAATTGAACAAAGTTTCTGAGAGCTCCTTGACCATTAGATTTCCCAGTAGTAGTATCTGAAGGACTGAACAATTTGTTGCACTTCAGATTCTTCCATTCTATATACTCTTCCAGTTGGTGTCAAAGGGTTGACTTTGCACAAAACATGAGTCACAGGTAGCCACAGGATGTCTGGTTTCCTGGGGTTCGTGAATGATGGTGCTGGACCAGAAGGGTGCAAAAAGAAACCTTAATTTCTTCAACAGATTCATCTTTAGAGAGTACATTTGCCAACCACCATTCATTTTTATAATTCACCTAGGCCCACATTAATACTTCGACTAGCCTGCCACATTCCAGTTTATTGTTGAACCTAGTAGGCCTATTTAGGTGAAGAACCAAAATTTATTCACCCTGAAAAAGAACTACTTACGACATAAACATTCCTCTGAGAATAGTCATTGTGTAAACAATTTATCTTTGAATTATGTATTGTTAATTTGAAGTGGATATAAATAGGCTATAGGCAATAGGCATATATTTGAACAAGTCTTTAACAAGCCCACTTACTTCTGGCCTACCAATGCACAACTTCAGACGATGTCACTTTTGAGAATCAGGCAATAATTATGGGTCAAATTATTGCCAGGGAAAAAGCTAGTACAGTATCTGGTAAGACCTAGGCCAAATGTGAAAGAGTTCTCGTTGGTTGAAATCTAAACAAATATTATCATATTTGTAACGTTTTACAGATTTATTGACTACAAGTAACTTACCAAACCTCACCTAGGCCCACATTAATACTTCAACTGGACTACCACATTCCAGTTCGTTGTAGAGTCTAAAATATTAGGTGAATAACCAAAATTTGTACACCCTGAAAAATAACTACTTGCAACATTTAAACATACCTCTCAGACTAACCATTGTTTAAAATTTTTCTTTGAATAGAGTTAAGTTTAAGAATATAATAGGGATAACCCCAGGGCTCTGAAGGGTGGGATATTTCCGGCTCAGAGCCCTGGGGTTACCATAGTAGGCTATGGGCAAAAATTTGAGTGTCTTTAAAGCCCACTTACTTCGAACGTACTAAGGCATAACTGTAGTCAATGTTACTTTCAAGAATCTGCCATTGTCTTCCTTATTACCAAACATTAAAGTAATAATGTCAAAATCGCAAATTAATATAGCTATGAAACTACATTAGAATAACTAACCTATGACTGTTTTTATGACTTTATACGATAAATGAGTTGAAAAACAAAATTTGAGTTTTGCCAAAATCCAAAATGTTATTTGAACACATGATATAACAGCTGATTTAAACAACAAATTGTTACGAAAAACAAGAACAACTTATTGGCGTTTTTTCCAATGGCACCAAACACTTTAGATTTAACCAAAATTAATGACACTATGATTTTTGAAGACAAGATATCAGCACTTACAAGTCTCACGCACAAAATTGTGTTAAAATTATAACTACAACTAGGCTATATTGATCCTTTAATGCTACGAGGTAATTTTTGTATAAAAATGAAAGTTGAGAATCTCCTCTTTTAATTTGTTGTCAGAATCACAAATAAAGAAAAGTTAAATATGAATCTATGTAGTTATTCTATGGTAGTAGGTTAGAAATCGATATCTCTCACTGAAATAGGCTCTATAAAGGTTTTAAATAACAATTTTGACCACAGCGTAGGCATAGAACAACGATACATTAGCCTTAGGCTGTTTGGTGACTTTAGTATTGTTGTTGGCTAGGATTGATTTTTTTACATTTCACAGTTTCTTTTAGTGCCAAAGTCATGACCTAAGTTATTCAAACAATAAGAAAGTCATAATAATCAGATATGTATACCATTAGACTTTACGCCTAGGCCTAACCAAATTTTTCATAAACAATAACCAACATGTAACAGGGGCGTATGCAGGGGGAATATCCCCCTGAAATTTCAAAAATACTTGTGAAAACGGGAGAAAGAGTGGGTGTAGGTAAGGCCAAAACCTATCCACCGCAAAAAAGAATCTTAAATATGCCACTGACAAGTAATAGAGCTAACGCATAACTTACATGATGGTTAGGTCTATTGAACCATTGTTTACATCGTACCGTACCTTATATAGGTTAAAGGTTAAAGTCATAACCGAGTAGACACAGACAGTCGTAACCTTTTTATATGGCCTACAACTTCCATTACATCGTTTAGGTAATAAACTTTCACTATAATACTGAATACATAATTTTTATTGTTTTAAAATGAATAATAAAAACTCATTTATTCGCAAACGCCATTAACGCATTAACTGAACTGACTGGCCAGGTGGCCAGGAGACCACAGACTACAGACGACATAATCAATTGTTTTGGTTAGCTGCTATTGTCAACATCCGGCCGTAGTCTGTTTGCCTGAAAAATCAGTTGAGCGACTGTTTGCTTACCACCTACTACCCACCTAAGACACATCTGAATATTTCCGGAAAATAAAAAAATAGAAATATACCAAAAGAATAAACCAATTATAGTTTATTAACCACCCTTTTTACAATTAAGAGCTACCCTGAAAATGTCAAAACAATTAATTCATTAAACCGTTAAAAAGAAGTTAGCGTAACAAGAGAGTGACTAAACACGAGTATGAAGGATTCAACTCGCTTCGCTCTCTTCATCCAGTTACTGTACACCTAAATGTTTTTTAGTAGTACCTACTTTAGAATTTTAAACATATTCTAGTAAAATGAATGGAAAAGTAGGAGACAACGTATAATATTTATAAACCCAATAACTTTTCTCTAAAAATCGAATGCAAAGCATTTTTCAAAAAAAGATTATTATATGTTCCCATTGAAAGCCCATCGTGAAACTTTCCAAAACAGTTAAAAACATTATAAAGACATCTTGAAAATTTTTTCAAAATTTTTGAAGGGGCGCAATTTGAGTTATTCAAAATAAAAATTTGAATCTGAGATTTTGAAAAAAAAGTTGAAATATTAGCAATCTGGAGAAGGGATTTCAGTAAATCATTAAACTTTAAATGACTTTCTTTTAACAACATTTTTTATAACTTATTTCAAAGCAAAATGTATGCAAACAAACAAGACTGTACTAATAATATAAGCAACAAAATAAACTGTCTCAGCTAAAACGTTAAAAATTTAATTTATAACTAATACAAATACAAAACACCTTAAAAAACTTAAGATGTGGACGGCATTGCTGTATCCAGCCATGATTTGACACTCTTAAACAACACAAAACATAGGTGTAAAGCAATACAGAACTTACTCAAAACACGTTACGTATTTATTTTTAGTTTAACTGTTATTAAAATAGTAATGACGGAAGTATTTTTACATAACAAACTATAACTTTAATTTAGATATCAAATTGATTATTTTTAAAATTTTGAACGATTTATAACAGTATCAAAACATACGGGAGTGCGCTAGCACTTGGGTTGATATGTGTGAGTTACATAACGCTGATCCAAACCCCCCACTCCCCTATATAACGCAGCATAACACTACGCCATATCCCCTCCGCCCCCGTAAGTGCGTTACGTAATATTTGTATGGCCCCAAAGCACACATCCATGAGCTATTACAAATCAAATAAAAATATCATTTATTTCCAGAAACATGGAAACATATTTACAGATCTTTCATTAAAACAAAAACAATCTGCACTACTCTAAAATAAAAAAAAATAACTATGTGGTACAAAATTAACTGATTGTTACAAGAAGACAGGGTGTCAATCCTAACATATCAAAGAAGGGTACAGTTACACCTATGAAAAAGCCTTCAAGGGCAGACTGCCTGTTTGTAGGCTTATAGCTACTACACTTAACCTGTGATTATGATTGAGAAAATCCTATTAAAAAAATTTAATGAAGATTTTTGGACATAATGATTCACTCAACAATAGGTAGTGTAAGTTACATGTTTTTTAACTTATGAGTGGTGTTTAATTGGTAATGGACATTTTGAAAATGGATGTTACAGTACGAGTTGGTCAGTACTGCTAAGAATTGATTGTCATGGGATTCGAACCCACATCAGGGCTGCCTACCAAGGTTTTTAAAATACATCACCTTGACCATTATGCCAACGACTCAAAATTACATACCAGGGCATTTTGTTGGTACCATAACTATCAATATTATATGAGAAATAATGGTTGGGACTTTATTGCAAAATATCATCCTAATGTTTAACAGGGTGTAAAACCAAAAAGTATTTGAAATATTTGATCATGAAGCACATTTCTCGTAAAAGGTTAAAGCAATTACTGTAATCTTGAAAGTTGACTTTTCATGGTTTGATGCCTACCGTACTCCACTATAAATACAAATCTTGCTGGAAAGTCAAAGTAAATTAAAGTTGGTTTGGTAAATCAGTTATATATAATTCACTCAAAATTTAGTTAATTTGTGTGAATATTATTCATGTTGCTACCTGTTGCCCCATCTTGCGTTCTCAATTGATTACCATTATTATAAATTTGCCCGATGTTGATGGGGGCTTGTTGGGAATGGAAGATAGAAAAGGAGCAAAATAATGACTAAAAATACAACTGGTGGAGGTGGCTCTAAGGGAAGTGACAGCCAAGCAATATGTAACTTGTTTGTTAAATTTGATTTTTCCTGCTCTTCGGAACACTGGTTAATGGCTATTTTTTATGCTCTATACATTGACCAATAGGAGCCCCGTGAAACTGTTAGTTTGTAATGACTTTTTTTATACAATTTCAATAGTTTAAGGTGCCTTAATTAGAACATATCACAGTAGCATTTTGATTACGGGTGGTTTAACAAAACACCCAACACATATGTGATCAGATATGAGATACTGAATGATAAGAACTAGTGATAAAGAATTATTGCATACTGTAAAATTTAATGACCTACATATGACTCATCAGTTTTGCTGTTGCGAATTCCAAGAATGAAAGTGTTGGATATTACCGTAGTAAATAAATCATTCCTCATCATTTTACAATCATTAGTAGTCTGATTTCATATCGTTCCCACTATGATCTGATTATTCAGTGTTTTAAATTCCATAACAACATTATATTTAACTAGTGGCTTGAAGGGGCCAAAGCCCCTAACCTTTCTCCAATACTCTGCATCATCTGATTTTCATGCTGAGGAAAATAGTACATTTTAAGTAGGATCACATGTTTTAATGTAAACAATGCAGACATTTTTAAATCCCCATGCTTTTCTTATAGGGGATGTTTTACATTAATTCTCATTTGTTGGTAACTTTTTAGAAATAATGCTATTTTTTCCGAGTCCCTGGGATCGAGACCTTCAATTTGAGCCGTCTCCCATCGTCTGCGATTTGCCAAACTGCCACAATTTTGACTTAAAAATTTTGCTTACAGAATTATATTATATTTAATTTGACTTATGGCTACTTGAGTTTCCCAGCTAAACTTATTAAGTTTTAAAAGAGATTAAAACCAATAACTCCTAACAAAAGTTATTTTAGTAGGCCTATTAACAATTTTTATTTTAGTTGTACAAGTCCTTTATGTAGATTTAGTGTTGTAAATTTGAAAACTATTTGTTCAACATTTAGAATGCCATTACTTGACATACAAACACACAACAACTTCAATCGCTACTTTCTTTAAATGATATGATTCTCAATCTCTTTTCTCGTTGAAATACTCAAATATTACTTTACTTAAGTATTAAGTATGCTCTTAATGAATCTACTGGTTTAATTGTTTCACACAACCTAAAAAAGTTTTACTGTAAAAGAGTAAAAATTAGTTGAAAGTAAAAAAAGAATTTTTTGAATTGATACATTTTCATTAATTATTTACTTTTTCTGACATGTTAAAATTACATGTTTTATTTATTTTTTACCACATCAATTATTTTTGGCTCTGATGTTAAGTAATTAGCTTAAATACTGTATAGGTTTGTTTAAAATGAATAGGCCCTATATCAGTAATACTTTTAAATTGTATAATTATATAAATGTGAAATCAGTAATAGTACCTATGGTTTTTCTTATAATATTTTCTACCTAATATTAAGTGCAAGGATTTTTTTAATCATAGGTGTATTCTAATTATAATGGTGGGGTTTTTATTCTTATAGTTTATCACTAACATTGAGTGTAGTAGTTGTTTTAAAATCCTAGGTGTAAACAAATTATGTGATCCTTGAACTTTTCTTTGATTCAAGAATGTTTGGTGTTTCATTGATAGTTTCCGTTTGGTCATGTGGTAGGCCTATCAATCCTAGCAGTGGCAGGCAGAGACATTGTACTCAGTGATGTGCTGTGGACGGCCAAATTTAAACTCCTCTCTGCTCTGTTATTTTGGGCCCACCAAGGCCTTTATCCCCCATTCAAAACATCAATGAATACTACCCTGATGGGCATTACCACAAATTTGTCTTTATGTTTTTGTCTGCCAATGTCTTAGTAAGTGATAAATAATGGTTTTGTACTATTACTGTTAAATCGTCTTTGTCTAGTATAAACATCATTAATCTCTGAATTACTGTTAACATTGTAATTTTATCAAACAATTAATTTTGCTATAAAGTTTTTCATATCACTGTTTTTGCTTGGAGCTAATTAATTGTAGTTAGCTCTCACTGTGCCTAATTGTAGTTAAAAATTGTGAAGAGCCGAAGAATTTTAGTATATTAATAAAAAAAGTGGGGCCAACTTATAGGCCTACAACTTATTCATGGATTAACTTTTAGTTAGGTGAAGTTTTACTTTTACTTTCCCCCCCTATACATAGTGTGTGAAGAGTGTCATACACTATCATAAGATATAGTGTACACCCAACTAAAACCAAAATTCCAGATTCAGCCACATCTGACTATATGGGTGGCATAAAAAAATTAAAATATGCCACAAACCAAAATTTTAAATGACTCATAAAAAAATAAAACACGTGTGTACTTTTTCTGTTTGATTTTGGTCAGGGATTCTGTTGTTTGTTTGTTATTATGCATATACCGGTATACATAATATATTCATACACTTTTTTGAATTTGAGTTATCAGTGGAAATTCTAATTTTGATGCCTGAACCATGGTGGCCAGATACAAATTATAAATATAGGACATGTATAAAGGAGTGCATTTGTCATGAAAGAGGACAAATAAAAAACTGAATACTTATAGTTAGCCTAATCAACTTTAATTAATATGTTTTGTATAAACATGAGTTTAACATTAAAAACATTGTAAACTGTATAATCAGGAAGAGTACTTCTGACTTGAAGAAATTTGTCCTAGTAAGTAAAGTCTGGACGTCAGATACTTGTTAAAGGTCTGTGTGTGCATGTAATTTCTTTGAAATTATATCTCACGATTAATATACCTTTTACAGATTGAATATTAAGTTTATTTCATATATTATTATTTATTGATGTCCCTACACTGTCATATAAAATCAAATCAAATAAAATATTGTATTGTCACAATACTTTTACAAATTAGCATTGCCAAAAAAACTGGTGATATTGTCAAAACAAAAATAATTGATTACAGTAACCAATCAATCAATCAATAATTCCTTTATTGCCTTAAAACCTGTACAAGCATTGGCACGAGTCATTTACAAAATGTACCTCTTACAACAACAAAATAGTCAACACTTCTTAATTATAAATTCCTTATATAGTCATGGACACTGTAAAACGCCCCTCTCAACAAATAGGTCTTAAGATTCCTCCTAAATTCATCATGAGGCATCTCCACCTTGAGGCAATCAGGCAACGCATTAAATAGTTTGATAGAGCAATAATAACATTGTTTGAAACAAATGTAGTTTTATGTTTTGGAATTGGGAGATTTAAACTTTGGTGAAGAGAATATACTGTAGAGATTCTGAACTCAAAAAGCCCACGGTTTTTCATAAAAAATATTAGTGTTTCAAAAATATATATGGAAGGAAGTGTCAACAGGCCACACTGACGAAAATCAGTGCTTTAAACTACTTATAATTGGTACTTACACTAACAAAATCAGACATACCGTAAGTTTGATATCATACTGAGCATTGATATTGGAAAACACTCTTTCCACATTTGAGTTAATACCCAGCAAAGAAAAGAAAAATTTAGAAATTTGTAATAACTCTGAAAACATTCACTGTTATTACAATAAGTGAAAACTTCCACCCATTTCATATGAAGTAATAGGTAAAAATCCTCGTTTTGAGCAGTTATTAACTGTTTAAAACAATAAAACTGGACAAATAACTTGTCATCTGCGTTATCAATACCCCTTGTTTGAGGATTGAGGATCTTTAGGGGCGTGTTTAGTTATATTCTGTTTTTGTATTACAACATTGTGTACATATTTTATTGTGTTATGCTTTGTACTTGTAAATGCCGGACATTTTTCAAATTTCCTAAAAGCCAGGAGGGCGGGAGGAAAGGAGGACATGTCCTCCAAAAGCCGGTCATCTAGTTCTATTATGTGCTCGCTGGTCTGGTCACCCTGGCCTGAACCTAAAAAGGTGGTTTTCACAGTGATGTCTGTCCGTCTGGACATGTACAGGCCTAGAGACCATACCAGTTGTCCAATTTTGATGAATTTTGTTGAAATTTGTATTGGTATAATAATCCAAGGTATCTGCAAACATTATATTTTTGTTATTTATGATTTTTTTAACATTTCTTAATAATAGGTCTTAGGCTTTAAAAATTTTGACTACAGTTTGGTGGTTTACAGTGCTCTAGGTCCCTAGCAAAATTACACTATAATACCCACATTTATGGGAAAATTCTTGATCAGAAATTACAGGAATTTAAAGGTTCCAAGACTACATTTTCTTTTTGTTGCAAAAAACCATTATTTTTTATTTAATTAATTGTACTTATCACCATTATAAAGCTAAATAAATTAGCACCAGTATCTTAAATTATAATTCCAAGGCTAGGCTAATGGTTGCCTAGAAAATTGAAATTTTCAATAATTAGGCCTTGCCGTAAACACAGAAAGTTGTCTACTGCTATTTTGATCAAGAACCGATAAAATTAAGTATAAGTAAAAATAAGTAAGTAAGTGTTTAAACTCCTTAAAATTCCTTAACTCTATAACTACATGGTGAAAGTATCATTGACTTTGTAAATCTTTAAAAAAGCAATATGGGTGAACAATTCTGAAAACAAATAATTATTAGGTTCAAGGTTTACCCTGTACTTTAGGAGCTGTGCATATATTACATCACGCCTCCCGGAGGGGGGAGTGCAGTACATTGTGACAAATCGTGATAAGGGGGAGGGGGGGATTGAGGGCTGTGTTATGCGTCACGATTAATGGCATTAAAGCCTGCAAAATTGTCAGTTACAGAGTGATAAAATAACGTACCAACTATTAAATACTTTGTAATTAACTAGTGTGATGTTACAGGGGGGTGGCGGATATATCCGCCAACCGTCCGCTAAGCATGAACGACTAGCGGATATATCCGTCTACCGTCGGCTAAGCACAAACAATCAGCAGATATATCCGCTTATCGTCCGGGAAGGGTTAATACGTTAGGGTTTTTTTTTATTCACAGTCATAACTCAGTAACGGCTGAATGGATTTCAACATTTGAGGTGTCAAATTAAAGGTATTTTTACGTAGATTTGTCAATACGTCTAAGGATTTTATGAAAGGGCATCACTTAAATACAGTATCGGGCTAAATTTTTGGAACAGTGGCGCTATCCAACGGTGGAAGTCTAAACTACGTGTTGATTGAAAGTACGTTAATCGTATTATTCTCAGATGTTATCATCCGTTATATTATCAGATGTTATTTTATGTTTCTTTACAACTGAAGTAACCTTTCGTTGGGTACATACTTGCTCAGATTCGAGCAATAGGACAACTAGTAAATATAAAGGAATTTATTAATTAAAAGACGGCTAAAAGGTATGTTTAAGTTTTCTGAAATCATTTATTTTAAGGGGTTCTTCAGTTTATTCTTGAACAATTTTAAATCAATAATAAAATTCTTATTTCTTTGGGAAGGTCATAAAGTGTATTTTCATTATAATTGATTTATTTTATGAAAGGTTGTTCAGTAATTTAAAACAGATCATAAGCCCAAGATAAGTTAAGGAGAAAATGAATTAACTTTCTGTTCCTTTAAACCTCTTTTAACAAGTTATTTATGTAGATTCTTACCTGGGTACAAATATAGTAGTGTTAGAGAAACTTCAGACCAGTTTAGTAAAAATAAATTTATATTTGAAGTCAGAAAATATTTATTATTTCCCACTTAACAGAACATAATTAATATTAATTTGTAAAAAGTGTTTACACCAGTGGCGGAACTAATTTTTTTGGGCCCCCCGCAAAAGTTTTGTCATGCCCCCATCCCCCCACATTTATAATAATTGTACAGTTTCACCCTATCCCTATCCATTATTCTAGATTATGGGATAAGGTTGCTTGACCCAGACGTTTCCTAACTTCCAAATTCACAACTTCAGTCAGTTCCAGCCTGCAGCATTGTGTAGTTTTAGTGATTTAATAACTCCCAACAGGTTTATCATTAGGCTAGCTAAAATGTTTTTAATAGTTTCATCACGACAATGTAGCATAAAATACCTAAAAATTAAGCCGACAAGTGCCGAGTCAAAACTTGAAGTCCAGATCCCAGGTTAGCAATTCATGCTGTTCCTGTCCAAATGTGGAAAAGGTATTTGGAGTGGATTTATATTCAGTTTGGAGTAAAATGGCCGCTACAGCGTTTACGGTTGTACCTTGAGGTTTTGAAAAGGATCTCATCATGAGCCCCCGATTTATAATTTATTACTATCCTAAATGCTGATTCACCTTCAAAACACAGTTCAAAAACTTTTACACTACTATAACAACTGGTTTAAAATTGTTGTGCAAAATGATGAAATATTTGTTAAAATAGCTCACTTTAAAGTATACTATTAAAGTAATTAGAACTGAGGAAAATTAAAAATAATAAACCTTATTGCAGTTTGAAAGTGTGTCATTTATTAAACACTAATAGTGCCGTGATCTGATACACTTAAACAATCATAGCTCGCTTATTTTTCATGTGATTTTTAAAATCTAGGTGTCATTACATTTGTAATAACATTTACAATAAAACGTTATTACCTACTATAATTTTTGTTAACCTACCGATTTCGGAGTTATTGTTTAACGAATAATTAAAATGGCCGCCATCTTGAAATGGTTAAGGTTAGAAAACGAAAACTTCATAGGACAATAGACCTTATACCCATCAATATTCTTTTTAAGTTTGAAAAACATATTTTAAGCGGTTCTTAGTTTATGAATTTCCTTGTAAAAATCACATACAAACGGTCAGACGGAAAACGAAGATAGATAAGCTATATACTTATGTGACATTTTTTTGTTTGTTTTGACCTCAGGAACAATATCCTAAAGTTTGTCGGTGTATTTCATATACACCCTTGTTCACTTGACAAATTTAAAAATAGTAAATTATTCTACTAATGAATAAATAATGATGACGCTAAAACAAAATATAATAACGAGTTTGCACGCAGCACATTGACGTGAGGGAGTGAATTTCCATATAAAAACTTGTAAAACTCAAAATCCAATACATACAAACATTTATTCCAATTTTTATTGAAATCTGAAAACATTGATTTTTTGGCTGTTCTGATGCTCCTGGTTTCATTTACCTGCAAAGCTAGGAATAAAATTTTAATTATAATGGTAGGAGAAGATCCAGGCAGGCTTGAAAGTAGGTGTGAGTTTCTGGGGATGATAAAAGTACTCTAACAAAGGAATAACAGGGTTTTATAGTGTAAAACCCCCATAAGACAACGTACTGTGTTTAGTCGAAACACATTTTCTTTAATAACTCCGTAGATATTTATGCTAGAATGACGAGTGAGAGCTTAAAACTTTTGCCTCACTAATTCCCATCTTTTCACATGCATTAATTTTACATCTGGGGCTTTTCTGACCCTTTTTGGGCCCAAAAACACGAAAAAGATTAATCCCTTAAAAAGGGGTTTGGAGTTGTCCGATTGTTTTGCCCAACAAACTTGTCCAACTGATTACAGAAAGGAACGTCCCTACCAAATTTGAAGTAAATCAGACAAAAAATGTGACCGCTAGAGTGCAAACACACATATATATATATATACAATTTTGAACGACCCCCCAAAACGTGTTCAGGGGGTCACGTTAGGAACTTCTATGGTGGTTCCGGGCTTAAGTTTCACCGTGCGGGTCATGCTAATAGTTCACTTTTCCATAGGAAATTCACTAACAATACCATGGATATTTTTGCACATAAACCTATTCAGCTTGAATATAACGTGTGACATCTACTACATAAAATTTGATCAAATAATAACAATATAAATATTGAAATATTTTAGTTTTTAAATATTATAATTATATGTCTAAATAAACAAATAACTACAAAACAAACTATAGGTCCTATCCATACCCTGTTAAAAGTTAGTAAATAAATACTGGATAATTAACTGAAAGGAACCATTTAGTAAAATATTTTAAATGGTAGCAAAAAATCAAGAAATATAAGAATTTTAGCTTTACTACTCCTCTAAAACAACTATTTACTAATTTTAGGTAGCCTCAATTTATGATTTAAGCTTTTATATCTTTTAAATGTTTGTTCTTAACACAGCTGTTGTGTATAAACGTTAGTTTGTGAGATATGTTTGTTTTATCTGCCTATTTTCTGCGTATTTATATTTACATTGGAAATTTGCTGAGGATGCATTTGAGGTTTGCTGCAACGTGACCTCAAATTTGATTCATTGTGTGAGTTATAAAGTCACAATCAGAAATAATATGACATTTTACTTACAGAAAAAGATAAAGAAAGTACTAAAGAAGATGGCGGAGGGAAGCCGATAGCCAATGGAGTGACAGAAGTAAATGGCAACTGCGATGGATCCGAGGAGGTGGAGAAAGGGGAAACTGAGGCCAACGAGAAGGGAGGAGACAAGAAAGATGACGCGGAGGTTGTGTTCATTCAGGATATGGGCTTCACGGTCAAGATTGTCAGCCCGGGCACGGAGGCGTTTGACATCCAGGTTGGTTTCTTTATTATTATTTAGCCCCCCATATTATTTATGAAGTTCTATGGTTGTGATCAAACAAAAACAGTTAGTAAGATATTCATGTTACATTTTCCTTAAAGATATTTCTAGGTTCAGCTTGATACAAGGAGGAAGGTTTGGATTAAAAATAGCAGTGGGGGACGTAAAAGAGGGGAGGGAATCTGATTAAAATTTTTTTAATATCTAAGAATATATTTTAACCAATTAAATCATGGCAAATATTATTTGAAGAAAATATAACTGATAAAACGCTCCTTTAGAAATATCTTGCCACATTCCTGCTAGTTCCTTTCATTCAGGTGACCTGCACAACATTTCCATGTGGAAGACATGCTTAGTGGCTCTGCTGAATAATCCACTAATCTAACATCCAACTCTCTTCTGTACTTTAGCAAAAGCCAAAATAATATAGGGATTTAAAGCTCGCTAAAAAGTAATGAAAGTAAATTTATTTTCTGATGGATATGTGGCAGCATTATTTTTTTTAACTGATGACAAATTTGTAAACAACCTTAAAACATTTCTGTACTTAAATATGGGTATTAATAATTTATTTAGGTGCTAACGTTCATATCAAACATTTACTAAAAATAAAATTTTAAAAATTGTACTAAATACAGTAATCTTCATATTATTCAAATGTTTTGTAATTAATTTGATTTCAGTGTTCCAGTGTCTTAACAACAACATAAAGAAAAATGTCTATCATTTGCTTTGCGTCATTTGCACAAAATATATTATTTGCTCAAGGATGAAGTAATTCGTATGAAGATAGGATGGGGCCAACATATGAAAGTGGAATTCTAGTAGAGGGGCTAAAATCCATGTTAGCAAAAAAATAAATAAATAAAAAAACATTCTGAAATATCACGAGTTTCTGCTATTGAACTTCAAAATAATAATGTAAAATGTCAATATTTTCAACAGTAATTATTTTGATTGAAGTGCAGATTTAAAATTGGAACAAAATGACAAAATTTGGATAAACAAACTTATTTATTACCTGAAATATCTTATTTGGCCTAATAACCCTGATTCTTTTTTATATTACGGAAAATCTTGGTTCATAGTACACTGATTGTTTGATGTGGTGATGCGTTGCAGGTGAATTAATTTAAGAAATATTGAAAGAACAAACTCATAAGTAACAAATTAGGTTTTAATGGAAAAAACCATAAACATAAATATAAACACACATGATTGGCAATAATAAAGAAAACAGTCATGTGGATTAGTATCAGGTGACAACTGCACCAAACATACCGCCTGCCAAAAACTTAAAAGTTTTTCTTATAGTTTCTTGTTACTTATCATTGATTTTAAACATCATTTACGGGCAAAGGGCATAACTTCACAATTGGACGGATACTCATACTGATACGTGGGGAGAAGAATGCACTGCGACCTAACAAGATATTTCCTAGAGCTCTCAGTTCCTTCCTAGAGCTTGTTATGTTTTAGAACCTAATTGCAATTAAACTCTGTTTGTTTGTCAAATTTAAAACTCAATTTACTTCTATTTCATTAATTTGTCAATTACAGTTAAACAGAGCGAGTGTTGCTGGGCCCAAAAACACTCGTGGATTTCTGATTTAGTTTTGGGTTGCTTGAATGAAAAACTGATTGCAAGAAACTACTTTATTTAAACCTAAAAAACATTACAACTTATGCATGCCTTAATTAGAGCCAGAAAAGACTATTATTTATTTATCTGAAATGTATCACCTTAGAGGTTATGGCTTTGGTCGATTTCTGGCCTTTTTACTTTTATATTTTTTTTGTATTTTATATTTTAATAACTAAATGCAGTTCTCAAGTAATAGTATTAAGTTGTGGCAATCCGGAAATCCTTGTTAATCAATTGGTGGTTTATAAAACAAGCGAGTGGTCGGGAATAAACAATAATATTCTAGTCCTCCTAACAAAACCTCCTGACCTCCGACACACTCTATCCTCCTATGTTATTCTACCACCAAATAAAATTACACATTTGAACAATTCATGATTAACTTAATTCAATATGCGTGTGGATCCTGATTTGAGCTCTGAACTGCAAATTAATTTACTTTATACTCTTTTTTAGCGAATTTCCCCTATAGGGAAGAAGCTATTACCGTAGGTCTCATGGTAAGACTTAAGCCCGAGACCATGATAACTTTTTGTTTTGAGGTCCCCAGATGTCCAAAACACTATTCGTTCAAATTTATATATATGTATATATATATCTATATATATATATATATATCTATATATATATATATATATATATCTATATATGTGTCCGTGAATGCGATAACTTGAGTAAAAAACGTCCGATTTCGATGAAATTTGGCTCAAATGTGTAAACTGACATTTATGACTTTAAGTTCGAAAACCAGAAAAATCGGACTATGGGAAGGGGGGTTTATGGGGGTTTTAAATTTTCCAAAAATCAGTTTTTTGCATTTTTTACCCTAAAATTTTTAAAACACTTAATTTAGGTTTAGACCATGTTATAGAGCTTAAAAAAACAAATAATATGGTATTTTGAATTATTAACCTAGGTTAAGTGGTTGCGGAAAAAATCCAAAAAACCTGCTCATAAAATCTCCCATGTTAATCTTATGGGAAAAAGGTTTTTGGCTTTTCCTCAGTTAATTTTACTTTAAACTTCACATTTTCTTTTACCAATCACTTCAGCTCCACAAAACAATCATTTTGGTGTTTAAATTGTGATTCTACGTCAAACCGTTGCAGAGATATTCAAAGTGCTAAACACAGTACGTTGTCCAATGTTATCCTTATGGAGAATAAATAAAATTTGATATCTTGATTATTTATGAATGTATATTGATGAAATTTGGTATGTGGCTTCATGTTGTACTGGTATATTGATAATTGCACAAAAAATAAATGTTTTGTTGACTGTCCCCGTAGCAGCTAACCTGCATACTCAGCCCTAATGTAATTCTTATGGAGAATAAGTAAAGTTTTATATCTCCCTTAATTATGAACATAAATTAATAAAACATGGTAAGTAGCTTCACCTGGTTCAGTTATATTGATAATTGCATAAAAACTCATTTCTTATCTTCCTCGTTGCAGCAAACCTGCGTACTCAGTCCTAATGTTATTCTTATGGGGTATAAATAAAATGTAATAAATCACTTATTTATGAATGTATTTTTGTCAAACTTGGTGAGTGGCTTTATGTACTAGTGAGAAACATATCAATGCATTGGAAATTCGCTGAGTACGCAGGTTTGCTGCGACGGGGGGTATTTTAAATCAACCAAATAGTAACACTGTTGTATAAGCATTGAATTTCCTAGAATTTCGGATTCTACTCAATTTCCAGCTCTCACAATTATTTAAGATTTGAGACAATATTATTAAATTTAAATATCTTTCAAAAGTATTCTTGCTTAAATATAAATTAATTCTTGTACAGCAGTTACATTTTCAAATTGTATTACAATAAATAGAAAGTTGTGTTAAATGATCTGTGAATATGAAATTACATCAAATAAATTAACAGTGATAAATGAATTCAAACTTAACAATTTATTAAACCTTGATCAGTATCAACTATGACATGTGCTCTGGCGAAATATGACCAAATATGTAAAATAAATAAATGTTACTTACATGACCATTGTAGAATATTACATACGCACACAATATAAATATACTGTAACATAATAATGCACTAAATTCTAATATACCAGTTGTTTAATTAAGATTTATCCCCAAAAACGACAAGAATGGCAGTGTTTAAACCTGCTCTTAGCACGTGTAAATTTTGAAAGTTTGATAAGTTAATTAATTCGAATGCGAGATTGTACCGCGAATTCCGGCCTTTTCTTTAAAATAATTCGCGAAATAGAAAACGTATGGGGTGTACCCCGTTAACAAATCGACGAACTTTTAGAATTGGCAAAGAAACGCGGTATTAATTTAGAAAAGAGTTTAGATGCTGTTACGCCAAATTGTTCCGAGCTAAGAGAACGAGTGGCCGCAGTCGATCAGTTTTATGAGCGAGGCGGGTCACGTGACTGCATTGTTGTTACGTCCTTATGTGCGCGTTAGTGTCTTCTAGACGTTTCTGATATGGCGGCAAGTTTGAGTTTGAACTTACAAGCTCCTCCAGCGCTAACTCCTTGATGGAATTTAGAAGCTGGGGGGGTTCTAAACGGGAAGCATCCCTAATCCATTATTAGGGTTTGGTATGATCCCAAACTCCTTGCCTTTTTTTTGGCCAACCGCATCACATTCAGCCAGTAGATGCCTCGGGGTTTCCTCCTGCTCCTGGCAGAATCTGCAGCCATTCTCTTCTACCATACCATACCATCTTCTTAAGGTGGCCCTTAATTCTGCAGTGTCTAGTGAGATACCCTGTTAAAATTATTAGGCTGTTCTTGTTAAGCCTGATCAGATTTTCAGATCTTCTATGATTAAAGTTTCCAAGCATTTCCTTGGCTTGTCTACATCCAGGAAGAGTCACCCACCTGCTTGCTCTCTCTACCTCTTCCCTCTCTTTGAGTTTTCTCCTGAAGAAAGCATCCTCTAACCCGCACCCTGGCTAGAAGGGGCCAGTGGAGGGTTTTGCCGCCCTTTCTCTTGCAAGCCTGTCTGCTTCTTCATTGCTACTCCTTGGTGGCCCGGCACCCAGAGGAGAGACACTGTGTTTGTCCTGCCTAGCATATTTAAACTCTGCCGGCAGTCCCACACCATTCTGGAGCTGATTACCGGTGAACTCAGCGCCCTGATGGCTGCTTGGCTATCTGATAGGATCGCAATATCCCGCTTCTTGTAATTCCTACTGAGGTTGAACTGTATGCATCTCTCAAATCGCATTCACTTCTGCCTGAAAGATGCTCGGGGAGATCCCCATGGACTCGGTGTATTTGGTCCTCGGGCCAAACACTCGAACACCAGTTCCCTCATTGGTTTTTTGACCCATCAGTGTACCACCTGATGGCATGTCTTGCAAGTAGATATGTGGACTCACCATTCCACTGTTGCTTGTTGCCTAGTTCAGTGCTAAAATTCTTTTCAAAGTTGAACCTTCTGATTGCTGAGTCCCTTGGGAGGTTCAGTTCAATTGGACGGATGAATTCTCCTTCACTTGTCCACAGTTTTGCTACTCAGGGAATACCATCTGGGAAAAAGGTAGAATAGTGGTTTTTTTTGTGACTGATGTGGTATGAAATATTTAGGTTTTACCTTACATCTACACACCTCATATGTCCTAACTGTAGATATTCGTCCATGAACTGGGTATACTGTTAGCGAATTTCCCCTATAGGGAAGAAGCTATTACCGTAGGTGGCATGGTAAGACTTAAGCCCGAGACCATGATAACTTTTTGTTTTGAGGTCCCCAGATGCCAAAAACACTATTCGTTCAAATTTATATATATGTATGTATATATATATCTATATATATATATATATAGATATATATATCTATCTATATATATATATGTGTCCGTTACCGCGATAACTTTTGAAAGAAGCGCCCGATTTTTATGAAATTTGTCACAAATGTGGAGAGTAACATTTATGACTTTAAGTTCGAAAACCAGATTGATCGGTTTATGGGAAGGGGGTTTTATGGGGGTTTAAAATTTTCCAAAAATCAGTTTTTGAACTTTTTACCTTAAAATTTTAAAAACCTTAGATTTTTGTTATAGCCATTTTGTAGAGCTTAAAAAACAAACAATTTAGTATTTTGAATCATTAAGCTAGGTTTAGTGGTTGTGGAGAAAAGTAAAAAAAAGTGTCCATAAAATTTCCCATGTTAATCTTATGGGAATACGGTTTTTAGGTTATCCTCAGATAATTTCACTAAAAACTCCACATTTCTTTCTACCAATCAGTTTAGCTCTACAAAACAATCATTTTGGCGTTTTAATTGTTGTTTTACGTACAACCGTTGCAGTGATATTCAAAGTGCTAAACAGTACGTTGTCCAATGTTATCCTTATGGAGAATAAATAAAATGTTATATTTTGATTATTTATGTATGTATATTGATGAAACTTGGTATGTGGCTTCAAATAGTTGTGGTATATTGATAATAGCACAAAAAAAGTTTTTTGTTGATTTTTCCCGGTAGCAGCAAACCTGCATACTCGGCCCCCATGTTATTCATATGGAGAATAAGTAAAGATTTATATCTCCCTTAGCTATGAACCTAAATTAATAAAACTTGGTGTGTAGCTTCACCTGGTTGAGTTATATTGATAATTGCAAAAAAACACATATCTTATCTTCCTTGTTGCAGCAAACCTGTGTACTCATTTATAATGTTATTCTTATGGAGAATAAATAAAATGCTATACTGTATATCACTTATTAATGAATGTATTTTTGTGAAACTTGGTAAGTGGCTCTAGGTATTAGTGATACCCATATATTTGCATTGGAAATTCGCTGAGTACGCAGGTTTGCTGTGACGGGGGTATTGTTTCAATTCATTGTTACGATTTAAGCAAAACTCTAGATTCTTGATACTCTGACTTGCCTTGTTATAAGATTTTCCTGGGTCAGGAGGTTCCGATCGAAAGGGTTAACTTTACAATATATCTACCAGTAAGATCTCTTTCAGTTGTTTGATTATACACTTGTTCAACATATTGATCTTCGAGGCTGATTTGAACTTTTTTGGGGGGGGTTCCTCTAACTCTCAAAATTTCTTAAGAGACGAATCCAAAGGATTGTTTTCAGAAATGCAAAGATGTGTCGTTAGACTAGAAGGCATAAGGTTACTGATAGTTGTTTTACCAGTTAGATCCCAACCAAAAATAGTCCTAAATGGTGTAGGGTAGCCAACCTTTGATGGCTTCCACCCGCCATCGAATATCTCCACAAACATATCAGCTCCTATTAAAAGATCTATCTTACCAGGCACGTCAAAATGGGGATCAGCTTGTACAAATCTCTTACGTTTGGGGGCAATGGTTGGCAAGGTAGCGGTGCAGTGATGCAATCTAGAAGAACTGCATTAACTTGTAAACATGGGTGGTTTTGAAAGTAAGGTTTGATGCAGCAATCAATTGATTCATTAGCGGCCTTTATAGGGGACTGAGATATTCCTAGTATTGAAGTTTCATTGTTTTCACGAGGCAAAGATAATTTATTCTCACACTCATCTGTAATGAAAGTTACTTGTGAACCAGGATCAGAAAGTGCTCTGATGGTGTGGAAGATTCCATTTGAATCCCTAATTTGGATAGCAGCAGTACCAAGGAGGGTGGTAGATGTTGAAGTAATGTTCTCATGGGTAGAAATCGAAGTGGTTTGAGAATTGAGTAAGCAGTAACGTCTGTCCTGCGGTATGTACAGTGGAACCTCGATAACTCAAACCTCTGGGGGAGCGGCGAAAATTCGAGTTATCGAATATTTCGAAATATCGAGGTTTGACTTATCAAGGTGATTTTCCACAGACTTGGACTTATTGAGGGTGTCAGTAACACAATAGATGGATCATGGAAGGGTATAATCCTTACATAAGTTCGAGCTATGCATAAAAAATAATCATACCGTATAATAATTATTATTAAAATTAAAATAGATTTGAACAATTTTAAATGTTTAAAATAAGGCCGGAAATATATTGTAAAGCTTCTTTGGTTAACGTAGTAGAGGACAAAATACTTCCTTCAGTGAAAATATTGTAGAGGAGGAAAGTAGACAAATAATGACTCACAGTTTGGTATTTTGGTGATGTTTTTCCCGTTCAACCACTTCCTGTCTATTTTATAGACTTTTTTGCTCAGTTCTTATCACCTGCCCCAGTCAAATCCCTCCCGTTTACAGAAGTCAGTTCTGGTTCTGACCAACTACGCATCAATTTTATTTAGCTGAACATTAATGTACTGTAGGCTGTTAAAATAATTTGCAAAACTAAAGGGAACAAAACATGATAACAATTAAAATTGCAGAGCATTGTTGGAATTAGGGTGAAGCAGTACGGCACTTTTTTTGTTTTAAAATTGTCGACAGTGTTCACTGGTGTTCCAAACTGCTTCCCGATGTCACTGTTTTTATTTCTGGTGTCAATAACCTCAAATAGTCTTGTACTTCTCCTCATGGGGTAGAGTTTTGCCAACACGTTTTACCAAACTGCAAACACTTTCTAAAAACAACCTAAAAACTATGTTTCACGTACTGCATCCAGAACCTCTTAACTCACACTAACTAGCAACTAAGATCACAATCTAATCAATTCAAAACCATTTTATAAATATATGTAATTTACAACAATATGAGACTGTTCCCTATTTATGAAATGAAATCCTCACATAAGTGAAACCCGTGCGTGAGGATGAGTGTGTTTGATATGCGTGTTGCTCATCAACATAAATTTGTCGGTTGTTTTATCGACACCAGGAGCAACCGGGAAAGAGATTTAGTGGGGAGGGAGGGTTGAAATTTCCGGCTGCAAAGTCACTGGAGGTTTGGTGAATCAACAACTTCTACTTATAGAGGTTCTCTAGTCAATACTTCGACTTATATAGGTATGGCAACTGTACATATTCGAGTTACAGAGGTTCTACAGATAAAACTTCGACTTATAGAGGTGCAGCAACAGGCTAAGAATACTGCAAAAATTTGAGTTATCAAGATGTTTCCTGTTAACCCTTCGACTTACAGAGGTAAAATAACATAGCTTTAGGTAGGCAAGTTCAAGGGGAATGACAAAAAATCGAGTTATCAAGGAATTTGACTTATTGAGGTTCGAGTTATCGAGGTTCCACTGTACTTACACTGGGTTTCGGCAGTGTAGCTGAAAACGTATGCGATGAATATGAATCATGAAGCATTGTGTAATGGCGTTTGGAACATATTTTGCAAAATGTTTTTGAGTTACATGACTTGGAAGAATGTCCATGGGACAGACAGTTGAAACATGCTTGTTTGGTTAACATGAATTCCTTGCGTTGCACAATGGATAAAGCAGTAAATTGTGGACAGCGATAGATTACATGATCCTTATTGTTACAGTATAAGCAGGTATACTTTTCTTGTGAATTGTTTGACAGATGAATATTGCGGGGTGATAGCTGTGAGGTAAGAGGTGTAAACTTGTTACAAACTTACTTGTTTGGAAAAACTTGGGTCGATTCACCATTCCTGTTTGCGGAGTATTAGCTGAACTGTAATCAAGCGCGCAAGCTGCTTCAAGTGATTGCAATGATCCTTAAGAAAACTTAACAATTTTGCAAACATTGGAATCTCATCATTAGAATACCTTCGTTCAAAAAGCTGACGGGTATGTTTATCAAGTTTCTGTAAGATAACATGGCAAAGGATGAAATCACCTTAATCAACTGGAAACTGCATAGCTTTGAGAGTGGTAGTATTTTCAGATAATAAATCAATAAATGGCCTTAACTTTATACTCGCTTCATCTTTTAAGCATGGTACATTAAAAATGTCCTCAAGATAACAAGATCAAGAAGGCGTTTGTTGTCATAGCGTTCCTTTAATTGATCCCAAATGATTAGTTAGTTTTGAGCAGTTAAGGTAAGGTTTTAGCCTGTGACAAGGGCTCTAACTTTAAACAAGAAACAAGGTAATGCAACTTTTCAATGATTGGAAGCGATTCATTTTCTTGTATTAAGGACTGAAACATGTCTTTAAGATGAGGCCAGTCTTTAAGATGTCTTTAAGATGATTTCCAGAAAAAGTAGGTAAATCTATCTTAGGTAATCTAACTTGAGGTTGCATTTTAGGAGGAGTTTGATTCAAATTACTGTCAGTTTTAACACATTTCTTTTGAATTCCTAAAATATGGAAATACATTGCATCCACTTCGTCAATTGATGTTTGCTCATTTCCTATTTCATCAGTTAGCCCTAATGCAATCAATTTTGTCATTATTTCGGGTTGACACTGCTGAAAGATATATAACCTGAATCTAACTTTTGAAACCTAACTTGAAATTCAGTGTTGTCGTCAGATTCAATAACTATTTCTATAACTATTTCTTAGGTTATACAAAATAGTTATTCTTTTGATGAGACTTGCTTTCTTGAAACGAAGAAGTTCCAACTCATTTTCAATATCTTTATTAATTTTTTCAACTTATAAATTTTAGTATAATAAATTTTAATTTTACTTTTAACTTTAATGTCTCAAAAAAAGGGTCCAGTTAGTTATGTACTGTATTAACAATTGAAGCTGAAACTATCAGTTCATGATACTGCGGTTAATTACTAGCGGCAAATTTCAATGAAAGAAACTCAATACTAAACATGAATTAATAACATGGCTGATATAATAAAAGGTATTTTTGCATATGGCAATGAACTTGATCATCCTCTGTTTTGCTTGAAGAAAAATAGTTATGTTCAACGGTTCAACTCACCAAAACTTCCTTATTTATCAATAACTAGGTAAACTTTACTGTACAATCCATGGCTGATTCTATTCGGCACAGCAAGGACCAAATTGTTTGATGCGGTGATGCGTTGCGGGTGAATTAATTCAAGAAATATTGAAAGAACAAACTTATAAGTAACAAATTAGGTTTTAATGGATAGGAAACATATAAACATAAATATAAACACATATGATTGACAATAATAAAGAAAGCAGTCATGTGGATTAGTATCAGTAACAACTGCACCCAAACACTGATAGTTTAAAGTCATTTGTATTTGAAACCGCTAAGTGTTTCCTTTTTTCAAGAAGTCTGTTTTAAACCCAAAATAAATTTAAAGCGTTGTAAATATTTATGTAATATGTATTTAAATTTACTGTGTTTGTATACAAAAAAGAACAAAAAAAAGTGCTATAATAGAGCATGGTAAATAATAATAATTGCTCCAACATTAGGTTTTATAAACAAAAATTTTTTAATCCAAAAACCTATTTTGGTTTGGTTTATTATTTATCATGACATTAATACTTCCACACTAAATAATCTGGACTAACTGAGAGAGGAAGAGGGAATTTGGTTATCTTAAAAATAAACAGACTAGCTTAATCAAACACAGATACATACACTGTAGCCACAATCTAGCATAACCTTTCTAATTGACTGAACTAGGCTCCCTTCGTTAAACATTCCAGCTGCCACACAATGGCTGCCATCATGCTCCTGGCCAAATCATTTTTCGAATGTTATCAAACTTAATGTGGTCCATTTATCAGCCGGATGGAAACGCTCTGGCCAACTATGATAATGTATTGATTGTGGTTTTTTCTATCTTTAAATTAAAATTTATATAGAAATAATAGGAGAAGCTAGTTTTAAACATTTCTTCATCTATATTATTAAAAGAATTTCTGTATTTTTGTTCGGCGATTTTCGACCCCTAAAACTAGATTTTACATACTAGATTTTTTTGCTATCAATCGAAAGCTCTTACCCTCTAGATATGCCTTTTTGGGTTTCCATTAACTCTCGACCACGGAGCTTTGCCCCTCAAGCTCTCAAATTTTCAATGTTGATCTTAATGAATTATATTTTGTTTAGTTAGTCAGCTGATTGTAATGGAAATACACTTTTAAAATGTCTGGCCCTATGTCTGCTAGATCCCCGTGCGGAGAACGGGACATCTGCTAGTATTTACTTAAAATATTCAACACCACAAAACATAATCAATAAACATTAAAAATATAACATATGATTACAAAAAGCAGATGATAATTATAAAAAGTAGATCACAATGTTAATTATAACATATCCTTCCTGTTTTCTAAGAAAGTAAGTTTATTAGGTGGTCTCCTTTGTCGCTGTGATTTACTTCTTGCGATAACTAATCTCCAGTCTCCACCATTGTTTGATCCTTTATTCGTTCCTTAATTGTCTTCTGAAGATGGAAAACAACAAAATCTGGATATAGGAAGTGTTCTATTATATTATTACAGCGGTATAATAGCAAAGATAAAGCAGAAGATTCCTTTGGCAACATTTCAGGCTTTCTTTTAGCTCCTTGTGTAAATAGTGATACTTAAGAGGGTGCGATTACTAGAAAATGTGAGTCAGAGGAGTTTTAGAAAGCCCAATTTAAATAGGGCGACTTATTCCCACCAATTCGCGTTAGATTGCTGAAGATAACAAGCTGCATCTTTGCTACATCTTATAGCAATTTCGGCCATAAATGACATTTAAACCTCTTGAAATCGGGAGAAAATGAAAATAGAATCAACATAAGCGCCTGCAAATGGCAAACAAACCGCGTAATATCATAAACGATGATCCAGATCATTAATTGTCAGCTGTAAATGATGTAATATTGATTTTGAACGACAAACAAACCACAAAACTTATGAATGGACCACATGATTTCAGGATGAATGCCCGACGGGTAATTCTTCAAAGTTATAGGGGCTAGTGCCCTCATACCCCCCTGATGCAACACCTATAGTTGTGGTTGTGGTTTTCAGGTGTCTATCATGGAGCTGGTCCAGGAAATTCACCAGTTGCTGATGGATCACAAGGACACTTGTCATTGGACATGCTTCTCCATTTCGTTGGATGTAAACACACTTTAAAAACTTTGCTGATGTTGATTGTGGTTGTCGTTTTCAGGTGTCCAGCATGGAGCTAGTCCAGGAAATTCACCAGTTGCTGATGGATCGTGAAGACACGTGTCATCGGACTTGCTTCTCCCTTCAACTGGATGGAAACACTCTGGACAACTTTGCTGAGCTCAAGAACATCGAGGGACTCAAGGAGGGATCTGTAATCAAGGTGACTAGTGTTGCTTGATGTTTTTCCTCTGAAGTATTACTATTTTCAAAATATTCTGAAACATTTGAATTTTACTAGGTATTGATGTAGTATAGTTGGTTTTTTCATGTAACTAAGTTTGGATTTGATTTATTAATGAATTTCCTATGGAAAGTGAACTATTAGCATGACCCGCACGGTGAAACTTAAGCCCGGGACCACCATAGAAGTTCCTAACATAACCCCCTGAACAAGTTTTGGGGGTCGTTAAAAATGTTCTATAATATATATATATATATATATATATATATATATATATATATATATATATGTGTGTGTGTGTGTGTGTTTGCACTCTAGCGGGCACATTTTTTGTTCGATTTACTTCTAATTTGCTAGGGACGATCCTTTCTATAATCAGTTGGACAAGTTAGTTGGGCAAAACTCAGAAAACTCTAAACCCCTTTTTTGGGATTAATCTTTCAAATTTCGAGTTTTTGGGCCCTAAAAGGGTCAGAAAAGCCCCGGATGTAAAACTAATGCATGAAATAAAAAGATGGGAATTTGGTAGGCGAACCTTTAAGCCCTCTCTCGTAATTCTAGTATAAATATTTATCGATTTATTAATGAAAATGTGTATCGACCAAACACAGTTCGTTGTCTTATGGGGGTTTTACATTAAAAAAGCCTGTTATTCATTTGTTGGTATACTTTTATCATCCCCAGCAACCTCACGCCTACTTTCAAGCCTCACTGGACCTTCTCCTAACCTTATAATGCGCAAAATTGTATTCCCAGCATTACAGGTAAATGAAACCAGGAGCATCAGAACAGCCAAAAAATCAATGTTTTCAGATTTCAATAAGAAATTGGAATAAATGTATGTATTTATACTGATTTCGAGTTTTTAATGTTTGTTATGTGGAAATTCACTTCCCTCATGACAGCGTGTGCTGCATGCAAACTCGTTTTTATTTAAAAATTTATTTATGAATGAATGAAACTAGCTTTGCCTACATAACAAACTTAAAACTCAAAATCAATGTAAGAACAAAAATTTATTCCAATTTTTATTGAAATCTGAAAACATTGATTTGTTGGCTGTTCTGATGCTCCTGGTTTAATATAGCTGCATTGCTGGGAATACAATTTTGCATATTATAAGGTTAGGAGAGGGTCTAGTTAGGCCTGAAAGTAGGCATAATAAGGTTGCTGGGGATGATCAAAGTACACCTACAAATGAATAAGGTTTTTATAATGAAAAACCCCCATAAGACAACATACTGTGTATAGTCGATACACATTTTCTTTAGTAACTTGGTAAATTTTTATGCTAGAATGACGAGAGAAGGCTTAAAACATTCGCCTCACTAATTCCCATCTTTTTACATGCATTAATGTTACATACGGGTCTTTATTGAACCTTTTTGGGCCCAAAAACTCAAAATTTGACAGATTAATCACCAAAAAAAGGGTTTAGAGTTTTCCGATTGTTTTGCCCAACGAACTTGTCCAACTGATTATAGAAAGGAACGTCCCTACCAAATTTGAAGTAAATCGAAAAAAAATGTGACCACTAGAGAGCAAACACAATATATATATATATATATATATATATATATATATATATATATATATATATATATATACATATATATATATATATATATATATATATACAATTTTGAACGACCCCCTAAAACATGTTCAGAGGGTCATGTTAGGAACTTCTATGGCGGTCCCGGGCTTAAGTTTCACTGTGCGGGTCGTGCTAGTAGTATTCAATAGTAAATTTCCTATTGAATACTAATAGGAAATTCTTTAAAAACCTGATGATTTTGAAAGACTTGCACAGTACTTTGGCCACTTCCTACAACCTTGGAGTTTGTTATCTCAATAGGAAATAATCATAACTGCATTAAGAGACTAGTTCTTATCACTTAGTTATCTGTTGGTGCTTTTTATAGTTTCTATTTTCATACAAGTCATTGTGTTTTTAGAAGGATAAAGTTATCGAGTATTTTATTGCTGTCATGTACATAAATTTTTGTGACATCTTATAGTTTCTTATGTTATTTTAGGAGTTTGTTGTAATTTGGATGTTTTTCTTCCCTTGTTCCAATTTATAAGAAACTAGCTGTGTACCCGTCTTTCGTACGGGTTGTATATAAATGGTAGATTAAATAAAGCAAATAACAATCCACATTATTTTACAATATTAAAATTAAATTTTACACGTTTAATGTACAATGAAATCAAAGTTAACGAAATATACTGGCAGATAGTTTGGGTCCTGTTGCTAAGTCGAGGAACTCTGTCGGGTAGTAAACGGCGTGTGGTTTGCAACTCCAAATCGGTACACGTAAAAAACAAAATATATCAGGGAGGGGGGAGGGGGAGCATAAATATAAAATCGGCGGGGGGGGGGAGCAGAATATAAAATCGGGGAGGGGGCAAAAAAAATCAAATGGAGGGGGGGCAAAATATAAAACCGGAGGGGGGCAAAAATAAAAATCGAGGGGGGAGCAAAAATATAAAATGGAGGGGGGACAAAACTAAATAAAAATATAAAATCGAAAAGGGGGGGGGAGCAAAATATAAAATTGGGGGTTGGGCAAAAATAAAAATGGGGGAGCAAGAATTTAAAATCGGGGGGCAAAAAAATACGAAATGGTGGGGTGGGCAAAAATATAAAATGGGGGGCATTAAATAAAAATATAAAATCGAAGAGGGGGGGAGAAAAATATAAAATCGGTGGTGGGTGGGGCAGAGACAAAAATCGGGGAGGGGAGCAAAAATATAACCGGGGGGGGGGGGTACAGGAAGTATCGGTACAAATTGTTTTTATGTGCAAATAAGAATAGACCACAACCAGATAAAGCCACATTAATATATGTTCATTAATATTAATTAATAGCTAGCTGACATACCCGTTTTTCGCACAGGGGTTTTCTTTACCCGTTCTTTAGTCAATGCAATTTGCATTTTAGTTAGCTTGAAACAGCTGTTCTTGCTTCTGCTCTTTAAGCTGTCAAATGGAAGTGTCCTCAGCTGTTCGCATTACAGTTTCTGAATGTTTACTTTCTTCTTAAATGTAAACACTGAAACTTAGGACGCTCACGGGGCGTAGCCCGAGGGGATTTTAAGGAAGTGAATAGGCCTATATGTTGCATGGGTTCAAGATCTACCTTTATGTAATGTTTCACACCAGTCGGTGCAGTAGTTTTTGCGTTCACCCGGAACATCAGACAGACAGACGGACATATACCATCTCTTCTTTATAATATTAAAGATAAACATTATCAGGAAATTTACATATCCTTTCTCCTTTCTAGCACAAACTAAATCAATAAATTACTTAATATTTACTAAATAAATATAGAACATAAAATATGGTAGCATGTTGTGGCGGTTGTCCGGTTGACCCAACACGAACCTCGCCTTTTGGAAGTGCTGAGTCCAAAACTCCCCCAAAACGTCTCAGCTATGCTGTGCCCCAATGCTTTTATGGTTTAATATTAACCCTAGCCGTGGCCAACCAGCGTAATACGCTGGTTTCACGTGTCGCCTGAAATGGCCACCAGCGTAATACGCTGGTACGGGTGGAAATTTTTGTAACAGTAAAAAAATCATTAATAGTCAACTCAGAAGTGAACAATATTTATACCATTCGAAAGATCACATTCTGAACTTTCATTTTATTACATAAGTGAACCGTTTACAAGTTGTATAACAATGTCACGACGATTATAATTACTATGAAATTTTGCCACTACGCCATTCCTGCAGTCGACGCTCGGAAAATGTAAAAACACGACTTCTTTGGAATTACCCTGCTCGGGTAATTTTTGTCTTAGGATGTTGCGGGTGGTACCACTGCATAGCCAAAGAGTTTAGTTTCACTGTGGTATTGATTTTTAGAACGAAATATTGATTGCACAACAGTTACGATTTTATGAAAACACCTGTTTTCTGAATTCGTAACAAATGGCCAACCGGCGTAATACGCTGGTATGGGAAATGCGAATTACATCCAGTGCAAGTTATAAATACTAGTCATATAATATTTCATTTTGAAGAGGAAGAAATTTTGCGTTTGAGATTGGCAGCCTTGCCCATGGTTATTATTTCTGTCTGCTCTCTCGAAGACGAAGGAATTGCGTCACATCTCACATCTGGTACGTATTAGTCGGCCATTTCGTCTTTTGTCGTCGCTGTCGGTGGGTTTTATGCTCTCATGTTATCCGCGAATTATTGCTAAATCCTTTATTATTTCGGAGTGTTAGTGTTAGTGAAGTGTATGTGTGTATATAACAGTAATCTTTATGCATTTTATTATGCATAAATATTACTGAAGTGTGTGATATAGTGTTTCTAAAAAGTTGTTTTTCTTACAATGTCTCGAATGTTTGATTGTGATATAAACCAACAGGATAACATAATAATGGGAAGGGGGTGAGTAATTATATTTATTTTTATTACTTTTACAATTGTAAGGTAGGATGTATTTATTGAGTAGATTATTGAATAGGCCTAATATAAAAAATATTAATTTTGTAATTTTTCCTACATGGTGACCGCAATTTTCAAATTTTGCGGTTTTCCGTATATACTTACATAATTCTTACAAATAAAATTCTTTCCCCAACATATTATACATTTCTATGTAGGGAATTGAATGTCCTACTAAATGTATATATAGTATTTGGAGGAATAAATTTCTAAAAAAAGTTATATACTAAATACCGTAGAATCTTTTTTTTCCGAATACCCTAAAATTTCCAAAATTCATCTAATCATAAGTGATAACAATTTTTTACCATCAACTTTATGACTTTTTACATTTCTTATTTCATTATCTTTACAAACATATACATATTATTATTAGCATATACATATTTACATTACAATTTTACAGTACTAACTAACACTGTACAATTTTCACATTTTGCGGTTTTCCGTATATACTTACATAATACCTACAAATAAAATTTGTTCCCCAACATGTTATACATTTCTATGTAGGGAATTAAATTGTCTACATAATGTATATAATGAATTTTCCATAAAAAATCGGACGAAAAAGTTTTACCGAGGCTGCTTTTGAAATTTCAAAAATAAATTTCAATTTTTTTAAATTTTTTTTACTTTGCTGAAAAAATTACCACTTAGATCTTTTTTATTTGACTATTATATGATGCCCCTGTTCTTTCTGAACAAAATGAATATGTGGTTGGCTATGTTTAGTTCTCATTTCAAATTTATACAAATTTTCAAAAAAAGGTCTGCAAAATCGCCAAAATTGGTTGGCCATTCTACAGTTTTTGGGTGGCCACTGCTAGGGTTAAATAACCCTTTAATTCAATTCCCAAACTATGACTCTGCCCCATAGAACTCTATTAATACACCTGGGACGCTCAGGCTGTGTCAAGAAATCGGTCATTACCCCCACCCCTTCAGTGGCACTCACGGCCGCTCAGTGGATTTCAGCATTGTGCGCCCTATCGTTTACATGCTTTTGTGCCTCGCCATATTCATGTAATTACAATAAAGTGTATATATTATTTATCTGCATGAACTTCAGAATCTAACAATGTAAACTTCTTGTAGTTTGGTAATTTAATTTATTTGTAGTAATGAAAACTATTAAGTGTTTTAAAAGTGTGACACGAAAAAGTCTCTAAGCGTAAACTTTATTTGTTTTTGGGGTTAAAAAGAAATTTTGAGCGGAAAAGTTGTAGATAATTAGTTGATCCACAATTTTTATCCCAAACTTTTTTTCATAAGTTGATTTATTTGTTATGTAAAGAAGGAATTAACGTTTCCCGCGCTCAAACAAATTTGTGCCGCACTCATTCCAGCTAACTGACGCGAAACTTTGCTATACAACACGAATTTGATTGTATTAACAAGCTGAACTATGACATTATTTTACAGGCAGTAAGTGGTCTGTGGTAGCCACTCTTGTTTTTATTTTGGAAATAGATATTTGTTTCATTGCCGCTGTTTTGTATTAAATAAACTGAATCACAAGTGGAACCAACATATACAGTAGCATGTAAAATGACACAGGGAACAGGTTAATATTCAAAATGAATTTGAAACCCAATTTTAAATGATATTTTATTACAATATAAGACTATACAGTTGCTCTTAGACATCTTAAGTGTGATTAAATAAAATTAACTTATTCAATTTCTGCCATAGGCCCATTGATGCTTTATTTTCTTCCATGGATAGAGTCCGAGCTAAATCATGGCATCGTACTTTGAAAAACAAATAGAAAATCTTTTTCATAAGCTGCAACTCATGCCGATCAACATCAGGGGAGGTGATCGGATGGGAACAAAAAATGTTACCACCAAAGTAATTTATTGCACTGTTTACAAATTTATGAATGTCGCACGATTTCCTTTCATTGGAGAGTTTCATCGGCGTGCAGCAGCAGTGGCGATATTGAAAGCGTGTGTTTAACCTTTAAATGTAAGAAAACTGCCGACTGTATAAAAAAATGTTTTAAATAAAAGTTGTTATTCAACTCATTTCCAAAATTTTTCTCGGTTGAAGTTTGTTTCTACCTCAAAAATAAAAAAAGTTCACGCTTAGTAACTTTTTCATGTTCCAATTTGACTAGCTGATTATATTTTGCATTTTTATAAATATGTTAACTAACAGATCTATACGTTGTAAACTCCGTTGGAATCCTCAATTCTTTCAGATAAGAAATATATAAGTTTATTTACAATTCGGTGATCCCTGTGCGATGGAGGAGCGTGTTAATGAGTCGCGCATTAAAATATTTTCCCGCAGAAATCGCTCAGTTGACGAAGTTGCCCAAGAAGTGGAGGGGGAAAGACCGTTTTTCGCATCAAAAACTTCACTGTGCTAGCATTCGAGGTGTATTAATAGTTCTATGCTCTGCCCCCAACATTTATTCCTGCAGGTATTCATGTCGTGACAACAAATTGAGAGAAATTACAATTAACAGTGCCGAATCTATTCAAATACATTAATAATGGTAATTATGGTATTACATATTGTGATGGTTCAATCCCCTCCTGACATACCCCCACAATTTTAGGGTTTACTGAAACATGGTAACTGACCAATTACTGGAGGGTGAAGATCAAGCACAATATGGTGTTGCTAAGTTCCAGCACACGACTCTGTCTTCCCCAAAATGTTCTAATGATTTTTTCAGAAATATCCACCAAAATCCCTTTTTTGGAGGCTACAATCTTTTGCTACACACAGTGGTTTTAAGAGAGGAATTGCTTCCTACACCCAAGGCTAGGTGGCAACATATTCAGAATATCTCTATTGGTCAACGCTTACTTGCCCTACATACCGAGTTTTATTTACATTTATTTTATTGATTTTCCACGTGAGACATGTCCGAGACCTGCTCAAGTCGCTAGACCCTGCAGACGCGTACAACGGCGTGGACTGTAGCTCCCTGTCCTTCCTCAACATCATCACTCAAGGTGTTACTTGTGTAGGTGGTGGAGGAGCCATACACCATGAGAGAGGCAAGGATCCACGTGAGACATGTCCGAGACCTGCTCAAGTCGCTGGACCCTGCAGATGCGTACAACGGCGTGAACTGTAGCTCCCTGTCCTTCTTCAACATCATCACTCAAGGTGTTACTTGTGTAGGTGGTGGAGGAGCCATACACCATGAGAGAGGCAAGGATCCACGTGAGACATGTCCGAGACCTGCTCAAGTCGCTAGACCCTGCAGACGCGTACAACGGCGTGGACTGTAGCTCCCTGTCCTTCCTCAACATCATCACTCAAGGTGTTACTTGTGTAGGTGGTGGAGGAGCCATACACCATGAGAGAGGCAAAGATCCACGTGAGACATGTCCGAGACCTGCTCAAGTCGCTGGACCGTGCAGATGTGTACAACGGTGTGGACTGTAGCTCCCTGTCCTTCCTCAACATCATCACTCAAGGTGTTACTTGTGTAGGTGGTGGAGGAGCCATACACCATGAGAGAGGCAAGGATCCACGTGAGACATGTCCGAGACCTGCTCAAGTCGCTGGACCCTGCAGATGTGTACAACGGTGTGGACTGTAGCTCCCTGTCCTTCCTCAACATCATCACTCAAGGTTGTTACTTGTGTAGGTGGTGGAGGAGCCATACACCATGAGAGAGGCAAGGATCCACGTGAGGCATGTCCGAGACCTGCTCAAGTCGCTGGACCCTGCAGATGCGTACAACGGCGTGGACTGTAGCTCCCTGTCCTTCCTCAACATCATCACTCAAGGTGTTACTTGTGTAGGTGGTGGAGGAGCCATACACCATGAGAGAGGCAAGGATCCACGTGAGGCATGTCCGAGACCTGCTCAAGTCGCTGGACCCTGCAGATGCGTACAACGGCGTGGACTGTAGCTCCCTGTCCTTCCTCAACATCATCACTCAAGTTGTTACTTGTGTAGGTGGTGGAGGAGCCATGAGAGAGGCAAGGATCCACGTGAGGCATGTCCGAGACCTGCTCAAGTCGCTGGACCCTGCAGATGTGTACAACGGCGTGGACTGTAGCTCCCTGTCCTTCCTCAACATCATCACTCAAGTTGTTACTTGTGTAGGTGGTGGAGGAGCCATACACCATGAGAGAGGCAAGGATCCACGTGAGGCATGTCCGAGACCTGCTCAAGTCGCTGGACCCTGCAGATGCGTACAACGGCGTGGACTGTAGCTCCCTGTCCTTCCTCAACATCATCACTCAAGGTGTTACTTGTGTAGGTGGTGGAGGAACCATACACCATGAGAGAGGCAAGGATCCACGTGAGGCATGTCCGAGACCTGCTCAAGTCGCTGGACCCTGCAGATGCGTACAACGGCGTGGACTGTAGCTCCCTGTCCTTCCTCAACATCATCACTCAAGGTGTTACTTGTGTAGGTGGTGGAGGAGCCATACACCATGAGAGAGGCAAGGATCCACGTGAGGCATGTCCGAGACCTGCTCAAGTCGCTGGACCCTGCAGATGCGTACAACGGCGTGGACTGTAGCTCCCTGTCTTTCCTCAACATCATCACTCAAGGTGACATCCTAGGTACATGTCACATTGTACCTAGTGAACAAACTCTTCTCCACAGTTTAGTGAGATATCAAATTATTTATATTCCGAGAAAATAAAAATAAAGTTTTTCTAGGGCTTGAGATATAAATTATTTACACTCCGAAAAAATTAAAATAAAGTTATTCCAGGGCTTGATTAAGAAAAGAGAAAATTAATAAATCAGCAATTAAAACAAATCAATTCAGTTGAAATTAATTTAAAGGACATTCCATTAACCCTTTCCGCTGGTATGTCGGGGCAGCCCTGCCCGCCGCATTTAGCAATGTTGTATGTCGAGTCTGACCCGCACGGCCAAACTTAAGTATTTTTGTTTGGTTTTGTTTTGTATTTTTGTTATCCCCTAACCAACTGTATCAAAATAAAAACACAAAAGTCTGATTTTTTAACAAACAATAGAAAACATAAATAGTTAAGTGACCAGCTGTGATTTTAAATGAGGCAGGATAGGAACAGGCTATGCTGAAAAATGAGAGTGGAAAGGGTTAAACTTTTTTGATTCTTAGTTTAATTTTTGTAGGAGTGTGCGAGTAGTGATATTTTAGGAGATCCTACTGAGTCACATCACGTTTTAAAGTTTTTTGAGTTTCAAGTATTTAAGAGCAATTTTTTGTATATGTATAATCATTGTTTACAGTGATTTAGAATAAAATAGTGGGATTTTTCACCACTTCAAATAGAATTTCAATGAAAAGTTATATTTAATAACCGTTATTATTAATAGCAGAATAAAATTGTTGCTGGTTTTGATACAACTGGCTACCGATTAGCAATAATTAAAATTTGGTTTAGTTAATAAATTTGGTTTAGGTCTGATTTCTGGTAGGATATTATCATGTGGCTCGGTCATAATTTATGGCCATTTTGATACGGTTCAATCATTGTTTACGGCAGCCGATATTACAGGGTTTTAATTGCCATACACAGCCTATATTATGTTATTTTGATTTGCAAACAAATTTATGTGATCCAGTCTTTTATATCCAGATTTATGTCGTTTGATTGCCGCTTATTGTTGGAATTACTCAAGTTTTGTTAGCAGTTATTGTTGATAGCCAGCCCAGCCCGTTCATTGTTCACAGCAAACTTTATACAGTCTGCTTGTCATTCCAGCCAACGTTACATGGTTTTTCAGTTGTTAATCGTTAGGGACTCACTTCAAACTAGTGGGAAAATCACACTCAATTTTTAACATACTTTTAATTTTAAGTTCAAACTATCCAATTACTTAACAAATATCTGTAGGCACTTCCACACTCCAATTTGTTGTCTGCAAAATGATTTACTTTTTTACTTATCACAAGGTTTATGCAAAATCTTCTAATTTTTGACCTACTGAATAAGGACTATTTTGACAGGGAAAACAAAAAAAAATTCAATTTTTGTTTATTGGGAAATACATATCAATAATTCTAAGCTAGTGCATTGATTGCTTAAGCTGCATGACTCCATCAGAAGTGTTGGATCTTTCAAAATTTAAAAGAACGTTTAATTTCTTGTTCTGTGGGGTAAAGCTATGGGAAGTATGAGTGATAAATGATAAGTTGTTGTATTTATTCACGTGACTAAAAAATAAACAATACCTTAGCTTTATTGGTACTTCTCTAAAGCTACATTTTTTATGTTTCAAATGATTGCCATATACTGTCTAGTTTGATGTGGGTGTTGTAGTGTGTCTGTCCTTAACCCCAAGGCAGAATGTTTTCATTCTTTCTGCAACGGATTATCTAAAATACCAAAACTTTCTGTAAGCCTAGCACGATTTTTCATGCGCCTATTGCAACCATTGAAATCATATTAACCACTAGTAAAAAACTAGAAACCAACAAAATTATTTAAATAAACCAATCTTTTTGGAAAACTCCAAATAATTATCTTTTTGGCAATCCAAAAGAAAATTAATTGAATTGCAACAATTACAACAATATACTGTATAGCCTGAACATATTAAACTAATATCTACATAGTGGGTCAATCCATATGTACTGATCCAGAGGTGGTTGCTTCAATATTTTTATTATTTTTTATATTTTTACAACTTAAAGTACAACTTATTAGAAGCCTAAAATTGCTCTTGGTTTATTTTTAAAATTTTTATTTTGCCGATGGCGGCCATTATTATATTACAAGACGGGCCCGTTTTCAGCGATTTCAGAGCTCTGCGGAAAATCTCATATCTCATGATCCATTAGTCCTAGAACATTCAAACAAAAACCAATCTGTTCAAAAAGATCTAAACTAAAATAATGTTCCTTAAAGATTAGTACTTAAAACTAAGAGAAAGAGCCTAAACATCTCTTCAAAGTTCAATATTATTGTTTTACAAAAATCGTTTTTCAAAAATATTTTTCCAAGAGAAGGCAAAAGTATATTTGTCTTTGATGTTTTTATTTGATAGATATATGAATGTACTTCAAATTCATAAAGTTTCAGACTGTGGACTAACATAGTTTTTTAAATAAAAATGTTTTAAATCATAAAATTTTGAAAATTTTGGATTTTTAAGGTTTAATATCTTTGTTGGGCATAAAAATTAAAATTTGAAATTAAGCCCAGATTTAGTACTCAATGAGAGGAGTAGCCTGTAAAAATTTGGTTTTGTGGACTCGACTATCAACGGAGATGTGATAATTTGAAAAGTACCAAAATAAATGTTTTTTATTGACTTCGCTAAAGCTGCATATTTTCCAAATTGTTTTTATTTCTATGGATACTGATATAATATCTTAAATAATATTTCATTTTTAACTACAATTAAATGGAACATATAAGGATATTACTGATTTTTATCCAAAAGTATGTTTGGTTAACTGAAAATTTGTATGTCATATTTTATCAACATTTTAACATTTGGTGGCCTTAAATAGCTTGTTTTGTATCTAGGCCTGGTTACTATTAAAAAATAACCAAATTGTTAGGAAGTATGTCAAACACTAATGCACTATCCAAGCCAAAAGTAATGCACTATAATCTGAATATAGAGCTTTCTTATATGAAACTGTCAGCTGAACTGTTCAGTTTCAAACAAGTAGCTTTCATGTTGGGACAAGCACACTTTTGTCTGTTGACTGGTGAGCTGAGAGCTCAGTCTCAGTCATCTCCTTCTACTATTAGCATGTGTTGTAGTATTTCCCAGTTTTATTTTCAAAAGAAGTGTGATTTATTCTTTAGTTAAATGGAGTGTTATGTGGGTCAACGTATTAGAGAAGAGTGTCATAAAAGTGTTTATGGTGATGTTACTAGAAATTGATTGAAATTGATTGATGAATTCAGTGATGATGACAAGCTATTATTGCAGCTTAGGATAAGTGATGGTATTGACAATATTTGTAAGTACCATGAGATAAAATTTTTAGACAAATACTATCATCTGTATGGCAGAATATGTTCTGATCCCCTTGAATATCTCAAAAAACCTGTGAAAAAGAGTTTGAGAGAAATCACATTGTCACATTTATCTAGACCTAAAAGTACTAATGTATGCCTCACGCCAGGAAAAGCTTTGTGCCCAACTTGTAACAAGAAATTGTTTAAGGAAATTGACAATGAAGAAGATAAAGAAGGTTCTTTAGAAGGTCCCAGTTTTGAGCCCCCAGAAACCATAAATGTTGTGGATCAGGCTTGTTCTGCATTGAGAGTATCACCTGCTTCTAAAATTAGAAAACTTAGTTCTAATAAAAGAACAAATGCCATTGAATCTAAAATTACAAAAATTACAGACACCTTAAAAAGAAAGCTTTATGCAAATTTTAACGAAGATAATGATTCTCTTGCTTATCCTTTGCCTAAGCAAAATGACGATGAATTGGACTCTAAAGACTATGAGGAACTAATAACAAAACATTTCCAATAAAGAAGACAAAATCAAAATATTAAGCTTGTTACCACGTTCATGGTCTAGACAAAAAGTATGTAAAGAGTTTGTTTCTGAGCGTCTCGTAAGATTATCTAGAGATCTAACCAATAAATTTGGTGTTATGCCTGAATTAGCTAAAAGAAGCAGTGGAAAAATATTATCTAGTGACACAATCAAAAAAGTTCAAGAATTTTACTTGTCTGAAGAGAACAGTAGAATTTGCCCAGGCAAAAAAGATTGTGTAGCTGTCCGCATCAATGGAAAACCAGAGCATAAACAAAAACATCTCCTCCTCTGCAGTTTAAATGAGCTGTTTGTCAAATTTAAAGAAACACATCCAAATATTAAAATTGGGCGATCAAAATTTTGCGAGCTGAGACCCAAATGGTGTATTATTGCTGGGGCTTCAGGAACCCACAGTGTCTGCATATGTTCATACCATCAAAACGTAAAGCTTATAACTGTATTTATATGTGTTAGTGTATTTTATATGTGTGATAATAAACAAAAAACATTAATACTATTTAGGATAGGTACTTTAGGCCTAGAGTAGAAGAGACGATGGACTAAAAAACTTTAGCCTATTCAAATGCCCTAATCAAAGAAAAAGGACTTGTACATATTAGACACACATTTTAGGTATAATTAGATTTTAGATAAGTTTTCATCTCTGTAATATAAGTATAGTAAAAAACATTTAACCTATGGTACTTACTCAATGTGAAATAATAATCCAAGTCTGACAAATCGACCTAACCCCACTAAAAGTAAGTTTGAAAAAGTGATAGATTTCATCAAATTGGCCCCGACACAGATATATTTGCGTGTCAGAACAATATAATTTTGTACATAAACTTTTTTATTAACCACTCATATTGTAAATCTAGTTTATAAACTTATTAATTTGAATGTAAAACTCTGAATTGTGAACATTGAGAAGTTACAAGACTTTTCCCAAACGGACGGCCGCCATGTTTGTTAGTTCGGTGTGAATCCACCAGAGTACCAATGTATCTGCAGACCATTTGGAGAGACATGACCGTCTAGTGCTGAACTCTTGCGGCGAACGATGGAACTGCGTTAGGAATGTCATACATTCGCAATTGTAAATTCAGATATTTGTTTTCTACGTTTTTTAGTTAAGTTTAAGGTTTTGAGTAAAAACTAATAATGTTATAAATTCCTAAAAAATAATCCGAAACTTTTAGAAATGTGTACATAGCAGGAATATATGATTTAATTTAAGTAATGCGTAATTTAATACAGATATTAGTTTGTTTACCTCAATCAGCTGTTTGTAGTACGATAGAATAAAATGCAATTATGAGTGATTTAAACTAAATTTGACTTATTTTATTAACTTTAACGATTGTAAATATTATTTTATTGTGTTTTCGATATAAATTTACCTTTTCCAAATTAAATTAAATAGAGAAATATTATTTTTTAAATTCAGTGAAGTGATGACCAATAAAAATTAACTATTACCGCTGACAGCCAATCAAAAAATTACAGCATACAAATATTGTTGAGATGAATTCTAATTGGAGAATGCCTTTCTTCTCCAAATCTGGACAAGGTGACGCCGTCTTGTGTCTCTGGAGAGCCGAAGTAGGACAGTCGTGCAAGTCCATGTTGCTCATTCCCAGGAGGGAATAATTAAATTTATATCAAGTTTTATTTATATTTGTGCGTGTTAAATAAGTTTTTTATCTTCCCCCAGCTCTAAAGCCCAGCAGACTCCCATAAATAATTTTTTTAATGGTATTTTAGGCACATTTGATGGACTGTTGGTGAGATCATTCCTTTTTCCTCACGCTAATCCCCTTTCAGCATCCACCTATCTGAAGATTGATTATTCTTGATATTTAGGGACATTTTATATCAAGAACCTTCCAAATTAACATCAAGATTAAGACATTTTTAAAAGTAAATTGAAGAAGAATGCTAATATTTTATTTGTTGAAGATTTTGAACTTTCTTTTAAATTTTAACTCTCTATTTAATTATCTGTTGTTGTACTTTACTAATATAAAAAATTTGATTATTATCGATCGAGCCAGACGCTAATGAACCTTACGAGCTTTGAACCCTGAGATATAAAGAGAACTCATTTGCTAAATATTGTACTTTTTAATCATTTTTTATCTAGATGTAAAATAATACTTTTGAATAAAAACCAAGGTTATGTGTTATTTGTATAAAACAGTTGTTTGTTTATTCATTCATTCATTTATAATTTATATTATAAGCTGATGATAGATGGAGCTAAGCTTAAGGTTGACTATAAAGACTTAGGCTACTGGAGGCACTAGCGTGTGATTTAAATAAGTATGAATTTATGATGAGTGAATGTGAAGAGTGTGGGGATGTTCAAGAACTTTTGAATACGCTTTTGGAAGCTGATGAAATTAACGACATGCCAGATAACATAGTTTTTAAGCAATGGGTGACTGTTGACCGAGCAGAAATGATCACAGTGTCTAAGCCAAGGGATGAGTTTCTAGAATCGCTTGTGGCAAAAGTAAATGATTTAAAAGCTCATCATTATGTGTCCAAACTACAGTCTGCCTCATTCAAAGACATTAAGAGTACATTAACAAAAGAAGAATGTGTAGTCGTTGCTGACTTTGCAGAAAACTTCGCTTTTGTAGTGCAAGACGAGATTCAGAGTTTTCATTGGGTCAATAAGCAGGCAACCATTCATCCTTTTGTGAACTATTACCATGATGAGGACTCAGGTCTGGTAAAGAACCGTAGTCTATGTATCATAAGCAACCATCAACAGCACAATACTGCAGTAGTTCATACTTTTCAAAAATATCTTATTGAAGATATAAAAGACAATGTACCGGCAGTTGAAAAAGTAATTTATTTTACTGATGGGGCCAGCAGCCAATACAAAAACAAAAAATCTAAAATAAAAGATCTGACATCTTTACAGAAATGTTAACATCAAAGAGAGTTACATTAACTCTGGAGGAAGACGACATCATTGCCTGTGTTTAAGACAAACAGTGGTGGCTTGGAAAAATCAAAACTGTTAACCTTGAACACAACGACTGTTTTGTTTACTTCTATGAACCAGCTGGTCCAAGAACTTCTTTTAAATTGAGCAAACGAGACGAAGCATGGGTACCTTTAAGCAATGTCTTAAGAAAGATTACACCACTAGAATTAACAACAGCGACTGGGCGCAACTATAACATCACGCAAAAATTGTGTGACGAGATTTCATTTCAATTGTGGACGTTAATGACGATTTTAGTAATAATAGTTCACCAGAAGAATCTTGTACTTCAGAAGAATTAAAAAATGTGGCGAGGAATGTGTCTCTAAATCTTCTTCCAGAGAAATCAAAACATAAATATGAAAAAAGGTATGAATTGTTTACTTCCTGGTGTGAAAGTAAGAATGTAAAAAGCCCAACGGAAAAGAATATAATCAACCTTTTAAATAATATGACCACCAGTATTATAAACATACGTGACGTAATAATTATTCAGAATTTTTATAAAATCCTTTGATTTTGTGAACCTCGCAATTAGTGATTTTGAAGTATAAATTATTACAACAGCGATGTGACACTAATTGTTAACTTTAACAACTACATTATGATTACAGTTGTATTTCTATTAGCTTTATCTCAAAGTACTTTAGATTGTACCATAAACTGAAAATTTTTTATTAATCCAATTTTTTGAGAGTACTATTTTGGCTGCACACTAAAATGCCGTCATGATTATTTGGCCTTCATCACTTACAACCTTGTCCCATACCATCCATTATCCATCCTTATGCCATGTTACCATCTTCATTATAACCATCTTCACTCAACATCTTAAGGCAGTTCGCAAAGTGGGTACGCCAACAGTGTTGCCAGATGTAATTTCAGACTCCAGGGAAAATAATAATGATGTAATGTTCAAAGTTGTAAGTTGCAGAAATGACTGTACCGCTGCAATAGTTAGAAAAGTGTTTTCATGGATTTTAGTTTTTTGCTGGGGTGCTTTTTTGTGGAGCAGTACGATTGTTGTATTAGTTATTATAAACCGTGAAATATTGCACAACTCAACTGGGTAACGGCAACACTGCACTGAAAACAGAATAGTGTGATAATATCACCAATATGTCCATTTGATGTGATTGAGCATAGAGAAAGTAGATCCATTTCGTTTGTTGATCCGGTCGGCAGTTAAACATATTACAGTATTTTAATATTTGGTTATTTTTTTAAACGAAGGACCAAAAGTATTAGCATTGCTGAATTATATTTGTTATGGAGCTTTACCGACGAAAACTACGAGAATCTTTACGTTGATTCTGGAAAGTTTTTGCTTTAAATTTACTTTTGTAGATGACTCATTTCACTAGTCGGCGTTTTAAATATTCGGCTCGAACTTCAAACTTTTTTGGAAATCTCGTGCCGAGCCGAATATTGCATTATTCAGCTCGAATTTCGAATACTCGTACACCCCTAGTTAAAATGTTAATATTATGGAGTTATTTTATGTAGGTAATAATGTAAAATTTTCAAAATTGTGGCTTTTATGCCAACAAGACCTCCCTGTGGAGTTTGGGTCACCCACTAGTTTTGTTTTTATAAACTTCCTACCTCTTGTTTGATGGGGAAATATTTACACAAACTTATTAAAATATACCAAGAAAATAATAATTATAGTCTGGCCAGTTAACTGCACACTAGTTTTGTAATGTTTTTATGAATTATTGTTAATTGGATTTTTGTACTGCAGAGAAAAAGAAAAGTCGAGCAGAAAGTGTGGACTGCACACCCCCGGACTACATCATGCCAGGCTGCAGGGAGCGGCCCTTGCTGCCCCTCCAGCCCTTCGCCAAGGAGCAGAAGGGCCCTCAGTGTATTAAGGTATAAGCTTTGTAAGAATGCCAAGAAATTATAAGTTTCAGTTTACTAAAAAGTTATATTATTTTAAATTTATGTTGTAGTTCGAAACAAATTTTAAAATTTTACATGGTGGCTTTCCTTTAATCACTTAATCACTGTTTAAGACGCCGATGCAACTAGGGCGAATTTTAAGGCGAGTATGAATGAATGATGAGAGGAGAACGTGAGATGCCGTGGGTAGCCTTGTTACTGACTAAGACCGACTGATTCAGCCAGGATCATTAATTAAGAGCCCAATGATCAATGGCAGCTGGATCCAGTTTCGAACCTTCTCAAAACATTCTTAGGATCGATCTGGCAAACTTCAGATTATGAAGTGAGCACGCTAACCACGGTGCTAGGCAGCCGATTATTACAAATTTGTCAAGCTTATAGATTAGCTTTAAACCACTGATAGATAAGAAGTGAACAATTTGTGAGAGATAGGAGTCAAAAAAGCACAGCTATCGATTGCTTAACACGTCAGTAATTTTAGAAACTAATTTGGCTCTTATTAATCTGAAAGTTGTCTTACAAATCATATAAGATGTGTCAAATACAGCTAGAACATACTTAGGCCTGGTTCATGTTCAGATTTTAAATCAAATGGTTGGTATTTTTGATTTTTCCAATATTTAAAATTAGGTCATCGTGATATTACCTCTCTATTTCTTTTGCCATGTATAAAAACAGGGTTTCTACGGTCAGGGGAGGTCAGGGAAAGTCAGGGAACCTAGAGATAAAGCTTATTTTGTTACGTCTCGACCCCACGTACTAAAGATATAAAAATAAATTGGTAGCTTATAGACACTATTGATTACTATTCCATACTATATTTATTTTGTTTTATTAACATTTATGACATACAAGATATAGAAAATAATGTTTTACCTATTACATTTTTATATATAATTCTGTAAGCGAAATTTTTAACTCAAAATTGTGGGAGTTTGGCAAATTGCAGGATGATGGGAGACAGCTCAAATTAAAGGTCTTGATCCCAGGGACTCGGGAAAAATAGCAGCATTTCCAAAATGTTACCAGCAAACAAGAAATAACGTAAAACATCCCCCATAAGAAAAGCATGGGGATTTTAAAACGTCTGCTTTGTTTACATTAAAAAATATGATTGCGTGTGTAATTTGTTTACGAACTGACATACTTACTGTTTACTTAGATCAAGGTTAGGGGCTATTGCCCTTTCAAGCCACTAGTATATAATAATTGTACACACATGCTTGTTTACTAAGCGAAAATACTAAGACGTACTTCGAAAGTTGGTCAGGGGAATTTTACAGAAGGGTCAGGGAAATAGAAAATAGAAATTCTGTAGAAACCCTGAAAAATGCCTTCAGGCTTTATCCCATTTAATGGAAATCTGTAGTCACCAAGTAAAGAACGACTCAGAATATCTGGCAAATGTGACAGAATATTGATCCGGATAGTGAAAAATCCGGATAATTTGAAGCTACTATAACATCGCATAAATAATAAACGGGACACTAGCGCCAGCAATATTGATGCTGCAGATTGTGTGGAAAGACTGTAAAACAGAATAGACGTTCTGAGACGTTCATGGATAAAACACAGTATTTGTTTAAATGTTGTAACACACTAAACACTCACAGCATTCATGCAACACAAGCTCACAAGTTAGGGTTGGTAATGAATGGTCATCAGTAACAAAAGGCACAAAATGCAGGTCTCTTGCGCATGAGCTACCGGCGCGACAAAGTGTTATAATGGATTTTAGTTTTTCCTGTGGTACTTTTTCTGGAGCATTACGGTTGTTGTATTAATTATTATTAACCATGAAATATTGCACAACTCAACTGGGCAACGGCAACACTGCACTGCAAACTGAATAGTGTGGTAGGTCCACTTGATGTGATTGAGCGTAGAGAAAGTAGCTCCATTGCGTTGGTTGATCACTGATCAGGTCGGCAGTTTAAAATATTACAGTACTTTAATGTTTGGTTTTTTTTACGAATGACCGAAAGCACTAGCACTGCAGAATTATATTTGTTATAGAATGGAGGTCTACCGACGCAAACAACGAGAATTCTAACATTGATTCTGGAAAGTTGTTTTTAAATTTACTTTTTTGGACGACTATTTTCACTGATCGGCATTTTAAATATTCAGCTCGAACTTCAAACTTTTTTTGCAAATTTCGAGCCGAGCCGAATACTGCAATATTCAGCTCGAAAAAGCTCGAAGTTTGAATACTCACACACCCCTAATATTTATCTATATATTTGTCCGTTAACACGATAACTTAAGTAAAAAACATACGATTTTGTTGAAATTTGGCTCAAATGTGTAAAATGACATTCTGACTTTAAGTTCGAAAACCATAAAAATCGGACCATGGAAAAGAGGGGTGTATGGGGGTTTTAAATTTTCCAAAAATCAGTTTTTTGCATTTTTCACCTTAAAATTTTTAAAAAACTTAATTTTGGTTTTAACCATGTTATAGAGCTTAAAAAAACAAATAATATAGTATTTTGAATTATTAACCTAGGTTAAGTGGTTGCGGAGAAAATCCATAAACCTACTCATAAAATCTCCCATGTTAATCTTATGGGAAAAATGTTTTTGGCTTTTCCTCAGTTTATTTTAATGTAAACTTCACATTTGCCAATCTATTCAGTTCCACAAAACAATCATTTTGGTGTTTAAATTGTGATTCTACTCCCAACCTTTGCTGAGATATTCAAAGTGCTAAACACAGTACGTTGTTCAATGTTATCCTTATGGATAATAAATAAAATTTGATATCTCGATTATTTATGAATGTATGTTGATGAAACTTGTTATGTGGCTTCACGTAGTACTGGTATATTGATATTTGCACAAAAAATTGATTTTTTTACTATTCCCGTAGCAGCAAACCTGTGTACTCAGCCCCCATGTTATTCTTATGGAGAATAAGTAAAATGTAATGACTCCCTTAATTATGAATATAAATTAATAAATTTTGGTATGTAGCTTCACTTGGTTGAGTTATATTGATATTATATAAAAACCTATTTTTTTGTTCCTTGGTGCAGCAAACCTGCTTTCTCAGCCCCCATGTTATTCTTATGGAGAATAACTAGAATGTTATATAGCACTTATTTATGATTGAATATTGATGAAACTTGGTATGTGGCTTCGCCTAGTTAAATTATATTTATATTTGCATAAAAATCAATTGTTTGTGTTCCTTGTTTCAACAAACCTACGTACTCATTACCAATGTTATTCTTATGTAGAATAATTAAAATCGCTTATATATGTGAATATATTTTTATGAAACTTGGTATGCAGCTTTATGTGGTATTAAGAAATATATTATGCGTTGAAAATTCACTGAGTACGCAGGTTTGCTGTGACGGGGGAATTTTTTATTTCGGAAAACCTCTTTGTTTAATCTGGGATCTGGATGATTTAGGCCCGGGTAATCTGAGGTGTACTGTGGTAGAATGAGAGGAGGGGGTGTAGTATATAAGGGTGTGCTAACATTAGCTGTACCTAAATTTATGGTGGATTAAAAAGTTATAGAAACCTACATCATTATTGTTTTATGAATAAGTCTTTGTTTTTCAGGTGCTCACAACATCAGGCTGGAACCCACCACCCGGTTATCGCAAGATGCACGGGGATCTTATGTACCTTTACGTAGTAACCTTGGAAGACAAACACTACCACATCACTGCCTGTACCAGGGGCTTCTTTCTCAACCAGTGAGTATTCGTCCTTATTTGTTTGAAATCGAGTTTATTCACAAACAACTTCATTATATCTGATTACAGCAATTTATTTGGAAATTTATTGAAGATACAATGAAGTGAAAACTTTTATCTAACCTAACAAAAAGGTCAAACTGTCTATTTAATTGTGCCTCAGTGTCGTAGACAGTTAAAACAAGCTAATACCAAGAAGACATTTAAATAATTACTAATTAACCTTCCTTTGCAGATGTTCAGAAGAGGAGTTCAACGCAAAGCCAGCAGTTCCTTCTCATCTGTGTCATTCGCTGATAGAACTTCTCAGTCAGCTTAGTCCTGCATTCAAACGCAACTTTGCGGTTCTGCAGAAGAAGCGGACGCAGCGCCACCCGTTCGAGAGAGTGGCTACTCCGTACCAGGTGTACGCCTGGGCCTCACCTCTCACGGAGCACACAGTGGACGCGATCCGTGCCGAGGACAGTGAGTCACAAAAATTCCGATAGAACTTTGTGTTGTAAGGTTTGATCTGGCTCGTACCTAGGCTACTGTTGTAGTTTCCATATTCAGGTAGCTAACAATCCGGATAGTCCTGCTCAAGGTTAAAAACAGATGTTAATGAACTATTGGTCTTTACGCACCCACATGCATCATCTCAGGTGTTAATTGTGAGTATAAATAAAGGTGATGCAATAAGATTAGTTAAAATAAGTAATACAATTTTTTAGGGGTGTGCGAATAGTGATTTCTGGCTCGAGCCGAACCGAGCCAAGCTATTTTCTAAGTTCTCGAGCTTCGAACTTTCTCGAGCCGAGCTTTTTTGATGGTAATTTTCTTTAGGGGTGTGCAATATACCGGTAGTGATTTTCTGACTTGAACCAAGCCGGGCAGAATTTTTTCCAAGTTCTCGAGCTTTGAGCATTTTTGATTAGGCCTATATGTATACTTTATTTATATTATGTTTAAAAGAACAAACATTGAATTCATCATGATAATATAAAATAATTTATAAATTTCAATATTTGTCATCTTTCATTCACTTCTTCTAGATTAATTACTCCTACATTTCAAAAAATCGTAAAAAATACAAATAATGAGCTAATGCAAACTGTTACACATCTTTGTTTTCAGCAAAACAAACTTTACCCATAAAATAACAATTTATGTGGTGTTACCAAGTTTTTCCTTTGTTTCTGGTTTTAGATTGAAGAAAGTTATAAAATTTCAAAATTATTTTTTACTTTTCACTGTATTGTAACTATGGAAATAATTGTCAAATTCAAATTCTGTAATATACATTTTGTAGCAAATTTACCTAGGAATAAAAATATTATACAAGAAAATAATGTCTGTATGTAAAAAAATAAATGTTCCAACATAAGGGGGAACCCAAGTAGGACTACTTGAGACTGGGCCTAGTTCACTTTCGGCACAAGGTTCATGGGAGAAGCTAGTACTTGGGACTAGGCCTACTTCAATATTTGCAAAAGGTTCAGGGGAACTATAAGTGCACTGTCCAAGGCCTACCTCGTTTTCTGATTCACTTTCAGATTCATCGGAAACATTATTATACACTTCTTCATCGCCTACGATAGAAATGTCACTACCTCCATCACCTGTCATAATCGAATAAAATTTCTCTTATGTCACTTGATCTAAGTTCATCGCCCATTCTAATAACAATAATAATGACTAATTATGAAAATACACTACAATAATAATAATAACGTAGAACAAACTGTAACTCGCTTCACGTAAACACTACAGTCACAAATCACTGACATCTGAAGGATCAGCAGACGCGAGTCAGCTGAATGTAGCGACAGACAAAAGGCACACTAGTCGAAATACGAACAAACAATGAAATCACTAAAGTCTGTTATTGAAGGATGGCAAATATTGTCTACAATCGTTTCCCGCAAGAACAAACTAAATATCATCAGCTGTTGCCGAGCAACACGCATAAAAGCATACCGTCGACGTAATTGACGGTATCACTGTACAAACGCCATTATCGTTAACAAAATACTGCGCCATTTTGATCGCGTCTTACTCTTGGTTAGGGCCCTCGGTGTACATAGAATATAATCAACCTTTTAAATAATATGACCACCGGTATTACAGACATGCGTTACGTAACCATTCAAAATGTTTATAAAATCCCTAGATTTTGTGAACCTCGCAAATAGTAGATTTTTAACAATCAAATTTTTGGAGAGCACCATTTTGGCTGCACATTAACACGTTCGCTGCGAATGACGCGTTTGTGCGTCATCTGCCCGCCCGCCGCTGCAATGAGTGGTGCGAATGACGCACAAACGCGTTCCGCGCCACTATTTCCTGCCGTTTTTATATTTTTTGCGCTAAATGTTGATTTGACAACTGTAGTACTTTGATTTTCATTAGTTTAGCGCTTATTTGACATAGTCAGTTTCCCGTTTCGTCTTTCTGTCAGTGTCTCACGTGCTCGTAAAGATGGGTGATGTTTCGGATCCTGATGACCCCTTACCGGGCTCTATTTACAAATATGACGGATGTCCCGAGAAACCCGCCTTATGTCTTAGGGAATGTTTCAAACAATACCACTCGAAATAAGTCCATGACCTCATATATGTTTGTAACATTTCAGTTGGATTGTTATTCCTTTATTGTACTCTTATATTCTTATTACATTTTATATATTATGTAGTCTCATAAATTTTATACACACTTTAGAACACCATTTGTATTTCAAAGTGATTAATAAAATATTTGTATCAGTTTTATTGCCTAATAAGATGTATTATTTACCTAATGGAGTCACAAAGATAAGAAACGAGCATGTGCGTCATCCGCATATACCCGAGTATTCGATGGCATGTGCTAATGACGCACAAGTGCGTCATTATTATTATTTTTTTTAATCATGTTTATATGTTGATTTTCTTGTTTTTAATGTTAAATAGAACTTAAATATATACATATATAATCTTCATATATAGTTGAAAATTTCAGCATTGGTCATATATATTTAAAATATTTGAACAATCTTTAGCAGCGAACGTGTTAAAACGTCGTCATGATTGTAAGCGTTCTTCATCACCTACAACCTTGTCCCTAGCTATTGGTCATGCTAAATCATTATTACATTATAACCATCTTCAGTCACCGTCTTAAGGCAGTTCGCAAAGTGGGCATCCGAACAGTGTTGCCAGACATAATTTCACACTCCAGGGAATATAATTACTGTGTAATGTACGAAGTTGTAAGTTGTAGAACATACTGTACCGATGCAACTGTTAGAAAAGTGTTTTCATGGGTTTTAGTTTTTTACTGTGGTACTTTTTCTGGAGCAGTACGATTGTTGTATCAGTTATTATTACCTGTGAAATATTGCAGAACTCAACTGGGCAATGGCAACACTGTACTGCAAACAGAATAGTGTGATAGTGTGAACACTTGATGTGATTGAGCGTAGAAAAAGTAGCTCCATTGTGTTGGTTGATCAGGTCGGTAGTTTAAAATATTACTGCACTAATTTTTGGTAATTTTTTTAAACGAAGGACCGAAAGCAATAGCATTGCTGAATTGTATATGGTATCTAGCTCTACCGACGCAAACTACGAGAATTCTAACATTGATTCTGGCAAGGTTTTTGCTTCAAATTTACATTTGTAGACGACTCTTTTTCACTAGTCTGCGTTTTAAATATTCGGCTCGAACTTCAAACTTTTTTGCAAATCTTGAGCCGAGCCGAATACTGCAATATTCAACTCAAAAAAGCTCGAAGTTCGAATTCTCGCACAACCCTAAAATTTGTATTTTCCCCATATATCCTGTTTTCATCTATACATATTTTACATAAGACGTTCAACTTACACGATATACACTACTCATACATTAATTATAAGGACATGTACATAAGAATTTAGTGTACTACTGATGGATACAGTCAAAGGTGTGTGGAAGGCCAAACAATAGGCTAGCCTCTCATATTGATCACCAGAGTACAGATTAGAGTTCATCAGCAACTTTTGGTATGCCTGAAATTTCTATAACACTATACAGGACAACGCAGCATCAAGGTTGTAACATATTTGCAGGCACTACACAAATACAGAATTACTTTTTTGGTTGTTTTTAACACCTTAGAAAGCTTTTATACATTATCCAGCTCGAAAGGATAGCTCTGGATCCCGGATTTTCCAGGATCTGGATAAAATAAGTCCAGATAAACCAAGGATTACTGTATTTAAACTTAATTTGACTTAAGATTGGTTACACAAATTTATGGCTTGTTTTAGCATTCTCCTCAAAGCTGGGCTATGAGGAGCACATCCCTGGACAGACAAGGGACTGGAACGAGGAGCTACAAACTACGAGGGAGCTGCCTCGTAAAAACCTTCCTGAGAGGCTCCTCCGAGAGCGAGCAATATTCAAGGTACTTACATTTTAATTGCCAAGCATTAAGAGCTAACTCTTTTTATTACCTGCTTATTTGGCTGGGTCTCTCTTCCTTTACTATAGTATTTCAGTTGTTTGGACCAGTAAATTTATGTTTATTAAAGGTAATTCATAGGGCCTTACTTCATTGATGCAAGTGCTTCTCTTTGCCAGAAAATATCAATATTAAAAATTCAAATTAAAATATTTCCAGTGTGGGTACAAATTCTCAGAATTGCAGTGCGTTGAAAGTAGTGTCCTCTAAGTACCTTTTAAGTTTTGCAACGATTGTAAATGAAGGCTTTTTTTCAATAGGCAAGGACAGACTGTTTACTTTTTCTATGTTAATTTAACAAATAGACAAACAAATACTATTGGAATTAAAAATAAAATGTTGTAACCTGTATATATTATTGTAGGTGCACAGTGACTTTGTAGCGGGAGCCACCAGAGGGGCGATGGCTGTGATTGACGGCAACGTGATGGCCATCAACCCGGGGGAGGAGTCCAAGATGCAGATGTTCATCTGGAACAACATCTTCTTCTCGCTGGGGTTCGATGTGCGAGACCATTACAAAGAACTGGGCGGCGATGCTGCGGCTTTTGTTGCGCCGGTGAGTAAGAAATGTGTATGGACAACATTGCGTGTTAAAGGCACAGATAATAAACTCGGGGTATTAATACAGAGCCTCTGGATGGTCAGTCTACTGCATACGAGTATAATCCCAATACGTTGTGTTACACGTGTTTGTAAGTAGATGTTATGTTGATTGTTGAACATTTAGGGTCATAATTGAGTCTTTGTGGATATATGGTCATTGATTCAGGAAAAATACAGGGTGGCTGAAAAACAACTATCATCTTCCGTAAATTTTTTTGCACTTTAAGATATTTTAAATATGCTTGAAGCATGAAGATATAAAAGACAAGACTAACACTGGACAGTTTTTAATTTTTTATCATCTGGGAAAAGCTCAACATTTTAAAATGGGACAACTAACCTTGTGAGTACCTGGGGGGTCGAGCTTTGCTCGGGGGAAGGCCAGTTAGTTTGTTTAGATGACTTGGAGTAATATTTCACCACTTCCCCAACTGATAATCCCCCTTCTGATAATAAGATTTGTATAGCCTAACTCATTTGCCAGATAAACTCTAAATTTTTAAGTTCACTCCAGTTGTTATTTATAGCTCAATGTCCCTTTGATTGATTTTACTACTCTATTTATGTAATCTTCACTCAAATCTTTTAATCTCTGCTCTCAGGAAACCACATGTTAATAATCATATACAACATGAGTATTACTTTGACAGTTCCCTGGTTGATTATGAACAGCTGTTACAATTCTTTTGTTTTGATTTAAAACTCCATAAGCCCAATGTTAATTTTTTAACTCTTCGCTTTAGTTTTTTGACATTATTTGATTTTTCCTGGGGATGAGGCCTGTCTAGAACTTATTTTTATCCCAGAAGTTAGTTATTTCGAACATTTGAAGGAATTTGTTGGAGCCATTTTTGAGATCCGTGTCGCAAGCAAGCAAGCAAACCTTACTCATATTAGAGTATAGGATACCTCATTTTTAAAGTATTGGTGAGACAAGAAAAAATATATCACATTTTATATCAAGAAAATAATTTTCTATTTGTGTTTGTGGATAATTTTTTTTCTTTTAAATTACCAGTTTAAAAGACCATAAAAAAGTAAGTGTCCAAATGTCACTGATCAGAAACATCATATAGTGCTTTGTTAGGAAAATGTTTGCTTATTTATTAAATAATTGAAATAATGTCATATAACGGTTCTTAAATGCATTTATCAGTAAACAGTAATATTTATATGTGCCTAACTCATTTTTATTTTAATGCTAAATTTATTAAAAAATTATTTTCATTGGTCGTGTTATAGAGGAATGATTTGCAAGGTGTAAGAGTGTACAGTGCGGTGGACCTGCCAGGCTTGTACACTCTGGGCACAGTGGTCATAGACTACAGAGGCTACCGGGTCACGGCTCAGAGCATCATCCCCGGCATCCTGGAGAGAGAGCAGGAGCAGAGTGTCGTCTACGGCTCAATCGACTTTGGCAAGACCGTCCTCTCACACCCCAAGTACATGGACTTGGTTAGTGGTCTTTTTGTTTTGTAGTATATTAAAGATGAAGTTGTGAGGAAAATTGGCTAATTAGGGTCACAACTGAGCACGTTGGTGATTAATTATCGTACTAATTTGATATGCTTATTATTTAGTTGGTTTTGATTGCAGTGTGGGTTAAGAAATGAGCAATTTATGGTCTCATTGGGTGATATAATAATTAATTGGCAAATTCTTAAAGGCTAATAATTGCTAAAGTCTTTGTTTCTAAGATGGTTTATTGCTACGTATAAAATAATCCCAAAAATAAATGTTTCAAATAGTTATGTGGTGACTTCCTGGCTTTGTTTGTTTTATTTTGTTCAGTTCTTTTTGTCTTTCAACATGTGAAGTGCACAAATCAATAAAATTGTTTATTAAGTTTGCTTGAACAGTAGTTTAAATTGCTCAGCGTTTTGCCAATTTACATTTAACGATGTAATAATTGATGAAATGTATTTGTCCCTTAGCTTATTTGTCTCTTAAAATATAAGCTTATCAACACCATAATACATTTGTTGTCTTTTCCAGTTGAGCAAAGCTGCGCAGCAACTCAAGATCTTGCCTCACAAGGTGGTGAATGACAAAGATGAAGAGGTTGAGTTGTGCTCCAGCGTCGAGTGTAAAGGCATCATTGGCAATGACGGGAGGCATTATATCCTTGACTTGTTACGCACCTTTCCTCCTGACGTAAGACTTTACAATCTTATATAACAGTCATAAATGTTTAAACTCATAAGAATAGAACCTTTGAGAATATTAAATGTCTGATATTAATACAGATACAGTACAGTCCCTTAATCTAATCAATATGAGAAATGAGAACCTTAACCAAATCATTGTCTTTTGAGTTTTTTAGCATCTTATTGAATATATATTTTCGACAAATAACATTAATTTGACTTTTGACCAATTTTATGCAAAATCTGACCATAATTATTATGGATTTTTGTAATTTCCCATTTTGTTTTCTAAAAGGTAAAGTAATTCAATTTACAGAAGACAGAAAAATTGAACAGTGGGGCGAAATATTTTTGACATTGGCAATTATTCAGTATAGAAGGGATAAGATATAACCCGCATCTAAGCTAAATAAATGTTGTTATTAGTAATTTAAGTTTGCCCATAACTTTTTTGTTTGGTTAAACATTAAAGAACATTATGTTTACGTTTAGATCACTTATGCTTTACATTGTTGTTTGGATCACAAATTTAGTTGTGATACATGAACCTTTATAAAATTACTTTTAAAATTGACTTTGAATAATGGTTGTTGAACATGTTCGTTGCAGGTGAACTTCCTGAAGCTGCCAGGGGAGGAGCTCAGCAGAGAGGTGACTGCGCTCGGCTTCCCCATAGAACACAAGCACAAACTCTGTTGTCTGCGCCAGGAGCTCATAGACTCGTTTGTTGAGTGAGTTCCACTTGAGTTAAGGTTTTGTGGTCAATGATACATCAACGAAACCGGCCCACGCTAAGCCACAGGATTAGTTACTGATGACAAAACTTGTCATTATTGAAAAAAGGTGGGATACACAGCTAACTCACCTGAAGCAACTGATTCAAATGAGCACAGCAACAATAAAAATATATTTATACCCACATTACATACAATTTTGTCTCCAATGTAGATGTAATGTGTGTGTAAATGTCTTTTACCGAATTTCCCCTATAGGGAAGAAGCTATTACCGTAGGTGGCATGGTAAGACTTGAGCCACGCCCCTGCACACGCACCCGAGCGAACTATGAGCTGGAATCGTGCTCCCATGGAGACGGGTGAGGGGCGGCTCACAGCCCTACCTAACAACCAGGGAGGCCGTGGAGGAAAAGTTCAAGAAAAACACACTGTTGAGAGGCACCAGACTGTAATTCAAACAACATAAAAATACATGTAATTTCAACCCCAACATTATTACTGAAGTAGTTTCAACCAAAACTTTCCAAGTTAAAACTTCAAAATTCATAATTAAATAAATAAATAAATAACCATGAGACAATAAATGCAAACAGACGGCACAATTACAATTAAACTTAAAACAATTGGCTTGAGTTTTAGTTAGGGGCCCCCAAATAAACAATGAATAAATAATTAGCTGTGCTCAAAACTAAGTAACAATTACTCAGTTGGTTCTCAGCAGTTCATAATTTCAATCAATCAGTTCTAATCTCAAGTTCAGCAGTCCATGATTTTCACAGCAATAATAAAAGAAACATTAATGTAAAAGAATAATATCCAAACTTGCGGCAGGCGGATTACTGGGTGGGTCGAGAATGTTCACCATGGGAGGGGCGACGAGACAGGCAGGAGAGGGGGCCAGGATCCCGAGAGGCATCCCGAAGTGGAGAAGCCCAAGATGTCCATGGGTGGTCGCTCCCATCCGGGACCCCATCTGACTCGAGCGGCTCGTCTGAAACAGAATCTATGTTGACACAGAAGAGCACAGAAATAAATAAAAGGCGAACGACAAACAGAATTTTACAAAATCATGGAGACAACAGTAAACGAGGCGCTTTCCTTGACAGCCACACATCCTATGAGTTGCACATCACATTGCACACCGGCAGTGCAGAAAAGTGGCTTACAACTCGACGCCCAGGGACATTGCATGCAAAAGCCGGGCGACGTCAGACCAACGACAGAGCGAAACAACACTATAACAAATACGACAGCTACAAATGAGACGTGTCACACAACGGCGGAACATAGCCACGGCTCAGACTTAAGCCCAAGATCATGATAACTTATTTTGAGGTCCCCAGATGCCAAAAACACCATTCGTTAAAATTTATATATATGTATATATATGTATATATATATATATACATATATATGTGTGTGTGTGTGTGTGTCCGTAAGCACGATAACTCTTGTAAAAAAGGTCTGATCTTGATGAAATTTGGCACCAATGTGGAAAGTGCCATTTATTTGAACGAGTTCGAAAACCAGACGAATTGCACTATCCGAAGGGGGGTTTTTGGGGGGTTTTGTACCCTAAAAATGTTTTTTTTGGGGTTTTCACATGTAATTGTTATTGAAATCAAATTTGAATTTTCACCATTGAATTCAGCTTAAAAAATACACACCGTTTGGTATCTTGACCATTGCTCTACGTCAATTGGTCACTAATGTCACAGTACGTTGTCTAATACGTTGTCTAGTACGTTCTTATGGAGAAAAATTAAAAAATTATATCGCTTATTTATACACATAAACTGATGGAACTTGATATATGGCTTCATCTGTTGTGGTTTACTGTTGTTTGCACAAAAAAACAATTGTTCACCTATGGTTCCCGTAGCAGCAAACCTAGGTACTCTGTCCCCATGGTATTCTTATGGAGGGTAATTAAAATGTTATATATCCCTTATTTATGAATGTATATGAATGAAACTTGGTATGTGACTTCGTTTAGATGAGTTATATTGATAATTGCATAAAAAAACCATTATTCTTTATTGGCAGCAAACCTGCATACTCATCCCCAATGTCATTCTTATGGGGAATAATTCATATTTTAAATATCGCTTATTTGTGAACATATTTCTTATGCATCCTGGTAGTAATGTACTAGTACTTGTTTCATCCTCAAAATCAGAGGTATTTTCGGATGTTGTAAGGTCTGAATTGACATTAGTATCTGAGTTCATCGCAGCTTTAGTTGTTTGTTCTGGTTCATCATTTGTAAGTTCTATAAACTTGTAAGGCTTGTTTCCTTCAGTTACATCCCCCCTTCAACTGTTTTTTCCTCAATGAAAACAACATCCCTAGATATGTTTATCTTAGAAGGATATCTAGGATCAACCAGTCTGTAGGCTTTTGAGCTGTGGGAGTATCGACAAATATTAGCTCTTGACTTTTGGGATCAAGTTTCTTCCGCAGTGCACTTGGAACATGAGTGAAAGCTCTACTACTTAAAACTCGCAGGTGACTGAGGTCGACCTTCTTGTTGGTCCACACCTCTTCTGGTGTTTTCCCAAAAACAGCTTTTGTAGGCGACTGATTCTTCAAATAAATAACTGTGTTAGCTGCTTCAGCCCAATACTTCTGGTTTAATCCCGAATCATGTAATTAGGGGTGTGCAGGTACTTCGAGTTTTTGGCCGAGAATTTTAATACTCGAACTCGACTCGAAGTTTTGAAAACTACTCGAAAGTTCGAGCGAGTATTTCCTGCCGATTTCCGGACGTAGTAATTGCTGCAAAAGGCAATCGCATTACGTAAAATCAGCCGAAAATTACTATCGCAAACGATTGCGACCAACCAAAACGCCGCAATAGGCGATTGCATCGTATAAAATCGGCCAAAAATGACGATCGGACCGCGTAATTTCGGCCTTAATTGACGATTTTGTCATCTAATATTGATTATAAGCGATGTCTGGACCAGGTGAAATAGGCCAAATGATAACCGGGCCCTGTTTTATCAGCCGGAAACGAATGTCAAACTGTGTTTTGTTTGTCAATACGTAATCCAGTTTGATTGTACTGGCCAAAACTTTGTATTGCTACTTATATATTAGTTACAAACCATGTTTCTATTATAAAATCTAGGGTCGTATCCAAATCTGATTACACTATTTTAAACTACAAACTGATGGCAAATACTCGTTCGAAAAACTCAAAAATAATTGGCACGACTCGACTCGATTAAAAAAAAAATCACTACTCGCACACCCCTACATTTAATATAGTACAAGTTTTATCAAAAATCATACGATTCGCCGTAAAATCAGCAAAAAATGACGATCGCTAACGATTTTGACTGCCCAAAACGCGTAGTAACGGCCGCAAAAGGCGATTGTATCACGTAAAATCGGCCGCAAATGACGATCACTAATGATTTCGACCGGTCAAAATGCGTAGTAACGGCCGCAAAAGGCGATCGTATCACATAAAATCGGCCGAAAATGACGATCGCTAACGATTGTGACCGTGCAAAACTCGTAGTAGCGGCCGCAAAAGGCGATCGCATTGCGTTAAATCGGCCGCAAATGACGATCGCTAACGTTTGTGACCGTGCAAAACTTGTAGTAATGGCCACAAAAGGCGATCGCATCGCGTAAAATCAGCCGCAAATTACGATCGCTAACGATTGCGACCGGCCAAAACGCGTAGTAACGGCCGCAAAAGGCGATCTCATCACGTAAAATCGGCCGCAAATGACGATCGGACCGCGTTATTTTGGCCATAACTAACGATTTCGTCCTCTAATAATGATTATAAGCGATGTCTGGACCAGGTGATATTGGTCAAATGACAACCGGATCGTGTTTTATCGGCCGGGAACGAATTACAAACCGCGTTTTCTTTGTCAATACGTACTCCAGTTTGTACTGGCCAAAACATTGCATTGTTACTCATGTATAAGTTAGAAACCATGTTTACGTTATCAAATCTAGGGTAGTATCCAAATCCCATTACACTATTTTAAACTGCAACTGATGGGAAATACTTGCTCGAAAATACTCAAAACTTGAAAATAATTGGCACTACTCGACTCGACTGTATTCAAAAATTCACTACTCGCACACCCCTAATGTTTTTACACTGGTTTTGAGTTTTTTGTGTGGAAATTCACTTCCCTCACGTCAGCGTGCGGCGTGCGAACTCGTTAACCATACTAACTGATTACTAAAAGAAAAAATAGTTGAATGTTTTTTAGCCCAACTAAAAAGATGAAATGATTTTTCATTTTGTCATTCTCTCATTGGGCTTGATGATGACTAGATTTACTGGTCAAAAATGAATAACCTTTCTGAACCTTATACAGTATACCTATATACAGTACAGTATAAATGTAAATATATTTTTAGTTGATGTAAAAATACATTTTATTACATCTCAGATGTTTCAATGTAATTAATACGCAAATACTATCACAAGCGTTAAAGAAAAAAGTATGAGAGGAATAAGAACTGGTACGGTAGGTTATTATGAAAATAAGTAACCAGGGTATAGTTGCATATTCCTAAATTATTACTCAAATATAAATTTGCTAAACCTTAATTACAGTTTTTTAACTCCTCTCCCATTTCTACCATTTGGGAAAATTTTTCTTAGTATATTGTCTATTATAGGTAAATACAGTATGCGCCAAAATAAACAGAACTGAAAATGTAAAATTTTATTTGCCAACATATACAAGTAAAAGGAATTAAAATCGGTTAAACTCGGTAAACAACATATTCAATAATGACCTCCGTTCAGTTTGAGACAACCCTCGTACCGTTGTTGAAGATTTTGCAACATTTCGGTGAAGAGGGGTTGTTGCATGCTCTTTATACACATGTTTATTTTTTCCTTGAGTTGTAGGATGGTGGCTGGAGGGTCATCTCGGAAAATCTTCTCCTTCAACACTAATAATCACAGAAATACTAGTGGGTTTTTGTGAAAATGTTCCTGGAAATGTAATGCAGTGTGACAAACTTGGCCCAACCGCACGTCCGATTCCGTATTAGCGAAAATAATGCTCTACGATAAACGATTTCTTTGCAGTAGTTAGCACCATATCAGAAAAAACTAACCTCAAATAAGAAAAAAATAATAAACACAAAGACGTGGCAAAAATGAAAAGTTGATACAGCTGATCGAGAATGCAACTACAGCTGATTCAGTTTCAGTACTGTTTATTTTGGCGAATACTGTATAAATACCCCCGTCGCAGCAAACCTGCGTACTCAGCGAATGTCCAATGTATGCATATGTTTCCCACTACCACATAAAGCCACTTACCAAGTTTCATAAAAATACATAAATAAATAAGTGATCTATAGCATTTTATTTATTCTCCATAAGAATAACATTAGGGCTGAGTACGCAGGTTTGCTGCAACAAGGAACACAAAATATGTGTTTTTATGCAATTATCAATACAACTCAACCAGGTGAAGGTACATACTTAGTTTTATTAATTTATGTTCATAATTGAGGGAGATATAAAACTTTACTTATTCTCAATAAGATTAACATTATGGCTGAGTATGCAGGTTTGCTGCTACGGGGATAATCAACAAAAAATCAATTATTTGTGCAAATATCAATAAACCAGTACTACGTGAAGCCACATACCAAGTTTCATCAATATACATTCATAAATAATTGAGATATCTCTTTTGATTTATTCTCCATAAGGATAACATTGGACAACGTACTGTGTTTAGCACTTTGAATATCTCTGCAACAGTTAGACCTAGAATCACAATCTAAATACCAAAATGATTGTTTTGTAGAGCTGAATTGATTGGTATAAGCAAATGTGAAGTCAACATTAAAATGAACTGGGGAAAAACCAAAAACCTTTTTCCCCTAAGATTAACATGGGAAATTTTATGAGCAAGTTTTTTGGATTTTCTCCGCAACCACTTAGCCTAGGTTAATAATTTAAAATACTAAATTATTTGTTTTTTAAGCTCTACAAAATGCTCAAAACCAATATTGAGTGTTTTACAAATTTTAGGATGAAAAGTGCAAAAAACTGATTTTTAGAAAATTACCCCCATAAACCCCCCTTCCCATGGTCCGATTTTATTTTTCTGGTTTTCAAACTTAAAGTCATGAATGTCACTTTACACATTTGAGCCAAATTTAATCGAAATCGGATGTTTTTTACTCAAGTTATCGTGTTAACGGACACACACACACACACACACACATATATATATATATATATATATATTACGTATATATAAATTTGAACGAATAGTGTTTTTGGCATCTGGGGACCTCAAAACAAAAAGTTATCATGGTCTCGGGCTTAAGTCTTGCCATGAGGCCGACGGTAATGGCTTCTTCCCTATAGAGGAAATTTGCTAAAACTGCATGTTGTTAAAATAGAATGGTTGTTGTGTGTACAAAACCTGCTAGTTAGTGATATAGAATTGTAATGAATATAAAGAAACATGTGATACAAAAAACAAAATTATCAACACTGCTGGATAGTGGTTATATTTTTACGATTAACAAATTTATAACTGGTTTAAATATGATCGGCTATTTTTCTCCTCTTTCTTAGGCCAAGTGAAACCTATTGCACCAATATTTCTGCTCTATGTTCTGTCACTTTTCGTGGTTATATGTCTCCTCTACTCCCTACTATTTGCAGTGTAAGATAACTAGGATCAGTATTATTGTAATGACTTTAAAACTGGTTTACTGCTTTACAGATCCAGGTATATGATGTTCATCAAGTATGCAGCGTTCCACCTTCAACAGCTGGGTGCAAAGAAACAAAGAGAAAGGGAGGTACGCAGCCAGGAAAAAGAACTGGAATCTAAGGTATATGTTGATTCTATTTTTCTTCCTGATGTATCTGACTTAAGGAAATATATTTGTGAATAAATTCAGTTACATTTCTATATCAAATTCAAGGCAAAAATAAATGTAGTGAATATTGAAATATCTCATGTTAAATGTGCCCTTTATTGAGCAAAAAGATCATGATACAAATATTTGACATAAAAAAGTAACTTTCATTAACTTTGCTAGATAAATAATTTAAGCAATGCTAAGCTTCTTTTACATAATATATCATGTTGAGCGGAAGCACTTGTGTTTCTTGGGCTTAAAAATACTGTTCTGTGGCCAGGAAAAAGAAAAAGAGAAGGAAAAAGAAAAGAAGTCTAAAAACATTGATAACAAATTAGCAACGAGAGCAGAAGTAGAGAAAGTTGCTGAGGAAAATCCCATGGAAGCAGATGAAGCAAAGAAAATTGTAGAGAGCATAACAGATTCCATTACTAGCGGAGAAAAACAAGAGTGTAAGTTGTAAATTAAATTATAAATTTGGCAACTATTGTTGTACAGTTAAGTTTTTCTTTAATATAAAAATGTGATTAGAGATACCTACGTTTACTAATTTCACTTTCAGCATTCTTAGTCTATATCAAACTAATGAGCATTGTACTTAATCATTTTCATAGTAGATGCCAAGATTGCTGTCATACTTTCTGATAGGGATTTGTCGGTTGTTAAAGTCGGTTGTCGGTTTTACCGGTTTTTTACAAATCGTCGGTTTCGGTTTTTCACTGGCAGTAAGTGCTCATATTGGAAATAAGTATTATAATGCTGTACAGATATCAAATGACAAGCTAAACAACGTTTAACAAAATAAGTGGTTGAAATAAGACTCCTCCCCAGATATCAAATGACAAGCTAAACAAAGTTTAACAAAATAAGTGGTTGAAATAAGACTCCTCCCACAACTAATCACTTCCTTTCCAGTCCCAAAATAACTCTCAACCAGTATAACAAAAGGAGAATTGACAGAAGTTCTATTTATAGAAGTACGTGAATGAGGAAAACAGATAAGGAAACAAAGCTAGTGGCCGAAGTCGAAGTCACCCAGCAACTATATTTTTTGTCCCATTCTTAATTGCTGGTCTATTGTTCGGCTTCCGGTGGAGGGTCCCGGTAATTTATTCAAGATATAAGAAGTTTCTAGTTCAAAATGCTAAAACTGAAACTAATTGTCGTTCTAAGACAAATGACGGATCATTTTTCGTTTGATTACCACAAATAAAATAAAATGCCAATCAAAGTTGTGTGACTTTCGGTTCAAGAGATAATGGATAGTATTTATATTTATGGATTACATGAATGGAGACAACAGATAAGGAAGCAAAGCAAAAGGGGGGTGGGGAGGGTTTGGTTACAAAAAATTTGACCTTGACAAGGTCCTGAGTGCAATTATCAGTCACTGTTAAACATCTTTCTCTCTGAATATGGAAATGTATATTGTTTTATAATCGTGCTCTTTTCCCATTATAAATTTAAACTAAACTGATTTTGTTTATATTACTGTAGGATACTGGTGAAATCAATATTAAATTGCAATTGACAAGGTTGTAAATTAGGATAAAAATTAACCATAAAATACCTACTAAATAATTGTAAAATGGATACATATGATTTAAAATTGTATGTGTTATTTAAAATAAAATCACTTAAAACAGGATAGAGCCAATTAGGAATTTAGGATTCTTCTGCTTCAACGGGATTCTTTGTTTTCATAAACTCTCAGAGGCATTGAATGACAGGTAGAGGTAAGTGATTTATTGCTCTCTATTCATGAAAGGTGCTAATGGAAGATGTCTGAAAGTGAGCAAAAAACTACCTGGAGCCTAGACACAACAAAATGCCGGTCTGTCTGTCTGTCTAGGCACTGTCTGTCTAGGTTATTTGTGATCACTTTGTTTAAAATGTTCTGGTTTGGTTTTTATAAACTATATGAAATCTATAAACTGTATTTACGTTTAGATTCTGGGTTTCCAAAGTCTGCAAAACTAAAATATCAGCAAATACACCCGTCGCAGCAAACCTGCATACTCAGCGAATTTCCAATGCATGCATATGTTTCTCACTACCACATAAAGCCACTTCCCTAGTTTCATAAAAATACATACTTAAATAAGTGATCTATAGCATTTTATTTATTCTCCATAAGAATAACATAGGGCTGAGTACACAGGTTTGCTGCAACAAGGAACACAAAATATGTGTTTTTATGCAATTATCAATATAACTCAACCAGGTGAAGCTACATACTAAGTTTTATTAATTTATGTTGATAATTAAGGGAGATATAAAACTTTACTTATTCTCCATAAGAATAACATTATGGCTGAGTATGCAGGTTTGCTGCTACGGGGATAATCAACAAAAAATCAATTTTTTGTGCAAGTATCAATATACCAGTACTACGTGGAGCCACATACCAAGTTTCATCAATCTACATTCCTAAATAATCGAGATATCAAATTTGATTTATTCTCCATAAGGATAACATTGGACAACGTACTGTGTTTAGCACTTTGAATATCTCTGATTTTGTTGTGTCTAGGCTCCAGGTAGTTTTTTGCTCACTTTCAGACGTCTTCCATTGGTTGGATGTAGAATCACAATTTAAACACCAAAATGATTGTTTTGTAGAGCTGAATTGATTGGTAAAAGCAAATGTAAAGTTTACATTAAAATGAACTGAGGAAAAGCCAACAAACTTTTCCCCATAAGATTAACATGGGAGATTTTATGAGCAAGTTTTTTTTTATTTTCTCCGCAACCACTTAACCTAGTTTAATAATTTAAAATACTAAATTATTTGTTTTTTAAGCTCTATAAAATGCTCAAAACCAAAATTGAGTGTTTTAAAAATTTTAGGGTAAAAAGTGCAAAAAAAGATTTTTGGAAAATTTAAAACCCCCATAAACCCCCCTTCCCATGGTCCGATTTTTCTGGTTTTCAAACTTAAGTCATGAATGTCACTTATTTGAGTAAAATTTCATCGAAATCGGACGTTTTTTACTCAAGTTATCGTGTTAACGGACACACACACACATATATATATATATATATATATACACACACACACATATATAAAAATTTGAACGAATAGTGTTTTTGGCATCTGGGACCTCAAAACAAAAAATTATCACGGTCTCGGGCTTAAGTCTTACCATGAGACCTATGGTAATAGGTTCTTCCCTATTGGGGAAATTCGCTAAACAGGTAAACTTATTTTGTTTTTAAGGTTAGACCTACAGTAGGCCAAACTTAAACCTTATCATCTTAAACAAGTTTAAGTTAAAAATTATTTAGACTACGTTATTGCCCTAGGCTATCTTGTTATTATTTGGCTAAACAAGGATTTAAGCCTAGGTGATTAATTAATTTCGTAATGGCCCATAATATTTAATTTAAATTTATTTGATTTGCCCTTGATTGATTACTTGTGTATATTTAACAAACTCTCCTGCATAGTGTCTCTGTAGCAGTATTTATGTAAACCAGTGAAACAAATTATGAAATAGGGATTTATAGGTACTGGTATATAATCAATTAAAGTTTTTTTAGGCAAAATTTCAGAATCTAGGTAGACAGTTATTATAAACCTATGGATAAGACGTTATTAGGTAAGTTCTTTGAAAAATAACCAAAACCGAACCGATAAAAAATACAACCGACCCATCCCTACTTTCTGATTCGTTTAGTAGTAACTTTTGCCAAAACTCCTTTTTAGATTTGAATATTTTTTTGCTGATATATTGGCATTTGAGTTTGCTCTCTAAAAAGGTGGTTGATTACGGTATAAGCAATTGCACCGTTAGAAGCACTGTATGTGGCTTGAGGCCGATATAAAACAGCAGATGGTTGATTCAAACTGATGGGATGGGTGGATTCTTTGTGATTTGCACTATCTGAGGTAGAAGCACTGTATATGGCTTGAGGGCGATATAAAACAGCAGATGGTTGATTCAAACTGATGGGATGGGTGGATTCTTTGTGATTTGCACTATCTGAGGTAGAAGCACTGTATGTGGCTTGAGGCCGATATAAAACAGCAGATGGTTGATTCAAACTGATGGGGTGGGTGGATTCTTTGTGATTTGCACTATCTGAGGTAGAAGCACTGTATATGGCTTGAGGCCGATATAAAACAGCAGATGGTTGATTCAAACTGATGGGATGGGTGGATTCTTTGTGATTTGCACTATCTGAGGTAGAAGCACTGTATATGGCTTGAGGCCGATATAAAACAGCAGATGGTTGATTCAAACTGATGGGATGGGTGGATTCTTTGTGATTTGCACTATCTGAGGTAGAAGCACTGTATGTGGCTTGAGGCCGATATAAAACAGCAGATGGTTTATTCAAACTGATGGGATGGGTGGATTCTTTGTGATTTGCACTAACTGATCAGGTGTTTTGCTGGTTTGAACCTATCTTTATTGTGTGTGTTCTCAGGCAGGACATTTTTATGATTTAAAGTATCCACATATTTATTTAAGCGTCCAAAGTATTAAAAAATACCCCCGTCGCAGAAGACCTGCATACTCAGCGAATTTTCAATGAATATATAATATAACATATTAAAACACTTAACAGGATTCATAAGAAATGTATTCACAAACAAGGGATATTAAAAATATTAATTATTCTCCATAAGAATAACATTGGGAATGAGTACGCAGGTTTGCTGCAACAAGGCACACAAAATAATGGGTTTTTATGCAAATATCAATAGAACTCATCTTAGTGAAGTCACATACCAAGTTTCATCCATATACATTCATAAATAAGCGATATATAAAATTTTAAGTATTTTCCATAAGAATAACATGGGGACCAAGTACCTAGGTTTGCTGCTACAGGAAACATTGGCGAAAAATGGTTTTTTTGTGCAAACAACAATAAACCACAACCAGATCAAGCCATATACCAAATTTCGCCAGTTTATGTTCATAAATAAGCGAGATATACAATTTTTCTTTTTCATAAGAATAACATTAGACAACGTACTGTGTTTAGCACTTTCAATATCTCGGTAACCAATTGACGTAGAGCAATGATCAAAATACCAAATTGTTTGTTTTTTTAAGCTGAATTCAATGGTATAAATTAAAATTTGATTTAAATTAAAATTACATTTGAAAACCCCAAAAAACACATTTTTGGGGTACAAAACCCCCAAAAACCCCCCTTCGGATGGTGCGATTCATCTGGTTTTCGAACTCGTTCAAATAAATGGTACTTTACACATTTTAACCAAATTTCATTAAGATCGGACCTTTTTTACGAGAGTTATCGTGCTTACGGACACATATATATATATATATATATATATATACATATATAAAAATTTGAACGAATGGTGTTTTTGGCATCTGGGGACCTCAAAATGAAAAGTTATCATGGTCTCGGGCTTAAGTCTTACCATGAGACCTACGGTAATAGCTTCTTCCCTATAGGGGAAATTCGCTAATAAAAAATAACAGCTACACGGATTCAATTACTCCATTCACAAGCTCCTAGGGGTTAAAGGACATCCACATTTTCAAAATTCTAGAAGTAGAGCAAGCTATATTTAATGTACATTCTCGATTATCCAAGCTCATCAACCCGATGATAAGACCCCTAGGCCACCTATTCTGAAAATCTCAGAAAATACGGAGGACCATGCATTTTGTGGTGATTTTATAAGTAGACTTCATGAAACAAGTAAATACAATTTCACCATATTACTATAATAAGTACATCAAGTGTTAAGTCCATAGTAAGATTATTTGAAGAAAAACATTTCAATAATACTTTTTTATTCATTAAAGTTGCATTGCACTTACTGGGTATTCATTGTGAGAGTAACTGCTTCTGAAGTTAATAGGAATGATAAAATTAAATTTGTATGAATACTTAACTCGACGCACTCTGGATTGAAATATATTCAAAAAAATGTCGGTTTTCCACGATTATTTGAAGTTATTTTATTTTATCACTTGAATAACAGGAGATAGTTTGTGTTAGCGAATTTCCCCTATAGGGAAGAAGCTATTACCGTAGGTCTCATGGTAAGACTTAAGCCCGAGACCATGATAACTTTTCATTTTGAGGTCCCCAGATGTCAAAAACACCATTCGTTCAAATTTTTATATATGTATATATATATATATATATATATATGTGTGTCCGTCAGCACGATAACTCTCGTAAAAAATGTCCGATCTTAATGAAATTTGGTACAAATGTGTAAAGCACCATTTATTTGAACAAGTTCGAAAACCAGACGAATCGCACCATCCAAAGGGTTTTTTTGGGGGGTTTTGTAACCCAAAAATGGGTTTTTTGGGGTTTCCACATGTAATTTTTATTTAAATCAAATTTTAATTTTTACCATTTAATTCAGAATAAAAAAACAAACAATTTGATATTTTTATCATTGCTCTACGTCAATTGGTTCCTGAGATATTGAAAGTGCTAAACACAGTACGTTGTCTAATGTTATTCTTATGGAGAAAAAGAAAAATTGTATATCTTGCTTATTTATGAACATAAACTGACAAAATTTGGTATATGGCTTCATTTGGTTGGGGTTTATCGTTTTTTGCACAAAATACAAAATTTTCACGTATGGTTCCCGTAGCAGCAAACGTAGGTAATCGGTCCCCATGTTATTCTTATGGAGAATAATTAAAATGTTATATATCGCTTACTTATACATGTATATGAATGAAACTTGGTATGTGACTTTACTTAGATGAGTTCTAATGATATTTGCATAAAAACTCATTATTTTGTGTTCCTTGTTGCAGCAAACCTGCATACTCATCCCCAATGTTATTCTTATGGAGAATAATTAATATTTTAAATATCGCTTGTTTGTGAATATATTTCTTATGAATCCTGTTAAGTGTTAATGTGTTATGTTATATATTCATTGGAAATTCGCTGAGTATGCAGGTTTGCTGCGACGGGGGTATTTTTGTCTTATGGCCAGTAAACAAACGACGGCAACTAAAGCAATGCCTAAAATTTTCGTTGTCTTAAAAAAAATTTTAGACACTGAACAATTATTTTAAACCTGGAAATATATATTAATAATTCGTAGCAACTTAGAATAAACTGAAGTCTCTGATGACCGTTTCTCGGTTAATCATGAGTGTAGTAACATTTGTAATACTATTTTCATCACTGTAGTGGAGGAGAGCACCAAAGAAATAGTGAAGAAGGCAGCTCTCGCAGTTGGTTCACTGAAGGAGACCGAGTTTGACATCAGGTTCAATCCCGATGTGTTCTCTCCGGGAGTGAAGCACACAAACCCGGACGAACAGGGACTCAAGAAGGAGCGGCAGCTAGTTAAAGATGCTGCAGACTTCCTTGTTACTGCTCAAATACCAACCTTTGTAAGTGGATTTGTTATAAATTATTGGGGGTCTGCGGGAACTTGAAATTTCAGATTGGTGCGGTAAAATATTTTGTACCTCGGTTCTCGGTACAAATTCGTAATGGTTCAAAATGTGTACCGTCATATATACTAATTTGCTTTTATTATAAACAAATATTGAGTAATATTAAGGCCAACTTAAGGCCATAAACAATTGTTAACATTTATTCGATTAAAAGAAAAATATTAAATAATTATACTATGGATGAAAATATATTTTTTAAACCTGCCACTTTGGAGTATTGCATTTTAATGTTTTGATTATTGTTAATAATACAAATTCTTGAAATATTCATGATAAATGAATTAAAAATCTACTTGAAGGTCAATAAATTGCATAAGTTGCTTAACTGATTAATAATGGCTTTCAATAAAAATAAACACTATTGATTTTTAAATCATACAATCAGCAAAAACCCTAAAACTTTATAAATACCATTCTTTGATGTATTGGGAAGGTATATACAATCATCAATACATAAAGTACATCAATAATACAAAGTAAAATAAGATAGCTTTTAAAAAACTACCTATATAATATTATGATATGAAGGTAAAGAAAATTATAAATTAAATCTCTAATTACTGAAGATTAAAATTATACTATTTTAAAATTCAAAATATAATTAGGATACTAAATTCAAAATTGTAATCAAAAGAAATATATTTAATAAATTTATATTAATTTACAAATTAATTATTAATCATTATAAATATAATTATTTATAATAATTAATAGTAAATAATAATAATAATTTGTATTATTAATTATATTTATTAATTAATTAAATTTATATTAATTTAATAAATTTATTTAAACATAATTAACATCTGGAAGGTAAAGAAATAATTGAAGTACAGAGATATTTGGCTATCTTACCTTTAAGATAATTAACTATTAACATCACCAAATTATAATTTTAGTTTGTTGTAGACAATTTTAAGATGAATTTTCTAAAACTACACAAGATAATTTAACATATAACAGATATCTGTATGTAACAATTTCACAAGACAATATAACAAATTACAAATTTATGCTAGCATTTGAAATGTATTATGTTAGTGATTATTTTTTAATTAGTTTCAACCATTTTTGAAAACAATTTTGTATATAATTTAAAATTAATTTCACTAGTATACTTAAACAACAGTAATAACAATACAAATATAAAAGCAGTTTAATTTGAATTCATAATTTAGAAAGAAAGTGATCAAAAGATAGTATTCCTTTTCTCACTCAAGGAGTGATGTTGGACAAGCAACTGATGTATTGCTAATGACCAGAGCCCTCCTCCCTCACCCATCACGCTTTCATAGTCTAAACCTTTCTTATATTTCAAAGTTAGATTTTTTGCCCGGCCCGACCCAACCCTTCCCCGCTCCCCTCGCCCACCTTTCTTATCTTAATTCTTGTATAGCTATAAATTACACCTGTCAACGTCTCTTTTGATATTATATTGTTTGACGCAGTAAACTTTACCGTACCGAATCTGTACCGGGGTCATGTTCTGTACCGAACCGAAGATGGTAATTAGTTTTGTACCGTAACGGTACCATTTTTTCGGTGCACCGCAGACCCCTATAAATTATGTTTATTGACACCCAGAGCCCTATGATACCACCGGGACCTATGATAACTAACGGGCCTGCATACATTTTTGGTCCTGTGACACTCTGCGGCTGACTTGCAGCTGTTAATCCCATTTAAAAGTATTGCGAAAACCTGACCTACCGCCAGTATTTCCCACGTCTTCGACAGAGAAATCGCAAAATATAGAAGTATATCATTCTAAACTGCATTAAAATTTGAATACAGTGGTACTAATATCGTACTAATTTCTAAAATATATAATAGTCTTTCGGATTTTCAAAAAACGTATCTTTCATTATCTATGATATGGTAAGGTGGTTTTTGTAAGGAGTACTTCTCCGACATTTCTGAACCGATTTGGACGATTGAGGTATCAAAATAATTTTCGTAATGCATAGTAGTGCAGAGTTGTGTTTCATTTTTGAGATTATCATTCTGATGGCCATAGGTCAGCCTCAAAGTTTGTTTCTTTTGACCATCAACCGTTGACATTAAAACAGTAAACATAAAAACTGCTGATTTTAGATGTATTATATTCTGAAAAGTGTAAACAAATGACAAGTTTCAAGAAGCGTAAAATATTCCATTTTAACCCATAATTAGTATTAAAATAATAATTTGAAATTGGATGGTAACGGAATAATTTTGTTCACCATTTTATATAGATTAATCTATTTGGTATCTTGTTAAATAATTTTATTCTGAGGAGATAAAAAATAAGTGAGGAGGGTCGTGTTCTTACAATGTTGTTTAATGTGATATTCGCCTGCACAGAGTCATGTGACTTTGGTGGAAGGGGAAAGTAAGCAGGCCTGTTAGTTATCGTGCTCCCACTTAGTTGTCCCACTTTTTCTCCTGTTCGCCTCTAAGTCTATACCACGTACACCAATTCAACAACGATTAAGATCACATTTTAAACCGACCTCATGTTTTTTTTTTTTCAATTTGTTTTGTATTTCAGCAATGTTTAAGCAATACCTTCCAAAATCAAAGCTGGAACAAGTTATTGTTAAGAAATGTACATCATTTATATGGATGTAAAATAAAATCGCCGTTTTCACTCGATAAAACGGGATTCAAAGTTTAAATGTAGTTTTGAAACTGTGGAGCTGTTAGCGGGGTACAATATTTACCTTCGAGATAAACGTGAATACCAGCAGGAAAATCGGGAAAATATAGAGGACTTTTTGGAAACTATTTTTTTTGTCTCCTGTCTACCTAAAACCTTTACTTCTATATCAAAATCTGTTGGTTAAGGAGTCGTTGACCTCATATTACATTACTATTCTTTCTTTTTTCGGTAAATCCCCCTTTCCCCGTCTTGTGGAGTTTGGTTTGCAACATATACCAACAAAAACGACAGCTGTTGTTTGCTTTGCAACAACTTACTTGAACATTTTTATTAAAAATTCTGTGAAATGTCAATTTATTGTTTTCTCGATAAAAATAGCATTAGACATCATACTGAGTTTACCACCACTGAGTGTTTGCCATAGACAACTGTCATAGTAAAATAATTACATTTTTTAATTTGTTAGAATTTTGTATCTTTTGTTGTTGATTACTTAAAGGGAAGAAGTTAAAAACTATTGATTTTGATAAATTGATGCTGCAATTGAATTACTTGTTGGTCCAGATCCGAGACTGCCTGGACCACTCAGGAGCCCCGATGGACGGTGTGACGCTGTCCGAGGGCATGCACACGAGGGGCATCAATATCCGCTACCTGGGTAAGATAGCCAACATGCTGAGCAAGGTGAAGCAGCTCGAGTACCTGCACAGCATCGCCGCGGCCGAGCTCATCACTCGCTCTGCTAAGCATGTGTTCACTACTTACATGCAGGTGAGGCCAAGTAGAGGACTTTTCACAACAAATATTGAACAAATATGTACACTTACTGGCCAAATGCCTCTGTGCTCTGGCTAATGACTCAGTTGAGTAAGGATTAATTAAAGGATGTCTTAAAATGGCAGAATTAATTACCAAATGCAATGAAATGTAGAAATATAAAAAAGAATTAAGAAATATATTATTAAAGAAGCTGGCCAACTATGGAATCAGAGGTATAGCCAATAACATCTTCAAATCTTACTTTGAAAACCGTTTTAAAAAAGTGCAGATAAATGACCAACACGTAATGTATGAATCAAATTGGGAATTAAATTATACCAGTTGTCCCCAAGGATCGATCTCAGGACCGGTCCTTTTAGCGAATTTCCCCTATAGGGAAGAAGCTATTACCGTAAGTGGCATGGTAAGACTTAAGCCCGAGACCATGATAACTTTTTGTTTTGAGGTCCCCAGATGCCAAAAACACCCAGATGTTAGCATAATTTTAAAAACAGAGTACCCTTTTTGGTTTTAACATAATATGTTTTATTAGACGACTAGTTTCAAACCTTTAGGTCATAGTCATAGGTTACAAAAATAATGTAAGACATGACTATGACCTAAAGGTTTGAAACTAGTCGTCTAATAAAACATATTATGTTAAAACCAAAAAGGGTACTCTGTATTTAAAATTATGCTTACAACTAACATATTAGTAGCCCTAATCACTCAGTTATTTTTAATATATATATATATATATATATATGTGTCCGTTACCTCTATAACTTTTGAAAGAAACGCCCGATTTTGATGAAATTTGGCACAAATGTGTAGAGTAACATTTATGACTTTAAGTTCGAAAACCAGATCGATCGGACAATGGGAATGGGGTTTTATGGGGGTTTAAAATTGTCCAAAAATCAGTTTTTTGAAATTTTTACCCTAACATTTTAGAAACACTAGATTTTAATTATAGCCATTTTATAGAGCTTAAAAAAACAAACAATTTAGTATTTTTAATCATTAAGCTAGGTTTAGTGGTTGCGGAGAAAAGTCAAAAAATGTGTCCATAAAATTTCCCATGTTAATAATCTTATGGGAATACGGTTTTTAGATTTTCCTCAGATAATTTCACTAAAAACTCCACATTTATTTCTACCAATCCGTTTAGCTCTATAAAAAAATCATTTTGGCGTTTTGATTGTTGTTTTACGTCCAACTTTTGCAGTGATATTCAAAGTGCTAAACACAGTACGTTGTCCAATGTTATCCTTATGGAGAATGAATAAAATGTTATATTTTGATTATTTATGTATGCATATTGATGAAACTTGTTATGTGGCTTCAACTAATTGTGGTATATTGATATTAGCACAAAAAAATGGTTTTTGTTGATTTTTCCCGGTAGCAGCAAACCTGCATACTCGGCCTCCATGTTATTCATATGGAGAATAAGTAAAGTTTTATATCTCCCTTAGTTATGAACCTAAATTAATAAAACTTGGTATGTAGCTTCACTTGGTTGAGTTATATTGATAATTACAAAAAAAATCTTATCTTCCTTGTTGCAGCAAACCTGCGTACTCAATTATAATGTTATTCTTATGGAGATTAATAAAATGCTATATATCACTTATTAATGAATATACTTTTGTGAAACTTGGTAAGTGGCTCTAGATAGTAGTGATACCCAAATATATGCATGGAAATTCGCTGAGTACGCACGTTTGCTGCGACGGGGGTATTTTAATGTATGTGGCAAACTTCCCAAAAAGTATTAATTCAATATTGCCAAATGCTATTCAGTATGCTGATGACACATCCTTGGTGGTAAGAGAGGAAGCCTTAAGAGATTTAGATCTAAATATATACGAATATATTCAAAATTTAAGTCACTGGTTTCGGAAAAATGGTTTAAAGCTAAATGAAAATAAGACACAAATAATTAAATTAAAAAACCGTAAAGCTAATCAAAATTCAAACTAAAATGAAAAAAAAAAATTTACAAATTCTTAGCCATTACTATGGATTACAAATTAGACTTTTCTGTTCACACTGTAAAAAATTAAATTCATCCTGTTTTGCTTTAAAGATTTTATCAAAAAACGTCAATACTAGCATTTTAACCCTTTTACTGCCGACCATTTTTTTTATGACATCACCAAAAATGCCAGACCACTATTAAGATTTACTTGCCATGACTGCCAGGTTCAATTAGACCAAATTTCACGCTCACATTAAAAAATTTGTATCTTTTTTATTTTTTATCAGAAATTTATAAGTTAGGTCTTGTTTTATTTGTATTGAGTTGTTTGTTTCAAATAAAATATATACTTTGGTGTATGTAATAGTTTTTTAGTTAAAATATATATATACATACATATAAACAAATAAAAAAATATATATATATTTTTTAGTTTGGACTATAAAAACTACCTCTAAAACTTATACCTCAACCAATTTTATTTTTACATGTTGTAAAACAGGTATTAGTAAACACATACCTAAACTTTCATGCCATTACCTTGATAAATGCAGGAATTCTGTTTTTTTCAAAATTTATTCATATTTTCAAAATTGAACATAGTTGCATATACAATTGACAATTTTTTTATAAAAACATGTACATTTGGCTTCTAAATTTAAAAATGTTGTAAGGAACATAAAATAACACTAAAAACATACTAAAATAATTAAACTAACAACGACAAAAATATTTAGAATATTTGAGAAAATTTCACAAAAAACCCTTTCAACACGCTGCACACCGAAACAGGTAGGGTGAACACCTATTTACGATGGTATTTTCACTTACTGGCGATCTACTCCACTTGTCCATTTTCGTAATGACATCAAAACTTTACTCACTAAACCACGGATAAATCCACAAACATAACCAACAAACCAAGACCAGTAAACATAAACAACAATTGAAAGACGGACGGCAGACAACACTCACTACACAGAGCAACTGTCGACTATGCACAGACGGTAGGGGGAATCAATGAGTATAACTTTATAGGTTATGCAAGTCATAGAGTATAAATTGTACTTTTCTATGTTCCTCATAGTCTTGACATCGAGTATCTTAAGTTTTGTGGCATTTGGTAAACATTTAAGGCCAATAAGTTAGAAATATTAGACGTGCTTTATTGCGCACGTCGGCGATTCTCGCACAATTAGTGACGTGCGCATATGCGCACGTCGGCGTTTTTCGCACGATTCTCGACGTGCGCAAATGCGCACGTCGGCAGTAAAAGGGTTAAGAATGGTTTATTTTGCAAGCATTCAATGCAGATTAACATACGGTATACAAATTTGGGGAAGCACTAAATTTGAAAATTTCAATCGAATATTTCGTATCCAAAAAAGGGCAGTCAGAATAATTAATAATGCTGCCGTAGATTAACCCTGCCAACAATTATTCAAAGACTTGAAGGTGATGACCTCGTCTTGTCTTTACATCTATGAACTTTGAAAATATTTCATTAAAAACAAAGACCTCTTTAATAATATAATTAATATGTCAAATATGTACAACACTAGATATAATTTTATTGAATACCCCTCACATTCAACTGCCAAATTCGAAAAGTCCTCGAACTATATGGCGTGTAGAGTCATCAACAAGTTTATGTTATTGAATAAAAATATAGTATTCAACGGGAGTTTTTAAAAAAGTTAAAAAGAATATCTATTTATACTCACTTTTTACAGCCTAAACACATCTTTTGAAACAAATAGCTAATTTAATTCAGTTTAAAGTAAATGTGTAAAGAACCAATTAATCATGTGATTTTGTTCTGTTTATTTTTTATTTTAATACTTTATAGTTAGTTATTAGCAATATGTTGTGACAATTCTCTATGTGCATTCTTGTATGTATTTTATGGAGATATAAAGATTATTATTCTTATTCTTAAATTTCACTGCAATTTCTGTCAACGATGGAACACTTGGGAATGCCAGATATTATTATTGTTCTTAAAGAACATGTAGTCAAATTCTTCATACTGTTCATACTTACCAGGGATATCATTTTGACCCAGAGCGGCTAAGAGACAATTGGGGGCCTGGGTAAAAAATTCTTTGGGGGACCACAGAGATCCCTAATTTAATATCTTTGTAAATTGTTTCTTTTGGCCGTAGGCCTGGGGTAAAGTGTCCCGGTTGCCTCACCCCCATTGTGGCGGCCCTGTTTTGACCTCCAAACGTTAATGATTATTGTTTATAGCAATAATATTATTAAGTTGATTTCTTTTCTCCTCCTGAGCCTTCATACCTTTACTAAGTTTGGTTTGTAAGTAAAATTGTAAAGATTAATGTCCTTTTAGGCAATTAGTGTACATCTGGGTGTTGTTTAAGGAGGTATTCTACTGTGTAGTGAAGAATCCATTAAACACCATAAATATGGAGGTACGTAGTACACTATAATATAAAAATTGTTAAGAAAAGGCAGAAACGATACAGAAAAGGCCAGTGAATCGTGTGTATTGGAATATTTGTTAACTGTTATTTTAAAGAACATACAAATGGATGTATATTGTAATCAAAGATAAAAATTTGTATATTATAATCCATTTTTTAATTTATAATCTGCTATTTTGTTCAACTATACAAACATTTCTTTCATAATATAGTTGTGTTTTGTATTCCAGAGCACAGAGCTGATGTGTCTGTCAGCTGCTGTCAGCCACTTCCTCAACTGTTTCCTCTCCTCCTGTCAGATGCCACATCCCGTACAGGCCGCTGATGAGGTAAGAGAATACATTAACATTGTCTAATAATGTTTGTTTATAATTAAGTAGTAATAGTTAAGCGATGGGTAAGCTTCAAATAACATAGTAAATAACCCGCATAAACTTGGTTACAATCAACGACCAGACTGAGTAATATTGGCCATAATTGTAACTAGGGGTGGGCGAGTACTTGAGTTTTCGAGTACCTGTCGAGTATTATCTACTCAAAGGCCGAGCAAGTATTAGAGACTACTCAAAAATCTGAGTCAAGTAGTAGCTACTCCCACCCTTTGCCATTTACCAAAGTCTACGCCGGTAACCAATGTTTAACAAAATAATTGACTGAAATAAAGAAAAATAGCCTAACATATATTTTTGGCTCATATGAAAGGAGAAATGACAGGTGGGTTATTTATAGACACCTGTGAGTTAAGATAAGTAAGAGAGGGGCACTCGGAGTGTTTGGGTCGGGGGCAAAAAATTACTTCCTCGTTAAAATATTCTGGTTTTGATAAACTAACCCAAAATCCCAAAACTAACTAACCCAAAATTTTAATTAAGTTCAATAAGATTAATATGTATATTTTTTTCATTTAAATCATTATTCATTCATGGTAAAATAAAGGTTAAAATAAAATAAATAATAACATTAATAATTCAATAAAATGTTATATTTATAATTGATGTTTAATATGTTAAAAACATTGTTTTCAATAAAAATATAAGAGTGTTTTTTTATTTAAAAAAACTACTCGACTCAACTTGAATCAATACTCGACTCGACTTGACTCGATTTAAAAAAACACTACTTGCCCACCCCTAATTGTAACACTGACAAAGCATGCAATTAGAATGTAAGTAGACATATATCTATTCAGAACCAGGAACTAATAATTTATGTTCTCTCAAGTGTGTATTCTTAACCCATTGGCGTAGACATACGAGCTGGTCTCGTTCCTTACTTGTAATTTTATTAACCTGTGAATTGGAGTATAAAATTGGTGTTTTTAAATGGATTATGGCGTATTTTAATTAAAATATTGTTTTCTTTCAGTTTAGAGAGTCGCATTGGCACTCACACAGTAGACATAAGTAAAAATTAGCAAAATCAGTGTTGACCATGTGCAAGTCTCAAAAAATTAACCGATCCCGTCAACTTCCAAGCAAGCCTGCCACCGTTTGTTTTACTTGGGCCCTCCCACCAACGTTGCCACAGACCGGTTAACTCATTGAGAGTTGCACAACTGGTCAGTTTTGGTCGTGTGCAGGAATCGAACCCACAAACATCGTATCACCACCTGGCCAAGGTGTTTCCACGACGTAGCCAACTCAGCTAACACGACCAAAGGCCTGGCGGCGATATTAAGGTTTTTCAGTCAGTCCGCGCCCCTAGCGGATAGAACCGTAGACGCCCGCGGTCATTAGTTACATATTTCGCTACTAGAGTGCAGCACCAATCAATTCCCGTTATAGGCTGTCTACTGCAAATAGAATAAAATTACTACCTCAATGGGTTAAAGTTAAATTGGCTAGTATATATGTTAAAGTAACAATGAACACCTCATACTCAACTGAACTGAGTCAAGAAACTAATTTCAAAATAACCGTGTCAGTTACAGAGCAAAACTTCTAAGCGCCGCAACAAGAGGAAGGGTCGCATAAACCATCTGTTGTCGTCGGACAGCAACGAGTGGGCGAACCTGACGCCCAAGACGCTGTTCCAGCAGATCAGGAATGAGCTGAAGGCATACTACGACTGGGACCTGCCCACGGACACCATGGACGCCACTCTAGAACACTTCTCACTGCAGAAGATATCGCTGTTCAGGTCGGTTGGACAGTGATACACATGCGATCAACATCTATTCTCTAATTCCTTTTGCATATGCAACAAAATTTTACAAAGTTAAAGATATAAAATTGGAAATAATATGTTTAAAATTTTAGACAGACTACTAGTTTTCTATAATACCTAATGATGGGAAAAAAATTACATCAATAATTTGAATAATTTTCAGAGTTGCCACCGACCGGGAAAACCTGGAAAACCAGGAATAGGAATTATGCTTGAACTTTGGTGACCGGGGAAAAATATGCGGATATATGTGGGGATTTTCGGCCAAACTGGGAATTTCAGGTCGCGGTTGCATAACACGTTCTGAATAGTTGGCGAAGTTAGCGAAACGTTCTCGATGATCGGCGAAGTTAGCGATGCGTTCCCGATGGTTGGCGACGTTACCGTTACGTTCTCAATGGTCGGTAACGTTAGCGATGCGTTCTCTCGATTGCCAGCGTCATTAGCAATGCGTTCTCGATGATCGGCGATGTTAGCGATGCGTTCCCGATGGTCGGTGACATTAGCGATACGTTCTCAATGGTCGGTGACTTTAGCAATGCGTTTCCGTTGGTCGACGACGATAGCGATACGTTATCGATGATCGGTGACGTTAACGATGCGTTTCCATTGGTCGGCGACGTTAGCGATGCGTTCTCGGTGATCGGTGTCATTAGCGATGCGTTCTTGATGATCGGTGACGTTAGCGATGCGTTCTCGATGGTCGGCGATGTTAGCGATGCGTTCCCGATGGACGGTGACATTAGCGATACGTTCTCAATGGTCGGTGACGTTACAATGCGTTTCCGTTGGTCGACGACGATAGCGATGTTATCGATGATCGGTGACGATAGCGATGCGTTTCCGTTGGTCGGCGACGTTAGCGATGCGTTCTCGGTGATCGGCGTCATTAGCGATGCGTTCTTGATGATCGGTGACGTTAGCGATGCGTTCTCGATGGTCGGCGACATTAGTCATGAGAGTGTGAGAGCTATTGTTGAGGAAACCTTACGAAATGCAGTCGCGATTGTCGGCGACAATTTTAATTACGATGAATAAGATTAATTTGTATGTTGTTGTTGTTACAAACAGTGGATAATAGAACTGGCTCATTTGTAATTAATTGTTTACTGGTCAAAATTGTCAATCGTTGATATGGGTCTCAGTTTCTAATATGTAGTCCTTGGAGTCGCTAGATAATTTGTTAAAACATAATTGGCTGGGTAGTTAGATTCGGATAAAGGGGGGAGGTTATGGGGGTCATGACTCCCCCAAAAACCTCAGACCTTCACGTATTTTACCCATTTTTCACTATAAAGGTTATTATATTTTGGCAATTTAGATATTTTGTTTACTCATGTCCCCTCCCTAAAACGACAGACTGTATCCGCCCCTGTAGGTAGTGTATAAGTGGTCGCTTCATAATCTGAGGTTTGTTGTCAGATTGATTCCTAGCAAAAATCTTGAAAATGTTTGGAAAGTTCAAAACTGGATCCAGCTGCCATAATAATGCTTTCTAAGAACATTTTTAATTTATATAGTAAGAAGAGAGTTTGGGCTCACTCCCTATCAAGAACATTGAAAAATGCCTTTGTTATCGATTGACACACAAAAAAATATTGGTATATACTATTTTCTGATTCATATAGACAAGCTGTTACCCAGCAGATGTCATGCCTTTAACTATTACCAACTAAAACCAACATTACCAAGATCACCTGTTCAAGTAAACATGTCATTAGCTTTTATGTAAACAACAATTCTTTCCATAAGGTTTATATGGGAACCTTTTCAGGCCTCTTGGGAGGAACCCAATTGAGTTAGGACGTAATGGATGGCTTAAAAACCTTCTCCGTGAAATTTTATATATTTCCGTTTGCCAAGTTTCATGGCAAACGGTCCAACAGTGTCCGAGTCCATAAACTTCAAATTTATATACAAACAAACCAACTTCCTTTTTTATAAATATGGATAGTATATTGCCAAGTTTAAATGGAATTTTATATAATTGGGTGTATCTGTTGACAAAATTTTCCCTCCTACCAATTAAAATAATGTAATGTTTTTTATAGAGAAAAATCAAGTTCATTAATATAAATAATTGACCCAGCATATAAACCCATTTTTGTAGAAAGTATAAAAATATGAGATATAACTTAAAAAAATAATATACTTCGTCCCTTGTATTAAAGGTATGGTTAACAGATTAAATTCAGCATGCTACCAGGTGATAGTCCTAAGAAACACTATTGACTTAAAAACAAGAATTATAATTTACTAAAATTGCAAAATCAACAGACAAAGTAATAGTGTTGAATATCCTTAAAAACTCAGTATACATCCTGCGAAATCATCTGTACGGAAAACCAAATCATTGTAAAATTTAATGACAAATAAATAAATGAAACTAAGACCATGCATACATGGTCAAAACTAAATTAACAAACCAACAATAAATACAATCTAAAGAAACATATATTTAGTACACTGTGTCTTAAAGGCAAACCATGTATGCATGGTCAGTAACAGTTTCTGTTTTCTCTCTCCTTACTTTTTTCATTAGTACATTATGTAATTTAATTGTGGGGTTTAACTTCAGATGTAGATATAATTTTTAAAATTCAGAAGAAATGTTTAATATTAATGACTTTTGCATTTTGGAGGTCTTCCTGTAAGCCTATTTTCAAAGAACTGAAAATGTTAACAGTTCAAAATTTATATATATTAAAGATTTTATTAATGGTGAATTTTATAAGGAAAATGTTGACCACAGATATAATACAAGATTCAAAAACAATTTTCAATATCCCATACATTATCTGCAACTTATTGAGAAGACACCTATGATATGGGGAAAAGAATTTACAATAAGTTGCCCGTAAATATAAAAACTTAACAAAAACGAACTCGTTTGAAAAGGAACTAATAGATTTTTTGTTGGAAAAGAACTATGATAATGTTAAAGAGTACTTATCTGATCCTGAATTTAAAAATTGTACATAGTTTAGTAAGGGTTTATTTGTAAACTTACGGTATGTCTGATTTTGTTAGTGTAAGTACCAATTATAAGTAGTTATTATGATCAATTATTTTTGTTTTGACAATGTCACCAGTTTTTTTGGCAATGCTAATTCATAAACATGTTGTGACAGTAAAGATATTTGATTTGATTCGTAAAAAGTAATAATTTTTTTAAAATTCATATTGTCAATCATTATGTGTGTCGCAAATACATAACAAATGACGCGCGAGTTTACCTGGAATTTTGAAATTTTGACCTGGAAAACCTGGAATTATGCATGAATTTTGAATTGCAACTTTGGTGGCAATCCTGATTTTGTACAAAAATCAATCAAAGATTTTAAACTCAATTACTAATTACTTGATACATTTATTGAATGGCTTTTGAGGTACCGGTACATCTCCTAAAAATTAACGAAAATATAATAAGGAAAGAAAAACAATGCCACCTTACCACTAGCATTGGGTTTATATCTACTAGAGGGGACACACAATGCAAATTAATGTGAGGCATTTGTCGGTCGACGTAGTTCCCTACTTACGCTGCCAGGGATCATCACGGTTTTGTTCATCATATTTGTTAGGAAGTTTTTGTAGAGATTTTATAATGTTTAAATAAACCTTTTTTTGTGATAGTCATCAAAGTGATATTTTGTTTATACAGGTCGGGAATGGCGGACGAGTTACTCGGCCTCACGATGCCGCAGATCTTGTTAGTTATCTTAATATGACGCTAGATCGCAGCACTGCTTTTACTCACTCTGGCTCCCGTAAGGTGTCCCATCTAATAGATATAAACCCAATGCCACTAGTGATTCAATTGGCAGCCCACCTAAAGTACAGAAGCCAAAATTGATTGATTTCAAGCCACTGAGTGAAAATTTGTTAATTGTTAAATGTTTCCATCATTAACTTAAAAGCATTTAATATTGCTCCCAGAGATTTTAATTTGTGCACATTTATTAGTTTGTTCACTGTTACAGGTTAGGCACCTCACTAGCCTAACGGTTAGTATCTTGGATTTCGGTACAGGAGGTTATTTGTTTGATTACCATAGGTTCCACAAGAGAGATTTTGGCCATTGTCCTCTACCAACATTAATATAAAATACCACGTACAACTGATGTAAACAAGCACAAATACCCCCGTCGCAGCAAACCTGCGTACTCAGCGAATTTCCTATGCATGAATATATTTCTTACTACCACATAAAGCCACTTACCAAGTTTCATAAAAATACTGAAATAAATAAGTGATATATATATAGCATTTTATTTATTCTCCATAAGAATAACATTAGGGCTGAGAACGCAGGTTTGCTGCAACGAGGAAGATAAAAATGTGGGTTTTTTGCAATTATCAACATAACTCAACCAGATGAAGCTACATACCAAGTTTTAATGATTTATGTTTATAATTAAGGGAGATGTAAGGCTTTACGTATTCTCTATAAGAATAACATTAGGGATGAGTATGCAGGTTTGCTGCTAAGAGGATAATCAACAAAAAATCAATGTTTGTGCAAGTATAAATATACCAGTACTAGGTGAAGCAACATACCAAGTTTCATCAATATACGTTCATAAATAATCGAGATATCAAATTTTAAATATCCTCCATAAGGATAACATTGAACAATGTACTGTGTTTAGCACTTTGAATATCTCGGCAACGATTGGACGTAGAATCACAATTTAAACACCAAAATGATTGTTTTGTAGAGCTAAACTGATTGGTAAAAGCAACTGTGAATTTCACAGTAAAATTAATTAAGGGAAAGCTAAAAACTATTTTCCCATAAGATTAACATGGGACATTTTATGAACACGTTTTTTGGATTTTATCCGCAACCACTTAACCTAGGTTAATGATTCAAAATACTATATTATTTGTTTTTTTTAACTCTATAAAATGGTTAAAACAAAAATTGTGTGATTTAAAAATTTCAGGGTAAAAAGTGCAAAAACCTGATTTCTGGAAAATTTTGAAACCCCCTTTTCCATGGTCCGATTTTTCTGGTTTTCGAACTTAAAGTCATGAATGTCACTTTACACATTTGAGCCAAATTTCATCGAAATCGGACGTTTTTTAGTTATCGCATTCACGGACACACACACACACACACACACACACACACACACACACACACACACACACACACACATATATATATAGATATATAGATATAAAGTTATACATATATATAAATTTGAACGAATAGTGTTTTTGGCACATTTGGGGACCTCAAAACAAAAAGTTATCATGGTCTCGGGCTTAAGTCCTACCATGAGACCTACGGTAATAGCTTCTTCCCTATAGTGGAAATTTGCTAAAAAGAAACTTAATAGTTTCAAACCACACAAGTTCAAAGAACACAAATATGGTTTGCTTCAGTACATATACTTTTAGGCCCCTGAATATATGGTTTGACATGGAAATAATTAGAACACAGATGAAACCATTGTAATTTCATAGTGAAAAGTATTGTGAATAACATATCAAAAGTTTCCAAAAATATCTTTGGTGGAACACCGCCATTTTTCCAAAATGGCGGCAAAATTCAGTACTTTTTGGCTTTTTATTGAAATTCTGACTTTCCTGTAAATTTTACTGAAATAACACAAATTACCTTTATTGTTCCTCTTGAAATTACCTTTCAAATGGTACCAAATACATGTATTAATAACAGAAAATAGGTACCGTTATGATAATTCAAAATTTAAAATAATAGTCAATTGTATAATTTACTAAGCGGTAAGAGCTTTCAAATAACACATAAACTATGATTTAAGATCTAATAGTTTGGGCAGTAGCCTGCTCACAATGATCGCCTTATTTTGTAATAAGACGTTTAAGTACAAATTATGTAGTTATCCTTCAGCAATATTTGATATGCATGGATTCATGTTACAAGCAAATAAAAAAGTATTGGCAGATGAACTGTGGAAACTATGATCTTTTGAGTAAACAGAACTGTTAAATGATGCTTATTCTGTTGGTGCATACTGACATGAAAATCATACACAAAAAATTACTACTTTTGATGACATATGTGACAGCTATGTAAGGTATGTAGACATCAGAAAATATAACCAAGTGACCATGGTGTTCGATGGATACTCTTCTGGTCCGGCAACCAAAGACAGTGCAACTTAAAAATGTCAAAGGGTATAACTTCACAACAATTTTTATTTTAAGAGAATATCGTCAGTCACTCGAAAAATGAGAAGTTTTTGATTAAAACATAAAACAAACAGCGATTTATTAACTAACTCTTTGGTAAATTCCAGCAAAGTGGGTATCTGACTGCTGTCCATGCAGCTGAGGATGCGGTTGAGGTAATAGTGAAAGAAGCCGTTAAGAGTTCTAGCACAAAGAAAACCATTGTTATTAGCGATGACATCGATTTATTGGTATTTTTGTGCTTCCATGCAAAGTTTGACCAATTTGACATAATTACCAAACCCGAAAGAAAGAGTACGTCAGAAAATAAACCAAAAGTGTGGAACATAAAAACTAAGCTCGGTCTCAATTTGTATAAGAATATTCTTTTTGTATACTTGCGATTTTGGAATGTGACACAACTTCACATTTGTTTGGCGTTGTCAAAGGAATGAGTATTAAAAATCTTTGCAACGGTGAATCAATTAGATGTTGTGTGGAATTTTTCAACAAGAGTGACGTATTTGTATGGTGGGTGGCTTGGAAGGCGACACCTTAGACAGACTCCGCAGGAAAATGTAATGACAGAAAACTGCGGAAGCAGTAAAATCTGTACAGGTAATGAAACTTCCGCTAACATAGCAGCCACTTGCTACCACGGCCTGAGGGTGTGTCATCAGGTTCAAGTATGATGTCGAATTAACACACAAAGTCCAACAGATTGGGGTGTGGCTTGACTGATGGCACATATGCCCCTTATCACTCGCACATGCCATAAGCACCACATTTGCTATTGAAGCTCTGCAAATGCCATTCTGGTTATGGTAGGCTAGTAAGTGTGGATGGCGAAAGAGTGGGTTGAAATGTTCTGATGTATTTGCAGAATGCTGAGGATCGTGTATGAACACTAAATCAATGGACCCTGAGTTGGCCATCTCCAGAGAGATTTATGATGGTTAAAATACGTTTATTTTAACATGTTAATAATTGTATATGTATAATAGTAAAATTCAATCACACTAGTGCATTTAACGCAGGTTTTAGCGAATTTCCCATAGGGAATAAGCTATTACCGTAGGTCTCATGGTAAGACTTCCCGAGACCATGATAACTTTTCATTTTGAGGTCCCCAGATGCCAAAAACACAATTCGTTCAAATTTGTATATATGTATGCATATATTTATATATGTGTGTCCGTAAGCAAGATAACTCTCGTAAAAAGGTCCGATCTTAATGAACTTTGGTACAAATTTGTTAAGTACCATCTATTTGAACGAGTTCGAAAACCGGACGAATCGCACCTTCTGAAGGGGGGTTTTCGGTGGGTTTTGTACCCAAAAATGGATATTTTGGGGTTTCCACAAGTCATTCTTGTTAAAATCAAATTTTAATTGTTACCATTGAATTCAGCATAAAAAAAAACAATTTGGTATATTGATCATTGCTCTACGTCAATTGGTTACTGAGATATTGAAAGTGCTAAATACAGTATGTTGTCTAATGTTATTCTTACGGAGAAAAAGAAAAATTGTATATATCAGTTATATGTGAACATAAACTGACGAAGTTTGGTATATGGCTTCATCTGGTAGTGGTTTATTGTTGTTTGCACAAAAAAAATTGTTCGCTTATGTTTCCCGTAGCAGCAAACCTAGGTACTCGGTCCCCATGTTATTCTTATAGAAAATAATTGTTATATATCGCTTATTTATGAATGTGTATGGATGAATCTTGGTATGTATGACTTCACTTAGAGAGTTATATTTATATTTAAATAAAAACCCATTATTTTAGGTTCCTTGTTGCAGCAAACCTGCGTACTCATCCCCAAAGTTATTCTTATGGATAATAATTAATATTTTAAATATCGCTTGTATGTGACTATATTTCTTATGAATCCTGTTAAGTGATTTAATGTGTTATGCTATATTCATTTGAAATTCGCTGAGTATGCAGGTTTGCTGCGACGGGGGTATTTACTTATATACAAATGTTTAAGGGGCCGTGCACGGTTAATGGAGTTAAAGCCTGCGAAATCATCAGTTACAGAGTGATAAATAGGTACCGTACCAACAATCCAATACATAATAATTAATAAGTGTGACGTGACAGGGGGAGGGGGGTTATGAACAGCGAGATAGAGCGTGACAAAATGGGGGGAGGGGGTCAAAAAGGGCTGAAAATAGCGTGACCTAATTTATGCATGACCTCTACCAGTAAAATAATATTAATCTATAAACATTATTGTTATATTTAATATTGTTATATATTGTTATATTTACCCTTACAGTGTCTATTTTTGGTTATTAATACATGTATTTGGTACCATTTGAAAGATAATTTCAAGAGGAACAATAAAGCTAATGTGGGATATTTCAGTAAAATTTACAGGAAAGTCAGAATTTCAATAAAAAGCAAAAATGTACTGAATTTTGCCGCCATTTTGGAAAAATGGCTACTTTCCACCAAAGATATTTTTGGAGACTTTTGATATGTTATTCAGGTTACTTTTCACTATCAAATGACAATGGTTTCATCTGTGTTCTAATTATTTCTAGGTTTTGCTATTTTATTTCTTATTTTCAGGTGCCTATTTGTCAAACGAAGTAAAAATGCAATCAAATTTAGATGAAGAACTTCATGATGACAGTGTTATACCTACCCTATTTTTCTTCTCTTGTATTACTATGTATATGGGGTAATGTTTGATATTTTTTCAAACTGTAGAATTCTATTTTGAATTTTATAATATTAGTAATATTGTTTTAGGTCATTTTGTCTAAAGACTGGTATTCAGATCCTGCTTCGGGAATATTCTTTTGAAGCAAAAAACAGACTGACTTTCTTTGAAGAAGACATCATCAACATTTTCCCTGTTGTTAAACATATCAATCCCAGAGTAAGTATATAGGCTACTAAACTATTTACTTAAACATAACTAAACCGGCACTCATACTCCTCCATAAAATTTGTTGTTCAGTATGTTGAGAGTATAATTTTTGATGCTTGCAGTTGTTTTAATGCTTTCACTGGTAGCGGCCGATGAGTTCGGTTCGCTGAGTGTTGCTGGGCTGGGAACTGCCAGCATCTGATAACATCAGCTTGCGATGATCATTTACGATGATCAAATCTATTTCAGAAGTAGTTATCGATATGACAATTTCAATAGCAAAAACAATCGGTTAGTTAAACAATTTGATATAACAATAACTAAATAGTTTGATAATTATGTTTTTTATGTATTTTTTATCGTCAAAATGGCTGAAACACGCTGGCAGTTTAGACTGGCATTTCCCCTCTCCTGAGAGACTGAATTCCTCATTTGTGCCTGGTAGCCAAAGGGTTAACGAGCCATTCAATTTCCTCTTGTAGGATTTTATTTTATGTTTAAAACTAATTGGATACAAGTCATAAATACCTGAAATTGTTGTAGAGTTTTCTGATTTATCATGGATTTTAGTTTTTTTGCCATGGATTGTTTTCATGTTCTTATTTTAATTTTATACAGCTTGAAATTTTACCATCCAACTTTTTGTGGCCTTACTTGAGTAAACTTCAGGTAAAATATCAATTGTTAAGCACTACATATAATCTTCCGGCCCTGAGTATTGATGGGTAAATTCATTTCCCTCATTTGTTTTTCTATTAGTGATGGCCTTAAGTTTAGCTACTCTCGCCCTAATGGTGAGCGAATTTGCTGCATTCATTTGCTTTTATGATTGGTAAATTAATTATCCCTATTCGCCTCTAAGCTGAGCAAATTTTTCGTGATCATTCGCCTTCATATTTAGCAAATTTTTGAAGTTCATTTGATCATGATTCTGATGATAAGGACTTATAGATATTTTAAAAGGTGACTTTTCTCTCTTCATTATTAACTTGTATGTCAACAGGCAAGTGATGCATTCAACTTCTACACGACGGGCCAGAGCAAGATACAGCAGGGTTACCTCAAGGAGGGGTACGAACTGATCAGTGAAGCGCTGAACCTGCTCAATAACGTTTATGGAGCGATGCATCCGGAAATTGCTCAGGTACACCATCTGCCAAAATACCTAGAGTAAATTACTTTGAGTGCATGCATAGAAACGTTGTTATCACACATTCATTCCCAAATATAAATTAATCAAAATCAGCATCAAGATAACAATAACGCTGCATTCTTTCATTTAGTCAAAAACTAAATAAAATAAATAAAGACACTACAGTAGAACCTCGAAAGTTCGACACTCGATAGTTCGACAGTCTGTGTACTTCGACACAAGTCGTGACGACATGACATGACAGTTGCGGCGACCGATAGTGTCCTTGACGGGTTCGCCGGTCAGTGATGGGAGCGCTCGCTTATTGTTTTCACGAACGTGCGCTACTGCCTTTTCTATAAATAACTTCCTTCCTATCCCCTATCCCGTCCTATCCACCCGCTTCCCCGCCCTTTCCAGTAAGTAGGTCAAGTCAGTTCGCTCGAGACACTGCAGGAGTTAAACACAATTTTGATACTTTTGTGATACGCTATTGTTTTTCTGATCATAATACTCCCTGTGTTAAAATGTTCCATATACTTACTCCCCATAGTTCGACATTTTGATAGTTCGACACCCCTTTAGTCCACAAAGTGTCGAACTATCGATGTTCTACTGTATAACCATTAATGTTTACAACAAAATATATATTAAAAATACCCCCGTCGCAGCACACCTGCGTACTCAGCGAATTTCCAATGCATAATATATGTCTTAACACCAATACCAAGTTCCATAAAAATATATTCACAAATAAGTGATATATACAATTTTGATTATTCTCCATAAGACTAACATTGGGGATGAGTACGTAGGTTTGCTGAAACAAGGAACACAAACAATTGGTATTTATGCAAATATAAATAGAATTAAACTAGATGAAGCAGGGTGTCTACTGGCCAGGAAAATCACGGATATCACGGAAAAGTCACGGATTTTAGTGAAGGGGCACGGATGTCACGGAAAAGTCCTGTATTTTTAATATCAAGCACGGATTTTTAATGTGTATAGGACCGTGCCACTATGACTGAAACCAAAAAGACAAATTAATTATTGTCATACTTGGTGGTAACGGACAGAAAAGCTTGTACAAATACGTTAATGCCAACTATTTTATTCGTATCCCCGTCTCTGACACTGTTCGGGGTCAGGGAACCACACGGGCTCAATACACGGCATGAAATAGTCATAGGTGATGATGGGCAGTTCGATTCATCCTGGAGAATCGATTCATATGAATCACACAAATAAAATGAGTCGTATATTCAACCTCATTTGATTCACGTTTCCTGCTCGCTGTAGAATGTCAAAAAGTCGGTTGTTATTCGATAGTTTGGCCTTCCGCTTATGCGCTCGCTTAAGCACCTTGACATGTGAACGAAACTATAATGGTTGTCAACTCAACTCTTTCAATAAGTGAAATTGACTCACACTACTAATCGCCTCTTTCAGAAATTGAGTTGATTTGATTCACCTTGTGATTCGTTCAATTTGAACCGTTCGTTCGCGAATCGCCCATCACTTTGAGGTAAAATGAGTCACTGATTGTCTAAAATGGCAGTGCGGCGTTGTGTTGACTTAACAGTGTTTAGTATTTTTGTTTACATTCTTTCGTATTTTCCCTCTCAATAAGTTTGTTTGTAAACTATTAAATTTAAGATTAGTTTAGTGTTTTAAGTATTCTCTTTGCGTTTTTTAATTTTTTAATTTTTTAAAGTTTTTTAATTTGTGTTTTATACCTTAGGAATCAGTTGCGATATTGATTTTAAACTGTACATAAGAATTGTATATGGTTCAGTCTAAGTTTGTTTTAAATTTAGTTTTCCAGTTTTTAATGTTCTCAAATGGTGGTTTTAGCACTATGGTATCATTTTTACTTCCAAAGTTAGTATAGTAGACTCAAACCTAAGGCTTACTTGACATGACGTCACAAAACGAGTGTCAAAGTCAAAAGAGAACGTAGTGACTTTATTTACGTAGTGAGTTAATTCGAGGTAACTCTTAAAAGTTTTGATTTAGGTGTTATACCCGGTGTGATAAGTTTTTTCTGTTGTTATTCTTTATCAAGTTTGTTAGCATTGCTATGCGCTGTACTAAAAACAATGAACCCTGCAGGACGCTTTACCATTAGCTGCCATGAAGGGAAAACAATAATTGATTATTATTAAAGGTTTAATCTTTTAATGTGTAATGGGATGAGCTTACAAACAACCCTATGAGGAAAGTTTGGTTTCTTCTTACCATAGAACACAACATTGATGGAAAACATATACATAATCAACCAGCCCTGGGAAAGAAGTAGGGGTGTGAGAGTAGTGATTTCTTTAATCGAGTCGAGTCAAGTCGAGTAGGGCCAATTATTTTAGAGTTTCGGGTATTTTGGAGCGAGTATTTGCCATCAGTTGGTAGTTTAAAATAGTGTAATGGGATTTGGATACCACCCTAGATTTGATAACCTAAACATGGTTTCTAACTAATACATGAGTATCAATACAAAGTTTTGGCCAGTACAATCAAACTGGATTACGTATTGACAAACAAAACACGGTTTGACATTTGTTTCCGGCCAATGAAACAGGGCCCAGTTGTCATTTGGCCAATTTCACCTGGTCCAGACATCACTTATAATCAATATCAATATTAAATGACGAAATCGTTAGTTACGGCCGAAATTACGCAGTCCGATCATCATTTTCAGCCGGTTTTACGTGATGCGTTCACCTTTTGCAGCCGTTACTATGCATTTTGGCTGGTCGCAATCGTTCGCGGTCGTCATTTTCGGCAGATTTTTCGTGATGCGATCGCCTTTTGCGGCCGTTACTACGCATTTTGGCCGGTCACAATCGTTCGCGGTCGTCATTTTCGGCCGATTTTACGTGATGCAATTGCCTTTTGCGGCCGTTACTACGCGTTTTGGGTGGTCGCAATCGTCCAGAAATCGGCGGGAAATACTCGCTCGAACTTTCGAGTAGTTTTCGAAACTTCGAGTCGAGTTCGAGTATTAAAATACTCGGCTGAAAACTCAAAGTTTCGAGTACTTGCACACCCCTAGAAAGAAGGCCTGAGAATATTAGTTACCTATGTTTATACATATAAATATATTATATACTTTTCCTTAAAATAATCAAGATGGTCATATGTTAGCTCCGCATAACTGTTTTAAGCAGATAACCTGGTAATTAAACAAAACAGCTGTTACATTACATTTAAAACCCTTTGCAGCTGCACCCTAGCAGAGAAAATATTAGGGCTAACGACTTCAAGGTTAAAGAAAACATTATCTTTATTTATAAACACCCTGGTTAATGTTTTAAGGCAAAAATTATAAACATTACATATCATTTTGAAGAAACTCTTGAACGAATTGCCGTTGAACGAAATGTTACTTTTAGCGAATTTCCCCTATAGGGAAGAAGCTATTACCGTAGGTCTCATGGTAAGACTTAAGCCCGAGACCATGATAACTTTTTGTTTTGAGGTCCCCAGATGCCAAAAACACTATTCGTTCAAATTTATATATATATATGTGTGTCCGTTAACACGATAACTTGAGTAAAAAACGTCCGATTTTGATGAAATTTGGCTCAAATGTGTAAAATGACATTCATGATTTTAAGTTCGAAAACCAGAAAAATCGGACCATGGGAAAAGGGGGGTTTTAAATTTTCCAAAAATCAGTTTTTTGCATTTTTCACCCTAAAATTTTTAAAAAACTTAATTTTGGTGTTGACCATGTTATAGAGCTTAAAAAAACAAATAATTTAGTATTTTGAATTATTAACCTAGGTTAAGTGGTTGCGGAGAAAATCCAAAAAAACCTGCTCATAAAATCTCCCATGTTAATCTTATGAGAAAAAGGTTTTTGTCTTTTCCTCAGTTTATTTTAATGTAAACTTCACATTTGCTTTTACCAATCTGTTCAGTTCCACAAAACAATCATTTTGGTTTTAAATTGTGATTCTACGCCCAACCATTGCAGAGATATTCGAAGTACTAAACACAGTACGTTGTCCAATGTTATCCTTATGGAGAATAAATAAAATTTGATATCTCGATTATTTATTAATGTATGTTGATGAAACTTGGTATGTGGCTTCAAGTAGTACTGGTATATTGATATTTGCACAAAAAATTGATTTTTTGTTGATTATTCCCGTAGCAGCAAATCTGCGTACTCAACCCCAATGTTATTCTTATGGAGAATAAGTAAAATGTACTGACTCCCTTAATTATGAACATAAATTAATAAAACCTGGTATGTAGCTTCACTTGGTTGAGTTATATTGATAATTATATAAAAATCTATTTTTCTGTTCCTTGTTGCGGCAAACCTGCTTTCTCAGCCCCCATGTTATTCTTATGGAGAATAACTAGAATGTCATATATCGCTTATTTATGATTGAATATCGATGAAACTTAGTATGTGGCTTCGCCTAGTTAAATTCTATTTATATTTGCATAAAAACCAATTGTTTCTGTTCCTTGTTTCAGCAAACCTACATACTCATTACCAATGTTATTCTTATGGAGAATAATTAAAATCGCTTATATGTGAATATATTTTTATGAAACTTGGTTTGCGGCTTTATGTGGAATTCAGACAAATATTATGCATTGGAAATTCGCTGAGTCCGCAGGTTTGCTGCGACGGGGGTATTTTGTTTTGCAAGTAAACGTAGTATAAATCTGAAGTTATTTTCTTTAATTTTAAAACTAATTTTTATTTAAAAGCTGTTTCTATAACAATAATTTTGTTTTGTATGTTGCCTTATGGAGTTGATATAATTTACAATTACAGTATTATGTGATTATTATTTTTAAATTACATGATATTTCAACTGTTAGCGTGATTTGGAGTGGAACAATTTATGTAAATACAATTCATGGGAGGGATATGTATAAACTGCAATAATATTTTAACTTGATTAGACAATACTCATCAATTATGTCACTTTCAAATTTCAACATTGACTGATGCTGCAGAGGAGCACGGGTTCTCTAGTATATTTTGATTGTTCTGAAGTACCTACTTAATTTGCTACTTTCCAGTGCCTGCGTATGCTGGCCAGATTGAACTACATCATGGGAGACCATGCGGAAGCGATGGCCTACCAGCAGAAGGCCGTCCTCATGTCAGAGCGGGTCAACGGCATCGACCACCCCTACACCATTACGGAATATGTGAGTCTCGCTGGTAGTATTAGGAGAATAAATCCATGAAAACGAGTCTAGGACATTTTTATGGCAGTTGTTTGTACAGTTGGATAATTTAATCCTGTGTGGAAAAAACATGTTCTGGACTGCTGATGGAAGTACTTAAAACCATTTGTCACTATACTGCAGTTCAGGAAGCTACAGCATGATGAATTTCAATAAAAAACACTATGGTTTTCCATTGTTAAAATTATTTTGAACTTGCAGATGTGCAAGGTTATATTTGAAACATTTGTTTTCAATTATGAAAGAATTGCGTGGACTAAATTAGTTCTAGTTTTAGTGAGCATTTTCAAGACCACTTACATTTTGTTTGTCAGTGTAATTGCTACAAAATATATTTACACTTATATAAATATTCAATAGAAATATTCAATATTTACGCTTATACTGTACTCACATTCCAGCCATATTTATAAACTATGGTACAAAGTAGGGGTGTGCGAGTACTCAAAACTTTGAGTTTTCGGCCGAGTATTTTAATACCAAAACTCGTAGTAACGGCCGCAAAAGGCGATTGCATCGCGTAAAATCGGTCAAAAATGACGATCACTAACGATTTCGACTGGCCAAAACGCGTAGTAACAGCCTCAAAAGGCGATTGTATCACGTAAAATCGGCCGCAAATGATGATCACTAACGATTTCAACCAGTCAAAACGCGTAGTAACGGCCGCAAAAGGCGACCGTATCACGTAAAATCGGCCGCAAATGACGATCGCTAACGATTGCGACCGTCCAAAACTCGTAGTAACGGCCGCAAAAGGCGATCGCATCGCGTAAAAACCGGTCAAAAATGACGATCGCTAACGATTTCGACTGGCCAAAACGCGTAGTAACGGCTGCAAATGACGATCACTAACGATTTCGACCGGTCAAAACGCGTAGTAACGGCCGCAAAAGGCGATCGTATCACGTAAAATCGGCCGCAAATGACGATCGCTAACGATTGTGACCGTGCAAAACTCGTAGTAGCGGCCGCAAAAGGCGATTGCATCGCGTAAAATCGGCCGAAAATTACGATCGCTAACGATTGTGACCGTGCAAAACTCGTAGTAACGGCCGCAAAAGGCGATCGCATCGTGTTAAATTGGCCGAAAATTACGATCGCAACGATTGCGACCGGCCAAAACGCGTAGTAACGGCCGGAAAAGGCGATCTCATCACGTAAAATCGGCCGTAAATGACGATCGGACCGCGTAATTTTGGCCATAATTAACAATTTTGTCCTCTAATAATGATTATAAGCGATGTCTGGACCAGGTGATATTGGTCAAATGACAACCGGACCGTGTTTTATCGGCCGGGAACGAATTACAAACCGCGTTTTCTTTGTCAATACGTACTTCAGTTTGTACTGGCCAAAACATTGCATTGTTACTCATGTATAAGTTAGAAACCATGTTTACGTTATCAAATCTAGGGTAGTATCCAAATCCCATTACACTATTTTAAACTGCAACTGATGGGAAATACTCGCTCGAAAATACTCGAAACTCAAAAATAATTGACACTACTCGACTCGACTCGATTAAAAAATTCACTACTCGCACACCCCTAGTACAAAAATATTGTTTTGATCAGTCACACCATCAGACCCAATGATGGCAGAATCAAGATGGTGTCCATACTTATATTCTATTGGCTTCCAGAAGTTCAGGATACAAGTTCCAGGATGACAGAGTTATACCTTTTTTGAGCCAATAGAATACAGCATTTGACTATGAATTTAGGTAATTAAAAATACATTTTGCTGATGGGTAGCATTAAATGAAAGTCATATTTAAATCAGAAATTTTTTACCTGTATTATGTACTATATTATGTACCTTTATTATCATACCCTTTATTTTCGGATAGTTCCCAGTTTTGCTTCAGCTTACGCCTCACCGCAGAAACTGTAACTCCAACGCTCAATGAGGGTATCTTCAACTTAGGTTAGCTGAGCTACTGAAGTAGCTAACAAAATAATAACATAATCACGGCTGAAAGGTTTTGAACAGTCATATATTCTCGAGTATATTAGTGTCAGCCTGAGAATAACCAGTAATTGTTGTTCCAGACACACCTGGCTCTGTATTGCTTCGCCAACAGCCAGATCAGCACTGCGCTCAAGTTGCTGTACCGAGCTCGATACCTGGCCTTGCTCGTGTGTGGGGAGAACCACCCGGAGATAGCTCTACTTGATGTAAGTCGTCACTTTCGTTCAAATTAGCTTCAAACAAATCTCCAATTTAAGTTTTAGTGAATTTCCTATAGAAAGTGAACTATTAGCATGATCCGCACGGTGAAACTTAAGCCCGGGATCACCATAGAAGTTTCTAACGTGATCCCCCTGAATAAGTTTTGGGGGGTCGTTCAAAATTGTATATTGTCCGACTTACTTCAAATTTGGTAGGGACGTTCCTTTCTATAATCATTTGGACAAGTTCGTTGGGCAAAACAATCGGAAAACTCTAAACCCCTTTTTTGAGGATTAATCATTCAAATTTCGAGTTTTTGGGCCCATAAAGGGTCAGAAAAGCCCCGGATGTAAAATTAATACATGTAAAAAGATGGAAATTAGTGAGGTGAAACTTATAAGCCCTCTTTCGTCATTCTAGCATTAATATTTACCAAGTTATTCAAGAAAATGTGTATCGACCAAATACAGTACGTTGTCTTTTGGGGCTTTTACATTAGAAACCCTGTTATTCATTTGTTGGTGTACTTTTTTCATCCCTAGCAACCTCACGCCTACTTTCAAGCCTAACTGGACCTTCTCCTAACCTTATAATGCGCGAAATCGTATTCCCAGCATTGCAGGTAAATGAAACCAGGAGCATCACAACAGCCAAAAAATCAGTGTTTTCAGATTTCAATAAAAATTGGAATAAATGTATGTTTTACACTGATTTTGGGTTTTCAAAGTTTTTCATGTGGAAATTCACTTCCCTCACATCAGCGTGCTGCGTGCGAACTCGTCTTTGCATTATACTAACATTTTAAATCCGATTATTATCAATCAAGTTTGATAACAAGTCCTACGACCCAAATCCATATGAAAGCCAATTTTAATACATTTTTGTTGGATTTTAACTTGGTTTTTAACAAAACAATTACTGGTATACAAACAATAATCCTTTCACAGCAAAACCTGTCAACTCAGTTAAATTTCATCAATAAAAAAGGATCTCAAAATAAAATGTCATATTTAATCAACCCTTGTTTCAAATGTTTCAAAATAACATTTTTAGAAGCAATGTGTAATATTTGCTTAGTACAATGTATTTATTTTCTGAGAATGACGACAATACCGTACTAAAACCTGTGCTGCTGCAGTAATTAAATTGTTATCACATACATTGTAGTTTAAATTACAGGAAATAAGAGATCTAGTTGGAGCTGAAAGTTAAGTCTTATTCAGTAAGGTTCCTAACTTAAAATGTGTAAATTATTTTTAAGGGTGTGCGAATAGTAATTTCTGGCTCAAGCCGAGCCGAGCCGAGCTTTTTTCCAAAGTTCTCGAGCTTCGAGCTTTCTCGAGCCGAGCTTTTTTTATGGGAATTTTCTCTAGGAGTGTGCAATATACCGCTAGTGATTTTCTGACTCGAGCCACGCCGGGCAGAATTTTTTCAAAGTTCTCGAGCGTTGAGCATGTTTGATTAGGCCTATATGTATTCTTTATTTATATTATGTTTAAAAGAATAAACATTTTATCTATTATGGTATTGTAAAATAATTTATAACTTTCAATATTTGTCATCTTTCATTCACTTCTTCTAGATTCATTATTCCTACGTTAAATAAATAAAGGCCTACAGCGGGAAAATAACAAAATAAATCTAAAAAGGAAGATTTATTGAGACCACTTGTTGATAGTAAAGAACAATTTGTCTTTCAATATAAAGTAAGTAGCCTACATAGAGAACAAATAATGTTAAGGAAGAGAACTAAAAATTTTTAACTAGACTGAGGTTAACTAATGCAGATGTTACCGTATTTATAGGGGTGTGCGAGTAGTGATTTTTTTAATCGAGTCGAGTCGAGTAGTGCCAATTATTTTCGAGTTTCGAGTATTCAATTCAATTCAAACATCTTTATTAATTAACTGTACAAGTTTACAGATTGAATAGTGTTATGCAGGTACTATCACTGTACTGCAACTAAAACTAAGAAACTAATCTAAGCTACAACTTAACAGTTGAATCTACAGAACAGTTTTACTAAACAAAAGTACAAACAAAAATAAAACCAAAGAGAAAATAGAAAAAATTATTTATGTAAGCAAAACTACCCTGCTGTGTCTAGACAATAGAACTCCTCAATTGAGTAAACAGGATGACTTGTGAGGTGTGCCTTTAGTGATTTCTTGAATTTTTTTTTTTTTAGTGAGTGAGTATTTGCCATCAGTTGGTAGTTTAAAATAGTGTAATGGAATTTGGATACCACCCTAGATTTGATAATCTAAACATGGTTTCTAACTAATACATGAGTAGCAATACAGTTTTGGCCAGTACAATCAAACTGTATTACGTATTGACAAACAAAACACGGCTTGACATTCGTTTCTCGCCGATGAAACAGGGGCCGGTTGTCATTTGGCCAATTTCACCTGGTCCAGACATCGCTTATAATCAATATTAAATGACAAAATCGTTAGTAACGGCTGAAATTACGCGGTCATTTCCGGGCGATTTTACGTGATGCGATTGCCTTTTGCGGCCGTTATTACGCGTTTTGGCCGGTCGCAATCGTTAGGGATCGTCCGGAAATCGGCGTGAAATACTCGCTTGAACTTTCGAGTAGTTTTCAAAATTTCGAGTCGAGTTCGAGTATTAAAATACTCGGCCGAAAACTCGAAGTTTCGAGTACTCTGTAACGAGCCAAAATTTGAGGGGGATATAAATTCGCTACACCATGAATATAAGCTATCTAACTAGGCCTAGAATTAACTGTTAAGATTACCTGGCATAGCCTTGTAGGTCCTTACCAGTAGGCTTAGGCCTAGCGTAGCCGCCATCCTGTTACTAACATAGCCTAGGCTTCAAAACTCACTTTGGCTAGCACTTCACATTTAGTTATGGAGCACCAAAGGGGGTGAAATAATTAACTAGTGGTTCGGCAATAGGGCACTAGTGGACTAAATAACCCCTTGGCTAGGTTAACCTTGGGTATTCACCGCGACCCGAGGAACACTAGTGTTGAATAGGTTGACGGATACAACTTTACTAAACATTAGTGTAAACTCCAATAAGCGAATTTATCACCCCTAACACGGTTACATAATACGTAGCACGGTTTCAAGAGTTTTATGAACATTGAAAACGTATGTTTGTAAACAGCAAACATAACCCCCAATCGCAGTTGCAGACAGCCACCTGTGGCGTTGTGTTTTAAACGCCACCCAGACAGCTGATCAGCGGTGTCGTTGTTTCCTCCAAACGAACCCAAACCGCTGGAAATTATGATCAGCTGTTTACCCCTTTCCCTTGGAGGGGGAGGAATAGAGGGGGTGAGTGATAAGGTAACGGCGAGGAGGGCATTCGTTCTCTACGTTTTGAGCAGACAAGTCGGGTATTTTTGTGCTCTACGTTTTGTCCGGACTGGTGATTTGAGTGGGTAGTATTCCTCGGGTAGTGAGTGGGTACTACTGCAAACTGTGATTACAGGTACGACCTGCGTTTTTTATATTTAATTAAGTTCAATAGCAGGACATTTTTTTTATTCGTAAATATTTTGTTTTAGCCAAATTATCAGTGCCGTATCGCACTTGGCATTTATCAGTAGTTTAACCTTGTGCCGTATTGCACGTTTTAAATTACGTTAACTCCCGATACAGAACACGAGTCTGTACGGGGTGTTTAAAGCATAGAATTGGATCAAGTTACTCTCGATACTTTTAGCTTTTTGAACGATTTGGATTGGTGTTGTTAAAACCGCCAGTTGTGAGCCGACGAGGTGACCTTTCTACTTGGGTGTCACAGGCACGTCACAACAGGTCTGAACAAACCCATTCCTGCAGAATTAGTTTGTTGAACTAGGGTTGATAATTAAAAAAACCTTAGTGGGGATTGGGAGTTGTAACGCGTGAATACGTTAATTAAGTTAAACTTCCACCTTATAAATTATTCTCTTTATAAATATCAACTTGTTTTATTTTAATTGGCATTACTTGCAGAAAATTAAAGAAAAGAAAATTAAAACACCTTGTTTGCTCTCCGATGGGGTGTGTTCGTGATAATGTTTCACTACAACATTTCACAAAGAACATTAAATATTTCCGCCAACATACCAGAGCATCTGTGACAGTTGTAGTTTACAATGAAAAATCACAAAGACGTCTGAGAAGTGGCTTGAATTATGAAACATTTCTACAAAAACTGAAAGAAATGTTACTTGAAGAAACTGAATTCATTCAAGAACAGCAGTCTAAAAATGAATTTATAACACAAACACAAATTCAAGAACATCGCGAAACTCTGACGGCAGCATCAATGAGAACAGAACAACAGTCAACACGTCAAGCAGATGTTCTCGCACAATGTGAAACCCTGAACTCTACAACTTTGTCTACACAGAGCATGGAGTCATTCCCACCACTACCTCCTGTGAGATGCAATAAACTGACTGTAGTCGACAGCTCAATTTCACCACGACAGGGAGTCTTACCGAAGGAAGCTGAGGATCCAGCAACCAACAACAGACACTCGTCTTCGGACTCTTTTGACTCTAATATTGAACTGGAACCATGTAATGAAATGTATGTTTTGCCTTTAAACTCCCTTCAGGATTTTCCTCAGCCTCCAATTTAAATACAGCATCTTGTGTCAAAACTTTAACAAAATCAGCTTTACAATCTTCCAAATATAACCAATTAAAAGTTTTTCATCAAAATATTCAAGATTTAAACAGTCGTAAAGAATCTCTAGAAATAGTCTTAGACGAGATAAAGCCCAATGTTTTAATTTTAACTGAACATAATATGACTGAACCGGAGTTAAATAAATTTCACCTTACTAATTACTCAATCATAAGTCAATATTCTAGAACAACAACTTCTGGGGGAGGTGTTGTGATTCTTGTGGAGGAAGGTTTGAAGGCAAAGCAATTAATCTGTAATGAGGTTGAATTTTTGTGTCAAGATAAGCTCTTTGAGTGCTGTATAGCTAAATTAACAATTAACAACAGGAAAATTATTTTGGCAGGAGTTTATAGAAAGCCACAACTGCAAAATTGTGAATTTTTGAATAGGCTAAATTTATTATTTGATTTTTTGATAGAAAAGAAGGAATATATAATTGTTGGAGGAGATTTCAATATTAATATGCTTAATCCGTTTTTACCTGAAGTAGAGATCCTGAAAAACACTCTAAAAAGTCAAGGGATGTATTATCTGGTGGATTTTCCGACGAGAGTGACAGCTACAACATCAACCTGCATCGATAATTTTTTTACCAATATAGACAGATCTGAAATAGGAGTATTTGGGTTGATTACTGCCCTATCAGACCATGATGCACAGGTACTGGAGCTCATGTTGGATAATCCAGTAGATGGTAGAAAAACAACTAATAAGAGTTTATCTTTCAAATGTAGAAACTTTTCAAAAAATAATATGGAAACTTTTGTAAAGTTATTGGAAAATGAAACCTGGTTAAATGTGTTTGATGCAACAGTGGATTTAAAGTATCCAACATTCTGTCAAATCTTTATGTATTATTTTGATCTTTCATTTCCGAATCAAACCAGAAAGAAGTATCAATAAAAAAAACAATGGATTACTGAAGATTTAAAAAAAGAAAAACATGATATAATTAGTCTAAGTAAGATTGCTAGAATCAGTAAAAATAAGGAACTTCACAGAGTTGTAACATTAAGAAATAAGCAATTTAAACTTGATTTGATTAAGCATAAGAAAGAGCATTTTGACAATCAAATTAGAAATTCCACCAATGTTGGGAAGACCACTTGGAATATCATAAATTTGGAAACAGGAAATTCTAAAGTCAGTTTTGTGGACAATATTGTTTTGCAAGAGGGTGATGAGCAAATTTCTGATCCAAATAAAATAAGTAATTTATTTAATTGGCAATTTACTAACACAGTACAAAATCTACTAAAAAATAGTACTAAATCAAATGTTGAACAAAATCAAATGGAGTTTAAAATCAAAGAAAACCAGTTGTTTACGAAAAATTTTATATGCGTTCCTACAGATGAAAAAGAGGTAATGCAAATTGTCCAAAATTTTAAAAATAAATTGTCAAGCGGGTACGATGAAGTTCCAATCAAACTAATAAAGTTTTCTATAAAACCACTTCTGAAACCATTAGTTCACTTAATCAATTCATCTTTTGTAACTGGTGTCTTTCCTTCAGAACTGAAAATTTCTAAAGTAGTGCCAGTTTATAAAAAAGGAAGCAAAGTTGAAATAAATAACTATCGGCCAGTATCAGTGCTTCCTTCCATATCAAAAATTTTTGAGAAAGTCATGTTAAATAGGTTGGTAAATTTCTTAGAGGATAACAAACTTTTTGATAAGGAGCAACACGGTTTTAGAAAAGGTAAATCAGTGACCTCTGCTCTGGTTAGCTTTACTGAATCAATAATTGACTCAATAGATCAGGGTGAACGACCCATAGGCATTTTCATGGATCTTTCTAAGGCGTTTGATACCATCTCTCATAGTATTTTACTCCAAAAACTAGAATCAATTGGTATTTCAGGAAGACATTTAAATTGGTTTGATTCTTATCTTTCGAACAGGTTTCAGTATGTGGAAATTCCATTTTTATTAAATAATCAAGTTACTAAGGTCAAATCTGAGAAATTAAAGGTGTTGCAGGGAGTCCCCCAAGGTTCAGTCCTTGGGCCTGTATTGTTTCTTTGCTATATTCAGGGGTTTCCTAAAATCTTGGATAAAATCAAAGGAATTAAAAGTGAGCTCATTCTTTATGCAGACGACGCTAACTTAATTATTTCAACAAAAAATCCAAATGACTTAGAAAAAATAAGCCAAACTCAATTATCAAACATTCAAGAATTTTTAAAAAATAATCATTTGTTTTTGAATTTAAATAAAACCAATTTTGTTGGTTTTGAAACAAAACAAAATAGAAGTATAATTGCGCCTAGTATTGCTATTGAAGATCGCTGCCTGGAAAAAATCAACAATACAAAATTTTTGGGTCTAGAATTAGATAGTAACTTTAGTTGGGATTTACATATTCAAAGTGTGTCAAAAAAATTCATTCTGGAATCTATATATTAAAAAGAATGTCACAGCTATGCAGCTTATCTGTATTAAAAATGATCTACCATGCTCACATTCACAGTCATATTGCTTATGGTCTTTGTGTGTATGGGGGAACCAATATCTCTAACTTACATAAAATTCTTTTACTTCAAAAACGGGCAATAAGAGTAATGTTAAAACTAAAGTATGATGATCATGTAAGAAACCATTTTAAAAACTTAGAAATACTGACAATCTACGATCAATATATTTTTGATTGCGTTTTGTATTTAAGAAATAATTCCCAAAATCAGAGTTTGCGCTCTGAAATTCATTCGCATAACACAAGAAATAAAAATGATATCAACATTAAAAAACACAGACTTTCATTTTTTACTAAAAAAACAACTTATATGGGGGCAAAATTTTGGAATTTTCTGCCTACTGACATGAAAGAGGAACCGGATCATGTAAAGTTTGAAAGGAGGCTAAAAACAATGTTAATCAATGACCCCCATTACTCATTTAATGAGTTTTTAAAAATCTCTTTTTAGCATGTAATGATGTCAATCAAAGAAGTAGGTATTTTGGGACTGGTATACTTTGTGTATTTTGTATTTAGTATATAAGATATCTGACACTATTTATGTACATGATATGTATTGAGCAAATAAAGAGTTATTTGATTTGATTTGATTTGATTTGATTTGCAGGTGTGAGCGATGATGATGGTACAGTATCGTTGTGTTGGCCGGTACTGAGTTCACACCTGGCTTTAAGTTTTATTTTAATTTATTTTTTTTTATTAATCTAAATCTGTACCGTAACTAAATTTAATTTTAAAGAACTCTGGACAGACCCAGCCCGCCAGACTTGAGCGAATCCGCTGGCCAGGTCTGATACGGCTTTCTCCCGGCCTAAAGAAAAAATAATTTTGTTTCTTTTTCGAGAAAGTCGTCACAACTCGCATACCCCTACGTATTTATTAATAGCCACAATAATAATAATTAACTATATGTCAATATACTCTCCAAGAAACCAAAGACTTAGGCCCCAGCCTTGGGAATTGCCAAAACCCAGTAGCCTATCTCTCTTTCAACTGTTTGTAAATAGTAAATTTTAGGCTATCCTTTTATAAATATAAGATAGTTTAACCAGTCTTTATATCTTATTGTACTCACAGGAATAAGTTAATAATCGTAGGCCTAGCTTATGTTCTATCTAACCTATTACCTAATAGACTTAATCTATTATATCTGCTTTTGAAACAGAGGTTTTAGAAGCAGAAGGTGGAAGAGGATCGCCAGTGCATTCTTCTTCCATCACAACTTTAACAATTTGATAGCATACAATTACAAAATGATATGGTTTCTACTTCTACTGACGTTTATTCATAAATCCACACAATCCCGCAGAGTTAACAATATAATTTTAATCGCACAGCCGTAGCGTAACGTGATAAAACACTGCGCCATTTTGATTGCATCTTGCTCTTGGTTAGGGCCTTCAGCGTAAATGGAATATAATTAGAGATGTGCAAGTATTCAAAATTTCGAGTTCGAGCCGAGTTCGGCAGTGAAACTCGAAAGTTTTGAGCGAGTTTACTACCGCCGTTTACCTGCGCTACAAAGGGTTGTCTGCGGCCGCGTGTTATTTGTAAATTCAAATTGAGTGTGAACGCATTTGAGGTGTTAAGAGCTGTGATATGGATTTTAGTGTTTTATTAATAAATAAGCAAGTTGTGGCTTATAAATTTGTGTTTCTCTTTACACCAAAATGGAGGATTTACCAGGCCTAAACATAATATACAAAACATAGGATAAATAAAAAGGAGGAAATAAAAAAAATCTGAGATTATTTTGTATGAAACTGTTAATTAATACCATATAGCCTATAACAACCTTAACACCAACAGATTAAAAGTATTTTATCTTCATGGCAAAATGTTATGCAATTACTTTGGTATGATTTATTTTCAGATAAATGTACTCACGTTTTTCCAATGAAGCAGGAATCCATTTATTTTACTTACTATTGTTATTTTCAGGTCATAGTGACTAGAAAAGTATATTTTAATAACAACATTTATATGCTCTGTTTTGATCCAATTCAACTCGACCTATGTGTTTTTTTTTATTTGTATACTCGACTCAAACTCGAAATTCAAATATTTTGCCATTTACTCGGCTCGAACTCGACTCGACTTAAAAAACCTGTACTCGCACATCTCTAAATATAATCAACCTTTAAAGCAATATGATCACCGGTATTATAAACATGCATTATGTAACCATTCAGAATTTTGATAAAATCCTTAGATTTTGTGAACCTCACACTTCGTCAATTTGTTAACTATCCAATTTTTGGAGAGTACTAATTCGTCTGCACATTATAACGCCGTCTTGTTTATTAGGCGTTCATCACCCAAGATGAGTGGAGTAAGGGTGAACACTTACTCTACTCATCTCGTTCATCACGTACACCCTTTTCCCTAGCTGTTGGTCACGTTAAATCATTATTACATCATAATAACCATCTTCACTCAACGTCAGGCAGTTTGCAAAGTGGGTATGCCAACAGTGTTGCCAGACATCATTTCAGACTCCAGGGAATATAATTATTGTGTAATGTGCGAAGTTGTAAGTTATATAAAAGACTGTACCGATGCAACAATTAGACAACGTGTTATAATGGATTTTATTTTTTCCTGTGGTACTTTTTCTGGAGCATTACGGTTGTTGTATTAATTATTATTAACCGTGAAATATTGCACAACTCAACTGGGCAATAACAGCACTGCACTGCAAACTGAATAATGTGGTAGGTCCACTTGATGTGATTGAGCGTAGAGGAAGTAGCTCCATTGCGTTGGTTGATCACTGATCAGGTCGGCAGTTTAAAATATTACAGTTCTTTAATGTTGGTTATTTTTTTTACGAAGGACCGAAAGTATTAGCACTGCAGAATTATATTTGTTATGGAATTGAGCTCTAACGACACAAACTACAAGAATTCTAAGATTGATTCTGGAAACTTGTTTTTAAATTTACTTTAGTAGACGACTGTTTTCACTAGTCGGCGTTTTAAATATTCAGCTCGAACTTCAAACCTTTTTGCAAATCTCGAGCCGAGCCGAATACTGCAATATTCGGCTCGAAAAAAGCTCGAAGTTCGAATACTCGCACACCCCTAATTATTTTCCTTGTCCATTAAAGTGTATAAATTCAAATAAAATTTATACTCATCATGTAGACATTTTCTTGGACATTTTATTTGTAGTGTACCGGTAACTAATCAAATCAAATAAAACAATATATACAGACTAAATTATTCTAAGATTTTCTGCTCCACTCAAGTGTTTAACATTGACTTCTCCTATATGTGTTTGGACAGCAATTTTGAGAATTCAAGCTAGCAGACATTTTATTGATTTTAACATTTTAACTAGCTTGACATTTTCAAAATGTGGTCTGCAAAACCTATGAAAGTCTTGAAATGGTTATATGGACACTCCTGTTAACAATTATTTATTTGTTTCAAACTATAAAATCGGTAGAAACTGACTGCTTAAAACTCTATCAGTTTTTGTCCCTATGTGGAACAAAATATTTTAAGGAAATTTGAAAAGGTTATATTAAAATTGTACCATTTTGATTGCGTCACAGAGCAACATCAGCTTGATCCTGCATGCAGTCGGGGAGTACGAACTATCCCTGAGATTCCTGGAGAAGGCGCTAGCGCTCAACATCAAGTTCTACGGCACAAAGTCGCTCAAGGTCGCAGTCAGCTACCATCTGGTGGCACGGACGCAGAGCTGCATGGGCGACTTCCGCTCGGCCCTCAACAACGAGAAGGAGACATACGCCATCTACAAGCAGCAGGTGGGATGGCATCAAATGTATCAGCAGTACTAATTTGTTATGTACTTATTTCTTATAGAAAAAAATCTACCAGCTTCTACTGTTAACTTTATTTGAACATCAACACTTGTATGCCAACTTTTTACTAGTTTTCTCTACTGGTTTGCAAGTAGTGATTTTTTTGATCAGGTCAAGTATTGCCGATTATTTTTGAGTTTCGAGTATTTACCATCAGCATTATATTGTTGTAGGTATTTTCAAGAACTGTAATGGAATTTGGTTACCACTCGAGATACAATTCGATAGTCAAATCATGATTTCAAACCAGTGAGTAGTGATAAGACATTTTGGCCAGTACAATCAAACTAGACTATGTATTAACACACAAAATATGATTTTGCCATGGTTTTCAGGCGATAAAACATGTTTCGCTTGCGATTTGGCCAATATCACTTGGTCTGGTCATAGCTTAAAATCTACAGGACAAGATTAAATCGTTTATGGCTGATATGTAGTCTGGTTATAAATCTTTGCCGACATTATCCGGTCCGGTTGTCATTTCTGGCTGATATTATGTGTAATGTCGTCAATCACAGCTGCTGGCCCCATCATTATTTTTGGCGGAGATTGTGTTTTTTGACATCATTCGCAGTCAATATTAATTGGTCCAGTCGTAATTTTTTTTCCGATTTGATGTTTACCGTCATCATTTGTAGCCAACAACACCCGTTGTTGTCATTTCCGGCTCATATTATGTGTTACATTGTCAAGTACATCCCATTATCAGCTAGCCCAGTTACCATTTTTGGCCCAAGTTATGTTTTTTTTCGTCATTTACAACAAAAATTACACAGTCCGGTCGTCATTTGCATTTGTTTGTCTTGTTTTTTATGACTGATTTATGTTTCCTATCGTAATTTTCAGTCTATTTCACATGATCCAATCATGTTTTGTGGCCGTTACTACGTGATTCGTCTGATCGCAATCGTCAGCAGTTCTCAAGAGATCGGAGGAAAATACTCAAATTTTAGAGTACTTGAACTCTCCTAGTTTTCTCAGTAAAACAGTAAACCATAATGAGCTGAGATGGTTACAAAACTAACATATTAGAATACAAAATCAAGCTCTTTTATTATTAAATTTGATTATTTTTGTACCTCCATTCCCAATTTTTCACAAAATAACATGTTAACTAGTCATAAAATATTTATGTTTAACAGCTAGGTGAAGACCATGAGAAGACAAAGGAATCTTCAGACTGTCTAAGGCACTTGACACACCAGGCAGTGGTTCTGCAGAAGAAGATGAACGAGATCTACACAGGCAAGCCAGGTGTGGGCCTGCCTCCCATACAGATCCAACCGCCGAGCATGGGCAGTGTGCTGGACATGCTGAATGTCATTAATGGAATCCTCTTTGTACAGATAAGGTGGGCAACCACTCTTGTTTACGTACTATAGAATATGTTCTTTTTTTGTTAGTGGTGTTGTAAGACAGGGTCCCTAACCACCTGTGAAAACCACCGATTACTTGTGGCTTTCGCATACCTTGTAAAAACCTGGAATAAGTTGTGAATTTCGTATTCAAACCTTAGAGAACGTTAGAGATGGCGGCCATGTTGGAGTTGTACTCCATAAGAAACAATGTTAAACTTAATGCATTTATTTTTTATTTATTACCAACAAACTATATTCCTTCTCAAACAAAAGGTCTCTTGAATATATAATTTATTGGTGAGCGATGTTTTTCATCAGATAAGTATATTTCCTAATATAATTTAAAACAACTTGTTTTTATTTTGTTTTTGTTTTTCTGTCAAACTAAGAAAAAAATACTTCACTAACAAAGTATAAAGTTTTTATGAAGATTCGGAAGAATTTGCTTTAAAAAATTTAGTCAAATTAACAAAAAAATATTGTAGGCCCTATTTAGAAAGACATGTTGAGCGCAAAACGACTATGAAATTGTCACTAATTAGTATGCTATCAGCTGGCCTTACAAAATTTTACTTTATTTCTGACGTGAAGGAATACCACTTCTTGTTGGGCCCTTCAAATTAAATAAATAAATAAAACGTGTATTATTCAGACATGTTATGCCAGCGAACGTGCTGTTTTCACTCACTTAGATAGCCCCCCGAGGTGTAATTTAGCATTAACATTCAAGCCTGACCATGGTAGGATTTGTTTGGATTACTACTTTTTTAGTACTGTAATGTAGAAGATTTTCAGCAGCTCAAACAAGTATATTAATATATACAAATTATATATATATTAAATTTTATAAATACGAGGGTCGTTTTTTGATTAACCTCCGATAGCCCATGAATAAAAGAGAAGTGTAAATAAAAAATGATTTTATTACCAAACGTTAGGTACAGTTATGCTTACTTTTCAACATAGTCACCGTATCGAATTAGGCATTTGTCGTACCTGTGTACCAGCTTTTCAATACCTTCTTCAAAGAATTTTGAAAAGTATAAATGATCACCTCAATTAATACTTCCACCAAGAGTGAATTGTGAAGCGTTATTAGTTTCCTGTAAGCAGAAGAGAATAGTGCAGCAGAAATTCATTGCAGAATGAGCCGAGTTTACACATAAAACATTTTCAGTGATGTTGTGCTTGTATGGTGTCGAAAACTCAAAGATGGCCGTACTGATGTGCATGACGAAAGGGGTCAAGGAACGTCAAAGGAGTGCCCATTCGGCGAGTTATGTGGTCTTTTGACAACATTTTCGGGACCCGGCAAGCATACTAATTTTGAGGCCTGAATGTGCTGTAACAATAGACTATAGAGATGACCTTGAAATTTCAAGAAACTGTAATGATATACCACTTAACCCATTGAGGTAGTAATTTTATTCTATTTGTAGTAGCCTATAACGGGAATTGATTGGTGCTGCACTCTAGTAGCAAAATATGTAACTAATGACCGCGGGCGTCTACGGTTCTATCCGCTAGGGGCGCGGACTGACTGAAAACCCTTAATATCGCCGCCAGGCCTTTGGTCGTGTTAGCTGAGTTGGCTACGTCGTGGAAACACCTTGGCCAGGTGGCGATACGATGTTCGTGGGTTCGATTCCCGCACACGACCAAAACTGACCAGTTGTGCAACTCTCAATGAGTTAACCGGTCTGTGGCAACGTTGGTGGGAGGGCCCAAGTAAAATTAACGGTGGCAGGCTTGCTTGGAAGTTGACGGGATCGGTTAATTCTTTGAGACTTGCACATGGTCAACACTGATTTTGCTAATTTTTACTTATGTCTACTGTGTGTGTGCCAATGCGACTCTCTAAACTGAAATAAAACAATATTTTAATTAAAATATGCCATTAATCCATTTAAAAACACCAGTTTTATACTCCAATTCACGCGTTAATAAAATTACAATTAAGGAACGAGACCTGCTCGTATGTCTACGCCAATGGGTTAAGGTGAACCTATGGTTTTCCCTAACCGCTTCATTAACTCGTTGAACAAGGTTTTCTCTAGCAACGGATTTGCGTCCTTGACCCACTTCATCATGCACATCAGAACGGCCATCTTTAAATTTTCGACACCAGATCTGAGCCCGGAAGTGACAGAGCGTTTAGTGGGGGATGAGAACATTACCCGCCTACTGCTTGTTCAGCTGTAAACTATGCGATCATACACTCATGACACACTTCAATTCATTGGCGGCAACATTCTTTGAAGAGGGTACCGAGAAGCTGGTACACAGGTACGACAAATGCCTCAATTGTTACGAAGACTATGTTGAAAAGTAAGTAACTAACTGTTGGAAATAAAATATATTTTTTACATACACATGTTTTTTATTTATGGCCAATCGGAGGTTGATAAAAAATTACCCTCGTAAGTCTTCCAAACATGTTATTTGATCAGTTCTGAATTTCTCTGCAACTTATGGCTGGCCAGCAGGATCTGTGTCTCCATCGACCTTAAAAGTCGATGAGTCTTGCAAATGAATAAATATAACTTTTCATAAGGTATTAGTCACAATTAACGCCTGCCAAAATTATTTGACTAATCAATTGTACACTGTTGGGCATATTGCATGTTGTTGAACGTAGGCTATCATTGGTCGATCGTTACTTGTGAGGCACACATACAACGCTGGTTTCATTGTGTCGGTTCACCCAGATTTTTAGCTATCTGGATCAGGACATCAATACATAAGTCCAGATAAACCAGACTTAACTGTATAATTCTTAGATAAAAGCCAATACTTCATACAATTTGTTTCCAGGGTGTCTTTGTTTGGTTACCTATAGGAACACAATTTTCTAGAGATTCGTAATGTTAAAAAGGAAGTTATAATTAATTAAAAGGGTTAAATACTATCTCACATTTGGTTTAATTGTGTGAATCATTTCAGCCAACAAGATATTGAAAACTTCAAAGCAGAAATAGAGAAAAGACAGGCCAAAGAGGAGGAAGAAAAGGAAAAAGAGAAAAGCCCAATTACTGACACCACACCCTCGAGCCCCACTCCTCAAACATTGCCTGAGAGTTGAAGCAAAGTCTCCGCCCGTAGATAAACGTAGTGACACTTAAACTATTTTTGTACAGTTGTGAAACAGACTGTAACTGGACAAGGTGTTGGTACTCGGTTGAAAGGAACTATTGTTAACAGAAAATCTGATCTGGGATTCAGTGGAGCAATAATCATTGTTTTCATCATTATTAGTAAATTGTTATGCAGTGGTTTTTAGTTCTAACTTCGTAAATGTTGTTGACAATTTTCTTTTAAAATAATTCATTTATATTGCTGTCATGTAATATTTGTTTGTTATTGTTACCAATTATTGTTGGGAACTGGTTCATGAAAGTTTGTTATCCTTATTTAAATTTTACTCTTTGTTGATGTTGGTAAGGTAAAGATAAATCTTGTGAGGAAAAATTCTGTGTAAAGTCAAGCTTTAATGATATATAGATATGTTTCTGTGAACTGGCAAAATGTTGTAGAAACTACTGTTGAAAATTGGTTTGACAATTATATAACTATTTTCACTAATTTATTGTCACAGCATAAAATAATAGTACCATTGACAACCAGAAAAAAGTTGTAAAAGTTGACTTCCGTTCTTCAGCAAACTATACCTTTTTAATACAATTTTTTTGTCTCATGTGAGTGACAAAACATTGCCCAGAATTAAGGGCTGTTCTATATCTTGTGATTTGCCAATTCGGAAAAAAATGGTTTAAGGATTTCAAACATAATACTCATTTGTCGTAACATCCTTATGTTTTTTAATGCTTGAACCAGGTCCTAAATGCTATCTATGTATTACATATCTTAAAATTTTGTTGGGGTTTAATCTTTCTACTAGTCACTATTAGAATTTGTTTACCATTGCTAGGTTAATTTATTGTTGATTGTTTATTCTACACAGCTTTTTGCTTGTGACAATATCTATTAGTATGTATTGAAAAAGTGTTAAGTATTGTACTAATTAACTGTTAAAATCGTTGAAATGATTTATTTTGAATTGTTCTATTGTTATCGTTTATGTAAAACATACTCAACAATCAAAATCGGAAAGAATCTTGCAGGCTCGGATCGAACAATTCAGCCATCGATTAATCAAAATATTGTTTTGTAAGGTTGAATACAGTCAATGGTTTTAAGTCAAAATGAATAACCAATAAAGTCTGTGATGTACCATATTTGTAACCTGTACAATATTTTGCCTGATAATACAGTGTAAGTCGGTGTTGAATTTGTATGCGAGGTGAATGCATTATATTCTCAAGTGTAGCTTTACATTGGATCAGTCATTTAGTTTGGTCATCTTGCATGTTTTTTGTCATTTCAGTGTTCAGTCTTGCCTTTAGCTCGAGATGTGGAGATGACTCATTGCTTCCTCAGTCCATCACTATTAGTCTGTAAGATATGGTGCTTTATAACCAAAGATGTTAAATTTATTGTTTCATTTTCGCAGGCAGGTTTCATTTACCCAACATGTTGACTCCACTCTCTCGGGCTGAGGTTTGATATTGAAAGTAACATGTTTGTCAACAATGTTCATCTAGCGGGAGGGTCCATTACTCCATCACGTTGCCTCAGAAATCAACTCAGTATTATGAAGTGCAGTGCTAGTCAAATCGATGGTTTGATGTTTTATAGGCTATTCTTTGCTTTCCTTAACAAATTTACTTGTGTCACTCGATACCAAACAGTTATTATGGTGACAGTTTACATATTTTATTCTACTGTGTTAATTCTTATAACGTGAAGTTCTAATATGATTTATTTTTTTCAAAATTTGTTATTATTTTTTACATTATTCTCATTATTTTGACATGGCATTATACTATAACAAAATTAAGTTATAGATTCATTATAACAATTTATATTTCTTGAAATTTGAAACATCACAAAAAATGAGCTTTGGATTAAACTTAATAGTCAAGTTATTGTTTAGCTAATGAATCAGTTATCATTGGGATGTAACGTATATAATTGCCCACAGCTATAACACTGCAGGCCATAATATATGACATTCTCCAGTTGAATTACAATTAGAATGAGAATCGTGTTGTAAGATGTCGATAAGTAATGGTCACTGAATTGTAAAATATTTTATATTTTAAAATCTAACAATTGAGCTAAAATTATCAAATGACAAGCATTCATTTAGCTATAAATTAGTTGAAGTGGGGTGTGATTTAAAAAAATATTAGTTTGGCTCACATTAAACAAACTTGGCTTATTAAAAAAAAGCGTTTGCAACAGTAAATAAAGAGTCTACCGTGTTAAATTTAACGTCATATTTTAAATGCTGCTAAACATGTTGAAGTAATTTAGATTGATATATTACTAAGTGCCAAAAGTGGAATTCCAGAAGTCTGAATTTAAAAAAATTGAAATTCCAAACATAAGTTTAATTTTTATCATAACATGAAATCATAAACAAATTATTTAATTGTTACTACAATATGAACTACTTATAAAATAGCTTTTCAAACCCTATTGACAGTAAAGAGGCCAGGTCTAGGAAATACTGAAGCAATAGTGCCTGAAGTTTCCCTCGTCAGGATATCAACTAGCTGTGTCTGTATCTAGATCTGTTGGAATACACTGTGACCAGTGGTATGGCATATTGTCAGTGTAACCTGGAGTGATCATCAACACTTTGCAGTATAATACTGATTGAAATGAGATATTAAAATGAAATTGATATAAATTAAATTAATTTAAATTTATGTTGTTAAAGTCAACCTGGATAGTGCGTTCAGCTGGGCTTTGCCCAGCTAGTTCAGATTTTTTTGGGATCCACTATACTAGTTTCAGTATTAAGTTGACACAAGTTTATTTAAAGATTATCAATTATTTAACTATTTATTTAAGTCTCAATCAGTTCACTTCTTTATTTTGTCGTTGTTTTATCTAACTGAAATGTAAAGTAGTATTTGATGTGGGCCAATGGTTTTTGACACTTGCAGTGTATAAGTATTACTGTTTCAGTGGCAAGGCAGCCCTCCCATTCAATTTTGAGGAACTTAGTTTTTAATTTTGTATTGTTTTCTATGTAGTTTAGAATAGCATAGTGATCTCGTAGGGTATTTAGTGACGTAGAATTGATTTGAAATGAGTTGCATGATCAATGCATTCGGTACAGATATTCGTTTGTACTATTGATGCTCTGGTTTTTTACACGTAGAAGAATTATTGATATGGTAAAACATTATTTAACTTTCATTAAGAGTTTTTACAAAATTTTGTTCTCAATTCGCTCAGGTTCCTCTAAATTAGTTAAAAATCATAGATCGATCTTTATTTGTAATATAACACTTGCCTTACGAATAACGTAATGATCGGTTTTATTTTATTATTCTCTCTTTGGAACTAATTTTATAATTAAATCCTTGCATTTTAAAAATAAATATAAGTGAGTTAAAGAGTAAATGTATTTTTGAGAGGTGGATTACTTAGAGTATTTGTTTGGAATGGGGATTTACTTATAACATGCACCTTCATTCTTCTATTCAGAATTTGAAATTCGTTTGTCCTGCACTTAAAAGTTGAGTGTTTTAATTAACAAAACTGAAAAAAGTTGCTGTTTGAGGGCATTTTCTTTCAATCAAATAAGTTATTTGTTTATTATCAGTTTTGCTGCTTTTGAGTGAAAATTTTAAAATATCTAATAATCTAAAATATCTATTTGCATCTCAAGGGCTAATGAAAAGGCAATATTTAAAAACATCACTCATCAATTAATATTTCAGATATTTTTGGTATTCCGGATATAAGCAAATCTTTAAATAAAGTATAATCGTTCAATATGAGAAGTAAATGCTCAGCTCGTATTAATTATTTAATTCTCATTCTAATATGAAGTAATATTAACAAATATTGTTATTAGGGAATTTGTTTGATTACAATTTTTATAGTAATTTAAATATTTAAAAATAACATGACAATAAATATACTACAATTGATTTAAAAAAAAAACTGGCCACAAATAACAAAATCTTATTAGGGTTTTAGGAACAACCCCCAAAAAGATTAGTTATTAAGTGGTTGTGATATATGACAGAACATGAGTTATGACATGTTGAATCTACAACCTACTATAACCTAATCTTTTTAAGCCTTTAAAAACAAGTTTTAGTCTGCTAATAATTAATCTTTAGAATTTTACAAAATCTCATTTCATGTAGGATCAACAAGGCAGTGTTCTCCGTACAGAGTTGTCTCGCTGATTGACTTGATTATTTCCCCATGGGTCAGTCTTTACATTTTTGTGATGCTCCACAAGGATAAATTACTGTTATAAACAACTTATACTGTACGAGTTCCTTTAATTAGTATAATTTATCAAGATTTTTAAAAGTCTTATTCAACCATTGCTATGTTCTCAAACACAATTTAAGTCAAATTTAAGTTAATGACATGAACTTGTAAAGGTAATGAAAATTTAAAGTTCATAATTCAATACTTGCAGAGGCTGCCAAGGCTTCGAAATTGAATTACCACTCAAAAGCATGTAAACCTTGAAGCCAAAACCAAAGATTTAATTTTAATGTCCTAAATCCTCCACTTTAAACTGTACAACACCAATCAAATTTATCAAAGCTTTTTTTATTAAGAAGCTCAAAAGCAGCTATCTGAAACCTATGAAAGTTGAAAGTTGCTCTGTGGAAGTTTCAAAGCTTCCTCCTGAAATGAAAGCTTGTGATAGCTTTAAATTGGATGCTTTCATGTAAAAGCTTTTAAGCTCCTATATTAATTTTATTTAACACGTTCGCTACTGACTGTGTTAAAAAAAATCAATCAATACAGAATGTCTGTCCCAACCATACGCCTCTGGAATGTTGCCTGAGAACGGCATCCCATGTACGACGAGCTGTTTGGGCCATTTCAGTAGGCTTGATGCCCCACATGTGCGCCTGTACACCCAGCTAAAACGTGGTAGCGATACGTTTGTAAGTCTTATTTTGTATCGGTCTGTGGGAATTACCGGCACATATGGTGGGGCGCTTGGCCCCTGGATTCGACGATCGTTGTGTTCACACATGTGAAGTTGGCATATCTGTTAATCAGGGGTATTTACCATCTCACTGTTGGCAGTGTGTCCTGTATGATCGTTTTTATGGACAGGACTATTTTAATCACCTGTCCGGCTCATATGTGAGCCTATTGGTAGTGAATGTGTTAAGTTTCTATATGAATTCTTCTGAAAGTCCCTGTGCGAAAGGCCGGAAGCTTCCACCTCCAAAGACTGAAGGCGAACGCAAGATCAGGAACACCCTGAAGGAGCCTCACCACATTGTTAGTCACGCACTAATTGTCAAATAAATTGGTTGTGTTTTATCTGAATTTTATTGAACTATCCAATAATAACCTCTAAAACACTTAAATACCTTACTAAACCATCGTTAACTATCGATTTTGAACAGGTATGATTATGATACCAGGAACAAAGCCTTGATGGTTATACTTTTATGTCACCACTATGTCTTGATTAGCAAATGGTTTTGGAACATCTATTAGTCCTAAAAGTCCGTTGGTAAAATACAAGAACAGTTACCTCTGTTCTTTTTAATTATTCAAAATAAAATTCTATATTGGTTTAATTATAAATTATATTTAATGAATTTAAACACAAACAAATACCGCTGATGCTGCTGCATCCACATTGAATGCATATACAGGATGTCCCTCGTTGGCTGCGCTAAACTTTTACCAGGATATTTGTAAGGTCAAAACAAACACATAATGTAGTACAACACGTGTCTTACTTGGATCCATTTTCTGGCTGTGAATTTGTATTTTTTTACAAAAACCCTATTTTATTAGAAACGAAAAAGACTCAGTCATGAAACTTGGGATAAATATTTATTTTAAAGGATTACAAATCCCTTTAAAATTTCAATCCTGTAAAAAAATCTGTTTCAAAATGGTGATGGTGAAATGTTTAATAGTAAATATTTAGAAAATTGTAAGAAATACCACAAAATCTTAAGAATCCAAATATTTAAGACTCCATTGCATCATTCTTTTACATATTATACAAGTAGAAGGTAGTGTTTTGCTACTTAATGGTTACTACGGACAGCATTAATTGCATCCAGTTAATGATAGGCAGATGGATAAGAACTGTAATTGTACAGAAACAGCAGTGATCTATTATGATTTACAAGAAACCCCCGTCGCAGCAAATCTGCGTACTTAGCGAATTTCCAATGCATAATATATGTCTTAGCACCACATAAAGCCGCATAGCAAGATTCATAAAAATACATGCACAAATAAGCGATGTCCACAATTTTAATTATTCTCCATAAGAATAACAATGGGGATGAGTACGTAGGTTTGTAGAATCAAGGAACAAAACAGTTGGTGTTTATGCAAATATAAATATAATCATAGGCGTGATTCGGGGTTGGCATGGGGGGCAGTTGCCCCCCCCTCCAATAATTTGGAGAACATGTTATTGTAATACATAAAAAGTCAAAATAATCATGATCACAACCATGTTTGCCCCTCCAATCACAATACTGAAATTACGCTTATGAATATAATTCAGCTAAGTGAAGATAAGAAGAATAAGAATAATTTATTTTCTCCAAAAAATATTACATTTTTGTACACTTTCAAATTTTGCACATAAAAAAATAATAGTCTAAAAAATGCCCATTCTTTTAGCAAAAAAAATTAAAAGTCCACAAAATGTCTATATTCAGAATGACTTAAAAATACAACAATACAGATTAATGCATAATAATTAAGACTAAAAAAATAAAAGGTACATTTTTGTTGTGCATAAAACTAAGGAGAAAATGTAGGGCCTCCAAGGCAAAGCCTGTTAGGAGGTTCCTTTCCTTTAAATTATCAAAATAAAATACGGCGATCAGACAGAATCGAAAATATGTAGAATAAAATATAGCGATCCCTTAAGTATTTGTGCCATAAATTTTACTAATCCAAAAAAATACATACAAAACTACTTCAACAATTAACAATGACTAAACTATGGTTTGATCTTCAAACCGCACACCGCACTTTGCTACCAGGCGGCTCATGGCACCAGCCCAGGTGCCGTCACAGCTCATAGCATGCAATGCTTAGTCCCTGAGTATCAAAGCTTTCCATAGTGTGCCCTTATCATGACCTATTTTCCTATCTACCTTTATTTTAAAATTAAAAACATAAACATTATTTCTTCCAAACTAAAAAGCCACTTCTTTAACTTGTTTGCAAAAATGCGCCTTTGGATTTTTTTATTTCATCAGGCAACCTATTAAGATACATACCAAGTTTCATCAATATTCATTCATAAATAAGTGATATATAACGTTTGAATTATTCTCTATAAGAATAACATGGGAGATGAGTACACAGGTTTGCTGCAACAAGGAACACAAAAAAATGGGTTTCTATGCAAATATCAATATAACTCAACAAGGTGAAGCCACATACCAAGTTTTGCGAATTTCCCCCGTAGGGAAGAAGCTATTACCATTGACTATATAGTCAATGCTATTACCGTAGGAGGCATGGTAAGAGTTAAACCCGAGACCATGATAACTTTTTATTTTGAGGTCCCCAGATGTCAAAAACATTATTCGTTCAAATTTATATATATATATATATATATATATATCTATGTGGTGAACCTGTGCCCAGTCAATTATAACATGTGTTTATAATTCACAGGTGATATATTTAAATTGTAATAATTTCCCCAATGTTTACATTTTAGAGAGTTGTTCCAAGTTTCAAATATACGTTTGTATTTATAATGATGGACTCGTTATTATTATGTGATAGAGTGATAGCTCTCCGTACCTATATCTATATATGTGTCCGTTAATACCATAACTTGAGTAAAAATCGTCTGATTTCGATGAAATTTAGCTCAAATGTGTAAAGTGACATTCATGACCAAGTTCGAAAACCAGGAAAATCGGACCATGGGAAGGGGGTTTTATGGGGGTTTACAATTTTCCAAAAATCAGTTTTTTTGCAGTTTTCACCCTAAAATTTTTAAAACAGTTAATTTTGGTTTCAACCATTTATAGTGCTTAACCCTTTGAGTGCCACGCAACGATATATCGTTGTGCACGGAACATCCGAAAAACACTTCACAACGATATATCGTCGTCGGTGGTCTTACCAAAAAATACATTGCAACGATATATCGTTGTTATAGAAAATTTTTCTTACGTCATTACTTTTAGCGAATTTCCCCTATAGGGAAGAAGCTATTACCGTAGTCGGCATGGTAAGACCTAGGCCCGGGACCATGATAACTTTTCGTTTTGAGGTCCCCAGACCCCAAAAACACCATTCGTTCGAAACTGTATATATATATATATATATATATATATATATATATGTGTGTCCGTGAGCACGATAACTCTCGTAAAAATTATCCGATTTTGATGAAATTTGGTATAAACGTGTAAAGCAACATTTATGACTTTAAGTTCGAAAACCAGCCAGATCGCTCTGTCTGAAGGGGTATTTTTGGGGGGTTTTGTACCCCAAAAATGGGTTTTTTGAATTTTTTACATATAATTTTGGAAATAGTCAAATTTTATTTTTTTCCATTGGATTCGGCTTAAAAAAATACACAATTTGGTATTTTGATCATTTCTCTACGTCAATTGGTTACCGAGATATAGAAAGTGCTAAACACAGTACGTTGTCTAATGTTATTCTTATGGAGGAAAATAAAAATTTTATATCTCGCTTATTTATGAACATATACTGACGAAACTTGGTATACGGCTTTATCTGGTTGTGGAACATTGATATTTCCTCAAATAAACAATTTTTTGACAAAGTCTCCCGTAGCAGCAAACCTGCGTACTCAGCCCCATGTTATTCTTATGGAGAATAAGTAAGGTGTTATCTCCCTTAATTATGAAAATAAATTAATGAAATTTGGTAAGTGACTTCACCTAGTTGAGTTATATTGATATTAGCATAAAACCCCATTTTTTTGTGTTCCTTGCTTCAGCAAACCTGCATACTCAGCCGCCATGTTATTCTTATGGAGAATAATTAAAATGTCATAAATTGTTTAGTTATGAATGTATATTGATGAAACTTGGTATGTAGCTTTATGTGGCATTAAGATAAATATATATGCATTGGAAATTCGCTAAGTACGCAGGTTTGCTGCTACGGGGGTATTTATTATTTATTACAGGTGATTTCCAGGATAGTCTCTAGCTCTATAAATCTAGTAGTTATTTGGTGAAAATCTTATATTTGAACAATGTTTATTTATCTGAAAAAATATATAAAAAATTTCCCGCATGTATAATATGTACCTATTCAAATTTTTTATTTTGTATTTTTTAGATATTATATATGTGCATAATATTATAGCTAAACTTTAAACTGACAAAACAACAAAAGTTTCATAATAATATCTTACCAAATAAAAAAGTTATTGATTTTATGTACAAAACCCTTGCAAAATGTTTATTTTGTGAATCGATGTTATAGAAAATTTTTCTTACGTCATTACTTTTTATTATTTCTTCCAGGTGATTTCCAGGATAGTCTCTAGCTCTATAAATCTAGTAGTTATTTGGTGAAAATCTTATATTTAAACAATGTTTATTTATCTGAAAAAATATATACAAAATTTCCCGCATGTATAATATGTACCTATTCAAATTTTAGCGAATTTCCCCTATAGGGAAGAAGCTATTACCGTAGTCGGCATGGTAAGACCTAGGCCCGGGACCATGATAACTTTTCGTTTTGAGGTCCCCAGACCCCAAAAACACCATTCGTTCGAAACTGTATATATATATATATATATATATATATATATATATATATATATATATATATATATATATATATATATATATATATGTCCGTGAGCACGATAACTCTCGTAAAAATTATCCGATTTTGATGAAATTTGGTATAAACGTGTAAAGCAACATTTATGACTTTAAGTTCGAAAACCAGCCAGATCGCTTTATCCGAAGGGGTATTTTGGGGGGGTTTTGTACCCCAAAAATGGGTTTTTTGAACTTTTTACATATAATTTTGGAAATAGTCAAATTTTAGTTTTTTCCATTGGATTCAGCTTAAAAAAACACACAATTTGGTATTTTGATAATTTCTCTACGTCAATTGGTTACCGAGATATTGAAAGTGCTAAACACAGTACGTTGTCTAATGTTATTCTTATGGAGAAAAATAAAAATTTTATATCTCGCTTATTTGTGAACATATACTGACGAAACTTGGTATATGGCTTCATCTGGTTGTGGACCATTGATATTTGTTCAAAAAAACAATTTTTTTGCCAAAGGCTCCCGTAGCAGCAAACCTGCGTACTCAGCCCCATGTTATTCTTATGGAGAATAAGTAACGTGTTATCTCCCTTAATTATGAAAATAAATTAATGAAATTTGGTATGTGACTTCACCTAGTTGAGTTATATTGATATTAGCATAAAACCCCATTTTTTGTGTTCCTTGCTTCAGCAAACCTGCATACTCAGCCGCCATGTTATTCTTATGGAGAATAATTCAAATGTCATAAATCGTTTATTTATGAATGTATATTGATGAAACTTGGTATGTAGCTTTATGTGGTATTAAGATAAATATATATGCATTGGAAATTCGCTGAGTACGCAGGTTTGCTGCTACGGGGGTATTTTATTTTGTATTTTTTAGATATTATATATGTGCATAATATTATAGCTAAACTTTAAACTGACAAAACAACAAAAGTTTCATAATAATATCTTACCAAATAAAAAAGTTATTGATTTTATGTACAAAACCCTTGCAAAATGTTTATTTTGTGAATCGTTGTTATAGAAAATTTTTCTTACGTCATTACTTTTTATTATTTCTTCCAGGACATTTCCAGGATATGTTCAGGTAAACATATACTCCATAAATATACGAGGCCTAGTTAGTCTGCTTTATGAAATAAAATTGTAATAAAACTTAAACCCTTGAATAAAGTTAGGCTACTGTCTTGTGTACTAATTTGCCGTTTTTATATTTTTTTACATTTATGGAAATAACTTGTCCGCCTAAAGCCCAAATTTGATTAAACTTTCAGGAAATATTTTGGGAAACATGCCCTCTATAAATCTAGTAGTTATTTGGTGAAAATCTTATATTTGAACAATGTTTATTTACCTGAAACAAATAAAAAAAATTTAAAGAAATTTCCCACATACATATATGTATTCAAATTTTTTATTTTTTATTTTTTAAATATTATATATGTGCATAATATTATAGCTAAACTTTAAAATTACAAAACAAAAAAAGTTTCATAATAATATATTACCAAATAAAAAAGTTATTAATTTTTTTGCAAACCCTTGCAAAATGTTGATTTTGTGCCTGGCACTTTTTGGATATACTGTGTTAAAAACTCTGGCACTCTAGGGATATGACGACCGAAAAACTCTGGCACTCAAAGGGTTAAAAAAACAAATAATATAGTATTTTGAATCATTAATACGTTGGATGCGGAGGACGATAATTCCCACCCTTTAATTAACATTCAAACTTATGTGATTTTCATGTTTAAACATGTTTGTCAGCATTGAACGTGTTAACCTAGGTTAAGTGGTTGCGGGGAAATTAAAAAAAGTGCTCATAAAATCTCCCATGTTAATCTTATAGGAAAAAAGTTTTTTGATTTTCCTCAATTAATTTTGATGTAAACTTCACACTTGCTTTTACCAATCAGTTCAGCTCTACAAAACAATCATTTTGGTGTTAAAATTGTGATCCTACGTCCAACCGTTGCAGAGGTATTCAAAGTGCTAAACACAGTTTGTTGTCCAATGTTATCCTTATGGAGAATAATTAAAATTTGATATCTCAATTATTTATGAATGTATATTAATAAAACTTGGCATGTGGTTTCACTTAGTACTGTATGTTGATATTTGCACAAACAAATATTTTTTTGACGATTTTCCCCGCAGCAGCAAACCTGATACTCAGCCCCATGTTATTCTTATAGAGAATAAGTAAAATGTCATGTCTCCCTTAGTTATGAACATAAATTAATAAAACTTGGTATGCATCTTCGACTTGCTAAGTTATATTGATAATTGGTAAAAACACATATTTTGTGTTCCTTTTTGCAGCAACCTCAGCTTTCAATGTTATTCTTATGGAGAGTAAATAAAATGCAACATATCACTTTTTTATTCCTGTATTTTTAATTTTTATGAAACCTGGTGGGTGGCTTAATGTGGTAGTGAAAAACATATACATGCATTGGAAATTCGCTGAGTACGCAGGTTTGCTGCTAGGGGGGTCTTATTAATAAAAGGGAGACATTACATTTTACTTATCCTACATAAGAATAACATGGGGGCTGAGTACGCAGCTTTGCTGCTACGGGAATTATTGGTAAAAATTTCCTTTTTTTGTGCAAATATCAACAGACCACAACCAGATGAAGCCGTTTACAAAGTTTCATTAGTATATGTTTATAAATAAGCGAGATATAAATTTGTCTTCTTCTCCATAAGAATAACATTGGACAACGTACTGTGTTTAGTACTTTCAGTATCTCTGTAACCAATTGACGTAGAGAAATTATCAAAACACCAAATTGTGTGTTTTTAAAGCTGAATCCAATGGTGAAATCTAAAATTTCACTTTTTAAAATATTACATGGAAAAACTTCAAAAAATCCATTTTTGGGGTACAGAACTCCCCCAAAATAGCACTTTGGATGAAGATCTGTCTGGTTTTCGAACTTAAATTCACGTTTGCTGCTTTATACGTTTGTACCAAATTTCATCAAAAACGGACCTTTTTTTATGAGAGTTATCGCACCCACGGACATACACACACACACACACACATATATATGTATATACAGTTTCGAACGAATGGTGTTTTTGGGTCTGGGGACCTCAAAACGAAAAGTTCATGGTCCCGGACCTGGGTCTTCCCATGCAGATGTTATGTTTTGATAATAATTGTGTAGGTCAGATTCCAGGGGTCTTCATTCTCCTGCCGACAGTATTATCGAAACAAAACATGTTATCCCTTCACAAAGTTATCACCAAAGGTTGTGTATCAGCAGTTGAATAGGTAACACTTCCCCTCACCACTCACTTCACTTGGCTTTGCTATCAAAACATAACATGTTATCCCTTCACAAAGTTATCACCAAAGGTTGTGTATCAACAGTTGAATAGGTAACACTTCCCCTCACCACTCTCTTCACTTGGCTTTGCTATCGAAACATAACATGTTATCCCTTCACAAAGTTATCACCAAAGGTTGTGTATCAACAGTTGAATAGGTAACACTTCCCCTCACCACTCTCTTCACTTGGCTTTGCTATCGAAACATAACATGTTATCCCTTCACAAAGTTATCACCAAAGGTTGTGTATCAGCAGTTGAATAGGTAACACTTCCCCTCACCACTCACTTCACTTGGCTTTGCTATCGAAACATAACATGTTATCCCTTCATAAAGTTATCACCAAAGGTTGTGTATTAACAGTTGAATAGGTAACACTTCCCCTCACCACTCTCTTCACTTGGCTTTGCTATCGAAACATAACATGTTATCCCTTCACTAAGTTATCACCAAAGGTTGTGTATCAACAGTTGAATAGGTAACACTTCCCCTCACCACTCTCTTCACTTGGCTTTGCTATCGAAACATAACATGTTATCCCTTCACAAAGTTATCACTAAAGGTTGTGTATCAGCAGTTGAATAGGTAACACTTCCCCTCACCACTCACTTCACTTGGCTTTGCTATCAAAACATAACATGTTATCCCTTCACAAAGTTATCACCAAAGGTTGTGTATCAGCAGTTGAATAGGTATCACTTCCCCTCACCACTCTCTTCACTTGGCTTTGCTATCGAAACATAACATGTTATCCCTTCACAAAGTTATCACCAAAGGTTGTGTATCAACAGTTGAATAGGTAACACTTCCCCTCACCACTCTCTTCACTTGGCTTTGCTATCGAAACATAACATGTTATCCCTTCACAAAGTTATCACCAAAGGTTGTGTATCAGCAGTTGAATAGGTAACACTTCCCCTCACCACTCACTTCACTTGGCTTTGCTATCGAAACATAACATGTTATCCCTTCACAAAGCTATCACCAAAGGTTGTGTATCAACAGTTGAATAGGTAACACTTCCCCTCACCACTCACTTCACTTGGCTTTGCTATCGAAACATAACATGTTATCCCTTCACAAAGTTATCACCAAAGGTTGTGTATCAGCAGTTGAATAGGTAACACTTCCCCTCACCACTCTCTTCACTTGGCTTTGCTAGAAGATGTCGATGTGGTGAGGGCTGCCTTTTCCTCCCCTACATGCGTAGCAATTTTTCAAACAAGACACATTCAAAATAATAGAGTTACAGCTCAGCTAAGGCCCAGGTATGAAATGATAAATTTTCAAATCTACCCGTTAAAAATATATTTAGCTGTCCCAAAACATATCAGCCCTCCAGAATTTATTAAAATTAATATGTCATTTATGTGAACTCTTTTCAAATTAGGTGGTTTAAATAGTTCAATATTAGTCCCAGTTACTAGAATTGTAAAAATGCTCAATATATTTCAAGTTAATAATTAGATGAAAAATTATACCTGTTTCATTCACACAAAGTATTTTTTATTGAGATAATTTTCGATCAGAACTTGTAATTAACAATTAAAAACTTGTTGAATAATTTAAAAAGGATTTGTTTGAAAATAATTGGAAAAAATATACAAGATCAAAGAGAGAAATCATTATATTAGATTTAACGAGACTACTTTTATAATATTGACCGCCTGTTATAAAGGCCACTTTGGTCCTTCAGAGAACATCTTGCTTCTTTGAGTAGCGCTGATTGTAATAATTGTTGCTATAAACTGTCATAAATTATTTTCATTATAAATTTTATGTATGTATTTGGGGGATTTCTCAGAAACACATGTTTACAGAACCCTTATTGATTTTTCTTTCTCAGCTTGCTTGTTTTATAAAACTAGAACTGTAATTTCGTATCAATGATTCTGTATTTTTAACATATTGATCTAGTACCTGTGACGGCCCAAAATCCCTAGACTGTTAAAAGCCATTAATACGACACTGTAATTAAATAATTACAATATACCGTTCCTAATAATTAAATTTCTACCGTCACTAAAATCTATAATTGGAAGGAGGAACGGTGCTATTAACATTATTTCAATTAATTCATTTTGAAGAGTTGGCTGGTACAAAATATAAAATACACCACCAGACGCTAGGATATTTGCTCCAAGCTAATCTCAGCTTAGATGCTCCCACGGGCCCGGCCGGGCGTTGATATCAGCAAGAATGCGTGGCGTCAGCAACTTGACGCTCTGCGTTGGCCTCAGAGCACGTTTTCAGTACCTCTTAGTTTGAGTAACGGCGTGAGTGATCGTTTGGCTGCAGCACTTGTCAATGAAGTGTTCCCGTGACGTCACGTGCGAAACTGTTTCTGATTGGCTGGCTTGGTTCAGCATCGGCGAAGGAGACAAGAGCCTCCGCCCAGTCCCTAAGATGTGACGATGTAATTAACACGCGTCGCGCCGCCTCTCCCTGTTAAATTATTAATGGTGTTTTCTTTCTAAATTCAATGTAACCTTAATTATTGTATTTTTAACCGCGGATTTACCTATTGTTAAAAAAGTTTAATTGGTTAGATCACTTGTTGTAAATTTTAATAAATAGTAATTTTGTTTCCCAACCGGCATTATTATATTTTAATTCCCGAAATCGGCCCTTTTTACAATTGGTGTCAGGTGGGTGTTGTGTTGCGAGAATACACTCTGAAGAATCCCACGGACGGAGAATGGATTTTGGTAAGTAAATCTATTTTAATTAATTGGTGCAATCTTGTTTAATTTTATATATGTCGTTTTAGCAGTAGGTAACCGTTTAATCTTGTAAAGCAATAAATTAAACTCATTTTAGCGCAACTCCCGTAAAGAAATATGCATTTTTCGAATTATTAGAGAATTTCAAAGTAATTATGATAATTATGACGAAGATTTGAGGCGGCCATTAACCACGTTGTCATAGCGTCACTTCCCCTTCCACTTCCATCATTCAACGCGCATTCTCTGTGAGTCATTGTGACAACGCCCTCATTCATACCACCGCCATCTTGATTCCTTGTTTGTATGCATGCCAAGTGCCGTTGTTGTTTGAGGAGGCGTAGTAAATCGAAATTTTTGGGCTATCAGAGTTTCTTTTAAGCTCTAGCGATAATAGATATTGATAAATAATAAAGGTAGAGATGATTTTAAGTACTACCTGTGACTAAGGAGGTCTGATTTAAAAGTAAAGTGACTTGGAATATTAATTGTGGAAGGAAGCTTGGAGCCGCCAGTTGCAATCTTGGCAAATCGTCTCTGTTGCGTTCGGATTAATCCGCCATATTTGATTTGCCGATTTGCCACTTCAGTTTGATTGAAGTGCAAATAAGCGAGTTTGGTTGCAACTTATCGTGGAAAAGGGAGAGGACGACATTAAAATGAAATTATAACTTATTTGGGAATTAAATTGAAGAAATATTATATTGTAATTAATCTGAACTGTCCGAAGCGAGACTTGGGCGACAATTATCGTAACAAGGCTGTGGCGTATAGAGTAGTGACGCCGTGATTCACAAGGCAGTAGGGACAGTAGGGTTTGCCGTGTTTGTAAACAAATGTCTGCATAGATTAATCTAAACAGTTCCACACGTGTGTTGTTATTAAGAGAGGAGATAGTCATTTCTGAAGTAGGTTGTATTTTTGTTTAGTTGATTTGGCATTGTTTTGTCCAAGGACGGGAGTTTGTAGGATTTATTTATTATATTAACCTTAGAAAAAATGCTTTCTAAATTAACCTAAGTTTATTTGCATGTGTGCTTAACTCTGGGTCGTATATTTAAGAGGTAAATCTATAAATGCATTGGAAAAAATCTGGGCGTCATTGGAAATAGGCCAATAATTAAAATCAAGTGATTGAAAAAAAATATTGTTACAAATTAATAAAAATTAATGATCTGACACTTATAAACTGTGTCAATTTTCTGGCCTATCTCCATTGTCAGGTCAAAGGATACCAGTGCATTTTTATTTACCGAAGAAATTAAGTAAATCAGAACTTTGAAAATTTTCGACGAAACAAAGCGTTAGTAGTGGAGAAATAAGAGTTCTGTGACATTTTAAAGAAATTAATTGGGACTTAGAAATAATCGACGTGGACCATCATAGTAGTGGGGAAATGGGCGTTCGACAGTAATTTTCGAAATTTATTGTGTATTTTGAGCTAAGGACTTAGCCGGATTTTCAAAATTTAACTGAATACTACAAACGACTTGTGATTTTTTGGAAATTAAATTGGTGATTTTAATTGAGTAATTCACCGTGTTGGGACTTGGAGTAATCACGTTCTGGGGTTTAAGTTTATTTTATTGAACTTTAAGTTGGGACTTTGAATTTTTTTTTAATTTCTTTGAAAATGAACAACGTATGGACTTAGGCGTGTGAGCCTCTTATGACTGCTTCAGTAAAGTATTGGAAATTATAAATGGGACTGGGCGAATTTTATTTATTTCAGAAGCTCTCATCAGTAGGGGATTATTGAGGGTTCTATACCTGTGGAACCAGTAATTTTAATGTTGAGAGGACTAACGGGCAGTAACCTCCGGTAACGGTTGTGAAGGGGTAATAAATCAATTATTTAACCTTTTGTTTGCAGTTTTGAAAAAAAAGGCTGTTTTGCTCTCCCTCAAAATTATGTGAGACAAAATAGCATAGAGGAGAAAATGAAATCGCAGTTTGGTTGCTGTATTGGTTTTTTGGAACTGAGCTATACTGTGCTCATTGTTTGGCTCTGGTTCCTGGTTTTGGGCCAACTGAACATGACAGTCAGTAGAGCAGTGGTACTGTTTGTTTGTAGTACCGGACTTTGTATTTTTTTATGCAAGTTAATCAGCAATGTGAAGATATTTAGTATATCTCTTTGTGTGTGTGTGTGAATTTAGTTAACAGCATTAAAGGAGTAGGTGAAAAAATGAGTAACTTAAATTGGAACTAATAAAGCTTTGAGTTGGAGCCAGTAAATTGTGATGCGTATTTGTGTTCAGTTTTGTGATCTGCAGATAGCTTTAAATACTGTTGCAGATCGGTGCTTCGTAAACAATGATCGCATTTCTTTTTTACAGTTTGAAATCGTGAGTGTCAAATTGCCTAGTTTGATGGGTTGAGAAATTTAATTTTGTTTTTTTTTTTGCATGCAGTCTGTGCCTTAAATTGTATGGCTGCATCTGTTTTATTATCAGTACTCCGAACATGGACAGAAATTATTTGCCGATGTAATATTTAAATTATTTAAAGTATGTGTCTAATACTTTACCCCCTCATCTGGGACTGAGCATTGTGAAGCCAGAGCTCCCATTTGCGGTGTGATGAATTAGGTAATGAACCAGAGATTAGGAGTAAATACGATGATTTACGATTTAGTCCATTTACACTAAATTCAAAATTTACAAAGAGTCCAGTTATTTCCCCTTATATTTAAAATATAAGGCTGGTGAAGTTAGTGATAAGTGATTCTTCGTAGGAAATTTGTTGTTTTTAATGGTTTGTGCTCTAACTTGTGATAACACGTGTTCACTGGATAACCTGTTTTGTTTGTAATACAGGAAAGTTATAATTCTAGGCCATTCTTGTGCTGTCCCTGTGGATTGGGACACCGGAGGGTCTTCCTCGCTGTGGAGTTGCCGAGGGAGTGCATTCGTAACCATTACTGAATGGATTATGCTGATGTGGACAAGTGTTATCACCTAAGTATACTGATGCACTAGTGTTTAGGAATCACATTATGGTTATTTGTTTTTTTTAATAGAATTTTAAAATGTGTGCTCTGCCCCAGGAATATGCTTGCTAACTCATGCTATTCTTGGCCAGACCTTGAAGAGAACGAAAATTTAATAAAAGCAAACGGGAATGGGGAGTAAATTATGTTTTGCTTGTTCTATGGCAAGCTGTTCTGTAGAAAGCCCAGCCTGTGCAGCGCTATTCGCCTGTACAGCCGGCAAAGCGGAGGTTGATGGTTGTGTGTTTACTAAAGAGTTGGAACGAGTAAACCAGCCGATGGTCTTCTGGGCCTGTTTTTGTAGTCTGTTTGAGTTTTGTTTTGGGGGAAATGCCCCATTTAAATTATGACGTTGAATGGGCCTCCCTCAAGGAAAAAAAATAGATGTGTTTGTCGTAGCAACTGATGAGTCCAATATTGCCTGCCCGTGCAAACGGCAGCAGTATACTCATGTCGGATTGGAATGTGAAGTTGTGATTTCTGAATTTGCCAAGTCAAATGCTCTCTGTTGAGGAGACTGAAGTGATCAGTGTGATTTGATCACTGGCGGATCGGGTGCCTGCCCGATTTATCGGCAGCTCCTTGTATTCCAGCGTTTGTGGAAAAGTGGTTTTTCCCGAGGTTGATGGGTGCATAGTGCTTCAGAGCCCTGTAAGGTAACTCTGAACTGTTATGAGAATGGCTGAAAGATCCACCTGACCACCATGCAGTTGAGTGGAGTTGGAGTGATCTCCGAGTTGTAATAAAATGCGATGTTATTAGTGATGAGTTTAAGGTGCCTGCCCGTATACACGGCAGCAACACTCATGTCGGTCAGATGAGTAAAGTTTTGTTCTTGATTTGAGGTCGATGCTCTCTGACGAAGAGACCAAGTTGATGAATATTGATGTAAATGCCACCTTGAAGGTCCTGCAGGGACTAGATGATCAGCTTGGCACCTAAGCGTAAAGGGGTATTCTTTGGAGAGTACTTTCCAGCACCTTAGAGTCCATTATGCTGGCGCCCGCATGGTTGAATAGGACATGTGGGGCGGCCGTTTGGTTATTGTGATAATAACAGTTGTCTTTGTAGGTTTGAGATGGAGAGTTCGAGTTGCCGACCTGCTCCGTGTCACCCTGGGAGGCCGTGTACAGCGCCCGCAGGCTGCGCAGACAGAGTCGCAACTTCAGAACTTTGGAGAGATGGTACCCTCCTGTCGAATTGGTAGCAGATCATGCACCGGAAGCAGAGCACGACAGTTCCACGAGCGCAGCTAACGTTAGGCTGACCTTGCGGTAAAATGTGACGAGGAGTGACTTACCGACCGGGACACCTTCAGTAAGTGAAAAGTATTTAATAAACATAGACTTTCGACCACGATCAAGAAGTTGCGTACTACGCTGCGAGGAAGCGAGTACCTCTGAACTTGTCTCCGCGAGAACGAGATGGAGAAAGGACTGGGGATCCCCCTCCGATTATTGTGTTATTGATTTTTTTTTTCTGTGATGTCGATATGTGTTGTAGTGTAATTCCTTTTGTTTGGTAATTGTGTATTGGATGTAGGCTGGTAATGACAATTTTTTTTGAATTATTATTCTTTGGTACAATTCAACTAACGCCAATAGCATATCCCAAGAAGGCTAAAGAATTCACTGGCCACCTGGTGTCCACAGGAAGGTAATGCGTGCACTCCCCACTCCTAATACCCCCTTCCCTTCAACTCCCTGACTGGACTGTAGACACCTGGGAGCCAACCTGAATGAGTTTTCAAAATTTAAAAGGAACAATTTACAAATAGTTAATGTATAGTCAGTCAAGAGTACTACAGAAAATGCCTTGCTGAGGGATTTTCCGGACCCTGTCAGCAAGACAGTGTTGTGTCGCTACCAGGCCTACTGAACGTGAGTTTGTATTAAAGATTAATTAATAATTCCTTGTACTGTATTGATTATTCGATTGTCTATGTGATTTATTATTGGTAATTTTCAAGTTGTTTTGAGGCTTCGGCCGATAGTGGGCGAAGTTTCACCGGAATCTATGGATAATCACTGTATTGGCGAAAAGTGTTTTTTGTTGATTCTCGGTGTCAATATGTTAATTTGCTATTTTGACGAGTTAATTAGAGTAGGCACAGTAGCTTGGGAAAGGGTGTGTTAGGATAATGTTAAATTTTCTTTTGATAATATTTGACCTTACGTCGGAAGATCCGTTACTACTGAAGGGGTGACAGAGTGTAAGGCCGGCCCCAAGTGAAAACCCATGTGGCCTCACCATAGCGGGCAAGTAGCGTTCTAAATTGCCATAAAAGTACTGAACTCAATTACCCTCTTTCGAATTTTAAAATATAATAATTCATACCCTGTTCAGATACTAAGAAAAATTAACCAATTGGTTCTAAATACACACAATTAAATTCAGTGACGAATCTTCTAACAATGTTGTAATGGTCTGTTTAGATGGGAATGTGTTTTTGTGTTTAAGTTTAGTTAACTTTTGTCCTTGTGAAATGAGATATATATTTTTTTTTGAGGTGTTGTTTTGTTTGTTTAACTTTTGACTTTTGAGATGTTTTGATTGTTATATTTTTGAGATATATTTTGTAAAGGGAGAGGCTAATGCGGAGCGGCGACAATTCGAGTTTTTTTTTTCTTTGTAAAAAAATATAATGTTGAAGTTAATTTTTTTTTTATTTGCGGAGAGAGTTGAGGTTAGCTGTCCGGAGTTAGAAGTTTCCTGACCACCAACCAGCCAACGGGAGACGGATGTGTACTCTCCTAACATTGAGAGAAGTTGGACTTGGCAATGTGCTGTTACCTCATGCTGGGGACAGCATGGTCTAAGGGTGAGGGGGGTGTGACGGCCCAAAATCCCTAGACTGTTAAAAGCCATTAATACGACACTGTAATTAAATAATTACAATATACCGTTCCTAATAATTAAATTTCTACCGTCACTAAAATCTATAATTGGAAGGAGGAACGGTGCTATTAACATTATTTCAATTAATTCATTTTGAAGAGTTGGCTGGTACAAAATATAAAATACACCACCAGACGCTAGGATATTTGCTCCAAGCTGATCTCAGCTTAGATGCTCCCACGGGCCCGGCCGGGCGTTGATATCAGCAAGAATGCGTGGCGTCAGCAACTTGACGCTCTGCGTTGGCCTCAGAGCACGTTTTCAGTACCTCTTAGTTTGAGTAACGGCGTGAGTGATCGTTTGGCTGCAGCACTTGTCAATGAAGTGTTCCCGTGACGTCACGTGCGAAACTGTTTCTGATTGGCTGGCTTGGTTCAGCATCGGCGAAGGAGACAAGAGCCTCCGCCCAGTCCCTAAGATGTGACAATGTAATTAACACGCGTCGCGCCGCCTCTCCCTGTTAAATTATTAATTGGTGTTTTCTTTCTAAATTCAATGTAACCTTAATTATTGTATTTTTAACCGCGGATTTACCTATTGTTAAAGAAGTTTAATTGGTTAGATCACTTGTTGTAAATTTTAATAAATAGTAATTTTGTTTCCCAACCGGCATTATTATTATTATTATATGAGAGGTACCGGGGAATTGTAAAAAGGGCCGATTTCGGGAATTAAAATATGACCAATGTACCACCATCATCAACAAGTATTGTCAGATTTAATGAATCTTAATTTTTATCAGAATTGGATTGAATGGTACCCGTATTTAGTAAAATAATAGAGCTGACTTTATTAATATTAATATTACGTTACAAATCAATACATTTGACCTTTAATGCTTCTGTATTCGGTGGTTCTGTTATTGTTTTTAGGTTCGATAAAAATTATCTATCCTAAAGTACCGTAATCTAATTTTCTATTGGAGGTTGTAAATAAGCAATTGATTTATTGATTTTATTTGAATTTAAACACCTCGGCAGATGCTTTAGTCAAATAGTTTTCCACAGCAATCTCGCGAAAACCACCTGCTTTATGTAAAGCCCGCCATGCCGCCATAAACACGGGTAAGCATTTATCCTATGCGAAAATCACACGAATGATACCCCGTCTATGGTGGATTTTTGCCCTGATGCAAACCATTTGTGTCGGTTTTCTGGCGAAGGTCAAAGGAATCTGGCGAAGGTCAAAGGAATCGTCGGCGTCCGACAATGTTCGACCGTGCATGGATGGCTGTAAACCCAAAGTATTAAGACAAATTTATAGATATTTTATATTATATTAATAGACCTATTGTATATTTGTTATATTATTAGCGAATTTCCCCTATAGGGACGAAGCTATTACCGTAGGTCTCATGGTAAGACTTAAGCCCGAGACCATGATAAATTTTCATTTTGATGTCCCCAGATGCCAAAAACACCATTCGTTCAAATTTATAAGTATATATATATATATATATATATATATATATATATATATATATATATATATATATAATCTCACCATCTATTCAGCTGCCATACGAATTTAGGTTAAGTAGCTGCCACCCCAAATGTTAGAGTATATTTAAGTTTTAACGTGTATCTCTACTCAAAATTACGTTATTAATATAACTATTAACTTATTTTCATAATTTTTTTATTATAACTATGTGTATTAAAACTCATGTAATTTGACTGCCCTAAGTTTACATTTGATTCGGCGCACCATGTATGTCTAGCAGCTAAATTACTGCCAGCAGTAATACTTCATAAATATTTCGCGTTATTTAGCTGCCACCAATGTTGCCAATTCGTCTTGACGATCTTCCTTGAACAGTTATCAAGATAGTGGTCATAATTAGCTCTCCTCTCACTGCTTTAACGTGTATTAATGTATTAATCATGGACGATGCGTAAAATGATGTTAAAATATGTAATTATAAAGAAATACAAAATAAGGCATAATTTAAATCATGAATGGTATGACCAACACACAATTTTATTTGATTATTGACACGGTATAAAATGAAAAACATCTGTAATAAATATATCATTTGATAGTTTCCTTTTAATTCACACTTTTGGATTAATTTGTACGTAGTATTCACCAATTAATGCTAATGTATTATTTCATTTCTTAAACCTCCGAACTGTTACCTTTGTCAAAAGCTCTGGAATTGCAGCACAAAACGTCTGTTGTTATCGAAGTAGTAAGGCACTGAAACATTTCATTACATCATGAACAATCACAGGTCCAATGATAATATAAAACATTTTATTTTTCATTTTATATTGACGTGTTTAAAACTTTGAATTATATACATCATAACAACAAAGTGAGTTGCGTGAGTGGTTTGTTTACGTCAAACACCGATAACGGCACAGTCGGTAAGCGAGAAGTCGGACCATCCAAAGTTGAATTATTGTAGTTCTACTATAATTATATTCTCTTCTTATAAAACCAATCTAGGTACAAATAATGTATAACGGTAAAAAAATCATGTTTTAACTTATCAAAATCACAATTTCTCAGTTATTTATAATTCTAGAGCTAATATATTCATATCATTGTTTTTAGGACAACATGACAACTTTTTTATCCTAACAGTTGTTTCCTAAATATTGCCGTTTTAAAGATATAGCTTTGAAAAAACAAAAATGGCCGTCATTTTGAAATGGTACTAAGTAGGAACTTGATATCGCATTCAAAAATGGGTCGTATTAGATGTAATAAATGTATACCAAGTTTGAATTTGGTATCTTCAGATGAAAGTTTTTTCTGACACGTATATTTTCAACAGATAAGTCAAATATATGGTCTTGCCTAAATTAAGGCAGAATAGTGAGACTAGTGATAGTGGTACAAATTAGCTCGTGCATATTTGTAATGTTGGGATAGGTATTCAGAAATAACTTAATTTATGCCAATTTTTCACCTTGGTTTATCATGTTCTGATTCGCTCAGGGATTCACATTTGTATACACTTGTTAAAAATTTGTTATACAAAATAGCCGATATTCGTGCCAAAGATGTGAAAAATTGTAGTTTTAACGTTTGACATTTAATATAGATCACAAATTGTAATCATATTTAATGATGTATGTACTTTAATGTAAATGTAACTTACTCGTTCTACAATTTATCCGTGATCCATCTAACGGTCTAGTTAATTTATCACAAGCAGGGTAGTATAGGAAAAATACAGTTATTTACTTTTTTATTCGGATGTAGTTTTTCCTCTAACGTTTTAATTTAAATCACCTGGTGTTTTAAAAATCTGTAATGTTCTTGTATGTATAACAATAATTTAATAAAAAATCCAAATACATATCAACCAGATTTTACGAATATTTACCGAACGTTTCCTAATTACCGAATCCGCCAGTTAATTAACTAATTGTAGTAATAAAATTACAGTTCAGACATGTAATATCTGTAAATCATTATAATCAATATCTTATATTTAGTAAAAGTGAATAATTGCACGTATGTTCTCCCATTATTTATATATTAAATTTCCTCGGGAGTTTTTTCATTGCTATATGTCCATTTTTTGCATTAAACAATTTTGAAAAAATTAACGGTTAGGCATGGCCTGGACCTTGGTTCCCTCAGCTCACATACCCTCGACAACCCCACTCGTTTGCTCCATCACTGTTGCTGCGGTCACTCCCTCCATGACGACTCGCTGCTCGACCTATGGCCCCTCCCCATCACGAATTTTACACAAAGGTAGATCTTGAACCCATGTAACATACAGGCCTATTCACTTCCTTAAAATTCCCTCGAACTACGCCCCGTGAAGTCCTAAGTTCAATGTTTACATTTGAGAAGAAAGTAAACATTCAGAAACTGCAATGCGAACAGCTGAGGTCACTTACATTTGATAGCTTAAATAGCAGAAGCAAGCACAGCTGTTTCAAGCTAACTTACCTTTCTAACCCGTGCGAAGAACGGGTACATTCTACTAGTACTCAATATGTACCAAAAAAACTGCCACTGCTAAAACAAAATGTAATAACTTAAACTAATTTTACATTTTTATCTTTGCGGCATGGGATGAAATGTTTTCAACAAAACTTCTAGATAATTTAATTAGCTTTAAAATTATAGGTATAGTAAGGATATTTGTTAACATGATGGCTTCTTAGAGAGCGGACACCGCACCGCCGCGCCGGGCTTAGCATCGCCGCGTATTGCGTGGTGACCATAGAGTAGGTGTAGGTGTGTTAATAAAGTTTGTTAATAAAGTTCTATGGTGGTGACTCAGGCGCTTGTTTGTCTGCATGACTGCATGAGTCGGACTGCACATTTCTACTTGTTTGTTTAATGCCTCTCTACGTTGCTTGTTTAATACTGCCTATGTTCATTAATAATATGTATCATCTTATAAGGTTTGTATTCATCGTTAATCGTGGGCCTTGTCAATTTAGTGTTCAGTTGGCATTGAGCAGTTCGTTAGCATTTTGTGTTTCGTTATAACGTTATATTTTTTGCACATAAATTCGGCTGTGTTGTGCCAAGTGCAGTTAAATGCTGATAGTTGTGCTATTGTCATGGATTGTTGAACGAGGGGAAGTAGAAATTCTTCAGCCTGTTTCCCACGGTAAAGAGTAAACATAGACAGACACGGGTGGTATTATCAATAAGGAGCCAACACATTGCGATTTACTAAAACCAGTCTATACTAGGTTACGTGCGCAACACTGTGCAAAGACACTGTGTCTCGAGTGTCGCGTATGTACCCCGTGTTTTTTTAGCTGGGACACTGCGCGGACACTTTCTAAAGACACCTCCACACCTCGTAATTAATCAGTCCTCATAAGAAAATCTGGTTTTTAAACTTATTTACCAGTATATATAAATAAAGATAGTTTATTCATAATATAAACAAATTAACAATCTTCTTACCAATGTAGGTAGCGCTAGCACAAAGAATACCAAACAAATTATTTTAACTGTTGCTGTAAAGATGACTTCTTAGTATTATTAGGGAGTGTTTCATAGCCGTTATTGCAACCATTTATAATTTTGATTGATCTAGTTCTAATTATTTCCATACATCGTGAACAAAACTTGAGATTGTTCCTCTTGAACCGATGAGCAATCAAGTTACTTCAAATTTTTCAAACTAGGCAAATTCTGGTAAAGTTTGTAGCACCTAAGCTAAACAGTCGTATCGACAATCTATGTAAATAAAGCAGAGTTCTTGTCTGTGTGTGGATCGCCGTACGGCTAAACTATAAGGACTTAAGGCATGACATTTTCAGGGTAGGTTTCCTTTAGGTTACAGCTATTGTACCTGACTCTCACATTCCTCTAAATCCTCTAGGGCTACTCCCCGTGGGACATCCAAAATTCCAATGTTGATCAAATGAGAACATACGGTTATAGTTTTCTTAATCTATCCTTTCCTTCTTAAATCTAAGACCTTAATACTTAATCTTCTAAGGAGTATGTTTAATCTATGGTGGAATGTAGTCGAAGACATCTGTCAGGTCCCAGGTCTCAGTAGCACATGCAACCTCAGTGGCACATGTCCCTTCCGTATACAAACGGGCCTAGGGGTTGAGTCGGGTCGGCCGCGTTTGTCACACTTCAGTGGTTTCTTTTAAGACCATAAACTTCTCTCTCATCGTTTATACTCGCGGGTGGTTTATGGTGGTGCTGATGGCGACTACATCTCTGCCATTTGCCTTGTCCGGGAATTCACCTTTTCTCACTGCACTGGCTAATTATTTGCAGCAGTGATATGTAAATACAAAACGTACTGATTAGTATATCATTAACTCGAATGAAAACCATCACAATCATTGTTTAGTTAGTGGAATGTAAACAAACATTAGGAGAAAATAAAATAAAATACTGTACTTGATGCTCAAGCATAACATGAATAGCGGTTGCAGAAAATATTGAAAATATCTGTCTCCATTATTAGTTATACAACTTCGTAAGCCCTATAGGGAAACAAAGCATTATAGGGAAAATAATAAAAAACTAAAACATATTATTTTAGAGTCATAAGTACAACTATACTAAATATGTATGTAATATAAATTTATTTTGAAGTTTAACCCTTAAGTTTAAGTCATTTAACAGATTGTACAATAACTGTTTACTCTTGGGTCTTGGGTCCAATTTTATTAGTATGTTTTTATAAATAACGCTACAAAAATTGCAGATACGGATTTAGACGTTAAAACCATTATTGTTTGCCATATTATTACAATTAAAACGACGTTCTATCCGGTGGTATATCTCATACAGTTACCAAGATAGTGAGGGTTTTCCTACACGGCGCCGTCCGACCCTGACGCTGCGGTTAACTTGAACGGACGGCTGTTCAAAGACTTGGTTGACATATCTTAATAAACTATTCATATATTAACACTCGAAAATGTACCAACTAACTCGTGTACTAAGTTATTTTCATTAAAACGGGAAAACTCACATACTGATTACATTTTCCATAAAAATGTGTACCTTAAAGATTTGTTTATGACGTTTTATTATGTAGCTCTTTTATTAATCGAGATACGGGTTCAAACCTAATAACAGTTATTGTTGTACATATTGTTGTGAGTATAACAATGCTTAAACCAATGTTATATCTCATACTGTTCCCAATATATCGTCATATTTACGAGTAGCGGCCGCCGCCATCTTTACCCCCCTCCACCATGTTGTCGACCACATAGGAAACTGACGACATGCACTTTCGCTATTACCTAGATCCATATTATATATCACAGTAATCAGCAAAAATATTGCGTTTTCCTTTTATGCATGCTCAAACCCCCCTAAATCCTGTACAATTAAACTTATAACTTAGACGTTAACATATTTCAACAGGCCATAGTCAAGGAAAATAATCAAACTGCTCGAGTTGTTTTAAGTCCCACTATGTGAGCAATAAGAATATGCAGATGTATGATTTACTCCCAAATCATCGAGTGGTCTAACCTCTAGGTGTGAAATTATAGTGAAGTGGGTGCAACACGTTAAACTTATAACGTAGACGTTAACATACTGCAACAGTCAAGGAAAATAATCAAACTGCTCGAACTGCTTGTTTTAAGTCCAACTATGTGAGAAATAAGAACATGCAAATGTATGATTTATTCCGTAAGCGTCAAGTAAGCCTAGTCTAAACGACCTCTCGGTGTTATGTCACAGTGAAGCGGGCAGGAAAGTATGCAGGCTCGGAAATATCGCGGGCCTCGAGTGAGTACAGGAAATGATGATGAAAGATAACAATCTTTGAACATCTGAAGGTGAGTCAGGCCAGATGTGTTTTGGCTGCCACATCCGCGGCAAAAATTTAATCGGAATGCACATTCAGCTTGACAGTGTTGCCACTTATGGGCTGCCGAGTCCACGGCATTTATTTATAGGAACATACTTCTGGTGTATCTTTTAAAAACAGCAGCGTTCCATGTGGTAGAACGGCAAACTACATTTTCTCATACACCTATCAAAAATACGTTATTTGGCTGCCACTTCAAATGCTCAAAATATGTTCTTGCCGGCTTCCTCAGTTGATATAACATGTGATGTGCAATTGGCGGCCGGATACGGCAGTCAAGTGCACCGGCCGCCAAGTTCAATGCGGTTTCCACCATGAAAGGCAGCCGATTGCCGTACGAGATATATATATATATATATATATATATATATATATATATATATATATATATATATATATATATATATATATATATACAAACGTGTCCGTAAGCACGATAACTCTCGTAATGGTATTTTGATCATTGCTCTACGTCAACTGGTTACTGATATGTTGAAAGTGCTAAACACAGTACATTGTCTAATGTTATTCTTATGGAGAAAATGAAAAATTGTATATCTCGCTTATTTATGAACATAAACTGACAAAACTTGGTATATGGCTTTATCTGGTTGTGGTTTATTGTTGTTTGCATAAAAAAACAATTTTCCGCATATGGTTCCCTTAGCAGAAAACCTAGGTTCTCGGTGCCCATGTTATTCTTATGGAGAATAATTAAAATGTTATATATTGCTTATTTATGAATGTATTTGGATGGAACTTGGTATGTGACTTCACTTAGATAAGCTCATTGATATTTGCATAAAAACCCAGTACCTGGGGGCCGAGCTTTGCTCGGGGGAAGGTCAGTCAGTTTGTTTAGATGACTCGGAGTAATATTTCACCACTTCCCCCTACTGATAATCAGATTTATATTATTCATTAGCCTCTTTGTTCCTTTTTAAGGTCCCTCCAGTTGTTATTTATAGCTCAATGTCCCTTTGATTGATTTTACTACTCTATATATGTAATCTTTACTCAAATCTGTGAATCTCTGCTCTCAGGAAACCACATGTTAATAATCATAAACAACATGAGTATTACTTTGACAGTTCCCTGGTTAATTATGATCAGCTGTTACAATACTTTTGTTTTGATTTGAAACTCCATAAGCCCAATGTTAATTTTTTTAACTTTTCATTTTAGTTTTTTTACATCATTTGATTTTTCCTAGGGATGAGGCCTGTCTAGAACTTATTTTTATCCCAGAAATTAGTTATTTTGAACATTTGAAGGAAATCGTTGGAGCCGTTTTTGAGATCCGTGTCGCAAGCAAGCAAGCACGCAAGCAAGCAAGCAAGCAAGCAAGCAAACCTTACTCATATTAGAGTATAGGATTATTTTGTGTTCTTTGTGGCAGCAAACCTGCATACACATCCCCAATATTATTCTTACGGAGAATAATTAATATTTTAAATATTGCTTGTTTGTGAATATATTTCTTATGAATCCTGTTATTAAATGAGTGTTTTAATGTGTTTTATGTTATATATTCATTAGAAATTCGCTGAGTATGCAGGTTTGCTGCGACGGGGGTATTTATTATATACAAATTTTACACACAAACAAGGAAAAAAAGAATCAGAGAATCACATATTAAACAAATGATTGAATATCAAACATTTACTAGACAAAATATTAGAGTTGCAGTAAGTTATAATAATTATATACTTTGAAACTATTTAAAATAATTATCGCAGTTATAAAGTTCAATATTTACTTATTCTCAAAACAAAACTACAAACAAAGACAAAAACATATGACTTTATAAATTTAAACGTATGCATGGCCAAATTACAGACGCAAGATCTGGTCATCAAGGGTCTCTCAGCGTTGCCAGTTCGTGCCCCAAAAACCTTGATTTTCGACCTAGACATATTACTGTATACCATAGCCACATATGACAACAATGCAAAATCCCCCACCCGCCTAATTTGACGCTCCTTACTGTAGATGAAACCAGAAATGATGTATGAACTAATGAGTTGAACTACTATTGTTTATCATATTTGATAAATCAAAAGCTATATTTTGGATTCTGAGGTTATAGTAATTTAATTTCTTTGAATTGTAGGTGAGTTTCTCACAAACAGAAAAAAATTTTAAATACCCCAGTTGCAGCATAACTAAATACTCAGCGAATTTCAAATTGGACTTCACTAAGTCATGAAGTCACTTACCAACTTTCATCAAAGCATACTCATAAAGAAGCCAGATATGACATTTTATTTATTCCCAGGAAAATAAATATCAGAAATTGATAGTTTTGTAAAAGTTAGTCAACAACTTGTAACGAAAAAGATTTCAATTGATGTACTATTATTTACCTAATTGTGTGAATTTAAATAATGGCATCCATTTTTATAAAATAGATGTTTATAAAAATTAACATTTGTTGTAACTCTACAATAATTTATATACAAAATCCAAACAGACCCAGTTCACATACACTTCAAAAGTGTTCATGGGCTTATTTTCAAAATTTTATTATTTATAAGAAATTAGCATTAATAAAAAAATTAAAAACTAATGAAATTAAACAAAAATGAAAAATACTTATATCAACAGTCTCATTCTGTATAGTACATAGGTTGCAATATTTTCCGTTACATATTTTTGACCAACTTTTACAAAAGTATCAATTTTTGATATTTATTTTCAGAATTAAGAAAAATAAACGTTATGTTAAGACTTATTTATAAATTAAAATTTAATTAATTTGAATTACACACTAATACGTTTCAAACAAATTTAAAAAAATACATATAAACAGTCTCATTCTGCGCATCAGAACAATGGTGCAAACCCCTAAATCAAAAGCTCAGCGCTTATGCGATTTTAATAGAAAATTCTGTACCGTTGCAAGTTATCGTGTTTTTCCAAGTTTAAGATTAATTATTTATGATAAACCAATGATGAAGTTTATTTCTCCATAAAAAATAAAATTTTTAGTGAAGTTGCAGCATGATTGGTCATCATAATTGTTGGTTAATAAAGTTTCAAAAATAAAAATAAACTTTTAAATTGACTTTTTTTGGAAATCAAATTACATTTAAAGTGAGACCAACATGCACCTATTACTTTAGTGGAAGGTATAACTATTGTCCTCTGTTCTACTGCTAATTACCTATCTTTTCATGCAAGAATAATAGATGTAATGCTATATGATCAGTGTCATTTGTCCAAAACAAAAATAAAGTACACTGAAAATCATAAAAACCCGAATTTTGGCTGTAGGTCTGAAACGAACGGTTTCCGGACCCATGTTAATAGTACATATTTTTCTTGTCTTGATGTAAGGAATCTTTTGGCAAAGTTAGTTACACTTATCCCGAAACACCCTGCATACAGGGTGTTTCACGATAACCCTGACAAACTTCGGGAAATTAATCCTTGGGTCAAAACAAGAAAAAAATGTTATATAAACATAGGTCCTAAACTCATTCGTTGCATTGCTACAGCCAAAAATAAAGTTTTTTAGTTTTTACATGTAATTAACTTATATTTGGTCTTATAGACAAACTATTAGTGATCATATTTTTATAAAACTTACAAAGCCAGTAAGAGGAGAAAATTCTGAATGAGAATCATTCGTTTTTCAAGCAAAAGTGTTGACTGATATTCGGTAATAGTCCTTCAAAGATAAATTTTTTATTAAAAAAAACTGTGCCTAAAATATTTTGTTCACATTTAACAGGCATCCACAGAAAAACTAACCAACCAATTGGGCTGCAAATTTATCACAAAATTAAGTTGTAAAATTTTATTCGGAGTAAGGTAACATCCATATCTTTCACTTTTATTAGTATGATTTACTGTATAATACTGCAATACACTTAAGGATACACAAATTAAATAAACGGTATCAGGAAACTGACACATACTTTCTCCCTTTTAGCCAAACATTAATGACAAAAATATTTGTTATTTACTAAATATAGAATATGAAGTATAGATAAATGTACAGAAAATTGTCTATAGATAGTTTTTTTCAGAAATATCCACCCAAATTGCTTTTTTGGAGGCACTATAGAGTCCGTTGCTACACACAGTAGTTTTGAGAGGGGAAATGCCCCCTTGCCCCCCAGGGTTAAATAGCAACACATTTCGATCATCATCTGTTGGTCAATGCTAACTTGACCTGCATATCAAATTTTAATGAAGTTGATCAGTAAATAAGAGAGAAATAGTTATTTTTGTATTCCCCATAAGAATAACATTGGACAACGTACTGTGTTTACCGCTAAATGAAAATTTCAATTTTCTCCGCAACTAGCAATCGTAGAATAGTAATTTAAAATACTAATTTATTTAGTTTTTTGAGCTCTTTTTAATGGTGAATAGTAATCTTTTTTTAACATTTATGATTTTTTATGAAAAATCCAAAAAACTGAATTTTTGATGTTTTAAGTCCTGTAATTTCTGAACTCGAATTTTTCCAGAAATGCGGGTGGTGTCATTTTGTTTGAAACCTAAAGTTCTACAAACCACGAAAGTTTAATCAAAATCGTTTGAGCCGTTTTTGAGAAATTTGGATTTTTCATGTTTTTTGGCGGTTTTTGGGGGATAATTACCCTTAAAAATCAAAAATTCAAAAAAATGAAAAAAACGCCTGGAGATATCGTGGATTAGTACCTACATACCAAATTTCATAAAAATCGGCCCATAGGTTAGGGCTCTAGCTCTGTAAACATCCACACAGACACACACACACACACACACACACACACACACACACACACACACACACACACACACACACACACACACACACACACACACACACACACACACACACACACACACACACACACACACACACACACACACACACACACACACACACACACACACACACACACACACACACACACACACACACACACACACACACACACACACACACACATACACACACGACATCACGTAAAAACCACTTTTTTGGGTCCAAAACGGATATTTCCACTAACAACTCAAATTCGAAAATTTTTACGAAAACAATACTTTCTCCATATACTATGTATAGGGGGAGAAAGTAAAAGGAAAGTTAAATTGCTGTAAGCTTAGACTTTGCTTTCTTACAATTATTTTTAAATTAGTTTATCTATTCGATTTTGTTACAACCAACAACCATCTAAAAATGATCTTTCTTATGAAAACGAGGACATTTTTCTACATTCTGCAAACTATGTATAATGTCTGCTTATGTATGTTCACCTAATATTCACTATTTTTAGTATCCATCTAATTTAGGGCACATAATTGCCACTTAAAATTAGTTAAAAAAGGATGCGTGGTTTAAAAATGTGTATTATTTACATTTAAAATTGTACATATAAAACAAATAAAACCTTGAGAAATCTTGAGAGTTAGTTCTTGGACAAAGAGTACAGTAATTAAATTAGCTTATGAGATTTTCGAAATGCAACCCATTTTGATCTCGCAAATCCTCGCTCGCTTCATAATGGATGATGCAGCTCTTACCATGTTTGGATTGTCTTTGATTGTTTGAGCTACATTTAAGATTATTTATTTATCAAAGCTCCTGTCTGGTTTGGGGTTTTGTTTTATACACTTCCGCTTTCATGTACCCCCACAGGAAGTAGTCCATTCGAGTCAAATCTGGTGACCTGGGCGGCCAATTCACAGGTCCTTGGTGGGCGATCACTTTGTCTCTATGACGCTCACTTAGTACCTGAACCACGTTGCCTGTCCTGTGCAGAGGTGCTCCATCATGTTGGTAATACATTGATGTCCTGGTTTGTATGGGTAGTTAGTTCCTCAAGAAGCTCTGATAAACTATCCTGTAGAAACCGTAAATAGGCCGTACCGTTAAGTGCCCATCCAAAATGTAAGACCTGATTAGTTTATCATTAATGAGTCCGCACCACACGTTCACTGAAAATCTTCGCTGAAAGTTCGTTTCCACTGTGGTGTGTGGATTTTCTTCAGCCCATATGTGGCAGTTCTTGGAATTATTAATAACATTTCTTGTAAACTGAGACTCGTCTGTAAAGAGTATGTACTTAACCACCCTACGATTTACTAATATCCACCGACAAAACTCAGATCTCTTAACATTATCGCCAGGGTGAAGAGCCTGTACTTTCTACACATGGTAAGGGTACAAACCTTCTTTCTTTAGTATTCTCCATGTCTGTGAAGAAGATACCAAATGCTGGCGTGAAAGTCTTCTTGTACTAGTCCCTGGGCTTTGTTGAACCGGATCTATGATGTTCTCTTCCCATTAATTGGAGTTTGAATAATACCGTCACGTTTACCTTTATCAAATGAACCTGTCTCTCTCAAACGGATTGTGTAGGTCCGTAAGTACTTGACTATTAGGCACAGTCCTGTTGGGGTACCTACCTTCTACCGTACTCAACTGCAGCTGCTCGTGAATTTCCATTACAAAATCCATACACAAAGTGCATATCAGCATATTCACTATCAGTAAACATGCTAAACTGATGTCATAACACAAGACCTTATTGTTTCATATTTTCAATAACAGTGTTAGTCAACAATGAGTTTAGCTAGCTGTTTTAACACCACAGCTGATCATTGGGCTTCCCACTGTTGCCAACACGATTAAACAGAGTGTACTGTCAAAATATGGTATAATAGGTGTATTTGAACTGGGTGTGATACATAAGGGGATAAAGAAAATGTCGGTAAACTATTTTAGAAGATTATTTATTTTTCGTCTGTCGGTCTATGTGATATTTTACAACTTTTATTAAGTTTGCAATAAGTTGGTCCAGAATCAGAATAGTTATGATAATGATAGTATTAAATATTGAAATTTGATAAACAAAGTATAAGTAAAAATACATAATTTACATAATGTAGAAAAATGTCCTCGTTTTCATAAGAAGGATCATTTTTAGATGGTTGTTAATTGGTTGTAACAAAATCGAATAGATAAACTAATTTAAAAATAATTGTAAGAAAGCAAAGTCTAAGCTTACAGCAATTTAACTTTCCTTTGTAATTTGTGTATCCTTAAGTGTATTGCAGTATTATACAGTAAATCATACTAATAAAAGTGAAAGATATGGATGTTACCTTACTCCTAATAAAATTTTACAACTTTTGATAAATTTGCAGCCCAATTGGTTGGTTAGGTTTTCTGTGGAAGCCTGTTAAATGTGAACAAAATATTTTAGGCACAGTTTTTTTAATAAAAATTGATCTTTGAAGGACTATTACCGAATATCAGTCAACACTTTTGCTTGAAAAACGAATGATTCTCATTCAGAATTTTCTCCTCTTACTGGCTTTGTAAGTTTTATAAAAATATGATCACTAATAGTTTGTCTATAAGACCAAATATAAGTTAATTACATGTAAAAACTAAAAAATTTATTTTTGACTGTAGCAATGCAACGAATGAGTTTAGGACCTATGTTTATAAAACATTTTTTTCTTGTTTTGACCCAAGGATTAATTTCCCGAAGTTTGTCAGGGTTATCGTGAAACACTCTGTATATACAGTATATTGCCAAGCATGAACCCATTTGGAAATTATGCCCCATGACTCGTGGGAGGGGATACTGAAAGGCTTTTTTTCTTTATCGTCAATTGAACTGACAACGCCTAACGCCTTGAAGTTAATTGGAAAATTACACTAGTGGTAGATCTTTTTTTCTGAAGCCATTTGTTGGCTATTGGACTAAATATGTATAACAACAAATTGTCAGTCAAATTAATACTCCTTTTTCCAATATTTCACTTATGCAAGAAAGTATAGTGACAGTGCGATAGTACAATCTTAAAAATTGATAAAATTTTTGATCTTTTCAAGCATTTGGGAACTTGCCTTTGTTAAAGATTGATTTATTAAGTACATTAATGGTGTTTTTAGCGAATTTCCCCTATAGGGAAGAAGCTATTACCGTAGGTCTCATGGTAAGACCTAAGCCCATTTAGTATCCATTTAGTATCCACTAGCTGTGTACCCGTACTTTGTACGGGTTGTATATAAATGGTAGATTAACTCAAGCAAATAACAATCCACATTATTTTACAATATTAAAATTACATTTTACACGTTTAATGTACAATTAAATCAAAGTTAACTTTCGTTAACTTTGATTTAATTGTACTGGATTTAATTGTACTTTGATTATTGTACTGGCCAAATACTGGCAGATATTTGGGGTCCTGTTGCTAATTCGAGGAACTTTGTCGGGTAGTAAACGGCGTGTGGTTTACGACTCCAAATCGGTACACATAACACTTTGGATTCGCTTTTAGAAATAAAAGAACTCAAGTACAACAAAATAAAAAAATATCGGGGATAGGGGGATGGGGAGCATAAATATAAAATCTACGGGGGAGAGCAAAATATAAAATCGGGGGGGAGGGCAAAATGCAAATCGGGAGGGAGAGTACAAATATAAAATCGGAAAGGGGGGCAAAAATCTAAAATGGAGGGGGGACATAAAATAAAAATAAAAAATCAAAGTGGGGGGGGGGCAAAAATATAAAATCGGGGAGGAACAAAATATAAAATCGGGGGGGGGGGTAGCAAAATATAAAATCGGGGGGGGCAAAAATAAAAATTGGGGGGAGCAAAAATATAAAACCAGGGGGGGGGGTGGACACAGGAAGTATTGGAAAAATTTGTTTTTTGTGCAAATAAGAATAGACCACAACCAGATGAAGCCCATTAATATTTGTTCATTAATTAATCAATAGCTAGCTGATGTACCTGTTCTTCGCACAGGGTTTTTCTCTACCTGTTCTTTATTCAATGCAGTTTGTATTTTAGTTAGCTTGAAACAGCTGTTATTGCTTCTGCTCTTTAAGCTGTCAAATGTAAGTATCCACAGCTGTTCTCATTACAGTTTCTGAATGTGTACTTTATTCTGAAGTGTAAACATTGAAACTTAGGACATTCACGGGGCGTAGCCCGAGGGGATTTTAAGAAAGTGAATAGGCCTATGTTTTGCGTGGGTTCAAGATCTACCTATGCGTAAAGTTTCATCCCAGTCAGTTCAGTAGTTTTTGCGTTCATCCGGAACATCAGACAGACAGACAGACAGACAGACAGAAACCACCTCTTCTTTATAATATTATAGATTTGGAAAGTATTTTAGAATCCATTGTAGTAATTCCTGGGGATTTTCAATATTTAATTCAGTGTTTCTTTGCCTCTCTTTAGTTGTTGTATTTTTGTTTGTAATATCCCAAACCATTTTTGATTTTTGTTCCTTGCATATGACTATTTTCTCTTTACTAAGGCTAACCTTTCTGATCTTAAAGTTTTTCTAAATAACAAATTTATGTGAGGCCAAATTAAAATTCCAGAGCATTAAGCCCAAGGTGGTAAACTAGCTTAGTCACACTCCCTAAAAATATTGTTTAGTTTCAAGATCTTTGAATGTGGATTCAATTTTTGTAAGTTTATGATGAGCTATTCTGAATCTGAGGTGCACCTGAGAGATATTTTAATTGAGTTATTGTCCAACTTCTTTGAGAATTTTCACGTCCAAAAAGTCTTTACTTTAACAACATAGGGTTAATATTAATTTTATAAATAATGGGCGGTGACTGTAGAGAGAAAATAACATTGTGTGTTATATATTCATCTTAAAGAGTCTTGTTGACAGTGGAACATTAAATACAATTTAAAAAATCTAAAATTAAAAGCCAAACAGCAATACCAATAACACGTTGACATTACACTTAGCAAAAATGCTAGCAGAAAAACAAGTTTCCAAATGTCCGTCTTGGGACGTTGAGGACATTTACATAAGTGACCTTCTCTTGGGTGCTTTTTGCCTTTAACTTTATTACTCTCAAAGTAGTCTCATAGGACTCATTCACATAACGTACCTACCCCCTTTTGGTAGTGAGAATTCACTATCCTTTCCAATTGAGTTTTATCCTTAATAAACAACTAACTATTATTAATGTTGATTTGTAATAAATACATTAACTTTTGTTCTTATAATATTTGTATCAATTTCCAATTAAATGTCATATGCAATGGTTAAAAATCGTTATTTATTTTTGTGTAACATCGACCAATTTTTGAGCGGAGCTCCTATACTACACTCTGGCTTTTTATTTACACGTACTCCTGAACGGCTGGAGTGATCCTCACGAAATTTTGCTCGGTCATAGTAACCATCTATGGGAAGGTATAAATCTGAAATGGTCCAAATCGGACATAAGGGTTCTGCCCTAGGGCCCTTTAAAGTTACCATGTTATTTTAATAGGAGAAATATTTTATTTGGTTTGTTTACTGTGTGTTTATTATACAGCTGTTATATGGATCAAATTTAAATGCAGACTGTTACTATCAGCTGTTTGTAAATACAGTAGTTTTCTGTGAAATTATTGTTTTGTTTATTTTAGTGGTTTGTTTGTCGATACATTTCTGAAAATTATTGATTAAATAAATACTCGCTCCGCTCAATATTGCAAGCAGACAACTGCATTGTATACCTAGTACCCAAATTACTCTATAGTCACCAATAAGCTAACAATGCGTATACGGTATCGCATACCCTTCATTTAGATAAATGAAGGGTATGCGATAAAGATATCTATACTTATTTAATAGGCGAGCAGGTTTTTTGTGACAATCACTCCTCCTAAACTACTGAACCGATTTTCATGTTTTGGTGTCATTGGAAAGAGCCTAACGTTAAGTTGTACAGGAAACTTTTTTTATAGAGAAATAATTTGTGTGTGAGGCCCTAGGGCCCCTTAAAGTTGAGTTTTCCCCCATAAGCTTAACATTGGGAAATAACTATAAGTTTTAAGCAATCAGCTGGATAGAGTAAACACAGTTAATCAGCAGGCCATGTTGGCTTTGGAACGGTAACGGTATTTATACGGGAATGTCAGTATAATATTACGTTGTGATCGTGAGCGAAGCCGCGATAGGCAACTAGTACAATAAAAAGAAACAACTTTGCAGATATAATCCTAGTACCCAAAAACAATCAAAGCAAATGCAAAGCCGCTGGGATGTGAAGCTTGCTATTGTGGTTTTGATCCTTTTTGAATGTTCTTAGAATAAATAAAAACAAATACCAAAATAAAAATACAATCATACTACATATTCAAGATGAGGTTTTCATCCTTTTTGAACATTCTTCTTAGAATAAATGCAAACAAATATCAAAATAAAAATACAATCATACTACATATTCAATGTAAGAAAATGTATAAATTGTTTTCAGCTTATTTTTATGACAGAGCGATGTTGTTGATACTTGAGAAAAATGTAACAAAAGTTGCATATAAAATCTTGCTAGAAAAAACGTTGCACTTAAAGGGCATTCGCACTATACACTCTCATTAGCAGATTGTGTATCTGTATCTGAAAGGATTTTACTCAAAAACAAGGTAAAGATGGGGTTGTAATTTCTAATAAGGCCACATCATAAATAAGTAGGGGGCAATAGCCGATTCAAAACCAGCAAAATCCTCAGTAATCCTCAGAGGATCAATCCTCCCCCCCCATCACGTGACCCATTAACCTAACTTAAATCTGGCGCCTGGCGTGAGGAGCCTGAGGAGCCCCCCCCCCGACGCCCCCCCCCGACCGAAATCAGCATGTAAGTGAGGAGCCCCCCCCTCCCCCCTCCCCCCTCCCCCCCTCCCCCCCGGTCGCCAGCGGCACTTTTCGTGATGACCTTGAACATGAGGAAAAAACTTTCGAAAATTAATAACTAGCCTATTTATCCATCGATTCCCACGGGACTTTTTCCAGAGTGTAGGCCTATCCCAGAGGAAGCGAATGACGTAAGAACCCCATAGATCCGCCATTAAACAAGGCCGCTATTAATTTATAACCGTGTTTTCCTTATGGGATCTCAGCTGTTTACCAACCGATTTTGACGAAACCTCACCACATGTCAGGCGGCGACCTAAGTAAACCATCGCTTAAAGAAAATTGAAAATCCACCGTTAAACGGACCCGCTATTAATTTTTAACCGCGTTTTCCTTATGGGATCTCAGCTGTTTACCGACCGATTTTGATGAAACTTCACCACATGTCAGGCGGCGGCCTAAGGAAACCATCGCTTAAAGAAAATTAAGAATCCACCGTTAAACGGGCCCGCTATTAATTTTTAAACGCGTTTTCCTCATGGGATCTCGGCTGTTTGCCGACCAAACTCGATGTGACGTGTCAAGGCGCGTGCTAGGGCCTACGTGACTGTCCCAGCCTGTCCACTCCTCCTCCACTCCGCTACCCCTCCACTCCTCCTCCACTCCGCTACCCCTGTCGTGGACCGCGGTGACATCACCTCCATGCCTACGTGACCGTCCGGGCCTGTTTACTCATTAGCGGTTCCGAGAACTGTTTACTGCTTTCACCGCCTACTGTACGGTACGTAGCTATGTTACTTCAGTGATTGTCATCGCTTCCTTCATTCAGTTTGTGTTTGGAGCCCAGTGTGTGTAGACGTTCTACTTCAGTGCTGTGCTAGTCCTTACCGCACCATATTCCGAGATCTGTTAAACGTAAGTATATGTAGTCTTATAAGTTGTAGTGTGAACCGCCTCAGGCCGTTTACTCATTAGCGATAATTGCCGCGATTTCGAGAAATGTTCCACCGCCTTCTACTGTACGGTACGTAGCTATGTTACTTAAGTGATTGTCATCGCTTCCTTCATTCAGTTTGCGTTTGGAGCTCAGTGTGTGTAGACGTTCTACTTCAGTGCTGTGCTAGCCTTTACTGCACCATATTCCGAGATTGTTAAACGTAAGTATATGTAGCTCTTAGAAGTTGTAGTGTGGAAGACTATTACATTCCCCTTTATAGTAAGATTCTCATTTAAGGTATGATCGTTCAGCAACTTTGAAGTCAGAATATGCAAAGAGAGGCCTGGCTTGTTAATAGAAGTTGAATAATCTGTTCTTTGCTAAAACCAATTTAATAAACGAGGAAACCCGTGTACTAACATTAAATTTGCCATGGCCTTGACTCTTGTCTACCACGCATAAAGTATGTGTTATGTTACCAATGAAGTGTTCTCGTTGCGACTAATTTGTAAATGCAAGAGACTTATCATATTCGTTGTTGCAGATGAACAACCAACACATGTGCGAGGTCTGTGGCCGAGCCTTCAGCCTGCTCGGAAACCTGAGGCGACACGTGGAGTCCGCCCACAACGCCAGACGTCACGACTGCCACGTCTGCGGTAGGCGCTTCACAAGAGGCGACAACCTCCACCACCACGTCGCCACGGTTCACGGACCACACGCCGCGGCAGAGCCCCAACCGCAACGAGCGGACCATGCCTGCCGACTGTGCCCGGCCATCTTCGCCAGCCTGGAGGACGTGCGCCGCCACATGCAAGCGGCTCACTCCGCGATGCCAGCAGCAGCTCCTTCCTCCTCCTCGAGCCCCGATTGCCACGTGGAGTGCGAGCGATGCGGTGGACGCTTCGACCGAGACCTGGAACTGAGACGACACGTCCGGACCGTCCATCCTCCCACGTTCCGTTGCGCCTACTGCGACCGCGGGTTTACCCGTCGCTTCAACCGCGACCAGCACGAGTCTCACAACTGCCCTGTTGTGAGGAACCTGGCTCAAGAACCATCCGAGTTCCGCTGCGTGTACTGCGACAAGGGGTTTACTCGCCGCTTCAACCGCGACCATCACCAGTCTCACAACTGCCCTGTTGTGAGGGACCTGACCCAAGACCGACTGCCTAGGTTGTCCTCTCCTCCTCTTCCTCACAACTACCAGTCGTTGCGCCAAGGAGCCAGCGCCGAGCCCCGACCGCGCCAAGTGCCCAGCGCCGAGCCGCGACCAGGACCGAGCACCGAGCCACAGCCAGGGCCCAGCACCAAGCCCCAGCCCCGCCCAGGACCTAGCGCTGAGCCTCAGACCATCGATGACGAGATGGAGGGTGGCGGCCGCCCCGTGTTCCAGCTCGTGCATCGGGCCTTCCGGAGTCGCCTCCTCACCTACCGCCTGGCCCGGCCGTTAGACGCCTTGCTGACCGTTGAGGATGCGCTGACCCTGTTGTTTGACGAGGTTCTGGACCTGATGGAGAACGTCATGACCCAACATCCGAGCATCAAGGCGAACATGGTCCTGGAATGTGAGTTCTCCAACATTCACGGGGCCACCTGCCTGCGCTCCTTCAACACGAAGAACGTCCCACTGACCGAGGCCTCCGACTTGGAGGCTTTCCTCTCCGCGACGTTCGAGACGATCGTGAAGAAGAAGGAGCAGTGCGAACTGGTAGGCAGCGGCTGGACATACCTGCGTATACGGGACCTGGAGATCCGCGTGAACGAGTACACGCCGCTCGGGGGCAGAGCGTATCTCCAGCTGCCAAGGGCTATTGCAGACACGCGCGCTGTTGTCAATGTGCTAAACGCCGACGACATGTGCTTCATGTACGCTATCCTGGCCAAGTTCGTTGCGCAACACGCGGAGAGACCTGCAGCGTACACGCCGGACATCATTGCTCGCTACGACTGGACCGGTTCGCGTTTCCCCGTGACGCTCAAGGACATCAAGACCTTCGAGGGCAAGAACAACATCAGCGTAAACGTCTACGGGACCGAGCATGCGATGATGGGAAGACGCCCTGACGGAACTCCCAAGTTCATGGATAGGGCCTACCCCTTGAAGATCTGCAAGCGAGAGCTTGGTGAAGGCGATGTAGCGCTCTTCGGTGTGCGCCAGCACGTCCACATCGCCGGGGTCGATGGCCAGCTCGCGCACTACGAAGTGAGCGTCGTAGTTGGACAGGTTGTGGAAATAGCAGTTGATGACCCGCTGCTCCCTGTACCGCAGATTGCACGAGCGGTGCGCCGCTCCTCGGAACTCGTAAGGCGGGGCGTGGTTGTGGTCCCGCACCTTGACGTCCAGCTCGGTGAACTCCTTGCCGCAGAGGTAGCAGCGGGTCGCTGCGAGATACTCGTCCATTTCCTGCCGGGTCAGAGAAGTGTGCAGAGCTCTCGTGCTGAACAGGAACTCCCACAGGCTCAGCACGTCCATCTTGAGCCGTTCCATAAAGACCTTGGACGCGTCAGCTCCGATGTATACCCGCGGCTCAAACTCCTCCAGGCCGAGCGAATCCACGATCTGGTAGGCGAAGGCGTACGGGACGTGCATTTGCAGGGGCGTCGTGCCGGGCGGCGGCGCTTCCACCGGGTCAACAGCAACAGGCTGCAGAGCACACTCGAAGTCCGCATAGATGCTGAACCTCTCCCGCCTAGTGTACTCTGGATGGGTGAAGCGGATCTGCTGCTTCTTCGGCAAGTCCAGGCGAAGGGGAGCCTTGGCGTAGCAGTAACGCCTGTGCTCCTCCAGACGCTGAGCGCCCGTCAACCCTAGCTTGTTGGGTTGATTGTCGAAGTAAGCGAAGCACCGCTTACAGACGTAGATCCTATGCCCGTGGTCAGTGAGCTGGCGACGGACCAGTCGACTCAGGTCCGTGATGTATGCGTAGTGGCTGTCCCCGTCGGTGGTCACGTACAGCAGGTCCCTGTGGTCTTCAAGCTCTCGCTTGCAGATCTTCAAGGGGTAGGCCCTATCCATGAACTTGGGAGTTCCGTCAGGGCGTCTTCCCATCATCGCGTGCTCGGTCCCGTAGACGTTTACGCTGATGTTGTTCTTGCCCTCGAAGGTCTTGATGTCCTTGAGCGTCACGGGGAAACGCGAACCGGTCCAGTCGTAGCGAGCAATGATGTCCGGCGTGTACGCTGCAGGTCTCTCCGCGTGTCGCGCAACGAACTTGGCCAGGATAGCGTACATGAAGCACATGTCGTCGGCGTTTAGCACATTGACAACAGCGCGCGTGTCTGCAATAGCCCTTGGCAGCTGGAGATACGCTCTGCCCCCGAGCGGCGTGTACTCGTTCACGCGGATCTCCAGGTCCCGTATACGCAGGTATGTCCAGCCGCTGCCTACCAGTTCGCACTGCTCCTTCTTCTTCACGATCGTCTCGAACGTCGCGGAGAGGAAAGCCTCCAAGTCGGAGGCCTCGGTCAGTGGGACGTTCTTCGTGTTGAAGGAGCGCAGGCAGGTGGCCCCGTGAATGTTGGAGAACTCACATTCCAGGACCATGTTCGCCTTGATGCTCGGATGTTGGGTCATGACGTTCTCCATCAGGTCCAGAACCTCGTCAAACAACAGGGTCAGCGCATCCTCAATGGTCAGCAAGGCGTCTAACGGCCGGGCCAGGCGGTAGGTGAGGAGGCGACTCCGGAAGGCCCGATGCACGAGCTGGAACACGGGGCGGCCGCCACCCTCCATCTCGTCATCGATGGTCTGAGGCTCAGCGCTAGGTCCTGGGCGGGGCTGGGGCTTGGTGCTGGGCCCTGGCTGTGGCTCGGTGCTCGGTCCTGGTCGCGGCTCGGCGCTGGGCACTTGGCGCGGTCGGGGCTCGGCGCTGGCTCCTTGGCGCAACGACTGGTAGTTGTGAGGAAGAGGAGGAGAGGACAACCTAGGCAGTCGGTCTTGGGTCAGGTCCCTCACAACAGGGCAGTTTGAGACTGGTGATGGTCGCGGTTGAAGCGGCGAGTAAACCCCTTGTCGCAGTACACGCAGCGGAACTCGGATGGTTCTTGAGCCAGGTTCCTCACAACAGGGCAGTTGTGAGACTCGTGCTGGTCGCGGTTGAAGCGACGGGTAAACCCGCGGTCGCAGTAGGCGCAACGGAACGTGGGAGGATGGACGGTCCGGACGTGTCGTCTCAGTTCCAGGTCTCGGTCGAAGCGTCCACCGCATCGCTCGCACTCCACGTGGCAATCGGGGCTCGAGGAGGAGGAAGGAGCTGCTGCTGGCATCGCGGAGTGAGCCGCTTGCATGTGGCGGCGCACGTCCTCCAGGCTGGCGAAGATGGCCGGGCACAGTCGGCAGGCATGGTCCGCTCGTTGCGGTTGGGGCTCTGCCGCGGCGTGTGGTCCGTGAACCGTGGCGACGTGGTGGTGGAGGTTGTCGCCTTTTGTGAAGCGCCTACCGCAGACGTGGCAGTCGTGACGTCTGGCGTTGTGGGCGGACTCCACGTGTCGCCTCAGGTTTCCGAGCAGGCTGAAGGCTCGGCCACAGACCTCGCACATGTGTTGGTTGTTCTTCTGCAACAACGAATATGATAAGTCTCTTGCATTTACAAATTAGTCGCAACGAGAACACTTCATTGGTAACATAACACATACTTTATGCGTGGTAGACAAGAGTCAAGGCCATGGCAAATTTAATGTTAGTACACGGGTTTCCTCGTTTATTAAATTGGTTTTAGCAAAGAACAGATTATTCAACTTCTATTAACAAGCCAGACCTCTCTTTGCATATTCTGACTTCAAAGTTGCTGAACGATCATACCTTAAATGAGAATCTTACTATAAAGAGGAATGTAATAGTCTTCCACACTACAACTTCTAAGAGCTACATATACTTACGTTTAACAATCTCGGAATATGGTGCAGTAAAGGCTAGCACAGCACTGAAGTAGAACGTCTACACACACTGAGCTCCAAACGCAAACTGAATGAAGGAAGCGATGACAATCACTTAAGTAACATAGCTACGTACCGTACAGTAGAAGGCGGTGGAACATTTCTCGAAATCGCGGCAATTATCGCTAATGAGTAAACGGCCTGAGGCGGTTCACACTACAACTTATAAGACTACATATACTTACGTTTAACAGATCTCGGAATATGGTGCGGTAAGGACTAGCACAGCACTGAAGTAGAACGTCTACACACACTGGGCTCCAAACACAAACTGAATGAAGGAAGCGATGACAATCACTGAAGTAACATAGCTACGTACCGTACAGTAGGCGGTGAAAGCAGTAAACAGTTCTCGGAACCGCTAATGAGTAAACAGGCCCGGACGGTCACGTAGGCATGGAGGTGATGTCACCGCGGTCCACGACAGGGGTAGCGGAGTGGAGGAGGAGTGGAGGGGTAGCGGAGTGGAGGAGGAGTGGACAGGCTGGGACAGTCACGTAGGCCCTAGCACGCGCCTTGACACGTCACATCGAGTTTGGTCGGCAAACAGCCGAGATCCCATGAGGAAAACGCGTTTAAAAATTAATAGCGGGCCCGTTTAACGGTGGATTCTTAATTTTCTTTAAGCGATGGTTTCCTTAGGCCGCCGCCTGACATGTGGTGAAGTTTCATCAAAATCGGTCGGTAAACAGCTGAGATCCCATAAGGAAAACGCGGTTAAAAATTAATAGCGGGTCCGTTTAACGGTGGATTTTCAATTTTCTTTAAGCGATGGTTTACTTAGGTCGCCGCCTGACATGTGGTGAGGTTTCGTCAAAATCGGTTGGTAAACAGCTGAGATCCCATAAGGAAAACACGGTTATAAATTAATAGCGGCCTTGTTTAATGGCGGATCTATGGGGTTCTTACGTCATTCGCTTCCTCTGGGATAGGCCTACACTCTGGAAAAAGTCCCGTGGGAATCGATGGATAAATAGGCTAGTTATTAATTTTCGAAAGTTTTTTCCTCATGTTCAAGGTCATCACGAAAAGTGCCGCTGGCGACCGGGGGGGGTGGGGGGGGGGTGGCTCCTCACTTACATGCTTATTTCGGTCGGGGGGGGGGCGTCGGGGGGGGGCGTCGGGGGGGGCGTCGGGGGGGGGGGCTCCTCACTTACATGCTGATTTCGGTCGGGGGGGGGCGTCGGGGGGGGGGGGGGGGCTCCTCAGGCTCCTCACGCCAGGCGCCAGGTTTAAGTTAGGTTAATGGGTCACGTGACGGGGGGGGGGAGGATTGATCCTCTGAGGATTACTGAGGATTTTGCTGGTTTTGAATCGGCTATTGCCCCCTACTTAAATATTAGACTGAAGCATTTTATTTATTAGTTTTACAAGAGAGCAGTGAGATATAAAAAAATGAATTCAAACATGAAAAGAATTAGATTTTCCCAATTAACTCAGTCACCGGATATGAAAGGGTCTAATTGTGAAGTGTGACACGGCTAATTGTGAACCGTGTTCATTTATTAAAAATATAATAGACTAGCTGTTACCTGGAGGCTTCGCCCCACGAACAGGGCCGGATTTAGGAGTATGCCACCTGTAGGCTAAAACATTTGCCGCCCCCTCTCCCCCCCTTTAGAGACTCACAGTTAATAGACTCATATGCTATTAAACTAATAATAGATTCAGTTATTCAAATTAAATTGTGCTGAAGAGTAAAACTAAAACCAAACAAAAAATAGTTCATTACTGGTTTATTTGTTGACATTAAATAGATAGATGTTATACAGGCTACCATAATACAAACATGAATAATTGTACGAACACAATACTTTTATTGTGCTTGCGCATTTCAGTGTTGTCAAACCAAATTACACCATATGAAAAATGTGCTACAACATTATGTGGAGTAAATTTGTATTATGCTATGAAAAGAATAAACATATTTCCATTTCCGTAAATGAATACGCTACATATCAACGATATGTCTAAAGAAGTTTCTGTTATTAAAATAATCAAAATGTATATTTTCAATTTTTAGTATATTGCCAAAGTGCTCCCCTTAAATTTTGCCACTCTAGGCTGCAGCCTTTTCAGCCTATTTAGAAATCTGGCCCTGCCCACGAATTATTTATAATACCCCCGTAGCAGCAAACCTGCGTACTCAGCGAATTTCCAATGCATATATATATATATATATATATATATATACAGTTTCGAACGAATGGTGTTTTTGGGGTCTGGGGACCTCAAAACGAAAAGTTATCATGGTCCCGGGCCAAGGTCTTACCATGCCGACTACGGTAATAGCTTCTTCCCTATAGGGGAAATTCGCTAAAAACTATGATGTTTATGTTTATGTTTATGTTTATGTGTTGTTGAAGGGACGGATTCAGAGATCCAAAGATTCAAAGATCCTCACACGTCAACCGAAGCTTATTGTGTGTCCCTAGTACGTTAGTTTGGCAAACCAATGCCCGTACCCTTTACGAGGTCCAGGAGTTTTTTTACCAATACTAGCGTCCCTTTCATCACCTGGTTGCTTACAACCAAACAGAGCCCTTCTCCTTGCCCCGAGTCTTTCGCAGTTCAGTATGATGTGCTTGGCAGTCTCTTCAGACTGATTGCAGAGCCTACACACCTGACTTTCATTTCTGAGTCTGAGAGTGTGGAGATGTTTCCTGAAATGGCCATGTCCAGTTATCAAAGCAATCAACTGCTTAACCCGACCTCTGCCCAACCTCACCAACCAGTTAGTGAAGTAAGAGCTAGTATCTGCTAGCAGCCTTTTGCCAAGTGCTTGACCAGTATAACCTTGCCATTGCTGGCCATTTAAGTCCCTGGACCATTTGTTTATTGTGTGAAAAAAAAACTATGATAGTTTTGTGTGCTGCATTCTGTGGTTAGCCTGTGGAACTGCTATGAATCAAGATCAGCTGTTTGTATTTTCATCGGCTCAAACAAATATGAATGTCCATAAGGAATACATGGGAACTTTGAACCCAAGTGGGGCATAGCCCTAGTGGAGTTTTAAAATAAAAATAGGCCCATGTCCATCCCTGGTATATTGGCTCTATTCCTGAAAAATTTCAGCTCAGTCGGTCCAGTAGTTTTCACGTGATGTTACGCACAAACATCCATACTTTCTGAATGTTTACTTTCTTCTGAAATGTGAACATTGAAACTTAGGACGTTCACAGGGTGTAGCCCGAGGGGATTTTAAGGAAGTGAATAGGCCTATGTTTTGCATGGGTTCAAGATCTACATTTTTGTAAAGTTTCAGCCCAGTCGGTTCAGTAGTTTTTGCGTTCACCCGTAACATCAGACAAACAGACAGACAGACAGACAGAAACCACCTCTTCTTTATAATATTATAGGTAGATTATCTGAACATTGGGGTTAAGATTTTTAAATAAAAACAAATTAATCATGACAGCTGTTCATAAGCAACAACTCAATTGTAAAAATAACTCTAAAACTCACTTCGTATCATGTGATTTTTGTGAGGATAGTGATTAGACCAATGTGTACATAACTTAAAATATACATGCTTATGTCAAGTATACATTACGAGAACCATTAAATCTGAAGATTGAATATAAAGCAATAGAAGATTGAACAATATTATATATAATATTATATTATATATAAGCAATATTATATAACATAATAAATAAGCAAAAAAAATATGCTCGCCTTGGAGAGGAACCGTGAATATAAGTACTCTAGGCATTTTTAACAAACTGATTAGCTTTTAGAGCAAAGCCCGGTCCCCCAGGTGCTTTAAAAAACGTAAATACCTTCTCAAACGTAACATTTTCCTGTGATCGCGAGCGAAGCCGCGACGGGCTACTAGTTTAACTAAATATTGTAGATATTAAGAAGCTTGTATGATTTTACCAAAAACAGCTGTTTGACATGGTCATTGTAAAAATGCAATTATGAGTGTTTTAAACTAAATTTAACATGTTTCAGTAACTGTTTCGTCTCTTAATCATATTTTCTAGTGATTTTTACCTAAATTCATGTTTTTCTCAATTTAATTATGTAGAGAATGATTTTTTTAAATTCAGTGAAGTGTAAACCAATTAAAAGTGTGTATTCCTAGCTGATAGCCAATACAAATATTAGAGACAGCTCCTGGATTATTGGCAAGCGTTGCGATTGGCTATAATGTTCATTCTTCACCAATTTGAACTAGGAAAGACTTGAGTTGCCCTTTGGATACCAAAGGAGGAGGGCATGTCGCTCTGACTCAGGAATTATTAGAAGAGGATATATTGAGTTTTATATAGTTTTGTGCGGTTTTAAAGTTAAATCAAGTATCCCCCAGCTATAATAGCCCATCTGATTCCCTATTTTTATATTTTTCTCGTTTCTAGGCATTTTATCAAGGAATTGGTGAGATTACTCCATCTTTTCCCAAAATTAACCATTCAGCTTAATAGAAGAATAATATTATTAAAGTTATCGTTATCTTTTGAACTTTTGGAAGATTAATTACCAATTAACAATTTAACTCAAGAAAATAAGATTTAGCATAACTTTAGTAAATTTGAAGAAAACCGAAAATGTATTCAAATTTTAATATCTCTACATAATTTTTATTGAATGTATTTAATAAATTTAATAATTTTGATAATTTTTGTTGAAGCCAGATGCAATTGAACCCATGAATGTAAATAACCTGAGATATAGAGACAATATTGACCATTTCTGTGATAAACCATTTGATCTTCATGTGTTTGTAACTAGTATTCGTAAACAAGTACATTCATTTTCTGTTAAATTGTAACAGTTGGGCTTTTCATTTTTTAACCAAATAAATAAAAATATAATTTATTTATAATATGTTATAGTTCTTTCATTTTAATTTGGAACTTCATAAACCCAATGTTAAAAATTGCAATGAGTTTTTTGTATCTACATTGGAGTTTCCCCATTGTTGAGGTTTTCCTCCTTAAGGAGGTATCTCCTTAATCAATACTTTTTTACATTTCAAACTGTTAAATGACATTAATTTTAATGCTGCAGGAACTGCATTGTATAGCTTAATTAAAATATGGTACCGATTGTTTTTAGGACTACTGGTACCGTACTGTATTTATTGGTATTTCGCAGGATGATGGGAAGTGGCCTAAATTTAAAGTATTGACCCAAGGGACTCGGGAAAAATAATAGTGTTCTTTTGCCAAATACCTTGTCTTAAAAAAAATAGTAAAAATCGACTACAAAATAAAAGCATGGGGGACTGCCAAATGTCTGCTTTGTTTATATTCACATGCGATTTCAATGTATTCTTTGTTTACATATTAAAAAATGTTGATATTTTCATATTGCCTTATTACCTCACCATGTAAACAGTAAACAAATCAGACAAGGCAGAGCGGATTAAGTTTAGGGGCAACAGCGGTCGCAGGTCTAGCAATAGCCCCTATTGTAGTGATATATATTGCATTATATATTAAATATATATTAGTACTTAAATATATTGAATATTATGAAATACATATTAATATTTATATGCAATATAATATATTTAATATATATTGCATGTATATTAAATCATGCAAACTTATATATATTACATGAATTCATGTCATACCAATAAAATCCCCATTTAATAAACAAGGCCTAATTATGCAACTTCCATTACGTCATAGTTTTTACTGCACTAAATCTATACAAAAATGATTATAGAGTATTATGAAAATTCAACCAATAATAGCTAGTATTATTGAGTACCAATAATTTATTGCGTGAGTTTGACAAAGATACTGAATTTAATTTTTGGATTTATCATTAAAATATTATTAAATTTGTAATAATATTTAATAATACACGATATATTAATCAACTTTTTAAGGTAAAAAGCATTATTTGTACACCTTGCAATATTTCTGCCCACTTACCTCCGCTTGATCAGAACTTAACTTAAACAATCCATGTGCAAACATATTGTTCACATGGAAAATTCAGTGGAAGAAGACAAAGGGAAATCACCCAGTTCTTGTTTAGCAAATTTCATTTAACTCCCTTATAAATAATGAAGAGCAAATAATCGTAGCAAATGTTCCTTAATGATGGTTTGGCTGACAACTGCCCCTGACTTATTAATAAGATGATCACTATAAAGGGAAGGATCATTATAATTAGTTTTGGTAACCTCAAATAAATACATTTAAAATCTGAGAGACAGTTTTATTAACTGGGAAAGTTTAAGTAAATCATCATGGACAATTGTTAAAACACAAAACACTGCCGGATATTCCTTACATCCCACGGAGCTAAAACGACTGTCTCCAGTTCGCAGCCGAGATTTACGGCCAGTAAAACTGGCGCGTGTTTTGGGACAAAGAACTCATTTTCGCCAGGTTTTACCTTCAATGTTGGACTAAAACCAGCGGTTTATTCAATTTGCTTGATCTCTTCATTTTTATTTTACTTCTTCGCCATAAGATTAATAAAATGCTCGATATGAATTTGATAATATAATGACTAGCTTTGTTAGCGTTATAATATTTATTTAACAAATATGAGTTCGAGTATGCCAGGGACATTTTGAAGTATAGAAGTACGCAGGATTATGGGGATTCTAGCGCACTTAGTTATGTAGACTAAAATTACTGATTTACTCAAATATTTTAAAACAAAAATCGATTTATTTCGTCGGTATGGTTTAAAAAGGTGTATTGAAACAAATGTTGCCTTTTTATTAAAATTGTAGAAAGTGTAACGTGTTTGTGACATTTTAATACCAACATTATTTATGAAAAATAATTCGAGTAATAATATTATGGGGACAATTTATAAGTTATATACCTTTTTGTAATATTTCATTGAGCGGAGCTCTTATACTTCACTCTGGCTTTTTATTTCCACGTAGGCCTACTCCTCCTGAACGGCTGAAGTGATCCGCACAAAATTTGGCAAGGTCATAGTAACCAACTATGGGAAGGTATAAATCTGAAATGGTCCAGATCGGACGTCGGGGTTCTACCCTACGACCCTTTAAAGTTACAATGCTATTTTAATAGAAGAAATATTTTAATTGGTTGATTATACAGCTGTTGTAAGGATCATATCTAACTGCAGACTGTTACTATCAGCTCCTTGTAAAAACAGTAGTTTTCTGTGAAATTGTTGTTTTGTTTAAGTCAGTGGTTTGTTTACCTTAAATAATTAATTATAACAAATGTATATGTTTGTTCTTACGTAAATGCCACGTTTACGCAGAGGAGGCGCCGATCTTGGACGACACACCGTTGATGCGTCCCGCCATAATCGACAGGAGACTATTGCACATACAACTGATGAAGAGTATGCTCAGAGGTTTAGGCAGAATTTGGAATCACTCGCGTACCGACAATGCACAGTCTGCAGACGCTTGAACATAGTCAGCACTGACAACTATATTTGTACCTCATGCGTGAAAAATCCTGTAAAATTCTCTTCGGCCAACAACATGCAACCGTCGATCATTCCTACAGAACTCCAGCATCTCTCAATGATTGAGCAAATGCTAATCGCTCGCATCCATCCTGTAATGCGCGTATATCAGTTCAAAGCATGTGGATCCTTTGGCCAGTATCTCTATAAAGGACATGTAATCAATGTTGAACAAGATGTAACTGATATTGCAACTTCGCTGCCAATCGCGCTTTCATCGCTTGGGATTGTTATCGTACGCCGCGCTGGTGTCACAGGTTATTCTGATTTCCACGTGAGGAAGCAAAAGGTCAAGATCGCCTTTTCAAGTCAAACAACAACAATACGGGTTGGACAGCAAAACGTCGAGAACTGGCACGTCTACGTTCCCTTATTCAATCATAAATGAATGTATTTGTAATCACATCCATGTTAATAGTAAGTTTATAAAGTAGTAGAAGTTTAATAAATAAAGTAGACTGTACTGTTTTGACAATTATTTAGTAATTATGAGTAAAAAATAATGTATCAAATGAATACGATTTAAGGGAAAAATCAATTTGTGTTTATATACATTTCTCCAAAGTATTGATTAAAAAAATACTTGCTCCGCTCAATATTGCAAGCAGACAACTGCATTGCATACCTAGTAAAATTATATTCAATTAAGTATATACAAACAAAATGGACAAAAAATGTTATCTTGACAGAGGTTAAAAACAATATGTATATATGACCAAATATCTCCCATTACAGAGCTATGTCCAGCCCCCTCAGCCAATCAAGACTACTGATACCGTGGAAGCCCACCAAGCCACCGAAATACAAGTAAACTCTGTATTGAGCGTCGTAATTACATTTAATTTTACTACACTTCAGTTTCCAGATTCTTTTACCAAATGAAAAGCAAATAAAATTGTATAACAGTTTGCTAAAAAAAATGTTAACATAAGTTATTTAATATGTTACACTTACATAAATCCAATTACATAGCGGTTTTATCAGTAGATCCAAAATTAATCATTTTATAACCCATCTACAAGCTACCCGTTAAACTGCTATATGCCTAAATGTCCAGGGTTAACATATTTAGTTTTATTATGAAATTGCTTTACTTCCTACCTTACCCAATAGACTACATTACCTTACCTTAGGATTACTAAGTTTTGTAATTTATTTGCCTGGTCACGAACAAATATTCAATATTAGGTCTAAAACTAGAGCTCCTTGCACAAACATAATTCAGCTAATATCACATTAAATCATCAGCATTAGTATACTGCTTTATAAACATTAAAATAAAAGTATAAAATTATTTTCTCAACGTTATAACTAAAACAAACCATGATTTCAAAAAAAACTAAAACTTAATACATATTCTTTGCTTTGCATTTTCTCGACAAAAACGCACTCCTTTGTAACCTGGATGAACGGGATCGGATGTATTATTATATTTATTCCTACACAATGTGAAGTATGAGAGAGAGAAATGTACAAATCATTTCATTCCTTATATCCCTTTGAATTGATAGAAGCAATATCTCGTGAAATATGGGCGTTTCAAATATTACTTATAGAGGGAATGTGTTCTGTGACAAGTTTGCACTTTAGTGTATGCCTTATTCTATTAAATATGCCAGGATCTTTATTAAACCCCAATTCAGCTGCACAATTGTTGATGACGGTTAGTGTATTCATATTGATAGGCACAACATTATATTTAAATCGCTTTAGCTAAGATGACTGAAATATTAAAAGTTTCTTAATCTCCGTCTTAGGATTGTTGAGGAAATTGACGCAAGTGATCTTCCCGTGGTAGCACTTCATTTATTTGTTTAGCCTATTAAACAACTTTTGCAAATTATAACAATAATTTTCCTATAATTCCAAATACCCCCGTCGCAGCAAACCTGCGTACTCAGCGAATTTCCAATGCACAATATATGTCTTAATACCACATAAAGCTGCACACCAAGTTTCATAAAAATATATTCACATATAAGCGATTTTAATTATTCTACATAAAAATAACATTGCTAATGAGTACGTAGGTTTGCTGAAACAAGGAACACAAACAATTGGATGTATGCAAATATAAATAGAATTTAACTAGGCGAAGCCTCATACCAAGTTTCATCAATATTCAATCAAAAATTCTAAAGCGCTATATAACATTTTAGTTAATCTCTATAAGAATAACATGGGGGCTGAGTAAGCAGGTTAGCTGCAACAAGGAAAAAATGGGTTTTTATGCAATTATCAATACAACTCAACCTAGTGAAGCTACATTCCAAGTTTTATTAATTTGTGTTCATAATTAAGGGAGTCATTACATTTTGTTTACTTATTCTCCAAAAGAATAACATGGCGGCTGAGTACGCAGGTTTGCTGCTACGTGGATAAACAACAAAAAATCGAATTTTTGTGCAAATATCAATATACCAATAATACGTAAAGCCACATACCAAGTTTCATCAATATACATTCTTAAATAATGGAGATATCAAATTTTATTTATTCTCCAAAAGGGTGACATTGTTGGGCAATGTACCATGTTTAGCACTTTCAATATCTCTGCAACGGTTGGACATAGAATAAAAATTTAAACACCAAAATGATCGTTTTGTAGAGCTAAGCTGATTGGTAAAAGCAAATGTGAAGTTTACATTCAAATTAACTGAGGAAAAGCAAAACACCTTTTTCCCATAAGAGTAACATGGGATATTTTATGAGCAGGTTTTTTTGGATTTTCTCCGCAACCACTTAACATAGGTTAATAATTTAAAATACTATATTGTTTGTTTTAAGCTTTATACCATGGTCCAAACCAAAATTAAGTGTTATAAAAATTTTAGGGTGAAGAATGCAAAAACAGATTTTTGGAAAATTTAAAACCCCCATAAACCCCCCTTCTCATAGTCCGATTTTTATGGTTTTCGAACTTAAACTCATAAATGTCACTTTACACATTTGAGCCAAATTTAATCGAAATAGGACGTTTTTTACTCAAGTTATCGCATATATATAAATTTGAACAATTAGTGTTTTTGTCATCTGGGGACCTTAAAACAAAAAGTTAACATGGTCTTGGGCTTAAGTCTTACCATGAGACCTACGGTAATAGCTTCCCTTATAGGGGAAATTCGCTAAAATAAATATTAAATCAAATAATAGACTTTTGTACAAACACATAGCTCCAGGTGTTAATTATATTAGATATACTTTGTATAGGACCACGTATCAAATGTGGATAAACGATACATTTTTACTCAGGATGAAAACTACAGTATTAGAGACAAACTAGGTAAAATAATTATCAGTTAAGAAGTGAACGTTTGTAACATAATAACTAAATTACGCACTCAAATTGAGGCTACTCAAAATGCCTCTACTAAAATGGAGCCAAAGACATTTTTAATCTTTAGAATTTTAGAAGGACTACCCTTTCAGAAGTGTTAGGTTTTTTCTTTGTAATTCTTTAGTATTCACCTTATTTCTTAATATATTCAGAGTTTATTTTTGTCTGATTGGGCACATGAGTTAGTAGAAGAGCTAGCCTAAATTACACATCTGATAACAGTCACAAGACAGATGTATCCAAGAGTAAATTTAAGTAATGAACGGTGTCGTGAGCCATCAATATCTCGGTGGACGTTGGTTATGTGTGTTTTCATACAAACACTTACAGTAAATGGATTCTAACAAGAGATTGTAGTCTCTAAAGCGTCAGGATAGACCTACCATTATAGACCTACCAACATAGAAAACACTTTTACACAAAAAGTGTCTTAAATCTAACAAAAAAATGATACTATACTTCTTGAATGATACATAATAAAGTTAGCTACTGAACTATTTGCCCTTTAAATGGCTAACATTCTAGGAATGACAAAAAGGGAATGTAGGGGGAGTTGGTAGAGGTCAGCAGAACACAGGAATACTGAGATAGTCTTGGTAGAGGTCAGCAGAACACAGGAATACTGAGATAGTCTTGGTAGAGGTCAGCAGAACATAGGAATACTGAGATAGTCGACAAACGACGAGAAAGGTTAGAATCATATTGTGTTTTTACTACGGTTGTGTGAAGAACGTTCTATGGTATTCTTCAGTTCTATCACTGAACAATGTAATTCATGGAGTGCCACATTAATTTGTATTTTAGGACAGTTTTTAGTTCTTTTTTAAATGTAATTCATTACATTTTATTCTCCGTTTACCAGGGAAAAATGCATTAAACTCAAATGCAGAGAAATCAATTAAAACCGATTACCGATACATTTTCATGGCAATTGGCGTCTTCCAATATTTAAGGTGGTTTTTGCAGCGCCTTCATATATTTTGATTTATCGTTGAATGGGAAAAGCTCGTTTTGTCAGCTAAATTAAATTTGAGAGCAGCCTGATATCACACAAGATTTGTACTACGATTTAGAAAAATTGACTTCTAAATTAAAATGTATTTTTTAAAATGCAAGTTGAATAGTTAATGATTTATTCTGTGGAAACTTATAGTTTAATTACTATAAAAGTAAACTCCATCGATATTGATGGTTCGTATATCAATTGGTTTATTGGATGGATCGTTTTTTAACTATCAAAGAGCCACTGTATTGTATTGTACATTTTACGTTTGTACTGACTTCCACCTAATATGTATGTGAGATCCCAGGGGGGAGAACGGGACATCGGCTAGCTGTCTTAACACGCTTACGCTAGACGCTAGATGACTTCAAATGAAGATCAATTCTGAAATTATTTATTTCCGTATTTCCATTACATTTAAATTCCTTGAATTAAAATAAAGAAATATAACAACATACTAAACAACATGTTATTATATAATTTAACTACACGAGAGTTTGAACTTTAAACTGTATTTAGAAAAGTAGGTAGTGGCATTACTAATGCAACGAAACGCATAATGTCTATTTCATTACAAATATAAGATGATTCTACACATTTAACTCAAAATTCCATACCAAATAAAAGTGACGTAACAAATACTGATATCACATCAATTCAGACGAAATAGGTAAAGTAGCTGACCAAAAGTTTGCAGTTGTATGATAAAAAATTAATCTTGCTCAAATGAATAAGGAAAATGTTCCAAATGTTTTCGTTCAATAGCGATATCGTTCATCATTAATTTATTATGTTTATAATCTGGTTCTCATTGGACACAAAACTGCGCTCTGAGGTCGAAAATAGATAGTTGCAGCTGCTTAATGCTTATTGATGTTAGTGTATCCCTTTATTCAATTTATGGTCTTAAGTGCATGTGATTTATACGCACTATCATGAGTCTTTTGGGATTAACCTGAGAAATAACATAGCAAAAGCCATTTAATAGTTTTTTAACAGTTTGAATTTGGTGGCAATAAGTGATCTATAAAGATGCCAGGTTTCGGAAATTAATGCAGCATTTAAAACAAGATTTTAATTAATTTACAGCGCTTGCTTTTAATACTCTGACAAAATAACTGTCGATAGACTGTTAAATGTTCCAGTAAACGTAAGAACTTTAATTTTATAAACTAGCCAATTAAATAATGATTTCAAGTATCTATTAATATATCAAATACTGTTAGAATATATCAAATATGTAAAAATATGAGATTTGAAGCTTTTTGAAATGTTTCTCTAATAAATACATGTGCTTTCCAAAATGTAGTTTATCTGTGACTGTTATCAGACGTTGAGATATTGACCAAACCGTTAATAAACCAATTACTTTGTATTCAACTTTTATTGAAGTTCACGTTTGTCACCAATGCAGGTAGTTTATACAATCATTTGTTTCTATTTCTGACTTCTTAACACTGTAGTTTACCAACGTAGCATTATAAAAAAAGCGTTTTATAATGTCGCCTTTACGAAGCCAGTGCAAAAACAAAGATTAATTCCCAACAGCAAGCAACAATAACTTTTCCCTGGCAGGTGAAAGTGGAAATCCCAGGACAAATTGCACCCCGAACATTTATCTTCGTAAGCGTTAATTGTTGTAGATTGCTGCGGTCTTGAAAATTAAGTGACCTGGGAATTAGTTGGCTTGAGTCTATAATTATTCACTGCTAGTAACTTTACAGCACTACCGAGAAAATAAAATACGTAAGTACTTAATGTAAGTAATAACTGAAAGTTGAACTCGAATAAAGGAACCAATACCATTCTGCTCAATATATATTTCACAATTAATTGTTAAGGCTCATCACACAAACTATAGTGCGAAGAAAACTGTAATAAGCCTGTATATGGTGTAGTAGCATTGCCTAATCTTATAAAATGTAATTAAAAAGTACATAGGCATAAGCTAGAAACGAGTTCGCACGCAGCACGCTGACGTGAGGGAAGTGAATTTCCACATAAGAAACTTTTAAAACTCAAAATCAGTGTAAAACGTACATTTATTCCAATTTTTATTGAAATCTGAAAACATTGATTTTTTTGGCTGCTCTGATGCTCCTGGTTTCATTTACCTGCAATGCTGGGAATACAATTTAGCGCATTATAAGGTTAGGAGAAGGTCCAGTCGGGCTTTAAAGTAGGCGTGAGGTTGCTGGGGATTATAAAAATACACCAACAAATGAATAACAGGCTTTTCTAATGTAAAACCCCCATAAGACAACGTACTGTGTTTGGTCAATACACATTTTCTTCTATAACTTGGTAAATAGTTATGATAGAATAACGGAAGAGAGCTTAAAGTTTCGCCTCACTAATTCCCATCTTTATACATGGATTAATTTTACACCCGGGGCTTTTATGATCCTTTTTGGGCCCAAAAACTCAAAATTTGAAAGATTAATCCCCAAAAAAGGGATTTAGAGTTTTCCGATTGTTTTGCCCAACGAACTTGTCCAACTGATTACAGAAAGGAATGTCCCTACCAAATTTGAAGTAAATCGGATGCGACCGCTAGAGTGCAAACACACACACACACACACACACACACACATATATATATATATATATATATCAAATTTTGAGCAACCCTCCAAAACGTGTTCAGGGGGTCACGTTAGGAAATTCTATGGTGGTCCCGGGCTTAAGTTTCACCGTGCGGGTCATGCTAATAGTTAACTTAACATAGGAAATTCACTAATAAACCCGACGTAATAATACAAAATAAATAACTGAAAATACACATTAGTAGTCACTACTAAGTGAAGTAAATATAACACTTTTGATCTCTTATGCCTCGAAGCTGTTTTCACTGAGAACATACATTTTAAGACTTGCTGTATTATTTTGTTTGCCTAACAATATTTAGACAATCTTGGAACTTAGTTTGTCTTTCGTTTTGCAATATTTTCTACTAGAGTCGTTCTTCAATATTTTTGCTTTTGCAAATTGGTGTATAAAGGTATTTTTTGCCCCTGCTTCCATCTTGAAACATTGAAGGGCTTTCATTATTAAGTTTGATGTCTGATTCTGCAAACAAACGGATTTTGACAATGTTTTTGAAAAAGTCTTGAAAAACACCCCAACGAAACAAACAATTAACAATTTCATTGTTTTATTTTTAGTCACAATGTATAGGCTAACTTAAGCAAGTTTTTCCAAATATGTCTGAGTTCAAAACGTATCTCAAGATGGATTTTGATTGGATTATTTTATACAACCACTGACAGTAGTATACTGTTTGTTCCAATTCAAACATCAAAATAAACATCGTTTGGTAAACAATTGAGTTTTGGTGTTAATAGTTAGAATTCCAGGTATAAAAAAATTGTTATACCTCTAATTTATAATATTTTCCAATAGAGGCATTCTTAAATATTTGTTCTTGCGTAAATTGGGGTATTTTTGGCCTCTGACAAGGGAATACTTTTTCCCCAGGTTGAAACACTCATAATAGCTTTTATTATTCAGTTTGATGCCTGCAACAAAAAAAAAAACGGATTTTGGCAATGTTAAAAAAAGTTATATACAACCCACCAAAACAACAATTAACAATTCCATTGTTTTATTTTATTTTTTGTTGTTGTGAATAGGCTAGCTCAAGTAAGTTTTAGCGAATTTCACCTATAGGGAAGAAGCTATTACCGTAGTCGGCATGGTAAGACCTAGGCCCGGGACCATGATAACTTTTCGTTTTGAGGTCCCCAGACCCCAAAAACACCATTCGTTCGAAACTGTATAAATATATATACAGTATACTATATACTGTATATACTATATATATATATACAGTTTATATATATATATATGTGTGTGTGTGTGTGTGTGTGTGTGTGTGTGTGTGTGTGTGTGTGTGTGTGTGTGTGTGTGTGTGTGTGTGTGTGTGTGTGTGTGTGTGTGTGTGTGTGTGTGTGTGTGTGTGTGTCCATGAGCACGATAACTCTTGTAAAAATTATCAGATTTTGACGAAATTTGGTATAAACGTGTAAAGCAACATTTATGACTCTAAGTTCGAAAACCAGCCAGATCGCTCTATCCGAAGGGGTATTTTAGGGGGGTTTTGTACCCCAAAAATAGGTTTTATGAATTTTTTACATATAATTTTGAAAAAAGTCAAATTTTAGTATTTACAGTTTGATTCAGCTTAAAAAAACACACAATTAGGTATTTTTATCATTCCTCTACGTCAATTGGTTACCGAGATATTGAAAGTGCTAAACACAGTACGTTGTCTAATGTTATTGTTATGGAGTAAAAGAAAAAAATTATATCTTGCTTATTTATAAATGTATACTGACGAAACTTGGTATACGGTTTCATCTGGTTGTAGTCCATTGATATTTGCTCAAAAAAACTTTTTTGCTAAAGGCTCCCTTTGCAGCAAACCTGCGTACTCAGCCCCATGTTATTCTTATGGATAATAATTAAATGCTATGTCTCCCTTAATTATGAACATAAATGAATAAAAACTGGTATATGACTTCACCTAGATGAGTTATATTGATATTAGCATAAAAACCCATTTTTGTGTTCCTTGATGCAGCAAACCTGCTTACTCAGCCCCAATGTTATTCTTATGGAGAATAATTAAAATTGTATATACCGCTTATTTGTGAATAAAGTTTTATGCAACTTGGTAAATGGCTTTATGTAGTATTAAGACAGTTATATCTCTATTGTAAATTTGCTGAGTATGCAGGTTTGCTGCGACGGGGGTATTTCAATTATGTCTAAGATCAAAACGTTTCTCAAGATGGATTTTTATTGTATTTACTTCTATGATCACTGACAACAGTAATATAGACTTTTTATCTGGAGTAAATTCTTTAAATAATGTTTTGAGTAGCATAATACTTATTACGATTAAACAGGCTAAAATAAAATACGTCTCACAACACCACCAAATATAATTACACTTATACTGTACTGACGTACAAGACGGTAAATATACAAAATAGATGGTACAAGGCGATCGATTTCAACCAGTCACACCGGTAATCATCAGGCTCAATCAGAGAATCCTTCTGATGAGTTAATATATTATGATTAATTACAGTAGTAAATGCTCAGTAAAAATCCTTTAGTACAAGTTATCATAAAATGATTTTTGTTGTTTGTTAACTGTCATCACAAATCTTGTTTATTTTCTTTTGTTCACCGTCCCTATTCTTATAAATAAACAACAGCAATTCCAACAGCAATCTCTGCATAAAGAAACAATTATTTATCTTGCTTAAGTAGGCAATCGGAAACACTTTAATAATGATACTTCTTTTGGACCACAAGGTTGGCCTTCCACTTCTTTCAGTTGGATGTATACAAGTTCAGAATGAAGTAGTAGGGAAAGGGGACTTTTGGGCCAAGTGATTGACAGCTTCCGGTCACGTGACCGGAAGCGCTGAGTCATGAAAGACGTCATCTGAGGCTGAGCCAGTGACGTAGGCGGTTTTGTGACGAAATGAGTAAAAGTTCAAAGTTCAAGGTCACGGTGAAGTTTTTTAAAAAAAATCTACCTCGCACTCGTAAAACGATTGTGATTCGATAGTTAATCGATAATAAATATCGAATGCAAATTATCGAATGAAACAATCGAATGATACGAGTGCGAGGTAGAACAATTACAAATATTACTTTATTTTATTAACAATAATTCATATTACAAATATTACTTTATTTTATTTACAATAATTCATGTTTACAATAGTTCCCCGTTGTTGGTTGTCATCGATGTTGTTGATCCGGACGAGTTGCGGCCATCACTTTGCTTTCTGAAGAAAGACGGTAGATACTTCGTTCCCTGCGCAGAGTCCATGTTGTTTTTTGATGCGTAAAGTTCCAAAGATAAATCGTAACCGGACGCAATAAGAAGTCTTAACTCTTCACTAAACACCTCGAGGTCTTGGTAAGTCGCAAGATGAATAATGAATACACCTAATTTTAATGGACATTTTAATATAATGTTTTACGTTTGTGAAGAGCACTCGATGTTCACCAGTCGAGAGCCGGAGGTGTACTGACTATTCGCTAGCTAGCGTTCTGGTATGAAACGAAATGGTGGGGGTAAAAGTGTGGTGGGGCGGAGAAGATGGCGGACAGCAGATGGCAGGCGGCAGGTGGTGCGAGGCAGATGGTTGCTACTACATTCGCCGCCACAGTAATGCAATCCTTCGGCGTAATTCTTGTATTTTATCTTGTCGGTTCATTTGATACGTTTTACATCTACATATGCAATAGCTAAAACACTTGCACTTACGACAAGCTTTCCCGTCAACTTGATCGCCTGGTATTTTAAAACATTGTAACTCGCAACAATATGTCTTCAAATTGTTATCGAAAAATAAATTGTTCATAGGTGGCACCGACATGTTAGCTGCAGCGTGTGTTAGACAAGACTGAGACTAACTTCACTGCTCCCTCTCTTTTATACCTCTTCATAAGTTAACCCTGAATGAAAGTTCAAGGTCATCCATTTGAATTTTAAAAAAAGCAACACAGCAGTATATAAAATAATATACTGCTGTGTTGCTGTTTTTATTTTTTTTATTTTTTTTATATTTTTTTAATATTTTCTTTATTAAACAAACATCTTACAATACAATAAGCTTAAGTCTAACATTGATGACTAGAAATACAAACAGAAAAATACAAACAAAGACATTATGTACAAGGATGCGTGATGTGCAGAGTGGGTTCCGTCGAGTTGTTGCCGCTTACACCGTGTGATACCAAATACAACGTCCCCGGTTGAATATCTCGCAAATCTTCATTTTGTAGCAGTTGAACAAATCGTTTTGGAAGAAATACTTGAAACTTCGGCTCATCTCCTGGAGTGAAAGGTCCTTCGCTCAATGAAACTAGAATTGCTTCTCCATGTGTGGTTTCCACTTTCTTGATGTTATGAATAATGTAGTGTTTTTGTTCTTTTAGTTCTGAACACTTTTTAGTTAGCAGAAGGTCGGATTTTGAATGAGTGTTGAATTGATCAACCAGTGTTTGTAGAAACTGTTGTGATGCCATCTTCGTCAGTGGTGTCTTCTGTGATGTTGCCTCTTCGGAGTCTCGAATAATACTCGTGCTGGAGCGGTGCTGTCTCCTCGTATTTATAGGCCCCGCTACCCCCACCACATTTCTGTTCTCCGCTACCCCCACCACATTCCTGCGTTTGTTTCAAGTAAGCAGCCAAACGATACGCGTTGTACAATGCACAGTTTGTTTGGCCGTGTTTAAGATCTTTTGCAGCGACACAAATATTACCGAGATTAATGTTAAAGTCCTTACTGATAGTTATATCGAAAACATCACCGTGCGTGTACTTTTGTATCCAGTTCTTTTTTTCTAATCCTCTTGTGTATATATGTGAATATTGTTTGCAAAAGTTAAACATAATACTGTGCAGATTACTGTAGCTTATAAATCCTTCATACCAATGTATGTGATGAAAGTAGTTTGTTATCCATTTGTTTGTACTTTTTGCTTTGGTGTTAAGTTTGTTAAAAGAAAAAGGAGCATCAAACGTGAATGGGTAGGCTACAAATGTAAGCAAGTCTAAAATTACTAATTCCTTGATAATAAACCTATCATCATTATTTCGAAATGCTTGAAATTCTATTACACAAGGCTTTACACTCACTTCTTCATCCCCTCCGCTCATCATGGCACCTAGCGATCAACTAAACTGTTTTCCACACCACGGTAGGTTAAATACCAGGCCGTACAGTTGCAGGCGCGTTGGTGTATATTTAACGTGGGCACCGTCCCCAATAGGCCTACCCCACGTGTGTTCTTCTTTACTAAGTCAAACTTTAGTCTTTTTTAACTTCTTCTTCTTTTGTTTCGTTTTCTTCTTCTTCTTGTTTCTCCGTTTCTTCTTCCTGTGTTGTTTCTTCTGTAGCTTCTGTAGCGATTTCTACAAGTGGTTCAAAATCCTTTAACTTTCTCCACATGCAAACTTCATGAGGTATTCTATTAAAAATAGATGTATCCACAGGTCCGTACACGATGGTGCTATCAGGTTGTTTTTCCAAAGTATCGACCAAATATTCTTTAATAATAGCGCTTGCAAATACCAACTGTCTCATGTACCTTGTAATAGGTTCTGTTGCGTAGTTTAAAACGTAGAATTCTTCACGTGACAGTAGAATCTTATTTTCATGTTGAGTCAAGTCTCTAATTCGCACTTGTAGTTGTCCACGATGTTTAACAATATCGATTTCATTGTCACAATCCAAAAGTCGAATATGTGTTTTCCTTCCACACAAACTGTTAGTTAAATAACATTCTATTAAATGTACATGTTTCAAAAATGACTCCCAAGCATTTTGCGAAAATAAAACCTTTTTTGTTCCATGGTGTAGTATTACTGTAGGGGAATAATCCAATGACTTCATCAATCCAACTGATACACTTTTACTGATGCATGCTGAGATGGGGTAAAAGATTCGCAAAAAAACTTCAGTTAAAATGTGAGGAGGAATATTTTCTTCAACTTTCTTCTTCCTCTTTGGTACTACCTTTGATGGTTCTGCATTACTTTCCTCCTCTCTATCTCTTTTACCAAACTTTAAAAATGCAGTTATTTCCTTGATGATTTCTTCTTCACTAGTATTATCACGTTCCAATAACGGTGCTACCTCTGCATCACCTTGTACAACAGATGGAGAACTCATTTTGTAGAAGATGTTGCCCATGCGACGATAGACGATCAACTGAAGACCTGCATTGTTGCTCCGCTATTTATAGGTTAGCGACAGTGGCGGTGCCGGTGGTGGTACAACGTTTTACAATACCGTCTTTACGATACCAGTCAACGGTGTGTATGTAACAATTTTATCGTGCAAAATTAAACAATACGCAGATGTATTTGCAGGTACGTTTACTTGAAATTCCATTTCTATTTTTATATCAACACTAGACGATTTTACAGATTCGTTTTGTTTGGAGCAATCAATTACAACAATCGGAGCTTTCGATTCAAACTGTACGGGAGATAGTAGAGGTGTGTTTGTTTTGCCGTAATATGAATTTTGGAACCTAGCGTACATATCGTATAAAACACTGTACCTTTTTTTATCAAAAGAGATATTAAAGTTGTCGTAGGGAAAGAATTGTGAATTCAGGAACACTTTACAGTTTGTTAATTTACAATGGTCAAATTCACCAGCATTTTCAGTTAATATACTTTTTTTCTTTGTTTGTAATCCAAAGATTACATATCTCGCTTTTTCCAAATGAGTAGAAGTTTTTACAGTCCATGTATGCCGTTGTGTTGAAGGTAAAACGGGGTATTCATGAAACTCCCAGCTTCTGAATGGCATTACAATGTCTCGATCTGATTTTAACTTTCTTAATAATGTAATCCTGTGTTCATCATTTAGTCGCACATGTGGTACTCTCCAAACAATCTTGTCTAATGTTAGTTTCCAGTCTAAATTGGCTTCAGTTGTTCCAGCAGATGCTTTAATAATATCATTATCGTTTGATGACCTTAATAAAACTAGTTCTTGTTTTACATTTATTATTATTCTTCTGTAATCTTCAGCAAATCCTAAAAGTAATCTTAAAGGTACGTAAAAATCAAAGTTTCCCGAAGCGTCAGGAGTAATTATACTTTTGTCTGGTGCAACCCATCCTGCAACAGCTAACAGATTCTTCTCATTTGGTGTTAAAGACGCTAATCCTTTTAATGTACTGGAAATTCCAACCTTTTTTGTTGAATCGACTGTAACTCCTGAAATTTCATATCTAATCTCGTCAAACAAAAATGCCATAGGATTATTTATGAACGGAACAGTGGTTCCAACAGTACCGTCAGCTTTTGTTACTTTTCCTTCAATATATAAATAACTTTCGCATGGAAGAGTATAAATGTCTTGTTGTTGTATAGGAATCCTAATTTCATCGTTATTGTTTAATTTGGACGAAGCGTAAGGGTTGTGCGTGTGATATTCCTTTTCCCATAAGGTCTCGTCGAATGTTGGCCCCTGCGCTATATCCAGTATATCCATTGTTAATGAGTTTTAATCCAATTTCTTCTAGAAAACGAATGTTGTCACTTGTTAATCCTTCTACAGCTGATGAGCTACTGACCTCTTTGCTGGTTGGCTCTCTCTTTTTAAATGATAACCCCATTATCTAAGCGGATAATTTTATATGTATTCTTACAGTAATAGCTTCTCCTCGAAAGTCAATAAGGTTTCCGTCTTGATCCACTATGTTCAGCACGATGTCTGAAATGAAACTGGTGTTTAACGGTAGGTACACAAGGTTTTGAGGCTTTTCTACTATCTTGAAACCCGGTGCGACTGATGGGTAGAATGTGTGTAATATATGCCGATTTTCTCCATCTCTGTAGGATCCTTGTATAATGTTACATGTAATGTCTATGCTGTTTACTTTGATGATCGTCACAGTTCTATTCCCGGAATGAGTTGTATTAGGTTCTAATACCTTTGTTTCCTTAGAAAACCCCAATAAACTACCAATTGAACGTTCTTGGCCAAAATCAATATAATACTTAGAAGTAATTTCGGCTTTCATTGTATTGTTATTGCCTTTTATCGTTATATTTTCTTTTCCCATATGTTTTTGTATAACTTCATTTATATTATCAATTTCATAAGCTCCTGTTGGTAAACTGAATTCTTCCAAAGCTGAATATTTTCCTTTATTATCTTTTGTCTTGTAATAATGTATTTTGTTATTAATTCCTTCACTAACGTTTGGAATAGAGTTATATGTTGTTAAATCCAATAATGCGGCTTCCCATAGTCTTCCTTTTTGCAAACGTAGCGCTGGAAACAGAATACTGCGCAAAGTACATGAGTTACCGGTTAATGACACTGTATACGAAGACATCTTAAAGTTGACTAACACTTTTAGCTAAAAAGTCTAAACATAAATGACCGCAAATGGATGTATCATCAGGTTGTTTTCTTGTATAATTGTAAAAAACATTTTCTGCCGCACGAAAGTATTGTTGAAGTTCTTTCGGTGGTGGAAGGTTTCCAAAACTGTCGAAATAATAAATCGTTTCACCAAGTTTCTTGTAACACACCCAATGAGTGCCTAATCCTTCACTATTATCCAAATTTACTATACCAGTCTCATTTTTCCACATTTTAACCGGTAATTCATCTTTCATAAATACTCCTCTAAAAAATGGGATTTTCAAACAAGAAGCATATGTAATCAGTTCTTCATTGGTTAATTCTTTGTTTTTAATTATTAATTGCTCTTTCTTATTTAATACACACGATACGGTCTTAGGTATAGTCCTCCACCCTTTTTTATCATTGACCATATTGTTGGTTTCTTTTTACCTTTACCACTAGTAGATCGACGTTTTCTTCTGATATTACCTCCTTGTTTCTTAGCGGGTCTTTTCCCACGCCTTCTTCTCTTTCCTCCTCCAAACGTAGTTTTTGCTTTCATTGCTGCTGTTACTGCTAAAGACGCTGCTTTTTCACCAATACTCGCGTCACTAGATTTTACTCTTTGCCAAGCTTTCTCAGAAAGTGCTCTATCTGCTATTGATCTATTTTTTGTATCACCAAATTTGGAATACGCTATATCGTGCTGTTTACAGGCCTGATCAAGCTTATTTATTCCAGGATCTCTTCTAGCAAGCCGTTTCTCTAATTTGGTTCCAGGACCACAATATTGATATCCTCCACGTAAATGTAATTCCACAGGTAATAAATCAATCGCCTTGTTAACTATAGCTCCAACCGGTTTACTTAATAGAGAAAATGCTGTTGATGCTATTCCCCTTCCTCTCTGTAATCTCTCTCGATTATGACTGATGCGTTTAGCCCTCGGCATGACTATTTATAGCCAAACTTACAATTAGTAGGTGCACTCTATAAATGTTTTAGAATGAATGTAATATTAGTCTTGGCTTCTTGTATTATATATACTGTTTAAAATCAATTTATTATATAGAAATGGATTAATTAATTAAATGTAGACATAATAAATAAAAGTAGTAAAAATAGAAATAAGGTGTAATTGAAGATTTTTCAAATGTTTCTCCGCTGGTGATGGTATCGTTGTTTTCGGTAAAATGAATAAAATCTAAATAGTTGTCATGTTCCCTTAGAAACTTGCCACTTAATCGTTGGTAATTAAATAACACATTCCAGTCTAGTTTATCTTTAAAATTGTCAATGTAATTTTCAGAGAGATTTTGATATTTACTTATTACTTCCCAACAGTTATTAAAATTTGATGTCATCTCTACAAGGAAGTCTTCTGAAAACTGTTGTCTTTGTAAAATATGAATCCAGTTAACTCTGTGAAAATAAATTCTTAACATAGTCATTGTGAAGAGGTAGTGTATGGAAAGTTGTTCCCAATCCATATATCTATCAAACCGTTGAACAAAACCATCTGTCAGCACTCCTTGGGGAAATCTCGGCTCTTGAGATATTAAACTCCACGCAGTAATATTGGATTCCATCATCCTCTCTGTATTATCTCTCGAATATGACTGATGCTTTATCCCTTATCATGGGTATTTAAATTCTTTTTTCTCTTATATAATCTTCATCGTTTTCTGTTGGTTCATTAATCACATTCACTTTATCCCCCTTTCCTAATGTCTTGACTTTAGAAGGCTCAGACGGTTTATCTAATTGATTAGGTTTTTCTGGATTGTGTATCTTTTTCCAGTCTAAATAATTGTGGCTGTCAACATCTGAAGCTACAGCTCTTCCTGAAGCCCGATGGATATAATTAAATAAAGCTGCACCAAACCTTTCCATATGTTTTTCATATTCTGTAGTCCATTTCTTGTGTACTATATCAAATATTTTCTTATTTACAGCGTCTCCATCCTGCTCACAATCACCTACATTTGACAATTTTAATTTTTTTACATCATGGCTTGTATCAGTTTCATTCTTTTTGTAAATCGTTAACAATTTTAAAGTCGCTAAATTTACTGCTTCACCATCATAAATGGGATGTTTTATATTGCTTAACCTTTTACCGGAAAATCCCCAATGGTCTTCGTGTACAATCGGGGTTCTTTTATCCATATATTGTACCGTAACCGCATCAGAAGACAAAAGCGGATCACCAACATTTTGAATTACTTTTCCTTCAAAATTATAATTACCATCAGGTGTTAACGGAAACCCAGCTCTTTTTTCACTATATCCAGATTTTACTCCAAACTCGGAATACCGTCCAAACTTGTCCACACTCATGATGTAACTGAATCGCTATCGTTTAGGTTCTTACTATATATATACGTCTACTGAACAATTATTTCTCGTTTTCGCAGTTCATCAACCAAAGCTACCCATTCGTTTTCTAAACCAGTGTGCCCGGCTTCCATAGCTTCATGTAATAACCTCATTCGATCAACTAACTTATTTATATCGTTGTAATATATTATATTGGTTTTATACAAATTTTTTAATAATCCCCTTCCAGATGTAGTAGGATCAATTGTTTTTCTTTTTTTATGCAAAACATTTAATTCAGCAGAAGATAAAGCTCTTCTTTTAATTGGAGCTTTATTTGATTTCGAGGGGAAAAGACTAGATATAATGTTTGTGTATTTTATTGACCTGTTTCTATGAATAGGTAGGTCTTTGGAATATTTTTTTCTATGTGCATTTGTATACTCTAGTATATTTTTAAACAATTGTAAATCCTTTTTAGTATATTTACCAGGATTATTTTTAAAGATGAGTTCAAACAAACCTGTTGTACCTTTATATTTCTTATCACCAATAACTATATCATAATTTTCGTTTATATCTAACTTTCTATCTCCAATCATTAATCCTTTATCCTCTATTCTAGCTCCATATGTATGATAATTTCGATTAGCATGTGTGCCATGTAACATTTTTAATGTATATTTTCTTCCAAGTGTTCCTTTAAACATAATATCTGTGCCTAATTTGCTTAAGTTGGATGGGTTGATATCCTCTTCTTCTGCTCTTGTATCTTCCGCAATTGTATCTTCTGTACTTGTATCTCCTGCAATGTTCTTTTCCCTTAAATCTCCTATATCTCCGCTTTCTTCATACTCGTCGCTTTCTTCAGATGTTTGTAACTGGTCAGAACTTTCATCATTCTGAAATTCTTCTTCATATTTGGAAATTGGTAGCATTTTGTCTCCTTCGAAGCGAATTGAAGGTTTTTCCATATTTTGTGCTAATCGCTTTAAAGGTTCAGTAACAGGTTTGAATGTTGTTTCTAAAAATTGCTCTCTTTCATTTATACCTGATTTTAAAGCTCGGTTTTTTTGTCTAATAGAATCACTAAGTGATTTTATTTCCTTTAATAGCTTTTCCTGGTTAACCATCTTCACACCTTGACGACTTGTACAGTAATACCGCTAATCAGTGTATTAAAACGAATTTATCAAAACCTATTCTATAACGACCATCTTTTATAGCTTGATCTTTCATAATAACCAAAAATCCATACTTTTCCGCCCATGCTTTTCCGCAAAGCTCTTTAAACTTTTCAAATGGCATATCCGCATTCACATGATCGTTATATATATGTTTTAGGTTAGTATCATCTTGTTTGAATACAATTAGAATATTTGCATTATCTCTGATAAGTTGTTTTGGGATTTTGCTATAAGTTTGTCCTATATATATGCTGTCGATGTTATTATGTCTTCCCATGGCAAAGTAGTTTCTAATAGTATCCTGATTTTCACAGGATACATCGTCAAATATAAATACAGAATACGGTTTCGCTTCGTTTGGTTGCATAATGCTATCACTAGCGTTAAATTTGTAAAAATTAACATCAGACACATCAGATAGGATTTTATCCAGCAATTGATACTTTGGTTGATGTAGAGACTTTGAAAAAATATATAGGTTACTAAACCTTAATCCCTGCGGATTAGTGATCAAATTAAAGACAACATTGGTCTTTCCACAGTTTGAGGGGCCACTTACTATACATCGAACAGTGTTTGGAAGTAAACTACCGTGTTTACCATTGTTGATTTTAACGTTATCTACAGTTAAATCATCTATGTTATTAATATTGAATCGATCTTTATGGTGAATAATCTCCATCCTGCTCAAAGGTTAACAATGAAATGAGTTGCTTGTATTAAACCAAGTCCTTTATAGGTATCCATGAATCCTCAGTTTTGTTAAACCCTAACCACCGCACTTTAACTGCGTCCTTTTTTCTTTGTAACACTTTTTTAACAAGATATACATCACCTACTGTTGACTTTAACATTTCATGTCCATAAAATGCACCTTGCAACAAATCTCCTTTGTTATCTTTTAGGATATACGTTTCAGGTACAGTCGGTTGCACTTTATACACTGTAAAAACTTCATTCGTCCAATTGGGAAGGTATTTTTTGGTAAACACTCCCTTATATTTACTAATCCGTACTTTATCACTTACATTAAATTTTCTTGGCTGCATTTTTTCTACTTTAGGCTTTGTATTTTTCTTTATGCGTTTTAATACATCTTTTGCATTTCTTCTATTTACTTTGTTAGGTTTCATACCAATAGTTCTATGAAACCTGTTGTTATAATCATTTATTAATTGTGGTAAAACATCATACCATACGTAAGAACCTCTTTTTGAAAATTGTTTATACAGTGCTCCTTTTAAGGTTCTATTAAATCTTTCTACAATAGCAGCTTTTTTCTCTGAATTTGTAGAATAATGATTTATTTTATATTTATTCATTAACTGTGCAAAGTTTGTATTAAAGTATTCTGTTCCATCATCAGTTTGTAAATGTTTAATTTTGTTTTTATCTCTTTTTATGGCTATTTCCATGGCTTCTGTTACGCTTTTACCAGTCTTGTCCTTTAGAGGCAAAGCGTCTGCAACTTTTGTAAAACAATTAATAATTGTGAGTATATATTTAAATCCTTTGTTTATTCTGCTATGCGGTCGCATTTCAATTAGATCCGCTTGATATAGATCATTTATCCCTTTTATAACAGTATTTCTTCTTGGAAACTTTATTCTTGCAGGTTTGTGTAGTTCATTAATAATCTTCTCCTTCAGGTCTGACATGATGGTTTCACGAAGGCAGCTGATATGGTATTAAATATTCTTTGGTATAAATCTGCTTATATATACATATAGTTCAAGGTCATTCAAAACTTGTGTAAAAAAGGGGAAACACAGCTTAACATTGCTGTGTTTCCCCTTTTTTTACGGAAAGGAAAAGGATCAAGGATCTAGGACGATGAAAAGGTTACTCGTCAATAGGGTTGAGGGAGTAGTGGCCGAATGGCAATGTGTTGATTTTGTCTGGAAGGGTTTGTCTTTTGTCGTCATTACAGGATAGCGCCTTTTTAACTTCAGTCACGCTGTACAGCTGATGGTTAAAACTTCTGATGGTGTTGAATTTAGCTGTAATGATGTTATCCTCAAATAAGCATTGCTTGTAGTGTTCAAAATGCACTTTCTTCTTTAAATATAAACTCTTTACACCTTTAGCTTTCTTAATATAGCTATTCTTCTTTTCTTCTTCTTCTTCTTTTTCATTATAGAGTTTCAAAGAATATAGTTTAGACATCAGTGCAACAATCTCTTCAAGTAGAACACCATTAGCCTCATCCTTGAATTTGCCTAGTACTTTTTTGTGTCTGCCATTATCGTAGTTTGGATGATCTTTTGGATAATCGGAGAAATCAAAGTCGTTCTTGTAAATAAATGTACGTAAATCTTTATACATGTCCAATGTTACTATGCGATATATGAAAGCGTCAGTGTCCATATATGTAATAGATATATTTTCTCTTCCGTAGAACGCCACCATTTTGTTGTAGTGAAAATCGTACATGTGTGTTTTTGAGATGTCCAAGATTGACATGCCTATATACAAAGGACGATCCATCTTCACACTCGTCTTCTTCATGGACACTGCTACAAGTTTTTCATTAATAATTATCGATGTTCCAAAATTTGGCTGCTGTACTAGTTTCTGTAATTTTTTTGCGTCGGTAACAAGTTTAAAATTTTTATGTCTTCTTTTGTTTTCCAATGTTTTTCCAAATATCGCATTATTCATTAATTTAAAGAAATCTTTTTGAAAGTCTGATGTAGCTGCTGCTCTTCTGATGGTATTTGAATCAATGTAGGGTTTCAACCAGCATGATTGAGAAAATTCCAAAACTCTATTAATTTTTGTTAAACGTAGTCCTAATTCGATAGCTTGTTGAACCACCCAAAAGTGAGCCACGTAGCGTTGTTTATTATTTAATGTCATCATTAATTTGGGGTGTTTTCCAATTGGTGAAATTTCTGTTTTAGCAAGAAGTGGTAGGTCATAATGAAGATCATGTAAATTTTCTGGGTATTCAAAATCGCAATCCAAAATATATCCAGTGTCACCATGTTTCGGAATTTGTAAAATATCGCCAATAGAGTCGGGATTAATCCATTTAAAGTTATCAAAAGGAAGTGGGTTTGACATTGCCCAACCGTACAGGTTATTTGCATCGAAATATCCTAAATAGGTTGACGGTTTGGTTTCATCATAATCGGGTAGGTATTTGTTGTTGGCTTTGACATGTCTGGTAACACTTTGGGGCAATCCGCCTCTTACTCCAGCTTCAACCATTAAAACCATGTCAATGTCTGTTAAAAGTTGGAGTTTGCATTTTGTTTCTTTTAACATGGCTTGCCAAGCTAATCCTGGTGAAGTATACGAATGTAGAGGGTCCAAACCGTATGCAGCAAAACAAGTGTTTCGGAATTCTTCCATTACATCACAAAGAAGAGTTACATCTAGTTTGACATAAAAGTCCGAGTAATCTCCTAAGGTCTTCATATCTAACTCGTTCCATACTCGACGTGCGTGTTGATAGTCCTCAAGTGATATTTCCGAATCATTAAGTTTGTTTTTGAAGTTTTCTGGTGGAGGTAGTGATGTTTCATCAAATCTATGCAGTCCATCGATGTAATCATAGGGGAAGACTCCTTTTCGAAGAACCAAATCCATTTTACTATTGGGTACAATTTTGCTTGTTTCTATCAAATCTGTTCTTCTTAGATTTTCAGATAATTTCATGAGGCTTGAAGGCATAAATCTAAATGAATCAACAAACCTTAATTTAATTTTACCCACCTTTTTTGAAAAGCTTATAAATTTTTCCATTGTAGTAGCCAAAACGTCTATTGCTCCATTATCTCTTCCTAGTTCGGGGATTATGAAGTGCGAATCATATCCACTCAGATTGTGCAGAACTACGGGGATGAAATATGGTATTTTGTAGTTCAAGTTGCAAGCGTTACAGGCTGCACCTCTATACGCTCCCGTAAGATGATCGTGGTCACGAACTTTAACGTTATCCAGTGTAAAGGTGTTATTACACAAATAACACGTTGTTGTTGAATAATAATGTTGAAGCTCTTCTTCTTCCATAGGTGTCATGGGTACCTTTGTTCCATACAGTTCTTCTACCTTTGCAGCTATTTCATACAGATCATCGACAAAGTATTTGGCTGCTTCTTCACCGCGATAAATCTTTGGAGAAGATGATAGTCCATATTTTTGAAGATGGTCTTCAGTCAACGTGGATTTAATTAGTATGCAATAACTGTTTGGTGAATGAAGTTGGTATTTGCTTCTTCTTGTAACGTCCTCTTCTTGTTGTTCAAGTGGATGTAAAGAAGACTCAAAATCAGCGTAAACAGCAACAGGTACACGGTATTGTTGTATTATTTTATCAAATTTTATCTGCGCTCTGCTGGAATGTGGCAATTTAATTCTAACCTCATAGTTTCCATTACATAACCTTTGATGTTCTACTAACCATTCTGAACCTCCCCTTTTTAATGGTTTGCCTACATGACAAAAACATCTTTTACAAATGGTTTTCTCTCCGTGTTTTTTTGATATTTGTTTAGATACAAGAGCTGCAAAGTTTTTTATGTAGACATAGTGGGATATGTCCCCTTTAGTGATCAATAGCAAATCCGTATGATCTCTGCGCTCAATAGGTGTTATGCGCAAGGGGTACGCATTGTTTGACGAATCTAAGCCGAAAATGTTGACAGAAGCTGAAGGATTTCGCTTTTCAAATTTTGATATATCAGTAATTGCAACAGGGTAAGTCATTCCCTGAAAATTATACTTATGTTGAACTTCTTCATATGCTTGACTTGGTCTTTCAGGATGGTTTTTTACATATTTAGCCAACATAACGTATTTAAAACATTCATTATTTTCATTTTGCACATTAATACAGGATAAGGTATTTCTAATCTTTGTTGGTAAAGGGATATAGCTACTGCCACGAATTCCATAACCGTGTTTGTGCACTCTTAAGTCTAGCCCTGTGATGCTTAACAAACTCCATCCAGATCCTCTTCCTTCGTGTTCTTGTATTTTTGTCATTAGCTCTTCAAAACATTCAGACACGATTGAATCAATATCTGAGGAAGACATAATAGTTCGGTTTTTTGTTAAGAAACCTCTCGGTGAAGTTTCATTCTGAATGTTTGTAAATAAACCATCTAGTAATAGGCCAAATTTGATAAAATTTAATCTTTTTAATTCATTTTGCAGAGTTTTACTTACCAATCCTTTTGCGTTATTTAAAAATTCTTCAAGTTGTAATTTTGCATTGTCAATTTTAAAGTGGGTTACTACATTACCCGGAAGTGCTCGGGCATGTAGTTCTACATTTACTGCTGTTGATGCTGAAGGACGGTGAAGTGTAGACAGAGCATGCGTAGAACTCGATGCAGCTGATGATGTTGAAGGACGATGAAGTGTAGACAGAGCAGGCGTAGAAGTCGATGCAGCTGATGATGTTGAAGGACGGTGAAGTGTAGACAGAGCAGAGGTAGAAGTCGATGTTGATGGTGCATATTGAATTACAGTTGGTCTGGAATGTTGGTGTTGAGCTAACATTTGATCTATTTCTTTCAATTCTTCTTCTTCATATTTTTCATCTTGGTTGTTGTTATGTTTTAGTTCATTATGAATCATTAAAAGAAATTCATCCTTAAATGAAGACTTGCAAATATCGCAGCGATGCATAATGTAGGTGCGATCTCCGCAAGGGTCAAAGCAATAATGAAAAACACTGCAAATACCCCTCTATTTATACCCTAGCAAAAGTGGTGGGGGTACGTATTACGTTAAGTTTACTATTTTTTGCATTTTATATTTACTATTGTAGCTGAAGGCTACAAAGTTCTGTATTTAGGTCAAGGTCATTGAACATATTTGCCAAAACGGGGAATAGAGCAGTAAATGATTTCATATCAAACCATAAACTGATCTATTCCCCGCTCTGTATTTAACTAAGACAATTTTCTCCAACAGGAACATTTGATAGATTTTAAACTCGGATGTGAAGTCGGATTGTACACATTGCATCTCGATCAACTAAAAATTTCATAAAACAATAGGGATCTTCAGTTGTAGATTCATCTTTAACATATTCGATGGTCAACATTGCCGAACGAAGATCTTGTGGAATTACGTCGACTTTTATGAGTCGCCTTTCTAGTTCAAACCGTTTTGTTATTGATGTAAGTTTTATCACATCATCGATATCGATGAGGGGAAAGCTGTAGCAAACGGAGTTTCCTGGTGGGTTCATCATGCCGATATGATAAATATACACTGTTGCATCGTCTTTAAATAGACGTTCCCCCACCATTAAATGTATAAGTTACCCCACTTTTTCAATCTTGTAAATGGGTCAAGGTCATACAACGATATTACCAAAACGGGGAATAGAGCAGTAAGTGATTCTCACTATAACCACAAACTGATCTATTCCCCGCTTTGTATTTAAAGTAAACTATTTGAAGACAACAAAGACTTATTCAGATTCTTCCGATGATGATGATGATGATGATGAGCTCATATCACTAAATAAGCGACGACGAACACAAAAGTTCCCTGTGACTGGATCTAGAACTACATCATCGATATTAATACTGCTTAGAGGGGTTTCACTATCAACAAGGTCCATTTCCTCCAAGCAAAGCAACTGATGATGAAATTCCGGTTCATTATCATCGACATCGTCGTCGTCAGTCAACAGCTCCAACAGCTCCATCTCTCCAAGATATGGTTCACTGCTATCAAACTCACTCAGTAGTTCAAGATCACTAAATAGTTCACCTTCCATCTCTGAATCGTCTTCGTCTTCATCTTCGTTTAAATTTAATGGAATATTTTGAATTAATTCCAGTATAGTCTTCTTAGAAGGGAAAATGTTATCTCTGGGCGACATGATTCCAAGTAGCAGACTGATTTACCACTAATACGAAACCACCTTTTATACCTGATTTCGGTGGTGGTGGGGGTAAGTGTTGAAAGTGCAAGTGGTAGGGAAAAGTGATAGGGAAGAGGTATTATTGTAACACAAATGATTTGCTGATAGATTCTATAGGTTTCAGATTCCCCGTCACTTAACGGTTCAATTTGTTCCATATATCCTGCTTCAAGATCATCACTATCCATATCACTTAATAATTCAAAATCTTCCATTGCATCCATATCACTTAATAATTCAAAATCTTCCAATTCGTCTTCATTTTCATCCTCACTTTCAATCACAATATGTTTTATAATTCCTACGATTGATTTTGCAGAAGGAAATATATTATCCTTTGGTGACATAGCTGCTATATATTCTAGTGCTAACACAAGTAGCAGAATGAGATAAGCACTGATGAGAAATCTCTTTTTATATTCCCCGATTTAAGTGGTGGGGGTAACTAGTGATAAGAAATGGGTATTATTGTATCAAATATATGTAACAATGTTTATGAAACAAGGATGTTTAAGTCCTGTAAGTAGGTCAAGGTCGTTTTAACTTATTACCAGAACGGGGAATAGAGCAGTAAGCGATTCTCACTTTGACCGCAAACTGATCTATTCCCCGTTCTGTTTTCCCCCCGTTCAGTATTTCCAAAACATCTTTAGTCAATTACGAATGCTAGAAGGTCTTCAGGAAGATCTTGTTGAAGTGATGCACCTTCTAACAACGTTTCTAACGCATTAATGTATTTTATCGCCTGTATCAAAATGGCATGCCTTGAACTTTTTTTATCCATAAACGGTAATTTTGATTGTAATAACTTATATGTTTGATTTATTTTTTTAATCCTTCCTCTTTCTCTAGCATTCCTTCTTCTTGCCTCATCATTCTTTTCCTTGTTATTTGTTGTAGGCTGCATCGATGTTGTAGGCTGCGTCGATGTTGTAGGCTGCATCAACTCTGCTGGGCTATTCATAGCTGAATAACTATACTCTAAAGCTGTACGCCTTATATATGTTTACCCCCACTATTAAAGTCAAAGGATTTAGATGGTGGGGGGGGGGTGTAAGTGATAGGGAAAGGATATGTTATTTAACAATTACTATCCGCAAATTTTTTCCAAGTCTCGTCAGTGGGTCACGGTCACTTAAACATATTGCCAAAACGGGGAATAGAGCAGTAAGCGGTTTCACTTTGACCGCAAGAAATAAATACATTTTCCAATATCTTACCAAACAAAGATTTTCTAAGTCCCGAAGTGGGTCAAGGTCATCTGAACATGTTGCCAAAACGGGGAATAGAGCAGTAAGTGATTCTCACTTGGACCACAAACTGCTCTATTCCCCGCTCTGTATTAGGGAAGTGAATTTTGGAGAAAGGTCACAGTTATAGGCAATAAACCTGATAACAGAACCTTTTATTAATTTATCCAAACAAAAGGAAGTTACAGATAGTTTGCAGGGAGTATTTGCAAAAGTTTCTCGAGGGTAAGATGGGTAATGTCAACCGGTTTGCATGGCCGTATTGACAAAGGTCGGTTTTCGTGCCATACCTTTTTGTAAGGGGTTAGGAAAAGGATGAGAAACATACTGATCAGTTAAAGTTAATTTTACAAAGACCAACCAAGGTCGGTTTTACAAAGGTCAACAGCATCCTGAAACCCAGTCGGACGTTGGTCAGTAACGGGCGTCAGGCAACTGTGAACCAAAGTTTTGACCAAGGTTAGTTATAGCGTGTAAGAAAAGGACATACCAACCAAGGTCGGTTTTACAAAGGTCAACAACATCCTGAAACCCAGTCGGACGTTGGTCAGTAACGGGCGCCAGGCAACTGCGAACCAAAGTTTTGACCAAGATCAGTTTTAAAGCGTGAAAGAAAAGTACATATTTCATTAGTAAATAAAACACTTCAAAGACCAACACCACAAATAATTACAAACACCAACACTAACTACATTTTCTAGCAGCAAACTACAAGCTATAATCTAACAAACTAACATGCATAACATACTAATATGCTAAGGTAGAATCTTTAGTATACAGGGGTACCACCTATATACTAAAGATGCTATTACAGACAGCTAAGGCGAACAGCTAGCTAGGCTGTCAGCCTGAGACTGTGAGACCTCTGCGGTCAGCCCCCGCTTTTATAGCCGACGATCCGTGGTGGGAGGTAAAGGGAGGTGGTGGGGGGGGGGTTACACTATTGTCGCGACGATATAAAGTGCACATTGATATATTCCAAGTTCGTTAACTGGGTCAAGGTCAAGTAAACTGTTTTGTAAAATAGCAAAGGATTTACCTTTGCTATTTTACTTTTTAAGAAACGCAAGATAGCTCTAAGATCAAACAAGGGTTATAGTTATCCGTTTTACACAACATTCATTGTACAATGATTTGATAAAATGGAAAATTTCCATGTTGGAAGGTGATTGCCATATCATCAAAACACAATACACATCATTTCTGTGTAACGGCCTAAGCTCCATCTCTACTTTTAAGTTAATCCCTCGATACTCAAAAGCAAGGATAGTGAGAAATGCTTCTGACAAAGCAAGCTCAGAAGGAACAAGCCAAGTGTTTACACTTACAGCTTCCATAGCGATATGATGATTTTTACCACGCTGTTGCAGTATATAAAACATTTCCCCCTCCAGTATAATATTTCTCCTTTTTTTCCTTTTAAGTTTTATCTTTGACTTAGTGTAAAATATCTAAGTCCGTTATCTAGGTCAAGGTCGTTGTAACATTGTAAAAAAAGGTGTGGACAACCTATTTACACTCTGCAGCATATGCTACAAATTGTAAATAGGTTGTCCACACTTTTTTTTTAATTTGGAAAAAACTTTATTTAATTTGGAAAGAATGTTTTTTTTTTTTTTTTTTTTTACAATTTTCTCCACACAGTGGTTCCTGAATCGCCTCGGATTAGATAGTGCTTTTTCGTAGGGTTTTTGGGATGACGCATGCCTTTAGGTAATTTTAAAATGTAAAGACGGTCACCACATTTTAACATGACCTTCAGGAATCCCATTATTTTTACAAAGACTATTGTTTGTTTTTAGCTAGCCTATTAATCCGAGTCTTAGCTGGTTTCACTGTCGGATGTGGTGAAGAAGGAGAAGCGGTATTTTTTAAATGAAGATTGCACAGTTCTTCATTTAAAGTACACTGTTTTGCACAGCGTTCGCCTTTCTTTGCACCTTTTTTGAACACATAATTACATAGTTGTGCAGGACGTATGCACCTCCTATGCAATGACTTTAATTGATTGAATTTCTCTGAAGGAGATTGAATATTTGTGCAAATTACTGAAGGTCTGGTTGAACTAGTGGAAGGTGGAATTTCAATTGGGGGTCTTGTAAATATTTTAGAGCTTGAGGTGGAGCTTGATCTTGAGGTGGGTGATAAGGAGGAGCTCGAAGAAGACCTTGATCTCGAGGTAGATGATGAGGAGGAGGAGCTCGACGAAGGCCTTGATCTCGAGGTGGATGACGAGGAGGAGCTCGACGAAGACCTTGATCTTGAGGATGATGGTGAAGAAGAAGTTGAACGTGAGCGAGATGTTGAACGATCCATGATGGGTGGTGAAGTTGTCTTTTCAGGGATGATCAGGGCCATTAAAAGAGCCTGACGAAGAATTGAACCAGCAGCCGAAGTCGAGGGTGATGCAGAAGTCGAGGGTGATGCAGAAGTCGAGGGTGATGCAGAAGTCGGCAGTGATAACGGGTGTGACTCCATAGTTCTGAGTGTGAGCAAGCACAAGCAGCAGAATGATCTTACCAGTGATGGGAAGCCTCTTTTATACCCAATATAAGTGGAAGGGGGGGGGATCGAGATAGGTTATGGTTTAAAATATTAATCTTTCTATATGTGACCAGACAAAAGTTTATAAGTCCTGTCAGTGGGTCAAGGTCATCTGAACTTGTTGCCAAAGCGGGGAATAGAGCACAAATTGGTGCTCTATTCCCCGCTCTGTATTAGAGGACAGGTAATTACAAGCAATGATTTTAATAACGAAAAATAAAGAAAAAAAACCCCTACAAAAGAAAAATCACAACAGTTTCTCAGGCTAAGAAAGGTAATGTCAACCGGTTTACATGGCCGTATTGACAAGTCCGGTTTTCAGGGCCGAACCTTATTGTCAGGGGGTTAGGAAAAGGATGAGAAACAAATTACATTACTTTGAAACAAACTGGTCAGTTAGAGTTAAAGTTAATTTTACAAAGAACAATCAGTATCACTGAAACCCAGTCGGACGTATATCAGCGAACGGGCGTCAGGATACTGCGGTCAGTTTAACAAAGGTCACAACAGCAACACTGAAACCCAGTCGGACGTAGATCAGCGAACGGGCGTCAGGCTACTGCGAACCAGTGTTTTGACCAAGGTAGTTTACAAAGAGCGACATTTAAATTACTTTGATAACAAACCCCACGGATATAAAGACTTTACCCAGGGATAAGGATGTGTAAGGAAGGTACATATTTCATCATTAAATAAAACACTTGAAACCAACACCAACATTCATTAAACTAACTACATTAATTAGCAGCAATCTACAAGCGATAATCTAACAAACAAAATACCATGCTTAACAAACTACCATACACATGCAAAGGCGCGGATCTCTTAATTGCGCGTCGGGCCCAACGCACACTTAAAAGACCTACGCTGCAGCAGAATGCAACCCGGACGGACGTAGATCACGAACGGGCGGCAGCCTACTGCGAAGAGACTGCGGACTGCTCCCGCTTATAAAGGCGGCGGTCAGTGGTGGGAGGTGACTCCGCCCCGTGACGTCGGGGGGGGGGGACCTTGAACATGACCCAAATCGGGGGGGGGGACCTTGAACATGACCCAAATGGGGGGGGATGTGTCGTCATGAAGGGAAGGGGAACCGGATGTAGACCGGTTCTTAGCTTTCTACCCGTATATGGAAATGTCAAGGTTACACTTGGCGAGCCGCTTTGCTCCGCCGTCTGCAACCTCATTCCAGCTTTGTCTCTCGAACTGGAACTACGTGCCGATCAGCAGCGCTACGATGACTTCCCCTGTGAGCCTCGAGAAACTGCGACGTCTGAAGGAGTCCCTGAAGGAGACGGTTGAGAGAAGAAGTGGTTTTAAGAGACCAACTTCTTTCAAGGCCACAATAAGAAGAAATTTTAAGAACCATCCGCTCTACTTCAACCAACATCCGTCATCTGAGCATCGACCTTCGACTTCGACTACAAGTCAGCCTCGGCCTTCAACTCCACCTCTCACCGTGGATGAGGTGATGGAGCGGACGAGGGTGTTGAAGGAAGAAGAATTAGTCACTCCTCTAAACTTCACATCACTTAAATTTAGAAAGTTAAAAACAAATATTGAATATAAGTTTGTGGCAAGGCTCAGCGGAAACAGCTATATTTTGCAACATAAAGATTTTCACTTCAAGGTCCAACTGCCTCATTCCCTGCCGCAACCGCCTAGAATCCCATCCGAAAAGGAACTGTTTTTCGTCAGACAAGAGGGCAAGGCGCATTGGTTAATTAAATAAATTGACACATCCCTTGTCCATTTCCTCCACCTCGACTAACCGCAACTCCTTCAGGACTCCTCTTCATGGCACCAAAAACGGTCCTTTTCAGGACCACCCTAAGCATTTCAAGTTAGGGACTTGGCCTGTACATAGGCAGGAGACTGTTAGTCTTATGTTTGTGTGCAGCCCACTTTGTAAAAATTTCTAAGTCCCAAGGTCCTTGACCTTGACCATGACCTTGAACATGACCCAAAAAAGGGGGGGGGGAGGGTCCTTGACCATGACCATGACCTTGAACATGACCCAAAAAAAGGAGGGGGGGGGTATAATGTTTGTGCAAAGTATGTCATGTGGGTACTCAAATTACGCGGATTGATCAGACGAACAAGTTGGTGCAAACAGAATTCAGATCCGACCAAGGGTATAGCGGTAATAGCTAAAAACAACTATTTAGAGGGTCTAACCTAAATAACTTCTTTATTTACGGTTTAAAATATATTAAGTGGGTACTCAAATTACGCGGATTGATCGGACGAACAAGTTGGTGCAAACAGAATTTAGATCCGACAAAGGGTATAGCAGCAACAGCGAAAAAACAACTATTTTCAAGGACAAACCTAAATAACTTCTTTGTTTTGGTTCAAAGTATAACATGTGGGTACTTCAATTAAGCGGCTTGACAAGCCAAACCAGAAGGTGCAATCTAAATGTAAATCTAACCAACAGTATAGCATCCGTAGCGTAAAAACGATGGTTTGAAGGACAAGGTAACGTTGTGGTGGGGGTTAGGTGTCTATCATACACGATAACGCTACATCATTATTCTTCCAGCTCTTGACGGATGAACATCTACCTAGAGGGACTGAAAAATGTCGCAGTTTTACAGGAACATGAGGAAGGTGACCTTCAGTAGTCCCCTTGACACTACTTTCTACTTCCCTGACAATGAAGACAGAAGGTCTACACTTTTAGTGGACAATGAGAGGTTTCGTCGAAGAATAATCGAGGTTGAAACACTTTTAACCAGTTGTTTGCTACGCAAAAAGAACCACATGAATACATGCACCGGTTTAGATCATAGTAGCTGTTATACTTATACAGCGTTGAAGCGCAAACATTATTGAAGTTTTTAGTTACGGAGGTAAGGTCTTGTCAGTCTAAGAGCTAAACCCTAACTAACACATGTAAACGAGTTATTGTGCGATGTAAAACTTGGTGGGGAGACTGGTGTAGTGGGGGGACTGGTGTAGTGGGGGACTACCATCTGCCGCACACTTGCCACCTGCCGCCTGCCACCTGCCACCACCCATCTGCCGTCCACCATCTGCTTCGTTCTACTACACATTTACCCCCACCATTTTGTTTGATACCAAAACGCTAGCTAGCGAATAGTCAGTACACCTCCGGCTCTCGACCGGTGAACATCGAGCTCTCCGAGACGCTCTTCACAAAATAACAATATCATTTCACTCAAGATCTGATAGATGTTTCTATTTCATTGCCGTCAGTTATTATTTCCACCTGACAGCAATGAAATGCAAACACCTAACAGAACAGATAGGTGTCGAAGTATCTACCGTCTTTCTTCAGAAAGCAAAGTGATGGCCGCAACTCGTCCGGATCAACAACATCGATGACAACCAACAACGGGGAACTATTGTAAACATGAATTATTGTAAATAAAATAAAGTAATATTTGTAATATGAATTATTGTTAATAAAATAAAGTAATATTTGTAATTGTTCTACCTCGCACTCGTATCATTCGATTGTTTCATTCGATAATTTTCATTCGATATTTATTATCGATTAACTATCGAATCACAATCGTTTTACGAGTGCGAGGTAGATTTTTTTTAAAAAACTTCACCGTGACCTTGAACTTTGAACTTTTACTCATTTCGTCACAAAACCACCTACGTCACTGGCTCAGCCTCAGATGACGTCTTTCATGACTCAGCGCTTCAAGTCACGTACCGGAAGCTGTCAATCACTTGGCCCAAAAGTCCCCTTTCCCTACTACTGAATGATTTCTTACTTTTATTTAATATGTAGCAGGGGGAGGGTAAAACATTATATTTGGTTGTTGGTGCGACCATATGTAGCGGGGGTTAGGAATGTTATGCTACTTGGGGTGGTGCTAATTGGGCTGCTAATTGGAATTGACATAACTATACCGGGGAAGAGGGGCGTACTAATCTGGGGTAATAATTGGGTAATACAACTGTATGGTAATTATAAACTGGAATCTGGGCGTGCTGACTCTGCTACTGGTTTGGCTAATTTAGGACTAGCCAACTAATTAGGCAGGCCAAGGTCTGGCCAAGCCATGTGGTGCTAATAAGTACTGAAAACTAATTGGGGGTTGGAAAACGTGACTGGGTGTCCAGAGACCTATGGATCTTTACCAGACCAGAATGCTATACCAGCCAGCTCTGATGAGGGGTTAAACTATTAATAACTAATAAATATCCTTCCAGACCTAATAGTGAAATTGTTATAAGTGTCTAAACCTGATAAAGTGATAACTGTATTGGATAATATATGAATAACTAAGTTCCTGAATCCAAGCAATGATAGTTAATTAATTAATTAATTGTCTTCTGAGTAGAGGAAAAAGCTGAATCTAACTTGTTAAACCAAATGCGGTCGAGACACGAGGTCCCGACCGATTTGCAAGTCCTACATATTCCTGTTGTTTGAGGCTTCCCTAAGGGATTGCCCCTTCTAATTGTAGTCTAGCCTGCCATTCCTGATACTAAGGACTTATAAATTAAGGTACTTAAGCTTTTGATGGTGTATTAATCCTGACAAGGGGCGGGGATGGTGCCAACGCTTCAAGGCTGCATCGACGAAAGGGGGCGAGAGACGCCACCGAGAATCGCCGTTAAAGGTTCAAAAGATCAGCTGGCTCGACACCGCTGATGGCGTTTGGAGCGGTTATGAAGGACGCCTACACTATATAAAATAGCGTGACGCTTAGCGTCACAACCACCCCCCCTAAGGCCAAAGTGAAAACGAAAAAAGTTTGTTGGAAGGTGGGTGAAGGTGTGGGTTTGATGTAGGAGTTTGAGAAATTCGCTCGGTTTTGCTCCCTCTGTCATGCTCGTGGTCCCGAGATATCATGTTCCCGGTTTTGACTCAGGGGAAGCCGCGAGCAGACGAGGAAAGCTCAAAAGCCAGCACCAGTCCGACTTCGTCTTGGAACCTCGGTCGCCGCGTTTCTTTTTTTGGGGAAGATTGCTATTGTTTATTTTGACCAACCACGGCAGGGATCGGGATCCACCCCCCCTGCAAAAGGAGGATGGGTTGTAGGGGAACGACAGTTGAATTTGGCCTAACGTACCTGACTTTAATTGAGAACAAAATTGAAAACTGAGTGAAAAAGATTGCGTTAATTGGTGTAAAAGGGACGGACATCTGCACGCACAAAAATTTTGTATTTTTTGTTTGTTTGTTTTTTTTTTAAGCTATTTAGTTGTTGGATGGATTAAAGTATTTTTTCACTATGAAAACTTCATCGAAGAACTTGAGGTGGAGATGTGAGGTGAACTGAATCAAAATGTTGAGGTTGCTGTGATGACCGAGAGGAGGACTTGATGAGGTTGAGCTGATGGAGCAAGTGGGCTCTGGTCCGGTGTAGGCAGTAGCGTTGGTGGCTCGCAAAACGTCCGGATCACCGCGCTGTGGTTGAAGGTGGAGCGCTGTTGGTGAGGATAGTGTTGCGGTTCTGCTGGGCATCAGGGTGTTTTGTTGCCGCTCTCCCGGTATCGTCAACTGGGTGTCTAAGGTCTATTTGTAGCTGTCATTGGGGAATCACTATTCACTTTAATTCACTGGGAGTTGTCCGGAGTCACTGAGTTTATTCGGGCTATAGTATTTTGCTTTAAAAAGTTTGGCTTAGATTTGACTGGTTGGGTTTAAATTATCATTTTTTTTTTTTTTTTTTTTTTTTTTTTTTTTTTTTTTTTGATTGTGCAGGTGTCTAACTATGTAAAAAATACTTGGGGAGAAAGATATTGTTGAAAAGAAAGATTTAAGATCATTGGAGTTGTAAAAGGGAACTGTCGTGTTGGAGTTGTTTGACGGTGGCTTGCAAGGCGGCGGTCCGATCACTGACGGGTTGGTCGGTTCCTAAAGGGAAACCGAGGGATTGACCCATGAGTGGCGCCGGGTAACCAAGGTTAGACTGGTGGGGCTCGCGGAAGCCGTAAGAAAACTGTGAAGTAAGGAGGTTGGAAGGATGTAATTAATTTAATCTTGAAATGAAACATTTTTTTTTTTTTTTTTTTTTTGAGAATTCGCATGCGAGACTTTTTGGGCAGGCGATTGCTTGCGCAGGGAGAATGGCGCATTTGGTAGCTGTGTTGAGCGGTGATATTTCAGGAAAGGGTGCTTGGGTCTAAAGAGAGTCGAATGATGCACTTTCCTTTCCTGACAACTTGTCGGGTTCAACCGTTATTGGTAGGTGGTCCAGTTTGGTGCCTACTTAATATATGTAAATATTATAAAATTCTGAAACTTAATAAATTGTATCACCTTGTTAACATAATCTGAAGAATTAAATATATCTAGCATTTCTTTAAAATAATCAGAGTTTTCCCTAAACCTAACTACTACTACCTTAGTGACTAATTAAGCTAGGAAGGCTGAAAATGAAATAAGGGTTACGATAAGAAAGAAATAGAGAAGAGTTTTGTCTCTCAACACACGACTGATCAGGTCGCCACAGAAGGTGCCACCACTGGGCCCTTTCCTGCGGAGGTAAAAGAAACAATAATAAAAAAAAGGTAACCAACCGCAGAAAAGTCATTTTCAAATCACAAAAAAAATTCTTTACAAAACCCAGTGTGGGTGTCGTAGACGAAAAGGGAGGGGAAAGAGAGTTTGCCGACAACGCACGGGGGAGAACGTGTAGGGCAGCCCATCAGCGAAGGATACCCTTAGACTCACAATCCCCCGGGCGTTGGCGGGGACAGCGACAGATAGAGAAAACTTAACCTAATATCACTTCGGTATAGCGGTTCTGGTCTGGTAAAGAGGTAATTACTTTAAAACTGTGGTTGAAAAAATCTTTTGAGTTGTGAGACATGGGCGCTCCTAATGAGTTTGCCCGTGGAAGGGTTTAACAGTCGTGCAGTTACGGGTGAAGAAAAGGAACCGATAACACATGGCTTAGACCAGACAGGCAGCAGCTTCTTGTTGATTGAATCGGCAGCTTTGCTAAGATGATGTTCCCTGAACATGACCCAATCACCGGTGTTGAAAGGGTTGGGCAGCTTGTTCAGGTCGTATTTGCGCTGCCGACTCTGCCTAGCTTTCTGGAGGTTTTCAACGGCCTTTTCCCACTCTTCTTGTGAAGATTGTGGGGAAGTTTGGCCGTCGACTAGTCGGTCCAAGTTCCAGTGTAGCTCCAGGGGGGAAATATGTTCCGACCAAGGAACAAACGGGCTGGGGAAACCTTGGTGGATTCATGTCGTGCGGAATTAAAAGCGATCTGGAACCAGTGAAGTTCCTGGTCCCAGCGCTTTTGATGCTGGTTGTGAAATATTCGGATAGCAATTTTGATTTGTTTGTTCACCCTCTCGGCATGTGACGGGTTCGGGTAATACGGACTGGTGTAAATATGTTGGATGCCCAAGCCCATGCAAAGGTTTTTGATTACAACTGATTTGAAATTGGAGACGTTGTCAGAAACTAGATACTTAGGTGGGCCAAAAATTGAAAAAACTTGCTTGTTGAGAATTGCAGCTGTGGTCTCGGCTTTAGTATTCCTAACGGGGAGCATAAGGCAAAATTTAGAAAAGGAATCGACCACAGTTAAAATGTACTTATTTCTATTGAGAGAAAGCGGCAGAGGGACAATATGGTCGATGAAAATTTTCTCCCAAGGCTGGGTTACGATTTCGGAGGCCAGCTTCCCTACTTTAGTGTTAGGGGCCTGTTTGCACCTTTGGCATTTGACGCAAGTCCGTACCCTATCTGTAATATAGGCCTTGAGATTTGGTGCCCAGAAAAAGCGTTCGATACGGGCGAGGGTCTTACTGATGCCAAGGTGAGCCGAAGTAGGGGATTCATGATAATATGAAAACAGGAGATCAAAAAGCTTGGTGGGAACTACTACCCTGGGCTTGGTTTGGTTGGGTTGACGGTATAAAAGTGTATTGGTATCTACTGAGTAATTTGGGGGTTTGTTGGGTGATCTAATAATTTTCCTAAGATCAGGATCATCCAGTTGATGGCTGGAGATGTCCTTGAATACCTCAGGAAGAGAAAAGAGGGTCAAAACTGCTGGTGGCTGAACGGGGGGCGTGACTTCTGTTGTATCAGTGTTTTCAAAAAGACGGGAAAGGCAGTCGGCAATGACATTGTCCTTGCCGCGAATGTGGTAGATCTTAAATTTGAAAGAATTGATGAAGGAAACCCAGCGAGCGATTCGCCCCATCTGGCGTGGGTGTGTTAGAAGCCACGTGAGAGCCGAGCAATCTGAGTGGAGCTCGAACTCTCGGTGTTCCAAATACTGCTGGTATTTCTGAAGTGCAAAAACTATGGCCAGGCATTCTAATTGTAAAGTGGAGTAGTTGAGTTCATGTTTGCTGAGGGCTCGGGATGCATAAGAAACTGGGAAAAGCTGATCGCCGTGGGCTTGAAGAAGGACCGCTCCGATTGAAGAACCGGACGCGTCCGTGTGAACGACAAATTGCTTATCAAAATCGGGCATGCGGAGAATGGTTGATGAGACTAAGGCTGCTTTTAAGGTTTGGAAGGCTGTTACTTGGTCAGGTCCAAAAACAAAAGGAACGCCTTTTTTCTTTAAATGGTTAAGTGGCATGGTGATGGTGGCGTAGTCCTTGATGAAACGGGCGTAAAAAGCTGTAATTCCCAAGAAACGGGATAGCTGTTTAATGTTCTTGGGTGTGGGGAATTCGTCTATGGGTCGTGTCCTATCGGGGTGAATTGAAATGGTGTGATTAGAAAAAACATGGCCAAGGAATTGAATTTTGTTGGAAGCAACTGTCATTTTCTCTGGATTAATGGTGAGGCCTGCATCACGTAGGCGTTTGATTACTAGCCTAACCTTCTCCAAGTGGTCTTCAAAGGTGGAGTCACTATAGACGCACAGGTCATCAAAAAAGTTGTAAACGTACTTAAATTTAATATCGCCAAAAATTTTGTCAATCAATGAGGTGAGGACCATGCTACCAGACGCTAGTCCAAAAGGGAGGAAATTAAACTCATACTGTGCCCATGGTACAACAAAAGAGGTGAACTGCTTAGACGCTTCCGCAAGGGGAATCTGATTGTAGGCTGAATTTAAGTCTAACAGCGTAAACCAACGTGCTTGTCCCAAGTGCTGAAAGGCGCTTTCAATGGTGGGCATGGGAGTGGCGTCTAATTCTAGAATGGAATTTAAATTACGGTAGTCGACCACCATGCGCGTTTTCCCGCCCTTCTTGGGGACTAAAAATGCGGCGGAGGCATATTGCGAGGTAGATGGGCGGATGACTCCTTTCTTGAGGAGGTCATCAATATGCTGTCGCATGAGTTGAAGTTTGGGAGGGGCGTACTGGTAAGGTTTGTTGCGGATAATTTTGTGTTCTTTGATTTTAATATGATACTGCAAAAGGTTCGTTCGGCCTAACTTACTGGTGATTGTTTCTGGAAACTGAGAAATTAATTGTGAAACTGAAAGTTGCTGTTGGGGGTTCAAATTTTCCCCCATGACAGGATGATCTGGTTGTTCAGCAACTGAGGTACAAATAAGTGGAAAAGCTGTTGGGGACTTTGGGGATCCATAAGGGAAACTGAGAGTGTGTGTGAACATGTTAATAACTGCTTTAGTTTTTGTCAAAAAATCGGAGCCTATTAATAGGGGAACTGGCAAGTTATCCGTTACAAAAAAGGGAAAAGTCCAAGAGAGATGCTGAATTTTAAAATGGATCCTAGTAACAAACTTGAACCTGATGGGTTCACCCGCGGCAGATATGGCAGAAAAAGATGTCGGTTGTTTATCCACCACTGCTCTAGTATGGCGCTTTAGGAGCTGGTAAGTGTCGGAGGACAACAAACAAAACGAGGATCCGGTATCAATTAGCGCGTCTTTAAATAATCCCTTGAAATCGAGTGTGACGTAGCATAAGTCGTTAGCCGGTATACTTGGTGAACCCTTGGGTTTGTTAGTTATGGTTCGATTGACAGGCACCTGCTTTACCGTTTGAACCAAGGGAGGCGCTAAGGCACCTAACGGCGCCCCCCTCTGGCGTTTCCCTGTCCCTGATTTTGTGGAGTGAAGTTGCGTTGAGGAGTAAATTGGTTTGGAGCTTGAAAAGATCTGAATGGCTGCAGCTGGTTTTGGTGGTATGGAAACTGCGGAATGCGGGGTGCGTATGCTTGTCTAGAAAAATTGGGAAAATTCCTATTATCTTGGGCTGAGGGCCGTCGGTTGTCATGTCGAGAATTATTGTGATATGTGTGGGAAAAATTTGGAAAATCTTGCAGCTGGTGCCCGGCACTGTGGTGCGCGGTGTTTGGTTGCGAGAAGGCTTGGCCCTGCTCCAGAGCGCGGACCACCTGAACCCTGGGGACCAAGGCCAGGAGGTCTGTAAGACTACACGCTGCCGGAAAGGCCGCAAGAGCCGCCCGCGTTGGTGCATTGAGACCGTTGACGACTGTGTCGAGCACATCACGTTCAGAAAAATCGGGCATTAACAAGGATGAAGACGCAGAGATGCCCTCAATGAATTCGGAAAGGGACTCTGACGGACGTTGAACCCTGTAGACCATAGTGGTCACGATCGTGTGCCTAACTTGTGCGGGCAAGAAAAAGTCCCTAACGCCTTGCACCACCTGAATGAGCTTGCCGTGATCGGCGATTCCCTTTAGCCAGAAGGCTCTCAATTGTTCCGCAGTGCGGGGAAGAATCGCCAACAAAACATCTTGGTCGGCAAAGAGGTTCAGATTGGTGATTTTGGAGACCGATATAAGAAACTCCGCCAATTTGTGGGGGTCGGCACCAGTAGTCACTGGCAAGGCCCTAACCATATCATCTAACACCCTCATGGTACTGTGATTTGCGCGCGGAGGTGAACGGCAACTGGTCATAGCAGCGGCCACCTGTTGGCCCACGGCTAACGCGGTGTCCTGGACTAACTGGGCCCAATTCACAGCAGGTGAACGTCCGCTGTCAGAACTGGTGGTCGCGATATCGTGGGCGGTACTAGCATTACTACCAAGCTGTTCCTTGGTAGCACCAGGTGTCGTTGCCGGCGCCGATTGAGTTAATGGGATGGTAGCCGCGTCAGGGTTCGAAGCTGCGTTGGGGGCCAGAGAGGATTTATTTTCTGGTTCCAACTGCTGGGCGGTGCTTGGGGAGGTTAGATCTGGCCTAGAATTTACGGGTAAGGGTTCGGACCCACCATTCATTTGCAAGGTTTTAAGGTAGTCACTTAGCAGGGTCCTGTTTATAGACAACGTCGTAGAAGGTGTGATCCCTAATACGTGGCACTGATTGGTGGCATCCTGCGCATTGAGGGTGGAGACCCAGGAAGTGCCGGTAGGCAGCTCCTCGGGGAATACACCTTAGAGGGCATTTTCAAAAAAAAAATTATGAACAGGTATGGAGCTGCGGGAAAGAAAAAATATTTTAACTACAAGTACAAATTTTAATTACAAGAACACCGAAAGTCTAGAGGTTTTACCTCGTAAGCAATATTCACTGAAAAAATTCAATAGTAGTGCAAAGGAGCACCCGAGGTAACGCGCCCAACACAGAAAATGAGGAACTGTCCTAAAAAAAAATTTTTACAAAATTTCCTGAAATGCAAAATTTCATTGTGCTAGAGGAAAGAAAAGCAAAAAATTTGACCTAGGCCAAGCATTCGGATGAGATTTACCAAGAAATGACTTCTCTGGAGCATAAACAGTCGTTGCGTAAGACAAGGATGCGAAAAAAAACTACGTCGGTAACTGTGAAAGGGAATTTTCTATTACAGGAATTAACTTTCTAAATGCGTCGTTGTTGAAATGAATGCAATCACGACGCATAGAGTTCCCATAATATGCATGAAAAAACTTAATCTGATTTAATTCGTCGGGGAGTTCTATCACTCTTACTGAATCAGAACGTAGAGTAAGAAAAAATCTATTAACTTTGAGCAAACGGGCAAGTACTGGTGTGGAGTTACTTATCCTCGGATAAAACGGCAAAGTCATGAAAACTATTGCCATTCCAGGATAAGTTCGACGTAATATTCTCAAAAATGACAGAAAGGAATTCTTAAATACTGCTACATCTACATTTGCTAAAAAATCGTTGGTACCTAAGAAAAACAGTAAGGGAATACGTTACTGTATTGCAGAAATATTTAACTTCACAAAAACCTTGAGGTCACTTATCCTAGCTCCAGAGATGCTCTTAATTAAAATTGGCCGTAAAGTCCCGGTTAATGCCGGATTTGCTTGTGAAAAATTAGAAAATCTCCTGGCGTAAGAGTCGCCAAGGACCTGGACATCTATTAATTTGCTTGGCTGGCTCATATTTAAATTAAACTGAAGGGGAAAAGCAGAAAAAGGCCGACCGACACCAGAAGTGTCTATTTGAGAAATAAAATTGAGGTCGGTCCCCCTAATCCTATACCCAACAAAAATTCGAATAACAGACAGGGTCACACGTAATCTACACTAAAATCAAAATTGAATCTAAATGTGGGTCACTCTTAAGTCAAGAGAATCTGTACATTCAACAAAAACCCACTAAGTCGAGTATTTAATGCATTTAAGTGTAGAACAAGAAAACCCTAGGTATTACTGGAGTATAAAATCAAGACTAAGTTTCAAAAATAAAAAACTGAAGTTAATTTAAACTCACTGTTTAACTAGCAAAAGCAATGTAGATGCATCGAGCGTCGAACAAAACCGTTAACTTTAGGTTAGCTAACCGAAGAAGTTGCGAATGCATGATCGCCAACCGTGTGACGTCAGCTGTGACGTCTCGTTATGGGATACCTATTGGCAGATTCAATGCTCGCGCAACAATGCAATAATAAAACCCCAATGGATAAAAAACTTTATAACTGGCTTGCTTTAAAAAAAGCGAAGTATTACCAGCAAAAATAAAGGCTAGAACTACTTTATAACTGTAAATAAAAAAACCCAGAAACCCGGATGGCATTTCAGATAAACTGACCACTATAAGTGGCTGAAAGCTATAACTGTGGATTTTATCCCAACAAAAGAACTACATTAGTACTCATACATAACCTCATTCTGTATTTTTTTTAATGAAAAACAATAGGCTAAAGTCATCTAAACCTCCAAAAGATCCAAAATACAGCTTGTTGTACCTGGTCAAGTACTGGCTAATTCACAGCTATTGGCCAAAACAAGCCTTGAATTATAGCGCTACTTTAATAGTGGTAGTGAAGGTTACTTGGATTTAACTATGTAAAATTAGGCAAAATGAAATGTAAAATCCCTAATGTATTATAGTATTAGCCAAAAATACAAAATCTATTTCACTGCTGGCCAATTAATAGCTTGCTGTAAGGCCTATGGCTGGTATTTGGCTGGGCGGAAAAACTGACTTTAAACCCTGTTAAAAACTATAAATGGGTCTGACTTTCCTACAAAAACCTACTTTGTTACTCACATATGACCCTATCAAGTATTCCTACATCCTAAAATAGTAGCCTAAAACCACTTAACACCTCAATACAGGTTAAAAACTGACTGCAGTACAATGACCGCTAGGGCCTATAAATGGATTTCCCTATTATAGCTTCCCTGCCTGAATATTGTTATGCCAAATAGGTATTGAAGTTAATGTGTCTAGGGATGGCCAATATATTACACTAAACACCTATTTAAACTTAAAACACAAAATTTACAGCACAAAATAAATTAACATTGAGACAATGCACAGCACAGAAAATGGTACAGCACAGACACTGCAATAGTGTTGGTAATAATCACTGGTGAGATAGAAATATATTTTTATTGAGGGTATTATAATAAACAATCACTGAATTTAACACTTACAAGGTGTGATTTTACATTAAAATAAAAATGGTCACTGCTAGCAAAGAAAATACACCTTGTATTGACAAATGCATTGGATTTAATGAAAAACTGGGGAGCCTTTAAACCACTATACCTGGGACTCTCCACAGTATATTTTTAAGACCATATTTGCCACTTGCTTTAGGCTTACACTTTAATTATTACAAACACTGAAACACAATTCACTGTAACACTGCAGGCCGCAGCAGATGCCTCTTGTACCTATGCTGGAACAAACATAGACATGGAACAAACCTACAAAATTGGCCATCCTAGAATTTAATTTGGAAAAATAATTTGCTTAAAGCTAAAGTCCTAACAAACCCCTAGTGTCGGCGGTGCAAATTTTAAATTGTCCTCTACTCAGAAGACAAAACCCTAGCAAAAGCAATTTTTGTACACCCTACAGAGCTGACTGAAACACCAAATGGTCTGGGGTGTCCGCTACCATATGTAGCAGGGGGAGGGTAAAACATTATATTTGGTTGTTGGTGCGACCATATGTAGCGGGGGTTAGGAATGTTATGCTACTTGGGGTGGTGCTAATTGGGCTGCTAATTGGAATTGACATAACTATACCGGGGAAGAGGGGCGTACTAATCTGGGGTAATAATTGGGTAATACAACTGTATGGTAATTATAAACTGGAATCTGGGCGTGCTGACTCTGCTACTGGTTTGGCTAATTTAGGACTAGCCAACTAATTAGGCAGGCCAAGGTCTGGCCAAGCCATGTGGTGCTAATAAGTACTGAAAACTAATTGGGGGTTGGAAAACGTGACTGGGTGTCCAGAGACCTATGGATCTTTACCAGACCAGAATGCTATACCAGCCAGCTCTGATGAGGGGTTAAACTATTAATAACTAATAAATATCCTTCCAGACCTAATAGTGAAATTGTTACAAGTGTCTAAACCTGATAAAGTGATAACTGTATTGGATAATATATGAATAACTAAGTTCCTGAATCTAAGCAATGATAGTTAATTAATTAATTAATTGTCTTCTGAGTAGAGGAAAAAGCTGAATCTAACTTGTTAAACCAAATGCGGTCGAGACACGAGGTCCCGACCGATTTGCAAGTCCTACATATTCCTGTTGTTTGAGGCTTCCCTAAGGGATTGCCCCTTCTAATTGTAGTCTAGCCTGCCATTCCTGATACTAAGGACTTATAAATTAAGGTACTTAAGCTTTTGATGGTGTATTAATCCTGACAAGGGGCGGGGATGGTGCCAACGCTTCAAGGCTGCATCGACGAAAGGGGGCGAGAGACGCCACCGAGAATCGCCGTTAAAGGTTCAAAAGATCAGCTGGCTCGACACCGCTGATGGCGTTTGGAGCGGTTATGAAGGACGCCTACACTATATAAAATAGCGTGACGCTTAGCGTCACAAATAATGGTCCATACAAAAATTGGAAATGTTAGTGCATATTTCATTTTAATTATTAGTTTTCACCTTATGACAAATTCATTTAAAGAACGCTTTCTCTAGACGTTTGAGAGCCCAAGAAAGCTTGCTTTATCAAAACTTATGCCATAAATTTACATTAATCTATTGTTATGAAGAAAGTTTTCCCTTATAGATAAAATACTTGGCATTGGATTTGCATTAATCAGAAGCTTTTCTCATGGTAATTCAGCTAATAAGTAGTCGAATTCTGTTTAGTGATTAAATTGGTTTAACAAATCAATGGGGCAACAGTTTAAAGTATGTAAACATATAACAAAAGTTGTTATCACACAGTAGAGTAATAATGATGACGATTTCAATAATATCAGTAACGTAATCAGAATTAACACGGATAATATACAATGCAAACACACAACATGAAGTGTAGATTATTAAAATAAACGGTTTCAGGAAACTGACACGTACTTTCTCCCTTTAAGCCTAACTTTAATGAGAAAAAAATTGTTATTTACTAAAATATAGAATTTAAAGCACGGTTGAATATACAGAAAATTTTCTAAATAAATTGTTTTCAAAAATATCCACCCAAATCCCTTTTATGGAGGCGCTATAGTATCCTTTGCTACACACAGTGGTTAAAAGAGTTTAAATGCCCCCTCATCCCCCCACAGGGTTAAGTGGCAACATATTTAGAACATACTCTTTTTGTCAATGCTAACTTGACCTGCATATAAAGTTTAATGAAATTGATCAGTAAATAAAAGATAAATAGTAATTTTTGTATTCCTCATAAGAATAACATTGGACAACGTACTGCGTTTACTGCAAAAAGAAAATTTAAATTTTCTCCGCAACCAGCAATCGTAGAATAGTAATTAGAAATACTAATTTATTTAGTTTTTCAGCTCTTTTTAATGGTGAATAGTAATCTTTTTTAAAATTTATGTTTTTTCCATGAAAAACAAAAAAAAAACTGAATTTTGGAAGTTTTAAGTCCTGTAATTTCCGAACCCGAATTTTTACAGAAATGCGGGTGGTGTAATTGTGTTGGAAACCTAAAGCTCTACAAACCACTAAAGTTTAATGCAGATTGTTAGAGCCGTTTTTAAGAAATTTGGATTTGTCATGTTTTTTGGCGATTTTTGGGGGATAATTCCCACCCACCCACACACACACACACACACACACACACACACACACACACACACACACACACACACACACACACACACACACACACACACACACACACACACACACACACACACACACTTTTTTAGGTTCAGGAAGCACAAAACGAATATTTCCGCTATTAACTCAAATTCAAAAATTTTGACGAAAACAATACTTTCTCCATTTACTATGTATAGGGGGAGAAAGTAAAAGGTTATATTAGTATTTGTAGGCGTAAACAATCTCAAACATGACTGGGAAATTTGAATAACGAAAAAACAGATGTATATAGTATTGGATATATACTTTGCTATTACAGAATCAAAATAAAAAGTGGCTTAAATATTCTGAAGGGAGACAAAGTACATTTGTGATTAAAAATCTCTTAGCATTTACATTCATAATTTAATTTTATTAAATTTGTAATACATTTTGTAGTTTAATAACGCTGCAAATTTAACTAATACACAATTATTAAACCAAAAAATTGTCGATGCCGATGTTGACAAAACCCAAACAAATTATATTCCGGGTATTATCTATGAATGCAACTTATAAAAGTGTGAATATTTAAATTAAAAATACCAACTTGTGTAAGTTACACCTGTTGTTATCTGGAACTTCTTGAATCGATTTAGGGTTATTTTATTAATTTTGGTAAAATTAAATTAATAGGTCAAGAATTAGTTTAAAATAATCAAATTGATTATTGTAAACTAATTCTTAGTAACTAAATATAGGTGCAACACGTAACACAACGCCATATTTTGTGAAGCTTTACTTTCCGCATGTGCAAACAGAATATTCCAATCTATTCGATCAGTAAACAGTTCAAAGTTTCACAAACAACACGGGTTTCATTAATTAAGTCTAGTGCACTTGTTGAATAGATCAATTACATTTTCACGAGTGGCATCTATGGCTCTGTAAGCAACGTGATGTTTTATGAGGCTGTTACGTTTATATTGCAGGCCCCAAACATTCTCTATTGAAACTAAGTGTACATTTGGAGGATTAGAAACAAAATCAACTTGTGTTGATCTAATCTGAATTACATTACTGTACTGAGTTAATATTCATAGATGTATTTGAATTCATAGATGTATTTGACGGTATTTGAATTCAAAATTTTTTAAATGTAAAAAAATGACAGCAAATTAGAGCTAAACAAAACTACAAAAGATAGAGTTTTTTCTACTATACACAAACACCATTTACAAGTTTATGAAGTGGCCAGGAATGAAAGCCTTAAAAGGTTACTAGATTAGTAAAAACTAATTTTTACAATGAAAGTGTACACCTTGCTAGCTGGCACAGTGCCCTTGTTACTCAGGGAACAGATGCGTATGATGCATTCTGTGGTTAACCTTTTTGATTATTTCAAATTATTAAAATATTTTTTATTTTAAATTCTGCTAAAAATAATACTAAAATACTTAAATATGATATGATTTCTTCTTTCCCCCTTGGCAGCTACCAAACTCCAGCTACAATGACGCTGTAAATACAAAATTAGTCAAAAATGCCTTCTTAAAGTGACATTCTTGATGATTTACTTATGGGTGTCAAGTTTAGTATTTATTACGTTAAATGACTTGATCTCTTGTCAATGTCCCACGTGGTTTACAAATTAAATATTTAAGTCCCTTCCGTGATTGAATTTATTCCTTCGAATAAATGATGTTGTATTATGCAGAGGGAACTGATTCGTAATAAACTATGGGATCAAACCCATTGTTTTGTATCTTAACGAAATTGAGGAAAGCTATCATTTTGTAGCCAGGTGCCCTGTAATGTGTGAATGTAGAATTACTTGGTTAGGGTTTTCAGAGCTTTCGTGAGACGAATTTCAAAGTTACTTTAACGGGGTTGATTGGATCGGCTAGCCCGAGACTATATATATAAGAACACAAAGGGGTTAAGGGTTTGGTATATATAAGCTTATATATGGCAATAATTCAAAACTAGAATTTGTATAACCGAGGAAAAATTGATATTAAGAAAAACATATTAGTAGGAGACCAAAAAGACTTAAGGCATACAAATTAAAAACAATCTAATTATTTAATGCTTGCTTTTTCTTGCTCTTTAGATGTTTAAATGTTTCCTTTTTTGTTTAATAGCACTCACTGTAATAAAACTATAACATTATGTGAGTGTTTTAACTGAGTTTTTATTTATTATCTTTTTTAAGCTACCGGGCTGACGGAATTTTGACCAAGCTGATAATGCGATAGTGGGTTTTATTTATTTATTACCAACCAAAATCATATATCAATTTAAATTAAGTCAAAGCTTAAATACTCAAGAAACAAAATTTAAAACCCGCCATAGTATATAAGCTGTGACACCATTTCGATTCTGTCATTCTCTTGAATGGGCTTGATGATAACCGGTGTAACTGGTTGAAATCTATCGTCTTGCACTATCCTTTATGTACAATGTAAATATATTTTGTGGTGTTGTGTGACTGTTTCAATTTTAGTTCTAAAAATGTATATCGTGCTACTCAATAAATTGTTTATTTCTTTTAAAACAGTGGATGTATTGCATGACCCGACCCAGCGTTAAATTACAACAAACCACATGGAACAAGCAAACTAATATACGAGTAAAAACGAATAACTTTTACATAGTAATACGAATAGTAGTAGTATTGACTATTCTGATGAATTTAAATTTACTCTGGAATAAAGTACCCAAAATGTATTACTCCCTTATAAACCCTTTTGAGATGAGTGCCAAAAACTTTTCTTATAAATTGTAAATGTATTGAATTAAGAGGTTCATATGTATTGGTTATCAGTTTTAGAAACTTCAAGTGTTCGCAGTTTTTTGTGTTTTTTCTTTCTCAAAAACATTGCTCAAATCTATATTATTAATACGCTACATGCAAACTTTGTAACAATAAGGCTTTTTTGTTTTAAGACTTATCCCAGCATATTATACACTAAAACGTGCGTCTAGGTGTGCAGATGTGTAAACTGGCTTTAGATTTTCGATTTAGGTCATAGAACTCTAAAATATCGCCAAAAACTTAAAGTGTGTAACACTTCCAATTCCCAATTCAAAAAACCCAGATGTTTCATTGTTTTTCTACTCAAATAATTGCAGCTGTTGTGGGCATTATGGGCAATTTACAAATACGAACACCTAAACCACGAAATCTGGCATTTATACTATTTCCATAGCGTAGAGAACCACTAATGAGGGAGTAGTGTGGGTTTGCCGGTTTTGGACCGGAAGTGACGTCATCCGGTCACGTGACCGGATGCGCTGAGTCATGAAAGACGTCATCTGAGGCTGAGCCAGTGACGTAGGCGGTTTTGTGACGTAATGAGGGAAAGTTTAAAGTTCAAGGTCACGGGGAGGTAATTTTAAAAAAGTACTACCTCGCACGCGTAAAATCTGATTGTGATTCGATAGTTTAATCGATAAGAAATATCGAATGAAACAATCGAATGAAGCAATCGGACGATACGAGTGCGAGGTAGTACTATTTCATTTAACTTTATTTTTTACTTTTCTTTTTATTTACAATAAGTTATGTTTACAATAATTTATGTTTACAATAGTTCCCCGGTGTTTGTCGTCATCGATGTTGTTGATCCGGAGTCGCCCATCCCCTTGTTTGTCCAATCGGCCCATCCCGACTGTGTGTTCCTTGCCTATTTATGTGACCGCAGGGAACACACAGTCGGGACGAGCAGCTCGATGTTCACCGGTTGAGAGCCGGAGGTGTACTGGCTATTCACAAGCTAGCGTTGTAATCGTACTAAATGGTGGGGGTAAAAGTGTGGTGGGGCGGAGCAGATAGCGGACGGCAGATGGCAGGCGGCAGATGGTAGGCGGCAGGTGGCAAGTGCGCGGCAGATGGTTGCTACTCCATTCGCCGCCAAAGTAATGCAAGCCGTCGCCGTAATTCTTGTATTTTATCTTGACGGTTCATTTGATATGTTTTACATCTACATATGCAATAGCTGAAACACCTGCACTTACGACAAGCTTTCCCGTCAACTTGATCGCCTGGTATTTTAAAACATTGCAACTCGCAACAATATGTCTTCAAATTGTTATCGAAAAATAAATTGTTCATCGGTGGCACCGACATATTAGCTGCAGCGTGTGTTAGACAAGACTGAGACTAACTTCACTGCTCCCTCTCTTTTATACCCCTTCATAAGTTAACCCTGAATGAAAGTTCAAGGTCATCCATTTGAATTTTAAAAAAAAGCAACACAGCAGTATATAAAATAATATACTGCTATGTTGCTGTTTTTTTTGTTTTTTCTTTTAATGTTATTCTTTTTTTTATTTTTCCTTTCTTTATTAAACAAACATTTTACAATACAATAAGCTTAAGTCTAACATTGATGACTAGAAATACAAACAGAGAAAAACAAATAGAGACATTATGTACAATGATGCATGATGTGCAGAGTGAGTTCCGTCGAGTTGTTGCCGCTTACACCGTGTGATACCAAATACAACGTCCCCGGTTGAATATCTCGCAAGTCTTCATTTTGTAGCAGTTGAACAAATCGTTTTGGAAGAAATACTTGAAACTTCGGCTCATCTCCTGGAGTCATAGGTCCTTCGCACAATGATACTAGAATTGCTTCTCCATGTGTGGTTTCCACTTTCTTGATGCTATGAATAATGTAATGTCTTTGTTCTTTTAGTTCTGAACATTTTTTAGTTAGCAGAAGGTTCGATTTCGAGTGAGTGTTGAATTGATCAACCAATGTTTGTAGATATTGTTGTGATGCCATCTTCGTCAGTGGTGGTGTCTTCTGTGATGTTGCCTCTTCGGAGTCTCGAATAATACTCGTGCTGAAGCGGTGTTGTCTCCTCGTATTTATAGGCCCCGCTACCCCCACCACATTTCTGTTCTCCGCTACCCCCACCACATTCCTGCATTTGTTTCAAGTAAGCAGCCAAACGATATGCGTTGTACAATGCACAGTTTGTTTGACCGTGTTTAAGATCTTTTGCAGCGACACAAATATTACCGAGATTAATGTTAAAGTCCTTACTGATAGTTATATCGAAAACATTACCGTGCGTATACTTTTGTATCCAGTTCTTTTTTTCTAATCCTCTTGTGTATATATGTGAATATTGTTTGCAAAAGTTAAACATAATACTGTGCAGATTACTGTAGCTTATAAATCCTTCATACCAATGTATGTGATGAAAGTAGTTTGTTATCCATTTGTTTGTACTTTTTGCTTTGGTGTTAAGTTTGTTAAAAGAAAAAGGAGCTTCAAACGTGAATGGGTAGGCTACAAATGTAAGCAAGTCTAAAATTACTAATTCCTTGATAATAAACCTATCGTCATTATTTCGAAATGCTTGAAATTCTATTACACAAGGCTTTACACTCACTTCTTCATCCCCTCCGCTCATCATGGCACCTAGCGATCAACTAAACTGTTTTCCACACCACGGTAGGTTAAATACCAGGCCGTACAGTTGCAGGCGCGTTGGTGTATATTTAACGTGGGCACCGTCCCCAATAGGCCTACCCCACGTGTGTTCTTCTTTACTAAGTCAAACTTTAGTCTTTTTTAACTTCTTCTTCTTGTGTTTCGTTTTCTTCTTCTTCTTGTTTCTCCGTTTCTTCTTCTTCCTGTGTTGTTTCTTCTGTAGCTTCTGTAGCGAGTTCTACAAGTGGTTCAAAATCCTTTAACTTTCTCCACATGCAAACTTCATGAGGTATTCTATTAAAAATAGACGTATCCACAGGTCCGTACACGATGGTGCTATCAGGTTGTTTTTCCAAAGTATCGACCAAATATTCTTTAATAATAGCGCTTGCAAATACCAACTGTCTCATGTACCTTGTAATAGGTTCTGTTGCGTAGTTTAAAACGTAGAATTCTTCACGTGACAGTAGAATCTTATTTTCATGTTGAGTCAAGTCTCTAATTCGCACTTGTAGTTGTCCGCGATGTTTAACAATATCGATTTCATTGTCACAATCCAAAAGTCGAATATGTGTTTTCCTTCCACACAAACTGTTAGTTAAATAACATTCTATTAAATGTACATGTTTCAAAAATGACTCCCAAGCATTTTGCGAAAATAAAACCTTTTTTGTTCCATGGTGTAGTATTACTGTAGGGGAATAATCCAATGATTTCATCAATCCAACTGATACACTTTTACTGATGCATGCTGAGATGGGGTAAAAGATTCGCAGAAAAACTTCAGTTAAAATGTGAGGAGGAATATTTTCTTCAACTTTCTTCTTCCTCTTTGGTACTACCTTTAATGGGTCTGCATTAATTTCCTCCTCTCTATCTCTTTTACCAAACTTTAAAAATGCAGTTATTTCCTTGATGATTTCTGCTTCACTAGTATTATCACGTTCCAATAACGGTGCTACCTCTGCATCACCTTGTACAACAGATGGAGAACTCATTTTGTAGAAGATGTTACCCATGCGCCGATAGACGATCAACTGAAGACCTGCATTGCATTGCATGAATCTGTAAATTCATTTTGTTTGGAACAATCAATTACAACAGTCGGAGCTTTCGATTCAAACTGAACGGGAGATAGTAGAGGTGTATTTGTTTTGCCGTAATATGAATTTTGGAACCTAGCGTACATGTCGTATAAAACACTGTATCTTTTCTTATCAAAAGAAATATTAAAGTTGTCGTAGGGAAAGAATTGCGAATTCAGGAACACTTTACAGTTTGTTAATTTACAATGGTCAAATTCACCAGCATTTTCAGTTATTATACTTTTCTTCTTCGTTTGTAATCCAAATATTACATATCTCGCTTTTTCCAAATGAGTAGAAGTTTTTACAGTCCATGTATGCCGTTGTGTTGTAGGTAAAACGGGGTATTCATGAAACTCCCAGCTTCTGAATGGCATTACAATGTCTCGATCTGATTTTAACTTTCTTAATAATGTAATCCTGTGTTCATCATTTAGTCGCACATGTGGTACTCTCCAAACAATCTTGTCTAATGTTAATTTCCAGTCTAAATTGGCATCAGTTGTTCCAGTAGCTGCTTTAATAATATCTTTATCGTTTGATGATCTTAATAAAACTAGTTCTTGTTTTACATTTATTATTATTCTTCTGTAGTCTTCAGCAAATCCTAGGAGTAATCTTAAAGGTACGTAGAAATCAAAGTTTCCCGAAGAGTCAGGAGCGATTGTACTTTTGTCTGGTGCAACCCATCCTGCAACAGCTAACAGATTCTTCTCATTTGGTGTTAAAGACGCTAATCCTTTCAATGTACTGGAAATTCCAACCTTTTTTGTTGAATCGACTGTAACTCCTGAAGTTTCATATCTAATCTCGTCAAACAAAAATGCCATAGGATTATTTATGAACGGAACAGTGGTTCCAGCAGTACCATCATTTTTTGTTACTTTTCCTTCAATATATAAATAACTTTCGCATGGAAGAGTATAAATGTCTTGTTGTTGTATAGGAATCCTAATTTCATCGTTATTGTTTAATTTGGACGAAGCGTAAGGGTTGTGCGTGTGATATTCCTTTTCCCATAAGGTCTCGTCGAATGTTGGACCCTGCGCTATATCCAGTATATCCATTGTTAATGACTTTTAATCCAATTTCTTCTAGAAAACGAATGTTGTCACTTGTTAACCCTTCTACAGCTGATGAGCTACTGACCTCTTTGCTTGTTGGCTCTCTCTTTTTAAATGATAACCCCATTGTCTAAGCGGATGATTTTATATGTATTCTTACAGTAATAGCTTCTCCTCTAAAGTCAATAAGGTTTCCGTCTTGATCCACTATGTTCAGCACGATGTCTGAAATGAAACTGGTGTTTAACGGTAGGTACACAAGGTTTTGAGGCTTTTCTACTATCTTGAAACCCGGTGCAACTGATGGGTAGAATGTGTGTAATATATGACGATTCTCTCCATCTCTGTAGGATCCTTGTATAATGTTACATGTAATGTCTATGCTATTAACTTTGATGATCGTCACAGTTTTATTCCCAGAATGAGTTTTATTAGGTTCTAATACTTTTGTTTCCTTAGAAAACCCCAATAAACTACCAATTGAATGTTCTTGACTAAAATCAATATAATACTTAGACGTAATTTCGGCTTTCATTGTATTGTTATTGCCTTTTATCGTTATATTTTCTTTTCCCATATGTTTTTGTATAACTTCATTTATATTATCAATTTCATAAGCTCCTGTTGGTAAACTGAATTCTTCCAAAGCTGAATACTTTCCTTTATCATCTTTTGTCTTGTAATAATGTATTTTGTTATTAATTCCTTCACTAACGTTTGGAATAGAGTTATATGTTGTTAAATCCAATAATGCGGCTTCCCATAGTCTTCCTTTTTGCAAACGTAGCGCTGGAAACAGAATACTGCGCAAAGTACATGAGTTACCGGTTAATGGCACTGTATACGAGGACATCTTAAAGTTGACTAACACTTTTAGCTAAAAAGTCTAAACATAAATGACCGCAAATGGATGTATCATCAGGTTGCTTTCTTGTATGATTGTAAAAAACATTTTCTGCCGCACGAAAGTATTGTTGAAGTTCTTTCGGTGGTGGAAGGTCTCCAAAACTGTCGAAATAATAAATGGTTTTACCAAGTTTCTTGTAACACACCCAATGAGTGCCTAATCCTTCACTATTATCCAAATTTACAATACCAGTCTCATTTTTCCACATTTTAACCGGTAACTCATCTTTCATAAATACTCCTCTAAAAAATGGGATTTTCAAACAAGAAGCATATGTAATCAGTTCTTCATTGGTCAATTTTTTGTTTTTAATTATTAATTGCTCTTTCTTATTTGATACACACGATACGGTCTTAGGTATAATCCTCCTCCCTTTTTTATCATTGACCATATTGTTGGTTTCTTTTTAGCTTTACCACTGGTAGATCGACGTTTTCTTCTGATATTACCTCCTTGTTTTTTAGCGGGTTTTTTCCCACGCCTTCTTCTCTTTACTCCTCCAAACGTAGTTTTTGCTTTCATTGCTGCTGTTACTGCTAAAGACGCTGCTTTTTCACCAATACTCGCGTCACTAGATTTTACTCTTTGCCAAGCTTTCTCAGTAAGTGCTTTATCCGCTATTGATCTATTTTTAGTATCACCAAATTTGGAATACGCTATATCGTGCTGTTTACAAGCCTGATCGAGCTTATTTATTCCAGGATCTCCTCTAGCAAGACGTTTCTCTAATTTGGTTCCAGGACCACAATATTGATATCCTCCAGGTAAGTGTAATTCCACAGGTAATAAATCAATCGCCTTGTTAACTATAGCTCCAACCGGTTTACTCAATAGAGAAAATGCTGTTGATGCAATTCCCCTTCCTCTCTGTAATCTCTCTCGATTATGACTGATGCGTTTAACCCTCGACATGGCTATTTATAGCAAAACTTACAATCAGTAGGTGCACTCTATAAATGTTTTACAATGAATGTAATATCAGTTTTGGTTTCTTGTATTATATACTGTTTAAAATCCATTTATTATATCGAAATGGATTTATTAATTAAATGTAGACATATTAAATAAAAGTAGTAAAAATAGAAATAAGCTGTAATTGAAGATGTTCCAGATGTTTCTCCGCTGGTGATGGTATCGTTGTCTTCGGTAAAATGAATAAACTTTAAATAGTTGTCATGTTCCCTTAGAAACTTGCCACTTAATCGTTGATAATTGAATAACACATCCCAGTCTAGTTTATCTTTAAAATTGTCAATGTAATTCTCAGAGAGATTTTGATATTTACTTATTACTTCCCAACAGTTATTAAAATTCGATGTCATCTCTACGAGGAAGTCTTCTGAAAACTGTTGTCTTTGTAAAATATGGATCCAGTTAACTCTGTGAAAATAAATTCTTAACATAGTCATTGTAAAGAGGTAATGTATGGAAAGTTGTTCCCAATCCATATATCTATCAAACCGTTGAACAAAACCGTCTGTCAACACTCCTTGGGGAAATCTCGGCTCTTGAGATATTAAACTCCACGCAGTAATATTGGATTCCATCATCCTCTCTGTATCGTCTCTCGAATATGACTGATGCTTTATCCCTTATCATGGGGGGTATTTTTAATTCTTTTTTCTCTTATGTAATCTTCATTGTTTTCTGTTGGTTCATTAATCACATTCACTTTATCCTCCTTTCCTAATGTCTTGACTTTAGAAAGCTTAGACGGTTTATCTCGTTGATTAGGTTTCTCTGGATTGTGTATATTTTTCCAGTCTAAATAATTGTGACTGTCAACAACTGAAGCTGCATCTCTTCCTGAACCTCGATGGATATAATGGAATAGAGCTGCACCAAACCTTTCCAAATGTTTTTCATATTCCGTAGTCCATTTCTTGTGTACAATATCAAACATTTTCTTATTTACAGCGTCTCCATCCTGCTCACAATCACCTACATTTGATAATTTTAATTTTTTTACATCATAGCTTGTGTCAGTTTTATTCCTTTTGTAAATCGTTAACAATTTTAGAGTAGCTAAATTTACTGCTTCACCATCATAAATGGGATATTGTATATCGCTTAACCTTTTACCGGAAAACCCCCAATGATCTTCGTGTACAGTTGGGGTTCTTTTTTTCATGTACTGTACCGTAACCGCATCAGACGACATAAGCGGATCACCAACATTTTGAACTACTTTTCCTTCAAAATTATAGTTGCCGTCAGATGTTAACGGAAACCCAGCTCTTTTTTCACTATATCCAGATTTTACTCCAAACTCGGAATACCGTCCAAACTTGTCCACACTCATGATGTAACTGAATCGCTATCGTTTAGGTTCTTATTATATATATATATATGCGTCTACTGAACAATTATTCCTTGTTTTCGCAGTTCATCAAACAAAGCTACCCATTCGTTTTCTAAACCAGTGTGCCCGGCTTCCATGGCTTCATGTAATAAACTCATTCGATCAACTAACTTATTTATATCGTTGTAATATATTATATTAGTTTTATACAAATTTTTCAATAATCCCCTTCCAGATGTGGTAGGATCAGTTGTTTTTCTCTTTTTATGCAAAACATTTAATTTAGCAGAAGATAAAGCTCTTCTTTTAATTTGAGCTTTTTTTGATTTTGAGGGGAAAAGACTAGATATAATACTTGTATATTTTATTGACCGATTTCTACGAATAGGTAGGTCTTTGGAATACTTTTTTCTATGTGCATTTGTATACTCTAATATATTTTTAAACAATTGTAAATCCCTTTTAGTATATTTACCAGGATTATTTTTAAAGATAAGTTCAAACAAACCTTTTGTACCTTTATATTTCTTATCTCCAATAACTATATCATCATTTTCGTTTATATCTAACTTGCTATCTCCAATCATTAATCCTTTATCCTCTATTCTAGCTCCATAGGTATGATAACTTCGATTAGCATGTGCGGCGTGTAACATTTTTAACGTATATGTTCTTCCAAGTGTTCCTTTAAACATAATATCCGTGCCTAATTTGCTTAAGTTGGATGGGTTAATATCCTCTTCTTCTGCTCTTGTATCTTCTACACTTGTATCTTCTGTACTTGTATCTTCTGCAATATCCTTTTCATTTAAATCCTCTATATCTCCGCTTTCTTCATACTCGTCGCTTTCTTCAGATGTATGTAACTGGCCAAAACCTTCATCATTCTGAAATTCTTCTTTATATTTGGAAATTGGTAGCATTTTGTCTCCTTCGAAGCGAATTGAAGGTTTTTCCATATTTTGTGCTAATTGCTTTAAAGGTTCAGTAACAGGTTTGAATGTTGTTTCTAAAAATTGCTCTCTTTCATTTATACCTGATTTTAAAGCTCGGTTTTTTTGTCTAATAGAATCACTAAGTGATTTTATTTCCTTTAATAGCTTTTCCTGGTTAACCATATTCACACCTTGACGACTTGTACAGTAATACCGCTAATCAGTGTATTAAAACGAATTTATCAAAACCTATTCTATAACGACCATCTTTTATAGCATGATCTTTCATAATAACCAAAAATCCATACTTTTCCACCCATGCTTTTCCGCAAAGTTCTTTAAACTTTTCAAATGGCATATCCGCATTCACATGATCGTTATATATATGTTTTAGGTTAGTATCATCTTGTTTGAATACAATCAGAATATTTGCATTATCTCTGATAAGTTGTTTTGGGATTTTGCTATAGGTTTGTCCTATATATATGCTGTCGATGTTATTATGTCTTCCCATGGCAAAGTAGTTTCTAATAGTATCCTGATTTTCACAAGATACATCGTCAAATATAAATACAGAATACGGTTTCGCTTCGTTTGGTTGCATAATGCTATCACTAGCGTTAAATTTGGAAAAATTAACATCAGACACATCAGATAGGATTTTATCCAGCAATTGATACTTTGGTTGATGTAGAGACTTTGAAAAAATATATAGGTTATTAAACCTTAATCCCTGCGGATTAGTGATCAAATTAAAGACACCATTGGTCTTTCCGCAGTTTGAGGGGCCACTTACTATACATCGAACAGTGTTTGGAAGTAAACTACCGTGTTTACCATTGTTGATTTTAACGTTATCCACAGTTAAATAATCTATGTTATTAATATTGAATCGATCTTTATGGTTAATAATCTCCATCCTGCTCAAAGGTTAACGATGAAATGAGTTGCTTGCATTAAACCAAGTCCTTTATAGGTATCCATGAATCCTCAGTTTTGTTAAACCCTAACCACCGCACTTTAACTGCGTCCTTTTTTCTTTGTAACACTTTTTCAACAAGATATACATCACCTACTGTTGACTTTAACATTTCATGTCCATAAAATGCACCTTGCAACAAATCTCCTTTGTTATCTTTTAAGATATACGTTTCAGGTACAGTCGGTTGCACTTTATACACTGTAAAAACTTCATTCGTCCAATTGGGAAGGTATTTCTTGGTAAACACTCCCTTATAGTTACTAATCCGTACTTTATCACTTACATTAAATTTTCTTGGCTGCATTTTTTCTACTTTAGGCTTTGTATTTTTCTTTATGCGTTTTAATACATCTTTTGCATTTCTTCTATTTACTTTGTTAGGTTTCATACCGATAGTTCTATGAAACCTGTTGTTATAATCATTTATTAATTGTGGTAAAACATCATACCATACGTAAGAACCTCTTTTTGAAAATTGTTTATACAGTGCTCCTTTTAAAGTTCTATTGAATCTTTCTACAATAGCTGCTTTTTTCTCTGAATTTGTAGAATAATGATTTATTTTATATTTATTCACTAACTGTGCAAAGTTTGTATTAAAGTATTCTGTTCCATCATCAGTTTGTAAATGTTTAATTTTGTTTTTATCTCTTTTTATGGCTATTTCCATGGCTTCTGTTACGCTTTTACCAGTCTTGTCCTTTAGAGGCAAAGCGTCTGCAACTTTTGTAAAACAATTAATAATTGTGAGTATATATTTGAATCCTTTGTTTATTCTGCTATGCGGTCGCATTTCAATTAAATCCGCTTGATATAGATCATTTATCCCTTTTATAACAGTATTTCTTCTTGGAAACTTTATTCTTGCAGGTTTGTGTAGTTCATTAATAATCTTCTCCTTCAGGTCTGACATGATGGTTTCACGAAGGCAGCTGATATGGTATTAAATATTCTTTGGTATAAATCTGCTTATATATATATATAGTTCAAGGTCATTCAAAACTTGTGTAAAAAAAGGGGAAACACAGCTTAACATTGCTGTGTTTCCCCTTTTTTTACGGAAAGGAAAAGGATAAAGGATCTAGGACGATGAAAAGGTTACTCGTCAATAGGGTTGAGGGAGTAGTGGCCGAATGGCAATGTGTTGATTTTGTCTGGAAGGGTTTGTCTTTTGTCGTCATTACAGGATAGCGCCTTTTTAACTTCAGTCACGCTGTACAGCTGATGGTTAAAACTTCTGATGGTGTTGAATTTAGCTGTAATGATGTTATCCTCAAATAAGCATTGCTTGTAGTGTTCAAAATGCACTTTCTTCTTTAAATATAAACTCTTTACACCTTTAGCTTTCTTAATATAGCTATTCTTCTTTTCTTCTTCTTCTTCTTTTTCATTATAGAGTTTCAAAGAATATAGTTTAGACATCAGTGCAACAATCTCTTCAAGTAGAACACCATTAGCCTCATCCTTGAATTTGCCTAGTACTTTTTTGTGTCTGCCATTGTCGTAGTTTGGATGATCTTTTGGATAATCGGAGAAATCAAAGTCGTTCTTGTAAATAAATGTACGTAAGTCTTTATACATGTCCAATGTTACTATGCGATATATGAAAGCGTCAGTGTCCATATATGTAATAGATATATTTTCTCTTCCGTAGAACGCCACCATTTTGTTGTAGTGAAAGTCGTACATGTGTGTTTTTGAGATGTCCAAGATTGACATGCCTATTTACAAAGGACGATCCATCTTCACACTCGTCTTCTTCATGGACACTGCTACAAGTTTTTCATTAATAATTATAGATGTTCCAAAATTTGGCTGCTGTACTAGTTTCTGTAATTTTTTTGCGTCGGTAACAAGTTTAACATTTTTATGTCTTCTTTTGTTTTCCAATGTTTTTCCAAATATCGCATTATTCATTAATTTAAAGAAATCTTTTTGAAAGTCTGATGTAGCTGCTGCTCTTCTGATGGTATTTGAATCAATGTAGGGTTTCAACCAGCATGATTGAGAAAATTCCAAAACTCTATTAATTTTTGTTAGACGCAGTCCTAATTCGATAGCTTGTTGAACCACCCAAAAGTGAGCCACGTAGCGTTGTTTATTATTTAATGTCATCATTAATTTGGGGTGTTTTCCAATTGGTGAAATTTCTGTTTTAGCAAGAAGTGGAAGGTCATAATGAAGATCATGTAAATTTTCTGGGTATTCAAAATCACAATCCAAAATATATCCAGTGTCGTCATGTTTCGGAATTTGTAAAATATCGCCAATAGAGTCGGGATTAATCCATTTAAAGTTATCAAAAGGAAGTGGGTTTGACATTGCCCATCCGTACAGGTTATTTGCATCGAAATATCCTAAATAGGTTGACGGTTTGGTTTCATCGTAATCGGGAAGGTATTTGTTGTTGGCTTTAACATGTATGGTAACACTTTGGGTCAATCCGCCTCTTACTCCAGCTTCAACCATTAAAACCATGTCAATGTCTGTTAAAAGTTGGAGTTTGCATTTTGTTTCTTTTAACATGGCTTGCCAAGCTAATCCTGGTGAAGTATACGAATGTAGAGGGTCCAAACCGTATGCAGCAAAACAGGTGTTTCGGAATTCTTCCATTACATCACAAAGAAGAGTTACATCTAGTTTGACATAAAAGTCCGAGTAATCTCCTAAGGTCTTCATATCTAACTCGTTCCATACTCGACGTGCGTGTTGATAGTCCTCAAGTGATATTTCCGAATCATTAAGTTTGTTTTTGAAGTGTTCTGGTGGAGGTAGCGATGTTTCATCAAATCTATGCAGTCCATCGATGTAATCATAGGGGAAGACTCCTTTTCGAAGAACCAAATCCATTTTACTATTGGGTACAATTTTGCTTGTTTCTATCAAATCTGTTCTTCTTAGATTTTCAGATAATTTCATGAGGCTTGAAGGCATAAATCTAAATGAATCAACAAACCTTAATTTAATTTTACCCACCTTTTTTGAAAAGCTTATAAATTTTTCCATTGTCGTAGCCAAAACGTCTATTGCTCCATTGTCTCTTCCTAGTTCGGGGATTATAAAGTGCGAATTATAACCACTCAGATTGTGCAGAACTACGGGGATGAAATATGGCAGTTTGTTGTTCAAGTTACAAGCGTTACAGGCTGCACCTCTGTACGCTCCCGTAAGATGATCTCGGTCACGAACTTTAACGTTATCCAGTGTAAAGGTGTTATTACACAGATAACACGTTGTTGTTGAATCATAATGTTGAAGCTCTTCTTCTTCCATAGGTGACATGGGTACCTTTGTTCCATACAGTTCTTCTACCTTTGCAGCTATGTCATACAGATCATCGACAAAGTATTTGGCTGCTTCTTCACCGCGATAAATCTTTGGAGAAGATGATAGTCCATATTTTTGAAGATGGTCTTCAGTCAACGTGGATTTAATTAGTATGCAATAACTGTTTGGTGAATGAAGTTGGTATTTGCTTCTTCTTGTAACGTCCTCTTCTTGTTGTTCAAGTGGATGTAAAGAAGACTCGAAATCAGCGTAAACAGCAACAGGTACACGGTATTGTTGTATTATTTTGTCAAATTTTATCTGCGCTCTGCTAGGATGCGGCAATTTAATTCTTACTTGATAGTTTCCATTACATAATCGCTGGTGTTCTACTAGCCAATCTGACCCTCCCCTTCTTAGTTCTTTGTTCACGTGACAAAAACATCTTTTGCATATTGTCATTTTTTTTTAATGATTGGATAATTGTTTAGAAACAAGACTTTCAAATTTTTTGATATACACAAAGTGTGAAATATCGCCTTTAGTAATCAATAACAAATCGGTATGATCTCTGCGCTCATTTGGTGTTATACGTAAGGGGTACACATTGTTTGACGAATCCAATCCGAATAGGTTGACAGAAGCTGAAGGATTTTGTTTTTCAAATTTTGAAACGTCTGTTATAGCAACAGGGTAAGTTATCCCTTGAAAATTATATCTATGTTGTACTTCTTCATAATGGTCTTACCGGATGGTCTGTTACATATTTGGCCAACATAGCATACTTAAAACACTCAGTATCTTGATTTTGTACGTTGACGCAGGATAAGGTATTTCTAATCTTTGTTGGTAGAGGGATGTAGCTACTTCCTCGAATTCCATAGCCGTGTTTGTGTACTCTTAAGTCTAGCCCTGTGATGCTTAACAAACTCCATCCAGAGCCTCTTCCTTCATGTTCTTGTATTTTCACCATTAGCTCATCAAAACATTCAGATACAGTTGAATCAATATCTGACGAGAACATAATAGTTCGGTTTTTTGTTAAGAAACCTCTCGGTGAGGTTTCATTTTGAATGTTTGTAAATAAAGTATCCAGTAATAGTCCAAATTTAATAAAATTTAATCTTTTTAATTCATTTTTCAGAGTTTTACTAACCAATCCTTTTGCGTTATTTAAAAATTCTTCAAGTTTCAATTTTGTATTGTCAATTTTAAAGTGGGTTACAACATTACCCGAAAGTGCTCGGGCGTGTAGTTCCACATTTACTGATGGTCCAGGCGCATAATGAATGACACTTGGTCTTGAAACTTCATTTTCTTCTTTTTCTTCATTTTCTTCTTTTTCTTCGTTGTGTTCTTCTTCATTTTGTTCTTCTTGATGTTTTGCTAATTGTTGGTCGATTGAATCTAATTCTTCTTCATTTGGTTCTTCTGTATTTGTATTGGTCTTATGTTTCAATTGTTTATGAATGGTTAAAAGCCATTCATCTCTGAAAGAAGCTTTACAAATATCGCAGCGATTCATAATGTAGGCGTGCTCTTCACAAGGGTCAACGCAATAATGAAAAAAACACTGCAAATGCACCTCTATTTATACCCTAGAAAAAGTGGTGGGGGTACGTTTTAGGTTAAGTTTAAGTTTGTAGCTGGAGGCTACAAAATTCTGTATTTGGGTCAAGGACATTGAACATATTTGCCAAAACGGGGAATAGAGCAGTAAATGATTTCATTTTAAACCATAAACTGATCTATTCCCCACTTTGTATTTAACAAGGACAATTTTCTCCAACAGGAAAATTTAATATATTTTAAACTGGTAAATATTTTCTGTCTGTAACTGGGTCAAGGTTATACAACGATATTACCAAAACGGGGAATAGAGCAGTAAGTAGTTCTCACTTTGACTACAAACTGATCTATTCCCCGCTCTGTATTTAAAGTTTGACAGTTGAATAGAAAAAAACAACACTTAATCAGACTCATTTGATGAATCGGAATCAGTTGTATCAGAAGCATCGGAAAGAAATAGTCGTCGACGAATATGATATACCCCTCGTGCGCTATCTAAAAATAACCCATCCAAACTACTACTACTAGTGGTTGGAGTTTCATCATGTATTTCTTCAGAACAGAGAAGATGCAGATAGATTCTATAGGTTTCAGATTCCACCTCACTTAACGGTTCAATTTGTTCCATATATCCTGCTTCAAGATCATCACTGTCCATATCACTTAATAATTCAAGATCTTCCATTGCATCCATATTACTTAATAATTCAACATCTACCAATTCGTCTTCATTTTCATCCTCACTTTCAATCACAATATGTTTTATATTTCCCACAATTGATTTTGCAGAAGGAAATATATTATCCTTTGGTGACATAGCTGCTATATATCCTAGTGCTAACACAAGTAGCAGAATGAGATAAGCACTGATGAAAAACCTCTTTTATACCCCCCGATTTAAATGGTGGGGGTAATTAGTGATAGGGATGGGGTATTATTGTAACAATATATGAACAATTTAATACTAACAGAGTATAAAGTTTTGTAAGTGGGTCAAGGCCACCTTAAACTATTACCAGAACGGGGAATAGAGCAGTAAGTGATTCTCACTTTGACCACAAACTGATCTATTCCCCGTTCTGTCTTCCGCTGTTCAGTATTTCCAAAGACTCTTAGTTAGTTGAAGAAAGTTTTTCAATTTCTATTGCTAGCAATTCTTCAGGCAGTTGAAATGAAGTATTTTGTGACAACATTTCCAACATTTCAATGTATTTTATGGCGTGTGTTATAATAGAAAGTCTTGAAGCTTTTGGTTCAAGAAAAGGTACTTTTGTTCGTAATAAATTATAGGCTTCATTCAATATTGCAATCCTTCTTCTCTCTCTAGCACACCTTCTTTTCTCTCTATCATTCTCCTCCTTGCCTTTAGCATCTAAGTTAGACGATCCTCCTGGGCTATCCATAGTTGAATAATAACTATACCCTGAAGCCGACTGCCTTATATCTGTTTACCCCCACCCTTTTACCCCCACCCTTTTACAATGAATATAGCTGGTTCGATGTCTTGTTCGGGAAAAGTCGCTAACTTAACGTGTAGTGTAATAAAGACACAAGACAAACCCCTATTGCAATAATCGGTAAATTTCTCTCTTCAAAAGGATTGGTGATGACCTCTAGCCTATGTGACCCTAGTTTTATTGTAGGAAATAAATATATCTTCCAATATCTTACCAAACAAAAATTTTCTAAGTCCCGAAACCCGCGCCTATCTAGGTCAAGGTCGTTTTAAGATTATAAAAAAAAGTGTGGACAACCTATTTACCTTCTGCAGCATGCTACAGAATTTAAATAGGTTGTCCACACTTTTTTTTTAATTTGGAAAAGAAACAAATATTTACTTAAATTTGGAAGATAGGTTTTTGAACTGATTTTACGGTAATGATTTCCACACAGTGACTCCCTTTTCGTTTCGAATTAAATAGTCTCGTCTGGTAGGGTTTTCAGGGTGGAACATACCCTTAGGTAATGCTAAATAGAACAGTTGGTCTGCGCATTTTAGAATCACCTTTAGAAAACCTTTCTTTTTAACAAAAAAGTAACGTTCGTTTTTACGAAGCCTATTAATTCGAAGATTTTTGGGGTTCACTGTTGATATTGGTGAAGATCGAGAAACGCTAGTCTTATGTTTCAGTTTTAAATGATACCCGCATATTTCCTCATTTGAAACACAAGACCTGTGACAGCGTTCACCTTTCTTCGGACCTTTTTTGAAGATATATATACATTGACATTTTAATTGTTTTAAATTCTCAGAAGGAGATTGCGGGTTATTAAAAATTACAGACGGACGTGTAGAAGAGCCTGATGTAGAAGGTGGGTTCTCATCTCTGATTGGCTTCGGCTCCAGTGGAAGAATGTCTGCCAGCGCCTGCTGAAGAATGGAAGGAGCTGGTGAAGCCAGAGATGAAGTAAGTGGTAATTGTCCAACCTTCCTCGGCGATGTAGATAATTTGGAAGAACTTGAACTAGCCGGAGAAGGTGGGCGAGAAGTAGCCGGAGAGGACGAAGAAGACGACGATGAAGACGATGAAGAAGATGAAGACGATGAAGAAGATGAAGAAGCAGACGGGGGAGCAACAGGGTTTGCTTGAAGTGGTGGCGATACGTCAAGAGCTGGCATCGAACGTGGTGCTGGCTCCGCAGGAACAACGCATGCCAGCATCAACGCCTGCCGAAGGATGGAAGGAGCTGGCGGAGCAGATGGAGAATGTTCAACCTTCCTCGGTGAAGATTGTTTCCTACGGCTGGACATGTCGGAAACTGAACTGCGCTCGGAAAGTGTAAGCAGCAGAATGATTTTACCACTGGTGGAAGCCCTCCTATATACCCGTTTTACGAGGGGGGGGTGTTAGTGATAGGGAAGGGGTATTATTGTAAGAGTAAATGTTTTTACCAAACAATAATTTTCTCTAAGTCCCGAAGTGGGTCAAGGTCATCTGAACATGTTGCCAAAACGGGGAATAGAGCAGTAAGTGATTCTCACTTGGACCACAAACTGCTCTATTCCCCGCTCTGTATTAGGAGAAGAGGACTAGTTTAAAGCTCGCAATTATAGGCAATAAACCTGATAACGGAACACTAACCTCTCCCCCGAAAAATTATTCACCCAACAAACAAACGATATGGTCAGTTTACAACAGTCGCGCACTCTGAAACCGCAAGGACGTTCATCACTGTCTAGGCGTCAGAGTACTACGAACCGAAGTACAATAATACCTGACCAAGGTCCCCTTAAGTTTATTTCCCCGAAGTTGTATCCCCCAAGATAAGCAATATGGCCAGTTTACAACAGTCGCGCACTCTGAAACCGCAAGGACGTTCATCACTGTGTAGGCGCCAGAGTACTACGAACCGAAGTACAATAATCACCTGACCAAGATCCCCTTAAATTTTACAGATATTTAAACAAGATTCCCTTAAATTTTACAAATATTTAAGCAAGATCCCTTTAGATTTAACCAAGATAAGCAAACTAACTGAATCTGTTTCTCGTGAGTGAGGGCTAAGATAGGTAAAAAAAGTCATCCGGTTTTCAAGCCGTAATGACTCAAGGTCGGTTTTCGTGCCGTACCATTTGTAAGGGGTTAGGAAAGGTGTTTATTTGAGAAACATAATCCCCCCTGAGATATTTAAAGACATAAGGTCGGTTTTCGTGCCATACCTTTTTGAATGGGAGCGTGAAAGAAAAGTACATATTTCATTAGTAAATAAAAACACTTCAAAGACACTTTAAAACCAACACCGAACTAACTACAGTTAAACTAACTACATTTACTAGCAGCAAACTACAAGCGTTATTCTAACATGCTTAATAATAAACAGACATGCCTTAAGCTAAGGTAGCATCTCTAATATACAGTGGTACCAACTCTATACTAGAGATACTATTGCGGACAGCGCGGGCAAACAGCTAGCTAGGCTGTCGGCCTGCGACTGCGAACCCTCTGCGGGCTGCTCCCGCTTTTATAGGAATATATCATGGGGGGGGGGCAAGGACTTCGACAGTAGTTTGTTCCAACACTGTATCGCATACTCTGAATTGCTCCAAGTCCGGTAACTGGGTCAAGGACACGTTAAAATATTTTGTAAAATAGCAAAGGTGTTACCTTTGCCATTTTACTTTGGAAGCAAGCTGTACTACGTTTAAACAAGGGAGACTATTATCCGTTTTACATAAAACTCCTTGCACGATCTTTTGATAAAATGGAAAAGATTAATGCCGGAGGGCGATTCCCATTCCACCAAAATACAATGCATATCATTTCTATGCAACGGTCTCAGCTCTATCTTTACTTTTAATTTAATGCCTCGGAACTCATAAGTAAGGATGGACAGAAAGGCTTCTGAAATAGCAAGCTCGGAAGGAACAAGCCAAGTGTTTACACCTACAGCTTCCATAGCGATATGATGATTTTTACCACGCTGTTGCAGTATATAAAACATTTCCCCCTCCAGTTTTTATTTTTAATACAACATTTTTGTGTCAACCTTGTCCGCATGAAATATCTCTAAGTCCACATTTCTTCCAATATTTGATCAAACGACGGTTTTTCTAAGTCCTGTCAGTAGGTCAAGGTCATCTGACATAATGCCAAAGCGGGGAATAGAGCATAACATACTGCTCTATTCCCCGCTCTGTATTGGGGAAGGGGACAAAAGACAACAAACAAGAGACTGATTTTAAACAAGAGACTGATTTTATATTTCACAAACGTTTCTCATGGGTGAGATAGGTGGTGTCAACCGGTTTGCATGGCCGTATTGATCTTATTGACAAGGCCGGTTTTCAGGGCCGAACCTTATTGTCAGGGGGTTAGGAAAAGGATGAGAAACAAGATACATTACTTTGAAAATAAAGACTTTACCAGCAACTATGTAAAAGAAACAAATTAATCAGTTAACGTTACTTTTACAAAAACAGCCGAGGTCGGTTTTGCAAAGGTCAACAGTATCACTGAAACCCGGTGGGACGTAGACCCAAACACCCGGCGTCAGGCTGCTGCGAACCCAAGTTTTGACCAAGGTTGTTGAGGGACCTGTAGGGCCGGGAGTACATATGTTATTAGTAAATAAAACACTTCAAACCGATACCACACACTAACATATATATTAGACTAACTACATTACTTAGCAGCAAACTACAAGCGTTATCTAACATGCTTAAACAAACTAACTAAACATGCAAGGGCGGGGATCTCTTAATTGCGCGTCGGGCCCAACGCACACTTAACAGACCTACGCTGCAGCAGAGTGCAACCCACTGGGACGTATATCCAAACAACGGGCGGCAAGCTACTGCGACGAGACTGCGGACTGCTCCCGCTTATAAAGGCAAAGTGACGTCACCGAAGCGGAAGGGGGGAGGTCGAAGGGGGGGGGGTGACCTTGAACATGACCCAAATCGGGGGGGGGGTCCGTCAAGGGGGGGGTCCGCCCCCTCGAGGGGGGGGGCTCGAGGGTGCTTGAGGGGGGGGGGTTGACGTAACCAGTCCTCAGCTTTCTACCCATATATGGATAGGGCAAGGTTTCACTTTACGACCTGCTTCACTCTGTCTGCCGCCTCATTCCGGCTTTGGTTTCCAACCAGTACACACGTGCTCTATCCAACTCTATCTTATCCATTTTATCTTCCATCCTATTTACACCATGTCTTCTCCTCTGACACCCGAAAAACTCCAGCGCTTAAAGGAATCTTTGAAGAGGTCGACGGAAAGAAGGAGCGGGTTTAAGAGACCTTCAACTTTGAAGTCTCTCAAACGGAATCTCCGTGGCCATCCGCTGTATTTTGAACAACGACCCTCGACTCAGCCTCGGCCTTCTACATCGGCTCAGCCTCGGCCTTCTACATCGGCGGCTCAACCTTCGTCTCCAACACCGACTGTCGATGAGGTGATGCAACGGACAAGGGTGATGGGGCTGAACGACTTGGTGACGCCGTTTGAAGTCTCCAAGGTCGAGTTTCGAAATCTGAAGCGGATGACTGAGTATAAATATGTGGCAACCAACGGGGACCACGTGTTCCTGTTTCAACACACCGTCCACTACATCGAGGTGCGTCTGCCGCAGTCTCTCCCACCGCCACCCCCTCTGATACCCGACACACAGGAGTTATTCTTAACCAGAAAAGATGGGAGGGTAAAGTGGGTTTTGAAGAATAAAGTTTGAACCAATCCTTATCCCGACCATCCCTATCCCGACCAACCTTCAGCACGCAAACGGTCCTTTTCAGGACCACCCTAAGCATTTCAAGTTAGGGACTTGGCCTGTACATAGGCAGGAGATTTTGTTTGTGCAGCCCACTTTGTGAAAATTTCTAAGTCCCAAAGTCCTTGAACTTGACCTTGACCTTGAACATGACCCATGTTGGGGGGGGGGGTACAAAGTTTTTCCAAAGTATGTCATGTGGGTACTCAAATTACGCGAATCGGTCAGACGAACAAGGAGGTGCAAACAGAATTTTGATCCGGCCAAGGGTATAGTAGCAGAAGCAAAAAAACTACAAAGTTTGTCCAAAGTATGTCATGTGGGTACTCAAATTACGCGAATTGATCAGACGAACAAGGAGGTGCAAACAGAATTTTGATCCGGCTAAGGGTATAGTAGCAGAAGCAAAAAAACTACAAAGTTTGTCCAAAGTATGTTATGTGGGTACTCAAACTACGCGAATTGATCAGACGAACGAGATGGTGCAAACAGAATTCAGATCCGACCAACGGTATAGCAGAAATAGCGAAAAAACCAATGTTTTCAAGGTTACATACTAATAGCTTCTTTATTATTGGGTTAAAGTATAGCGAGTGGGTACTCAAATTACGCGGGTTAATCAGACGAACAAGATGGTGCAAACAGAATTCAGATCCGACCAACGGTATAGCAGAAATAGCGAAAAAACAATGTTTTCAAGGTTACATACTAATAACTTCTTTATTATTGGACTAAAGTATAGCGAGTGGGTACTCAAATTACGCGGGTTAATCAGACGAACAAGATGGTACGAATAGAATTCAGATCCGACTGAGAGTAGGGAAGAAAAGCGCGAAAACAACACTTTCAAGGCCTGACATAAATAAATACTTTGTTTATGGATTAAACTACGACAAGTTATTTATAGTTTAAAGTATACCGAGGTAACGTTGTGGTGCGGGTAGGTCGGGTGGGTATCATACACGCTAGCGCTATATCATTATACTTTCAGCTCTTGCAGGATTAACATCTACCTATAGAGTTTGTGTTATTCTAAAGATGTCACAGTTTTACAGAAATATGACGAAGGTGTCCTTCAACAGTCCGCCTGCCACCACCTTCTACTTCTCCGACTGTGAAGATAGAAGGTCTACGTTGTTAGTGGATTGTGAGTGATTTCGCCGTAGAATACTCCAGGCTGAAACATTCTTAGCAAGTTGTCTGCTACGCAAGATGCATCATATGAGTACATGCAATAAATTAGATCACAGTGACTGTTATGATTGCGTAAAAACAGTGTCGAGCAAGAATTGTTAATGTTTTCAGTTACGGAGCTCCGATCCTCACAGAGTCAGAGCTAGACCCTAACTAATGCATGTCCCGTAGTTATTGTGCGATGTGAAAACTTGGTGGGGGAAAGTGGTGTGGTGGGGGGTAAAGGCGAGTGTCTATCCTACATGCTTGTATCACTTCAGTATACCTGCGGCTCTTGCATAGTTCACATGGATTCGCAAATACAAAGCACTACTGTTTCTTCCACATGTTCTTCTTTTAATATTAAGCACGCTGACAATACAAATGATGAAATACAAGTACATGAAGTTTCTAGCACAATATCTTCTGATGCAGAAGCAATAATGGCATCCCTAATAGGGTTTGACTAATGATGGTGGATGTAGTAGCAACCATCTGCCTCGCACCAGCTGCCACCTGCCGCCTGCCATCTGCCGTCTGCCATCTGCTCCGCCCCACCATACTTTTACCCCCACCATTTTGTTTGATACCAAAACGCTAGCTAGCGAATAGTCAGTACACCTCCGGCTCTTGACTAGTGTACATCGAGCTCTCTGTTAAAATGTCCATCAAAATTAGGTGTATTCATTATGATTCTATTCATCTGGCGACTTTCCAAGACCTCGAGGTTTTTAATGAAGAGTTAAGACTTCTCATTGCGTCCGGTTACGATTTATCTTTGGAACTTTATGCATCAAAAAACAACATGGACTCTGCGCAGGAATCGAAGTATCTACCGTCTTTCATCAGAAAGCGAAGTGATGGCCGCAACTCGTCCGGATCAACAACATCGATGACAACGAACAACGGGGAACTATTGTAAACATGAATTATTGTAAATAAAATAAAGTAATATTTGTAATAGTACTACCTCGCACTCGTATCGTCCGATTGCTTCATTCGATTGTTTCATTCGATATTTCTTATCGATTAAACTATCGAATCACAATCAGATTTTACGCGTGCGAGGTAGTACTTTTTTAAAATTACCTGCCCGTGACCTTGAACTTTAAACTTTCCCTCATTACGTCACAAAACCGCCTACGTCACTGGCTCAGCCTCAGATGACGTCTTTCATGACTCAGCACATCCGGTCACGTGACCGGATGACGTCACTTCCGGTCCAAAACCGGCAAACCCACACTACTAAGTTCCCTCGGGCTCTGCCCCACGGGGCTTCAAATTTATAATCCTGTGTTATTATTATGGGCATTCACTTTAATTTGAGCTGATGAGAATTCAAACTGGTGATCATTATTCGTAGTAGTTCACGAGTTTTAATGCAGTACACACAACCGTTGTATTCCCGGGTGAAACCATGCACGATGGCAGCTAGATCGAAAATATCGCAAAAAACTTAAAGTCTGTAACGTTTCCAATTTCCAATTTTAAAAACCCAGATATTTCGTTTGTTTTTCCACCAAAATAAATGCAGCTGTTAATACATGTAATCAGAAAGAATACATCTATCTATATAGATATAATAAATATTATTTATTTATACCGCCCTGAAAGTTTTATTTTTGCCTATACGATTAACATGGAGAATAATTGTATTTGAATTGCAGCTGTTAATAAATTTTGGACAGGTACATCATTTTGGCAAGAGTACATCTATCTATACTATTTAATTACAAATGGTATATTTCTAACCTTTCATATTTAATCAAACCTAATTTACAATTTATTTGAAGATTCATCAACAAATAAATATTTGAAATATTTTCTAATTGTTTAAAAATAGTATTTTAGTTATAAAAATCCCAAATATTTATATTGAGAAATAAAATCTATATATATATATATATTTTCCTGTAAGCAAAATTTGTAAGCCAAAATTGTGGGTTTTTGGAAAATCGCAGGATGATGCATGAAAATCTAATCTATTCATAAATGTTATATTTCTAACTTTTCATATTTAATAAAACCTAATTTACAATTTATTTGAAGATTCTTTAAAAAACAAATACTTGAAATATTTTCTAATTATTTACAAATAGTATTTTAGTTATAATAATCCCAAATATTTATATTGAGAAATAAAATCTTTATATATAATTCTGTAAGCAAAATTTGTAAGTCAAAATTGTGGGTTTTTGGAAAATCGCAGGATGATGCAGGAAAATCTAATCTATTAACAAATGTTATATTTCTAACCTTTCATATTTAATAAAACCTAATTTACAAGTTATTTGTAGATTCTTTAACAAACAAATACTTGAAATATTTTCTAATTATTTAAAAATATTATTTTAGTTATAAAAATCTCAAATATTTATATTGAGAAATACAATCTTTAATAATAATCTTCTATAATTATGTAAGCAAAATTTGTAAGTCAAAATCGTAAGATTTTGGAAAATTACAGCTTAAATTAAAGGTCTTGATCCCAGGGACTCGGGAAAAATAGCAGTGTTTCTAAAAAGTTACTAGCAAAGGATAAATAACGTAAAACATCCCCCATAAGAAAAACATGGGGATTTAAAAACGTCTGCTGAGTAAAACACGTGATTAAGTGTTTACTTTGTTCATGAACTGACATGAGTTCCTACTTGGAGCAAGGTTATTTATTTAGTGGCAGGTTTGTACATAGATTTATTTGAGCATTTTGTTATTTTCCGTTGTAGGAATATCATGTGTGTTTCATTATCAACGTAACAATAACAATAATAACAATACTTTATTGAAATAACAACTACAAATGTTGTGTATCAATGTTGAAAAAAAACATAAATTTAGAAATTTTATAAACTAATAGTAATACTAATACAATTAATAAGTAAATAATATAAATATTATAAAAAATAAAAGAACAAGAATATGGTCTCAGAAATGTCAGAGCCTTTTAGAATGCCTTTTGAATATTAATTTCAATCAAGTTATATATATTATTAATTATTTCATAATAAAGAATGGTCCATGTATTCAGAGACATGATAAAATGTTTTTGTATTACAAATTGTTTGAGTTCTTTTTTAATTTTTTTGAGTTGTTTTCAAATTTTATACATTTAGGTAATTTATTTAAAAAGGTTATACCTTCTTGTTATGGAAGATTGGAAAAAAGATTTAGTCGATGTTGTTGTGGCCGTGAGAGATTAGAATTTTTAGTATCATAATTATGAATTTCCTTTCCTAAAATTTGTTCACATTTAAATTTGGAATATAATATTTTTTGAAATATGTAAAGACATGGCAGGGTTAAAATTTCAAAATCCCTAAAAGTAGTTTTGCAAGTCTCTCTGAATGTTAAATTGCCAATTATTCGTATATACTTTTTTTGAAGGATGAAAAGTCTTTTAAATTCCTTTTCGTTACAGCTACCCCAAAGAGTAACACCGTACGACAAAAATGGATATATTAAACCATAATACGCTATCATCAGCATATGTTTATGGCAGTATTTTGATAATTCTCGTAAAACAACAATATTTGAAGACACCTTTGAACACAAAATATTTAAATGGTCTGTCCAAGTAAGTCCTCTATCAATGTAAATTCCTAGAAACTTGGTACAGTCAAATTCTTCCAGAATTTTATCGTCCATCATAATGGTTGGACATTCTTTATCCTAAAGATTTTGGCGGCAGAAAAATTTAATAAAACTTGATTTTGAATTATTAGTTTTTAGGTTAATTTCATCAAAAAATTGAATACATGAATTTAAATATTTAAAAGCCTTTCTAAATCAGAAATTGACTTTTCTGTTAGACACAGAGTTGTATCATCTGCATATTGAATAATCTTTTAAAATTCTACTGACTTATTGCAATTATTAACATACAGGAAGAATAACAGTGGTACAAGTATAGCCTTGCCTTGTATAGCGAGCCTTGCGGTACTCGAAATTGTAATGTACGCCTTTAGATAGTTTACCAGATATTTATACTTGCTGCCTTCTATCAGTTAAATATGAAGTTTGCCATTTATGTGGCAACCCTCGAATACCATAGCCATACAGTTTTTCCAAAAGTTTATGGTGGCTGACACAATCAAAAGCTTTAGATAAATCAAGGATAATACCTATTGTAGATTTGTGTTCTTCAAGGCCTTTAACAACTAAATTTACAAAGTTTGTGATTGCATCAATAGTGGATTTATGTGGTCTAAAACCAAATTGACCATCGGCTAGTATATTATATTTTTCAATGAAACCAATCAAACGGTTATAAAAAAGCCTTTGAAAAAGTTTATAGTATGTATGTATGCTATGAATGTACTATTATAATATTTAGATTATAGCTCGCTTTAACTTTGCAATTTATTTTTACAATCCTTTGCATTTTATAGTGTCAGTATTGATTATATCCTAAACGTACTGGCTGAACACAGTTAAACGGTCACATTTCCCAAGAAGGACAGTAAAATATTAATGAGTATACGTTTATGGATTTTACGAGTCTTTTATACGTCACATGATGAGAACATTGGCCATAAACAGGTTTCTGGTAGACCGTTATTCTTACTATTAGTAGGGAAGGAATTTATTATTAGTTTTGTCAATAAAGCTTTTGCTATCGGGAATATACGTTTTTCGATTAAATCCTACCTGGAGCAGAAAACAAACGGAATATATAAACTAGTAAACAAAACAACCAATATACATCAACCAATATCTGGACAATCAGTGGTTGGGACTGGATTGTCGGAGCTATGTTCAGGGAATTGAACATTGTGTTAGAATGCAGTTCACACTTCATTGGCAGCGACCCCGTAATTGTGAATAGGGGATTGAACTGGCAAATACTGAAATTATCAGCAGTAATGAACGCTTTACAATACGTTGGAAATATTTAGCATATATTTAGTTATACTTACACGTGCCAGCAGAAGCAATAATATCTACTAGGTGAACCGGTGCAATTTCGCACCAATAATAAATTGAAAATGTTGCATTTATAAGTAATTGTATTCAGTTTAAAAAACACATACATTTGAAGATAGTTAAAACAAAAAAATCTAAGTAAGTAAAAAAAACCTGTTTATTAAATCACATTAAATTTAAATGCATTATTAACTAAATCTCTTTAAAAACGACATTAGTTGTATTGATTTTAATATTGCTGTCAACAAATTGTTCATAAGTTTCTGTTACACTTTTGAAGTATAAAGAAAACTTATTTTATTTATATAGATAGATGTACTCTTGCCGATTACCTGTCCAAAATTTATTAACAGCTACAATTCAAATACAATTATTCTCCATGTTAATCGTATAGGCAAAAATAAAACTTTCAGGGCGGAATAAATAAATAATACTTATTATATTTATATAGATAGATGTATTCTTTCTGATTACATGTATTAACAGCTGCATTTATTTTGGTGGAAAAACAAACGAAATATCTGGGTTTTTAAAATTGGAAATTGGAAACGTTACAGACTTTAAGTTTTTTGCGATATTTTCGATCTAGCTGCCATCGTGCATGGTTTCACCCGGGAATACAACGGTTGTGTGTACTGCATTAAAACTCGTGAACTACTACGAATAATGATCACCAGTTTGAATTATCATCAGCTCAAATTAAAGTGAATGTCCATAATAATAACACAGGATTATAAATTTGAAGCCCCGTGGGGCAGAGCCCGAGGGAACTTCTTAAAATCCCTCATTAGTGGTTGTTATCTACGCTATGGAAATAGTATAAATGCCAGATTTCGTGGTTTAGGTGTAGAGATTTGGCTTGGGGGATACGGTTTTCGTATTTGTAAAATGCCCATAATGCCCACAACAGCTGCAATTATTTGAGTAGAAAAACAATTAAACATCTGGGTTTTTTGAATTGGGAATTGGAAATGTTACACACTTTAAGTTTTTTGTGATATTTTAGAGTTCTATGACCTAAGTCGAAAATCTAAAGCCAGTTTGCACATCTGCACACATAGACGCACGTTTTAGTGTATAATATGCTGGGATAAGTCTTAAAACAAAAAAGCCTTATTGTTTACAAAGTTTGCATGTAGCGTATTAATAATATAGATTTAAACAATGTTTTTGAGAAAGAAAAAACACAAAAAACTGCGAACACTTGAAGTTTCTCAAACTGATAACCAATACATATGAACCTCTTAATTCAATACATTTACAATTTATAAGAACAATTTTTGGCACTCATCTCAATAGGGTTTATTATAAGGGAGTAATACATTTTGGGTACTTTATTTCAGAGTAAATTTAAATTCATCAGAAAAGTCAATACTACTACTATTCGTTTTACTATGAGTAGAACTACTATCATATATTAGTTTGCTTGTTCCATGTGGTTTGTTGTAATTTAACGCTGTGTCGGGTCATGCAATACATCCACTGTTTTAAAAGAAATAAACAATTTATTGAGTAGCACGATATATGTTTTTAGAACTAAAATTGAAACAGTCTCACAACACCACAAAATATATTTACACTGTACATGAAGGATAGTTCAAGGCGATAGATTTCAACCAGTTACACCGGTTATCATTAGGCCCATTCAAAAGAATGACAGAATCGAAATGGTGTCACAGCTTATATACTATGGCGGGTTTTAAATTTTGTTTCTTGAGTATTTAAGCTTTGACTTAATTTAAATTGATATATGATTTTGGTTGGTAACAACTAAATAAAACCCACTATTATCAGCTTGGTCAAAATTCCGTCAGCCCGGTAGCGTAAAAAAGATAATAAATAAAAACCCAGTTAAAACACTCACATAATGTTATAGTTTTATTACAGTGAGTGCTATAAAACAAAAAAGGAAACATTTAAACATCAAAAGCGCAAGAAAAAGCAAGCAGTAAATAATTAGAATGTTTTGAATTTTTATGCCTTAAGTCTTTTTGGTCTCCTACTAATATGTTTTTCTTAATATCAATTTTCCCTCGGTTATACAAATTCTAGTTTTGAATTATTGCCATATATAGGCTTATAGTCTCGGGCTAGCCGCATCCAATCAACCCCGTTAAAGTAACTTTGAAATTCGTCTCACGAAAGCTCTGAAGACCCTAACCAAGTAATTCTACACTCACGCATTACAGGGCACCTGGCTACAAAATGATAGCTTTCCTCAATTTCGTTAAGATACAAAACAATGGGTTTGATCCCATGGTTTATTACGAATCAGTTCCCTCTGCATAATACAACATCTGGCAAAACATAAGTCTTTATCATCAAAAACATATTTCTTACTATCCAATTCAAAATCGAGTGTTTTGTAAATGACGTTTTGCCGAGCCGCCAAGGCAGTTTGGACGTACAGATGCCCAGTGTTATAGTAGTAGCACACAACAGTTGATCCTGCTGATCCTTTGTTTCGTCCAATGCCCCCTGCCCTATTGATAAGCGCAAAATTAATAACCTTTCCGCCAGCATCTGCCTGTCACTAAACAAAAATACTTGCTTCCGTATAATCTCTTTTGCTGATATGTGGGTAGGCGAGACTCCTCAATTCTTTCAAAGTATAGAAACACTGTAATTTTAAAGTAGCAAAAATTGCATCTTTGTCTGTCTCTATATATATTACATGTAATTTGGCTTGCATAGCGCTAGACCGAGAATAGTTTTAATGAAAAAACGAAATAGCTGTTCAGCAGTGTCTTATTGCTTGAATCCCACATGGTCGGTCATACAACTGCATTGAACAAATTAAAATTTAATTTAAGTGGAACATGCCTATAAAAAACCTTGACCATTACAACATTAACAGTTCTCGTTAACAGCAAGTTTTTACGATATTTTTGTTTAAAATGATTCTGCCAAAAAACTTTAGGAAAAAGGAGCGCAAAGCTTATAACACATTCAATGACTTGTCACTTTTTATGCCAATGCTCGTTCTTATCTACTCTAACACCATTCCTAAGCAATACAAATTTTGACTTTTCAAAGTTTTCTTTCAGATTGCATACGTGTCACTGTATGTTTGTAAATTATTAATCATGCATTGTTAATCAACCGTGGAAGGACATGCTAGAGCAATGTCCTATACTGTATGGATTATAAAATGAAGAGTTTACATCGATTTTATGAAATGCTGCAGCAAAGTCTACATAGAAACAATATAATTTTAATTTTTAATTAAGCTTTTTAAACTTAGATTAAGCTGAAAGAGAAAGCATGTCAACTGTCGAGTAATCTCTGCGGAAACCTGCTTGATATTGACAAAGCATATTTGTTAGACCCACTTCTCTAACGCTTTAATAACGCTTCTCATAAATAACTTGGCTGTAACATTTATAAAAAAATCTGCGATAGTTGGAAACCTCCCCAATATTTCCCTTTATTTGAAATAAAGGATAAGATATCGACCTTTTTAAATTCTCTGGAACCTATCCCATGTTCTTTATCGCACTACAAAGCTTAACTAAATACTCCGCCAGCTTATTAGGTACACATTTTTAAAACTCCTTCAATATATGATTGCATCCAGCTGATGTATATAATTTTGAAGACTGCAAAGCTTTCTTAACTTTAGCCAGTTCTTTTTCCCCATCTAAAAACAAATCACAAAATGTAGCCCAGCGAACAAAAATGTAGCAACAGACAAAGGTGGATCAAGCGATTAAATCAGTGTTCAATCCAATCTGGTTTTTATATTCGCGTTTACACAATGCATATTCCTTTTAAAATGCTTGACAGTTCCCCGAAAAACGTTCATATTTGACATTCTTATTTCTTTGAATTATTTCCTTGTCATATTGTGACTGTTACGTTTTTAACAAATTTCTATAATAAAAATAAATAAATTTCTGTTAATACAGCGTACGTGCGGTTTTTTTGTGGAAAGAAACGGGTAAATCTATGTGCGGGTTTTATGTATAAACTTAGACTTTAATTAGCAAAACAATGTATATAGTATTAAAAATCTGATTCAACGATAAACAATTATAATAATAAAACAATGACATACTTTGACAGAAAATTAATCATCTTACAATTTTGCATTTTACTCTTAAAGCCCCTAATATTAAATGTAAGACTTTCACATACTCACCACTGGTTTTTACTAAAGACATTTTCTTAGCAATAAATAAATTGCATAAAACTGAGAGAGCACATGAACACTATGTATGTACTGCCACATCCATTTAGTGATACTAACCCATACCAACCTTCCCCTCTCACTGTAATAATGTGATGTCGTGTTTGATTGTATTAAAAAAAAAACCTTAGTTTAGTGGTTGATGGTAAATATGTTTTAAAAGTGATTAGAGGCTCCTTAGTCAGCAGTTAATGAGAGATAATGTTGTTTTTAGTGGTATTTTCACGTTCCTTAGTTTCATGAAACGTTTGTATTATCCCAGTAAAACGTATTGTTACAAGGGAAAGTCTGTTCTTAGTTCTTATTGTATACAAAATGAGTCGGTCAAAGCAATAAGGTGGGTTTATGACACCAATAAAGGGACTAGGGGCTCTTTTATAGGCTTTAAAGTCGGTAAAGGACAAGAGTAAACTATGTTAAGGCTACTGAGTTTTGATGCACCTCGAATGTAAGGATTACGTCTCTACTGTGATGTATGTTTGTCCGACCGTAACGAGTACGTTAGACCTAGATATACTCGTAGTACCATAAGAGCCATACACGTAGTACATAACCTCCTTTAGATTGGGGGAGGAGTACGGCATAGACCTAAGTGTTACTTAGGGGATGGGTAGTCTTAAAACTAGGAGAACAAGTATTCATTTTAATGACTCAATTATTTAGCCTGCATTGTAGGGTGTCGTAAAGGTGAGAGAAAACAAGATAGTTTCGTAAAATAATGGCAAACACATGTGCTAACTATTTTATATAACGGGTTTTTCATTTTAACCACTTAACAGTTATAGTATTCGGGGGGCCGAGCTTTCCTCAGGGAATGTCAGTCAGTTTATTTAGAAGTCTTGGGGGAATTTTTCTCCAAGTCCCCCTAGTTTCAGTTTAGTCTTGTCACCATTAAATAATCCTATTCTCTACTCTAATATGAGTAAGGCTTGTTTGCTTGCAAGTCTGATCTCAAAAACAGCTTGAAGAATTTCCTTCACATTTTGGAAATAACTAATTTCTGAGAAAAAATAAGTTCTAGACAGATCTCAACCCTGAGAAAAATCTAATTATGTAAAAGTAAAAAAAAATAACATTGGGCTTATGGAGGTTTAAATCAAAACAAAAGAATAGTAACAGCTATTTATAATCAATCAGTGAACTGTCAAAGTGATACTCATGTAGTTTAAGTATTCATGTGGTTTCCTGAGAGCAGTGACTAAAACCATTGAATGAAGGTTACATCACAGAGGGCCGCCACAATTTGGTCATATCAAAAATGAATCAAAGTTGGACTAAAATAACAACTGGAGTCACCTTCAACATGCATAACAGAGTATGCCTCTGTTATGCATGTTGAAGGTCACTCCAGTTGTTACTATAGTCCAACTTTGATTCATTTTTGATATGACCAAATTGTGGCGGCCCTCTGTGATGTAACCTTCATTCAATGGTTTTAGTCACTGCTCTCAGGAAACCACATGAATACTTAAACTACATGAGTATCACTTTGACAGTTCACTGATTGATTATAAATAGCTGTTACTATTCTTTTGTTTTGATTTAAACCTCCATAAGCCCAATGTTAATTTTTTTTACTTTTACATAATTAGATTTTTCTCGGGGTTGAGATCTGTCTAGAACTTATTTTTATCTCAGAAATTAGTTATTTCCAAAATGTGAAGGAAATTCTTCAAGCTGTTTTTGAGATCAGACTTGCAAGCAAACAAGCCTTACTCATATTAGAGTAGAGAATAGGATTATTTAATGGTGACTGAACTGAAACTGTCCCTGGAGGGACTAAATGTAGAGCAGGTAAGAGGGTCAGAATTGGTTTGGTCTTAAGTGCTTCTTGGAGAACAATAGAAGTACTAACTAATGTATTTACCGGAAACATGAATAGTTACAAATAAGCAATGAGCACTTACACTTTGCTATAACATCTGTGCTATAAGATCTGTAAAGGGATGGAATATTATATGGGTATCAATGTGCAATTCAGTGTTGAAAACATAATCAGATTATTCCAAAAAACCTCTTCTTATGGAGTATAAAGTTGAGGACAGCTAATACAAGACATTTTGAAAGAGAAATAAACATAATCATACGGTTTATTGGGATATAAAAAGTTCAAGTGATGTACTATTTGCATATTATTTACAACTCACTTACGTATTGTTGTGCGTAGATGCCATGTTTATAATTTTAGCGAATTTCCCCTATAGGGAAGAAACTATTACTGTAGGTGGCATGGTAACACTTAAGCCCGAAACCATGATAACTTTTCATTTTGAGGTCCCCAGATGCCAAAAACACCATTCGTTCAAATTTGTATATATATATATATATATATATATATATATATATATATATATATGTCAATAAGCACGATAACTCTCGTGAAAAAGGACCGATCTTAATGAAATTTGGTACAAATGTGTAAAGTATCATTTATTTGAACTATTTCGAAAACCAGACGAATTGCACCATCCGAAGGGAGGTTTTTGGGGGGTTTTGTACCCCAAAAGTTTTTTGGGGTTTTAACATGTAACTTTTATTTTAATAAAATATTTAGTTATACCATTGAATTCAGCTTGAAAACCAAACAATTTAGTATTTTGATCATTGCTCTACGTCGATTGGTTACTGAGATATTGCAAGTGCTAAACACAGTATGTTGTCTAATGTTATTCTTATGGAGAAAAATACATTTTATATCTAGCTTATTTATGAATATAAACTGACGAAACTTGGTATATGGCGTCATCTGCTTGGTTTGTTGTTGTTTACACAAAAACCAAAATTTTCACTTATGGTTCCCGTAGCAGCAAACCTAGGTACTTGGTCCCCATGTTGTATGGAGAATAATTAAAATGTTATATATCGCTTATTTATAAATGTATATGAATGAAACTTGGTATGTGACTTTTCTTATTGATATTTTCTATTGATAATAGAAAATATAGGTCTATTGATATTTTCATATAAACCCATTATTTTGTCTTCCTTGTTGCAGCAAACCTGCGTACTCCTCCCTAATGTTATTCTTATGGAGAATAATTAAAATTGTATTTATCGCTTATTTGTGGATATACTTTTATGAAACTTGGTATGCAGCTTTATATGGTATTAAGAAATTGGAAATACGCTGAGTACGCAGGTTTGCTGCGACGGGAGTATTTTTAATACATGAGAGTTTCATCCATGATAACTGTTAATGTATTCTGTATGTTTTTTTAATGTGTTCATGTATTCTGTTAATGGATTGTCATGAAACGGTTTTGCAAACGTGGATCAACATGGCGGCCAATAGCGGTACCGATATCTCGGGTTGGAGAGTTATAATGACATTTTCTTAAATGCATGTGAACATCTAGAAGTCCTCATGCTAAACTTTCGTTATCCATTCATAGGTATTTTATTTTCAGAAAGCTGTTTTCAACAAAACTCCGAACCGCCACTGCCATTTTGTGGTAAGGAAATGAACTCGGTCAAATCGAACGAGTCAACAAAGTGAATAAAACTAATAATTATTTATGATTTGAAGATTAATATATATACTTGTATTTGTAAACTCAATCATAACGTACTACTATTTCCCAGCAAGAATAGAAATGTAAATCAATCATCGATACATTTGTTATAATTTATATTACGTGTATTCCAGTGAATTAAATTAATAGATTAACCTAAAAGAATCGAACAATCCATTACCGCAGTTCATAGAACTGGCAAAATTCCACTCTAGAGTTTCAACCTGGCAAAATCACCGGCTCGCCTTTTCGACACAAATCGTTAAGCAGTGGTGCCTCCAGTCTTCTTGGTTTTACTAGTCAACCTGATAAGGCGTTGTACGAATTCAAAATTCAGCTGTAATGTCACGTGATTCTCCAGTCCAATTTTTAGTGTGGCTGGAAACACGACACTTATCGTGAGTTTTACTATATATTGCCCTCAAAATTTAAATTTTAGAATAAATATTGAAAAGTTGCTTATAAACTTTGTCCAACATTTACTTTATGACCGATATACACATTTATTTTGATTAAACCTAGATTAAAATAAGATTAATCTTTTTTCATACAAATCAGGAAATCCCATCAGGATACTTTGTAAACAACATGTAAGTTTTATTCACTCTTTTTTTTATACTGACATTTAAAGTTATATACTTTGTGCATTTAATTATATGACATAATGTTTAGTTTTTATAAATATCGAATGTTAATTTTTAACAATTAATTAAAATGTTCAATGTAAAACCATTGACCATATATAGTAAATGGTAAAATGTTCAAAGCAAGGAATTTAAACAAGTTTTCCCAAACTGTTAAATGTGTCCCATTATCATCCTCTGTAAGGGTGGCAATACTTCCAGGCAAGTGATGTGAGAAGAAAAACTAAATATGCACCAGCTGTACGTCACCTTATGGGGCAGAGCAACTCTTGTGAGCACTGCATGCTGCTCTGTACAATTACAGTTAACTGAAAAGATAACAACATTTTTTCTATCATTGCAATGTCATAGCTAAATACATCAATACGTTTTTCCTCACCAATTCTTTCATTATAGTCACCAACAATAATCAACTTGCTCCCAGATAATCGATTCTTAAAATCTCATAAATTATCAAAATCCCTGTCCCAATTATTGAAATTATTGTTCATAGATAGAAAGTGGATCACGCCATATTTTTTGTTTAATACAATGCTAAGTAATTCGTGTTTAGGGAATATCAAATTATCTATAAACTTAGGATTTAATTAGCAAAATAATGTCTAACAAATTCAAAATCTGATTCAACGATAAACATTTATAATCATAAAACAATGACAAGTCCTAGGTACCTTTAATTTCAGCTCTCCAGTTATCCTGCAATTTACCTAACGTAACTAAATTCTCTTCAAACAATTATCTTGCAGAGTTATATTTGTAATATTATGTAGTAATAATACATATAAAGCAGATAGATTTAAGATATATCATATGCGGCATATCATTCAGTGTGTATACACCGCCCTGAAGCGTGGATGAAGTATGATAGCGAAGCGGAAGCATCCTTTATCAGTTTTCCACCAGATGGTCGTCAATCGAGAAGATAGCATCGTGTCCACTTCCGGTCCAAATGCTGGCAAGTACTTCCTTTCCTCCCACATAAACCATTGACCAAATAATGCGAGGAGCTACGTGTATTTGGGAAATGATTATATTTAATGATAATGCGTAATGTTCCTAGATATTTAATTATTAGTGAATTTCCTTTGGAAAGTGAACTATTAGCATGACCCGCACGGTGAAACTTAAGCCCGGGATCACCATAGAAGTTCCTAACGTGACCCCCTGAACACGTTTTGGGGGGTCGTTCAAAATTGTATATATATATATATATATATATATATATGTGTGTACTGTATATATATAAATGTGTTTGCACTCTAGCGATCGCATTTTTTGCCCGATTTACTTCAAATTTGGTAGGGACGTTCCTTTCTGTAATCAGTTGGACATGTTCGTTGGACAAAACAATAGGAAAACTCTAAACACCTTTTTTTGTTGATTAATCTTTCAAATTTCGAGTTTTTGGGCCCAAAAAGGGTCATAAAAGCCCCAGATGTAAAATCATTGCATGTAAAAAGATGGGAATTAGAGAGGCAAAAGTTTTAAGCACTCTTTCGTCATTCTAGCATAAATATGTACCAAGTTATTAAAGAAAATGTGTATCGACTAAACACAGTACGATGTCTTACGGGGGTTTTACACTAGAAAAGCCTGTTATTCCTTTGTTAGAGTACTTTTATCATCCCCAGCAACCTCACGCCTACTTTCAAGCCTGTCTGGACCTTCTCCTAACCTTATAATGCGCAAAATTGTATTTCCAGCTTTGCAAGTAAATGAAACCAGGAGTATCAGAACAGCCAAAAAATCAGTGTTTTCAGATTTCAATAAAAATTGGACAAATGTATGTTTTTACACTGATTTTGAGTTTTAAAAGTTTTTATGCGAATTTCCACATAAAAACTTTTAAAACTCAAAATCAGTGTAAAAACTCGAAACGTGAAAACACTGGCGTTGAAATACACGTTGTGTAAGAGCCACTGGTGGCATCGTATTATATTTTAAAATACTCCAAGTATTTTGGAAATTCAATAAGATTTTCACAACCAAAAAACTTGGTGTATTGAAACAAAAAGTTAATTTCCTTCAAAAGAAGGTCTCCCTCAAGTAATTTCCTACTCATGTATGATCTGTTAAAGAGAGGTGGGTTTTACACGTTATCCCAAAACTCTGTTTAAACTTTGCTCCATAGTCCTTCTAAGATGAGAAGAGAATATTTAATTTGTTTACTTTTTAAAAAGAAGAAAACAGATTAAAACAGGTTTTTGAGTAAAATTTTCACCGTTTCTCCTTTGGCATAAGGCATCTGCCTTGACATTGAGCATTATGTTTCTTAATGTATGCATCTTAATTATGCATCTTAATAAGTAGGTCTTGTCAATACCAATATTTTTAAAATCAGTATTAACGATAATGACATCCTTACTGGTGTTATGCTCTTAAGAGAAAAATTGTGGAACACCTCAACGGACTTAACGTGACTTGATTTCCTAGTGAAAAATTTAAATACGTTATTTCATAATAATGAATAAGAAAACACGATTGCCTTTGTATTGATACGATCCATCCTAATGCTTGTTCATAAAACTTTTTCGAATAGTCAGAGTTATAAGAAACAAAATATATTTTAAATATTAAGGTAAAATATTTAAGGTAAATATTATTTAAAATATTTATTTATTTATTGGTTTAGTTTATATCATATGTCCTATGCGCTCCACCTGATTACGTTTGTAATTTAAAATTAAAACAAATAAGTGGTTGTGTTCCTCGAAACTGCACTATCCTTCTTGCTACACCATAAACCACGATTCAGATTGTGTACAGTTTAATTAGCTTGTGTACTTATACTTAGCGAGTAACAAATGTTAATGTGATAATTTATTTGCTGCTTCGAATGCAATTGAATTTAAATTGATCTCCGAATTATCCTTATGGACAAAAAGTAAACTTGGAGGACAGCCTGTGGCCTGTAAACAATGAAAACCTCTTTGCACAGCTACGGATCAAAGTCATTTTATTAACACCTCAAACTTATAAAACGGTTTAGATATAACAAACATTTATTTACAAGAATTGTCTTTTCGTATTGAAGAAACAGATGATATCACAATTATTTCTCTTGGTCTGCTTGCAGAAATTTTTAAATTTTAAACATTTTCTTAAGCTAGTCATGTATATATTTCATGAATTACCCTTTAAACATTCTTAAAATTTTTTGTATTATTTGTCGATAATAAAGCTATAATCAGAAAGGGAATACACGCAAGTGGGAAAAGGGAATAATTTATATTATTTTGAATATTTGGATCGGAAGTGGACTCGATGTTATCTCCTCGATTGACGACCGCCCCGATCTGGTGGACAACTGATAAGGATACTTCCGTTTTTATATCGCACTTACTTTATAAACAACCAGCGGGCTAGCGGGGCGGCAGAGTGTTTGTCACTAGATGGAATTGGCATGCTGTATGCATATAATGCAAATGCAATCCGTCGACTCATTAGCAAGAAAATGCACTCTTAAGGGTTGCTTGCATAAGTCGGGGACAACAATGACTGCCCAAATGCACTGCTTCTTGTCCCTGATTTGGGTGCGCCCTACCCAGATTGAATTCATTGTTGTTTAGCGCCGCGCCGGCGCCGCCAACAAGCAGGGCCATGCATATTTACGCTTGAAGACCATTTTGTTCTCCTCGATCGCACTGTTATTTTACAGATTTCTACCAAACTATTTGCAGTTTCACACTTTTCAGATTCCAATCTAGAGATTGTACGATTCATTTTTTCCAAAATAATTTTTTTCTTTACGTTAGGAAGCTTTAGAAAAACGCTTAATTTGAAACTTTACTAATGGCCTACTGCTTATTTTGAATTAAAAAAACGATTTTTAAATCGTATGATCTCTAGATCAACATTTAATGAAAGAAATAACAACAAATTATTTTTAATTGGTTAAGAATTGAGCCTACAATGTGGGAGATGCAAAACCCTTACTTTAGCGTGCGGAAGGCAGGTAGGGCGCACCCTTAATAGTGCATTTTCTCGCTAATGCGTCGACGGATTTCGTCGAACAAAGTGTCATTAGATTTTATATAAAAATGTTTATCTTTTTTGTGGCTTGTAATTTGTAATAAAATTAATGGTATGTTTGTTATTCGGCTTTAAAATATTAAATCAGGCGCAATTTTGAAAATATTTAAGACAACTTAATAATAATTTATTATTATTTGCTTCTTTGATTGTCTAACGTAAGTGAAAAGTTTAGTTTATGTTGCTTAAATAGTTCTCAAGATATTATTTTTTTTGTAAAAAATTAAAAATGGTGGCTACCGGCTAAACGGAAAATTGTTGGACCTATGTTTACATCAAATTTGTTGTTCAAATTGATCAGTACTACCAGCCCCAAATTTTGTAATGACCCTTTTTGAACACCCTGAATAATATTATAATGACACCTTTACAACATTCATGGTGGATTAGTGGCATAACATATTGCAATATAAAGAGAGTCCTGCTGTATATAGTCAAACTAAAAACTCACCAAAGGTGATTGCTTGATGTAACCAATAACCAGTTGGAAGTTGGGAAACCAGTGACTTGAAACCTTTCCAAGAACTCATGGATAATGTTTGCCTCCAATCGCCTAAACCCTAGATTGTTTACAAACATACTGTTTATTTTATTCTACAAGCTAGATATTGTATTTTAACCTTTGTAAATATTATTATAAATATTAGTAATACAATTATTATAATGAAATTTTAAAATACTTTACTTCGAGGCTGTGATGCTGTGTCAACTTTTGAGCAATAAATTTGATTTTTACCCGCTTTCCATCATTGAAACGTTAAATATGACATAACATAGTTTAATTTGACCCAATATTGTCTAAATAATTGGTTTTTCAAAACCTTTTGCATATTTTAAGTTTTATTTTAGTTAATTAACATTAACTAAACTTTAACTAAAAATTTAGTTATTTATCATTAACACGTTAACTCTGTGCCATTGTGAAATGGACATTTGCATAGGGGATGAAATTTTAAAGGGGTTTGTAAACCTTTTAGATAAGTATTCATACCAAGTTTCATTATTGTATCTCTATCCACTTCTAAGAAATTACAGTTGTAAAAAATGCAAACAAACTCATAGACAGAAAACGGATCAGAGATAGGAGACACGTCGCACACATTGTTTGTCTGTTTTGACCCAAGAGGTAACACTGTATATTTAACTAGAAGAGCTTGAAGATTGTTACACGACCATAAAGGTTTTTTTTGTAATAATCAAATACATTGAGTCACTATCTATTTCATCATAACATCTGAATACAATTTCCGTATTGGTTTGTTTACTACATACCTTTAACAGACCTTTTAACTATTGTAACTTTGATATGATTTAGTATGGTTTTATAAATTTCAATCGTGTTCCACCACACTATTCTTACTCTTGATAAACTGTTTGGTACAGGCTAAAGAAAAATATCTTTACTCATATGGGTATGGTTAACCCTGGGAAGGTTATAGGCCATTAACCGAAGAACTAGGACATTAGGGCTGTGCCCCACTGGACTTCAATGTTTCAACTTTAATCTTTTGGAAGAAAGATTTCTTTTGATTTTATCAGATGATTTCTATAACATAAAATATTGTAAACAGCTGTTTATCATTATGGAAATAAAATACCCCCGTCACAGCAAACCTGCGTACTCAGCGAATTTCCAATGCAAATAATGGGTATCACTACTACCTAGAGCCACTTACCAAGTTTCACAAAAATACATTCATTAATAAGTGATGTATAGCATTTTATCTATTCTCCATAAGAATAACATTATAAATGAGTACGCAGGTTTGCTGCAACAAGGAAGATAAGATATGTGTTTTTTTGCAATTATCAATATAACTCAACCAGGTAAAGCTACATACCAAGTGTTATTAATTTAGGTTCATAACTAAGGGAGATATAAAACTTTACTTATTCTCCATATGAATAACATGGGGGCCGAGTATGCAGGTTTGCTGCTACAGGGAAAAATCAACAAAAAACTTTTTTTGTGCTATTATCAATATACCACAACTAGTTGAAGCCACATACCAAGTTTCATCAATATACATACATAAATAATCAAATTATAACATTCTATTTATTCTCCATAAGGATAATATTGGACAACGTACTGTGTTTAGCACTTTGAATATCTCTGCAACGGTTGGACGTAAAACAACAACTAAAACGCCAAAATGATTGTTTTGTAGAGCTAAACTGATTGGTAGAAAGAAATGTGGAGTTTTTAGTGAAATTATCTGAGGAAAATCTAAAAACCGTATTCCCATAAGATTAACATGGGAAATTTTATGGATACATTTTTTGACTTTTCTCCACAACCACTAAACCTAGCTTAATGATTCAAAATACTAAATTGTTTGTTTCTTTAAGCTCTACAAAATGGTTGTAACCAAAATCTAGTGTTTTTAAAATTTTAGGGTAAAAAGTTCAAAAAACAGATTTTTGAAAAATTGTAAACCCCCATAAAACCCCTTCCCATAAACCGATCGATCTGGTTTTCGAACTTAAAGTCATAAATGTTACTCTCCACATTTGTGCCAGATTTCATAATAATCGTGCGCTTCTTTCAAAAGTTATCGCGGTAACGGACACACACACACACACACACACACACATATATATATATATATATATATATATATATATATATATATATAAATTTGAACGAATAGTGTTTTTGGCATCTGGGGACCTCAAAACAAAAAGTTATCATGGTCTCGGGCTTAAGTCTTACCATGCCACCTACGGTAATAGCTTCTTCCCTATAGGGGAAATTCGCTAAAACCTACTTGAATGGCAACGCTCATAATGGGAATAAAATCTACTTGAATCGCAACTCGAACTCTTTTTTCGATAAGCGAGTGAGCTTAGCGAACGAGCTCATATTGAAAACGAACGAGTATTTGACATTAAACAAATTCAATGCGGCAGCAACGCGCCGGGTACCAGCTAGTCTGTAATAAAAACAAATGTATCAGCTGTTGGAAATTAAATACCTTTAAGTGTGTTTAAACTCATCCCTTTTCTTTATATTTGTGCCCTTAGGGAAAATTTTATCAAAAACTAATATTTGTCCTCCAATTTGCTCACTGAGACCTTTCATTCAAGTATAGGGTTGATGGGTGTCAGACTTATGGTTTTCCCAGAAGTTCCTGGGTAAATGGGGCTTTATATATAGACAACATACTGGTGACTGGTGCCGGGAATCAAACCCTCGCCTTTTATAGAACTACTAGAACGTTGCCTGAACAGGAGTGTGTGAGAGGGCTTTTCTCTCGTTTTTGGCCAGATTGGCCTAAAAGTCACTGTTTTTCAACGCGCGGTATTTCCTACATTATTTGTTATAGAAATGCAATTAATATATGAAATTGTAGGAAATGTTGTCATGTTTAATTTCGTAACCAACATTCTTTCAGATAGAACGCATATTTTTCAAGATATAAGTCAAAAACTAAAAAAGTGCAGAATTTTAAGGTTTTTTGTGATTTTCTCAGTGAAGCCGTCTTTTCTCGAGGTGGAAAACATGAAATTCGAATTCAGCACCCAAAAACATACAAAACCTTTGATAAAAAACTTCCAGAATTTTTTCCTATAACAAGATAATAATCCTAAATACACAATTAAGCATTCTGAAATAGTAAACTCGAATGAGCGAAATTAAACATCTTAAACAAGCTCTCTGTAACCAAAACTGTTATGCGGACGTTATGAAAGACAAAATGCAGGTTCTGTAACCAGCAATCATGTAGTTGTGAGAAAACCAAACTAATATTCTTTTGGAACATGTTCATTAGTATATTTCATTAGAAGTGAAGCGTTGATGAATAACCGTTGATTCGTTTTTAATTGAATTCCTGGATAATATACGTCGCCTCACGTTCGCCGGTATTGTCTGGTATTGCGTCTGGTATTGGGCGTTCTCATCATCTGGGTTGGTCGTTATATCCACTGTAAATATCAAGTATAAACTAGGGGAATTAGCAACATGTTTAAACATTCTCAATCAACATTCATACCATTATAACAACCGTAAATTCCATAAAAAGTAATAACCGTTGAATGCTATCGTTTAAAAATAACGGTGTAATGATTTCGAATATTGATGATAAATTCCTGGGTAATGGTTGTTTTTATTAAACAAACATGATTTGTGCTTATTCAAGGCTAAGAGTATATTTTCACTAATTTATTTTTACGGATTTCGCAATATCTCAGTTATGTTGTTTAAGACATTATTGCGGACATTTTACATTACTGATTACAATATAAACTCACCATCATCAACAATGAATTTTAAACAAAGAATCTCAGCTATTTTAGGATTCAGCATTAGTACGGAGTCAAATTAGTGAAAATGTTGAATGATTTAAAAACCTTTTCAAATAGTGGCAAGGGGTACTAATTTTAGATCTAATAAAAAGTAACTCAGTAGAGTCTGGGGTATGCAGTTAAAAACTGGATCTCTTTATGAGTATTATGTGGTATTTAAATACAAATTTGGAGTCAAATAATATACCTTGATCTTTTCTACTTAAATCTAAATTCTCCGTGATACAATTGAATAGAAATTGAGATTGTGGTGTTTTCTCTTTTATGTTACAACTACACACTTCCTAGATTTATTTTACTTCAGAGTGCTAGTGAATTTATATCTTGCTATCGGCATATATGTTAGAAGACTGTAAACACCTTTGAATATCATTCATGAATAGCAATGGGACTCCTTGGGTACTCCTGAACCCACTTTAAACTCTTCATAAGAAATATACTGTTTTTTTTCTCTTGATATAAAAACCTCTAAAGTGGTTTTGTTTATGCATTGATGGTGTAGTTAAAGTTTCTGCCTTCAAAGAAAAAAATATATAACTGATATTTAACCTACTGATTATTGTCTAATTTGGCACTAAAAAAACGGAGAACAATTTAGTAAATAGATATTTTATGAATCCATTAGGAAATAGCCATGCTGATGATTACAAATATATACATATTCACATGATAAAAATCTTGAAATAATAATAAACTTAAATACTTATCTTCTATCTTCATACACACTCACCCACAAAAATACCATTATCATTATTTATTTCATTTCTCGCTCTCTCTCTCCCTCTCTTACTCTCTCTCACACCCCCTACATCTATCTATATACACCTACATCTATACTGTATATCTATCTATCTATATCTAACAATTACACATTCAACAATTACATTTATAGCCATATTCCCAATAACCGCATACCACTCATAATATCACTACTAGCATTCCCATAATATTTAATCATTTGTTCTTGGGATATTAATTTACTACCTGTTTGGTATTTTTATTTCATTTTTAAAAAAACAAGTTTTAGTTTTAAGATATTTAATGGGGATACTACGATTAAAAAAAAATAGTTTACGAGAATATAACTTATAAGCTTGAAGTCAATATCTTTACTGATTATCGACGTGAAATATATTTGGTTAAAAAAACTCATAGACATAGTCAGGCGCTAAAACGAGTTCGTTCGTTCGAATATATATATATATAGTTATACAAGTGGTGTTCTACATATACATATTCTAAAATCAATTGGTGTAGATTTTATTTTAAATTGTTTGTGTAGAATCCAAAAATGTATAGCTAAAGTAACTTTTTCGCGCAGTAGTTATCTCTTACTTCCAAAACTTGAAACCTGATGAAAAAGTAGTTAAATTTTCCTTATAAAAACTAATATCCGTAGTGAAAGGCGAAGGCAGGACGAGCTTTTTATTTCCACTACAATGTCTATCAATTCTAGACGACAGTTTTGACAGTTTTCACTTAATAAGGAAGCCTCTAACATTAAATCCAGAAAAGTTTCCCCCCAAGTAGCAGGAGGCATTGACAGCTTATCATTTGCCGATCCTCATTATATATATTTTGCGATGGGTTATTATTAAAATTTCACTTGGGCATTTTGACGGGGCTTAGTTGTACTAAAAATATGTCTCAGAACAACGAAAACTATTTAGATTGTTTTACATACTGAGTATTTTACAACTGAGTGTATACTTTTTCATTTCAAGTCCAACGGAATTTTGTAGGAGAACATCACTTAAAAGGAAATCGGTCCAAATCCTACAATTTTATAAAAATACGTATACTTATTTGAGCAATATGTTCTACACATGACCGTGTTTTATCCTCAAAGATATATTAGGCAAACAATGGTGTAAAGCTAGATGCTGGAAATCCCTATATTCATTTACCAAACGGATATTACTCAATGTGTTAGTGACAACTCTTTGTGGCCGGGCTTTGTGCTCCCTGTCGCCCCACGATGCGTTGTTTAGGTGGTTCTGGCCAAAGAGGACGGGTTGTGTGTTATTTACGTCAATTTTATGGACACTACTTTAGTTAAAATTATCTTCTCTAACGTTTACGTTAGAGTCCATTCCATTACAATTTGTAATTTTTATTTGCAATATGACTCTTATAACAAAACCATTACATAATTAATTGTTTCCAAACATTTAATTAGTTGATTTCTTATTAGGTGGTTGAAATTTTAGATTTATAGATGATCATAAAAGTATTTCAAAAACGAAAATACTACGCATATAAAAACGCTTCTATGAGTCAATGAAATAAGTTAAGAGTAGCAAAAAATAGTTGTTTCTAAAACATCAGCCATTAAATGAAAGCATTTTACTTTCAAGGCATTATGAATTTAACTTTAGAAGTTAAATTGTATAATACACAAACTTTGATTTTAAATATCTAATATTTTAAAATACGATCATCCGAGAAAATAAAGATAATTAATACTTCTAGACTCACTGTCTGGATAAATGTTAAATGTTGGATTGGTAATGATATTTACATTCAATCCTAACACCTTCTACTTAAAAATCCAGATCCTAGCGAAGTGTCTTAAACAACATTATTAACCTGACTACTAATATCATTGCCGAAACGTTTTCAATCAATATTCGTCAGAAAGAGTGAATATTGTATTCCTAAAGGATACATATTGGATTCCAAAAAGGAATACAAAAAGGTAGATGGAAAAGCTTGGAATATAGACGCCCGTATTACTCGAAGAATACGAGTAAACAGAACACAATGTATGTGATGCACTACCCACGTACAACAGCTTTTGTAGTGTAAATATATTCAATAATAATAAGTTTTGCAGCAAATACACAAAGTACGTTTCCTTCTTTAGTAATTAATAGTTGATTTTCGGTAACCGAGCTAATACTATTAAAGTCATAACCTCGTTAAATGTTGCCGATGGAAGTAAATTAATCATTATCATTTAATACAGTATCCTATTAAAAGTTTGCAACATTATAATAAAGTTGAATGATTGTTTGCTGCTTCCTCTTGCACAAGCATAATGAGAACAATGAGGCATTTCGCATAGATCTAAATATCAATATCTAATACACCCAAAGAATATATAGGCCTAGGAATAAAATAATTATATTCCTGCTTCAAAATCCTGTAGGCCTGCATAATTCAATTCAAAAGCTCAAATAATAATTTTACGGGCATTTATTATCACAGTCATACCTATGGCATAATGGACAGAGACTTTTTAACTAATTTCCCATGTAGGGAAGAGGTTATTACTGTAGTCGGCATGGTAAAACCTTGGCCCGGAACCATGATAATGTTTAATTAATGTTGAGGCTGCCAGATGGCAAAACACAAATGGTTAATATGTTACGTAGATATATGTGTCAATCTTCTTCAAAACTCCGTTAACAAGCTTAACTGAGATTTCAAAGTTCCAAAGTTAATATTATGGAAAAATATAAATAAATGCAATTGAACATTTAACAGCATCTGACGTTACTAACAAAAAAAGTACAGAAGCAAAAACAGCTGTTCTAAGAAAACTTCTGGAATAGCATCTCAATGTAACTAATAAGACGGGATATGAGTTGGATTGTTCCTAAAGTGGGGATACGAGCAACTGATTTTGCTAGTGTGATGTGATTCATTTAAAACATCTGGCTTTATACCTGTGTATTCTTATGGAAAATATGGGTTAATAACTCTATTTATGAATCTCAGTGAATGGACAGCAATAAGCTGTAAAGACAATAGTCGAGTATTTATATAATAGATGAGATCAATTATTTATACCCGTAAAAAACAACTACACAACAAAATCGGCTCACAATCTTCAACTGAAAGAAATAACAAACAGAATTTAGTTATTAGGATTTCCAGTTGTTATAGCAAGTCGTATAATTTGAGGCAGTTTTGTTTCTTAATTACAAAATATCAATACTGATTATTTGAAAATAATCACTATGTGACTACATAACAAATAAAAAATAAATCAGGACCATTAGCCAATTGTTTCTTTTGTTTGCAGGACAAACAAATTGGAAATCATTTAAAACCAATACATTTAATTTTAAAGTGACACTTGTTAGTGTTATTAATTTAGATTTCATAGCAACCAGAATTGACGTTAAAAGTCATATTTGAATGAAATGAAATTTGAAATATATAAATTATCCTCACTTGAAATATATATTATTTATAATAATGGAATCTAACTATGAAATAGTATATCCAATTTGTATATAATTAATAACAAATGTTAGTTGACCATAGAAGTATTCCAAAAGGAATTATCAAAAGAAGAAGAGTTAAGGTAATTTTTTGTGAATTTACTATAAACCTAATACACTTTGTCGTTTGTCGTTTAATTTGCGTACATAATTTTTACAAAACGTTTTCCAAGCTCCTGATAATTGTTCTGTTTTTTGTATAAACGTTGCTAAACTCTGTTCAGTTTTGGGTTTCAACTAAACATTAAAAGTACCATGTAATCACACTAAAATCCCCGTAAACATCACTGAAGTCATTTGTTTGCCCAACCGATGGTAATGCCAGGCAAGTAACATCCATTGTTCCGAATGCATTTTGTAATTAACTTGCATGTTTAGTGTAATTTTCAAAATATTACCTGGATTTATTCAACTAAAAAATCACAGTGGGCACTACAACTTTATCATTTGTGAGAAATAATTTTAATATATAATTTTTTTTAACCATTACAATGTATAATGATAAAGGTACATGAAATAAATTAATTGTATTAAAATTAATAAAGCAACAATCAATTAATATTAAACAATTTCATGCATAACACAATAACGATTTTAAAGTGCATCAATTTTTGTTAGAAGTTAAGTGCTACACTACTTAGGCCTTGCTTGTCCTAAATTTGCCTATTTAATAAATACATTTTACTTGATTATAATTCTTAAAAGAGCTGATTAAAGAAAATAGCATCTTAAAAATGTAATTTAAATTGTGGTATACTTTCGATACTTTAAATCTTAATCTCCCTTTGCTATAATTGCGTATAACTATTATAACTATAACTAATGCTGAAAACAAAGTTGGGCCGTGTATGTGGTGTTTAAGCACATTTAATGCATATTATATGTTTATAATATTTCTGCATAAAGAGCATTCTGAAGGATTAGAAATAACTTAAACTAAAAACTGAGAGTGGCGAATTAATTTAACTCAGCTGGTTCATCCTTTGCCTAAAATGTTGCTGGTATCGTTAAATAACGTATTGCCTTTAACTTTATGTAATGCTGAAACATAGCGTGTAAAACTAACTCTAGTTTATTTGTGGGTGTGGCCCTGAAAAATGGCGACACTGTCGTTTAGATTGTGACCGTAGCAGCGCGGCTTATCAACCCACTAATACCATATCCCAGGGCAGCTGGGCAAGACTTACTGGTGCATTTTGGTTTCATCACTCCTCCCTGATGAAAACAAGTACAACTATGTTTCCGTTTATACTGCTAATTAAATGAATAAGAGCAGCTGATTTGAGTGCGGAAAGCTGTTTTCCCAGATCTAGAGTTGAAAAGTATCACTTTCGGTATTCACAGCTGATACCGAAAATAGCTACTTTCGGTACAGTATGAATACTTGTTTATGTATTAAGAGCGTAACGTAGTATTCCTAAGTAATCTCCAAAATATTTGGTCACAGAATCCCCTAAATCCCCTAAATGTAAACGTCAACCAAAACCCTGCGTTCTCGTTCCAAACTCAAATGTGAAACAGAACAGCCACTATATATCCAGTGCAGCCTTAACTAAATTGAAGAATTGGGTTATCTGATTGATAGCTAGAGCCCATAATGGGAATTGGAGTTGGATCTGAATTCTGTCACTATAAACTGTGAGTACAGAATACTCAAATAGTCTATTTGTGAGGGCTTGGTTAGTCAAAAATAAAATCAGAGGATGAAATAACTATATTTTAGTCAGACTGATTTGTTATACCATATTATATGGCATTTACAATGAGAAAGTTATGGGGTCGGACATTGGAATAAAATGCAATGCCAGCTGGCTCACTTGAGGACTCTCCAAGCACACGTTGGCCAAACTGATGGAGGGATGCCTATAAGACAGAGCATTGCCTAATAAGCGTGTCATAAATTCACTTGTACTTCCAATTTCATCACTTAAATGTTTCGAATCATAACTTTATTTTGGCACACATTAACGATGTCAACGGAATTATCAACTGTTATAACAACATCCCAAGAGAATAAAAAAATACAATTTGTATACCAAAATTAAAATATTCAACAACCATAAACGTAATAAGAGAGTATTATGTAGAGTAATTTGCGAGAAAACGCTGATTTAGAAGTACAGTATATTGAGAAAGACTTAGTTAATAATTTGTATCAGGATATTTGCTAACTTATTAAAACAATCCTGAATTACAATATTTGTTGTTGTAAAATAGATTTTATAATATTATTTATTAACAATTTATATATTGGTCTGTATATATTGTAACAAACAGGCTGTTTTGTCAGTGTAATAGCTTATACAATTCAAATATAATAATAATTTACAACATAATAATAATACACTTCAAAGTAGGTACACTATTTCTCCATCGCTTATCCTGCAACATAGTTTTATTAATTAAATTGAAAACTTATTAGTGGAACCAGAGGAAAAGAAAATTTTCCAACTAAAGTAACTTTCTAAAAAATATTTGCTTCGTATTAGTATAGTTTTAATTTACCTTGACACAGTCATGAACAATCATAAATGGTGAAAATGAACATTCAATATTTGTTTATAATGCTTGACATAATTGAGGTGAGGGGTAAGTTATTTGTGTTCATGTATTTTACTAAGGAAAATAAATACTTTTTCAAATTCGACTATCTCACTAGTTATATAAAATAAAATATATATTTTGTTACTCGGAATATTTTAAAATAAAAATGGATATATCTAAATTATATATTTAGCAAAGTTGTAAAATCCAACTAATATTTTCAAAAAACCTTTATATTGAGGAATGCCATAAATATTTTGATAAATACAAAACGTCTCTGATAAATACAGCTTAACTGTGCCTATAAACAAACTCACATTTTACATTACAGTTTAAGAGACAAAATATTGACGTATTGAAAAGAGGGATGAACTGTTTCCTCTTTTAGCCACATTTGTTGAAATATTCAAAGTTCTTCGAGCGTTTCTGACAGCGAATTTACGCTGTAGAGATTATCTAAGCTTTCGGGTTAGCCAGAGAACACTTAAAATAAAACATTCAAATTAATTTTAACAGACCTTAAACTTAGTTTTCAATACTGAGAATTGTTCTTATACAATTTAGGTATAAATATTATATAGGTGAATATACTTATACTTCAAAAGGGAAAACTGAACCTAGGTGTATGAATGAATGATGAGTGTAGACTGGGTGAGATGCCTTGTGTAGCCTTGTTAGCGAATTTCCTATGGAAAGTGAACTATTAGCATGATTTACACGGTGAAACTTAAACCCGGGACCACCATAGAAGTTCCTAACGTTGCATTCCTAACGTTGTTCCTAACGACCCCCCAAAACGTGTGCGGGGGGTCCCCTGAACACGTTTTGGGGGGTCGTTCGAATTTGTATACATATATAATGTATATATATTAATTTAAACATTTTAAACACAGTACCCTGGTTTAAATTATTTTATTTCAAGACCGACATGTTTCGGACCTTAAGGCCATAGTCATGGTCGTAAACAAAATTTAACCTCACAATTACTAAAAATAAATGTAAATGTAAACAATAAATTGCTAATAATATAATCATATGACTTTTTCCACAGTTATTTTAACATGCTTCTCAACTATTGTGGCTTAATAGATCTTAGTTTCAATATTTTTTCACTATGGCCTTAAGGTCCGAAACATGTCGGTCTTGAAATAAAATAATTTAAACCAGGGTACTGTGTTTAAAATGTTTAAAATAATAATTATATTAGTAGCTCTTTTTACTGAAAATACTTTCCTCTGATTGGTGGTTGCATTTTTTGTTTGATTTACATCAAATTTGGTAGAGATGTACCTTTCTATAATCAGTTGGACAAGTTCGTTGGGAAAAACAATCGGAAAATTCTAAACCCCTTTTTTAGGGATTAATCTTTCGAGTTTTTGGGCCCAAAAAGGGTCAGAAAAGCCACGGATGTAAAATTAATGCATGTAAAAAGATGGGAATTAGTAAGGCAAAAGTTTTAAGCCCTCTATCGTCATTCTAGCATAAATATTTACCAAGTTATTTAAGAAAATGTGTATAGACTAAACACAGTACGTTTTCTTGGGGGGGTTTACATTAGAAAAGCCTGTTATTCATTTGTTGGTGTAATTTTATCATCCCCAGCAAACTCACGCCTACTTTAAAGCCTGACTGGACCCTCTCATAACCTTATAATGCGCAAAATTGTATTCCCAACATTGCAGGTAAATAAAACCAAGGGCATCGGAACAGCCAAAAAATCAATGTTTTCAGATTTAAATAAAAATTGGAATAAATGTTTGTTTTTACACTGATTATGAGTTTTAAAAGTTTTTTTAATGTGGAAATTTACTTCCCTTACGTCAGCGTGCTGCTTGCGAACTCGTTATTGGTTAAGATCGACTGATTCTTTAGCCAGGATCATTAATCAATAGCCCAATAACCAATGACAGCTGGATCCAGTATCAAAACTTCACAAAATTTTCCCAGGATTTTGCTCAGAATCGAACCGGTGAACTTCAGATTATGAACCGAGCACGCTAACCACTGTGCTACCCAACCAATTATAATTATAACATGGGGATGAATATTAGACACGTAACAAGGTTCACTGTACTTGTAATGATATTCACATTACAACATGCTCACTTATGTACTTGTGCTGTTAATGCTAGAGCACTTCTGCACGTCTCATATTGTATTATACCGCTTGTTTGCTTCTGTAATATTATACTGTTTTCGTTTTTTGCTTTCTGAATAAAATGTGCTCACTTATTTCCTCCTCTGATTGTACTTTATATTTTCCACCCCTTCTCTGTCATATAATGCTTTCCATCTCTCAACTTCTGCTATACTGAAGGAGCTTAAGTTCGGCAGGAATATATAATACCCTCAAAGCAGACACGGGCCAACACTTCATCGTAATATTCTTTAAGGCTCTGCCATAGCTGGACTTTTTTATTCGAATGTTACCCAATACACACAAACTATTTAACCACTAAACAGGTACTTTACCTCCGTCAATAGTCCAATGAAGAAAATTAATCCTTACGCTGACATATTTCGTTGTAATTACAGCATTGTCAAAGCAGTTAAAACTTAAAATAAATGAACAAGCATACATACACTGAGACGAAACACTTTTAAAACAGATAGGCCTATCATGGTGTGCGACGCGGACGGTCCCGGCGCGGGTAGCTGCTACCTGTTTAATCGTGATTATATAGGCCGTTAGCATAGAGCTAACTATTTAACCTTAAAATTTGAGCTTAACATTGGTATAAAGATAGATAATCAATCAATCAAACACCTTCCCCCATTCGCATTTAATAAGTGGTATTATAAACGTACCTTCTTCACTTGGCACAATCGTCAAATCACAGGAATAACTTATCAACAGTGTTCTCCCATGGTTATGACTGCTCAATTTGGAATGTGCCTAGCTCTGATGTGACCTTGCCATCATCACGTCCACCAATGAACAAGTAACTGAGATAAACAAGAAGGTGATATCTTCTCTGCCAGAGTGAGGATTGAACGTATACATTTGTTTACACAATCCTCGACCAAAACTCCGTTCGTGACCCAGCAGTGTTCCTCGACTCAGAAACAGTACCCGGATTAGGTAATCCAGCAGGTGCCCTCAAACTCACGCTTAAGGTCAAGCTCCAACAATGCTCAAACGCAACTTACACGCTCGCAAGTTGTGCAACGGAAGGCGGCTTCTGATCGCAGTCATCAAGGTAGAAATCCTCACTGGCTGTGCTGGAGAGTAAGTCTTCACTCCGCGAATCCCCTTGATCACAACTACCCTTTAGAGTTCAAGCGGCTACGGTACCCGGTCAGCGTCTGCTGTGCGAGGACTATCAACAAATCAAGGGCCAGACATTGTCCACTGCTGGAGGGGAGCTCGTGGGTCTGACTACTTTTCACTCAGGCAAGCTATAAATAGCCTGCTTAAAGAGTTAGATATATACGCAGCCTTCACGCAGGTTGACGTCCTTCCAATGTTATTACTAGGCTAATAGGTAAATGAAACGAATTTTTCCTAGATGTATGTTACACTAAAACTAAAAAATAAAACTCATAATAATTTGACACTTACCGTGTTTCTAACGGTACCTTTTGTTAACTTATATCATTGATCTTTATAATCAATGCTTATATTTAATCGTTATAATCAAATAACAAATGTAAAATATAATCGAAATAATGTACAGTTAATTTGTTTGGTAATTGTTATACACACAACCCGTAAGAAGCGTGGGTACAAAGATTTCAAATTGTTTTTTTCACAGTAAATCTTAGTTTGCACCATTAGATTCAGCTTGAAAAAACAAACAATTTGGTGTTTTGATCATTGCTCTACGTAAATTGGTTACTGAGATATTGAAAGTACTAAACACAGTACGTTGTATAATGTTATTCTTACGGAAAAATAGAAAAATAAAATAAATAAATAATAATATCTCGCTTATTTATGAACATGTGCTGGCGAAACTTAATTGGTATATGGCTAATAACTTATATGGCTTCTTCTGGTTATGGTTTATTGTTGTTTGCACAAACAAAAATTTTGCCGATGATTCCCGTAGAAGCGAACCTGGGTGTTATTCTTATGATAAAAGTAAAATATTATATCACCTTAATTATGAGTATAAATTTAAAATACCCCCGTCGCAGCAAACCTGCATACTCAGCGAATTTCCAATGGAGATATAAATTTCTTAATACTACATAAAGCCACTTACCAAGTTTCATAAAAATATATTCACAAATAAGCGATATATACAATTTTAATTATTCTCCATAAGAATAACATTGGGGCTGAGTACGCAGGTTTGCTGCAACAAGGAACACAAAAAATGGGTTTTTATGCTAATGTCAATATAACTCAACTAGGTGAAGTCGTATACCATTTTTTATTCATTTATGTTCATAATTAAGGGAGACAGAGCATTTAATTATTCTCCATAAGAATAACATGGGGGCTGAGTACGCAGGTTTGCTGCTACGGGAGAATTATGCAAAAACAATTTTTTGGAGCAAATATCAATAGACCTCAACGAGATGAAGCTGTATACCAAGTTTCGTCAGTATACGTTCATAAATAAGCGAGATATAACATTTTTCTTTTCCTCCATAAGAATAACATAAGACAACGTACTGTGTTTAGCACTTTCAATATCTCGGTAACCAATTGACGTAGAGGAATGATCGAAATACCAAATTGTGTGTTGTTTTTAGCTGAATCGAATGGTCAAAACTAAAATTTGACTTTTTCCAAAATTATATGTAAAAAATTCAAAAAACCCATTTTTGGGGTACAAAACCCCCCCAAAATACCCCTTCGGATAGGTCGATCTGTCTGGTTTTCGAACTTAAAGTCATAAATGCTGCTTTACATATTTATACCAAATTTCGTCAAAATCGGATCATTTTTACGAGAGTTATCGTGCTCACGGACACATATATATATATATATATATATATATATATATATATATATATATATATATATATATATATACAGTATCGAACGAATGGTGCTTTTGGGGTCTGGGGACCTCAAAACGAAAAGTTATCATGGTCCCGGGCCTAGGTCTTACCATGCCGACTACGGTAATAGCTTCTTCCCTATAGGGGAAATTCGCTAAAACTTGGTATGTGGCTTCTCCTATTTGAGTTCTATTGATATTCGCATAAAACCCATATCTTATTCCTGGTTGCAGAAAAGCTGCATACTTATATACCCCGTGTTATTCTTATGTTTTAGAATAATTACAATTGTATATATTGTTTGTTTGTGAATATATTTTGTATGAATCTTGGTAAGTGGCTTGATATGTCAATTAAGACATAATATGAATTGGGAATTCGCTGAGTAAACAGGTTTTCTGAGACAGGGGGTATTATTTATAGATACAATATAAAATGTTCATACTACTTTTGGTTCTGTGTCTGGCAATTAAAAGATTTAAAATGACTATATGAAAAAATCATACATATGACTCGAACAAACAGAAAACACACTGATCTTCCTTCTCGTTTATGGAGAATATTTGACTGAATTTAGGTAACTCTCAGCTACTAAGATAAATTAATTCGTAACTAGTATTTTGTACAAACATCAAACAGAAGTTGTGTAACATCGCGTGGTATTTCTCAATAGTAAAATGACATCGTCAATTAATACTATTTATTTAGGACAACCAAATCGTCAACAAATTTACACGTTATATTAAAACTAATTTAGTTGGTAGTTATTTAAGCGTCAACAGTTAGTTATAATTTGAAAAACGGTTACTTAGATGGGGAGAGGCACACGCTACGCGTGTTAATTACCACGCAACTTCAAAGAGACTGGGGCGATGCCTTTCTGCCGCGGTCTCGACGTTGAGGCTCTTCGACCAATCACAGGCAAGCTCAGTGCGTGACGCCACGGAAGACTCGCTGTTCGGTGATGCCACCAAACAATTCACTTTGTCATTACCAAAAATAATAAACGGTATCAGGAAACTGACACATACTTTCTCCCTTTTAGCCCAACTTTAATGAATAAATTACTTTTTATTTACTAAATATAGAATACAAAGCACGGTCGAACGTACAGAAAATCTTGTAAATAAGTTGTTTTAAAAAACATCCACCCAAATCCCTGCTTTGGAGGCCCTACAGAATCCATTGCTACACTCGTGTTTTTAAGAGGGGAAATGCCCCCTATTACCCCCCAGGGTTATTAAGGGACAACGTATTTCGAATTTCCTCTGTTGGTCAATGCTAACTTGACAAGTATATCAAGTTTGAATAAAATTGATCAATAAATAAGAGAGAAATAGTAATTTTTGTATTCCCCATAAGAATAACATTGGACAACGTACTGCGTTTACCGCAAAATTAAAATTTCAATTTTCTCCGCAACTAGCAATCGTAGAATAGTAATTCAAAATACTAAATTATTTAGTTTTTTGAGCTCTTTTTAATGGTGAATATTAATATTTTTTTATATTATTATTATTATTATATTATGTTTTTCTATGAAAAATCCAAGAAACTGAATTTTTTATGTTTTAAGTGTTGTAATTTCTGAACCCGAATTTTTACAGAAATTCGTGAGGTGTCATTTTGTTGGAGAATTAAAGTTCTACAAACGACTCAAGTTTAATCAAAATCGTTAGAGCCGTTTTTGATCAATTTTGATTTTTCATGGTTTTTGGCGGTTTTTGGGGGATAATTACCCTTAAAAATCAAAAATTCAAAAAAAATGAAAAAAAAACGCCTGGAGATATCGTGGATTAGTACCTACATACCAAATTTCATAACAGTCGGCCCATTGGTTAGGGCTCTAGCTCTGTACACATCCACGCAGACACACACACACACACACACACTCACACACACACACACACACACACACACACACACACACACACACACACACACACACACACACACACACACACACACACACACACACACACAGAAATCACGTAAAAACCACTTTTTTGGGTTCAGGGAGCACCAAAACGAATATTTCCACTAACAACTCAAATTCGAAAATTTTGACGAAAACAATACTTTCTCCATATACTATGTATAGGAGGAGAAAGTAAAAGGTAATTTTATGCTCTCGGTGTCAAGCCGTGACACAAACTGCTGATCTTTGAACATTCCAAACTGGTGCGAGCGTCTTGACCCCCCAAGAGTGCTTGGCTTCTTAATGCGGTTGAGTTGAAATTACCTTGGAGTAGAATATTCTAACGACTGGTTGTTAAGTTATATTTTGTACTAGCCATTTCTCAAATAAAATATGAATACAAAAAATACCGCTTCTTACTTCCATTTATTAGTTTTAGTGACGGTAAAAATTTAATTAATAGGAACGGCAATGTAATCGTTTGATTACAGAGTTTTAGTTATGGCGTTTATCGGTCTAGGGATTTTGGGCCGTCACAGTTGTATTAAATGTTTTAAGTAAGATTCTTAAATTATGAATGACAATAAGATTTTGATGACAGTATTGAAAATTTGCGTATTAAAACCAAAATTAAATATGTAATTAATAGCCTGAGGTAACATTTAAGATTGAGCAACAAGACGAAACGGAAGCTCGTAATATCCGCCGCGGGTTTAGATCGAAGACACATTTTCTGTGCGAACAATATTTGAGGTTTGCTTCTAAAACAATCTTTGAATTATCCTCTCATATACCAGTTACAAAGAAAGCGTATACAATATAAATTGGTTGTAAATAAGTCATATGAAAGGAAGACTAATTTAAAATCCATAGTTATTCAATTTTGTTTTCTTGAAACTATATTTCTTGACATTTAAAAGCCAACGATGTTTGGTAAAAAAGGTACTAGTACAAACACAGTTTATGCTCGGGTACATTTTAATTTAATATATTACAGTTTTTTAACGTTCACTAGATAAGACTAACTGTAAAATAACCTATAAAACATTTGCAACTAAAACTAGTCCATTGTTTAATTGTTGTTAGTAATAACATTAAAGTTTACCCACATGTAATGACTACTAAATACAAATGAAATGTTCGGTGAAGCAAAACACTCTAACAGTGGATGCACTACAAAACACGCTAATGGGAGTTGCAGTAAAATGTGTAACGTTTAAATCCTAAATTTAATTTCAGCATGTAGAGCCAGAACTGGCACCAGTAGCTCTGTTAAAAGCCTCTTACAATGTGGAGCTTCCTTATGTTTTTTAGATGAACTGGTTAGCATACGTTGATTGAACTGTAAGGTGTATCTTAAAAGAATTCTGTGATTTAAAATATATTATGTAAAATAATCCTCCAGATAAAGCGATCTTGTTAAAATTACAAGGTGTTGATCAGTAACTCATCTATTTTACAAAATTTTACAAATCCAAGCGTACCTACTTTCCTACCTGTAAGACCCATTTGTGGAAAATAAAAATAATGTTTGAATTAAAGTAAATAATTGCACAAAGTTGTTTTAAAAATATGTTATGTAGATTCATACATCTTTATAATCAGTCTAATGAAACATAGTTTTACTGTTCAATGACACTCGTTGTTTGAAACCTAAACTGTTATTCAATTTTGTTTTCTTGAAACTATATTTCTTAACATTTAAAGGCCAACGATGTTTGGTAAAAAAAGGTACTAGTACAAACACAGTTTATGCTCGGGTAAATTTTAATTTAATATATTACAGTGATGAAACAATGTTTGAGACGTCCTTATTTTCATAAAACTTATGAGATGTAAATAAAATTAAATGATTTAATTAAACCAAAGGAAAAACATTAATGGAAAGATAAACTTGCCCAGACCAGGAAATAGGCTATCATTCACGAAACTAGTAGGTTATTGAGTAAACCTACACTACTAAGTAAAGGACTGAAAGAGTGAGATATTTCATCAACTTAATAAATTACAATTTTGGAATAGTTATTCATGATTTTAAATATGTACATAAATGGTAACTAGGTCGGTGTCCCGAGAGTCCCGACAGGGAACTCACAGACATAAAATTAAATTAGGTACAAACTTAAATATTAAGAGCACATTGACTCTGTGGTTTGACATGTATTTATATTTAAAACGCTAATTTTGGAATACATACAGTAAAAGGGAATTATGCCATGCCAAAATTCGAGAATACTTGCCAATTTTGCAAATTTCGTAAAGGTTAGAAACTGGAACCAGCTTCCGTTTTAATATTGTGCTATTAATACGATGTTTTCTAAGAAGTTAAATTTAGTAAAAAGATTAGGATCTGAACTGTTACCTATCATTACGCAGGGTGGAATAAATACCCCCTACGCAGCAAACCTGCGTACTCAGCGAATTTACATTGCATATTTTTGTCTGAATACCGCATAAAGGTGCTTAACAAGTTTCTTACATAAATAAGCAATATATACGATTTTAATTATTCTCCATAAGAATAACAAGGGGGCTAAGTACGCAGGTTTGCTGAAACTAGGAACACAAAATATGGTTTGTTATGCAATTATAAATTTAACTCAACTAGGTAAAGCCACATACCATGTTTCATCAACAAACATTCATAAGAAAGCGATATATGCCATTATAATTTTTCTCCATAAGAATAACATGGGAGCTTAGTACGCAGGTTTGCTGCAATAAGGAACAATTAAATACTCCCGTCACATCAAACCTGCATACTCAGCGAATTTCTAATAAATATATATATGTCTTAGTAACACATTAAATCACCCACTTACCAGGATTGACAAATAAGCGATAATTTAAATATTAATTATTATCCATCAGAATAACATTGGGGATGAGTATGTAGGATTGCTGCAAAAAGGAAGACAAAATAGTGGGTTTTTAGGCAAATATAAAAAATAAAATTTATCTACGTGATGTCTCTTACCAAGTTTCATCCATATACATTCATAAATAAGCGATAAATAATATTTTAATTATTATCCGTAAGAATAACATGGGGACCGAGTACAAGGGTTTGCTGCTACGGGAACCATATGCGCAAAATGTTTTTTCTTCAAACAACAATAAAACACAACCAGATGAAGCCATATACCAAGTTTCGTGAGTTTATGTTCATAAATAAGATAGATATAGAATTTGTCTTCTTCTCCATAAGAATAACATAAGACAACGTACTGTGTTTAGCACTTTCAATATCTCACTAACCAATTGACGTAGAGCAATGATCAAAACACGAAATTTTTCTAAGCTGAATTCAATGGTATGGATACAAATTTGATTAAAATAAAAATTACATGTGTACCCCCCAAAATCCCCCTTTGGATGGTGCGAGTCGTCTGGTTTTCCAACTAGTTCAAATAAATGGTACTTGACATATTTGCACCAAATTTCATTAAGATCGGAGCCTTTTTACGTGAGTTATCGTGCTTACGGACACACACACACACACTAACAAACACACACATATATATATATATATTATTTTTCACTTGAGTTCACGAATAGGGCTACTAATTATTAGATTGAAAACAAAACTTCCAGAGTACCCTTTTTTAAACATTTTTATTTCACAACGTGTTTCGGCTATAATGCCATTTTAAAACTGTATAACAAGTTACAACCAAAACGAGTTTTGAAATAAAAATGTTTAAAAAAGGGTACTCTGGAAGTTTTGTTTTCAATCTAAATATATAAATAAGAATAATATATATATAAGAATGGTGTTTTTGGCATCTGAGGACCTCAAAACGAAAAGTTATCATGGTCCCGGACCTAGTTATTACCATGCTGATTACGGTAATAGCTTTTTGCCTATAGAGGATATTCGCCGAAAGTAGTTAGTGACTTGGTGTTGTGGTACACGTGAAATGGGTTCGAAAGGACTCAAATTCGATTCCTGAAAATCATCAATAGCTGTGAGATAATGTCATGCCTCACAGTGGTTCAGAACGGTGGTTCAGGACGGTGGTTCAGGACGGTGGTTCAGGACGGTGGTTCAGACCGGTGGTTCAGGACGGTGGTTCAGGACGGTGGTTCAGGACGGTGGTTCAGGACGGTGGTTCAGGACGGTGGTTCAGGACGGTGGTTCAGGACGGTGGTTCAGGACGGTGGTTCAGGACGGTGGTTCAGGACGGTGGTTCAGGACGGTGGTTCAGGACGGTGGTTCAGGACGGTGGTTCAGGACGGTGGTTCAGGACGGTGGTTCAGGACGGTGGTTCAGGACGGTGGTTCAGGACGGTGGTTCAGGACGGTGGTTCAGGACGGTGGTTCAGGACGGTGGTTCAGGACGGTGGTTCAGGACGGTGGTTCAGGACGGTGGTTCAGGACGGTGGTTCAGGACGGTGGTTCAGGACGGTGGTTCAGGACGGTGGTTCAGGACGGTGGTTCAGGACGGTGATTCAGGACGGTGGTTCAGGACGGTGGTTCAGGACGGTGGTTCAGGACGGTGGTTCAGGACGGTGGTTCAGGACGGTGGTTCAGGACGGTGGTTCAGGACGGTGGTTCAGGACGGTGGTTCAGGACGGTGGTTCAGGACGGTGGTTCAGGACGGTGGTTCAGGACAGTGGTTCAGGACGGTGGTTAAGGACGGTGGTTCAGGACGGTGGTTCAGGACGGTGGTTCAGGACGGTGGTTCAGGACGGTGGTTCAGGACGGTGGTTCAGGACGGTGGTTCAGGACGGTGGTTCAGGACGGTGGTTCAGGACGGTGGTTCAGGACGGTGGTTCAGGACGGTGGTTCAGGACGGTGGTTCAGGACGGTGGTTCAGGACGGTGGTTCAGGACGGTGGTTCAGGACGGTGGTTCAGGACGGTGGTTCAGGACGGTGGTTCAGGACGGTGGTTCAGGACGGTGGTTCAGGACGGTGGTTCAGGACGGTGGTTCAGGACGGTGGTTCAGGACGGTGGTTCAGGACGGTGGTTCAGGACGGTGGTTCAGGACGGTGGTTCAGGACGGTGGTTCAGGACGGTGGTTCAGGACGGTGGTTCAGGACGGTGGTTCAGGACGGTGGTTCAGGACGGTGATTCAGGACGGTGGTTCAGGACGGTGGTTCAGGACGGTGGTTCAGGACGGTGGTTCAGGACGGTGGTTCAGGACGGTGGTTCAGGACGGTGGTTCAGGACGGTGGTTCAGGACGGTGGTTCAGGACGGTGGTTCAGGACGGTGGTTCAGGACGGTGGTTCAGGACGGTGGTTCAGGACGGTGGTTCAGGACGGTGGTTAAGGACGGTGGTTAAGGACGGTGGTTCAGGACGGTGGTTCAGGACGGTGGTTCAGGACGGTGGTTCAGGACGGTGGTTCAGGACGGTGGTTCAGGACGGTGGTTCAGGACGGTGGTTCAGGACGGTGGTTCAGGACGGTGGTTCAGGACGGTGGTTCAGGACGGTGGTTCAGGACGGTGGTTCAGGACGGTGGTTCAGGACGGTGGTTCAGGACGGTGGTTCAGGACGGTGGTTCAGGACGGTGGTTCAGGACGGTGGTTCAGGACGTTGGTTCAGGACGGTGGTTCAGGACGGTGGTTCAGGACGGTGGTTCAGGACGGTGGTTCAGGACGGTGGTTCAGGACGGTGGTTCAGGACGGTGGTTCAGGACGGTGGTTCAGGACGGTGGTTCAGGACGGTGGTTCAGGACGGTGGTTCAGGACGGTGGTTCAGGACGGTGGTTCAGGACGGTGGTTCAGGACGGTGGTTCAGGACGGTGGTTCAGGACGGTGGTTCAGGACGGTGGTTCAGGACGGTGGTTCAGGACGGTGGTTCAGGACGGTGGTTCAGGACGTTGGTTCAGGACGTTGGTTCAGGACGTTGGTTCAGGACGTTGGTTCAGGACGGTGGTTCAGGACGGTGGTTCAGGACGGTGGTTCAGGACGGTGGTTCAGGACGGTGGTTCAGGACGGTGGTTCAGGACGGTGGTTCAGGACGGTGGTTCAGGACGGTGGTTCAGGACGGTGGTTCAGGACGGTGGTTCAGGACGGTGGTTCAGGACGGTGGTTCAGGACGGTGGTTCAGGACGGTGGTTCAGGACGGTGGTTCAGGACGGTGGTTCAGGACGGTGGTTCAGGACGGTGGTTCAGGACGGTGGTTCAGGACGGTGGTTCAGACCGGTGGTTCAGGACGGTGGTTCAGGACGGTGGTTCAGGACGGTGGTTCAGGACGGTGGTTCAGGACGGTTGTTCAGGACGGTGGTTCAGGACGGTGGTTCAGGACGGTGGTTCAGGACGGTGGTTCAGGACGGTGGTTCAGGACGGTGGTTCAGGACGGTGGTTCAGGACGGTGGTTCAGGACGGTGGTTCAGAACGGTGGTTCAGAACGGTGGTTCAGGACGGTGGTTCAGGACGGTGGTTCAGGACGGTGGTTCAGGACGGTGGTTCAGGACGGTGGTTCAGGACGGTGGTTCAGGACGGTGGTTCAGACCGGTGGTTCAGAACGGTGGTTCAGGACGGTGGTTCAGGACGGTTGTTCAGAACGGTGGTTCAGAAGCCTCTTTGAAAATGCTGGTTTATCTCCTAGAGAACGCAAATGAATATATCTCGGAGGCCAGGAGAACTAGCTCTGTACATCTCCCTATACTAACCATAGATAAATTAATACTGTAACTAACAAAAACAATAAAAATATAAAAGAAAAGACCGGCATTGATATTTAAATGCAAAAACTTTGTTTTTCACAAACTATGCAACATTTTAACATCTTAAACACGTAGAATTAAGGCAGGATAAAATATTAGTGTGTGTTCCAAGAACTAGAGCGGGTTTTGTCAAGATCTATTAATGCCAAGACTAATTGAACAGTGTTTTGAAACAATATCCTGGTTTATTATAAAATACTGTTGGATAATGATACCACATTGTCTTGGTAAATGTGTCTTACTCTTTTCGTTGTATATTAAAAATATTATTAAGGCCCTCTTTAAGGAATTATAGACGGATTAATGTAAATTTTAAATTAAAAGATCCATTAAACTTTAGTTAGAATTACTCCTGAACTTTATTTAAATATCAAAAAAAACGGTGGTTCAGGACGGTGGTTCAGGACGGTGGTTCAGGACGGTGGTTCAGGACGGTGGTTCAGGACGGTGGTTCAGGACGGTGGTTCAGGACGGTGGTTCAGGACGGTGGTTCAGGACGTTGGTTCAGGACGGTGGTTCAGGACGGTGGTTCAGGACGGTGGTTCAGGACGGTGGTTCAGGACGGTGGTTCAGGACGGTGGTTCAGGACGGTGGTTCAGGACGGTGGTTCAGGACGGTGGTTCAGGACGGTGGTTCAGGACGGTGGTTCAGGACGGTGGTTCAGGACGGTGGTTCAGGACGGTGGTTCAGGACGGTGGTTCAGGACGGTGGTTCAGGACGGTGGTTCAGGACGGTGGTTCAGGACGGTGGTTCAGGACGGTGGTTCAGGACGGTGGTTCAGGACGGTGGTTCAGGACGGTGGTTCAGGACGGTGGTTCAGGACGGTGGTTCAGGACGGTGGTTCAGGACGGTGGTTCAGGACGGTGGTTCAGGACGGTGGTTCAGGACGGTGGTTCAGGACGGTGGTTCAGGACGGTGGTTCAGGACGGTGGTTCAGGACGGTGGTTCAGGACGGTGGTTCAGGACGGTGGTTCAGGACGGTGGTTCAGGACGGTGGTTCAGGACGGTGGTTCAGGACGGTGGTTCAGGACGGTGGTTCAGGACGGTGGTTCAGGACGGTGGTTCAGGACGGTGGTTCAGGACGGTGGTTCAGGACGGTGGTTCAGGACGGTGGTTCAGGACGGTGGTTCAGGACGGTGGTTCAGGACGGTGGTTCAGGACGGTGGTTCAGGACGGTGGTTCAGGACGGTGGTTCAGGACGGTGGTTCAGGACGGTGGTTCAGGACGTTGGTTCAGGACGGTGGTTCAGGACGGTGGTTCAGGACGGTGGTTCAGGACGGTGGTTCAGGACGGTGGTTCAGGACGGTGGTTCAGGACGGTGGTTCAGGACGGTGGTTCAGGACGGTGGTTCAGGACGGTGGTTCAGGACGGTGGTTCAGGACGGTGGTTCAGGACGGTGGTTCAGGACGGTGGTTCAGGACGGTGGTTCAGGACGGTGGTTCAGGACGGTGGTTCAGGACGGTGGTTCAGGACGGTGGTTCAGGACGGTGGTTCAGGACGGTGGTTCAGGACGGTGGTTCAGGACGGTGGTTCAGGACGGTGGTTCAGGACGGTGATTCAGGACGGTGGTTCAGGACGGTGGTTCAGGACGGTGGTTCAGGACGGTGGTTCAGGACGGTGGTTCAGGACGGTGGTTCAGGACGGTGGTTCAGGACGGTGGTTCAGGACGGTGGTTCAGGACGGTGGTTCAGGACGGTGGTTAAGGACGGTGGTTCAGGACGGTGGTTCAGGACGGTGGTTCAGGACGGTGGTTCAGGACGGTGGTTCAGGACGGTGGTTCAGGACGGTGGTTCAGGACGGTGGTTCAGGACGGTGGTTCAGGACGGTGGTTCAGGACGGTGGTTCAGGACGGTGGTTCAGGACGGTGGTTCAGGACGGTGGTTCAGGACGGTGGTTCAGGACGGTGGTTCAGGACGGTGGTTCAGGACGGTGGTTCAGGACGTTGGTTCAGGACGGTGGTTCAGGACGGTGGTTCAGGACGGTGGTTCAGGACGGTGGTTCAGGACGGTGGTTCAGGACGGTGGTTCAGGACGGTGGTTCAGGACGGTGGTTCAGGACGGTGGTTCAGGACGGTGGTTCAGGACGGTGGTTCAGGACGGTGGTTCAGGACGGTGGTTCAGGACGGTGGTTCAGGACGGTGGTTCAGGACGGTGGTTCAGGACGGTGGTTCAGGACGGTGGTTCAGGACGGTGGTTCAGGACGGTGGTTCAGGACGGTGGTTCAGGACGGTGGTTCAGGACGTTGGTTCAGGACGTTGGTTCAGGACGTTGGTTCAGGACGTTGGTTCAGGACGGTGGTTCAGGACGGTGGTTCAGGACGGTGGTTCAGGACGGTGGTTCAGGACGGTGGTTCAGGACGGTGGTTCAGGACGGTGGTTCAGGACGGTGGTTCAGGACGGTGGTTCAGGACGGTGGTTCAGGACGGTGGTTCAGGACGGTGGTTCAGGACGGTGGTTCAGGACGGTGGTTCAGGACGGTGGTTCAGGACGGTGGTTCAGGACGGTGGTTCAGGACGGTGGTTCAGGACGGTGGTTCAGGACGGTGGTTCAGGACGGTGGTTCAGACCGGTGGTTCAGGACGGTGGTTCAGGACGGTGGTTCAGGACGGTGGTTCAGGACGGTGGTTCAGGACGGTTGTTCAGGACGGTGGTTCAGGACGGTGGTTCAGGACGGTGGTTCAGGACGGTGGTTCAGGACGGTGGTTCAGGACGGTGGTTCAGGACGGTGGTTCAGGACGGTGGTTCAGGACGGTGGTTCAGGACGGTGGTTCAGAACGGTGGTTCAGAACGGTGGTTCAGGACGGTGGTTCAGGACGGTGGTTCAGGACGGTGGTTCAGGACGGTGGTTCAGGACGGTGGTTCAGGACGGTGGCTCAGGACGGTGGTTCAGACCGGTGGTTCAGAACGGTGGTTCAGGACGGTGGTTCAGGACGGTTGTTCAGAACGGTGGTTCAGAAGCCTCTTTGAAAATGCTGGTTTATCTCCTAGAGAACGCAAATGAATATATCTCGGAGGCCAGGAGAACTAGCTCTGTACATCTCCCTATACTAACCATAGATAAATTAATACTGTAACTAACAAAAACAATAAAAATATAAAAGAAAAGACCGGCATTGATATTTAAATGCAAAAACTTTGTTTTTCACAAACTATGCAACATTTTAACATCTTAAACACGTAGAATTAAGGCAGGATAAAATATTAGTGTGTGTTCCAAGAACTAGAGCGGGTTTTGTCAAGATCTATTAATGCCAAGACTAATTGAACAGTGTTTTGAAACAATATCCTGGTTTATTATAAAATACTGTTGGATAATGATACCACATTGTCTTGGTAAATGTGTCTTACTCTTTTCGTTGTATATTAAAAATATTATTAAGGCCCTCTTTAAGGAATTATAGACGGATTAATGTAAATTTTAAATTAAAAGATCCATTAAACTTTAGTTAGAATTACTCCTGAACTTTATTTAAATATCAAAAAACTCTCTCTAAAATGGGAGAGAAATGTTTCAGTTCAAAAGTAAAACTTGTTTTAAATTTTAAATTTACCTGATTATAAGAATTACAAATAAATGTGTTATTCCAAATTAAAATGTTATAAATCACTAATGCTCTGAATGCTCTCAAAGTAGTCTATGAAAACACATAAATACTCTGTTCATGTCTAAAACTTTATTTTGTTCCTAGACACAAAATGAAAACAACATCTTGTTGGGTCTTTTACTCAAATTACGGACTTCTCACGCACTTATACAAAACGCTGACTATTAATATGACGGTTGAAGTATAAATAAAATTAAAATTCACATTTTAAATGCTATAAACGCATTTCACTGAATGAAATATTCCTAGGTTTCAAGATGTGTAAACTTATATTCCAATTCTAAATTGTCTTACTCATTAAACTAATTGTTCATGAGAAATTATCCCACACAAGATACAGAAATAAAGGTCAACTAGAACAAACAATAGATGAAATAATTTATGACATTTATCACTGATCATTTTCATAAACTCGGATGTTAGTAGGTAGAAGGTTATATGCACGTGCTTGTGGGTTTTGAGCTCTTCTGCTCACGTTTACATATATATGTACAATAAGGTTGTATTTTGGGTCCTTTCCGTACACCAAACAGAACTTTCGTGAACAAACATTTTAAAATAGTATGTACATCCATTAACACTAGTGCCTAATATAAATTACTGAATGGTGACATACTGTATATGGACAAATCCTAATTCATTTTTACAAAACAAGCAATAAATACAGTATCTATGTATGGATTCTTTATGAATAAGAGGTTTAAAATTTACTGCGCAGAATATCTTTCAAACGCGACTATTCCGCATGACATGTGACAAGGCTTAAGCGAGGATTTTACAAGAGGATTCCTTTAAAGTGAATTTTATGAAGGAGAATAAATAATTCAAAGTGTTACTTCAATTACATGTTTATTTTAGCCAGGTTGTTAAACTTAAATTCCATACTGAATAATAATATTCTTTAAAAAAGGGGAGTCGGTCCCTTATTCAACTCAATGCTAATTAAATGGACCGTCAAGCTTACCTATGGGTACCATTATCTCTTGAACTATTAGAGCTATGTGTACCCAATTTTTACTACTTCTTCCTTATGTTCGGCTTAACATCCTGTAGCAGAATTTTAAAAATATTCCTACAATTATAAAAAATAAAAATAATATAATATATACAAATTTAAAATCTTTATTTTAATTCTATATATACATGCATAATTTTTTTTGGTTCAACATACCTTAATAAATCTGCTAGGGGAGTATTATATGGCAGTCCTTCAGATATATGCAAAGTTTAAATGTTGTAGCTCAAATAGTTATTTAAATAATCGTACCTAAACTAAGAAAAACACAGGTTTTGGAAAAACGCGTTTGAATGTTCGGGTTTCGCATATAAACTTCTTGTCATGCATTTCATTTTTTATTTTTTAACAGTCTAAAGATTTGTTTATATATAAAGTGTTATATATTTTATTAAAGAGGATAAAACAAAGAATATTTTGGAATAATAAAAAAAATAAAATTTTTGAACCTAAAAGGTGCTAACTCCCCTTACGTTACTAAAAAAAAAAAAAAAAAAACACCAGTTGAGACATTTGTTTTAATTAACTTCGTAATTCAATTTTAATTCTGTCCGTAACCTTTTCTCGTTTTCATAATAATGCTGAACATGTGTGATACAAACCGTGACATAAGTTGCTAGAAGTCTATAATCAGGTAGAGGTGATCTCTGAAATTGAGAGCTCAACAAGATAATTGAGGGCTTAGTATTGTTATCCATGTGATAATTCGCACATGATTATCCATTCAAAACTACAAGGGACGTTATAAAATCCTCTTTTATCTTAAACACTGAATTAGTAATTGTTTCTTAGTTCTTACCATCGCAATATGTAGAATTAAAACCTTTTAACTGAATATAGTTTTAAATAATAAAAAGGGAAACCATTGGCACCTAAAACATAATAAAGTCGTATTAACTATTATTTTATTAATATTTTTAAATACAGTATCAGAATGATCTCGATCATAAGCAACAAAATACAATGCGTTTTGCCAAGCTAGACATTCATGCACAAGAATATAATAAACAAATACAATATTTTTAAAAACATGTTTTATAAGTTTACTAATAAAAGTTAGCTACAGTCATTTTCCATTTACGAATTGGATAAACATAATGAATTAAACAAATCTCTCTTGATAACTGCATTTCCTGTAAAAGTAGTCATATCTAGATTACTCCAATTGGTAACATACCCGTCTGATTCCCCAGGTGCGCAACGTCATGCTACAACGACCCCACCTTGGGAGGTTAGCAAGTTTAATCATGTCGTGGAGATCTCGGCGTCCCAAGGTGGTCATTGACTCACACTATGTTGATTAAACTGTTAATGCCAATGCTAATTGCGTATTTGCCAAGACTAATCAAGTGACGTAGTACCTCCGGTCTCGCACTACTTAGTTGTATTTTACTGTTTATTGATTGTAACAGACCTTGTTTTTAGATATTTAATTAGTTTACATCGCGTGGTGATAGTTACCCATCAGATCTTCACTAATCTCTATGATTTTGTTGTTCCCTTTGATTGTCCATAAATCTGATATGTCTGATTAGACATAAAAAACACGGTTTGGAACAGCACAGTGTCAATAGTTTTAGTTTCATAGCTCTTTAATGGAACCCACAAGGAAAAAGCGGGAGGTTTTCCTCCATGAGCTCCGCGAAACCCGCATTTAACTCAAGTTCATCTTTCAAATTAATAAAAACATTCTTGTAATAAAATTTTTTAAATTGTTATTGAAAGTTTTTGATAACTTAAAACGAATACAGAAACTGTATTAATATACATAGATTATACTTTAACATTTTAATTAGAGTTAGTTTTAACCTGTTAAAAAATTAAATACTTTGAAAATATTATCGTTGATTATAAATATTCTTTAAATAGTCTTCAATATGGTTTAACGAAAAAGTGCGTAGGCAAGTTATATAAACATCTGTAGTGAAACAATGTTTCTACTATGATAGCGGACAATTAAGTTGATAGTTGGGCTGCAGCCAATAGCATGGCTATACTGTTTTTTTTTTTTTTTTTTTTTTTTTTACGATAGGAAAATGCATTATGCACCGTCAGGGTTTGGTGTTTCCCCCGGTGTGTAGGACTCTCACCCACTAAAAACCTATCGGTCCAGGCAATGGAAGCCCTCTCGGAAACGCTGTTCGCAATACTTCAAGAGGGTGCCTTCGTACGCCAAAGATGGCATTTCAACCGCGATGCTCCACCAGGTTTAGCTGCGTCGATGCATCACAGCTGTTCTGTTCTCTTTTCTTTCAGCACCCTCCTGGAGAATGCAGAAACAGAGCTCCACGATTCGGGACTGGACAACATTCGACGAACGAGTGTGTCCGGCGAGATCGGGCCAACGGCCCCTTCGAGGTCCCTTCTGTCCGCTTCCCACCTCACGCAATGGAAGAAGGTGTGCAGTACATCGTCGTAGTTGGAGTCACCGTACTGACATTCCGGGCTCGCTGACTTCCCCATCTTGTGAAGGTAGGCCCCGAAACAACCGTGTCCGGTGAGGAACTGGGTGAGATAAAAATCTACCTCCCCGTGCCCCCGCTCAACCCACTCTCGGAGATCCCCAATGAGTCTCGCCGTCCATCTTCCCCGTTCGTCCCCCTCCCAGCGGTTTCGCCAATCCTCCATAGTGCGTTCTCGGGCTTCGGCACGGCTCAAAGCACCGTTCCCATCGAAGATCCGCTTCCGCTCAAAAGCAAGAAGATCGATGGGAATTACCCCAGCAACTACGAGGACGGCCGGCTCCGACACTGTGCGGTACGCCGAAGCGATCCGAAGAGCGCCTCTCCTCTGGACCGCTGCCATCTTTCCCCTCAGTCGTTTTTTCCGGAGGGCCTCTGCCCATGCCTCACACCCAAAAAGAAGAACGGAGTGAACCACAGACATCAGCACCCGCCGCTTGCTACCAATCGGTCCCCCGACATTCTTCATCAGTCTGCTCAAGTTGGCCACAATCTTTTCAGCTTTCTCCGTCGCAAATGTGATCTGATCCCGGAATGTGAGCCGAACATCCAGTCTCATACCCAGGTACTTGACAACGGGTTTAGTGACAATCACTTCCCGATCGACCGCGAGCTGCACAATGGGATTAATCCTCCGTCTGGTGAGAAGCACGATCTCGGTCTTCTCCGTCGCCAAGGACAGGCCGTGGTCACCCATCCACCTCGTCACTTGGCCCATGGCCATGGTCAACAGCCTCTGCAGCTCATCGACATCCCGCGCAGTTATAATTACGGCGATATCGTCCGCATAACCGACGAGGAAAGTCTCCCGAGGCATTTCCATTCGGAGGATCCCATCGTAGGCGATGTTCCAGAGGTCCGGCCCAAGAATCGAGCCCTGAGCGGCACCCGCTGTTACATCTCTCCGCCGCGGTCCATCCGGCGTGTTGAAAACCAACTTCCGATCCTGTAAGTAGCTCTGCAGCATCCTTAACAGGTACGGGGGAATTACAAAATCCGTCTTCAATGCGCCCAGCATGTCAGCCCACCTGGCTGAGTTGAACGCATTTCTCACATCCAGCGTAGCCAACATGACTAGCCTTCGTGATCTGTGGTTCACCTGCTGAACAGCCTCAAAAGTCCTGATCACTTCACCAACAGCTCCAATCGTTGATCGGCCCGACCGAAAGCCATACTGACGATCGGAGAGTCCACCTGCCGCTTCTACTGCCTGTGTGAGCCTCGGCTTCAGGAGTCGCTCAAAAAGCTTCCCTGCCGTGTCTAGCATACACAGAGGTCTGTATGCAGACGGGGTTTCAGGATCTCCCTTGCCTTTGCCGATCAACACGAGGCGTTGAACTTTCCATCGCAGAGGAAACAAGCCTTCCAACAAACAGCGGTTGTACATGTTCAGCAGCAGGCCTGGAAAGTCCAGACCTACTACCTTTAGCACTTCCGTTGGAATTCCATCGGGACCAGGAGCCTTTCGGCAGCGCAAAGAGCCAATGGCACTTGACAGCTCTTGTTCGCTGAACAAAGGTATTTGTTCGGGAACCACAGCAACCTCTTCATTCGGCCTGATCTGGTGGGCCGGAAACAAAACATCCACGATAGCCTCCAACTGGATGGAGCTCAAGCTAGGGTTAGCTGATTGGGCACCGAGCCGTCGCATAACTACTCGGTAACCCAATCCCCAAGGATCGTTGTTGAGGTCCTCCGTAAGAGCTTTCCATTTGGAGGCTTTACTTGCGGAGATAGCGCGCTTCAGTTCTTGTCTGGCCGCCCTGAACTCCTGCATAAGTGTTTCAGGCACCACGCCATCCCTTCTCCTACTGCGGGTGACCTTTCGTCTGAGTTTAAGGCACTCTCTCCGCCGTACAGCAATGTCCTCCGTCCACCAGAATGCCGATCTTCTGTTTCTTCTTGGTCGCACTTTTCGGGGCATGGCAGCATCACAACTACGCTCGATGAGCCTCATTGTGGCCTCCACGATCTCCCCCGTGGTTCCCGAAGATTCTAAAACAGCGGTCTTCCCCTCGTCAATCGCCGAGGACAATGCCACCGAAACGAGCCTTGAAACGTTCCAGCCTGGCGTCCAGTTAAGGTTCCTTGGCTCAAAGCTGTTTGTAGCAAGACTGAAGGTGATGTACTGGTGATCGGAGCCAGTATAGTCTTCGATCACTCTCCAGTCTGCGATCCGTCTCAAAACGTTTTCTGACGTAAATGTCACATCCGGTATGGTTGATCCATAACCTGGACGCCTGAAGGTGGGCGAGTCTCCCACGTTCGCCACAGCCAGTCCAATCCTTGCCGCCATCTCCAAAATTTTCCGTCCTCTTGGGTCTGTTCTTGGCATACCCCAATCTATAGCCCTAGCATTGAAATCGCCGGCTACGATCAGGGTTCCACTGAGGGAGCGAAGAAGGTCCTCTAGTCTGTCCAGACGGGCCTGGAAATCTGCCGCATTCTCGTTGGGTGAGAAGTAGCAGCTAACAAAATTTGCTTCGCTGGTAGTCACCCAAACGAGACCGTTCCTCCTACCGTGACTTCTGACAAATACATTTGTATTTGGGATCCAAATGGCAGCGGTCCCGACTGTGTCCGGGTACCAATTGGATCCATCCCTGTCACGGTACTGCTCGCTAATAATAAGCAGATCGATCTTCCTTTCCAGGACTATCTGGGACAGAAGATCATTCGCTACCCTACAGTGCTGAGTATTTCCTTGGAGGACTCTCATTTCTTTTTTAGACTGGCTGTGGCACTGTCAAGAGCCTGCCGGAAAACGAGGCATGCTCTTGCTCCTGGCAGGTGTTCAGTGTCTGCCTGCTCTGAAACAAGGGCGGCGCACAGACAACACTTGGCATTGGCAGTACAAGCGTCTCGCTTGTGGCCACTCGCACCGCACTTCAGGCACAGATTCATGGCCCGACGGTCTGGGCCTTTGCAATCGGCCTGAAGATGACCGTAACCAAAACACTTGAAGCACTTGGTTACTTCCACCCTCCGACGAATCCTGGCATTGACCCAGCCCACCTTTATCCTCGCTGTTTTCAGGAGTTCATTCGCTCCGCGTTCTGACAGAGAGACAATCGCGAGCTTCTGCTCTCTGCTGTTGGGTCGGGTCAAAGATACTTTAACCTCCCCCGCTCGCGCTCCAAGATCTCTCTCGATGGCCTCCTTGACTTCATTTTCGGAGGTGAAACTATCAAGGTCCCTAATTTCCAGAGAAACTCTCGGTTCTAGGTTCTTGACAGTTCCATTTTCGCCAACGGCTCTCTTTAGTGCAGAACTGAACTCGTCTCTGTTTGTGGTCTTTGCACCAAGTTCCACAAGGACTCCACCGGTGCGCGTTTGCCGAATCGCACTGATTTCGGCACCCGACTCTTCCGGCTTCACCCCACCCCGGATTTCCTTCAGCAAATCCGCATACGACTTTCCAGAGGTCGGACGTATGAGGATTGCGTCGGGTCGCGGCTTCCTGCTTCGCGCTGTGAACTTTGGCTTGGACGACAGCGTTTTCGCCTGCTCCTTACCCGTCTCCGCTTTCTTGGTTTCAGCTTTCGCAGCCTGTTTTTCTTTTGTCTTCTTCTTTCTCTTGGCACCCCTTTGCACCTGCCAAGGAGTTTCTTGGGAGCGGGTGTCCTTTACTACCTGCGTTGACGTCAGCGGTTGCTGAGAGTTCTCTTCTCGGGGAGTTGGGAATTCTAACTGCCTACTCGCGCTTTCTCCGCTGGCAATCGTGGGGGAACTGGCAGATGAAATTACGACGGGGGCAGGCTCCGGCTTTGCCCGTTTCCTCTTCCCTCCTTCCGTCACCACCGGAGAAGAGGACTGTTCCCACACCTTGCGCTCGGACGCAGTCGACGCCAGCCGAAGTTTCCGGATCGACTGCAGCTGGAAAAAACAGTCGCCGATTTTCCTCACGCCATCCTTTACCCCTTTAGGAACACGGTGGTTGTTCTGGAAAAGGGTCTCCAGCTCGCCTAGAGCGATGGCAATAAGGTCTAGCTGTTCTCCCTCAGCCACGTTGGCATCGTCGATCTGACTCCTGAGGTGACTGAGACCGCCACCATCTCTCCTCGGAGTCATCGAGCCGTCCTCTTTCGTTGACTTCTTCTTATCATCTTTTCGAAACGGGTTCGGTGGAGTCTTCACCTGAACCTTAGTTGGACCAAAGGGTTTCGGCTGAATCGTCGCCCGCTTATCTTCTTCCTGGTCCTCGTCCAGGTCGCCACTAGGCACTGCAGGTGGTGCAGTTGGAGGTGAAGTTGATGAACCCCCAACTGGTGCCTTTCCAGACTTCATGGTCGCAGGTGGCGACCTAGATAGCCTCGAGCTACGGGCAAAGGGATCCCCAGTACCCTGCTCCATCTCAACGTTCAAATTGTCGGTGGTGGTGTCCATTCAATTGGTGTCACTAGCGCATCGTGCGGCAAGGGGTGGCCCGGAGTAGCCAGGAACGGGTATACCCTCGGGGACGTCGCCCCTACCCCAGTTCCCTGAGGCCTGGCCTCCGTTTGCCCGGCACCGGTAACCGGACGTGCCGGGGGTCACCCGTGGCAATGCTGGTCCGACACCATGCATCCATGCCGCACTCCCTGGTCAGGGCCCGAAGTGGCTAGCCTCTGACACTTCCTCCCAGACTCCCCTCGGTAGAGCAAGCTCACAACAACCCCCGCTCCAGCCCAGTGACAAACCGGACTGGTTAAGGAGCACTCCCAGGGAGCCAGAAAGGAGTGCCAACCAGAAGAAAGAAAATTGAGAAAGACACCCAGGTGGGGTCGAAGAAAAGAAAAGGTAGGCAAGAGTAGCCCAGAAAAGAAAGAAAAGAATGCTTGAGACCTAAAAGGTGGAAGAAAGTCCTCAGCTCTTGGAAGGACTGTGAGTGGAAGAAACTCACAGTTCGGCTAGGGTACCCCGGGGTCGCCAGCCCTCCCCTGGACAAGCCAGAGAGGGGCCTCCCGTGTAGTCAAAAGCCGACTACCCCTGAGGGAATGGCTATACTGTTGCCTGTTTGCACTGTTGCCATAGAAAATATTACTTGAATGTTAATTGTGATCAGCTGATGGGGAGTGTTGGTATTGCAGCGCGTCTACTATTTGCTGATCTTGATTTATATCCCGGCAAACCACGCCCTCAACTGGCACTTTAATTGTCCCCTAGTTAGGTTTGCAATTGTTAATTTACTCGTTTGATCGGTTGTTATCCATCCTTATATATATATATATTTCATAAAAGCAACTTAGAATACCAAAATTACACGTTATTCATTACCACGGGTTTCATTGACTCCGTCAAGGTACATACATATACAGCAGGGTGGGTGAAAAGTAATGAGGTATTAAAATACTGCCCTGAATTCTGTAAGAATGATCGTTAAATACAAAAAACGAGTTCGCACGCAGCACGCTGACGTGAAGGAAGTGAATTTCCATATACAAACTTTTCAAACTCAAAATCAATGTAAAAACATACATGTATTCCAATTTTTATTGAAATCTGAAAATATTGATTTTTTGGCTGTTCTGATGCTCCTGGTTTCATTTACCTGCAAAGCTGGGAATACAATTTTGCACATTATAAGGTTAGGAGAAGGTCCATTCAGGCTTGAAAGTAGGCGTGAGGCTGCTGGGGATGATAAAAGTACTCTAACAAAGGAGAAGCAGGTTTTTCTAGTGTAAACCCCCCATAAGTCAACGTACTGTGTTTGGTCGAAACACAATTTCTTTAATAACTCGGTAATTATTTATACTAGAATGACGAGAGAGAGCTTAAAACTTTCGCCTCACTACTTCCCATCTTATATGCATTAATTTTACATACGGGGCTCTTCTGACCCTTTTTGGGCCCAAAAACTCGAAATTTGAAAGATGAATCCCCAAAAAAAGGGGTTTGGAGTTTTCCGATTGTTTTGCCCAACGAACTTGTACAACTGATTACAGAAAGAAACGTCCCTACCAAATTTTAAGTTAATCAGACAAAAAATGCGACCGCTAGAGTGCAAACACACATACACACACACATATATATATATATATATATATATATAAAATTTTGAACGACGCCCCAAAACGTGTTCAGGGGGTCACGTTAGGAACTTCTAAGGCGGTCCCGGGCTTAAGTTTCACCGTGCGGGTCATGCTAATAGTTCACATTCCAAAGGATATACACTAAAAACACGTGCTCGCTACATAAGAAAACATAGAAACCATTTAAATCTCAATCTCTCTTAGGCATCAGTGATGTCAACCAACTTACTAAAACTTCCAGGAATACAATTTACAATCTTCTGAAGGAAGTCAATTGGGGTATTGGTAATAACCTCTTGAATGTTTTTTAGTGAATTTCCTTTGGAAAGTGAACTATTAGCATGACCCGCACGGTGAAACTTAAGCCCGGGACCACCAAAGAAGTTCCTAACGTGACCCCCTGAACACGTTTTGGGGGGTCGTTCAAACTTTTATATATATATATATATAGACATATATATATATATATATATATATATATATATTTATATATATATAAATATATGTGTATGCACTCTAGCGGTCGCATTTTTTGTCCGATTTACTTCAAATTTGGTAGGGACCTTCCTTTCTATAATCTGTTGGACAAGTTCGTTGGGCAAAACAATCGGAAAACTCTAAATCCATTTTTTGGGGATTAATCTTTCAAATTTCGAGTTTTTGGGCCCAAAAAGGGTCAGAACAGCCCCAGATGTAAAATTAATGCATGTAAAAAGATGGGAATTAGAAAGGCGAAAGTTTTAAGCCTTCTCTCGTCATTCTAGCATAAATATTTACCGAGTTATTAGAGAAAATGTGTATCGGCTAAACACAGTACATTGTCTTATGGGGGTTTTACAGTATAAAAGCCTGTTATTCCTTTGTTAGAGTACTTTTATTACCCCCAGCAACCTCATGCCTACTTTAAAGCCTGTCTGGACCTTCTCCTAACCTTAAAATGCGCAAAATTGTATTCCCAGCTTTGCAAGTAAATGAAACCAGGAGTACCGGTATCAGAACATCCATAAAATCAAAGTTTTCAGTTTTCGATAAAAATTGGACAAATGTGTGTTTTTACACTGATATTTAGTTTTAAAAGTTTTTATGTGGAAATTCACTTCCCTCACGTCAGCGTGCTGCGTGCAAACTCGTTTCCAATTCCTCCACTTTTTGAGGTTTGGACGTATATACCTCCTTCTTGGTGAAGCCGACAATTCAATATCATGACCCTTTTGCTAACATTAATTCAGTAATATTACAGAATAAATAACAATTTTTTATACCTAGTTACCTTTTACCCACCCTGTATAGCATTGCTGAAATGCCACATTAATAACAGTCTTTCCATGACACAGCGAATGACGCGCGGACACAATGCTGGACCCCCGCCTCTACTTCATCCGTCATCGTGGCAGCACCTAACTGGTCAGCTGTCACGTCACTTGACAAATGGAAGAAAACAAAAGAAACCTAAACACCATATTTGTTATCGAATGAACGAGATACGTTAGTTACATGGTAATTAACTGATGTTTTAAAGCACATTGTATACCAACTGTTAATTTGGATCTCAGAACGAATTACTTGTTTAAGACAACAGATGAAGGTAATCTTTTGTAGACGTTTATGGGAGATACAAATTTGTTTAAATTATTTAAATTCACTCGCTTCACCAAGACAATACACCAGTTGCGAGTGCTGCATTATGTCATAATCCTTTCTACTATTTCGAATAATAAAACCCTGTTTAAGTTATCTGATCAAATAAAAGTGAACACCCATACGATTACATCGGAACTAAACAGACGCTCGGGATTGAGCACTAAGGAATTTTTAAATTCCTTCTTGGTGGTTGGTTACCTATGTCATGGAAAGAGAATACATACGACCTTTCGTGATTATAGGTGTAGAGGTTTGACCCAGGGGTTTATCGGCCTTTCGTCTTTATAGATAGATTGATAATTACGTAAGCGGAACGGCCTGGTGCAGTGGTCAGAGCGGTGGCATTGGTCCGTGGGGTCTCGGGTTCGATCCCCACCATTCAAAATTATAGTTGTTATGTTTGTGCCACTGCACGGTGTCCACCTGACAAGAAAACCAAATTTGATCATAATCCCAGGCAAGGTTTTGATAAGAGTGTTAGGATATTACATGTAAAACCCAATTCGAAGTAATTTAGTAAGTACTGAGTAATTTTAAAAATATAGCTTTGCCTGTTTGAAATCATAAAAGTGAATACGTTAATAATATCAGTTAAAGTTGTGCAAGTATGTAATAAATGGTTATTTATAATATTTAATAACGCTAGATGCTGTTTACCGAATCGTGATATTGTTACAGGGAACACATAGTATTGCTACTTGTTGAAACATCCGGTATGGTATCGACCAGCTCACTGTGCATGCAAAGATCTTGTACAACCCTCTCCATGTATTACGGAATATCTTGCAATATTAAATTTTTGGCTGTTTTAGCGAATTTCCCCTATAGGGAAGAAGCTATTACCGTAGTCGGCATGGTAAGACCTAGGCCCGGGACCATGACAACTTTTCGTTTTGAGGTCCCCAGACCCCAAAAACACCATTCGTTCGAAACTGTATATATACTATATATATATATATATATATATATATATATATATATGTGTGTGTGTCCGTGAGCACGATAACTCTCGTAAAAATTATCCGATTTTGATGAAATTTGGTATAAACGTGTAAAGCAACATTTATGACTTTAAGTTCGAAAACCAGCCAGATCGCTCTATCCGAAAGGGGGTATTTTGGGGGGGTTTTGTACCCCAAAAATTGTGTTTTTTGAATTTTTTACATATAATTTTGGAAATAGTCAAATTTTAGTTTTTACCATTGGATTCAGCTTAAAAAACACACAATTTGGTATTTTGATAATTTCTCTACGTCAATTGGTTACCAAGATATTGAAAGTGCTAAACACAGTACGTTGTCTAATGTTATTCTAATGGAGGAAAAGAAAAATTTTATATCTCGCTTATTTATGAACGTATAATGACGAAACTTGGTATACGGCTTCATCTGGTTGTGGACCATTGATATTTGCTCAAAAAAACAATTTTTTTCCAAAGGCTCCCGTAGCAGCAAACCTGCGTACTCAGCCCCATGTTATTCTTATGGAGAATAAGTAACGTGTTATCTCCCTTAATTATGAAAATAAATTAATGAAATTTGGTATGTGGCTTTACCTAAATGAGTTATATTGATATTTGTATAAAACCCCATTTTTTGTGCTCCTTCCTTCAGCAAACCTGCATACTCAGCCGCCATGTTATTCTTATGGAGAATAATTAAAATATCATAAATCGTTTATTTATGAATGTATATTGATGAAACTTGGTATGTGGCTTTATGTGGTATTAAGGTACATATATATGCATTGGAAATTCGCTGAGTACGCAGGTTTGCTGCTACGGGGGTATTTAATTAATGCTACTAGGTGTGAAAAAGATTCACTTCTCTACCTTTTAAAGTTTAATTTCTTTATATCAAACGATGTTTTATCATTGAGCACAACATATGGAACAATAAAAATACCCTGGTTTTTAACAACAACTTTTTTATGTTTAATTGTTTATAGCCTGTTTAAAGAAGTTTGATTTATTTCAACGTTTCATTTGTTAAATGAAATACAAGTTTGGATTTAAACTTTAAGCAGAAAATATTAATTCAATATTTTTAACTGTCAGCTCAAACGGACGAGTTGGAGGATTTATAATTAATATCTCAATTATTTAATAAATAAGTGCCTTCCTACCGCACAATACGGACGTTAAAAACTCCTCCTAAGTGATGTAAAAAGCAAATCATAAATAATTATTTAAAGTTATATTTGTATAAATGGTATAGTTATGTGTGTCTTAAGGGAGTTAAGAGTAATATTGTCTCCTCGAGGGAAACTATTGACAATTTTCCCGAGAGAGAATATACTTTTCCCTACCTGCTGTCTAAAATACAACTTTACTCCCTCTAAAAAAAGAGTTAATAACCATTTTTTTTCTTCTAGCGGGGAGGGAAAAGAAGAAGCTTTTGTCCCTCTCCCAAGTCCCGTATTTCACATGAAAATAGATGGAAGGGAATTGGGCATTATTTTGTCTCCCTCCCACACTTGTTAATTTGAGTCATACGTTTTCTAATCATTTCACCTTAAAAAAGTGTTTGTTTTGTAACAAATTTAGTGTGTATTTTGGAAGTAAAAGTTATTTGTGTATTAAGAAAATAAAGTAGAACTTTGTCTCCCTGAGGGAAATAGTTGGCGTCCAACGCAGCGGTAGGCGAGGGCGACAATTTTCCCGAGGGAGACACAATGTACTTTACTCCCGTAATACACACAACATTTTCCCATACCCCAAAATCCACAAGTATCTATAAGTATTCACATTCTCAATCCCTGTCCATTTTGGTTACGTAATGCGAAATAGTAATAACTAACCTCGGAACTCGGGACATTATTGCAGCGAAATATCAGCTGATTCTGTGTTGCCAGATTGCCAATGTTATTCTTATGGGTTTACTTTGTCTCCCTTGGGAGTCAAAGTATTTCTTTTGTCTACCTAGGGAGACAAAGTAGCACTTTGCTCGTTCATTACAAGGATTAAAAGGAGTAAATTACAAGGAGAAGGCGACTTTACATAGGTGTGGGAAAAGTATATTGTCTCCCTCGAGAAAATTGTCAACAGTTTTCCTTGGGAGACAATGTTATACTTTAACTCTTAAGACACAAATAACTATTACTTCCGAAATACACACTACATTTTCCCTCCACCTGCAGTTTTAACGAATGAAAAGTACAACACAATAGTTTTTATAAAACAAACGCTTTAAGCTTTAAGGTTAGCTACAATGTTTTTGTTCTTGAATTAAGCTGAACCTTGCCATTTTTGACATTGTCAAGTGTAATGTTTATAAAACATTATATAACGTCAAATTAACAAGTGTGGGAGGGAGACAAAATAATTCCCTATTCTTTCCAGTATTTTTATATGTAAAAGTATAAGACGTGGGAGAGAGACAAAAACATTCTCTTTTCCCTCCCTGGTAGAAGAGAAACAATTTTTGCTTACTCTTTGTTTTAATGGGGGTAAATTAATACTTTAGACAGCTGGTGGGAGAAAATATTAATAGTTCCCTTGTTATAATTGCAGATTTAACATCTACTACAGTATAAGTAGTTAACTAAATGTCTTACAAGATATTTAGTAGTCTTGCATGATGATTATGTAGTTATGTTATAATTATTCATTGTCACCATAGTTTGCTGAATTTCCCTTGATAGGATATGAGTTTTGGAAATGATGTTTGGAAATTGCTTTATCAAAATATTTCGTAATATTAAATATGATTACATAATACTGAATGTTACATTATTGATAGCAAACAATTACCTGAAATCATAATACTATAGTAGATTACCTTTCAAGTTAGAGAAAAAACCTTCACATGGCCAAGAGTTTTATCCTAAGAAGCAAAGGCGTAAGAAGCTCCAAACTTTAAGAGGCTCAACAAATTGAGACAGATGTTCGGTTTTCCTGACAAATGGTTTGGGAATAAGCTTAGACTTTAGTACAAGCAAGTAACTTCTGTTGAATGTAAATATTCAATTGTTTTTAAATAAAGAGAATAATATAGGTAAAACAAATAGAACTAAATTAACAACTATAATGGGTGCATAGCGTTTTAAAGTATAATTGGTCTAAAATCTTGCTTAACTGAACACAAAACAAACCCATATTAACTGAACACAAAACAAACCCATATTAACTGAACACATCGAAAAATACAACGAGATGCTCAAATGCAGGATAACATGTAAGAGATAAATTATGTGTGTCAGGCTGGCTCGTATTGTACATACATTTTCACATTGCAATGCCATTTTTGAAAGTAAATAAAAGTGATTATTGTAAAGTCGTATATCTGGAAAACGAACTCGTTCAAATATTAGGTAAAATGCAATAATACTATTGGTTGCAACATTAGGTAAAAAATTAGTTTTGTTAATGTTGGAAAGCTAAAATCGGACCGTACGCTGCTCTTTTAGCGAATTTCCCCAATAGGGAAGAAGCTATTACCGCAGGTCTAATGGTAAGACTTAAGCCCGAGACAATGATAACTTCTCATTTTGAGGTCCCCAGATGCCAAAAACACCATTAGTTCAATCAATTTATATATATATATATATGTCTGTGTGTGTGTGTGTGTGTGTGTGTGTGTGTGTGTGTGTGTGTGTGTGTGTGTGTGTGTGTGTGTGTGTCCGTAAGCACGATAACTCTCGGAAAAAAGGTCCTATCTTAATGAAATTTGGTACAAATGTGTAAACTACCATTTATTTGAACGAGTTCAAAAACCATCCGAAGGGGGATTTGGGGGGTTTTGTACCCCAAAAATGGGGTTTCTGGGCTTTCCACATGCAATTTTTATTTAAATCAAATTTTAATTTTTACCATTGAATTCAGCATAAAAAACAAAAATTTGGTATTTTGGTCATTGCTCTACGTCAATTGGTTACTGAGATATTGAATGTGCTAAACACAGTACGTTGTCTAATGTTATTCTTGTGGAGGAAAAGAAAAATTGTATATCTCGCTTATTTATGAACATAAACTGACGAAACTTGGTATTTGGCTTCATCTGGTTGTGGTTTATTGCTATTTGTACAAAAAAAATTTTCGCCTATGGTTCCCGTAGCAGCAATCCTAGGTACTTGGTCCCCATGTTATTCTTATGGAAAATAAAATGTTACATATCGCTTATTTATGAACGTATATGGATGAAACTTGAAATGTGACTTCACAAAGATGAGTTCTATTGATATTTGCATAAAACCCATTATTTTGTGTTCCTTGTTGCAGCAAACCTGCGTACTCATCCCCAATGTTATTCTTATGGAGAATAATTAATATTTTAAATATCGCTTGTTTGTGAATCTATTTCTTATGAATCCTGTTAAGTGTTTTCTTGTTGTGTGTTTATGTGGTTATATATTCGTCAGAAATTCGCTGAGTATGCAGGTATGCAGGTAAGTTATAGTGATAGTTAAAAGGCGTGTGCGCCTTTTGCTCCGCGGTTTAGGTAGGTAATTTCCAAAAACATCTTTTGCTCTGGGGGTAGAGCAGGTAGAAATCGGGACCGCTGGAAACACATCTTTTGCTCCGCGAAGGGGAGAGTAGGTGATAACTACCTTGTCCTAATTGTGTTAGTTTACAACTTGTGTACACATTTGCTAATTATGTTAATATTTGTACATTTAGTAACAATAACATTACTCTGCATGGAAAATTCATGCCGCCAAATACGAAATATTCTTTGTAAAACTAAATTAAGAAAAATATTTCGAGTGATGCAAATTGTACATTTGTAATCAATTCTATTAGTTTTCAGGGTATTGAAGTAGTATTTGTACTAAACCATGTAGGTGAATATTCGTGGGAATTTAAGGAAGGCAGTGGTAATGGCCGCAGATCTCGGGTTGATCGACGCTCGGGATCGCAACAATTCCAATGTTTTGAACACACAAGATTGGGACTGGCCAATATACCTGAACTTAATAATTGTTTTAGGTTCTCCACTGTAAGTAAGAGAATCTATAGTATTTCGAAAGAAAGTTCGGATTAACTTAGAACCTCCACTTAGACTGATGATGAAATAAATTGGGGGAGAGGGAGTGTTTCAGCTACTCTCCCTCTCGCGGAGCAAAATAGGTGTTTACAGCGGCTCCGATTTCTACCTGGTCTACCCCCGGAGCAAAAGATGTGTTTTGAAATTACCCTAAACCGCGGACTAAGAGACGTGTAGCCGTTGAAAGTCTGTAACTTGTTGTTTATGCAACATTCAATGTGGAATTAGGTTTTTTAGAAAATATTTAGAAATTTTCATGATTCCATGTTTTACTTAGTAGTGTATTTACTTACACTTTTCAATTTACTTGCTGATTGGCTTGCACAATTGAGGCTGGCTGATATCGACGGACAACTGCCTGATAAACAGACCACCGTGATAACTTATCTAGTGAAACCCCATACGGTACGCATGTTGTTTGGCTTTATAATAGTAAATACGAATGAGAGGTAAAATTTATCGAAGCACTAGCCTTACCCGTCGCGGCTTCGCCCACGTTCACTACATAGCCTTAGTAGGATATATTTTAACTGAATAAGAGTCGTGTCGTATTCCAAGGCAGCAATTTCAAATACGCCTCACGTATTTTTGGGAAACGTTTGCCGCGGCTGGACAAACCCCTGGATCTTACAGCAATAGCTCGTCTGCAAGCTTCAGCTTCCTCGAAAGTACTGCTCTGCCGTAACGTGATTTTATTTGCTCTCAAACTGGTCTGCCGCTGAGCTTTCTCTTCACGTCGAAGTTGCTGATCTGCTGGTTTCTTTTACTACGTGTGCTGCCTGCCGTAGAGATTATTGAAGCCTTCTAATTTCCATTGTGCTGATGTTTCCTAACTTTTATTCTCTTTATTAAATCGGGCTTTTTAGAACTTTGAGACACATTTGATGTACGTTTCCCCGGCATTATTGTGATACCTTCGTGGTTAAACGTGAAACAAGAGAGTAAACCAAAACAAAAGAAATTAAATAAACTCAAAATCTTGTTGAATACTCAAATGCATAACACCTGTTTTATGTGATCCAGTAAATGTTAGTACCCATAAGATTAACTTGGGAAGTTAGAGGCCACTGAGGCAAAGCCTTAAAGAGACTTTCAAACCTGAATAGGGTTATTTGTTTCTTTAGGATATTAGCTATCTTCCTACCAAATATCTGCTGAAGCGGTTCGGTAGTTGAAGCGAGGTTGAGCCACAAACAAACAGACCCTCACACTTTCAGCTGTATAATATTAGTATGATTAGCTACACAAAGAGTATTTACATCTTAAAAGATTATATTTTAAGGGTTGCTTGGATAAAGAAAATTATTATATGATTACATAACAACTGCAAGAAAACTAAAACGCAATTTATTTTTCAAATACATAAATTATTATCGACTGGAATAAGAAATTAATCGATTCTTGTTTTGATTCTGGTACCACAGCAGACACTTCCTTCAAATGATGGTAGAATATGTCGTAAATGAGGTTATTGAGCCAAACCACGCACCAGTTTTAGTGTCTCGTAAATCCTGGCGACAAATTGGGAGACAACATCTTTCATTACTTGCAATTCTTGAGTAGTACATCACCAGTTAAAGACACAGTTATTTTAATTTACAAAATTCTTTAATATGAAATTGTCATCAGTACTTAAATGTGATCAAGATAGGTAATTAGTATACGATAATCTGACGCCAGACGCATACAAAGAATATCTGAGAATTTCCGTAAGAAGTAAAAATACCCCCGTCGCAGCAAACCTGCATACTCAGCGAATTTCCAAAGTCACTTACCAAGTTTCATAAAAATATATTCACAAATACGCAATATAAACTATTTGAATTATTCCCCATAAGAATAACATTGGGGCTGAGTACGCAGGTTTGTTGCATCAGGGAACACAACAAATGGATTTTGATGCTAATATCAATATAACTCAACTAGATTAAGTCATATAACAGATTTTATTCATTTATGTTCATAATTAAGGGAGACATAGCATTTAATTACTATCCATAAGAATAACATGGGGCTGAGTACGCAGTTTTGCTGCTACAAGAGCCTTTGACAAAAAATCGTTTTTTGAGCAAATACCAATGCACCACAGCTAGATGAAGCCGTATACCAAGTTTCATCAGTGTACGTTCATAAACAAGCGAGATATAAAATTTTTCTTTTCCTCCATAAGAATAACATTAGACAACGTACTGTGTTTAGCACTTTCAATATCTCGGTAACCAATTGACGTAGAGGAATGATAAAAATACCAAATTGTGTGTTTTTTTAAGCTGAATGCAATGGTAAAAACTAAAATTTGACTATTTCCAAAATTTTATGTAAAAAATTCAAAAAACCCATTTTTGGGGTACAAAACCCCCCAAAAATACCCTTTCGGAAAAAGCTGGTACGGCACGATGCTGGTTTTCGAACTTAAAGTCATAAACGTTGCTTTACATGTTTATACCAAATTTCATCAAAATCGGATAATTTTTACGAGAGTTATCGTGCTCACGGACACACACACACACACACACACACACACACACACACACACACACACACACACACACACACACATATATATATATATATATATATATATATATATATATATATATATATATATATATATATATATACAGGGTGAATCTCGTAAGTTGTCCAGTATTGATTTCAGACAAACCGTTGGTCCTACGATGATGAAATAAAATTATTTCCCACTAAACCAACCCCAAGGAATAACGTAAAAATATTTCTAACGATTTTTAAATACATGGTGTACCAGAAACTGAGGGTCACTAGTCCGAATCTACGAAATATCAAATACAAACGTATATCATGATATACATCAAATTAAAGCTCTTTTCAATCCAAACCATTTGGCGGAATCGGATTTTGATTATTATTGATTCATTTCAAAATGGCGGCTGTTTTTGTAAAAAAATTAGTATTTTTTTGAATACCCTGTATTTTTCTTAAAAATGCAGATATCTTGATTCTGATTCAAATATCGCATTCCTTATGAGCTAAGCTTTATTTTGATATGCAACACTTCAATATTATCTCAAAAACAAAAAGTTTCAAAAATATCAGTTTTTGAAAATATGTACATAGCCAAAACTCAAAAATTTCAAATAGCACCATATGTCAAATAGCATATCATTTTAAAGGTATTGCAATTCTAAGAAACTTTCAAATTTAAACCTTATGCGTATCTATTTTGGTTTTCGAGTTATCAACAAAAAACATGTTTTCCCACATTAAAACACATGTTATTTGTTAAACATGGTGGTAAAGGCTGGACCATAGTTCTATTACCACCATGTTTAACAAATAACATGCGTTTTAATGTGGAAAAACATGTTTTTTGTTGATAACTCGAAAACCAAAATAGATACGCATAAGGTTTAAATTTGAAAGTTTCTTAGAATTGCAATACCTTTAAAATGATATGCTATTTGACATATTGTGCTATTTGAAATTTTTGAGTTTTGGCTATGTACATATTTTCAAAAACTGATATTTTTGAAACTTTTTGTTTTTGAGATAATATTGAAGTGTTGCATATCAAAATAAAGCTTAGCTCATAAGGAATGCGATATTTGAATCAGAATCAAGATATCTGCATTTTTAAGAAAAATACAGGGTATTCAAAAAAATACTAATTTTTTCACAAAAACAGCCGCCATTTTGAAATGAATCAATAATAATCAAAATCCGATTCCGCCAAATGGTTTGGATTAAAAAGAGCTTTAATTTGATGTATATCATGATATACGTTTGTATTTGATATTTCGTAGATTCGGACTAGTGACCCTCAGTTTCTGGTACACCCTGTATTTAAAAATCGTTAAAAATATTTTTACGTTATTCCTTGGGGTTGGTTTAGTGGGAAATAATTTTATTTCATCATCGTAGGACCAACGGTTTGTCTGAAATCAATACTGGACAACTTACGAGATTCACCCTGTATATATATACATATCTACAGTTTCGAACGAATGGTGTTTTTGGGGTCTGGGGACCTCAAAACGAAAAGTTATCATGGTCCCGGTTCTAGGTCTTACCATGCCGACTACGGTAATAGCTTCTTCCCTATAGGGGAAATTCGCTAACAAGTCCCAACAATTCAGAACCATCAAAAACCAAAAAAATAACACTTATAAATATACCATAAATAGCACACAAACTCCAATAAATATACCATAAATAGCACAAAAACTCCAAATATAATTCCAAGTATATGGAAAATAAATGGATAAAAAACACAAATCTTTCAAGGATTAAAATCATGGAACACAACAATTAAATAAGCAAAATAAAGACAATTTAAATATTTAGCACAGGGTATCTATCTTTTGGTAATATACTTGCCAGTCTTTTACTTCATCGAATAACTTACTTGATAGATTCAATAGGTAATAAATAAAATGTAGTAAGTAATAATATAAAAGATGTAGGAGATCGTAAAATTCTATTTTTTGAAAGGTAACAATTTTCAAGAACATATTTTTAATTGGGGAAAATACTATTAGGAGTCGCAAGACTTTTGCATGCTTTTTAAAATATGATTAAATAAACCGTACCTTGTGAACATAAAAACTTGGACGTTCATCAAGATAACTGAAAGAATTTGAAGAGCAAGTACATAATTTTATTTAGGGATTCGAAATAATAAACTACTATAATTGAACATTTTGAGTAATGCAACTCCTTCACTGGTCCATTTTCTATAAGTATATGTAAGTGGAAGAGGTTTTATTTACAAATCAGGTGTATTTTTGTCATGTTTAGTGCCAAAAACAAAAAGCTAAATCTTATATTAGCACAATTATTGTAATTTTGATATGAATTGGCCTTGATACAAAAAGTACAGTCAAGGAAGAAGTTGTAGAGAACATACCAAAAGTCCTGACGTCTACAAGGTGATCCCCCCCAGGATTCACCTCGGAGACGACAGGACCTTTGGTAAGTTCACTCCCTAAGCACCCTGAACAAGTTTCTGAAGTTTCGCTTACGTACCTGCTCACGCCCTCTACACCCCCTTTTGGGCCATTCGTTGACTGGACTAGATGGTTACAACTTTCTAAACGTAAATGAAGATTATTTGAAATTTCGCATATATTCGTTTGGTACATTCCGTTTTGGGTTTGGATGAGCTCAAATTCGTTAGTTTAACTGCATTTGGTGAGTATTATTTTGGTAAAAAGCCCAAAATTAAATAGATTAATTAACGAAGTAAATCTATACATCGCACCACAAAATGTATAAGGACCAAAGTTATATTTTATGTTGTCGTCTTGAATTTAGTATAGGACACATTAGGCTCTAAAACAAACGGTAAACGAGATATTTTAACAAACTGGATTTTTGCCCAATTTTTAAAGTTTTTTGTTAAATGGCGGCTTTGGCGGTAGAGATACATTTACGCAAAGTTTAAATTCGGATTCAGCACCCAAAAATACATAAGAAATATAAACAAACAAAAGTTCCGCAAAACTTTTCAGGTAGACTTTATTTTACTCCCCAATTGCCTGAATTATTATGGGTGCTGTTGGATACGAAAGTAAATATGCTTTTATACTCCTCTTACGTTTAGAGTACGAATGCGCTTAGCAAATATACAACATTATAAGGATATTTCCTGAGATTGTGGTTTTCGCTGGAAACAAGAGACAACACGGAAAACTAACATGAACATCCGTTCATACATCATTAACTACCTAACAAATGTTTGAATTAGACTGGAGTATGAGCAGTGTTGATTTTAGGTTAATTTATGGTTTTATTTAAGTAAAGTTGGAATTTAGAATGTTCGTTAGAATGTATGTAATGTTATAAGTTGTTAAACCAGAACTGATAAAACACCCAAAGTTAGAGCAGCGAAGTCTTATAGAAGAGCTTAGGCTGACCGTCCAACTTTCGCGTTCAGAGTCTCTGCGTTTCTTAGAAGGTTTATCGTTGTTTCAATTTGTTTTTGAAATATCTGCAAAAAAGTAACAGTTTTTTAAATCATAATCTTAATTTGAAAATTTATGAATTATTTGATAAAAGTTGACATTTAAGTTATGTAATACACACAAATTAAAAGTGTGCTGTGGCCATTAGATAAATAACAAAATGAGAGATTGAATGCATGTTAAAAATTATCTTTTAATCTGAATGAATCTTTTAACCTGATTTTTTCGATACAAGTAATACCTTGGCAATATAAATTTATAGGAGTTAAACGGTGAACTAAAATACTTCCAAATGCCGTAACGCCTCAAAACTTTGATTTACTCAAAACTTTGTTTACTTTGTTTGAGAGGTTTCTAGACAAAAGTACGCTGATTTTAATGTGAACATGTCAACAACTTCACTAAAGAAATAACAATTGTTTATAAAGTTGGATAAGGACAGATCAAATGAAAACTAAAACGATTTTCGTTTAACATCTGTTTTTTTTAAGTCGGCTTATCAACCTTTTTAAATTAACATTTATCAAGAATCAGAGTTAAAGGAATAGGTTTATTTTTAAACATATTAGCTTTAAAAAACTCAAATAATCTTAAGAGATTCTATAGGCGGTAATAGAGGTTGTTTTTTAGGGGGACACTTTTCAAGATTACTTATCACTATGTAAATATAGAAATTTGTTTTCAGCGTTGTGATTGTAATTTTGTCCAGTTCGAATATTATTTCCAGGAGTCACCTCAAGAATTGTTGAAAGGCTTGTCAAAACACAATATTTGACCGAAAATAACTTTATTGTAATAACAATTATTATCTTTTAAAGATTCCCTATTATATATGTCATCAAGAATTTGCATTTTATTAGTAAAATATAAAAGTAACCGCATGAAATAATCTTTAACGTTTTAACCTTTGTGTTTTGCTCATCCTATTCTTTAAACAAATAATCAAGACATAATTAAAATATATATCTATTCGAATACGAAAAAAATTAAATTAGATAAATATTAAGCCTAATCTATGTTAAGGGTGCGCCCTACCTGCCTTCCGCACGCTAAAGTAAGGGTTTTGCATCTCCCACATTGTAGGCTCAATTGTTAACCAACTAAAAATAATTTGTTGTTATTTCATTCACTAAATTTTCATCTATATATCATACGATTATAAAACCGTGATTTTAATTCAAAATAAGTGGTAGGCCATTAGTAGCGTTTTTCTAAAGCTTCCTAACGTCAAAGATTAAAATTTGTCTAAGCTAAATATTTGTACTGGACTAATATATTATGAGTCAGTGCCTCCTGCTTCCGCGCCGGTCTGTACGGATGCTCCAACAATAGGAGCCGGACCCGGGTAACCTAGCCGATTATTGCTAGTTGACCGATTCTGCGCCATTATAAGGAGAAACAATATTTTGGAAAGAAGGAACAATATATAGACTTGAATCTGAAAAGTGTGAAACTGCAAATAGTTTGGTAGAAATCTGTAAAATAACACTTGACTGAGGAGAGCAAAAAGGTCTTCAAACGTAAATATGCATGACCCTGCTTAGTGGTGGTGCGGCGTTAAACAACAATTTGCGGATCATTCAGTCTGGGGTAGGGCGCACCCCCTGATATAACCAAGTAAAATGTCTCAGTCGTGCGGTGAAAATGGACGTCGCATAACGTTCTACTCATTTATAAATCCTCAAAACTCAATAACTAAAACCATACGGTAGTTAATTATATGGATGTCCTAACAATAAATACAACTTAAGTTAAATAAGTATATGCGGTAGAAATTAGTATATTATACAAAAACTTTAGAATTTGTGTTTACAACGAAATTTGTAAAATTATATCTGATTAGAGGATCTTTGTAAGGCACGTACAAATGATCCCTATTAGTGAATTTCCTATGGAAAGTGAAATTAGCATGACCCGCACGGTGAAACTTAATCCTGGGACCACCATAGAAGTTCCTAACGTGACACCCTGAACACGTTTCGGGGTGTCGTTCAAAATTATATATATATATATATATATATATATATATATATATATATATATATATATATATATATACAGGGTGTCACAAAAATCCGGAACTGGCTATACATAACCATATTCTAAATACAAAAATAAATCGAAAATGTTCAGTAAGATTTTTTCGATTTCAACTTCGTTTAGCCGCTATCCACCATTTTGTTTTTTTTCACTTAAACATTTCTATTTCCATAATGGATTAATGTATCAAGTAAAAATTTGGTATTGAGCTTTACAGAATAAAATGTCTAAATCCACAAAAAAAATATTTTTTTCCGACGTTTAGTTTCAAAATGGCGACCACTTTAAATTTTTAAAGTCAAATTCCATGAAAACTAGCAACTGAAACAAAATTTTACAAGATATACAATTTAAAGCACTTTGTAATCCAAATCTAATGAAATTTTTACTGTAAAATCGGTTAATAAATAAAAAAGTTATGGTCATTTTTTATAATAAATTTCAAAATGGCAGCCATATACAAATTTCAAAGTCAAATTCCTGGAAAACTAGCAACTAAAACAAAATTTTACAAGACATAAAATTTAAAGGAGTTGGTCAAATGCACTAGGGAATTCGACTTTGAAAATGTTATATGGCTGCCATTTTGAAATTTATTATAACAAATTGCCATAACTTTTTTATTTATTAACCGATTTTTACAGTAAAAATTCATTAGATTTGGATTACAAAGTGTTTTAAATTGTATATCTTGTAAAATTTTGTTTCAGTTGCTAGTTTTCATGAAATTTGACTTTACAAATTTAAAGTGGCCGCCATTTTGTAAATAAACGCCGGAAAAAAGTATTTTTTTTTTGGATTTAGACATTTATCCTGTAAAGCTCCATACCAAATTTTTACTTTATACATTAATCCATTACGGAAATAGAAATGTTTAAGTGAAAAAAACAAAATGGCGGATAGCGGCTAAACGAAGTTGAAATCGAAAAATTTTACTGAACATTTTCGATTTATTTTTGTATGTAGAATATGGTTATGTATAGCCAGTTCCGGATTTTTATGACACCCTGTATATATATTATCATAAAACTAGGTTAGGTATTTGTTGACCATGATGATGGGCTTATGTCCCGAAACATGTAGTCTTAAAAATAACAATAAAGAAATTTCTTAAGGGTACTCAGTTGAAAAATGTTTCATTTGATTATATATATATAGTAATATATATATATATACATATATATATATATATATATATAGTAAAAAATAATAATTATAATAGTAGCCCTATGCAGTGAACTAAATAATATAATATATATACATATATATCTGTGTTTGCACTCTAGTGGTCGCATTATTTGTCCCATTTACTTCAAATTTGGTAGGGACATTCCTTTCTATAATCAGTTGGACATGTTTGCTGGGCATAACAATCGGAAAACTCTAAACCCATTTTTAAGGGATTAATCTTTCAAATTTTGAGTTTTTGGGCCCAACAAGTGTCAGAAAAGCCCCGTATGTACAATTAATGCATGTTAAAAGATGGGAATTAATGAGGCGAAAGTTGTAAGCCCTCTCTCGTTATTATAGCATAAATACTTACCGAGTTATTAAAGAAGATTTGTATCGACTAAACACAGTACATTGTCTTATGGAGGTTTTACATTAGAAAAGCCTGGTATTTATTTGTTGATATACTTTTATCATCCCCAGCAACCTCACGCCTACTTTCAAGCTTGACTGGACCTTCTCCTTACCTTATAATGCGCAAAATAGTAATCCTAGCATTGCAGGTAATTGAAACCAGGAGCATCAGACCAGCCAAAAATTAAAGGCAGAGGCTACGTACACGTCCGACGTGAGCCGCTACTGTTCACGTCCGTTCCAAATTATGCACCGTACGTTACTTTTCCTGTTATTTTTTAAAAAGATTGAGAGCCAGAAAACCTCCTAACCTAACCTAACGTAACCTAACCTAACCTAACCTAACGTAACCTAACCTAACATAACCTAAGCGGTAGCGATGTGAATTTGCCTTTACATTGGACGTGTACGTAGTCACTTCAAAAATTAAATGTTTTCAGATTTCAATAAAAATTGGAATACATGTATTTTTTACACCGATTTTGAGTTTTAAAAGTTGTTTATGTGGAAATTCACATCCCTCACGTCAGCGTGCTGCGTGTGAACTAGTTACATTATTAAAATAATAAATTAGTTCACATTTAATAGAAGTACAAACAAACAGACATCATCAAATACAAATTACAATACAATACATTGATACAAATTAAAATTGATCTATGTTTTAAATTAATCCGTTTTATAATAGACTGAAAATACCAAACCTGGGTTCAAAAAGTACGTACTATTAAATTGCGTCCAGTTTCAAATCTGCTGTATTATCAATAGCATTATTAATATTATTACGCAAAAACGTATTTCATGTTTTTGGAAATATTCTCCGATCGATCTTCAAAGGTTTTAATTAACTACGTCGGATTCTGAAAAAAAAACTACGATTGCCGATGGCGAGCGGATAGACAGACTTCACAGTCAGATAGACAGACAGACAATCACAGTCTGTAGTTAGGTATAATCCTTCTAACAGCTGTTTATTTAATTGAATTGAATTAAAAAATAAACGGTATCAGGAAACTGACACATACTTTCTCCCTTTTAGCCAAACTTTAATGACAAAAATATTTGTTATTTACTAAATATAGAATATGAAGTATAGATAAATGTACAGAAAATTGTCTAAAATAGTTGATTTCAGAAATATTCACCCAAATCCCTTTTTGGGAGGCACTATAGACCCTTTGTGTCCGTTGCTACACACAGTGGTTTTGAGAGGGGAAATGCCCCCTTGCCCCCCCCCAGGGTTAAATAGCAACACATTTCGAACATCATCTG